>OY997592.1:36281806-37670522 GCA_963921825.1 Erodium maritimum | reverse complement strand
TTAGTTTGGCTATGTAAAGACCTGTTATTTTATCTGTCTATGTTGACGGTTTTTAAAACAACAGGGTTGGAAAGTGGAGCGAAAAATTTATTCGGGAGCGAAACGAAAGAAAAAAAACAACAAAGGGAAGGGTTTAGGCTGGCCGGAATGGGCCGGACGCACCAGACCGGACCAGGCCAGCCCGCTTTAGCTCCCCTCTTCACTTTGGTTGTGAGGCCCATTCACACCCAAGCCCACTTGAAGCTTCACATAAAAGCCATATTTTTGGGTCTGAAACCCTAATCCCTCATCCAGATCGCGCAGCTTCCTCCCCCACGCGTTTTCTCTCTCCCCTCTATCGATCCAAAGCACCCCACCACTCCGGCCGTCCCTCCCTCTTCTCTGCGCAACGCCGAGCCAGCGTCGGTGTTCTCCCCTCTTCCCCGTCTAGTCCACGCCACCACTTCCCTTCGCCTCCGACCTCTTTCTCCCCTCCGACCACCGCAAGTCAAGCCGTGCCGATCCAGAACCTCCGAGTTCGCCGGCGAATCGCCAGATCCGGGACAGACTCGTCGTGTCCGTCCAGATCCGAAGCGAGAGTGAGCACGCCGTGCTCCGCCACCTCCACGGCTGTAAACCCGACGCCTCCCGGCGTCCTTTTCCTACGGTGAGGCCCCGGCCGGCGCCGCCTTGTTGGCGGCCGGTCGTTTCGAAACCCGAACCTTTATTTCCCTTTTTCGAACTTCTGTTACATCAGTTCTTGTGGAAACAAGAACTGGGATCTAGTTGTTTGGAGTTGATTTTGAAACAACGAATCATTGAATCTAATTTGTTAAATGGGATTTTGGGATTGTTGTTCAAAAACTTAACTTAATTCATTTTGGGCTCAAAAGATCGGAACAGAAACAGATTTGAAATAAAAAGGAAGTTAATTTGAAACAAAAACCGTTCTGTTTTGAAAAAGGGTTGTTAATCGGAATTGGGAACGAATCTGGAACATTGGGACTTTTGAACAACAGGACTGTTAATCGGACTATGAATGAGACAAAAACGGGAGCGTCGGATCGGACCTTGGGAACCGTGCCTCGGGACCTATGCCTCGGGAAACGTGCATCAAGTTCTGTGCTCGGGGCTCGAGTGCTCGAACCCGATTCGTCGTGATCCCGCTTTTAGCCCGCTCGAGTTTAAAAGACAACTGTCGGATTTAAACTGGACTAATTGTAACCTTTAATTTAACAGGGGAACCGTTATTAATTTGTGACTTCGTGTTAAATTTAGAGTGCGGCTTCGATCGAAGAGAAAACTGGAGTTACACCCAGACGCAGACTTTGCCCTGGAAGACGGCGATGGCCCAGTCGTCAGCAGCGTCGTAGGTTAATTAGGTTTATCGAATATTAGAAAGGCATGATACGGGAATGTAGCGTTTATGAGAAAGCATGTGACACTTAGCAGTGTCGTAGGAGCAGAGAACTTAGCGATATTAGGATCACTGGAGGCATATGACCATGCCCGGAGGTTGACTGTTTAATTTATGTCTTGGGTGGCCATGAGAGCCCGTGTTATTATTGTCGAGTCTTGGGTGGCCATGAGAGCCCGTGGTATTATTATTGGTGTCTTGGGTGGCCGTGAGTGTCGTTGGGTTGTTGAACCCGTGTTGCTTTATTGTTGGTGTCTTGAGTGGCCGTGAGTGCCGTTGGGTTGTTGAACTCATGTTGCTTTATTGTTGGTGTCTTGAGTGGCCGTGAGTGCCGTTCGGTTGTTGAACCCGTGTTGCTTTATTGTTGGTGTCTTGATTGGCCGTGAGTGCCGTTGGGTTGTTGAACCCGTGTTACTTTAGTGTTGGTGTCTTGAGTGGCCTGAGTGCCGTTGGGTTGTTGAACCCGTGTTGCTTTATTGTTGGTGTCTTGAGTGGCCGTGAGTGCCGTTGGGTTGTTGAACCCGTGTTACTTTTGTATTTGTGTCTTGGGTGGCCGTGAGTGTCGTTAGGTTGTTGAACCCGTGTTTTTTTACTATTGGTGTCTTGTGTGGCCATGAGTGCCTCTGGAGTGTTGAACTGGTCTTGTTACTGTTGGTTGAACCTTGCTTGTGATTGTGATTGCGGATCTCGGTAGGTTGCAAGCATTCGTTGGCTGGCCTGACCAAGTTTGAATCCCGGTAGGTTGCAAGCATTCTTGGGTTGGCCTGACCAAGTTTGAGTATCAACAGGTTGTAAGCATTCTTTGGCTAGCCTGATCCGAGTTTGATTATCAACAGGTTGTAAGCATTCTTGGGTTAGCCTGGTCCGTGTTCGAGTATCAACAAGCTGTGAGCATTCTTTGGCCAGCCTGATCCGTGTTCGTGTGAGTGGGGGAGGTTACTGAGCAGCTGGTATGCGATCATTTGTGATCTTGTTTGGTGTGCGATCCATTGTGATCTTGGGTGTTGCGTGGTGGTCTCTTGAGTCTTTGGAGGAGTTCGTCAATCGTTGTGTCGGGTCTACTTTACGTGTCAAGTGTTGAGTTGGTCAAGGAAGGTAACAGTGGGTGTCTGTTCAGTCGGAGTACTTGGGTTGGGGATGGTGTTCCCGGTGTTTAGTTTGTGTTGGTGTTACCGGCATTGTTTGCTAATTATGTCGTAGTCAGTCTGTTATCCGTGGTGGTGAGCGAACGCTCACCCCTAGCTGCTTTTCCTCCAGGTACCGTTCACAGGTTGGACTAGGTGAGCTTCTGAAGCTTGAATAGCTAGGAGCGGGATTCTGGGTTTTGCTTTTGAGTCTAGTGATGGATACCTTGTTTTGTCCACTTGTTGGGACTGCTTTTGAGCTGTAAATATTATTTTGTTGAACTAAACTGTTATTTTAAAATGTTTAAATGGAAAAGGTTTCGAAGTGTTTATTATTTTAAATGTTCGCGTCCCGAGTTCGGTTTACTGAAATTGGGGCGTGACAGCTTGGTATCAGAGCTCGAGGTGTCACACCTCGGACTGTACGTCAATTAGGTGGGGAGAGTCGAGTCAGTTAAGTCCCGTCGTGCGTTGGGTACGCAAGTCGGAACCGTGTGTAGACCCGTAGTGGTTTGAGTCCTGTTTGTGATTGTGCGTATGTGCAGTGTTTGATTGCTGGTGTGCTGATTGTTTGTTGCTGCGTGAAACGTTTTTTTTAAGTTGTCGCGACTCGACTCAGGAGCTCCTATAGTCGAACGTGACGGTGCTGATATCAATTCGGTGCACCGTAGTTCGGGGACGCCTGGACCAGGTTGTGACCACTTGATGTCAAGAAATGAGGTTTTAAAATGAAAAAGGGAGAAAGTTTTAAATTTGATTGGCCCTGTGGGCGTGTTTGATGTTGGTTGACCCGGTGGGCGTGGTTCGGTGTTGGTTGGCTCGGTGGGCGAGTGTTGTTGAGTTGTTGTTTGGCCGTGTCGGCTTGTGTTTTGGTTGGAGTTGAATGACTTGTTTTGTCTGTGAGTCGTGGCGCGTGTATTATTAAATTGGTGGTCTAGCGCGTGTGTCGTTTAAGACTAATTTTAGGGTTAAGACGGGTTAAGATTCGAGTTTGAAGCGAGTTTGGAAAACAGGTCTGCACGAGCGTCACGGATCCCGTCACAGATCCGTGACGGACCAGAGAGTTTTCGCAGATTTAGGATTTTTGTCACGACTCCGTTACCCCAACCGTGACGGGGTTTGTCACGGGTCCGTGACCCCTGTCATTTTCACCGTCTTGTTTACGCAGTTGTTGCGTTGTGGTTGCATGACTCGGTGCACGTCTGTGCGGTCTATTTGAGGTCTCTTTACGTATTATTATAATTAAAGTATTAAGAGCGTGAGCAGTAGTAGTTGCTAAATTGAGAACGTGATCCCCGTGTCGAGATTCATCTTACATGAGCGAGTACTTGAGGTGTTGATGGCGTAAGCAGTGTGACGTTTTGCATCAGGTTTTGAGGTAGTGGTTTGCCCTGGTTAGATTGGTAAGTCTTTAGTGCTTGACTAGTATGCCATAACCGAACGGGTGTCCGTGGAGGTGAGCATAACGCTCATCCCCTTTACTACTTTTCCCGCAAGGGACGAGTAGCGAACACTGGTTTGGTTGCGAAAAGTTATAAGTAAATGCATAGAGGACCGTATGAGGGTTGCACTAGACCTTACCGGAGTGACTAATGGAGTGGGTGTTCGGTCGGCGTTTTGGGCGTCAGTTTTATTGGATACCGGATTGTCACACTTGTTTGTTCGCCGAGTTGTGCTGAGAGATTGGGGCTGAGTTTAGAGCCGTTGAGTCCACCCCGGCGTCTGGACACGCCGGTTGGTTGTGGGGTGGTGTTGACTAGGATCTGTCGTGCCTGCGGAGTTGGAGAAGCGAACCGATACCGGAGGTTCAAGAGAGGGCCCCGAGCCCAGAGTTTGGATCGAGTTCTCGACCTGATGAATCAGGTGTAGTTTGAGATGGTGGTTACAACGACAATAGTGGAACGAGATCGCAGAGAGACCGCGCGAGCCATAAGACTCGGTAGTGACTGAACAGTGTTGCGAGACCTTATGAGACTCGAAAACCGAGGGGGGCAGAGAACCGCAGGGTTTCCCCAGCACAGGCACTGTCTGATCGTGTGAAGCAGGCATGAATCTGAACATCGAGAGGTCCCGTCGCGTTGGAGCGAGGGACCAGTGTGTTTACACTGTCGATGGTAGGGACATCGGAGACGAGTGCCCGAGCGGCGGAGGGCCGCAACAACACTAGTAAGTCGTCATCCCGGTCAAGAGAGGTGGCCGAGTGACATTAAGACCAGAGTGGCGCAGCGGAAGCGTGGTGGGCCCATAACCCATCGACATCGCATCATTCGGTTTCCTTTATAAGGGAGGAGACATGGGAGTCTAAAAGTAGAACCTTGATGTGGTTCTGGCATCTTGACGCCCTGACTGAGTACGTTGTGGTTTGACGAGTGTGTGCAATGTATGGTAGAAGTGGGAGTACCTCACGAGGTATCCGAAAACAAATCGCCGAGTACGACTACCACAACGCTTTCAAGCCAGTAACACTATGGCACCGCACGAAGCATTGGATGGTAGGTTGGGCATTTGCCTAAGCAGGGCCCACTTGAGGTTTAATAGTGACCAGTGTGGTCCTGAATTGCTCAAGAAGCGACTGAAGGGTCACGCGATCGTGGACGATTAAGAACCGTGCAGAGTTGACACGGGGGCGCCAGGATGAGATACGCGCGAGGTATCCAAGCCGTTCGGAGCCTGAGAGACTGGTACTTGTAGTGTCTTCAGTTTCGTGGTACTGTGAGTAAATCGACTTGTAAACTGGTTGAATTTGCGTGTTATTTGCTTCTGTTACCGTGGGTGGTTGGTCAGGACGTGACTATGTTTGGAGTCCGGTGGCGACTGTCTGAGTAACGGGAGATGGCTTCTTTTGTTTGTTGAGTGCACGATACTTTGTTAAACGAGAGAGTAGCCGAGGAGAGGTGTCGGGGTCGGATCCGTTTTCAGTACGTTGTGAGTTTGTTCTGGGGTGATACCTATACCGACGGACGGTTCCGGTATAGGATATCTCGACCAAGTTGCGTGTGGCGGCGTGACGTCTCTACTGACGGATGTTTCCGGTATCGACTAACTATTTAAGTGTTTCCGTGTGCTTGAGGGGTAATGGACTGAGAGTGTTAATCGAACATTCCTTGAGGCAAGATCAAGTAGAGTACGTTCGAATTTCGGGGACGAAATTCCTTTAAGGGGGGTAGACTGTTTAGACCTGTTATTTTATCTGTCTATGTTGACGGTTATTAAAACAACGGGGTTGGAAAGTGGAGCGAAAAATTTAATCGGGAGCGAAACGAAAGAAAAAAAAACAACAAAGGGAAGGGTTTAGGCTGGCCGGAATGGGCCGGAAGCACCAGACCAGACCAGGCCAGCCCGCTTCAGCTCCCCTCTTCACTTTGGTTGTGAGGCCCATTCACACCCAAGCCCACTTGAAGCTTCACATAAAAGCCACATTTTTGGGTCTGAAACCCTAATCCCTCATCCAGATCGCGCAGCTTCCTCCCCCACGCGTTTTCTCTCTCCCCTCTATCGATCCAGAGCACCCCACCACTCCGGCTGTCCCTCCCTCTTCTCTGCGCAACGCCGAGCCACCGTTGGTGTTCTCCCCTCTTCCCCGTCTAGTCCACGCCACCACTTCCCTTCGCCTCCGACCTCTCTCTCCCCTCCGACCACCGCAAGTCAAGCCGTGACGCTCCAGAACCTCTGAGTTCGCCGGCGAATCTCCAGATCCAGAACGGACCCGTCGTGTCCGTCCATATCCGAAGCGAGAGTGCACGCCGTGCTCCGCCACCTCCATGGCTGCAAACCCGATGCCTCCCGCCATCCTTTTCCTACGGTGAGGCCCCGGCCAGCGCCGCCCTCACTGGCGGCCGGTCGTTTCGAAACCCGAACCTTTATTTCCCTTTTTCGAACTTCTATTAAATTGGTTCGTGTGGAAACAAGAACTGGGATCTGGTTGTTTGGAGTTGATTTTGAAACAACAAATCATTGAATCTAATTTGTTAAACGAGATTTTGGGACCGTTGTTCAAAAACTGAACTTAATTCATTTTGGGCTCAAAAGATCGGAACAGAAACAAATTTGAAATAAAAAGGAAGTTAATTTGAAACAAAAACCGTTCTGTTTTGAAAAAGGGTTGTTAATCGGAATTGGGAACGAATTTGGAGCGTTGGGACTTTTGAACAACCGGACTGTTAATCGGACTGTGAACGAGACAAAAACGGGAGCGTCGGATTGGACCTTGGGACCCGTGCCTCGGGACCTATGCCTCGGGAAATGTGCACCGAGTTCTGTGCTCGGGGCTCGAGTGCTCGAACCCGATTCGTCGTGATCCTGCTTTTAGTCCGTTCGAGTTTAAAAGAGAACTGTCGGATTTAAACTGGACTAATCGTAACCTTTAATTTAACGGTGGAACCGTTATTAATTTGTGACTTCGTGTTAAATTTAGAGTGCAGCTTCGATCGAAGAGAAAACCGGAGTTACACCCAGACGCGGACTTTGCCCTGGAAGACGACGATGGCCCGGTCGTCAGCAGCTAGGAGACGCTGCTGTGGTTTCGTCGCGAGGTAGGGAAAAGTAACCGGATCTCGGCCATGACTAGGGAAAGTTAACAGTAGATTTGCATGTGACACCGGGGTGTCGTGGGTTAATTAGGTTTATCGAATATTAGAAAGGCATGATACGGGAATGTAGCGTTTATGAGAAAAGCATGTGACACTTAGCAGTGTCGTAGGAGCAGAGAACTTAGCGATATTAGGATCATTGGAGGCATATGACCATGCCCGGAGGTTGACTGTTTAATTTATGTCTTGGGTTGCCATGAGAGCCCGTGTTATTATTGTCGAGTCTTGGGTGGCCATGAGAGCCCGTGGTATTATTATTGGTGTCTTGGGTGGCCGTGAGTGCCGTTGGGTTTTTGAACCCGTGTTGCTTTATTGTTGGTGTCTTGAGCGGCTGTGAGTGTCGTTGGGTTGTTGAACCCGTGTTGCTTTATTGTTGGTGTCTTGAGTGGCCGTGAGTGCCTTTGGGTTGTTGAACCCGTGTTGATTTATTGTTGGTGTCTTGAGTGGCCGTGAGTGTCGTTGGGTTGTTGAACCCGTGTTACTTTAGTGTTGGTGTCTTGAGTGGCCGTGAGTGTCGTTGGGTTGTTGAACCGGTGTTTCTTTATTGTTGGTGTCTTGAGTGGCCGTGAGTGCCGTTGGGTTGTTGAACCCGTGTTACTTTAGTATTGGTGTCTTGGGTGGCCGTGAGTGCCGTTGGGTTGTTGAACCCGTGTTGTTTTACTGTTGGTGTCTTGTGTGGCCATGAGTGCCTCTGGAGTGTTGAACTGGTCTTGTTACTGTTGGTTGAACCTTGCTTGTGATTGTGATTGCGGATCCCAGTAGGTTGCAAGCATTCGTTGGCTGGCCTGACCAAGTTTGAATCCCGGTAGGTTGCAAGCATTCTTGGGCTGGCCTGACCAAGTTTGAGTATCAACAGGTTGTAAGCATTCTTTGGCTAGCCTGATCCGAGTTTGAGTATCAACAGGTTGTAAGCATTCTTGGGCTAGCCTGGTCCGTGTTCGAGTATCAACAGGCTGTGAGCATTCTTTGGTTAGCCTGATCCGTGTTCGTGTGAGTGGGGGAGGTTACTGAGCAGCTGGTATGCGATCATTTGTGATCTTGTTTGGTGTGCGATCCATTGTGATCTTGGGTGTTGCGTGGTGGTCTCTTGAGTCTTTAGAGGAGGTCGTCAATCGTTGTGTCGGGTCTACTATACGTGTCAAGTGTTGAGTTTGTCAAGGAAGGTAACAGTGGGTGTGTGTTCAGTCGGAGTACTTGGGTTGGGGATGGTGTTCCCCGGTGTTTAGTTTGTGTTGGTGTTACCGGCATTGTCTGCTAATTATGCCGTAGTCAGTCTGTTATCCGTGGTGGTGAGCGAACGCTCACCCCTAGCTGTTTTTCCTACAGGTACCGTTCGCAGGTTGGACTAGGTGAGCTTCTGAAGCTTGAAGAGCTAGGAGCGGGATTCTGGGTTTTGCTTTTGAGTCTAGTGACGGATACCTTGTTTTTGTCCACTTGTTGGGACTGATTTTGAGTTGTAAATATTATTTTGTTGATCTAAACTGGTATTTTAAAATGTTTAAATGGAAAAGGTTTCAAAGTGTTTATTATTTTAAATGTTCGCGTCCCGAGTTCGGTTTACTGAAATTGGGGCGTGACAGGGTATCTGTTTGTGGATGACATATAGTTGAGAAGAGCAGCTTTGTTCCCAACTTTCTCCAAAAAAATTTCCAGAAATGGGCTAGAAATTTGGTGTCACGATCTGATACAATTGTCATTGGCAATCCATGCAAACGCACTACTTCTTTGAAAAAGAGATAAGCAATTTGAGTAGCATCATTAGTCTTGTTGTATGGGATGAAATGAGCCATTTTGGAAAATCTGTCCACTACCACAAAAATGGAGTCCTTGTGGTTGATCTTTGGCAGACCTAAAACAAAATCCATAGAAATGTCTACCCATGGTAGGTTAGGAATAGATAAAGGCATATATAAACCGTTAGGATGTGACCTGGATTTTTCCTTTAAGCAAGTGATGCATTTGGCACAAAACCTCTCCACATCTCTCTTTAAGTATGGCCAAAAGAAATGATCCATTAGCACACTTAGAGTTTTGTCGCGACCGAAGTGTCCCATAAGACCTCCTCCATGTGCTTCTCTTATCAGCAAATCTCTCATCGATCCTTGTGGTATGCAAAGCCTTCTATCCTTGAATAAGAATCCATCTTGTTGACAAAATGATCCATACGCAGCCTTGCCTGTCCCCTTGAACGCTTCTCCGAAATCTGGATCAGTTTGATATAAACTCTTGATATGCTCAAATCACATGCTTCTTGCCTCCATTGTGCAAATTAGAGCATGTCTCCTTGATAGTGCATCAACTATGACATTTTCCTTTCCTTTCTTGTACTTGATCACATATGGAGAAGTATCTATAAACTCAAGCCACTTCGCATATCTTTTCTTAAGAGTGGTATGTCCTCTTAGATTCTTGAGAGTCTCGTGATCTGTATGAATAACAAACTCTTTGGATAACAAGTAATGTTGCCAAGTTTCAAGAGATCTCACCAAAGCATAGAGATTTTTGTCATAGGTAGGATAATTAAGGGCAACTCCATTGAGTTTCTCACCAAAGTATGCTATTGGTTTTCCCCCTTGAGTTAGGACAACGCTTATACCTGTACCTGAAGCATCACATTCAATTTCAAATGTTTTATCAAAATTAGGTAATACCAGAACATGTGCATGTGTAAGGCTATCTTTGAGCGAGTGGAATGCTTCCTCTTGTGTTTGACCCCATTTAAACGCCACATTATTTTTAATCACGACGGTCAAAGGGGCAGTTATGGTGCTAAAATCCTTCACAAATCTTATATAGAACATGTCCAATGGTTGTTGGTGTAGCCCAATCTTAAATGGCTTTGATTTTCTCCTCATCAACCTTCAATCCCTGCGAGCTTACAACAAATTCTAAAAACACAACTTGATCAGTACAAAATGTGCATTTCATAAGATTCGCATAGAGATTTTCATCTCTGTTCGATGTGGTTTAAATGATCTGCAAGGTTAGAAATATAAACCAATATATCATCGAAATATACTACAACAAACTTACTGATATATGTCCTTAAGACATGATTCATGAGCCTCATGAATGTACTTGGAGCGTTTGTGAGTCCAAATGGCATGACCAGCCACTCATATAATCCTTGCTTAGTCTTAAACGTTGTTTTCCATTCATCTCCTTCCTTCATTCTGACTTGATGGTAACCACTCCTTAAATCAATCTTAGAGAATATTGTAGCCCATTTAGCTCGTCTAAGATATCATCAAGCCTTGGAATTGGATGCCTATATTTGATAGTGATATTGTTGTTGGCTCGACAATCAACACACATCCTCCATGTTCCATCTTTCTTAGGCACTAGAAGGACTGGTACTGCACATGGGCTAATACTTTCACAAATATAACATTTTGACATGAGATCTTGAACTTGCTTCTCTAGCTCTTGAGCTTCTTTGGGATTAACTCTATAAGCTGGTCTGTTAGGCAATGGTACGCACGGAATAAGATCGATTTGATGCTCAATTCCTCTTATTGGTGACAGACCTGGTGGTATCTCCTCGGGAAACACCTCTTTAAACTTCTCCAATAGTTCAAGCATCTCGGGAGATAATTCATGCTCTTCTTGACCTGAAAACAAACCTTCCTTAAAGATCATTAGTAGCACCTTATTTGATGAATCAAGAGATTTCAAAACAGTAGAAGGTGTAATATAAAAGTTGGTTTTGTCTAACTTAGCTCCTTTGTGTTAGTCTTAGTGCCCGTAGTTCAATCCTAAATGTCCAAATGTATATATCATCGTTAGCAATAAAATTAAAGCGGCTTTATATTACTTATGTGTTGGAGTAATATATCGATGTGTGCTCTGATCTATGCCCACCATGCGAATAGAACCATAGATCGAGATAGATCACACTCGATGGGTCCCTAGTCAACAAAGCTTCACTAGAAGCGACTAGTATGAAAGATGGCTCTTTATGGCTTACGTTCTGTTAGTCATTGGAATGGGATTCCGGAGTCTGATCATAGATATCATGTGGGACAAGATATTGGACGACCCGCCTTGAATATGTGCCATAGATTAAGTCATGAACATATTCAGTGTTGTACCTTGTCATGTATCCTTAGACCAAGGAGTCTTTGTGATCGCTATGTAGTCAACAACTGAGTTTGACCTGAGCCTAACGTTGTCCGTAACAGGGCTTCCATAACGGTCAGGATTGGCTTGGGGACGGGCTACATGAGTGACACGAAAGGAGGCTAAGGGATTTATCCCTCATACTGAGGTATGGGAAAGATATCGGTTCTCGGCCGCTTGATCGAGAGTGACTGAAAGAATAGCATGGCCATGCACATGATACTGGGTATCATATCTTCAGTCATCTCACATATCAAGGAACGGTGATTGAGAATAATAAGGATGACGGCTCTATGCCTTATCTCAATCAGGATATCGGAGATAAAAGGATAATGACAGGGATGACGGAAAGGTTAGAATCGACAGGGTCGATTCGTTATGCAGTGTTAGGCAATACTAAAGTCTCGTTAGTTTCCACTTAAATAGGATCAAGTAAAATGGGATTTTACGTTGATCTATTGACATGCATAAACCTAAGGGTCACACCGGAGGATGAAACTCATTGACACATTTATGGAGAATGGCCAAAAGGGAGTTGTCTCGGGACATGACCAAAACTGGGTTTTGGGTCATGTGCTCGTACGTGAATAGGACTTTACGGATCGAGACAAGGCTTGGAGTCTTGGGATTGATCGCGTCGGATAATGTTGGACATTTCCGGTATGGAAGGCTTGGAGGCGATGAGCGAATCACGGGACCTCGTTAGAAATGGCCACGGGCCATGTTCCAAGAGGCCCATGAAAGGCCCATGCAACCAAGGCCCATGGAACTAATTAATCAAGTCTTGATTAATTAGTACTAAGTAAGCAAGACAAAGATTAAGGTGTTGGTGATTCACCACCTAACCCAATCTTGTCTTGCCATACTTGTCCTATTTACACCTTACTTGACACCATACTTGCCCCATGCCTTTAGTTGGACAAGTATGGGTTTTGTTATGTTTAAGTCATCTTTTTTCAACATAACAAACACAAGACAAGAATAGGAAACACATTTTCTCTCCCTCTTCCATGGCCATTTCGGGTTTGGCTAGTTTCCTCCTCCATTTTGTGTTCTTGAATCCTCAAAGAGAAGAACTACGTGGCTTTGATTCCCATGTGGATACGTAGGCGTCTTGGAGACTCAAGCCAATCATTCGTTAACCGGTGTTCTTGTTTTGGTAAGAACTAGTGCTGAATTTTTCTCTTGTTAATCCATTCTTTGTTAGTTGTTTCATGGTTCTAATTGTCTCTTGGTTTTCATTGATTTTCCGCTGCGAGTTGGTTCATCTCCAACCCTACCTCGAGACCCAACACTTTGGACATAGATATCTGCATTTCATGCACTTCTTGTGGATTAAGAGGGGACAAAGTGTGCTTCTTGTTGTTGTGAGTGAAAGAGTAGTAGTTGGTCCTTCCATTGTGTAGAGTCTCTTTATCAAACTACCATGGTCGTCCTAGAAGAAGGTGACCAACTTGCATAAGAACTACATCACACACAATTTGATCAGCATATAGTGACTTACTCGGAGATCTTGAGCTCGGAGGCATCATTAAGCCATTTCAGCCAGTATGGTCGAGGGTGCTTTGTCCTTTGGAGACCTAGCTTATCAACCAAATACTTGCTGGCTACGTTAGTACATGAACTTCCATCAATAATCAAGCTACATACCTTAGAATTTATGTTTCATCACGAGTGAAAGATGTTTTCTCGTTGAATAGTCTCGGGATCAAAGAGTGAGCTTAGAGCTCTCTTTATGACTAGTAGCTCTCCAGATTATGGATAATCGATATTATCTTCTTCGGATTCTACTCTTTCTTCTTCCTCATCTTGAGATTCGTATTCTCCATTAGCTTTGAGGATCATTACTCGCTGGTTTGGACATTCTCGTGCATAGTGTCATTTCCCCTAACATTTAAAACAAGTAATGTCACGAGTTCTTTGAATTAAATCCTTACCTTGCTCTAGTTTGGTTCCTCTTGATGATTCTGGTAGCTTCCATTTGAATCTCTGGTGCATCTCATCAGCCTTTCCTTTGTCTAGCATTTTTGGTGGTTGCGATGATCAAGAATTCTTGTTTCGATTAGTAGAAGTTGTCTTCCTCTTAATGTGTTGTTCAGCTTGAGTAGTAAGGTGCAATAATTCTTCCAAGTCATGGTAGGTTTGTCTTTCCACCATTCTAGCAATTCTATCATGAAGACCATCTAGAAATTGAGCCATTAGAGACTCCTCTAAATCTTCAGATTCTAATCTGTTTCGAAGTGTCTCAAAATCATAAAAATACTCCTCCACTGATTTATTCCCTTGAAAGAGCTTTCTGAATTTTTATTGTAGGCTTCGGTAATAATAGGTTGGAACATATCTCTTCCTTATGATGAATCTCATGTCCTCCCAAGTTGAAATCTGACCGTGCCTATGCCTCCTTCTCTCAGATACATCTCTGTCCCACCAAGCCAAAACACCTTCGGTAAGTTGGGGAGCAGCTAAGGATACTTTCCTTTGTTCCGAGTAATTGTGATATTCAAAGATATACCTCATACGCCTCTCCCAATCAAGGTAAGCATCTGGATTAACCTTTCCCGTGAAGGTTGGGGCATTAAGCTTGACATCTTGGTTTCCATGCCTAACATCTTCTTCCCGGCCTCGATCATAGTTGTATTGTCTCCCTGGCTTGGGTTTTGATAAAAATATGGTTGGCCATCATCTTCAGAATCTGGTTCATCTTCATTTTGATTCACTCTAGGAGCATTCACATTTCGAATATGATTTCTTCGGGCTGGGGGTGGTTGTTCAGTTCTTGTCAATCGATTTCTAAGGTCTTGGATGACAGCAAGAATCTGAGCCATGTTAGTATCCCCTTGTTCTTCCATACTCCTAAAATTTGATGCTTCTCACAAACAAACAAATCAAGTGCAAGGGAATTGAAAAGGTACTGAACTTAGAATGATGGACATATTTGAGTTTTGTTCAAAACTTCTTTTTTTTTTTGAAAGTAGAAGAACAACAAATAGATAAAAACGAGATTAATAAAAAAAAAGGATAGATAAAACCTGATTTGGAGCATTTAGCTCTGACACCAGATGATACAGGAACGTGGTGGTAGGATGGAGAACCTTAGTTGGCCGTACAACACTCTCTAAGGTTCTAATGGATGAAGAGGGAGTCGATGATGGAGATTGCTTCAACTGGTCGTACAACACTCTTTGAAGAATCGAAGTAACTAGGAGGATAGATGGTGGATTGAATGACGCCACACAGATTATGGAAAGTCTGTGATAAGTCGAAACACTCAAACTTCAAGGATTCACACACATGTAGATTGCAATGCGATAGGTTCTTCCCAGAAGAAAACTCGAATTTTTATTTCATAAAACTTGCATAATACATGCTTAGAAGGGACTTTATGAAATAGTCCAGCAGCAAGTAACCTTCAAGGGTCGAAAATTGATTACATTTGACTCTAATTAAAGCTAAATGACTATTGAGATACTAAAGGCTTGAAATCTACAAAAAAACAAAAGTAACTCATTAATAATATGAATTTAAATGCATACTTGGCCATTTAATGTTCTTGAGTGGTTTGAGGGGCTGAATCTCCTTTGGAAATGATGAATAAGTTGGCTTCATTAATTCCTTGAAGTAGAGGCAAAAACATAATTGTTGAAGTCTTGAATTGTTCTTGAATGCCTTCTTGACTTGCCTTGGTGATCACGTCATCTTTGAGTTCCCCATGCTCTATGAGTGCAATTAAGCTCTCCACTTGTTTCTTAAATTCTTCTCGTAATGCTCTAGTTCCTGATCTTGTCCTTGGTGTTAATCGCATGGTAGGAATGTTGGTGATAGCTTCTTCTTCGGGTTCGGGTAAAGTGCTGATAGCTTCGACGTCCGGTGCTAGTCGCATGATAGGAATGTTGCTGATAGCTTCGATGTCCTCATCACCTTTTTGTTCGGCCCACATAGTTTTTTTCAATATGGGGATAAAAGGTTATTTTATATAATTCTGTTAGTTTTTAACCCTTAATCGAAAAAATATTCGTGAACTGAACAAAAAAGTATTAATTGGTCATTTTGAAACACGTGGGACTTTAAGTTTTGTAGACCAAAATTTAATTCAAAAGTTGAGCTGTTCTTCTTCAACATCGAAAATTTAAACCTCTGAATATGGATCGTCATTCAAAGCACCCTTCTAGAGCTTCGAACCGGTAGCGTCGGTCTCCCACGTTCCTAGGGGATTATTTTACTGCTTAAATAAAACCAGATCGTTCTTTGAGCCGTGAGAAAATTGTAAGCCCTATGGATGTGGGGAAGAAAATATTACATACTCAAACAACACAACTTGATCTAACAAGGCTTCTGACGATCCGAATTTTACTTCAGAAGGTGAAAAGTGGGTCGCTGATGAGGGTTGACCCCTTCATTTGTGATCTCTTTTTGGAGTTTTTTGTTTCGGGTTGCGTACCCACATCTCCTTTTGAGAACTCTCTTGTAATAGTTTCCTTTCGATTTAATCCGTCATGGATCTTATCATTTTCTAATAAAAAAATTGGATAAATTACAAATACCTATCCCAAACTTGTAGCGTTTAACGTATATCTACCCTAAAGTTTTTTTTTTAACTGATATCTACTCAGATGTTTAGTTATATAACAAATAGCCCAAGTCGTAATCTAAAATGACGAAAATACCCTCAACTACACTTCAATAATTATTTAAAAAAAATTTAAAAATTCATTTTTGTCATATATATATATTTACTTATTAAATCACTTCTGTTTTATTTAAAAATATCACTTCAGTTTTACTCAAAAAAATTATTTAAAAAATCACTGAGGTCATTTTCGTCATTTTAGCTGACAGTTGGGGCTATTTGTTATATAACTGAACATCTGAGTAGGTATCAGTTAAAAAAAACTTTAGGATAGGTATCAGTTAAATGCTACAAGTTCGGGGTATGTATTTGTAATGGGAAATTTGGAAATATATGCTTCATAACATAGTATATTTTTTTAGTATGCTACTATGATTCAATATTTGTAAATCTATGCTTTTGAAGTATTTTAAGACAAAAATACCCTCATTACTATTAGTTTAAATTCCAAAATAAATTGTATACGAGAGGATTTAAACCATGGTTGTTCAAGAAAAAGTGTTTGGACTTAACCACTTGTGCTAAATTACTTATATGTATTGTAGTGTTTTATTATTTTTTTTTTACTATACTTTATTATATACTAAGTTCTCGTACTACACCAAAATTTAAAATAAAAATATGAATAATTGAAAAATACTTATGGTGAACTCTGCACGTTTTGCTAATACTTATGGTGTATTGTTTTTGTTACAAATACTTATAGTGTATTATTTTTCATGTGTTAAAAGTGTGAAAACTAACGGATAATTGAGATTTTAGAGGGTGTGCAACTTTAAAATTTCAAAATAAATAAATAAATATGGGTATACCGTAAGTATTTCAAAATAAATAACTATGTGTATAAAAAAAATACTATTTAAAATATATTTGTATATATATATATACATATTTATTTATTTTGGAAATTTTAAAGTTTTACATGCTCTAAAATCCCAATTTTCCGTTAGTTTTCACACTTTTTGCACATGAAAACTAATATATAGTAAGTATTTTCAACAAAAAAACAGTACACCGTAAGTATTTAAAAAACGTGCAGAGTTCACCATAAGTATTTTTCAATTATCCGGATTTTTATTCTAAATTTTGGTGTAGTACGAGAACTTAGTATATAATAAATATAGTAAAATAAATAATAAAAAGGCTATAATACATATAAGTAATTTAGTACAAGTGGTTAAGTTCGAATATTTTTTCTTAAACAATCATGGTTCAAATCCTCTCATATACAATTTATTTTGAGATTTAAACTAATAATAATAAGGGTATTTTTGTCCTAAAATATTTCAAAAGCATAGATTTACAAATATTGAATTATAATGGCATACTAAAAAAATATGCTATGTTATGAAGCATAGATTTCCAAATTTCCCTTTGTAATTTACTCAAAATAATTCGAGCTTATCCAAAAAAAAAATTAATAGACAGGACAAAAAAGTTCCAAAAGGTATCTAACCTAAAATAGAATATGAATTTAATTAGTTTTGATTATAAAAACATAAGAAGGTTAGAAAATCTCCAGTGTTATTACCATACCATATGAAGCCACACCATTGGTTGTCGGGATGCTCGATTGTAAATATCAAGTGTTTATCAACACACCTATAAAATGGCACCACTCCTTACAGATTTTATTCCTACAACGAAATACTAAAGGTTGACAAAAGTGTTAGAGTGATTTTATGGCTGTCAAGATGCAAATTTTGGCTGCAGTTTCGATTGTCATAAGCCTTGCCTCGGTGGCTTCAGCCATCCCAGGAACTGCTACTTTCTATACCAACTACGTTCGTAAGTACCCTATACAATCTGAGTCATGACCGGAACGATGGAATATTTGTCTTACTTATATGGTGTCACGACAGGTACAATAAAATATTTGACCTAGTTATATGGTATCACATGATTGTGAATCTTTAATTTTATTGTTTTTCTTCCATGTTCGTGTTGTGTTGTGCTTTGTTTAATTCACTTATTTATTCTTACCGAAAAAAATATTATTCCGTAGTGGGATTGTCATGAAGTTGAGTTGTCATGTCCGCACTCGATTCACTAGTCTGTAGTTAGACCATCTACTTGAACTCTTTTTCATCTTTTGAAGAGGTTCAATTTATATTTGCTTTCGCTGATAAAATAAATACTTACATTGAGAATTATTAAACAGCCTCGGCCTGTTATGCAAATGAAAACGAAGGAGTGATGATTGCAGCAGCAAGTGATGCGTTATGGGATAATGGGGCGATCTGTGGGAAAATGTTCAATGTGGAATGCACGGGTCCGACCAACCCGGTGCCTCACCCTTGCCGGGGAAATGGCGTCACGGTCAAGATTGTGGATCATTGCCCCGGATGTGGGGGGACACTTGATCTCTCTAAAGAAGCCTTCTCCGCCATCGCCGACCCTGTTGCTGGAGTTATTAAAATTGACTATACCCCGTAAGCTACATCACTTCATGTTTTAATATATGTGCTCTATGCATTACAAATCATATATATATATATACATGACCACAAGTATTTACACTTTCTTTTGATTTCGCAGGGTCTAAAATAGTTCAGGTCTATGAAGATGGTTTCAAGGACATGCTCTATGGGTGATAGCCCGTATTTATAAAACATGCCCTCACATTATGTGTTTATGCGATATGTCATATTCATTTTCACAAGAAATAAAGTTGATTACTTCAAGGTGATATACATGTCCTCTGTTTACACTGAAGTGATACACAATTCTCTGGTTCTTTTATTGTTTTTTTTTAGCGAAGGGTGCAATTTCATTAACATAAGGTTCTTTATATACGAGTGTACCAGGAATAAATTCATGACCACGAAAAACAGACTAGAAAACACAATGGTGTTACAGTTTTTTCTAAACTATAACCGCCACTAACAGTATTGAATGGTGTACCACAAAGGATACATAATAAAAGTAAAACTAAATGAAGTAGACTATGGATGTTTGAGGTCTTGCCTAAACGTTGTATGCACAATGTATGACCGAACCTGCTATAATCCACTTCGTCGGGAGGCAGCGCTCTAACCAGGGACCCCTCCCAGGGGCAGTCCATAGAGCACTGGGTTCCTGTCGTTCCTCCATGCGGAAATACTTTCCCGCGCGCTCCTGATCCTCCTAAGGTTCACCAGTGGAACCCCGTTTCACTCCCCCAACTCCTGCCTCTGTATCAGACCCAAACACAGCTTCAGACCCACTTCTATCTCTGCGCACAAGCAGGTTCAGGGTGTTATGCTTCCGGCGACCAGAGATTCGGCCGATCACCAGATTTTTCCAGCCCGGATCCACCGAGCGGCGCCGAGTATCGCCCCGAGGACTCGCACTATTAGGTGCAGAAGTCGGTGATACCATCGACCTGCTGCCTCGATACAATGGTTCCTTAGGTGTAGTAGTCATGGATACCAGGTTCCCATCCGTCGCGTATACCTTCTTGTCCTGATCTCTTTCATACTTCAGCATAGAAGAGTCGAAACGCGGGGTTCCTACCACTTCCCGGGGACACTCCTTTATGCCATGTCCAATCATCCCACGATTTCCACAGAAGTCAGATAACTTAGAGTATGTGAGAGTTACCTGAATTGTTTCCGGAATTTCCCTAAATCGGAGCAAGAGATGACGACGCAAGGGACACTCCATCAGATGCAAGAATCGGATTCGAACAGTTCCTCCACAACATGTGCCCCACTTATCACATGGCACTTTTGTTGGGTCTCGAGGTAGGGTTGGAGATGAACCAACTCGCAGCGGAAAATCAATGAAAACCAAGAGACAATTAAAACCATGAAACAACTAACAAAGAATGGATTAACAAGAGAAAAATTCAGCACTAGTTCTTACCAAAACAAGAACACCGGTTAACGAATGATTGGCTTGAGTCTCCAAGACGCCTACGTATCCACTTGGGAATCAAAGCCACGTAGTTCTTCTCTTTGAGGACTCAAGAACACAAACATGGAGGTGGAAACTAGCCAAACCCGAAATGGCCATGGAAGAGGGAGAGAAAATGTGTTTCCTATTCTTGTCTAGTGTTTGTTATGTTGAAAAAAGATGACTTAAACATAACAAAACCCATACTTGTCCAACTAAAGGCATGGGACAAGCATGGTGACAAGTAAGGTGTAAATAGGACAAAGTATGGCAAGACAAGATTGGGTTAGGTGGTGAATCACCAACACCTTAATCCTTGTCTTGCTTACTTAGTACTAATTAATCAAGACTTGATTAATTAGTTCCATGGGCCTTGGTTGCATGGGCCTTTCATGGGCTTCTTGGAACATGGCCCGTGGCCATTTCCAACGAGGTCCCGTGATTCGCTCATCGCCTCCATGCCTTCCATACCGGAAATGTCCAACATTATCCGACGCGATCAATCCCAAGACTCCAAGCCTTGTCTCGATCCGTAAAGTCCTATTCACTTACGGGCACATGACCCAAAACCCAGTTTTGGTCATGTCCCGAGACAACTCCCTTTTGGCCATTCTCCATAAATGTGTCAATGAGTTTCATCCTCCGGTGTGACCCTTAGGTTTATGCATGTCAATAGATCAACGTGAAATCCCATTTTACTTGATCCTATTTAAGTGGCAACTAACGAGACTTTAGTATTGCCTGACACTACATAACGAATCGACCCTGTCGATTCTAACCTTTCCGTCGTCCCTGTCATTATCCTTTTATCTCCGATATCCTGATTGAGATAAGGCATAGAGCCGTCATCCTTATTATTCTCAATCACCGTTCCTTGATATGTGAGATGACTGAAGATATGATACCCAGTATCATGTGCATGGCCATGCTATTCTTCCAGTCACTCTCGATCAAGTGGCCGAGAACCGATATCTTTCCCATACCTTAGTATAAGGGATTTATCCCTCATACTAAGGTATGGGAAAGATATCGGTTCTCGGCCACTTGATCGAGAGTGACTGGAAGAATAGCATGGCCATGCACATGATACTGGGTATCATATCTTCAGTCATCTCACATATCAAGGAACGGTGATTGAGAATAATAAGGATGACGGCTCTATGCCTTATCTCAATCAGGATATCGGAGATAAAAGGATAATGACAGGGACGACGGAAAGGTTAGAATCGACAGGGTCGATTCGTTATGTAGTGTCAGGCAATACTAAAGTCTCGTTAGTTGCCACTTAAATAGGATCAAGTAAAATGGGATTTCACGTTGATCTATTGACATGCATAAACCTAAGGGTCACACCGGAGGATGAAACTCATTGACACATTTATGGAGAATGGCCAAAAGGGAGTTGTCTCGGGACATGACCAAAACTGGGTTTTGGGTCATGTGCCCGTAAGTGAATAGGACTTTACGGATCGAGACAAGGCTTGGAGTCTTGGGATTGATCGCGTCGGATAATGTTGGACATTTCCGGTATGGAAGGCATGGAGGCGATGAGCGAATCACGGGACCTCGTTGGAAATGGCCACGGGCCATGTTCCAAGAAGCCCATGAAAGGCCCATGCAACCAAGGCCCATGGAACTAATTAATCAAGTCTTGATTAATTAGTACTAAGTAAGCAAGACAAGGATTAAGGTGTTGGTGATTCACCACCTAACCCAATCTTGTCTTGCCATACTTTGTCCTATTTACACCTTACTTGTCACCATGCTTGTCCCATGCCTTTAGTTGGACAAGTATGGGTTTTGTTATGTTTAAGTCATCTTTTTTCAACATAACAAACACTAGACAAGAATAGGAAACACATTTTCTCTCCCTCTTCCATGGCCATTTCGGGTTTGGCTAGTTTCCACCTCCATGTTTGTGTTCTTGAGTCCTCAAAGAGAAGAACTACGTGGCTTTGATTCCCAAGTGGATACGTAGGCGTCTTGGAGACTCAAGCCAATCATTCGTTAACCGGTGTTCTTGTTTTGGTAAGAACTAGTGCTGAATTTTTCTCTTGTTAATCCATTCTTTGTTAGTTGTTTCATGGTTTTAATTGTCTCTTGGTTTTCATTGATTTTCCGCTGCGAGTTGGTTCATCTCCAACCCTACCTCGAGACCCAACAGTGGTATCAGAGCCGTGCTACCTTCGGGATTCACAAGACGGTGTTCATAGTTTCGGTTTTGCTTGAAAGTTTCGTTTTTGCCATGTTGTTTTGCTAAATTGTTTGATAACATGTTTTAAATTCTTGTTTATGGATTTAATGCATGTAAAATGAATTTTTGAAAATTATTTCAAATCTGGAAATTTTGAAAAAAGTTTGATTTTTCGGGTCTCGGGAGCGGGACTCTCGGGGAGCCGAAACCGAGACCGAACGGGGCTCCGTT
Source organism: Erodium maritimum (assembly GCA_963921825.1). NCBI lineage: Eukaryota > Viridiplantae > Streptophyta > Magnoliopsida > Geraniales > Geraniaceae > Erodium > Erodium maritimum. Next base: position 37,648,366 of record OY997592.1, on the reverse strand, counting down.
GGACGGAGCTAGGCCAAGCATGACCATTGGATGGTTGATATGCTAAGGCTAAACCGTTTTGTTAGTTATGACGAGTTTGGAACCGTCATGACGAACTCGAAGATCAAATGTTCAAAAGTTTCATTTTTGAACGGTTTCGATAAACCGAGCATCAAAAAATTTCGAAACTTGGCTATTAATTAAAACCGGAAAATCACATGATGTTTGATAACATGCTTGTTTGATAACACGATGTGTGATGTGATGTTGGCATGGTGTACATAATAGCCCCGAGCTCAATTTAATTATTTATCGCTTTTCACGGCCTGCGAGCCGTTAGAGTCAACGTGTAATTATTCTTTCAAGGTGTGGTCGTCGAACCACTTGTTTGTAATATTTATTTATTCCCGACCTGCGAGTCGTGTATTAAATTGTAATATTTTACTCAAGATGAAGAAAGGGCGAAAAGGTCATTTGGTGGCTTTTCGGGTGTTGGCATCGGCTTGGAGTCGGTGGAGCTCAAGAAGCTAGTGGGAGTTAGTTTAGGGGGCTATTATGTGCATATTTATCGCTTTATGCTTGGTTTAGTTTATGCATGATTAATTCTGTGTTTTAGAATTGCATGCTTAACTTTATTTACCGAGCATATCACCTCACATGCAAAGATAAAATTGGAATTTTAATCCTTGTGTGTGAGCCCTTAGAATCGTCATTACATTGGATGTAGTTGACGGGTTCGAAGGAAGAATTACATTGGAGGTAATTTGAGGCATCATTGCATTTGGAATGTAGTTGATGTGCTCATCGCATCTAGGATGTGTCAAAGTTTTAAACACAACCGGACAAGTAAAAACGGGTCATGTCCGATACCTCCCAATTATCAACACCTTACTACCTCCTCGTCCTATGGGTGTCGTGCGCATTAGCGGAGCATCCATGGGAAAGCGGGGTAGTAGGTTTGGACGACATATGTGGGTGTCGTGCGCATTAGCGGAGCACCTACATAGTGACGGGCCATAGTTGAAAATTGGTGGACCCGACTACGATTCTCAGCCTGAGGTTGAGCTAGGGTAACAGATAGGGTAAGCCGTGTACATAAGTGCATACCCTAGCCAAGAGTCACATTGGATGTGATTGGATGGAGTCCTACCTACATAGCTCGATTAAGTGGTGAGCATTAGTTCAGCTTAATCGAGTGAATCAAGGATCTTGGTTTCAGATTCTAAAGGTTTAGAATTGATTGTTGGTGTTTAAGCTTGATCTTCATAAAATTTATTCAGTTTACTGATTGAATTTTATCTGTTGTAGATCAAATGGCAAATTCAGCGAACATTAATAGTTTGTCATTAAAAACCATTCTTGACAGGGTCAAGCTAAATGGGACAAACTATTTGGACTGGTACAGAATTTTGAGGATAGTCCTCAAGTCTGAACGCAAAGAATATGTCCTTGACAAGGCTGTCTCTAAGACCATATCAGAGTTACATGAAGTGTCATTAACTGCTGAGAAGAATATCTCAGGGATCTGGGATCCAAGGATATTCTGATGGTCAACAAGGGAATTGGAAGTGGCAAGGGCTGGGCCTATGCGCACTTGGCAGGAAAGATGAGACACCTGAGAATGTCTGCTTCTACTGCCAACAGCCTGATCATTGGAACCGGGTTTACAGGAAGTTCACGGCTGATCTGAAGAAGGGCAGTGGGACTGCGCCTTCATCAAATAGCCTGGATGATCTGAAGAAGGGCAGTAGGACTGCGCCTTCATCAGGAAACCTGGATGATCTAAGGAAGGGCGGTGGGATCGTGCCTTCATTCGGTATTAACTCTATAGAGCTACATCTCTCTACTTCCAAAGATTCATGGGTATTAGATACCATGACTGAATCTCACACATGCACTAATATATGGTGGCTGAAAGTAGGAGAGATTTGGAAAGCACGAAATGGACCTCAGAGTTGTGGCAACTGCTGTAGGATCCATGAGTCTTGCTTTGCCAAGAGGTCTTGTCTTAGTATTGTATAATGTATATTGCATACCTACTTTTAGTAGGAATATTATATCTGTATCCGTGTTTGACAAGGAAGGATATAATGTTAATATTGGAAATGGAGTTTTCAATGTTCTATGCAATGATATGTTTTATACCAGTACTGACATGGTTGGAGGATTGTACATATTAGATATGGGTAACAATGCCTCAAGTTCTATATATTCCGTTAATACCAAGAGGTCTAAATCCAACAATTTAAACCTAACTCTGTTATGGTACTGTCATTTGGGTCGCATAAACAAGAAGCGCCTATCAGCACTTCAGAAGTGCGGGCTTTCAGGTTCATTCGAATTCCATTCGATCGATAGGTGCAAGGTTTGTTTGATGGGCAAAATGACTAAAGTGCCCTTTATCGATCGCGATGAAAGGGCGGGTGAATTATTGGGGCTGATACACTCGAATGTGTGTAGACCAATAAGTTCACTTGCCAGGAGGGGTTTTAGCTACTTTATCACATTTACTGATGATTACAGTAAATATGGTTATGTCTATTCGGTGAGACATAAGTCTGAAGCTTTTGATAAATTCAAAGAGTTTAAGACTATAGTAGAAAACCAGCTCGACAAAGGTATTAAGGCACTTCGATTGGATCGAGGTGGAAAATACTTGACCACAGAGTTATTAGATCATCTAAAAGAGAATGGGATCCTTTTGGAATGGACTCCTCCTAGGTCACTGTAGTTGAAAGGTGTAGCCAAACGGAGAAATCGGACATTGTTAGACAATGGTCTGTTCCATGATTAGTTGGACTGATCTCCCAATCTCTTTTAGGGGTTTTGCTCTAGAGACGACCGCATTCATAGTGAATCGGGCTTCGACGAATGGTGTGGAAGGGACACCATTTTAAAAATGGTACGGGATGATGCCCGCTTTGTCCTTCCTAAAGATTTGTGGTTGCGAGGCTTATGTGAAACATTTGGTTTCGACTAAGCTCGAACCAAGATCTGAGATATGCACCTTCGTGTGGTATCCCAAAGCAACAAGGGGATACTATTTCTACAATCCCAGTGAGAACATGGTGTTCGTCGCTTGGGGTGGGGTCTTTATGGAAAAAAAGTTTTGTTTCCAAAGACGTCATTGGGAGGACTGTGCATCTCGAAGAAATTCAGGATGGTACAGATCTGTCTAAACCAATTAGCAACCCTGTAGAAAGGAGCCAGAGATTGTCGTAGAGTAAGAACCAATTCCTGTTACAATTCCGGAAGGTCTAAGGCGATTTGAAAGGATCAATCTTCCACCTCCAAGATATGGTATCCGGAGGTGACAATGAAGTCATGGTGGATCACGATGATCCAGCCACCTTTCAGGAAGTCGTGGATGGGCCCAACTCCGAGTTATGGCTGGGAGCCATGAGGGAGGAAATGCAATCCATGTCGGACAACCGAGTCTGGGAACCGGTTGATCCCATCAATGGTGTGAGGACCATAGGATGCAAATGGATCTTCAAGGTGAAGATGGACATGGACGGCAACCCTTTGACCTACAAAGCTCAACTGGTGGCGAAAGGTTATAGGCAGATCCAATGGATTGACTATGAGGAAACCTTCTCCTTAGTGGCTATGGTCAAAATCAATCCAAATTCTTCTTGACATAACTGCGTATCATAATTACGAGATATGGCAAGTGGATGTCAAAACCGCTTTCCTAAATGGAAATTTGACTGAGTACGTTTGTATGTCTCGGCCCAAAGGTTTTGACGATCCGAAGAATAAAGGAAAGATTTATAAGTTGTTGAAATCCATTTATGGATTGAAACGAACTTCTCGGAGTTGGATCCTTCGTTTTGATGAAGCTGTAATTGGATTTGGCTTAATCAAGAACGAGGATGAATCTTGCGTTTATAAGAAGGCTAGTGGGAGCAAGATTACCTTTCTGGTTCTCATTGAAAACGACATCCCAACCTTGCACGAGACTAAAGCTTGGTTGAGAAAGTGTTTTTCAATAAAGGACTTAGGCGATGCTTCTTATATCTTAAGGATTAAGATATGTAGAGATCGCACCAAGAGGGTCTTGGATTTAAGTCAGGGAACCTATGTGAACAAGGCATTGAGTAGGTTCTTAATGCTCGATTCAAAGAAAGGACTCTTACCCACTAGTCATGGCATTCATCTCAGCAAGACTCAGTGTCCTAAGACACCTGATGAGCTGAAAAGGATGATGAGAATCCTATGCGCCTGGGGGCAGGATCGATCATATATGCCATGACATGTATGAGACCAGACGTCTCGTAAGCCTTATGTTGTACCAGTAGACATCATTCTAACCCGGGGGAAAGATGATGTTGAACTAGTCGTCGAAGGATGAGTAGACGCTAGTTTTCCAAGACAAATCCAGATGACTTTAGAAGTCAATCAGGATATGTGTTTACGCTGAATGGTAGAGCTTTAGCTGGGAAAGCGTAAAGCAAGATACCATTGCCGAATCTACGACAGAGGCCAAGTACATGGATGCTGCAGAGGCAGCTAAGGAGGCTATGTGGATTTGGAAATTCATGGCAGGGCTGGGTGTAATTAAAAACCCATCCAGTCCGGTGAATCCATTTTGCGACAACACAAGGGCCATTGCGCAAGCTAAAAGCCTAGATCGCATAACAAATCCAAACATGTACTGCGGCGTATCCACCTCATCAGATAAATACTGAACTGAGGTGAAGTGAAGATAACCGATATTGCAACAGATGATAACATAGCCAACCCTTTGACTAAGACAGTGTCACTGCCTGAACATGTTAGACATGTAAAGTCGATGGGGACATATTGGAGTTTAGATTGGAACTAGGGCAAGTGGGAGATTGTTAGTCTTAGTGCCCGTAGTTCAATCCTAAATGTCCAAATGTATATATCATCGTTAGCAATAAAATTAAAGCGGCTTTATATTACTTATGTGTTGGAGTAATATATCGATGTGTGCTCTGATCTATGCCCACCATGCGAATAGAACCATAGATCGAGATAGATCAATATATTACTCCAACACATAAGTAATATAAAGCCGCTTTAATTTTATTGCTAACGATGATATATACATTTGGACATTTAGGATTGAACTACGGGCACTAAGACTAACAACTTTAACGCTCAACCCCAACACCGAGCCGATCGTCTACCCTATTGTCTTGGTTCGCACCAAAGGTGGGAGACCGTGAGCATGGGCCCAGAGTAGGAGCTGATCCAAGGCTGGAGGCTCCCTATCCATCAGATCCAAGTCCCCAAGGAGGAGAGGACGACCGTCAAAGCACCAAAGTTCATTTCTACGGACCCACGTACACGCATCTTCTGTCTCAAAGTAGAAACTGAGTACCCCTGACCTAATGTCCTAGATGACTAGACCCTCCGCGGCTTTCCCCCATGCACTGGTGATGACTCGGAGTAGTACATCCTTTCGAGGTGGTTTGGCCGCCCACAATTTTCCTATCATAGCAAATTGTTGGCGGGCCAACAGTGAGGGGCTTTGTGATGCACTCGGCATCACGACCTCCACCTCCTCCTCATCTTCTAGCGAGCAGGATGAGAAACCGTTCTGAAGATTGTTGAGGTTAATCCCTAGGGTTGGCCCCGCCAGTGGAGGCTCCAAGGTAAACCCGACATCTCTGCACTTGAAGACCCGTCGACGCCGAACCACTCCAGGGGGCAGATTCAGAGTAGCAAGGACGATGGGGATCCGGTCAAAGTTCGGGGTAAGCCCTGCCCAACAAAGTTCCCGCAACACCATCCGTTCTGGTTCCTCCATCAGAGCCTTCCCTCGGGCAGGATCTCGATAGCATGAAGAGGAAGGAACCATGTTCGCTTCAGTGTTCTTCAATGCCGCCGCAGCTGGAGGAAAGACCGCTAAGGGAGAAAAATTAGGAGGAACCTCAGGGGCCCGAGACTTATTCGAGGCGCCTCCCTACGATTACTTGTATAAGACGCAATGGCGACCTCAGTTAGGGCCACAGGGATCGGTACCCTAACCGGTCCTGTTCCTGTTGTAAGGGGATTAATCGTAGCCGTTGCGGACACCAAGTCAGCTGGAGGTTGAAGGATCTAAGCCCTAGGTTTGCTTGCAGGAGACGGAAGCCCTAAGGTTTTATGCGTCCGACCTCGGGTTTTATCACCGGGGTTGCTTGGAGGAGGGAGAATTAGCCTTCCACCATAGCCGGAGAAGAGAGAAGAGGGATGAGAGGGAGAGTAGAGGACGTCTTGGCCGGTTGGAGTGGCTTACGACGTCTTCTTATCGGGCGAGGGGGGGGACCACGTCCGAGGAAGGACGAGGCGGTGGTACAAGTACCGAGGGCTGCATCTGGGCAAACGACAACGGGACAGGTCCACCATTGGCAAACAAGTCAGCGGCGGCGATGGCTAGAGCAGAGAAGGCCATAGGGCTAGGGCTTCTCGGGCAGAGATTCTCGACAAGCGAGAGAGAGAGTTGTGGTACAAATCATGTATTTTGGTATTGTCTTGTTTAGGTAGCATGTGTTTTAAAAAAAAACTATTTACGATGAGGTACCCAAATGTTTCGTCCACGAACGATAAGGTACCATATGTTTCAAATGACCAATTTGGTACCCAAATGATTTGTCCACGGACGGAAGTAGCATATTCTGTTAGAAAACTAACGGAATATTCCTCAAAATTAGATATGTACAGTTAAGTGGGGTGTGAAATGACGATTTTACCCTTCCTTATTATATCCTTAAAAATTACCATTTTAACCTTGTTTAATAATAATAAATTTAAGAAATAATTATAAAATAATTTAATTTAATAAATAATTATAAAACATAAGAAACAAAAAAAATATATTCTAAACCTAATATGATACATATATCCATCCCTACTCTATCCTATCTATACATCTCTATTCTAGATCCGAACTCCGTCTCCTTCATCACTGGACCTTACGATACCACGACAGAGAAGACAACCGGACTACACCTCGTCGATACCACGCCGGAGAAAACAGCCGGACTACTCCTCGTCTGCTTCTTCCGCTTCTGAATCTCCCGTCACGCCATCAAAGCCCCATCGCCGCCACTTGAAATCTGAAGCTTCGAAGCTCCTCCTTGCCGCTTCAATCTCCAATGCGATTCTCCTTCTTCATCCCTCTCAGCAAGTTATGGTGTCTCCTCCAACCATCACAAGGCCTATCTACGCACCACACCTTCATCCATGACGGTGAAAACCATGGCCAAGGTTTGGGATTTAGGGGAACTATGAGACGAACAGAGAAGAAACTTGGGCCGACGGAGACGAATACTTGATGGCAGCGAGAACGGCTGGACCCTCGTCTGCTGCCACAGGGTCGCGTCCGCCACTTCAGATCTGGAGTTAGAGCTCGTCGTCCTCAGCCCCTCGCCGTCCTCATTCCTTCGTCGTCCCTGCTTCAACCCTCGTCAGAAATGGGTTTCAATTTCAACCCTCGTTGGAAATTCTCCAGCAAGGGCGTTTGATTTTTATGTTGATTATGGAAATTGAGGATTTTCGTTGCTGTTCGTTTGATATTTTTTTTATTGAAGCTGAACTACTTTCAAGGAAATGAACGGAGGGATTAATCGAGACAGAGGTTGGGATTTTGGGTTCCTGTTCTTGAATCTGAACTCACGAAGAACACTGACGAAGAAGACGAGTAATAATTTTTTTTCAATTAAAATTTTGTAAAAAAATGGAATTAAGAAAGAATTAGTTTTTTTTTATTCAAAATGAAATAAAAAATGTTATATAAAAATTATTAGGATTATTATGAAATTAAAAAATATATATATTTATTAAAGAAATAAAAAAATGTAAATGAATTAATTAAGAAATAAAAAAATGTAAATGAATAAGTAAATATATATAAAAAATATTTTTTCAGTATTATAAAAATATATAATTTTAATATATTCAAAAAATCAGTAAATATATAAAACTTTTAATTTGAGGGGTAAAGTGGTCTTTACACAGTAAAGTCAAAAGTCAACTAAATCAACATAAGGGTAAATTGGTCTTTTCACATTATTCTGTTACTTTTTAAACCCCATTAACCCAAATCGTTTGTGGACGAAACATTTGGGTACCATATTGGAAAAAAAAAATCATAAGGGTACCTTATCGTTCGTGGACGAATCATTTGGGTACCTTATCGTAAATAACCCTTAAAAAAATATCGATAATTTTAATTATACTATCTCCCTTCAATCCCTATCACTATATGGATTATTCATTATACTAAATCTAGATTTCCGGATGGAAACTACTCACTTTTTATCAGCAAATAATAGTTCTATTGTAAAACTAGAAGATAAAAGTTTTTGAAAAGAAAAAAAAATGATCAAGGGGAAACTCCTCGGTTCCAAACACAAGGATGTTAAGATTGGTACCTCAAATCACATAACTGAACCCAAACAGGAAGTCTGAACAAGTATATAACCTAGATTTTATAAGCTTGAAGCAAATCAATATTACAAACCCAACAAAGGGTTAATAGAGAAACATAAAATAATATGAAAACTAGATTTTTCAACCGCAAAGCTCGATGTTAAAAATAGAAGAAGGACCCAACAAGGGGCTAAAGTTGTAATAACCACTCCCAGTCAACGCTAGTCAAATCTGCGAAAAACAGGAAAATTTAAAAAAATTCAGCATACACTTGATTGAACCTAAATTTGACCCCGAGGGTCATACCGGACTTAAGTTGACCCCGATATTGATCATAGTGATTTCCGGGGGACTCAGGGCAACTTTTTGATCAATTTGGGAAATGTTGACTTTTCGCTGGAAAAGTCAACCGAGCGACGTTTTGGTCCATTCGAGGACCGTTTAGGATCCAAAAAGCTTAGCCGTCGTCGCAGCGGTCTTAGTTGAGCCGTTTCCTTGTAGTCTGTGAAGTTTAGTAATTTTGGGGAAAATGTGCCCGTTTGGGGCCCGAAACGTCCGAATTTCGCCCGTTTGGGACCCATTTGCCACATGTCACACAAGTGCTGGTGTTAGGTTTTGGGGACAAAAACAAAAGATGAGAAGTTGAGGGTTAGTTTTGCAATTATGATAAAAGTGTGTGGTTTGAATTAAAACAAAAGGATGAGACTTGTGATGGTCGGCCATTGCTTCAAAAATTAGAAAAGATGATAGTTTTTAGAGAGAGAAAAGAGAAGAGGGTTGGGGGTTTTGCCACTATTCACGAGCATCAAACCGTTGGATCGTCTCAACGATAAAAGAATCGAGCTCACATCGACATTCTCTACGGTGAGCACCTAACCGATTTTCGTTTTCGTACGTTTGAATTTTAGGGTTTGAGTTTAAATGATTCAAATATGGTTGGGTTTTGGTTAGAATTGGTTTAAAGATGAATGGTTGAGGTTTGGGGTTCGTTAGGAACATTTTGGGGCGAAAAGGAAATTTTCCCATTATGGCCGTGTGGGGCCCACATGCTCGGGTGCTCGGGTTTCGTGTTCGGGTTGTTTAGAGCGTTCCCCAAGTAATTAATCTACAACCGGATCGAAATTTGGGATTAAATTGTGAAAGTTGTATTTGACGGGTTTAGAAACTTTAAACGCTAAATAAATGACTCGGAAGTCGGAATTCGATTTCGTCAAGTGCCTAGGAACCCTTGAATTATTCTAATACCGTAGAAACAAAAACGGGAATTTTCGGAGCCCTGGAAGGGCGTTTCCAAAATCCGGGCAGATTCGCCATGTCGGGCGAATCGGGCTTTTCCGGGTCCATTATCGACAATGTCGAGTAATTGGGAAGTTTGGGAGTTATCGACATTGTCGGGGTTACGTTTGGGCGTTAAGTTTACTGAATTTTAGTTTATTCTTGCGAGTTTAAAAGTGCCTTAAATTTGTGTTCTTTTAGATCGTGTTGCGGACCGAGTCAAAGGAAAGCTAGGCGAGTGACTGAGATCACGTCGGGGCTTGTTTGGGCACTTTTGGAGAACATGTACGAGGTAGGGAAAAGTAGACAGATGTCGGCCCTGACTAGGGAAAGTTAACAGTAGAATTGCATGTGACACCGGGGTGTCGTGGGTTAAGTAGGTTTATCGAATATTAGAAAGGCATGATACGGGAACGTAGCGAATATTAGAAAAGCATGTGACACTTAGTAGTGTCGTAGGAGCAGAGAACTTATCGATGTTAGAATTACTGGAGCCATATGACCATGCCCAGAGGTTGATTGTGAACTTATCGATATTAGGAGTACTGGAGGCATATGACCATGCCCGGAGGTTGATTGTGAAACTGTTGATATTAGGACTGTTGGAGGCATTGGTTATGCCGGAGGTTGATTGTGTATTTTGTGTCTTGGGTGGCCATGAGAGCCGTGTTTTACTGTTGTGTCTTGGGTGGCCATGAGTGCCCGTGGGGTTGTTGAACCCGTGTCTTTACTGTTGGTGTGTCTTGGGTGGCCATGAGTGCCCGTGGGGTTGGTGAACCCGTGTCTATATTGTCGGTGTGTCTTGGGAGGTCGTGAGTGCCCGTGGGGTTGTTGAACCCGTGTCTCTATTGTTGGTGTGTCTTGGGAGGCCGTGAGTGCCTGTGGGGTTGTTGAGCCCGTGAGTTATTGTTGGTGTGTCTTGGGAGGCCGTGAATGCCTGTGGGGTTGTTGAGCCCGTGAGTTACTGTAGGTGGTTTTGAGAGGCCGTGAGTGCCTGTGGGGTTGTTGAGCCCGTGAGTAACTATTGGTGGTTTTGAGTGGCCGTGAGTGTCCGTGGGGTTGTTGACCCCGTGAGTTATTGTTGGTGTATCTTGGGAGGCCGTGAGTACCTGTGGGGTTGTTGAGTCCGTATTTTGATTAACTAAATGGTGATTTTAAAGTGTTTATTCAAAACAGGTTTCAATTGTTTTATTATTCTAAACGTTCGCGTCCCGAGTTCGGTTTTACTGAAATTTGGGCGTGACAAAACTGAAAAAAACAAAACAGGCTAATGAAGTCCAGAAAAACCCCATCACAATCATAGCAACCACCTCATCAGCTTCCGAACTCCACTCAAAACCCCCAAAACATACTCGAACTTGTAGAAACCACCTCATCTCATCGGCACCACCAACTCAAAGAGTAGAATGGACATCGAGGCGCCGACAGCAAGCACCGCAAAACTGCAGAGACTCTAATACCTTTAGAAACTGAATCCTCTCGTCTTCAAGCTAAGGCCCGAAACCCTATGACATCTCGTCGGAGGCCAACACGTAAAATGACCAATGAGCCCCTACCAACAAAGGGAAGGGGGAACAAATAAGAATGAAATAGATCTAGTTCTAGGGAAAGAGAAGGGAACCACAAGTGACAAAGTAAGGAGGAATAATGACATCCATACTAGACTCAACGAACCACGGGTGGAGCTGGACACCCAAAAGAATCGCACCTTCCCAAAGATTGACCTTCGCCGGTAGTGGTAACTGGGAACCCTAAGGCACATTAAACAACAGCGTATGAGAGCGCTTAGGATACCGATACAGGGCCAATACAGCCGGAAGTTAAGAGGAGGACAGATATGAGTCCAATAGGAGCATATTTGAAAAAAACGACCATCTAACAGTCATTGGAGCACCGGTTAACCACCACAACTGTCGAGACCAGCCATTGAGTCGCTTCAGTGACGAGCTGACATTAGCAACATGGATCAGAGACGAGAGAAATTTCCGAGGCAACCAGAGAGAAGCTTTGGCAATGGGAGGAGGACGAATACCCTCACCGGCAGTGTTGACCCCCAACTTGAGGCATGTACCAATACATGTTGAGAGCACCGATAAGAACGATTTGGGGCCAACATCACCAGAAGCTCTAGGAGGCCAGATCTGAGTCCAAGAGACCTAGAGCAGAGAAGAGAGCAAGCTCCGAGACAACAAGAGAGAAGCATCGGAAAAGGGAGGAGGACGGTGACACTCGCCGATAGTGTTGACCCAAAACCTGACCCATGCACAAGAACCGAGGGGAACCATTAGGGCCCAACAAAGCCAAAAGCTTTGGGAGGCCATATGTAAGTGTAAGAGGACCAGATCTGCAAACGCCGACGAGATACAATTACCGGAGCACCAACTAACCATAAAAACTTACCAGTAGAGAATGGACGGAGTTAGAGTTGGAAAAGGAAGGAAGGGGAAGGGAAGAATAACCAGTAGAGAGAGGGGGGGAGGGAAGGAGGAGAGGTAGGCCTTTGACGACAACGACTCATACTAGATCTTAAGATCGTCATCGGCGGAAGAAAAACAAATAGCGGTTGGTTAGGTTAAAACGAGAGGTTTTCTAGAGAGAGAGTTCCGAAAAAAACTCACTTTGACCAACCAAACAAACTTAATTACAAAAAAAAAGTGAAAAAAACATTAAAACAAAAATGAACAAGTATGAGTCACTATGATTAATAATTAGATACCCTCTCGCCTTGAGAGCCTACCCCTAGCCCTATTCTGCTGGTATGGAGCTACCGTTTGTCGCTTTTACGGCCGCGCCGCCTGGGACACGCAGCTTTGCTGTCCCCGTGTTATCCTATCATGTCCAGATGAGGAACATATCATGAAAAAACCGAGGCATAGTTAAAGGGAAAGGAAAGCTAATTCCTTTGGACTAAACTTTGTCTAACTATTGGTGGAAGATGAGCCACAAAATTAGTCACAATCAATGTCTTCACCAGATGTTTTTTATTGGAAAGAAGCGGTAAATAGTGAAACACAATCTATTCTTTAAAACCACACATGAGAGTTAGTGGAACTTCCCCCTGGGATAAAACCATTGGGATACAAGTGGGATTTCAAAAATAAATTGAAGACTGATGGATCCATAGACAAAAATAAGGTTAGACTTCTGGTCAAAGGATTCAGAAATAAAAGGGTTGGATTATTTCGATACATACTCACCTGTGAAAAGGATAACATCCATCAAAATGCTCATCACAATTGCGTCACTTAAAGGGCTAGAAATATATCAAATGGATGTAAAAACAGCCTTTTTAAATGGTGAATTAGAAGAAGAAATATATATGCAACAACCTGAAGGGTTCTCATCAACTAGGAATGAGAATAATGTGTGCAGACTAGTTAAGTAACTTTATGGGCTTAAGCAAGCACCAAAGAAATGACATGAAAAATTTGATGTTTTCATGTTATCAAACGGGTTCAAATTCACCAAATGCGACAAATGTGTTTATGTCAAAAACAATGTGTAATAACCACTTCTGGTCAACGACAGTCAAACCTGCGAAAAACAGGAAAAGTTAAAATTTTTAAGACAGCACTTAACTTAACCTAAATTGACCCCGAGGGTCATACCGGACTTAAGTTGACCCCGTTATCGACTAAAATGAGTTCCAGGGGACTCAGGGCAACTCTCTGATCAATTTGGGAAATGTTGACTTTTCGTTGGAAAAGTCAACCGAGCGACGTTTTGGTCCATTCGAGGACCGTTTTGGATCCAAAAAGATTAGCCGTCGTCGCATCGGTCTTAGTTGAGCCGTTTCCTTGTAGCCCGTCAAGTTTCGTAATTTCTTGGGAAAAGTGCCCGTTCGGGGCCCGAAACGTCCGTTTTTGATATTTTCCAAAAGGTGTGGGACCCACCTTACCACTTGTCCAATTAGTGGTGGTGTTAGTTTTGGGGGGAAAATGAGTGGTGAGGGAGAGTGGCCGGCCATATGGGGTTAAAAGAGAAAAAAAATAGAAAATGAGTTAGTTGTTTGAAATTAGAAAAAGAAGAAGAGAGTTAGAGAGAGAAGGACAAGGAGAAGAAGAGAGAAGGATAAGAAGCTAGGGTTTTGGGGATTATCGAGCCTTTGGATCGTCTCAAGGCAAGGAGCAACATCGTTCCCCTCGTCTTCCTCTTGAGTAAGCACCGAACCGATTCCCGTTTTGTTAATTTTCAAATGTTAGGGTTTGGGTTTAATTGATGAGTTAGGGTTGTAGTAAGGTTGGGGGTTTATGGGAGACGTTTTAGAGGTGTTTGGAGGGTTGTTTGGACGTTTTCCGGCGACCGAGAGCTCGGGAGGAGCTCCGGCCACCTTAGGAGGTGGCCGGCCACCATTGGAGGTGGCTGGCCGGAGCTATGGCCGGCCACCACCATGGTGGCCGAGCCCCATTGGAACCGTAGGGCCCACGGCCAAGTGGGCCGGGTGGGGCCCACGTGCTCGGGTGATCGGGTTTAGTGTTCGGGAGGTTTAAAACGTTCCCCGGACCATTTATCCTTAACCGAATCGAAATTTGGAATTAAATTGGAAAAGTTGTAATTAACGAGTTTTAGAAACATTAAACGTTAATTAATTGACTCAGAAGTCGGAATTCGATTCCGTCAAGTGCATTGGGCTCCTTGAACTATTCTAAGACCGTAGAAACGAAAACGGGGGCTTTTGGAGCCTCGGAAGGCAATTTACAAAACCCGGGCAGATTCGTCATGTCGGGCGAATCGGGCCTTTACGGGTCCTTTATCGACAATGTCGAGTAATTGGGAAGTTTGGGAGTGATCGACATTGTCGGGGTTACGTTTGGGCGTTAAGTTTATTGAATTTCGGTTTATTCGTACTAGTTTAAAAGTGCCTTAAATTTGTATTCTTTTAGATCGTGTTGCGGACCGAGGCAAAGAGAAGCTCGGCGAGTGACTGGGATCACATCGAAATTTAGTGGAGCGCTTTTGGAGTTGTATACGAGGTAGGGAAAAGTAGCCGGATCTCGTCCCTGACTAGGGAAAGTTACCTGTAGAATTGCATGTGACACCGGGGTGTCGTGGGTTATTTAGGTTATCGAATATTAGAAAAGCATGATACGGGAACGTAGCAATTATTGGGAATGCATGTGACACTTAGTAGTGTCGTAGGAGCAGAGAACTTAGCGAGATTAGAACTACTGGAGGCATATGACCATGCCCGGAGGTTGTTTGTGAAAATAGTGATCTTAGGACTGTTGGAGGCATTGAGTATGCCGGAGGTTGTTGTGTATTATTATTATTGTTGAGTTTTGGGTGGCCTTGAGAGCCCGTGTTATTATTGTTGAGTTTTGGGTGGCCTTGAGAGCCCGTGTTATTATTGTTGAGTTTTGGGTGGCCTTGAGAGCCCGTGTTATTATTGTTGAGTTTTGGGTGGCCTTGAGAGCACGTGTTATTATTGTTGAGTTTTGGGTGGCCTTGAGAGCCCGTGTTATTATTGTTGAGTTTTGGGTGGCCTTGAGAGCCCGTTTTATTATTGTTGAGTTTTGGGTGGCCTTGAGAGCCCGTGTTATTATTGTTGAGTCTTGGGTGGCCATGAGAGCCCGTGTTGTTATTATTGGTGTTTTGGGTGGCCGTGCGTGTCCGTGGGGTTGTGATCCCGTACTTTACCGTTGGAGTCTTGAGTGGCCATGAGGGCCCATAGGGTTGTTGAACCCGTGTTTTGTTGTTGTTGTCTTGGTGGCCTTGAGTGTCTGTGGAGTTGAGACTGATGTCCTTACTGTCTGTTGAACTTTGTTTGTGATTGTGTTTGGTTACTTGATCATGGTGGAGGTTGTGTGGTGTAGCTAGCCTCCCGACTGGGATCGGGAGAAGCGGAGAGGTTGTGGGCTAGCTCCCCGACTGGGATCGGGGGAAGTTGTGAGACAGGTCGACCGCCTGGCCCGACTGGGATCAGAAAGGGCGAGGGACAAAGAGGTTACTGAGACAGGTCGACCGCCTGGCCCGACTGAGATCGGAAAGGGCTAGATACAGAGATGGTTACTGAGCAGCTGGTATGCGATCCTTTGTGATCTTGTTTGGTGTGCGATCCTTTTTTATCTTGGTATTGCGTGGTTGTCAGTCGTGTCCTTTGAGGAGGTCGTCAATTGTTGTGTGGGGTCTACATCACGTGTCCGAGTGTTTGAGTCGGTTGAGAAAAGTGTTGGTCATGTGTGTGTCTTTTGAGTCGTTGTTGGTGTCACCGGCTTTGTCTGCTAAGTATGCCGTAGTCAGTCTGTTATCTGTGGTGGTGAGCGAACGCTCACCCCTAGCTGCTTTTCCTACAGGTACCGTTGGCAGTGTGGACTAGGTGAGCTTCTGAAGCTTGAAGAGCTTGAAACGGGCTTCTGGGTGTTTTGAGTCTAGTGACGTGTACCTCGTTTTTGTCCAAGTGTGGAACTTATGTTTGAGATGTAAATATTATTCTTTTGTGAACTAAACTGGTATTTTAAAGTTATTTATTGGAAAGGTTTACAAAGTGTTTTATTATTTTAAATGTTCGCGTCCCGAGTTTGATTTACTGAAATTGGGGCGTGACACAATGTATTTGGGCATGTCATTGTATGTCTTTACTTAGACGACATGCTCATACTTGGTAGTACTTAGCCATAATAAAGTCTACTAAGGCAATGTTGTCTTCTAAATTTGATATGAAAGATTTAGGAGTCGGTGATGTTATTTTGGGAGTATAAATCTCTAAAATATCACGTGATTATGCATTATCTCATGTTAGTCTTAGTGCCCGTAGTTCAATCCTAAATGTCCAAATGTATATATCATCGTTAGCAATAAAATTAAAGCGGCTTTATATTACTTATGTGTTGGAGTAATATATCGATGTGTGCTCTGATCTATGCCCACCATGCGAATAGAACCATAGATCGAGATAGATCACACTCGATGGGTCCCTAGTCAACAAAGCTTCACTAGAAGCGACTAGTATGAAAGATGGCTCTTTATGGCTTACGTTCTGTTAGTCATTGGAATGAGATTCCGGAGTCTGATCATAGATATCATGTGGGACATGATATTGGACGACCCGCCCTGAATATGTGCCATAGATTAAGTCATGAACATATTCAATGTTGTTGCTTGTCATGTATCCTTAGACCAAGGAGTCTTTGTGATCGCTATGTAGTCAACAACTGAGTTTGACCTGAGCCTAACGTTGTTCGTAACAGGGCTTCCATAACGGCCAGGATTGGCTTGGGGACGGGCTACATGAGTGACACGAAAGACGGCTAAGGGATTTATCCCTCATACTAAGGTATGGGAAAGATATCGGTTCTCGGCCACTTGATCGAGAGTGACTGGAAGAATAGCATGGCCATGCACATGATACTGGGTATCATATCTTCAGTCATCTCACATATCAAGGAACGGTGATTGAGAATAATAAGGATGACGGCTCTATGCCTTATCTCAATCAGGATATCGGAGATAAAAGGATAATGACAGGGACGACGGAAAGGTTAGAATCGACAGGGTCGATTCGTTATGTAGTGTCAGGCAATACTAAAGTCTCGTTAGTTGCCACTTAAATAGGATCAAGTAAAATGGGATTTTACGTTGATCTATTGACATGCATAAACCTAAGGGTCACACCGGAGGATGAAACTCATTGACACATTTATGGAGAATGGCCAAAAGGGAGTTGTCTCGGGACATGACCAAAACTGGGTTTTGGGTCATGTGCTCGTACGTGAATAGGACTTTACGGATCGAGACAAGGCTTGGAGTCTTGGGATTGATCGCGTCGGATAATGTTGGACATTTCCGGTATGGAAGGCTTGGAGGCGATGAGCGAATCACGGGACCTCGTTAGAAATGGCCACGGGCCATGTTCCAAGAGGCCCATGAAAGGCCCATGGAACTAATTAATCAAGTCTTGATTAATTAGTACTAAGTAAGCAAGACAAGGATTAAGGTGTTGGTGATTCACCACCTAACCCAATCTTGTCTTGCCATACTTGTCCTATTTACACCTTACTTGACACCATACTTGTCCCATGCCTTTAGTTGGACAAGTATGAGTTTTGTTATGTTTAAGTCATCTTTTTTCAACATAACAAACACAAGACAAGAATAGGAAACACATTTTCTCTCCCTCTTCCATGGCCATTTCGGGTTTGGCTAGTTTCCTCCTCCATTTTTGTGTTCTTGAGTCCTCAAAGAGAAGAACTACGTGGCTTTGATTCCCATGTGGATACGTAGGCGTCTTGGAGACTCAAGCCAATCATTCGTTAACCGGTGTTCTTGTTTTGGTAAGAACTAGTGCTGAATTTGTCTCTTGTTAATCCATTCTTTGTTAGTTGTTTCATGGTTTTAATTGTCTCTTGGTTTTCATTGATTTTCCGCTGCGAGTTGGTTCATCTCCAACCCTACCTCGAGACCCAACATCTCAATCATACTATATTGAGAAAGTTCTTGATAAATTCAAGAAATATAACATAATGCATGCGAAAACACCAGTTTATCTAACTCAAATATGGGCTAAAAACATAGGTGAAAATGTATGCTAACTTGAATATTCTCGTATTCTAGGCAGTCTTATGTATATCATGAACTATACTAGGCCAGACATAGCTCATATAGTCAGTTAGCTAAGTAGATATACGAGTCATAATGCATTACTAGAGTATTGGGATACCCACAATACACTAAACATATAAAATTACATTACGGAAATTATCCATTTGTCATATAAAGATATTGTGATGCCAATTGGATATCTGACTATTATGAATCCAAATGTACGAGTGGATATGTCACCCTAATGGGAGGTGGAGCAATATCATGAAAATCTTCCAAACGGACTTGCATAACAAGATCAACCATGGAGTTTGAATTCATTGCTTTAGACAAGGCTGGAAAAGAAGCAAAATGGCTTCGAAACTTCTTGGAATGCATACCTGGATGGGATAATCTAGTGCCCCTATTAAGCATACATTGTCATAGTCAATCTGCTATTGGATGGGCACAAAGTCTTATTTATAATGGTAAGTCCCGATATATGCTTCGCCGACATAACACCATAACACAATTACTTTCTAATGGAATTTTCACACTAGACTATGTTAAGTCAAAAGATAATATCTCGGATCCATAAACAAAAGCTTTACCAAGAGAGAAAGTTGAAACCTTATCAATGGGGATGGGTTTAAAGCCGTAACTTAAACAAAAGATTTCTTTCCGTAGATACCCAACCTAGTTCACTAGAGAGCCCAAGATCTAGGTTCAAAAGGGAACACAAAGCGTTGGCAAATTCGAGGCACTAAGGAGTACTCGATTCCTTCTCCTTCCTCTGATAAGTCAATGCACCATTTGTCGCGTCAGGATAAGTTGAAATTTTTTTAATGATGTTTATATTATGTATGCTTAGGACACAGTGGGGTATTTGCGAGATAATATTGATAGAATCACCTTAGTGAATGCGAAGTGGAACCGCTTCAATAGATATCAGTCAGGCCAGATATATGTGCGCATTCATGAGCCAAGCAGGTGTTCATGGCCAAAACGACCATGTACAAAGATCTAACACTGATTTAGAAGATTGTTAAGTGTTTCCTATTGTTTAGGCTTACACTCATAACTTATAGTTCAAAGACATTCAAGTCTACTGATTTGCAAGTAAGTCTGATAGGCTGTCAGTAGGAAAGTTAAAGACCTCGAGCTACTTCACCCTATGCGGTACCTTTCTTTCATTGTACTCAAACAAGTAAACTGTGTATCATCACATAAGCTTGAGAAAAAAAACTGCTAATGTCCATTCAATGTGGGGGATTATTGGACAACTCACTTTCCGACATCCATCTCATTTAGTTTCGATCATCAATTTCGGTAACATACATATTTATTATGTTCACATCATTACGAACTTGAACATATGATGTACATTTACGGAAATACGTTGATTATTGAATGAGATAATAACATGCAAAGTTAAAGGAAAATAAGGATTAATGACATGCATTAATGACATTTAATGTAATCTCATATTTCTTACATTACAACCTTTCATACACTTTATAAAGATTGATAATTGGAGTTAAGTCGTGGACTTAGGTCACCACTAATGTATAATTGAGAGATCCCACACACACACCATTGTAGTGGACCAGGTTGGGCTTTGGGCTCTGGGCCTTGGGCTTCAACAAATTAATCTTCCCAACATTGTGTCAAAATTCATTATCTTAAATCTGGTCAAGTTTTAAACAGACATGACCCTTGGTTAAAGAATCACAATTTGGTTTACCTTGTATACTATTTAAAGAGTTTAGGTCTGTTTTATCTTGGGAGACACTTGCCCGTATCAACCTTCAATTCCATAAAAGGGACATATTGTCCTAAGGAAACAGTCTTTTGCTGGACTCGGACTTACTATAACACAAGCAACATATCGACTTGTTTGTAAGTGTAATATCATTCTCTTTATTTATATTATTCTTGATTCAGTTTCCTACAGATACAAGTGGTTGAAAGGAGGTAGTTGTTATTCCTCATTAAATGGATGTTTTGTATTTCCTGTATTTCGTGAAATGAGTTGAAGCGCCAAGTCCAAATTGTGGTAGGGGTTTATTGAAGATGGCTCCAACTAAAGAAGAAGAGAGGAACCTTAAAGAACTTAAGGATAAAACTTCAATCAAGCTCGACCTGGTAGGTTGTCATCTTCTGAATTCCACAAGTGTTCTAATGGTTGAACAATCTCAACTCGAAGATATTTAGTCCAGGAAACCGTGTGTGTATCTGTAGGATAAAATGAAACAAAAGTGTGTAGAACAGAGAGTGAGAATGCTACTTTGATTCCTCCCATTTTGATTCTCATATTTACATTCTTATATAGCAAATAGAAATAACTACTAAAAGCTAATAATAGAACTACTACATCACTAACCTACTTGGGGCTTAATATAAATAATAGGGTTAATTACGCTCACCTACCCCGTACTATATACGTTTAACGGATAAATACCTCAAAGTTATTTCGTAACGAATACATACCCCGAACTAACAGTTTGTAACAACATCCCCCCTTCCGTCCATTTCTAGGGTTAGATTTATGTTTGGAGAGAGATTTAGGGTTTTATTTAGGGTTGAAGTTGTTTGTAGTATTGTAACATTATGGGTAGTTTCAGAAATTCTGAAAAAAATGAACAATAAATGGACGGAAAAATGGATGAAATGGGGGATGTTGTTACAAATGTTAGTTCGGGGTATGTATATGTTACTCGGGGTAGGTATCCGTTAAACGTGTATAGTTCGGGGTAGGTGAGTGTAATTAACCCTAAATAATAAAACAAAACCACGAACCCACTTACTAAACCATTAACTAACTATAGAATATTTGAATCAACTAACATTTCAACACTCCCCCTTGAAACCTCTTTAGAGGATAAAAAGGACTACATATAAGGCAAGCCTACTAAGGAACAAGCCAACAAAAAACCACCAAAAAAGGAAAACAACAGGGTAACAAAGTGAAATCTGAGAGGCAGTTGAAACCTGACTAGGGAAAATTAACAGTAGAATTGCATGTGACATCGGGGTGTCGTGGGTTAAGTAGGTTTATCAAATATTAGAAAGGCATGATACGGGAACGTAGCGAATATTAGAAAAGCATGTGACACTTAGTAGTGTCGTAGGAGCAGAGAACTTATCGGTGTTAGAATTACTGGAGGCATATGACCATGCCCGGAGGTTGATTGTGAACTTATCGATATTAGGAGTACTGGAGGCATATGACCATGCCCGGAGGTTGATTGTGAAACTGTTGATATTAGGACTGTTGGAGGCATGACCGAGTTCGAGTCTCGGAAGGTTGCGAGCGTTCTTTGGCTAGCCTGACCGAGTTCGAGTCTCGGAAGGTTGTGAGCGTTTTTAGGCGATGGAAAGGGCAGCTCCCCTTCCGACTAGCTATCGGAGAAGTAGCTCGGTTTATCGCCAACAGGTTGACCGCCTGGAGCCTGACAAGGATCGACAAAGCGCGTGGGGCAGGCTCGAGCCCATCCGGTTAGCAACCGACACTGAGCAGCTGACAGGAGTGCGATCCTTTGTGACCTTGTTTGGTGTGCGATCCTTTGTGATCTTGTTTGGTGTGCGATCCTTCGTGATCTTGGGTGTTGCATGGTGGTCTATCGTGTACTTGGAGGAGGTCGTCAATCGTTGTGTCGGGTCTACTTTACGTGTCCGAGTGTTGAGTAGGCTGAGGAAAGTATCAGTGTGTGGGTGTCGGTCGGGTTACTTGAGTTTGGGGATAGTGATCCCCGGTGTTGAGTTGGTTGTTGGTGTTACCGGCTTTGTCTGCTGATTATGCCGTAGTCAGTCTGTTATCCGTGGTGGTGAGCGAACGCTCACCCCTAGCTGCTTTTCCTACAGGTACTGATCACAGGAAGGACTAGGTGGGCTCTCAAAGCTTGAGGAGCTAGGAGCGGAGTCCGTGTTTTATCTTTTGAGTCTAGTGACGGATACTTTGTACTTTGTCCATTTGTTGGGACGTTTTTGAAGTCGTAAATGATCCTTTTTGATTTATTAAATGGCGATTTTAAAGTGTTGATTCAAAACAGGTTTCAAATATTGTATCTTTTTAAATGTTCGCGTCCCGAGTTCGGTTTACTGAAATTGGGGCGTGACAGCTTGGTATCAGAGCTCGAGGTTTCACACCTCGGACTGTACGTCAATTAGGTGGGGAGATTCGAATCAGTGGAGTCCCGTCGTGTGTTGGGTACGCTGGTCGGAACCGTGTGTAGACCCGTTGTGTTGTGAGTCATGTTTGTGTTCGTGCGTATGTGCAGTACTGGGTTACTAGCATACTGTTTGTGTGTTGCTGCGTGAAACATTTTCGAACTGCCGCGACTCGACCCAGGGGCGCCCCTATAGTCGAGCGCGACGGTGTTGACATCAAATGGGTACAATGTAGTTCGGGGACGCATGGACCGGGTTGTAACTATCTGATGTCAAGAAATGAGGTTTTTAATGAAGTGGAGAAAGTTTTAAAATTGGTTGGCCCAGTGGACGCATTTTAAAATTTGATTGGCCTTGAGGGCGTGTTTGATTTTGATTGGCCCTATGGGCGGGTTTTGATTTTGGTTGGCCCGGTGGGCGTGGTTCGGTGTTGGTTGGCCCAGTGGGCGAGTGTTGTTGTGTTGTTGTTTGGCCGTGTCGGCTTGTGTTTTGGTTGAGGTTGAATGACTTGATTTGTATGTGAGTCGTGGTGCGTGTGTTGTCGAATTGGTGGTCAAGAGTATGTGTCGTTTGGGGCTATTTTAGGGTTAAAACGGGGTAAGGTACGAGTTGAAGCGAATTTGGAAAACAGGTCTGCGCGAGCGTCACGGATCCTGTCACGGATCCGTGACGGCCCAGAGCAATTTGGCGAATTTTAGGTTTTGTCATGGTCCCGTGACCCCAACCGTGACGGGGTCTGCCACGGATCCGTGACCCCTGTCCGTTCCACCGTCTTGTTTGTGCAGTTTGAGTGTCGGTTTTGCATGACCGTGTAAATGATTGTGCTGGTGGTAGAGGCCGTAAGTTCGGTGTTATAGGGATGAGGTCTTGGGTTCGAGACTCATCAATAACCTACGGTAGTGATAAAGCGCCCCGGTGTGAGGGTCTCACCATGGAGAGGGGTTAGGGTTGGTGCGTTGCGGCGCCATATGAACTAGGTTTCCCTATGTGAACGGGTGTTCGAGGTTTCCCTCGCGTGAACGGGTGGGTTGAGGTTTCCTTCACGTGAGTGGGTTATTTGAGGTTTCCTTATGTGATCGGGTAATTGGGGTATTGAGGTTGTGAGCAATAGTGATTTACTGAGTTGAGGACGTGTTTCCCGTGTCAAGGTTTATCTTACTTGAGCGAGTACTTGAGGTGTTGATGGCGTGAGCAGTGTGACGTTTGGCATCAGGTTTTGAGGTAGTGGTTTGCCCTGGTTAGATCGGTAAGTCTTTAGTGCGTTACTAGTATGCCATAATCGAACGGGTGTCCGTGGAGGTGAGCATGACGCTCATCCCCTTTACTACTTTTCCCGCAAGGGACGAGTAGCGAACACTGGTTTGGTTGCGGAAAGTTATAAGTAAATGCCTAGAGGACCGTGTGAGGGTTGCACTGGACCTTACCGGAGTGACTAATGGAGTGGGTGTTCGGTCTCCGATTTGGGCGTCAGTTTTATTGGATACCGGGATGTCACACTCGGTTGTTCGTCGAGTTGTGCTGAGAGGTTGGGGCAGAGTTTAGAGTCGTTGAGTCCACCCCTGCGTCTGGCACGCCGGTTGGTGGTGGGGTGGTGTTGACTAGGGTCGGTCGTGCCTGCGGAGTTGGAGAAGCGAACCGATACAGGAGGTTCGAGAGAGGGCCCAAGAGCCCTGATGCTGGATCGAGTCCTCAACCCGAGGAGTCGGGTATGTTCGGAGTTGGTGGGCACGATGGCAGTAGTGGAGCGAGGTTTAGAGAGACTGCGAGGATCCGTGAGGATCGGCAGCGACTAGGCTTGTGCGTGTATCCGTGGGAAGGATACTTACGAAGTGACAACCTTTGACGCAAACTTGGGAATGGATTGGCTGGCGAAGTACCGAGCCAATATCGACTACTATAGGCGATGAGTGACAATGTCAGTAGGCAACACGAAGGTGTCGTGCGTGCTAGGTAGTAATAGCAGGGTTCTCCTATCGGCATGGTCCGCAGTGGAGGAAGTATCGGACGTGCAGAGCCGAGAGTTACCGCGAAGGGTATGGGGGTTCCCCGAGGTCTTTCCTGAGGAGTTGAGCGGGTTGCACAGTGCACGATGGTCTTCGTGAGCGATTAGCCGAGTTCCCTACAACAACAGCTTTCAGGCTAGTATCATGATGGCACCGTTCAGAGCGTTGTATGGTAGGCCGTGTCGACCGCCCGTGTGCTGGGCAGAAGTGAGAAATGAGGGTTTACTGGGTCTAGAACTGGACCGAGAGACAGCTGAGTCGGTCGTGCCGAAGCGTGAGCGGTTGAAGACCGCGCAGAGTTAGCAGGAGCTATGCTGACAGACGGCGCCGACCTCTCGTGTCAGTGATCATGTTAGTCTTAAGGCCCGTAGTTCAATCCTAAATGTCCAAATGTACATATCATCGTTAGCAATAAAATTAAAGCGGCTTTATATTACTTATGTGTTGGAGTAATATATCGACGTGTGCTCTGATCTATGCCCACCATGCGAATAGAACCATAGATCGAGATAGATCACACTCGATGGGTCCCTATGTTAGTCTTAGTGCCCGTAGTTCAATCCTAAATGTCCAAATGTATATATCATCGTTAGCAATAAAATTAAAGCGGCTTTATATTACTTATGTGTTGGAGTAATATATCGATGTGTGCTCTGATCTATGCCCACCATGCGAATAGAACCATAGATCGAGATAGATCACACTCGATGGGTCCCTAGTCAACAAAGCTTCACTAGAAGCGACTAGTATGAAAGATGGCTCTTTATGGCTTACGTTCTGTTAGTCATTGGAATGGGATTCCGGAGTCTGATCATAGATATCATGTGGGACATGATATTGGACGACCCGCCCTGAATATGTGCCATAGATTAAGTCATGAACATATTCAGTGTTGTAGCTTGTCATGTATCCTTAGACCAAGGAGTCTTTGTGATCGCTATGTAGTCAACAACTGAGTTTGACCTGAGCCTAACGTTGTCCGTAACAGGGCTTCCATAACGGCCAGGATTGGCTTGGGGACGGGCTACATGAGTGACACGAAAGACGGCTAAGGGATTTATCCCTCATACTAAGGTATGGGAAAGATATTGGTTCTCGGCCACTTGATCGAGAGTGACTGAAAGAATAGCATGGCCATGCACATGATACTGGGTATCATATCTTCAGTCATCTCACATATCAAGGAACGGTGATTGAGAATAATAAGGATGACGACTCTATGCCTTATCTCAATCAGGATATCGGAGATAAAAGGATAATGACAGGGACGACGGAAAGGTTAGAATCGACAGGGTCGATTCGTTATGTAGTGTCAGGCAATACTAAAGTCTCGTTAGTTGCCACTTAAATAGGATCAAGTAAAATGGGATTTTACGTTGATCTATTGACATGCATAAACCTAAGGGTCACACCGGAGGATGAAACTCATTGACACATTTATGGAGAATGGCCAAAAGGGAGTTGTCTCGGGACATGACCAAAACTGGGTTTTGGGTCATGTGCCCGTAAGTGAATAGGACTTCACAGATCGAGACAAGGCTTGGAGTCTTGGGATTGATCGCGTCGGATAATGTTGGACATTTCCGGTATGGAAGGCATGGAGGCGATGAGCGAATCACGGGACCTCGTTGGAAATGGCCACGGGCCATGTTCCAAGAGGCCCATGAAAGGCCCATGCAACCAAGGCCCATGGAACTAATTAATCAAGTCTTGATTAATTAGTACTAAGTAAGCAAGACAAGGATTAAGGTGTTGGTGATTCACCACCTAACCCAATCTTGTCTTGCCATACTTTGTCCTATTTACACCTTACTTGACACCATACTTGTCCCATGCCTTTAGTTGGACAAGTATGGGTTTTGTTATGTTTAAGTCATCTTTTTTCAACATAACAAACACAAGACAAGAATAGGAAACACATTTTCTCTCCCTCTTCCATGGCCATTTCGGGTTTGGCTAGTTTCCTCCTCCATTTTTGTGTTCTTGAGTCCTCAAAGAGAAGAACTACGTGGCTTTGATTCCCATGTGGATACGTAGGCGTCTTGGAGACTCAAGCCAGTCATTCGTAACCGGTGTTCTTGTTTTGGTAAGAACTAATGCTGAATTTTTCTCTTGTGAATCCATTCTTTGTTAGTTGTTTCATGGTTTTAATCGTCTCTTGGTTTTCATTGATTTTCCGCTGCGAGTTGGTTCATCTCCAACCCTACCTCGAGACCCAACAGTGGTATCAGAGCCGTGCTACCTTCGGGATTCACAAGACGGTGTTCAAAGTTTCGGTTTTGCTTGAAAGTTTCGTTTTTGGCATGTTATTTTACTAAATTGTTTGATAACATGTTTTAAATTATTGTTTATGGATTTAATGCATGTAAAATGAATTTTTGAAAATTATTTCAAATCTGGAAATTTTGAAAAAAATTTGATTTTTCGGGTCTCGGGAGCGGGACTCTCGGGGAGCCGAAACCGGGACCGAACGGGGCTCCGTTGGACGGAGCTAGGCCAAGCATGACCATTGGATGGTTGATATGCCAAGACTAAACCGTTTTGTTAGTTATGACGAGTTTGGAACCGTCATGATGAACTCGAAGATCAAATGTTCAAAAGTTTCATTTTTGAACGGTTTCGATAAACCGAGCATCAAAAAATTTCGAAACTTGGCTATTAATTAAAACCGGAAAATCACATGATGTTTGATAACATGCTTGTTTGATAACACGATGTGTGATGTGATGTTGGCATGGTGTACATAATAGCCCCGAGCTCGATTTAATTATTTATCGCTTTTCACGGCCTACGAGCCGTTAGAGTTAGCGTGTAATTATTCTTTCAAGGTGTGGTCGTCGAACCACTTGTTTGTAATATTTATTTATTCCCGACCTGCGAGTCGTGTATTAAATTGTAATATTTTACTCAAGACGAAGAAAGGGCGAAAAGGTCATTTGGTGGCTTTTCGGGTGTTGGCATCGGCTTGGAGTCGGTGGAGCTCAAGAAGCTAGTGGGAGTTAGTTTAGGGGGCTATTATGTGCACATTTATCGCTTTATGCTTGGTTTAGTTTATGCATGATTAATTCTATGTGTTTTAGAATTGCATGCTTAACTTTATTTACCGAGCATATCACCTCACATGCAAAGATAAAATTGGACTTTTAATCCTTGTGTGTGAACCCTTAGAACCGTCATTGCATTGGATGTAGTTGACGGGTTCAAAGGAAGAATTACATTGGATGTAATTTGAGGCATCATTGCATTTGGAATGTAGTTGATGTGCTC
Organism: Erodium maritimum; assembly: GCA_963921825.1. NCBI lineage: Eukaryota > Viridiplantae > Streptophyta > Magnoliopsida > Geraniales > Geraniaceae > Erodium > Erodium maritimum. The sequence goes on along the minus strand of OY997592.1, from coordinate 37,620,770 downwards.
ATCGCATCTAGGATGTGCCAAAGTTTTGAACACAACTGGACAAGTAAAAGCGGGTCATGTCCGATACCTCCCAATCATCAACACCTTACTACCTCCCCGTCCTATGGGTGTCGTGCGCATTAGCGGAGCATCCATGGGGAAGCGGGGTAGTAGGTTTGGACGACATATGTGGGTGTCGTGCGCATTAGCGGAGCACCTACATAGTGACGAGCCATAGTTGAAAATTGGTGGACCCGACTACGATTCTCAGCCTGAGGTTGAGCTAGGGTAACAGATAGGGTAAGTCGTGTACATAAGTACATACCCTAGCCAGGAGTCACATTGGATGTGATTGGATGGAGTCCTACCTACATAGCTCGATTAAGTGGTGAGCATTAGTTCAGCTTAATCGAGTGAATCAAGGATCTTGGTTTCAGATTCTAAAGGTTTAGAATCGATTGTTGGTGTTTAAGCTTGATCTTCATAAAACTTATTCAGTTTACTGATTGAATTTTATCTGTTGTAGATCAAATGGAAAATTCAGCGAACATTAATAGTTTGTCATTAAAAACCATTCTTGACAGGGTCAAGCTAAATGGGACAAACTATTTGGACTGGTACAGAATTTTGAGGATAGTCCTCAAGTCTGAACGCAAAGAATATGTCCTTGACAAGGCTGTCTCTAAGACCATATCAGAGTTACATGAAGTGTCATTAATTGCTGAGAAGAATATATCAGGGATCTGGGATCCAAGGATATTCTGATGGTCAACAAGGGAATTGGAAGTGGCAAGGGCGGGGCCCATGCGCACTTGGCAGGAAAGATGAGACACATGAGAATGTCTGCTTCTACTGCCAATAGCCTGGTCATTGGAACCGGGATTACAGGAAGTTCACGGCTGATCTGAAGAAGGGCAGTGGGACTGCGCCTTCATCAAATAGCGTGGATGATCTGAAGAAGGGCAGTAGGACTGCGCCTTCATCAGGAAACCTGGATGATCTAAGGAAGGGCGGTGGGACCGTGCCTTCATCCGGTATTAACTCTATAGAGCTACATCTCTCTACTTCCAAAGATTCATGGGTATTAGATACCAGGACTGAATCTCACACATGCACTTATATATGGTGGCTGAAAGTAGGAGAGGTTTGGAAAGCACGAAGTGGACCTCAGAGTTGTGGCAACTGTTGTAGGATCCATGAGTCTTGCTTTGCCAAGAGGCCTTGTCTTAGTACTGTATAATGTATATTGCATACCTACTTTTAGTAGGAATATTATATTTGTATCCGTGTTTGACAAGGAAGGATATAATGTTAATATTGGAAATGGAGTTTTCAATGTTCTATGCAATGATATGTTTTATACCAGTACTGACTTGGTTGGAGGATTGTACATATTAGATATGGGTAACAATGCCTCAAGTTCTATATATTCCGTTAATACCAAGAGGTCTAAATCCAACGATTTAAACCTAACTCTGTTAAGGCACTGTCATTTAGGTCACATAAACAAGAAGCACCTATCAGCATTTCAGAAGTGCGGACTTTCAGGTTCATTCGAATTCCATTCGATCGATAGGTGCAAGGTTTGTTTGATGGGCAAAATGACTAAAGTGCCCTTTTATCAATCGCGATGAAAGGGTGGGTGAATTATTGGGGCTGATACACTCGAATGTGTGTAGACCAATAAGTTCACTTGCCAGGAGGGGTTTTAACTACTTTATCACATTTACTGATGATTACAGTAAATATGGTTATGTCTATTCGCTGAGACATAAGTCTGAAGCTTTTGATAAATTCAAAAGTTTAAGACTAAAGTAGAAAACCAGCTCGACAAAGGTATTAAGGCACTTCGATTGGATCGAGGTGGAAAATACTTGACCACAGAGTTATTAGATCATCTAAAAGAGAATGGGATCCTTTTAGAATGGACTCCTCCTGGGACACTGTAGATGAAAGGTGTAGCCAAACGGAGAAATCGAACATTGTTAGACAATGGTCCGTTCCATTATTAGTTGGACTGATCTCCCAATCTCTTTCTGGGATTATGCTCTAGAGACGGCCGCATTCATAGTGAATCAGGCTTCGACGAAGGGTGTGGAAGGGACACCATTTTAAAATGATATGGGATGATGCCCGCTTTGTCCTTCCTAAAGATTTGTGGTTGCGAGGCTTATGTGAAACATTTGATTTCGACTAAGCTCGAACCAAGATCTGAGATATGCACCTTCGTGTGGTATCCCAAAGCAACAAGGGGATACTACTTCTACAATCCCAGTGAGAACATGATGTTCATCGCATGGGGTGGGGTCTTTATGGGAAAGGAGTTTTGTTTCCAAAGACGTCATTGGGAGGACTGTGCATCTCGAAGAAATTCAGGATGGTACAGATCTGTCTAAACCAATTGGCAGCCCAGTAGAAAGAAGCCAGAGATTGTCGTAGAGTAAGAACCAATTCCTGTTACAATTCCGGAAGGTCCAAGGCGATTTGAAAGGATCAATCTTCCACCTCCAAGATATGGTATCCAGAGGTGACAATGAAGTCATGGTGGATCACGATGATCCAGCCACCTTTCAGGAAGTCGTGGATGGGCCCAACTCCGAGTTATGGCTGGGAGCCATGAGGGAGGAAATGCAATCCATGTCGGACAACCGAGTCTGGGAACCGGTTGATCCCATCAATGGTGTGAGGACCATAGGATGCAAATGGATCTTCAAGGTGAAGATGGACATGGACGGCAACCCTCTGACCTACAAAGCTCAACTGGTGGCGAAAGGTTATAGGCAGATCCAATGGATTGACTATGAGGAAACCTTCTCCTTAGTGGCTATGGTCAAAATCGATCCAAATTCTTCTTGACATAACTGCGTATCATAATTACGAGATATGGCAAGTGGATGTCAAAACCGCTTTCCTAAATGGAAATTTGACTGAGTACGTTTGTATGTCTCGGCCCAAAGGTTTTGACGATCCGAAGAATAAAGGAAAGATTTATAAGTTGTTGAAATCCATTTATGGATTGAAACGAACTTCTCGGAGTTGGATCCTTCGTTTTGATGAAGCTGTAATTGGATTTGGCTTAATCAAGAACGAGGATGAATCTTGCGTTTATAAGAAGGCTAGTGGGAGCAATATTACCTTTCTGGTTCTCATTGAAAACGACATCCCAACCTTGCACGAGATTAAAGCTTGGTTGAGGAAGTGTTTTTCAATAAAGGACTTAGGTGATGCTTCTCATATCTTAAGGATTAAGATATGTAGAGATCGCACCAAGAGGGTCTTGGATTTAAGTCAGGGAACCTATGTGAACAAGGCATTGAGTAGGTTCTTAATGCTCGATTCAAAGAAAGGACTCTTACCCACTAGTCATGGCATTCATCTCAGCAAGACTCAGTGTCCTAAGACACCTGATGAGCTGAAAAGGATGATGAGAATCCTATGCGCCTGGGGGTAGGATCGATCATATATGCCATGACATGTATGAGACCAGACGTCTCGTAAGCCTTATGTTGTACCAGTAGACATCATTCTAACCCGGGGGAAAGATGATGCTGAACAAGTCGTCGAAGGATGAGTAGACGCTAGTTTTCCAAGACAAATCCAGATGACTTTAGAAGTCAATCAGGATATGTGTTTACGCTGAATGGCAGAGCTTTAGCTGGGAAAGCGTAAAGCAAGATACCATTGCCGAATCTACGACAGAGGCCAAGTACATGGATGCTGCAGAGGCAGCTAAGGAGGCTATGTGGATTTGGAAATTCATGGCAGGGCTGGGTGTAATTAAAAACCCATCCAGTCCGGTGAATCCATTTTGCGACAACACAAGGGCCATTGCGCAAGCTAAAAGCCTAGATCGCATAACAAATCCAAACATGTACTGCGGCGTATCCACCTCATCAGATAAATACTGAACTGAGGTGAAGTGAAGATAACCGATATTGCAACAGATGATAACATAGCCAACCCTTTGACTAAGGCAGTGTCACTGCCTGAACATGTTAGACATGTAATGTCGATGGGGACATATTGGAGTTTAGATTGGAACTAGGGCAAGTGGGAGATTGTTAGTCTTAGTGCCCGTAGTTCAATCCTAAATGTCCAAATGTATATATCATCGTTAGCAATAAAATTAAAGCGGCTTTATATTACTTATGTGTTGGAGTAATATATCGATGTGTGCTCTGATCTATGCCCACCATGCGAATAGAACCATAGATCGAGATAGATCACACTCGATGGGTCCCTAGTCAACAAAGCTTCACTAGAAGCGACTAGTATGAAAGATGGCTCTTTATGGCTTACGTTCTGTTAGTCATTGGAATGGGATTCCGGAGTCTGATCATAGATATCATGTGGGACATGATATTGGACGACCCGCCCTGAATATGTGCCATAGATTAAGTCATGAACATATTCAGTGTTGTAGCTTGTCATGTATCCTTAGACCAAGGAGTCTTTGTGATCGCTATGTAGTCAACAACTGAGTTTGACCTGAGCCTAACGTTGTCCGTAACAGGGCTTCCATAACGGCCAGGATTGGCTTGGGGACGGGCTACATGAGTGACACGAAAGACGGCTAAGGGATTTATCCCTCATACTAAGGTATGGGAAAGATATTGGTTCTCGGCCACTTGATCGAGAGTGACTGAAAGAATAGCATGGCCATGCACATGATACTGGGTATCATATCTTCAGTCATCTCACATATCAAGGAACGGTGATTGAGAATAATAAGGATGACGACTCTATGCCTTATCTCAATCAGGATATCGGAGATAAAAGGATAATGACAGGGACGACGGAAAGGTTAGAATCGACAGGGTCGATTCGTTATGTAGTGTCAGGCAATACTAAAGTCTCGTTAGTTGCCACTTAAATAGGATCAAGTAAAATGGGATTTTACGTTGATCTATTGACATGCATAAACCTAAGGGTCACACCGGAGGATGAAACTCATTGACACATTTATGGAGAATGGCCAAAAGGGAGTTGTCTCGGGACATGACCAAAACTGGGTTTTGGGTCATGTGCCCGTAAGTGAATAGGACTTCACAGATCGAGACAAGGCTTGGAGTCTTGGGATTGATCGCGTCGGATAATGTTGGACATTTCCGGTATGGAAGGCATGGAGGCGATGAGTGAATCACGGGACCTCGTTGGAAATGGCCACGGGCCATGTTCCAAGAGGCCCATGAAAGGCCCATGCAACCAAGGCCCATGGAACTAATTAATCAAGTCTTGATTAATTAGTACTAAGTAAGCAAGACAAGGATTAAGGTGTTGGTGATTCACCACCTAACCCAATCTTGTCTTGCCATACTTTGTCCTATTTACACCTTACTTGACACCATACTTGTCCCATGCCTTTAGTTGGACAAGTATGGGTTTTGTTATGTTTAAGTCATCTTTTTTCAACATAACAAACACAAGACAAGAATAGGAAACACATTTTCTCTCCCTCTTCCATGGCCATTTCGGGTTTGGCTAGTTTCCTCCTCCATTTTTGTGTTCTTGAGTCCTCAAAGAGAAGAACTACGTGGCTTTGATTCCCATGTGGATACGTAGGCGTCTTGGAGACTCAAGCCAGTCATTCGTAACCGGTGTTCTTGTTTTGGTAAGAACTAGTGCTGAATTTTTCTCTTGTGAATCCATTCTTTGTTAGTTGTTTCATGGTTTTAATCGTCTCTTGGTTTTCATTGATTTTCCACTGCGAGTTGGTTCATCTCCAACCCTACCTCGAGACCCAACACCCTAGTCAACAAAGCTTCACTAGAAGCGACTAGTATGAAAGATGGTTCTTTATGGCTTACGTTCTGTTAGTCATTGGAATGGGATTCCGGAGTCTGATCATAGATATCATGTGGGACATGATATTGGACGACCCGACATGAATATGTGCCATAGATCAAGTCATGAACATATTCATTGTCGTAGCTTGTCATGTATCCTTAGACCAAGGAGTCTTTGTGATAGCTATGCAGTAAACAACTGAGTTTGACCTTAGCCTAACGTTGTCCGTAACAGGGCTTCCATAACGGCCAGGATTGGCTTGGGGACGGACTGCATGAGTAACACGAAAGACATCTAAGGGATTTATCCCTCATACTACTGTATGGGAAAGATATCGGTTCTCGGCCGCTTGATCGAGAGTGGCTGAATGAATAGCATGGCCATGCACATGATACTGGGTATCATATATTCAGTCATCTCACATATCAAGGAACAATGATTGAGAATAATAAGGATGACGGCTCTATGCATTATCTCAATCAGGATATCGGAGATAAAAGGATAATGACAGGGACGACGGAATGGTTAGAATCGACTGGGCGATTCGTTATGCAGTGTCAGGCAATACTAAAGTCTCGTTAGTTGCCACTTAAATAGGATCAAGTAAAATGAGATTTTACGTTGATCTATTGACATGCATAAACTTAAGGGTCACACCGGAGGATGAAACTCATTGCCATATTTATGGAGAATGGCTAAAAGGGAGTTGTCTGGGGACATGACCAAAACTGGGTTTTGGGTCATGTGCCCGTAAGTAAATAGGACTTTACGGATCGAGACAAGGCTTGTAGTCTTGGGATTGATCGCGTCGAATAATGTTGGACATTTCCAGTATGGAAGGTTTGGAGGCGATGAGCGAATCACGGGACCTCGTTGGAAATGGCCACAGGCCATGTTCCAAGAGGCCGATGAAAGGCCCATGCAACCAAGGCCCATGGAACTAATTAATCAAGTCTTGATTAATTAGTACTAAGTAAGCAAGACAAGGATTAAGGTGTTGGTGATTCACCACCTAACTCAATCTTGTCTTGTCATACTTTGTCCTATTTACACCTTACTTGGCACCATGCTTGTCCCATGCCTTTAGTTGGACAAGTATGGGTTTTGGTATGTTTAAGTCATCTTTTTTCAACATAACAAACACAAGACAAGAATAGGAAACACAACTTCTCTCCCCCTTCCCTTGCAATTTCGGGTTTGGCAAGCTCCCACCTCCATTTTTGTGTTCTTGAGTCCTCAAAGAGAAGAACTACGTGGCTTTGATTCCCATGTGGATACGTAGGCGTCTTGGAGACTCAAGCCAATTATTCGTTTCCCGGTGTTCTTGTTTTGGTAAGAACTAGTGCTGAAATTTTCTCTTGTGAATCCATTCTTTATTAGTTGTTTCATGGTTTTAATCGTCTCTTGGTTTTCATTGATTTTCCGCTGCGAGTTGGTTCATCTCCAACCCTACCTCAAGACCCAACAAGTTTTCATATAGGATGTGATTCACTAGAAGAATCGTTTTTCAATTACAATAATAACCCGACGTGTCTAGTATGCATGTAGGATGTGATTTACTAGTTTAAATCGCTTTCAATACTTGGGAAATTGTCGTGCTGGTAGAATGGTCACGACGAGCCTTAAGATTGTTTGTGATTGCCTCACATGTCGTGTTTGCTTAGTCGTAGGTTAAACTAAGAGTCATACTGAACCTGTTAATTGATTGAATGAATGATTGAATAATTGATTGAATGAATGCTTGAATGAATGCCTGAATGAACGCCTGAATGAATGCTTGAATGAAGCTTGAATGAATGTTTGAATGTAATTGATTATGCCAAATGGTATGATCGGGTGAGTGATAGACCGATGGATCGTGGTTGGTAAGTATGCCGGTAAGTGTACTTGTTTATATGAATTCTTCGTGACGTGTTGTGGTAAGATTGTGGATTGCTAAGCTTTGGTTGTTCTACGACTGTTTAGTATGTTACGCTCTTGTGTGCGATCTAAGAAGAGTTGAACAACCAAAGCTTACCAAGGGGCTTACCCCCTCGGTATGGTACCTACACCGAGGGGGTAAGCCGGTGTGGGGTAGTATCATAGCCGAGAGATTGTTCACCCTACGGGGATGGTTACTTATGGTCCGGTATGGTACCTACACCAAGGGGGTAAGCCGGTGTGGGGTAGTATCATAGCCGAGAGATTGTTTACCCTGCGGGGATGGTTACTTGTGGTCCGGTATGGTACCTACCCCGAGGGTGTAAGCCGGTGTGGGGTAGTATCATAGTCGAGATATTGTTTACCCTGCAGGATGGTTACTTGTTGCTTCACCCCGGGTGTATGCGTCCTGCGGGAGCATTCCCGGAAGGTTATCCTGTTTCACCCCGATGATCTATGGTCCTTTGGGGACATTTCTGACAATCCCGACGATATGTGCCCCTTCAGGGATGTTTCCGGTAGCCCCGATGTATGTGTCTCCTCTGGGCCGAGGGGAAATCTGACGTGACACAAGGACCAATTGTGGATCGGAGTATTGTATCCGAAATGACACAATGACGAATTGTGGATCGGAGTATTGTGGTTTACGTTATCGACGTGACATTTAGTGCTCTCTTTTTAGCAGTTCTATCAAAGATTGCATCGCCTGTCCTTAATCTTCTTGAATTACTGTTTTCCCTTAAGCGTTGAATATTATTATTATTATTATTATTATTATTATTATTATTATTATTATTATTCTCTTTGTCATAGCATCTTGTTGGTTAATCGTGTTAATTGTAAATTGTGACTATTTGTGTTAATTCAGTTATATTACCATATTGGAGGTTGCTTTTACTTATTATTTTCCCTACTGAGCGTAAGCTCACCCCTATTTGTTTATTTACTGTTTTTATAGGCTTACTTGGTGAGTAGTTCCTAGAGGTGGTCTCAAGGCTCGGGAGCTCTTTGGGATTTGGGACTTGAGTTAAAGACGTACTGACTGTTTTTTAACTTTTCTCATTAATTGTCAAACAGAGCTGTTGACTCTTGTTTTTGGTTTTATTCAATTTACAATACTTTCGTATTTTTTATTCCTTTTAATTTCTTTTTATTCTTTACCTTCAGTTCACGTCTCGAGTCCGGTCAAAACCGGATTTGGGGCATGACATACATCATATAAAACAGAGTACATGGCCTACTCCAGCCATACGCCATATGTAATGGAGTACGGTACCTACTCCAGTCATACGCCATATGGGAGGGAGAACGAGTTCAGGTCCACTTTCAGCTGTTCTCAGCCTCGTTTGCACGCCCAACACACTTCCAATGCACGACATATGGGTCATACACTAGTCTATGCGCCATATGAAGTGTGGTATGATATCCCGACTTAGCGAATTTGCAATATTTGCTCCGTTTTGACTCTTTTTCGCTCCGAAATCCTAATTCCTGTGGAGAGAGATCAACTGCACCAAAGTAGAGAAATACCCATTAAAATACACAATCTCGAGACTGAAAAACTCAAGATTGTTGGATAAAAACATTTAGAATAGATTCATTTTACGTTCACATCACTCAACATTGAAGTATTGAAACCGAGGGATCTCAAAGGTCTAGTACTCTCTGAGTTTAATGTCATACGGTGGTCCAATTGCTAACAAATTACATGTTCAAACTCTAATGTGTCTTGGTGTTGGAAAATGGCCAACAGGCATAGGCACATCCGTGAGACATAGTTATGGGAGGAGCTTGCATTGAATAAGAGGAGGCTATTATTATTTAATGTCGTTGTAATTGCAAATCAAAGGTTTTCGTATTCGAGCGGTATGCTTGAGGACGAGCATGTGGTGCAGGGCCAGAGTTCTTGCAGTTCTAAGATAGAACTTTCTGTCACGCCCCAAATCCGGTTTTGGCCGGACTCGAGACGCGACTTGAAATAAGAGAGATAAAAGTAGTAAAGCAGTAATAAACTACTTTAAAGCTGAAACGAGTTCCAAGATATTCCTCAATTAATTCAATTCAAATTTCAAATATAATGTCAGAGTTCGACGAGTAACATAAGATAAATAGATTTCAACAACTTGACCCAACACGTCTCTAATACAACCCTCAAGACATCCAAAAGCTCCCGAGCCTCGAATTCCCCAGACATTAAGTACACCTGTACAAACAATAAAGAAACAAATAGGGATGAGCTTACGCTCAGTAGGGAAAATCGTAAATAACTTCAGTCTCCGAGTTTAATATTAAATCTACTTAAATCGATGTCAGCGATAACAATAACGCATTCTCGAGGGTAACGATGAGCTCTCAGAGAATAAACAGATAACATTATACTAACATAGAAAATCGACACAACGGGAACGAGTAAATTCTATAAATCAATGAAATATCATAGAATCCAGATAATGGAATAGTATCGCTTTTTCCCAAGAAAACAGTAACTTAAAAGAAGTTCATAATAATTACTTTAACGGATCAATAAGAGTAAAATGGGAGTAATCAATATCTTGCCAACCACTCGCTTTCTCAAGCCTCCGATCCATGGATAGATTCTGGGATCACATCGGTTCCCACATTCCGATCCACCAGAGTATCCATATCATATCAGATTTTCCCTCGGTCCAGAGGAAGCACATGCATCGGGGCACCGGAAACAATCCCAAATAGGCGCTTATCATCGGGATTCCCGGAAATGCCTCCAAAGGACCTTATGTCATAGGGAACCAAGGTAGTGCTCCACTGGGACGCACATCCTTGGGTGAAACCTTAGTAACCATCTCTCACGAAGTAACCCAAATAATATCCCGCAGGATCTGCTCATAATCAATCTATACATCCCGCAGGATCTGCCAATAATCAATAATATCCCGCAGGATCTGCCAATAATCAATAAATATCATACAGGATCTGCTCATAATTAATAATATCCCGCAGGATCTGCCAATAATCAACTCTCGTAATATCCCATAACCAATGCCCTCAGGCTCCAATACTCAGTCCATATCTCATTGTATCTGTCCAACTCCAACCACCACAACGGCACCGGATTACCCGGCGACGCTCAAGAGTGACAGCGAGCGTTTGGCTGACCAGAAAAAGGGGCGGTGGTCATCGTGGCGGCGTCAGAGACCGCTCCTGTCCAGATTTGGCGAGAGGGCGAGGGCTCACCGGCGAGGAAGCTCTGGCCAGCGCCGTCCCATCCGGATTTGCCCACGATGTCGCCAGAAAGGGGGGTTTCTGCCCGTGGTTGCCGGAGAAGAAGGGCGGAACGAAGCGAGGACAACCGTGCGTCGGTTTCGGGCAAGTCGTAGCCGGAGAACGCACCAGGGCAAGTCGAAACGAAGCCGAGGGGTCTCTTTTCCGGCCGGCGCGGTTCGGTACTCACACGGGGGAGAGTTGCACGGCGAGGGATGATTCCCGTGCGAGTAAAAGGGAAGGTGAGGGAGCTGAGATGAGAGATGAGGCGAGATCGAGATCGAGAGAGCTTGAGGGAGGAGAGGTACGGCTTCAGATCTCCTTTGGATTGCGTGCGGACGCGTGAAGTAGACAAACAGGAATGGGCTAGGGTTAATCTACTTGTGAATTTGGGCCAAAATTCGAGCTCTAGGCCCAGTTCGTCCCTGACCGGCCCAGGTCGCCCCTGACCAGCATAGTCAGCCCAAATTCCTCTCTTTTTTTTTTCTTTTTTTTTAAATTTTCTTTTCCCAAAAAACTTGTTTCAAATTCCCACCCCCATGTTTCTGATTTCACAAACTTACTCCTTCGTAAAGGAGTGGGGTTTTACACTTTCGACTATGAAACTTAAGGACAAGCATTTTCGAAGAAATGGGCATTTTTAAAAGTAAGACTTGCAGACACAAAATGGTATCCAATGAGTTTTTAGGGCATCCACAGTGCTACCGCCGGCTGCTGGCGGAGAGTGACCGGCGGGGAGCATTAAAATATTGGTTTTTTGCCTCATCGCTAGCGGAAAATGTCAGCACCATGCTATGGTAGGTGGTAAGAGCTGGTAGTAAGGACTTTTTTCTTCACAATTATGCTCACCGCCGGCGTTGAGAAGAGGTGGTGAGCTCCCCGTCGGCCCTCACTGCCAGCGAGCTCCCTGTCAGCTCCCCGCCGCCAACTACTCCCGCCAGCTCCTAGCCCACCACTGTGGATGCTCTTAGGAAATTTTACTCGGAGTAAGCTAGGTGGTGTTGACCTACTGACGTAACCAAAATAAGAGTCATCGTCTTCTTGTTTTATGAATCATTGATCATTTGTGTAATAAGAAAGAACAGAGAGAAAAAGAGCTCAGCAGTAGAAGGAGAATCTGCAACTGTAAGTCTCATTTGTTTATCGATAAAATGCCATTTGATCAATTGAGATCCTGACAGGTGGACAGCAAGTCAAAATAGATTCTAGGAGCTCAAAGATAGAGAAGAAAACATTGGACTGAAATTAGAATCTATTTTCAGTGTATCCATTGGATCCATATCAAAATTAGACGTTTACCAAATTTAGTACATAAGAGGTAGTTTCATCGGAATAGCATCCTTCCTTGCTCCCCAAGGTTGATTCATCCTTCCCCTCCAATAGGCAAAACAACCGGAAGCATGGATAATTACTCATTCGCAGATCGCTCTATGCAAACTATTGGAGTTTAAACCGATGCGTTTATTAATCTCAAACACGAGTATATGTAATAGGTTACAGATCAGGTAAGTATTCAAAAACCTATACAATATTATCTACAGAGTTTGATTTATTTCAAACTCTATGTATGATCTATCTCTAACACGCCCCTGCAGTCTGAGCGGGAGGTTCACGGACGTTCAGGCTGGTCCGAAAATCAAGAAAGAGAACACGGGGTAAGCCCTTGGTGAAAATGTCCGCGATCTGCGATCTGGATGGAATGTGTATCACTTAGACGTGCCCCTTTGCAATCTTCTCGCGGACGAAGTGAATGTCGAGCTCAATGTGTTTGGTGCGCTGATGCTGAACCGGATTGCCGGTGAGGTAAATGGTGCTGATGTTGTCGCAGTATACCAAGGTGGCTCGAGAAACCGGACAATGAAGCTCAAGAAGGAGATTACGAAGCCAACAAGCCTCCGAAACCACATTGGCAACGCCGCGATACTCAGCCTCTGTGCTCGAGCGAGACAGCGTCGGCTGGCGCTTGCAAGACCAAGATATCAGGTTGTCCCCCAAGAACACGCAATAACCAGAAGTGGAGCGACGTGTATCCGGGCAACCTGCCCAATCAGCATCAGTGTATGCAACCAGACTAGATGAGGGCGAGGAGTATAGCTGAAGACAGAGATGTCGAGTACCCTGAAGATACCGAATAATGCGCTTCAAAGCGCCCATATGACTGACACGGGGATCATGCATGTGAAGACATATCTGCTGAACAGCATAGGAAATGTCCGGACGAGTAAACGTGAGATACAGAAGCGCCCCTGCGAGACTACGGTAGAGAGTGGGATTCTTAAACAGAGAACAGTCGGAAGCGCTGAGTTTCCCCTGAGTGTCGACCGGTGTAGCAGATGAGGAACACGAGGACATGCCAGCACTAGAAATAATGTCATCCGCATATTTCGTCTGAGATAGAAACATGCCACTAGAATGACGAGTGACTGCAATCCCTAAGAAGTAGGAAAGAGGACCCATGTCCTTCATAGCAAACTCTGAGCTAAGACGGGTCATGATGAAGCGCCGAAGAGTATCACTCGAGGAGGCAAGAATGATATCGTCCACATAAAGGAGAATGTAAGCCGTGTCCTTCCCAGAGCGATATATAAACAGCGAGTGGTCAGACCTGCTATGAGAAAAACCAAGAGAGGTGACATAATCAGTAAATCGCTGGTACCACGCCCGAGGAGCCTGCTTGAGGCCATAAAGAGAGCGATGCAACAGGCAGACATGATTAGGATAATCAGGACTCCGAAATCCAAGGGGCTGATGCATGTAGACCGTCTCACTGAGATTGCCATGTAAAAAGGCATTCTTGACATCAAGCTGATGAATGGACCAGGAGCGGGAAACTGCAATGCTGAGGACGGTGCGAATGGTCGATGGTTTGACCACAGGACTGAATGTCTCCTCACAGTCAACTCCAACTTGTTGAGACCTGTCATCACCAACAAGACGAGCCTTATATCACTCAAATGAACCGTCAGATCTAGTCTTGTGGCAAAAAATCCACATGGACCGAATAATATTGACCCCTACAGGACGAGGAACTAGGACCCACGTCTTATTGTGAATAAGAGCATTAAACTCATCTATCATAGCTGATTTCCAATTCGGGTCAAGGAGAGCATCCTTAGGGTTACGAGGAATAGGGGAAACGGTGGTAGTGGCATGAAGATTAAAAGGGATTTTTGGTTTGACAATGCCAAGTCGGCCACGGGTGATCATATGGTGCTGGGGAGGGAGCTGCTGGGCCTGCTCTGAAGGGTCGCATGGGCCAGACAGAGCTGGGCTTGCGGCGGGAGATGGGCTTGGTGGAGCTGGGCCAGATGGAGGGTGGACCGGGTCAGGTGGTGGAGTGCGAACCGGGTCATGGGTGGAGTGAGACTGAGCGCGGGTGGGCGTGCTCCTGGCTGGGCTGTGGGTAGCGAGTGGAGCTGGGCTTTGGGCCGCCGGGCTTGCTGGGCCAGACGAGCTGGACTGTGGTGGGATAGTAGGCTGGACAGGTCCATGGTGTGGGGAAATTGGGGTTGGGGGGAATAAAATGTGATTTGTTAAAACCGAAGATACATTATCAGTCAAAAAATCATATAAGGGTGGATAGGAGGAAAATGTGGACGAAAAAGGGAAGACGGTTTCATCAAAGATAACATGCCTCGAAATAATGAACTTGTTCGTTTTTAAATCATAGCATTTGTACCCCCTATGGTCCGGAGGAAATCCGAAAAAAACACACGGCGTAGACCGAGCTTGCAATTTATTAATGGAAGTAGAGGGAAATAGAGGAAAGCATAAACACCCAAAAATACGAAGATGAGAATAATCAGGAGCACGTTTATATAATTGGAACGTGGGAGAGGAAAAATGAAGCAGTTTGGATGGAAGGATATTTGATAAATATGTAGACATGGATAAAGCATGATGCCAAAACGAAGGTGGAATTGAAGCATGAATCAGTAGGGTACGAACCATGTTATTCAAACTCCGGATTTTGCGCTCAGCACGACCGTTTTGAGATGATGTGTGTGGACACGAAAAGCGAAACACCATGCCAGAGGATGAACTGAAGTTGTGAAATGGAGTATTGTCGAACTCCTTGTCGTTGTCACACTGAAAACTTTTAATTTTGCAACCGAATTGAGTAGAGACAAACATATTAAATGATGTGAATAGAGTGAAAACTTGAGATTTATGGGCCATGGGAAAAGTCCATACAAAATTCGTATAATCATCAATTAACACCAAATAATATTTATGTCCAGATGAACTCAATACGGGTGATGTCCACAAATCAGCATGTACAATGTCAAAAGGAGCATATGTAACAGATGAGGAAGAGTAAAAGGGTAATCGAACATGTTTACCAAGCACACAAGAATGACAAACATTATTCAATTTATTCGACGTACAAGAAATAACTTTAGAACGATGAAGTAAATCAAAAACCGGGGATCCCGGGTGACCAAGACGAGAATGCCAAATATTTGGAGACAAAGCAACTAAAGCCGAAGAATTAAAAGACAAACTAGGAGAAACTGTAGAAGTGACAGGGTACAAGTCTCCTGTGCTATTGCATCTCAAAACCGGGTGTCCCGTCCGAAAATCCTTCACACAAAAACCAAAAGGGTCAAATTCTATTGAGGCATTGTTATCTGTAACAAAACGTCGGACCGAAACTAGGTTCTTAACTATTTTGGGTGCATGTAGGACGTCATTTAAGGTGTAGTGAGGGTGAGATGGAAATATAGATGCTCTACCATAACCAGAAATAGGAATAACATTGTCATTACCAACTATAATAGAACGATTTAAGCTCGAATTAACAAAAGAATCGAGGATACCTGAGTTGGCTGTCATGTGAGAGGAGGCGCCACTATCCATGTACCATGTGGAGTCGGGCGGCTGCTGCAGTGAAAGATGTGCCATGGCGGAATTGATATCGGTCGGAACTGCAACGTGGGCTTGATGGGAGCCAGACGGGCGGGGGCCCAAAACACCAGCCTGATGCTGGTTAGGAGCAGCCCGGACCCACTGCCCAGGGGCAGTCGGGTATGGGCAGGGAGGAGGGGCCTGCATTGGGCCGGCCCAGGGACCAAAATGGCCTGCCCAACCAGCCATCTGTGAACCAGGCCAGTTTGGCTGGCCCTGCCAAGTCATGGGCCAAGAGGAGAACGGCCCAGACTGCACATTTGAACCAGAACGTTACTGAGGCTGGGATGGACGACCACGAGCAGCTCGAGATTGATTTTGTCTGCCACGACCAGCCATACGACCACGAGATGCGCCACGGGCAGGAGGTTTATCACCACCATCCTTAGGAGAAGTAGGGGCTGAAGTCGTATATAACGCCGAGCCCGACAACTGAGCACCAGAAGCTGCTTGTTTCGACTTGCGAGTCTCCTCCAGGATTAGCTTAGACCGAGCTTCATAGAATGGAGGTAACGGATCACTCTGCTGAATCAATGTGGCAACATTATTGTATGCCTCCGAGAGCCCTGCAACTAATTGAAGCACTAGTCGGTTATTGGATACAGGAGCACCCAAATCCGAAAGCTGATCTGGAACAGTCTTAAGCTCTTGGCAAAACCCAGAAACATTAGCGAAATTTTCTAGTTTCGCAGTAGAAAATTGATGCTCAAGATAAACGGCTCGGGAATGCCGATTATCCTGAAATATAAGGCGAAGAGAGTTCCATGCCTGGGCAGCAGTGTTATCGGGTACAATAATTGTTTGAAGCAAGTCGCTAGAAATTGTACCATAAATCCATTGAAGCACGGTTGCGTCAAGGCGATCCCAAAGGTTCAAGGGAACGTCGGTTGGAGATCCATGGACAGCTACAGGTGAGGCAGAGACGTCCAACACGGAGGTCGCCGGAGTAGATGAATCAGGTGCCTCTGTAGATACCTCGGTTAAGGAACCTGTGGCAACAACACTACACGGATGTTCGCCACGGTAAGGGTAGGATAATGGCGTGGATCAGCCATGGGTGCTACGCAGAATAGAGAAGGAGCTGGTGCAGGAGTTGCTGCGCAGAACTGAGAAGAAGCAGTGTGCGTCGCGTCTGTAGCAGATGCGATCGCAGAGAAGGGAATAGGAGTGCGGAAGCGATGTAGAAAAGAAATAGGATTTAAAATTGGTAATGCTCTGATACCATATTGGAGTTTAAACCGATGCGTTTATTAATCTCAAACATGAGTATATGTAATAGGTTACAGATCAGGTAAGTATTCAAAAACCTATACAATATTATCTACAGAGTTTGATTTATTTCAAACTCTATGTATGATCTATCTCTAACACAAACCAAAGAATACATAAACTTCCCGGAAAAACTTAGCTCGGATGGCTACTCCCCAAGGAATGTTCATAAATTTATATTGCCTATGGTGGAGTTGCAGATTATATTGATTTTCCTCATCCTGCTACTATGCCACAACTCTCTTAGACGGTTTGGATTCACTAAAATGACATCAGAATTGATTGTATGTACATGAAATCTTTAATCAATTTAAAGTATCATACGGTTGGGCGTTGGTCAGGGTCTGACAATATTTTCATTATCCGTAATCCGATACATGCATATAAGTAACGAATTGTTGGCTTGCAGGCTGGAATGTTGATGACTCCCCGAGTGCTGGGTGGGATAAGCGTGGGCATATTTACGCCCCCGAGCGAACAGATTGTCTCAGTTGCCAATAAGTTCAACTACATTCTATTTCTGTTTCTCATCGGAGTGAGGACATCTTTCTTGGTATATCCAGATAACATCATTTCCGGCTTTCAAGGCCTCTTCATTCCGCTATTCATAGGGTTGGGGCTCGTCAGAAAGCTAGCGGATATGTACGACCTGGACGATAAGATGGCGCTGGCCCTCATAAACCTCACCTTGGTCTGCGCCGCCACTCCCTTGGCAGGCGTCCTCTGCTTCCTCTCCGAGCTCCAGCTGGTCAACTCCGAGCTCGGCGACATGTTCAGCATCTGGACCTTGTTCACTTTGTACAGCATCAACGTCATCTCTGGATCCCAAGCATTGTCAGCTTGGGAGGGGTTTTGGAACCCTTGTCCGACCGGCCATTCTCTGGGTCGTGAAGAACACCCCGGAAGGCTCCATGGTTAGCAACAGGTACCTGTTCTCCATCATCGCAGCGGCGGGACTTTCGTCAGCATTGGGCAGTCCGTTGTGATTGCGCCCTACCTCCTAGGGTTGGCAGGGCCGCCCTTGGGGTCCACGTTGGAGGGTGTCCTGTTTGTTCATGCCGTTAGCATCGCCATGAAGATAGATCAAGGTGGACAATCCTTTGACAATGAGTGTTGGTTCGCGGGCATGTTCATCACCCACGGACTGGAGAAAAACGCCATCTCCAACTACAAGGAAGTCATTTTCTCCTTGAAGAAACTGGCAAGGGACAACCCGGGGACATGACCCTCCAGACGCAGATGCACGAGGACATATGCTTTCCAACCTCACGACGACCAGCTGTTGCGAACCTTCAACTGCAGCATCATGCAAAAGGGTAGGGGTCCTTGTGCGGCTACCACAGGCAGGCTTCTCTACCCTCGACCTTCAACGTTCAAATGACCGTGGTTTAAGGAGACAGCGATAAGATGAGTTGGGAGAGGATACTCGATATCGAGCAGCTGAACGAGGGTGACCTTGAGGATGTGCAGGACGGCCTTCAAACGCCGGACAAGATTCGACGGATAGTTAAGACGCAAAACCTAGTCATAGTTGGGAGGTGATTTTCCAGAGCTCGGGGTCATCGGAGACTTGCTCGTCTCCAGTGATTTTTCCAGTGACCATTCTGTCTTGGTGGTGCAACAGCTAATACAGGCAGGCTCTAATAACAAAAGTAACTGACTTGTTATTCGTGAATCTTTTTTCATATTTTCAAGTGTCCCATACCTCATCAGTATGTCGCGTTCCAATTTTTGTTGTGATTAGAATATAGTATCCGGTGGGGTCGGGAGCAGGAGTGTATGTTTCTTTTTTTTCTTTTTTTTTTGTAACTAACCATGACCAATTAAGTCAATTTTGTTAGCTTTTTTCTTCTTTTATTTAAAGAAATAGTGCATTAAAAAAGTGGTATAGGTGTAGAAAAAGAAATCACACATCACTAAACCAGAAACAAGGTTAAAAAAAGAGTTTGCAAATATGAGAACAAAAAAAACAGTCATCCACATCATTCAAAAAGGGATATCATCACGACATGAGAATAAGGAGAAAACAAAAAGAGGAAGAAAGAAGAGCTCAAGCAAAAAAAGCAATTTTATGGAAACACTATTCTGTAAGCAAAATATAGAGCTCGCCGTTCTTCCTAAATCAAAATTAGTATCACATACTAGATTTTTTAGAGGCAAACCTCCACCACCACTTCGTCATTAAACTGATGATCATAGCTTCCAACCGTCTAATTCCCAGACCCCCTTCTACCCTGCTTCTACACACCTTACTCCATCCACCTTGCAGAACATTTTTCCTGTATAAGGATTGGTCCACAGAAAACGTCTCTACCAAGCCTGTCACGCCCCAAATCCGGTTTTGACCGGATTCGAGACGCGACTCGAGTCGAAATAAATTAAATAATAAACGATTGATAAAATAGTCGAATCTCATAAAAACTCCATCTAAAACGATATAAGTAAACGTTCGAAAACCTCAACGAGTCACAGCTCGATGTACAAAGTAATATATAAAATGTTTAACAGAAAAGAACAACACAACTCCAAAACGAATCCCAAAATGAACTGAAGCTCCCAAGCCTCGCCCACTCTAGACATATGGTACTCCTGTAAAACAGTAAGAGAAACAAAGGGGATGAGCTTACGCTCAGTAGGAAAAATCTCAATAACTCCACCTTTATATCAATACTTAACTGTTCAAACGGATAAACATAAGGCATAGTAATAAGATTAACAAAGTAGTGTGAATGAATAAAATATATAATCATAGCAATATCACACTCTTGAAGATAACCGTAATTTAAACGAGTTCATAAAAAGTTCCTTAACGAAAAGATAAGAGTAAAATGGGAGTATTTAATATCATGTCAACCACTCGCTTTCTCAAGCCCCCGATCCATGGATAGATTCTGGGATCACCTCGGTTCCCATAATTCCGATCCACCAGAGTACCCATGTCATATCAAATTTTCCCTCGGTCCAGAGGACGCACATGCGTTGGGGCACCGGAAACAATCCCAAATGGGCGCTTATCATCGGGGTTCCCAGAAATGCCTCCAAAGGACCATATGTCATAGGGAACCAAGGTAGTGCTCCACGGGGACGCACATCCTTGGGTGAAACCTTAGTAACCATCTCTCAAGAAGTAACTCAAATAATATCCCGCAGGATCTGCTAATAATCAATCTATATCCCGCAGGATCTGCCAATAATAAGTATCCCGTAGGATCTGCCAATAATCAATAAATATCCCGCAGGATCTGCCAATAATCAGTAAATATCCCGCAGGATCTGCCAATAATCCATACTCGTAATATCCAGTAATCAATGCCCCCAGGCTGCAATTCTCAACCAATATCTCACTGTATCTGTCAAACTCCACCTTTACCACGGCACCGGATTACCGCCCCCCCCCCCCCCCCCCCCGGTGTAGTACCGAACCAAACAAGCATTTCAAACAAGAATAAGAATAAAGGAAACACCATAACTGGGTCATCAATCAACACTCATCGAATCACACTTTCATCACAACAAAGACATCCAATACACTCCACACTTACCGTATACTTACCTGTCACGAACCAGCGGTACATCGATCACCTGATTGTACCCCGTGTCACAACCAGTCATACTCGATCATCCGTTCAATCAACAATTATATCAACATAAACACTCAATCAACCAAGTATGCATTCAACCAATCAATCATCATGTGAACGAACAATTTAGCATTCAATCATACAAGCTAATCTAATTTCATTAGACTCTTAAGTTAACCTAATAACTAGCAACCAAGCATGTGAACCTAGCACACAACTAAACCGAGAGCTCTTCACAGTCTCTCTACCAGTAAATCAATGTAAGACCCGCCCCCGGTAGAACCGGTGAATCCTAACTAAGTTTGACTTTCGGCCGTAAAAGTCAACCGATGACTCGGAAAGTCATTCGGGACCTTTCCGGGGCCCAAAAAGCTTAGCCAACTTCACGGTTAGCTTAGTTGGGCCGTTTCCTTCAGTTTGACTGTAATTTTGTTTAAGTCAATCGTCGGTCAAATTTGGGCTTTTTATCGGTTGTTCTCCGATAAAATCTTGGAAAGCTGGAAATTGATTAAGTGGGAGTGACCACACATGACACTTGTCATGCTTGGATTGGAGGATGAAAATGGGGCTTCAAATGACCTTCATACCCTCCTAACTTACCTTTAAAGGGATAAGACCTTAAGGACTTTTGAGTAAATTGACATAATAGGTCATTTAAAGGAAAGGGAGCAACAATTCAGCTCATTTCCTCTTGTTGCAGCCAAAAATCACAAGGAGAGAGGAGGAGAAGAGCTCATTTCTTGAGGAGAAGAGCTCATTTCTTGAGAAAGAAGATAGAGAAGAAAGCTTGGATTTTGGAGCTTGTTCTTGGTCCTTTTGCCTCAATTTTCACTTCATCTTCTCCATCTCATCTCCCTAGAGGTAAAGATACTCTTAACTCTCCATTTCATCCACTTCCAATCTATGGGTTTTGTGGGTTTTGGCTTCCATTTCATCCACTTACTTTGTGGATGTTGCTTGGAGAAGAAGTACTGAAGTAGGATGTTTGGATTGTGTTTTGGTTGAAGTTTGATGAACCCATTGAGGGTGTTGCTGTTGGGTAACTTTGGTTGAACATTTTGGAGCTAAGAGAGCTTGGAAATGGGGTTTGTGTTGATATTTTCGTGAAATTCGAGTTGGAGAAGAAAGGGGAAGGAGCCGGTCAGGTCTGATACGGAAGCTGACCCGGACCGGGCCAGGTGCCGGCACGGTATGCCGCACGGAACGGGCCTGGTACCGGCACGGCACACGACACGGAACGGACGGGAGTCCGTCACGGTACCTGACACGGTCCGTGTCGCTCTCCGGGCCGGTCTGTGACGCGTTCCGCGCTAGCTTCCAGGCCGGCCTGTGACATGGTCCGTGCCATGTTCCGGCACGGCTAGCCACACGGTCCGTATGGCATTCCGGATCAGACCCCCAGAGGCCAAAACCCTTCCTTTTAGCTCAATTTGATTCCCACATCACCTCTTCAAACCTTGGTCCATTTCTGAGTATTGTTGTGTATTTTGGGGAGAAGAACACCTTGTTGGGGGAACTAATTTGTGGTCTTCTTGTGGTCCAAGACCGTGGGACCAAGCTAGGAAAGGAGGAAGAACGTGGACGCGAGCTAGGAGATCGAAGATCACGCCGATACCCGTGTGAAGATCGGTGTGGTGACTATCGTTTGTGAGATCAGAGTGTTGAGAGGAAGACCTTGATGTAGGGAAAGTCTTAACTTCTCATTTAAATGCTTAGTATGCATGTTAGGCTAATAAAATTGGAAAGATCCTAGAAATGCCTATAGGATGCGAATAACTAGAATAATTGTCTTTCAATTACTAATAACTGGAAGCGTCTAGTAATGCATGTGTAGGATGCCAATCACTAGTGTAACTCGCTTTCAATACTTGGGAATTGTTTTACTGGTAGAGCGGCCTTGGCAAAGCCCTCGGATTAGTTGTGTGTTAGGATCACATGCTTGGTTGTTTGGTTGCTTAGTGGATAGGCTAAAGAGTCTAATGGAACTAGTTGAATTGCATGCTTGAATGCTCGATTGAAGATTTACATGATTGGTTGCTTGAACTCGTGCTTGATTGTTGAATGTATTTGAATGGTTGCTTGATTTCCTCAAATGGTTGACTGGAGAATCGAGTATGACTGGTTGTACCATTCGGTGCAATCAGGTGATCGATAGACCGATGGGTCAAGCCTGGTAAGTAAATGGTAAGTTGTGGTTATGTGATTCGTGTGTTGTGGTTATGTGATTCGTGTGATGTGTGTTGTGGTGAAACGGTGATTCGTGAGCTATGTGTGATGGTGGATTGGTGTTCGTTGGGAATGGATTGCTTCGTGTTTCGCTTGAGTGTGTTACTCAATTATATCGGATTATTATTGAATTGCCCAAGTGTATGCTTCCTACGGGAGTAATACCTTGGTTCCCGAGGACATATAGTCCTTTGGAGACGTTTCTGAGAATCCCGATGATAAGCGCCTCTGAAAGGTTGTTTCCGGTAGCCTCAATTATATGCGTCTCCTCTGGACTTGAGGGAAAATCCGAGAGGACACATCATATGTGGATCAGAGGGTGGTGACTTCATGTGCCACGGCATTGATTGGTTTACTTATTGCCCGTAATTGTTAAGAGTTATTTGTTGACTGTGTTGTTGAAGTTATTAAGTTTAAAGTCCACCTTGTTATGTAATTTCCCTACTGAGCGCAAGCTCACCCCTATGAGTTTATTGTTGTGATTACAGGCTTGATTGAGGAGTAGAGGCTCAGGAGCTTCTTGGTGTGGGTGTCTTATTAGAGACTTCGTTTTTGTTTTTACTTCAGTTTTTGAACAAACCATGTGGAGGAT
Organism: Erodium maritimum; assembly: GCA_963921825.1. Lineage (NCBI taxonomy): Eukaryota > Viridiplantae > Streptophyta > Magnoliopsida > Geraniales > Geraniaceae > Erodium > Erodium maritimum. The sequence goes on along the minus strand of OY997592.1, from coordinate 37,597,268 downwards.
TATTATTACACCCCTGGAGGGTTTTATTTATGTTTTAAACTGAGTTATTTTGATTTGAGACTTATTTGAAGGATTTATGAAATTGTTGTTGGTTAAATAGTGTTGAAAACCGTTTTACTCAAGTCACGTCTCGAGTCCGGGCAAGAACCGGATTTGGGGCGTGACAATCAATTTCCCAAGTATTGAAAGCAAACTTCACTAGTCGTCATCATCCTAAGCATGCATACTAGACTCATCCATTTATTAGTAATTGAAATACGATTATTCTAGTTATTCGCATCCTATAGGCAATTCTAGGACCTTTCCGATTTTACTATCCTAATCATGCATACTAAGCGTTAATTACGAAATTAAGACTTTCCCTACCTCGCGGTCTTCCTCTCAACAATCTGATGTCACAAGCGATAGTCACCACACCGTCCTTCACACAGGTACCGGCAAGGTCTTCTTTCTTCAAGGTCTTCGTTCTTCAAGGTCTTGTGGTCTTTGAACACAAAACAACCCTAAATTAGGTCATACTTAACAGTAACAAAAGGTCCCCAAAACCCTTCCGAAAGTTCAGCTCCAAACCAAGATCAAACGGTAGAAAACCTTCAAAAACCCCTCTGAACTGGTCGGTCACGGACACGATCACGGAGCCGTGACCTCACGGAAGCCGTCACGGAGCCGTGACGTGTGCCGTCACGGTCTCCCTCACGGAGCCGTGACGTCGCCCGTCACGGGATCCGTCACGGATCCGTGACGCTCCAGGGCAGTTCCGCCCTTCTTCAACCTTCAGCTCCTTTTCCCCGAAAATCCACAACTAAACTCCATTTTTAACCATTTCCAGTTCCCAAAACAATCAAATACCTCCAAAACTCTTCTACCCAAGGTAGGAATCAACGAATAAAAAAGTTTCCAAGGATTCTCCAAATCACAATCAAATCAAAAACTCCCAAAAGTTCATCTAAAGTCATCCAACAACAACACCCTCAAATGGGTTCACCAAAGCTTCAACAAGAGCACAATCCAAACCTCCTACTTCACTACTTCTTCTCCAAATAACCAATACAAAGCTAGTTGATCAACTTCAAGCCAAAACCCCAAGAGATGAGAGTAGATGAAATGAAGAGTTAATAGTATCCATACCTCTAGGAGAATGAGTTGATGAAGATGAAGGTATTTTGGAGAGGATTTGGGTGGAGATTGATACAAAAGGTCTCTCTTTTCTCTTGCTTTCTCTTCAAGACACCATGGAACCTCCAAGCTCTCCTTTCTCTCTCAAATTTCGGCTACCACTAGAGAAATGAGCTGAATTTGTGTCATCTAATACTTTAAAAAGACCTAGAGATGAAAAAGACCAAAAACCCTTTAGTTCTTATCCTTTTTGTGGACAACTAGTGAGGGTAGAGATGACATTTGAGTCTCTTACCTTAACTTCAAGCCATTAGTGACACTTGGCATAGTGGGGACCACTCTCTTCCATTTAAAATCCAGCTGTCCAAATTTGAAATGTAATGACTCGTTAAAAAGCTCGATTTTGACCAAATTTGACTTCCTTCGATATTATACTCAAATGAATGGAAACGGCCCAATTAAGCCAACCGTGATGACGGCTAAGATTTTCGGGCCCCAGAAAGCCCCGAGTGACCTCCTGAGTCCTCAGTTGACTTTTCCGGCCAAAAGTCAAACTTGTCTTAAAAGTCACCGGTTCGACCGGGATCCACTGGTAGTGGTTCTTACAAAGCCTATAGCACTGCCACTACCTTCTTAAGTGCTTTAAGAAGGGACATGTAGAACAAAGGTAAGGCAGAAAGAGTCGACTTTACCAAAACGATGCGCCCTGTCATGTTCAAATTCTTCAGCTTCCACAGCCCCAGAGACTTCTTAAACTTGTCTACTATCGGATCCCAGAAAGCAATCCTCTTTGGACTTGATCCAAGCCAAAACCCGAGGTACTTCATTGGAAGCCGGCCCACCTGACACCCAAGGACCCGTGCCACCTCAGCTTCCGAACACAAATCTTCGTTTAACACAACCCCTGTGGACTTATGGAGATTAATTTTAAGTCCCGAACCTTCCTGAAAGCGCTCCAACAAATCCTTTATAAAGGTCAAACCTGCCAAATCACCTTTGACGAACAGGAGGGTAGCATCTGCAAACTGCAAATGAGACACAGACAACCCCGCCGCCCCTACATCAACTCCACTGAAAAATCACAATGAGCACCCTCTTCAAACAACTGATGTAACCCCTCCGCTGCCGCCAAAAACAGAAAAGGTGACAACGAGCAACCTTGACGGATTCCGTTTGAGACCGGAAAATGTGTGCTTTAAAGCAACCCTGCATCCAACCTCTCCATTTCCTCCCAAAACCCATCGCCTCCAAGACCCGATCAATGTACCCCCAATGCACTTTATCATACGCTTTCTCAAAATCCAACTTCAACAACACCACCTCCTCCTTCGATCGTTTCAGCTTATGAATTAATTCTTAAGCTATCAACACCCCGTCCACCAGCTCTCTACCTGCCACAAAACCACTTTGGGTATCGCTGATCAGCTCATGGAGGACCTTTTTTAACCGATTAGCCAATAACTTAGCCAAGATTTTATAAGGCCCAAAAATTAGACTTATCAGTCGAAAGTCATCAAAAGTCTCTGATGCCCCTGATTTAGGAATCAAAGTCAGGAATGACGAGCTAACTCCTTTGCCTAGCTTTCCCGACTCCTGAAAAGCTGCCAGGAAGTTAGTCACATCAGCACTGATCACATCCCAACAAACCTGGTAGAATCTCATAGAGAACCCGTCCGGGCCCGAGGCCTTCTCACCACCACACCCCTTTACCGCCCATGCTATCTCTTCAACCTCAAAGTCGGTCTGTAACCACTCTGCCTACACATCTGATAGAGAACGAAAAGGTAGGTCTGGTAAATTAACTGAAACAGACGGGTCAACAATGAATCTAGCCGAGAAATGCTCCACTGCAACCCGCTTCACCTCCACTGGGTTTGAGACCAATACTTGCCCCACTCGCACCCAAGATAAACGGTTTCGCGATGCCCTGAAATTCGCAATTCGATGGAAAAACTGAGTGCACCGTTCTCCCCCTTTAAACCAACGGACCCTAGCTTTCTGGCTCCACACTTTTGCCAACCATCACTGTTTCTGAATCAACAAAGCTCTACACAAGGCCCTTTTCTCCCTTTCCTCGCCCGATAACGTTCTACCATCCAGAATCACATCCCACCCGTCCAATTCAGCCACCAAACGCGATACATCTCTCTCCAATTCACCGAATGCCTCTTTGTTCCACACCTGAAGGTCACGCCTCAAACACCTCAGCTTAAACCATAACACATAATCAGGCTCACCTTCTACTTCGTAAGAGTCCAAAAGCATTCTGACTGTTGGTAAGAAAGTCTTATGCTCTAGCCACGCGTTGAGGAAACGAACTGGTTTGGGGCCCCAATCCACAACCTCAATGCCCAACACCACCGGCCTATGGTCTGAGACCCCTCGAGGCAGCCCCTTTTGTTCCAGGACACCGAAAGCTGACAAAGCTACTGGCGAGACTAAAAACCGGTCCAGCCTAGAAGCTTTAGAACCTGAATCATACCACGTGTACTTTGCACCAACTAAATTTAAGTCAATCAAATTCATACTGCTTAAGAAATCAGAAAAAGCTAACCCATCAACTCGATCAAAGCGGCTGCCACGCCTTTCATCAGCGGAAAACACAGAGTTGAAGTCACCTCCTAGAAACAGAGTATCATGTAGTAGAGTCCGGATTCCACTTAGAGAGGACCAACGAGCGACTCTTTCCCGCGCAGAACAAGGGGCATAAACATTTACAAAGCTAACAGGCAAGCTGGTACTAACATGAACTCCGTTCCAGCAAATTAGATTCTGCTCGAGAGTAGAGTTCGTCTTAGCAAAGGTCGAAAGGTTGCAAGCTAGCAACACCCCTCCGGCCGACCCTAGAGACGGCACCCAATCACACTCCTACCCGGCCCCAAAACCACAGCTTCTCAAGGTACATTGATCAACGCTGCCCAACTTTGTTTCCTGAATCAAAACCACATCCAAACTATTCGACACCACCAAATTTTTCAAGCAATTCCGTTTGACGTCGGAATGCAAACATCTCACGTTCCACGTGAGGAAACGCATAGTAAAGAATCATAAAGGAGATCCCACAACGAGATCAACTGGTGTACCTGATTGCGAGGACTCCTCTCCACAATCATTGTACACCTCGTCAGCCAGGGCACGCTGAGGTATTTCGAGGTCCAAAGAATCGAATTGTTCCACCACTGACGGGTCTAAAGCGATGGCCTTCTTCCCAATCTTACGACAATACGACCAATCGCCTGAGCCATCTTTTGCCTTCCTAGCAATATCGATCAGCATAGGACCTGAATAGCCCCCATTACCGCCCGAGCGTGACTTTGATCTGGCCTGATAATACACGGTTGGAGACGTTACAGGCCTTGGGGTCCCCTTCTTCGGCCTCCCTCTACGTCTCTGTTGCTAAACGGAATACGCAGGAAGGGCGCCGGCTGCCAAAAAACTCTTCTTCGCTGCTTCAGCCGTCAACGTAACCGGGGCATACACCTGAACACGCGTCTCCGAGTCCTCCCGGGCCAACACTTCACTTCACCAAACAAACGAGAAAACGGGGTGACACTCGGCCCAGACGCGACAGGCCAAAATGGGCTTGGTGTGTGCTCTGTTTCTCTCCTAAAAACCTGAGCCATCTTGTGCTTTGTACCCTTGTGTAGATCGTCCTGCTCTCTGGCAGAATAGCGGACCGAGTCTCTCGAATCCCCGGAAGCACCCATGCCCTCAGAGGACGGCTCGGACGTAGAACACGATAAGAAACGGAAAGGCACCTCTTTAGAGGCCACCAACCTTAATACCACATGAAACTTCGCATTATCGATATCCAAAACCGTCTCAACAACTGCGAGAATGGAAACTGGGGAATGTACCAGAGCAAAAGCTCTACCAAACGAGTCTCCAGCGTCCGCGATGTCAACAACTGAAACCACAGAGCCTGCTGCACCGGCTACGACGCTGATGTTGGCCGGGGACCAGCCATGAAAGGGGAGGCCCAACACCTCATACCACCCAAAACAACCTGGTCTCATGAGCAGAGAAGCCGGGACATCAACCATATCAAACCACGTCTTTGCCAATCTGCTCCGGTTTCAAGAAAAGCTTCAACAAAATCTCTATCCGGACAACTGAGTAAGAACACTCTGTTACCAAAGCCCCTGACTTCCACGTCGAAAACTACCTCCCGGTTCATCACCTCCTGAATGTCTCGCACCGAACACTCATTACGAGCCACCCCCAATAGACCACTCTACCAACAACCTATTCTTCGCTACAACCGTACCCTTTAACACTGTCAAAGCAGCCTCAGCGCGTTGCTTTGCCGTAAGTGACCCTTGTTTAACACTGGAGTGTCTCACATTTTCTCTGTTATTCAGATCATAAGCCACCACCAATCGATACCCCCTCGCCACAGAGCCATGTCACTTTTTGATGATCTGATCAACTGCTACCTTCGATTTGGCATACACAAACCCAAAGAATTTGCATTTCACATTGGGTTTACGGACAACATTCGCTCGGATGACTTCCCCGGCACAATTGCAGTAGTCCCGAAGACAAGCATCGTCCACACCAAAAGGGATGTTAAAAACAAACAATTTAACACTAACCTGGGAAAATGGATCAATGTCAGCGGCGGTCGGTAGCCCTGGATTGAGTAGTGTTTCCGAAGCGTCAATCCCTTTGCCCAAATCTGCCCTACTCCCTGTCTCGCCAAGATCGCGATCAGCCCCAATCGCGTGCTGCGATTCCAGGCCCTTCACTCCTGCAACACGAGTATTCAAAACCCGATCACCGTCCAACGGCAGTCGGCTTGAAACCGCTTTCTCCACATCTCCAGTCGCTTCGAAAACAACACTCCCACGCCGAACCTCCAAAACCCGACCTCCAGCACAACCTTCGAAAACGCGATTAGGGCCAGAAACCCCCAAACTTGCGCCAATATTTTTATCACCCCATCACATGTTTTATCACCTCATTTTCCAAAACCGAACATGATTTTTATCACCTCGTCACATGTTATTTATGAACATTAATCACTAGTTTTATCAACATTAACCACTATGTTTATCACTAAATTACATGTGTTTTTATCACCCCATCACATGTTTTCTTTATCAACTTTAAACTATTATCAAACTTGAACACGTTTTTTATCACCTCATTAATTATTTTTTATCACCTCAGTACATGTTTTTATCAACATTTAGCATTAGTTTGATACCCCGATAAAAACATTTATTAATGAAGATTTATCAACACTCAACATTATTTTTATCACCCCGATATAACTTTTTATTTTTTTGCTTTAAAATATATTCATGACTGATCTTGATTTAAAGCCATTGAAAAAAAATATTGGTGCAAGTTTGAAGCTAATTTTTTTTTATCAGCAAAAAAACAGATCTTATTCGACCAATCAATACTCTCCAGAGAAGAAACACAATCAAAATGGCGAAGAGCAAAAGAACTGAAGCAAGAAAGGCCTAGAAGGGCTAACAATTATAAAATTTCCTGAAACTTTTTGATGGTGTCCTTGTTGCCGCGAGAAGAGGTGAAGCCCATCGATTTACAAAGGGCTCAGGCACATTTTGCCTCTAACTTCTTCCGAAGCGAGTTAGAGGGACTAAAGTCTTTGAGGGCCTGAATGAGCTTCTACCGACCGTTCCTGATCTTTTTGTTCTTCCGTTTAGGACGGGAGAGGATTGGAACAGGGGCGAATGAAAGGGAGACAATGTCGACAATGAAGGACGAGAAGTTTTGAGGCTCCGGACGAGGGACCGAAGGCTTGGGAACTGCCGAGAAGGAACTGGTCTTGGGATCTGCAGTAGGGCCTTGAGCAAAGGGATGCAGGCCCAGATCAACAGAAGACAGGCCAAACTCGGTAGATGGAAGGAAAAAGTGTTCCGGCCCAAGGGGCAACAAAGAGCTCGAGGAGCGGCACATTAAACCAATCACATTGTCTCGAGAAGAAAGAGATCTACAGTCTTGGGAACCGAAGGGGCGAGATTCTCGGGACTTTCAGATGGAGAAGACGAGGCGGCGCGCTTATCTCCAGATTCCGATGGTGAGGTCCGGCCACGGCGATGCGGGGAAGCGGTGGCAACAGGCCGAAGCGAGGTCGATTGACTCAGATCCGGCCACTCTGAATCCAGAGGTCTTCGTTGAGGTGAGTCGTCGTCTAAACGCATTTCACCATCTTCATAATCGAGAGGATCTTGTTCAGAATCTCCAACCCCATCCTCAAGGACGTCCAGATTGAGTTCAAAGGGCTCAGAAATTCGGACCAGATGAAAATCACGGCCAAATACCCATATAGGGAATTTGGAGTTCTCGATTTCAAGTTCTACTGAGACAAGTTCAGAGACCGGACACCGCGAGAAGATGAGGACGAAAGCCTAATCAAGGTGAGTGAAAAAGGAAGAACTCGGACGACGATGACAGTTCCGACAGTCGAAGCGATGCTGCGAATTGAGCCCACCGACCAACCGGATAGAGGAATTCGAACCAAGGAGATCCAACCGAAGTATCCTCCATTAAAAACCGAACTCAGATCCGGGAAGAAATCGGAGAATAGAGGTTAAAGTTTGATCCAGGCAACAGCTTCTGCCTACTTGAGAGCTTCAGCAAAGTTGAAGCGAATCAAAAAAGCTCTGCCCCCAAGCTCGTGGAGGCTAACGAGACCGAGCAAAGAGGGGGGGGGGGAGAGCGTCTTGAAGCGCGACAGACGAACGATTGTCCCGAGCTACACCAATAATAGCATAACAAAGCAGGTTTGCATTCCAAGGGTTGAAAGAGCTTGTGCAAGAGCGGGTGTTTCCAGATCCAGGCCGAAAGATGGAAGGAGGAGGCGGAGCAGCTGCACCAGCCACCACCTCTTTGAAAGAACGGCGCTCGGAAGCAGCATGCGAGGAAATCACCTACGGAGTGCTGCTAGAGGACGGGGAAGGACCAAGAGCGAAATCAACTATCAACCGATTCGAACCCAACCAGGAACGATTTTTGGCAGCAACAACCGATGCAGCAACCTTATAGGAAAGAAAGAAAACGAAAACGAAGCGGTTTCCGGTTTTGGTTGGCTTGGAGAGGATGAAAGCTCGGCTGACCGTTCCATGGACCAAAAAGAGATCAACAGTTGGTCATTGGAGTGGTATGAAGGGAGATTGCAGATGAAGATGTGTAAGGAAGGAGGTTTGAGAAGGGGGGAGAGGAGGGGTCGGGCGGTTTCGAGGGAGAGCTCATTGAAAGCTGACAGCTAAACAGTCTCTCTTAACACACACTATCTACAATTCTGCAAACGTCTTCAGTTTGAAGCTAATTGGACTTGAAACGAAGCGGGAATGATTAAATTAGTAAATTGGTGAAGAAAAATATGGATACTTGTTCACATGACACCATGCTATTACAATTATGTCCTTACTTGTGTGAGAAATGATGAAAGTCACGTAAATTTTGGATGAGATTGGAGTGATGGTGTGGCATTATGGTGAACGTTTCATCTTAAGAGTGTATGGTTAAGATTGGTTCACATAGTTTTTAAGATAAGAAAGGTTTCTATAGATTTGTCTTGCTCCGAGCTATTCAAGAGTTTCACTTAGTTTTTTTTGAAAGGGAAGTAAATAATTCATTGACATTATTAGTGGAGAATTAGCACTTTTAGATCAAATCTTCAAACAAACAAAACCAAGGCAGTTTTTTGACTCATGTAAACAGTTTACCCAAGAGTTAGACTGGGAAGGGGGTAATCTGAAGCAATCATGTATTGTGCAAGAAAATGAAAGGAGGGACCATTTAGGACCAAACGTGGATGCAAGAGCCATAGTAGCTTTCATTACAGAGGCAAGTCACATGAGATTGGCGGGTTTGGTGTTCAAAACCAGACAGGACATGAAGAATATTCACGGTGGAGCTTTGTTTTGCTCATAAAAATAAGGTCTCCACTGAATGCAAACACTAAAAAGTAGTTGAGCACTTCAATTTGATTATGAAATGCCCCACACCTTTTCATTTATTAAGTTAGATGAAGCCATAATAAAGTTCAAGTGAGAACTAGTCATGCACAAGAACACAAGTGAAACTTTTCTCAATTTCCATCTCTAAAAGTAGAAACAGGACTCTGAAAAGTTTAAACAAAAGGGAAGACATCAGTGAAAAGAATAACTGATCTTCCATTATCAAATATGTCAAGAAAAGCATACATCTTTGCAGTTAAAATACACTAATTAAGCTTCCCTTTTTTTTCCGATCACAATGACAGAATTGTAGACAAGTAAAGAAACTAGCCATCAAGGTTGGACGAGTGCACAACCTTGTTCTGTCTTCCTACGAGCCAGAGAAGCGTCTTCCTCGCAAAGGAGGGAGGGTTTGATTGAGAATCCAAGCTGTTGCAGCTTTGGCTTTCTTCATCAGGCCCCGATTCACTCCTCCCTCCACTTTCAAACCTTCCAATCTCCATCTCCGATATGGTCCTCCTGGTATTCTTGCCCTTTGAATCATCAGCAGCAATGGCACTGCTTTGCACTGGAAACCGGAATGAAAAGGCCCGCCTTGATGAGCTCATATCAGCCTTCTTCCCCCTAAGCCAGATCTTGGATATGGAGAAGCTTTCCCTCTTGCTCCTCCCAATGGCGTTCCCATGACTCCTGCTAATGCTGGCACTATCCTGAGCTTCTACAATTCTGATTGCCTCGAACCCATTGAAGTCCCTCCTGGATTCACAATCACATTCAGACATTGCTGCCTTATTGCCGGGTATCAGTGGTTTCTTGTTTGTCTGCTTCTTCATCGGACTTGTTATGGGCACTTGCAATACTGAATTCTCGTCCATCACATACTGAAAAGACCCCATAGAGAAGCACCTTCGCTCATCCACATTCTTGCTGCTACTACCTTCACCGAGACCATCAACACCCCTAAACTTCCCAAGCTTAACATGAACAACCTTCTCCTCCGGGGGAGGACCATCTCCGGCTGCAACTTCACTGCTTTTATGCAATATCTCAACCCGAGAAGACCCAAATTCACTGTCACCATGCAGTCCCAGATAAGAACCTGTCCTCAATACAGAACTGGTTCTACCAAGATGAGAGCTTGTCCTCAACACAGAACTGGTTCTTCCCAGATGTGAATTTGCCCTCAAAACGGAGTCTCGGTCTGTAACAATCTCTCTGGAGCTCTCACTTCCGGATTCAAGAACAAAAACAAAGGGGGAACAGCTAGGGTTTGGGGAGAAATCAGGAAGCAAACTGGCTCTGCAGAGAGGGCAAGTTGAGTGGGAGAGGAGCCATGTGTCAATACACTCCATGTGAAAGGCATGGCTGCATTTTGGTAACAGCCTGAGCTTATCCTCAGGCTCAAACTCACATAAGCACACGGCACAGTCAAAGGGGCTTTTGGAGCCTATAATGGCCTTGTAATGGAAGACAGGGAGAGTGTCAATGAAGGACTGGTCGACCCCAGCATCATGGAGATGGAAGAGCTGCTGCAGCTGCCCCTGAAGAGCAGTCACATTATCAGCCTCTTCTGGGTCTCTATAAGGGGCTCTCATCAGGAATCTAACAAGGATGTGAAGCAACCCAGAAACAAAGAAAATGACTGCCAGAATCACAATGATGAGCAACATACTTGGGCTGACCTTGCTGTTCAGATTCAAACCTTGGGATTGGAGGCTCCGAGGAGGTGCTGTGAAATAAGGCTGCTCCATTGGAGAAAACAAGCTTCTTCCTCTCTTTTCCAGGAAAACCCAGTACATGTTTTCCCCTCAAGATTAAGAAAAACTCAAAAAGATCTCAACTTTATCCTTGAATGACATGAAATCGAGAAACCCATTTGCCACCACAGAGAGAACTCAGAACCCAGGTTAGTCCCAAGAATTTCTTTGAACTCAGGAACATAGATGTGATGATGGGGCTCTATGATGGTCTATGGTTCACCCAAAAAAGAAAGAAGAGTTGGTTTGATTAACGCCCATAGAAAAGTAGAACCTGCAGGTCAAATTGTGCATCGAGGTAGAGCGAATTGAATGTGAAATTAATAGTTGGACTTGGACAATAAATGTTGCCAGAAGAAGGTAAGAGTTTTCAAATGAGATTCAGATCTCCTTCATTACACCCAGAAAACAAAACAAAAAACACTTGTCCAGTTACACAGTCAATCTGATTCATGGTTTAAAAGAGACCCAAAATTCATATTTGGAGAAAGGAGAGGATGGATTTAGCAATTAATTAAGGGCAAGGAAGGATCCTTTCGGTTGACTTTTCAAGTGAGAGAGAGGGAACCCTGTTTATAATATAGGCATCAACCCCGTTGGGCCATCTAATGCAAGCAGATTTAACAATGAAAACAATCAGAAGAGTAGCAGAAGAAGAAGACAAGAAAAACAAAAGAAATTGTAATTGAATGTATAATTTTGATACCAAATATAAAAGAGCAGTGACAGTGATCACATCCTTGAATCAGTTGTTGTAGTACCCGGTGGGGTGGAGTGGAGATTCTGAGTGTGTTTGGGTAAGAGAGACAAAAAGAGTTAAAAGGGAGAGGAAGAATATTTAGAAAGAGTAGCCAGATGATAGATGCATAGGATGCGGTGATTTTTCAGAGAAAAAAGGGTGGCAGTTGATGGTTAAAGTTAGTATTGACTCGGTTGATTTTTGTATAGGAGTGGTTGCCTTTTGTGCTGTATAAACAAAAGTTAGAGAAAGAGCCAAACAACCAAATAGAAAAGAAGAGTAACAAATTATTATTTTTAGTAGATTTTTTTCCTTATTTTTTTTAGTATAATGTGGTAGAGGAGAAATCTAATACAAACCATGTTTTAACTTAAGAAACGTGAGAATCAATTTAAGTCATCCATTTTAAGAATGTAGGGATGAGATATAATTGAGTTGTTGACGGCAAAAAAAACAGTATTTTTTAGTAAGTGGAAAAGGTTTTTTAGTAAAACTATCATATTACTTTTTTTTTACCAATTCACTATTTTAATTTTTCCCGCTTCGTTTGAACTCTGATTGGCTTCAAACTTGCGCCATTAGTTTTTTTTCAAGGGCTTTTTATCAAGAGCACTCATGAATATATTTTGAAGCACGAAATGAAAAATTATTTTGGGGCTGATTTAAAAAAAATATGGGTAATTTTTATCAACACTTTGCTCCGGTTTTATCAACACTTTTACACTGGTTTTATCAACACTTACACTAGTTTTTTCACCTCATTTCCAAAACTGATCATGATTTTATCACATCATCACGTGCTTTTTATGAACACTAGTTTTATCAACACCAAACAATAGGTTTATCAATAAATTACGTGTGTTTTATCTAGGGCTGGGCAAATATCCAGCCGTCTCTGAAAATCGACCGTCACCGGCCGTCTCCATCACCGGAATCACCGGAACCGGTGTCATAGGCAACGGTTACGGTTAAGAAAATACCAACCCGACAACATTTTGGATGGGTACGTTTTTTTTTCTTCTTAACCGGTAAAAAATTGACCGTCAACGGCCGTCCCCATCACCAAAATCACCCGAACCGGTGTCACCAGCGACGGTTACGGTTAAGAAAATACCAACCCAACAACATTTTGGAAGGATACGGTTTTTTATCTTCTAAGTCGGTAAAAAACTGACCGACCGGCTTTAGTTGTGTATATAAAAATGTTTATATTTTGTTTTACTATTTTGATGGTTATAGTATTACAAGAGGTCTAAATTAAATGTTGACACTAGTATTAGACTAACAGTATAACAGAAGTAAAATGTAGGAGATTAGTTTACTTTTAATCATAAATTTGCTTATAGACAATCATGTAGTAAGTTGGTTGTTCAGGTTAAAATAAATTAAATGTTGACACTAATATTAATTAATTTATTTGATTTTAAAGTTCAAAGTTTATTTGATTGTAATGAACTTTAATTTAAAGGGTAATTTTCACCTCAATACCTTAACTATTAATTTTTTTCACCTCAATACCCTAACTATTTTTAGTGGCACCTCAATACCCTAGAATGTATTTTTTTCACTTTCATACCCTAATTTTTTTTTGTGGCACCTCACTACCCTAGAATGTATTTTTTTTTACTTTCGTACCCTGGAATGCATTTTTTGTGGCACCTCACTACCCTAGAATGCATTTTTGTGACATTAAAAACTGATTTTTTTTTAAAAGAAATTTTGAAAACCAATGGCATGATTTTGAAAATTTGAATGTTAGTGAGGGGTATTTTGGACCATTTAAGTGTCTTGGATGGAGAATGGATGGTGTCACGCCCCAAATCCGGTTTTGACCGGATCCGAGACGCGAACTTAAATAAATAAATAATAAAGGCAATTTGAAATAAAAAGTTCCAACATAAAACTCAGAAAAACCATAAATCCGATACAAAGAGTCAACAGCTCATAAAAACAGTAAACAGGTGTTTAGTTTAAAAATAACAATACGTCTCTAGACTCTAGCCAAAACCCTCGCCAGTTCCCATGCTCTGAGAATCCTACTAGTACTGATCCCGCTCAACACCTGAAATGCAACAAGGTAAAAGGGTGAGCTTACGCTCAGTAGGAAAAGTAGTAAAGGTTGTAAACCACAGTGCACCACCACGAGTAACCGTCCAATTAGGGCATACTAGTAAGCATAACAATTAAAAGTCAAATTAAACAATTACTCCAAGACAACGCTTTACCTTCACTCAGGCACAACCCGTAAATCACACTCACAATGAACCGAACGCAAACACTCTTCTCAACTTTGCTCTTGACACTCATCACCTAACAATTCTCAATGGACAACGCCCACGGTTATCTCGCAACCGATCACACGTGCGGACTCGCACATACCACGTTCGTACGCCTTCCCGTCACGAAGAATCGGGGTATCTATCACGCCATCCTTGGCCTCGATACACTACACCGGAACTATCCTTCGGTGTAAGTACCACTCCGGTTACACTTTCTCTTGGAACACACAATAAGGGCATAACACACGGCACAAAGCCAAAGCTGGTCTCGGTATACCAACCGGACCATCTCAACATAACACACAGCCGGTCTATCACTCACCCGGTCATATCACAACCAAGGATTCACGTAAATCAAATATGGCACACTTTCCCACACACAGTCACATCATGCAACACCGAGTATAATCTTATTTACACTCTCACACATCGGTTATAGCACACAGCACGCAATCCTAAGGCTCGACATGACCTATCTACCAGCACATCAATTCCCAAGAGAAAAAGCAGGTAAAACTAGTGAATCACATCCTACATGTTACTAAGACTCGTTCAGTTATTTAATAATTGAAAGCGAGTATTCTAGTGAATCACATCCTATATGCCAACTAGGACCTTTCCGGTTATTATTATTCCCTAATCATGCATGCTAGTAACCTTCCGTAATTAAATCGGTATCCGCTACTTTCCCTACCTCAAGACGATCACAATAGCTGCGTCTCCTAGCTGTTGACGTCCTGGCCTAACTCCGGTCTTCTCGGGCGAAGTCCAAGTCTGGGTTTAACAGGTAAAATGTCCAATCAACCACGGTAGTCCAAAGGTCCTCAGATTCGTCCAATTAGTCCTTTAATTAACCATTTTTAAATTAACCAAATTAATTAATTTATTTATTAAGTTTGTCCGACCCGGATCCGGGAACCAGACCCGAATCCGACCTGGTCCAGAAACCAGACCCGACCGGACCATACCCGACCTGCACCCAACTCCAGACCCGACCCAGACCCGGTCCATACCCGAGTCTAGAAACCCGAGTCAGAGACTTGGGCCTGGCCCAAGCCCAACATGGATCTGGCCTGAGCTCGAGTCCTGGCCCAACGCTCGCCCTGGCCCAAGGACCACATTGTCTCGGCCTGAGCTGTCGAAGGCTCCGGCGATGCTCGGGTGCTCCAACAGCCGTCGACGGCGTCAGGGACGCTCGAAGGGGGGAAAAAGGAAGCGGAGAGGGCGTCAAGGGCTTTGGCGAGGCCGTGGCCGTGCCGTGGGTGCCTAGAACACGACCCAGAGCCTCCCCGTCTCAGATCTGACGAAGGCGAAGCTCACCGGCGATGGTTCCGGTTGAATCTGACCCAAACGAGCTCATCTCGAGGGTTTTAGGCGCGGTGAGCTCGGGGAAGAAAGGGAGAGAGGCGAGGGAGCACAAACCGTGCGTTCCCGTCTATGGCGTGCTCGAATCGAGCTCGGAGAGGAAGAAAATGAGCGAGGAGCTCCGGCAATGAACCAGAGAGGGGTTCGCGTTGAGCTCGTCTCTTCCGTTAGCGGTGGCTTGGTCCGATCACGGGGGTGAGAAGGGAGGCGAAAGCGATGGTGGCTGGATGCGAGAGAGGAGAGAAGAGATCGAAAGAGAGAGAAGGAAGAGGGCGGCTGAGTTATGTCTCAGGACGCGTGCACGTGCGATGAAGAAGACGAGGCACAACTAGGGTTGGGCTTGGTTTCGCTTGGGTTGGGCCCGGGCTTGCGTGGCTTGGGCTCGGCACGCGTCAGCGAGCTGGGCCCAAGTCTGGTCCAGTTCCAGCCCAGCCTAAAACCCTTTCTTTCCCTTTTTGTTTATTTTCTTTTTATTTTGCACTCGTTCCAATTTTCCACCCCGTTTTCCAACCACGTCGTTTCAAACGACGATTATTTTAAAGCTTAACTCTTTTAACCGGGGCGATCTTTACAGTCTACCCCCCTTAAAAGAATTTCGTCCTCGAAATTTAAAACGAACGCGCTCCAAATGACCATATCTCAGGGACGTCCAATTAAAACTCCCAGTCCAATAACCCCAAGCACACGGAAACACTTCAACCAGTTAGTCGATACCGGAATCCTCCGTCGGTAGAGACGTCGCACTGACACACGCAGATTGGTCGAGATATCCTATACCGGAACCGTCCGTCGGTATAGGTATCATACCAGAACTATTCTCGCAACGCACTTAAAACGGATCCAACAAACAGACACTTCTCCTCAACTACTCACTTCACTTATTCAGGTCTCGCGCAACAACATACCATCAGGTACGCCCACGTCCAACCACTCACAATAAAACAGGGAACTTAACACGAACTCACAACAACTTGACGTTGGATCTCACACTTACTACACGATCCGGGGCGACAGTACAACTTATCAACATCTTGTCGGAAAGCGTGCGCACCTCGAGACTCCAACACGTCGGACTTTACTATGACGGCACTCTACAAGAGGTGACACACCGTCGTGATCGATCAACAAAGAAGGCCCAACTAGTGATATTGCGCTTACCGTCGTTATTCGCTCACCCACTGCCAATCGAACCAATTTACAGGCGTTCCAACCAAAGTACCACACGACTGAAGACATTACCATTACCGTTTCCCCAGGGACTGAACGACCTTGGATACTTCGCGCGTATCTCAATCTCGCGCTTCCGCTTCGACTTTGTGCGGTTCTTAATCGTTCATGATCCACGCCATCTCTCAATCGTTTATCGAACAACTCAGGGTCAACAGGGTCGACTCTTAACCCTCAATTGTGCCCCGCTTGGACAACTGACCCGACCTACCATACACTGCTTCGCACTTGTTGAACCACAACGTACTTAGTCGGGGTGTCAAGACGCTAGGACCGCATCAAGGTTCTACTCTTAGACTCCTACGTCTCATCAAGTGTAACGAAAATGGGAGAATGCGAAGCCTGTGGGTTATGGGCCCACCACACTTCCACTGCGTCACTCTGGTCTCGTGGTCACCCAGCCATGCCCCCTGATCGATCTGACCGCGTACTGGAAATTTTGCGATCCTCCGTCATTAGGACACTTACCGCTGGTAAACAATCGAAGAACGCTTGGTACCTCATAATTCGGTCTTCTTAACTTCCTCACTCACGACTGACACTAATCAGCACCAGCGCACCCCCAGCTAGCGTGCCAAGGTACACAGTTCCAAATTTCGTCTCAACATTTGTACTTGGTAGAACTTGGGCGCGAACTAAGAAACAACAAATTAACGACTTAAACGATGCAAAAGTTCAACAGCTGTGTCAGTAATTAAACGCAATAAAGTCCAAACGAGTCAAATACAAGTCTTAAAATAGAAAGTACGCCTCTGAAGTCAAAACAAAAACAATTTATGGGCTCTCGCTAGCCCCATGCTCCGCGATGTCCTCTAATCCAAAACGTGCTCGAAGCCATGAGCGATCTCATGATCGGAGTCCTGTCTCTCCACCCGTGACTCGGTGACAGCATACACCCGACCCTACTGTACCGGGGGTCCGCCTCTCGGAGGGAGTGGAAGTGTCACATGCTACGCTGCTCGCTGCCTCGGCGCTGGCGCACTCGCTGCCTGTCTCGGAGCTCTCTGCGTTCGAGCCTGACGCTGCTGAAACTGCGGTGGCTGCCCAGTCTGCGACTGCTGTGGTCGCAGGGCCGACACCTCCAAAAGTCGATCGGGGCACCTGGAGATGAAGTGTCCTGAATGACCACACTGATGACAAAGCGGTGGCCCGACACTCGACCTCTCCTCAGGTCTACCCACTGGATGGTCCACTGATCCGCTGCTCCCCGGACAGTCTCGAGCCATGTGACCTGGTCGCCCACATCCGTAGCACGTGCGCCCTCTCATGGAAGGTCCAACTGAAGCCACCAACCCAACCTATCGCGGTCCTCTCGACTGGGTCTGAGTCTAAAACGATCCTGAGGTCCTCTACCTCCTCGGATCCTGAGTCTCGGATGGCCTCAGAACGTTGCTCGGCCTCGGCCTAAACTCTCTCACTCTGGCTATCTCACGGAAGCGTCGCTCCACAGCCAAGGCTTGATCCACCAGGCCAGTATATACTTGGGTCCTCAAAGCAGCGACCGGGTCCGCGATCGCGGGGTGAAGTCCTCCCTCAAAACGTCGGCACCTGAGAACCTTCGTCTGCACCATCTCTTGAGCGAAGCAAGACAAGGAGGTGAACCTCGCCTCGTACTCAGACACAGACAGACCCTCGTGTCCCAGCTCCAGGAACTGCTGACGCCTGTAATCCAAAACAGCCTGTGGAAAATACTGCTCGAGAAAACGCTGTCCGAACAGCATAAAGTCGTCCCCTACTCGCGCCTGCTCTCGGCGCCACTAGTGGTAGGCCTCTCCCTCTAGATGGAAGGCTGAGAAAGACACTCGGAGCCTACCGCTCAATACCCCAAACGTATCTAGGTTGCGGGTGATCCGCTCTAGCCACCTCTCGGCTGCCTCGGGGTCTGGCTCCCCGGTGAACACAGGTGTGCCTAGCCTGCGGAAATCTCGCAGTGCCTGCGCAGTATAGCTGTCAACCTGCGTAGGTCCCTCAATAGTCGCTGTATTCGCAGCGGGTGCAGCCTCCGGCGTCGGAGCTGCAACCTCTCTACGGGAAAAGGCTGCTGCCAGTCCTTGAACAGTGCGGGTCATCTCCTCTAGAACTGCCGCCTAGCTGTCTCGGCCCTTTCGTGCCCCTCAACAGGTGCACCCTAGGCATCACTCGCCTCAGCCGACTCATCAGTCGACGGCTGTCCTCGGCCTCTAGCGGGCCTTCTCATCGTGCCTCGCGGAACATAAGTAGGTGCCATGTCGAAAGTCCTCTGCACGGATGACGCACGGTTTCGGATTCTTAACTCAAAAGGACAACGCGCTTAGAATAACTAACGCCACACACAGTACCACTCGTAGTGATAATATACTTAATATAGTAATAGACACCCAATAACACTCATCAGAGAAGTCAGCACGCTAGTGCGTCACACAATCATATATACACACAGCGGGGTTACACACAGTTTCACACTTAAGTCACACAGACTACACATTATACTACAAGTAATTCCACAATTTACAACACACACTTAGTTTCAACTTCTTAACACGTTCTCTTTATAACATAACATTCATGTTGACACCGCGTCGTTACAACCCGGTTCAGGCGTCCCCGAATTACGTTGTAACCACTTGGTATCCCTCCAGTCATGTCCAGCTATGGTGGCCCCTATAGCTGAATCGTGATGGTACATACACTTCAGTTTCTGCAGAAAAGATTGGGCATGATTCGTTTGTAAATTAACTCAACCATCAGCTTATGCGGGACACCAAAATACCAACTGCACACAGCACTCAATTACAATTATAACACACATTAATTTATCTAAACATTTACACCTCAGATCTCGGTAATTTCACTCTTACCGCCCGGGCAAGTCCATTCTTGGATTAACAATTAGGTCAAAACATAACAACAACCACACAGGTTTACCAACAATCTACGGCACTCAGGCCGGACGTTTCACCAACCCGAGACTCGTTCCGTCTCGTTTCTACGCATAGGACATCTCCGACTTGCGTAACCGACACACAGCAACCTAACGACCCAACTCTACCCACCTAGGTGACGTACGGTCCGAGGTTTTGAAAAATCATTTCAAAATGAAAACAAGCACTGATACCAAATTGTCACGCCCTAAATCCGGTTTTGACCGGATCCGAGACGCGAACTTAAACAAATAAATAATAAAGGCAATTTGAAATAAAAAGTTCCAACATAAAACTCAGAAAAACCATAAATCTGATACAAAGAGTCAACAGTTCATAAAAACAGTAAACAGGTGTTTAGTTTAAAAATAACAATACGTCTCTAGACTCTAGCCAAAACCCTCGCCAGCTCCAAAGCTCCGAGAATTCTGCTAGTACTGATCCCGCTCAACACCTGAAATGCAACAAGGTAAAGGGGTGAGCTTACGCTCAGTAGGAAAAGTAGTAAAGGTTGTAAACCACAGTTCACCACCACGAGTAACCGTCCAATTAGGGGATACTAGTAAGCATAACAATTAAAAGTCAAATTAAACTATTACTCCAAGACAGCGCTTGACCTTCACTCAGGCACAACCCGTAAATCACACTCACAATGAACCGAACGCAAACACTTTTCTCTTGACACTCATCACCTAACAATTCTCAATGGACAACGCCAACGATTATCTCGCAATGATCACACGTGCGGACTCGCACGAAAACACAGAAATCAGGTGTAATAACACCTCGAGTCACTAAACACTCTCACAAGACCATAATCACACTTAAAATAATGCACCAAGTAAATCAGCACACACAACAGAACCACACATAACTTAGTCCAACATCTCCGACTATCTTAGCCTGTTCCATTTATATCGTACCAGATCACGAAGCCTCGGTCCCGACATCTTCCCGTCACGTAGAATCGGGGTAACATCTCAGACCGGAAATCCCTCAGTCGAACGTCTTCCTGTCACGTAGACTCAGGGCCTTGCGCTGTCACGCCCCAATTTCAGTAAACCGAACTAGGGACGCGAACGTTTTAAAAACATAAAAGCACTTGAAACCTGTTTTCATTAAATACTTTAAAATACCAGTTGGTTCAACAAAATAATAATTACAGTTTAAAACACGTCCCAACAAGTGGACAAAAGTACAAGGTGTCCGTCACTAGACTCAAAAACAAAACCCGGACTCCGCTCCTAGCTCAACAAGCTTCGAGAAGCTCACCTAGTCCGTCCCACGAACAGTACCTGTAGGAAAAGCAGCTAGGGGTGAGCGTTCGCTCACCATCACGGATAACAGACTGACTACGGCATAATTAGCAGAAAAAGCCAGTAACACTAGAACCAAACCCAACACAGGGACTACAGTCCCCAACTCAAGTACCTAATTGACCCACAACCCGTTACTTTCCTCAACAGACTCAACGCTCGATAACACAATGTAGACCCGACACAACTATCGACGACCTCCTCCAAGGACACGACAGAAAGACTACACGACGCCAAACAAGATCACAAAGAATCGCACACCAAACAAGATCACAAAGGATCGCAAACCAGCTGCTCAGTAACCTCCCTCACTCACGCGCTTTGCCGAACCACTCAGGCCAGGTGGTCGACCTGTCTCAGTAACCTCTCTCACTCACGCGCTTTGCCGAACCACCTCGACCTGTCTCACTCACGCGCTTTGCCGAACCACTCAGGCCAGGCGGTCGACCTGTCTCACTCACGCGCTTTGCCGAACCACTCAGGCCAGACGGTCGACCTGTCTCACTAACGCGCTTTGCCAAACCACTCAGGCCAGGCGATCGACCTGTCTCAGTAACCTCTCTCACTCACGCGCTTTGCCGAACCACTCAGGCCAGGCGGTCGACCTGTCTCACTAACCTCTCTCACTCAGGCAACCACAATCACAGTCACAATCACAAACACAATCACAAGCAAGTTCGACAACACAGGCACTCAAGGCCACTCAAGACACCTCAACAATCAAGACTCGGGTTCAACAACCCCACGGGCACTCACTGCCACTCAAGACACACCAACGATCAAGACTCGGGTTCAACAACCCCATGGCACTCACTACCACTCAAGACACACCAACGGTCAAGACTCGGGTTCAACAACCCCACGGCACTCACGGCCACTCAAGACACACCAACGGTCAAGACTCGGGTTCAACAACCCCACAGCACTCACGGCCACCCCAAAACATCAACAGTAAGGCACGGGCACTCATGGCCACCCAAGACACCAAAGGTAAAGATACGGGTCCAACGACCCCACGGGCACTCATGGCCACCCAAAACTCAACAATAAAACACACTTGCAACTTACCGAGACTCTAACTCGTAAGCCAGCTAAAACACCACCAATAAAGTACGGGATCTCATGGCCACCCAAACACGAATAATAACACGGGCTCTCATGGCCACCCAAACACGAATAATAACACGGGCTCTCATGGCCACCCAAGACTCAACAATAATAAAACGGGCTCTCAGGGCCACCCAAGACGCCAAAATAAACAATCAACCTCTGGCTTAACCCAAGCCTCCAACAGTCCTAATCTCAACAGTTTCACAATCAACCTCCGGGCATGGTCATATGCCTCCAGTACTCCTACTATCGACAAGTTCACAATCAACCTCCGGGCATGGTCATATGCCTCCAGTAAATCAATTAACGCTAAGTTCTCTGCTCCTACGACACTACTAAGTGTCACATGCTTTTCTCATAATTACTAAGTTCCCGTAACATGCTTTTCTAATAAACGCTACAATCCCGTATCATGCTTTTCTAATATTTAAATAAATCTACTCAACCCACGACACCCCGGTGTCACAAGCAATTCTACTACTAACTTTCCCTAGTCAGGGCCGAGATCCGGCTACTTTTCCCTACCTCGTGCGTGTTCTCCCAAAAGCCAAACCACGAGCTCCGGTGATGATCTCAGTCACTCACCCAGCTTCCCTTGCCTCGGTCCGTGGCACGATCTAAAGGAACACAATTTAAAGTCACTAAACAACTCGCAAGAATAAACCGAAAACCATTAAACTCGACGCCCAAACTTAACCCCGACAATGTCGATCACTCCCAAACTTCCCAATTACTCAACATTGTCGATAAAGGACTCGTAAAGGCCCGATTCGCCCGACATGGCGAATCTGCCCGGTTTTTGTTAATTGCCTTCCGGGGCTCCGAAAGCCCCCGTTCTCGTTTCTACGGTCTTAGAATAATTCAAGGAACCCAACGCACTTGACGGAATCGAATTCCGACTTCTAAGTCAAATAATTAACGTTTAAAGTTTCTAAAACCCGTTAATTACAACTTCTCCAATTTAATTCCAAATTTTGATTCGATTAAGGATAATTGGTCCGGGGAACGTTTTAAACCACCCGAATGATAAAACCCGAGCACCCGAGCACGTGGGCCCCACCAACCCACTTGGCCGAGAGCTCCTAGGGCTCAAGGGGGGTTCGGCCACCATGGTGGTGGCTGGTACCACCTCCGGCCAGCCACCCCATGGCCGGCCGGCCACCACCCACGGTGGCCGGAGCTCCTTCCGAGCCTCCGGTCACTTGAAAACGTGCAATTAAACCTCCGACACCTCTAAAACGTCTCCAACAATTACCCCAACACCAAAACCACCTCAAACTAATAGTTTCACCCAAACCCAAACATTTGAAAACTATAAAAAAGACGATCGGTTCGGTGCTTGCCCAAGAGGAGAACGAGGGGAAGACAATTGCTCCTTGCTTTGAATCGATCCAAGGGTTGAAAATCCCACAAAACCCTAGCTTCCCTCTCTTCCTTCTTCTTCTTCTTCTCCTTCTCTCTCTAAACCCTCTCTTCTTTTCTAATTAAAACAACTAACTACAAATTCTATTTTTTTTCTCTTTAAAACCTCATACTCGGCCAACACATCTCCTCCACACCTTTCCCCCCCAAAACTAACACCACCATATAAATGAAAAGTGTCAAGTTGGGTCCCACACCTTTTGGAAAATATCTAGTTGATATTTTCCAATCAGTTTTGCGAAAAACAGACGTTTCGGGCCCCGAACGTGCACTTTTCCCAAGAAATTACGAAACTTGGCGGGCTACAAGGAAACGGCTCAACTAAGACCGCTGCGACGGCGGCTAAGCTTTTCGGATCCAAAACGGTCTTCGAATGGACCAAAACGTCGCTCGGTTGACTTTTCCAGCGAAAAGTCAACATTTTCCAAATTGATCAGAAAGTTGCCCTGAGTCCCTCGGAACTCACTTTGGTCAATAACGGGGTCAACTTAAGTCCGGTATGACACTCGGGGTCATTTTAGGTTCATTAAGTGTCCGTCTTAAAATTTTTAAATTTTCCTGTTTTTCACAGGTTTGATTGGCGTTGACCGGGAGTGGTTATTACAATCTACCCCCCTTAAAGGAATTTCGTCCGTGAAATTTGAATAACGCATCATAAAAGGTACAATAAACACGTACCCTGATAGGTCTCGCGGTAGGTAGAGGATTCTGGGGCCCGGGAATCGGTAACCGCGTACACTCTTCCCGCTGGCGCCTGCTGCCTCTGACTCGGCGCACTAACCGCAGGATATCCATAGCTCCGCTGTTGTCTCGGAGCTGGCCCGCTCGTCGACGGCTGCGAAAACCTCGACTGTTGACTCTGGCGAAGGTGCGACTGCTGTGGCCGCTGCGCTGACGTTGCCAAAATCGGCTCGGGGCACCTTGCAACAGCGTGCCCAACCCGGTTGCACCGGAAACACCTCCTATCGCCGGCCCTCAGCTCCGTGCCCTGGCCTGTCCAGCTGGTCGCTGGTAGCACCGCGGGCCCTCCTCCTATCGGACACTCTCGATAAAAGTGGTCTCGCTGCCCACATGTAAAACATGTCGTCCCCCACTCTAAGGCGGCTGTCCCCACTGATGCTACCGACCCCATCTGTCTCGGTCCACCCTGCTGAGCATGTGGTCGAAAGAACCCCGTGGTCCTCTGCCTCCGCGAGTCTCGTGAGTCGGACGGCCCTGTAACGCTGGTCGGCCGTTGTCGAACCTCGCGGGTTCTGTCCGCATCCTGGATCCCCTGCTCCACCGTCGCTGCGGTGTCCACGAGATCTGTGTACTTCCGCAGTCTCAAGGCGAGAACCTGGTTCCGAATCTCCTGTCTCAGTCCTCCCTGGAACCGTAGGCAACGGTTCTTCTCTGACATCACCATCTCCGGTGCGAATCTGGCCAAGGCCGTGAATCTGGCCTCGTACTCTGCCACCGTCAACTCCTCCTGCTCCAGATCCAGAAACTGCCGATGTCGCTCCAACCGAGCCGACTCGGGAAAGTACTGTTCCAGGAAGACCGTCTGGAAGATGCTGTAGTCATAACCGACCATGTCCTTCACACGCCCCCACCAGTGGTAGGCGCTGTCTCTCAGCTGATGGGCCGCGAAGGACACCCTGCGACGGCCATCATCGATACCTAATGTATCCAGGTCTCGCGTGACCTGCTCTAGCTACCTCTCGCCTCGGTCGGGGTTCGGCTCCCCGACAAATGTAGGTATCCCGAGTTTCAGGAAGTCTAGTAGTGCTCGGGATGTGTGATCCTCTGCCTGACCGGGCCTCACTGGGACCGCGGCTGCCTTTAGGGCTGGTGAAGCCGACTCTCGGTTGGCAATGACCGCCACTAAACTCTGGACTGTCCTGGTCAGCTCATCCAGGGCAGTCATGACGGGTGGGTCTGCGACCGGCGGGACACTGGGCGTGCCCGTGGAAGGTCCCGCATCGCTCCTCCTGTCCTCACCGACAGGAGCACCCTGCGCCTCGGCGTACTCGGCGGGCTCAACGGTGGGCAACCATCCTGGTGTCCCCGCTGACCGTCCCCGCCTGCCTCACGCGGGCGCTCGTCCCCGTGCCACTGCTGCTCTTCCTCGTCTTCCACGAGCCATCAGCAGGTATCCTCTGCACGGATACACGCAAACGTTCAGTTTGCGAACGCAAATAAAGACAACAGCTCGAATACACTAACGTTCACATGGTCTACGTCTACCCCAACGTACTTGTTACCAAAAGCCACACCGTCCACGCTAATTATACTTCGATTATAATAACGTGTAATCGAAACCTCAATTTTTAACCACACAAACGTACACCAAGCCCTCATCCAGTCCCTTATGCATTTACTTATAACTTTCCGCAACCAAGCAAGTGTTCGCTACTCGTCCCTTGCGGGAAAAGTAGTAAAGGGGATGAGCGTTATGCTCACCTCCACGGACACCCGCTCGATTATGGCATACTAGTAACGCACCAAAGACTTACCACTCTCGTCAGGGCAAAACACCAACACAAAACTGAAGCCAAACATCCCACCGTCTGAAGCTAACAACACCTCAAGGACTCGCTCGAGTAAGATAAACTTCGACACGGGAAACACGTCCTCAAATCAGTAAAACACCACTGCTCGTGCTATTAAAGCCTTAAGTATACTAATACGTAAGCGTAAAACTCAACAACAGTCCAACCGTACCCCAGGCCTACTGCCTCTACAACCCACAACTGCGAACACAAACCCATAAAACCAACGCTCAACCGCACGAACATGAACCAAGTCACACAACCGCAGACCTAAACGCACAACGAAGAGAATTTTTTTTGAAGACCGGCTGGACCGGTCCGGCAGGTGGGCCGGACCATATGGTCTTCCGGGCCGGCACGCCGTCCGTGCCGGGCTGGTTGCCGGGCCGGCACGCCGTCCGTGCCGGGCTGGTTGTCGGGCCGGCATGCCAGCCGGTCCATGCTGGCTGCCAGACCGGACCAGCGAGCCCTTCCTGGTCTCGTACCAGGTAGGCCCGTGGTCCGTCCCGTAGCCGCGACCGTTTCGCCCCTAACTGCTCGTCACGTCGATCCTAGGACACTCGCATCCTACCCTTCTCCTAGCGACCCACACGCTTGTGCGTCGCAGACACTCGACCACTAATCATAAAACCCAAGTACCAAAACAACGACCAAACACGAGTCACTCAACCTCAACCACAAGCCAACCCGGCCAAACAGTCATAACTACAACAACAAGGACAACGACACCCGCCCACCGGGCCAACAACCGAAGTCGAACCTTGCCCACCGGGCCAAACAAAACTCCACAACACGCCTACCGGGCCAACCAACAACAAACACAGTACTCCCACAGGGCCAACCAACAACAATCACAATAAGCCCACAGGGCTAAACGAAGTCAAACTCAAACGCCCACGGCGTCACACAAAAATCAAGACACGCCCACCGGGCCTACCAACACCGAACCACGCCCACCGGGCCAATCAAAGTCAAATACAAACGCCCACGGCGTCAAACAACATCTAAACAATCAAATTTTGTAAAGCTTTCTCCACCTCATTTTTAAAACCTCATACTTGACATCACGCAGTTACAGCCCGGTCCAGGCGTCCCTGAACTACGTTGTACCGACTTGATATCAGCACCGTCACGTTCGACTACAGGAGCGCTCCTGAGTCGACCCGCGACAGCTTAAAAACGTTTCACGCAACATCAACAATCAGCAAGCCAGCAAGAAAACACTGCACGTACACACAAACGCACGCAGGACTCACAATACCACGGGTCTACACACAGTTCCCGACCTGCGTACCCAACGTACGATGGGACTCTACCGACTCAACTCTCCCCACCTAATTGACGTACAGTCCGAGGTGTGAAACCTCGGGCTCTGATACCAAGCTGTCACGCCCCAATTTCAGTAAACCGAACTAGGGACGCGAACGTTTTAAAAACATAAAAGCACTTGAAACCTGTTTTCATTAAATACTTTAAAATACCAGTTGGTTCAACAAAATAATAATTACAGTTTAAAACACGTCCCAACAAGTGGACAAAAGTACAAGGTATCCGTCACTAGACTCAAAAACAAAACCTGGACTCCGCTCCTAGCTCCACAAGCTTCGAGAAGCTCACCTAGTCCGTCCCACGAACAGTACCTGTAGGAAAAGCAGCTAGGGGTGAGCGTTCGCTCACCACCACGGATAACAAACTGACTACGGCATAATTAGCAGAAAAAGCCAGTAACACTAGAACCAAACCCAACACAGGGACTACAGTCCCCAACTCAAGTACCTAATTGACCCACAACCCGTTACTTTCCTCAACAGCCTCAACGCTCGATAACACAATGTAGACTTGACACAACTATCGACGACCTCCTCCAAGGACACGACAGAAAGACTACACGACGCCAAACAAGATCACAAAGAATCGCACACCAAACAAGATCACAAAGGATCGCAAACCAGCTGCTCAGTAACCTCCCTCACTCACGCGCTTTGCCGAACCACTCAGGCCAGGCGGTCGACCTGTCTCAGTAACCTCTCTCACTCACGCGCTTTGCCGAACCACCTCGACCTGTCTCACTCACGCGCTTTGCCGAACCACTCAGGCCAGGCGGTCGACCTGTCTCACTCACGCGCTTTGCCGAACCACTCAGGCCAGACGGTCGACCTGTCTCAGTAACCTCTCTCACTCACGCGCTTTGCCGAACCACTCAGGCCAGGCGGTCGACCTGTCTCACTAACCTCTCTCACTCAGGCAACCACAATCACAGTCACAATCACAAACACAATCACAAGCAAGTTCGACAACACAGGCACTCAAGGCCACTCAAGACACCTCAACAATCAAGACTTGGGTTCAACAACCCCACGGGCACTCACTGCCACTCAAGACACACCAACGATCAAGACTCGGGTTCAACAACCCCACGACACTCACTGCCACTCAAGACACACCAACGGTCAAGACTCGGGTTCAACAACCCCACGGCACTCACGGCCACTCAAGACACACCAACGGTCAAGACTCGGGTTCAACAACCCCACAGCACTCACGGCCACCCCAAAACATCAACAGTAAGGCACGGGCACTCATGGCCACCCAAGACACCAAAGGTAAAGATACGAGTCCGACGACCCCACGGGCACTCATGGCCACCCAAAACTCAACAATAAAACACACTTGCAACTTACCGAGACTCTAACTCGTAAGCCAGCTAAAACACCAACAGTAAAGTACGGGCTCTCATGGCCACCCAAACACGAATAATAACACGGGCTCTCATGGCCACCCAAGACTCAACAATAATAAAACGGGCTCTCAGGGCCACCCAAGACGCCAAAATAAACAATCAACCTCCGGCTTAACCCAAGCCTCCAACAGTCCGAATATCAACAGTTTCACAATCAACCTCCGGGCATGGTCATATGGCTCTAGTACTCCTACTATCGACAAGTTCACAATCAACCTCCGGGCATGGTCATATGCCTCCAGTAATCAATTAACGCTAAGTTCTCTGCTCCTACGACACTACTAAGTGTCACATGCTTTTCTCATAATTACTAAGTTCCCGTAACATGCTTTTCTAATAAACGCTACAATCCCGTATCATGCTTTTCTAATATTTAAATATCTACTCAACCCACGACACCCCGGTGTCACAAGCAATTCTACTACTAACTTTCCCTAGTCAGGGCCGAGATCCGGCTACTTTTCCCTACCTCGTGCGTGTTCTCCCAAAAGCAAAACCACGAGCTCCGGTGATGATCTCAGTCACTCACCCAGCTTCCCTTGCCTTGGTCCGTGGCACGATCTAAAGGAACACAATTTAAAGTCACTAAACAACTCGCAAGAATAAACCGAAAACCATTAAACTCGATGCACAAAATTAACCCCGACAATGTCGATCACTCCCAAACTTCCCAATTACTCGACATTGTCGATAAAGGACTCGTAAAGGCCCGATTCGCCCGACATGGCGAATCTGCCCGGTTTTTGTTAATTGCCTTCCGGGGCTCCGAAAGCCCCCGTTCTCGTTTCTACGGTCTTAGAATAATTCAATGAACCCAACGCACTTGACGGAATCGAATTCCGACTTCTAAGTCAAATAATTAACGTTTAAAGTTTCTAAAACCCGTTAATTACAACTTCTCCAATTTAATTCCAAATTTTGATTCGATTAAGGATAATTGGTCCGGGGAACGTTTTAAACCACCCGAATGATAAAACCCGAGCACCCGAGCACGTGGGCCCCACCAACCCACTTGTCCGAGAGCTCCTAGGGCTCAAGGAGGGTTCGGCCACCATGGTGGTGGCTGGTACCACCTCCGGCCAGCCACCCCATGGCCGGCCGGCCACCACCCACGGTGCCCGGAGCTCCTCCCGAGCCTCCGGTCACCGGAAAACGTGCAATTAAACCTCCGACACCTCTAAAATGTCTCCAACAATTACCCCAACACTAAAAACACCTCAAACTAATAGTTTCACCCAAACCCTAACATTTGAAAACTATCAAAAAGACGATCGGTTCGGTGCTTACCCAAGAGGAGAACGAGGGGAAGACAATTGCTCCTTGCTTTGAATCGATCCAAGGGTTGAAAATCCCACCAAACCCTAGCTTCCCTCTCTTCCTTCTTCTTCTTCTTCTTCTTCTTCTTCTTCTCCTTCTCTCTCTAAACCCTCTCTTCTTTTCTAATTAAAACAACTAACTACAAATTCTATTTTTTTTCTCTTTAAAACCCCATACTCGGCCAACACATCTCCTCCACACCTTTTCCCCCCAAACCTAACACCACCATATAAATGACAAGTGTCAAGTTGGGTCCCACACCTTTTGGAAAATATCTAGTTGATATTTTCCAATCAGTTTTACGAAAAACAGACGTTTCGGGCCCCGAACGGGCACTTTTCCCAAGAAATTACGAAACTTGGCGGGCTACAAGGAAACGGCTCAACTAAGACCGTTGCGATGGCGGCTAAGCTTTTCGGATCCAAAACGGTCCTCGAATGGACCAAAACGTCGCTCGGTTGACTTTTCCAGCGAAAAGTCAACATTTTCCAAATTGATCAGAAAGTTGCCCTGAGTCCCCCGGAATTCACTTTGGTCAATAACGGGTCAACTTAAGTCTGGTATGACACTCGGGGTCATTTTAGGTTCATTAAGTGTCCGTCTTAAAGTTTTTAAATTTTCCTGTTTTTCGCAGGTTTGACTGGCGTTGACCGGGAGTGGTTATTACATGCGCATACTGGACCGGCACATACCACGGTCGTACACCTTCCCGTCACGAAGAATCGGGGTATCTATCACGCCATCCTTGGCCTCGATACACTACACCGGAACTATCCCTCGGTGTAAGTACCACTCCGGTTACGTTTTCTCTTGGAACACACAATAAGGGCATAACACGCGGCACAAAGCCAAAGCTGGTCTCGGTATACCAACCGGACCATCTCAACATAACACACAGTCGGTCAATCACTCACCCGGTCATATCACAACCAAGGGTTCACGTACATCAAACATGGCACACATGCCCACACACAGTCACATCATGCAACACCGAGTATAATCTTATTTAGACTCTCACACAGCGGTTATAGAAAACAGCACGCAATCCTAAGGCTCGACATGACCTATCTACCAGCACGGCAATTCCCAAGAGAAAAAGAAGGTAAAACTACTGAATCACATCCTACATGTTACTAAGACTCATCCGGTTATTTAATAATTGAAAGCGAGTATTCTAGTGAATCACATCCTATATGCCAACTAGGACCTTTCTGATTATCATTATTCCCTAATCATGCATGCTAGTAACCTTCCGTAATTAAATCGGTATCCGCTACCATCCCTACCTCAAGACGATCACAACAGCTGCGTCTCCTAGCTGCTGACGTCCTGGCCTAACTCCGGTCTTCTCGGGCGAAGTCCAAGTCTGGCTTTAACAGGTAAAAATTCCAATCAGTCCCGGTAGTCCAAAGGTCCTTAGATTAGTTAAATTAGTCCTTTAATTAACCATTTTTAAATTAACCAAATTAATTAATTAATTTATTAAGTTTGTCCGACCCGGATCCGAGAACCAGACCCGGATCCGACCCGGTTCAGAAACCAGACCCGACCGGACCCAGTCTCAGACCCGACTCGGACCCGGCTCCAGACTCGACCCAGACCCGGTCCAGACCCGAGTCCAGAAACCCGAGTCAGGGACTTGGGCCTTGCCCAAGACCAGCCTGGATCTGTCCTGAGTTCGAATTCTGGCCCAGGACCGTCCGGCCCAACGCTCGCCCTGGCCCAAGGCCCACGTTGGCTCGGTCTGAGCTGTAGAATGCTCCGGCGATGCTCGGGTGCTCCGACAGCCGTCGACGGCGTCAGGGACGCTCGAAGGGGGGAAAAGGAGGCGGAGAGGGAGTCAAGGGCTTTGGCGAGGCCCTGGTCGTGTCGTGGGTGCCTAGAACGCGACCCAGAGCCTCCCCATCTCAGATCTGACGAAGGCAAAGCTCGCCTACGATGGTTCCGGTTGAATCTGACCCAAACGAGCTCATCTCGAGGGTTTTAAGGCGCAGCGAGCTCGGGGAAGAAAGGGAGAGAGGCGAGGGAGCACGAACCGTGCGTTCCCGTCTCTAGCGCGCTCGAATCGAGCTCGGAGAGGAAGAAAACGAGCAAGGAGCTCCGGTGATGAACCAGAGAGGGGTTCGCGTTGAGCTCGTCTCTTCCGTTAGCGGTGGCTTGGTCCGATCACAATGGTGAAAAGGGAGGCGAAGGCGATTGTGGCTGGATGCGAGAGAGGAGAGAAGAGATCGAAAGAGAGAGAAGGAAGAGGGCGGCTGAGTTATGTCTCGGGACGCGTGCACGCGCGAAGAAGAAGACGAGGCACAACTAGGGTTGGTTTCGCTTGGGTTGGGCCCGGGCTTGCGTTGCTTGGGCTCGGCACGCATCAGCGAGCTGGGCCCAAGTCTGGTCCAGTTCCAGCCCAGCCTAAAACCCTTTCTTTCCCTTTTTGTTTATTTTCTTTTTATTTTGCACTCGTTCCAATTTTCCACCCCGTTTTCCAACCACGGTGTTTCAAACGACGATTATTTTAAAACTTAACATTTTTAACCGGGGCGGTCTTTACAGATGGAAAGTTGACGGTAGGTACTAAAGTGAAAAAAAAATGCATTCTAGGGTATTGAGGTGGCACTAAAAATAGTTAGGGTATTGAGGTGAAAAAAAATCAATAGTTAGGGTATTGAGGTGAAAATAACCCTAATTTAAATCCTTGTAATTGAATAAACATACATTTTAATTTATTTATTTATTATTTGTGGCATGTATTTAACTTGAAGGTTTTTGTTTTTAGAGACTATTATAGATTTTTTAAAAATGTTTTTCTTGATGTAATAGCTTAATAGAAAACTACTAGTAATAATTGATTGTGTTTTTGTTGTAAATTGGTTTTATTGTTATAGTTCTTTCAGAAACTGGTGTTTTTTTTCCTTCTATTTTGGGCTTTAATTGAAAGCCCAAAAGAAAGCCCAATGGGCCGGTTAAAAACAGTAATCGATCGGCTCCGTGACGGTCGATTTTTAAGTTTCCTGTTGAAACCCGGTGCGGTGACGGTTATGTATTTCAAGTAACCGGTCCTCCCGGTTTGGGTTACGGATAATGAAAATATTACCAAGCCCCAGCCAATTCCCACCCTTAGTTTTATCACCCCCATCACATGTCTTTTTTTGAAGCACGAAAAAAAGAATTAATTCGGGCTGATTTAAAAAAAAATTATATCCGCATAATTTTCATCAACACTTTACATTGGTTTTATCAACACTTTACACTGGTTTTATCAACACTGAACACTAGTTTTATCACCTCATTTTCCAAAACTGAACATGATTTTTATCACCTCATCACGTGTTTTTATGAACACTAGTTTTATCAACACTAAACACTATGTTTATCATTAAATTACATGTGTTTTTATCACCCCATCACATATTTTTTTAACCAACGCTAAACTCTAGTTTATCACACTAATTATCAAAATTGAACATGGTTTTTATCACCTTATTATTTGTTTTTTATCACCTCAGTACATGTTTTTATCAACATTTAGCACTATTTTGATACCTCCGATATAAAACATTTATTAGGGAAGATTTATCAACACTCAACATTATTTTTATCACCCCGATATACCTTTTTATTTTCGTGCTTCAAAATATATTCATGATTGATCTTGATTTAAAGCCCCTTAAAAAATAAAAATATTAGCGCAAGTTTGAAGCTAATCGGAGTTCAAACGAATCGGGAAATATTAAATTAGTGAATTGGTGAAGAAAAAACGGACACTTGTCCATATGGCACCATGCTATTACAATTATGTCATTGCTTGTGTGAGAAAAGATGAAAGTGGCGTGAATTTGGGTGGAATTGGGGTGATGATGTGGCATCATAGTGAATGTTGGATCTTAGGTGTGTGTGGTTAGGATTGGTTCTCACGGTTCTTAGGTAAAGAGTGGGTTGTAGCCGATTTCACCTCTAACGTGGTAAGTGGTAACTCTATTGATCATAGTTTTAGAGAATATATCAAATAAAAATTATGTCTTAACGTAAAAACTATGTGAACTCATCTAAATCATCTATTTCGTATATAGATGGATGAGATACAATTGAGTGGTTGACTGTAAAAACACAACACTTTTTTGGTATGTTTTGTTTAGCGAAAGGTGCAAAAATTTTATTGCAAATAAGAAGTAACGATACATTGGAGTGCATCAGGCATTGGGTCTGACCACGGAAGAACATGCATAGAACGTGCCTCCCTGGCTAGCTAGTGAGAAGCCTTGTTCGCCGTTCTTTTAACAAATTGAAGGGTAGTCCCTTGTTGTTGTAAAAGAAGGTCCCGGATGTCTCGAATGAATGTCCCAATGGGGGATACAGGAGGATTACCATGCAAATCATGTTGAGAAGTACCTAAGCATCAGACCCGATAATGACGCTGGGCCCAAGGAATGGTGTATTTTTTAGAGCTGTTTCCAGAGCACAAGCTTCGACCAAGATCTGAGATATGGTGATAGGAGTCCAAGTCCCCGGGAGGAGACCATTCGCAGCTAATCGAATCGATCCATGAGAATCCTGAGCGATCATGCTGCATGCAGATTGTCGAGTGTCCTGAAATACAACCTCATCCACATTAAGAACAATAGTACCAGAGGGTGGGTGAACCCATTTAGCCGGCCGATTCGGTGGGGGGCATCTCGGCTTTGGGGATGCAGCCTTGGCCTCCCTCCAAGCAGTTAGATGATCTGATGTAGCCGACATCACACGAAGGGCCACCAGGGGAATTCCTCTCCATTTCAGCTCATTCCTGGCCTTCCAGATTTCCCATAAAATTGAGAGAATCTCCGCCATCTTATCACGCGGTCTCCCAGCCTCCACTCGAGCCCACCATTGCCCAAATGTTCTACCTTGACCCTGTGGAACTAGGTCCCTGCCTGGGCCTAACATGTTTTCGCAAACCCACACTCGAGGAATAGATGGTCTACTTTCTCAGGAGCTTGTCCACAGATGTATAG
This sequence comes from Erodium maritimum, assembly GCA_963921825.1. Classification (NCBI taxonomy): domain Eukaryota; kingdom Viridiplantae; phylum Streptophyta; class Magnoliopsida; order Geraniales; family Geraniaceae; genus Erodium; species Erodium maritimum. Next base: position 37,562,527 of record OY997592.1, on the reverse strand, counting down.
GCGAAATAGGAACAAATTTACGATTAAGATTAGTAGCGACCTGAAGCGTGTCTGTGAGCCCCCGCCATAGAAATATGAGGAGACGTGGGGGAGCGGGAACGGACCACAAACCTAACCAGGTGACCGAAGCCTCTTGCTGCCTTGCTGCATGATGGGCGGAAGCCATAATCGCATATCCCGTCTTTGTGGTATAATTACATGTCCGATAAGCAGCCCAATACCAAGAATCCCTCCCCCGAAGGGCCGAGAGTGGTACCTAAAGGATCGCATCACGCTCCTCATCCGAGAAAACCTGCCCCATCCGGGGGCATCCCAGCAGAGCCTCCCTGGCACCATAAGCCCCACAATCCGGGCACCCACCAGTGCAGGGTTAGATGAAGTGATCTCCGGGTTAGGCCCTACCAGCCATGGCGTGCCTAACACAAGGGTGTCCTGACCATCAACAATAGCTATACGAAGTCCAGCCCAAATTATCTCCTGAGCGGATAAGATACTCGCCCATGTAAAGCTTTGATTCGCCAGCGTACCTGCCTCCAAAAACCTGACCTCCGGAAAGTATCAAGCTTTGAGTACCCGGATCATCAGGGAATGGGGTCGGTGGACCAAGCTCCAAGCCTGTCTCCCCATCAAGGCTTTATTAACACCACTTAAGTGGTGGAATTCCATTCCCCACGCCTCCTTTGGTTGACATAATTTGTCCCAATCCTGCAAAATTATCGGACGACTTATCTTCCACCTCACCAGAATCGAGCTAGCGCTACATGAATCATGTAGATTAATTTAGTGGGTATAGTAAATACCGACATGACATACACTGGAGGAGAGGTGAGGACAGACCGAATCATTACTTCCCGGCCTACAGGGGATAACAGCTTTCCATCCTAGGATTTAATTCGCTGGATAATCCGATCTCCCAAATAAGCCATGGTTGCATTCATGTCCCGATCATATTTCATAGGTAGAGTCGCATTTATGCTAAATAGGACTGAAGATTTTTCCAGGTTCAGAACCTGTCCCGAGGGGCTACCAAACAGACCCAGAATATCTTTCACCGTCTGAGCATCTTCAGGAGTAGCACGAAAAAAGATATAGCATTGATCGGCAAAGAACACGTCTGAGATCTTCGGGGCCCCCTTGCGACCCTAACACCCCCCCAGACGACCCTTAGACTGAGCCTGGAGCAGTAGATAAGACAAGTCCTCCATGTAGAGAAGAAACAGATATGGGGACAGAAGATCCCCATGTCTCAAATCTCGTGAAAGTGTGAGCCTCGGTGTTTCCCGTCCCCTAGAAGATACAATATAGTGGACAGACTTCATACAACAGGTTACCAGTTCGATCCATGCCGCCAAGAAACCTAGACGGGTCATTATACGGAGGAGAAAGTCCCACTCAACTCTATTAAAGGCTTTACTCATATCAAGTTTGAGTGCCATAAAACCGACCGACCAAAGTGTGTATGACCTCAAAGGCTACCAGTATGTTATCGTGGATACAATGACCGGGATAAATGCCCCTAGCGTGGCCGAGATAAATGTGTCAAAGAGGGGCCCCAATCGATTAGCTAATACCTTCGACATGATTCAAAAAATAACATTGCATAATGCGCTAGGACGGAGATCAGTTACCTTATCCGGATCCAACTTCTTAGGGATAAGAACGATTGTGGTATCATTCAATGTGCGATCAAATGTACGAGTCGTCAACACTTCCTAGATAAATCTCACCACCTCATATGCCACGATCGGCTAGTAATGCTGATAAAACAGAGGGTTCAGGCTATCAAGGCCCGGAGATTTATCCGGCCCCATTTGGAACACTGCCAAATGGACCTCCGCCGCCTCATAAAGGGATAGCAGAGCCTTATTCTGGTTCTGGGTAATACAAGGCGGCAGTTCTATAGGAAATCCGTGCAAATCAGGAATAGAGCATTGAAGTACCACACAATTAGCTGCCGCATACCCGTGTCCCACGTAACCGATTCCCCATTGTCATTCTTCAGGGATAAGATCGTGTTTATTTTTCGCCGAAATGAACAGGCTGCCTAGAAGAACTTTGTATATATGTCCCCTTCAGTCAACAATGTTTCTTGGCCCGTTGATGCCAGACCGCTTCCTGTTCCCCCAAAGCTCTTTCATACTGTATCTGAATCGCCTCCCGCCGATGTACTCCTGATCTATCTGTCCGACCATTTAGTTCCGTAATATCCTTTGACACCATTTGATATGATTGATATTCTGATGAAAATGATGGCGACCCCATTTATCCAGAGACTTACCCACTCTGTGGATAACATCACGAATAGCTGTCCCTGAGTTTTTATCACAAGCCCCTTGAATCAGGTTGCCACATTCCGGATCATGAATCCATTGAGACTGGAACCTGAATTTCCGGGGACCATAATGGGATACATGTCGAGCCAAGGACAATAAGACCGGCCAGTGATCCGATGTGGTGACCCTAGTGTTACAGAAATGTAGGTCCGGAAGTGTGGCAAAAGGTTAGCCGAGACTAGGGCCTTTTCCAGTCTAGACTAGATACTCGCATCGTGACGCCTCCCCCTAAAATAGGTAAACCGATGGCAAGACATAGGGACATCCAGAAGACGCGGGTCACTCACCATTGAGCAGAAGTCATCCAAGAGACTCAACGGATACGCCCGACCCCCCCGTAGTTTCATCCGTATCCAGAATCCCATTGAAATATCAAATAAGGATCCAGTTGGGTCTCAAAGGGGTAATGAAGACTACAAATATGTTGGGTCTCGAGGTAGGGTTGGAGATGAACCAACTCACAGCGGAAAATCAATTAAAACCAAGAGACGATTAAAACCATGAAACAACTAACAAAGAATGGATTCACATGAGAAAAATTCAGCACTATTTCTTACCAAGACAAGAACACCGGGTTACGAATGATTGACTTGAGTCTCCAAGACACCTACATATCCACATGAGAATCAAAGCCACGTAGTTCTTCTCTTTGAGGACTCAAGAACACAAAAATGGAGGTGGAACACACCCTTGACCGAAATTGCAAGGAAGAAGGAGAGAAAATGTGTTTCCTATTCTTGTCTTGCGTTTGTTATGTTGAAAAAAGATGACTTAAACATAACAAACCTCATAATTGTCCAACTAAAGGCATGGGACAAACATGGTGACAAGTAAGGTGTAAATAAGAAAAAATATGGCTAGACAAGATGAGGTTAGGTGGTGAATCACCAACACCTTAATCCTTGTCATGCTTACTTAGTACTAATTAATCAAGACTTGATTAATTAGTTCCATGGGCCTTGGTTGCATGGGCATTTCACGGGCCTCTTGGAAGATGGCCCGTGGCCATTTCCAACGAGGTCCCGTGATTCGCTCATCGCCTCCAAGCCTTCTATACTGGAAATGTACAACATTATCTGACGCGATCAATCCCAAGACTCCAAGCCTTGTCTCGATCCGTAAAGTCCTATTCACTTACGGGCACGTGACCCAAACCCGGTTTTGGTCATGTCCTGAGACAACTCCCTTTTGGCCATTCTCCATTAATGTGTCAATGAGTTTCACCCTCCGGTGTGACCCTTAGGTTAATGCATGCAAATAGATCAACGTAAAATCTCATTTTACTTGATCCTATTTAAGTGGCAACTAACGAGACTTTAGTACTGCCCGACATTGCATAACGAATCGACCCTGTCGATTGAAACATTTCCTTCGTCCCTATCATTATCCTTTTATGTCCGATATCCTGATTAAGATAAGGCATAGAGCCGCCATCCTTATTATTCTCAATCACTGTTCCTTGATATGTGAGATGACTGAATATATGATACCTAGTATCATGTGCATGGCCATCAAGTGTGATCCATCTCGATCTATTTTTCTATTCGCATGGTACACATAGATCAGAACACGCATCGATATATTACTCCAACACATAAGTAATATAAAGCCGCTTTACTTTTATTGCTAACAATGATATATACATTTGGACATTCAGGAATGAACTACGGGCACTAAGACTAACAATCTCCCACTTGCCCTACTTCCAATCTAAACTCCAATATGTCCCCATCGACTTTACATGTCTAATATGTTTAGGCAGCAACGATGCCTTAGTCAAAGGGTTGGCTATGTTATCATCCGTTGCAATATAGGTTATCTTTACTTCACCTCGGTTCAATATTTCTCTAATGAGGTGGGTACATGTTTGGATTTGTTATGCGATCTGGGCTTTTAGCTTGCGCAATGGCCCTTGTGTTGTCGCAAAATGGATACACCGGGCTAGATGGGTTTTTAATTACACCCAACCCTGCCGTGAATTTCCAAATCCACATAGCCTCCTTAGTTGCCTCTAAAACATCCATGTACTTGGCCTATGTCATAGATTCGGCGACGGTATCTTGCTTTACGCTCTCCCAGCTAAAAGCTCCGCCATTCAGCGTAAACATATGTTCTGACTAACTTCTAAAGTCATCTGGTTCCGTCTAGAAAAGTAGCGTCTAATTATCCTTCGACGACTAGTTCAGCATCATCTTTCCCCAAGGGTTAGGCTGATGTCTATTGGTACAACATGAGGCTTACGAGACGTCCGGTCTTGTACATGTCATGGAATATATGATCGATCCTGCCCCCAAGCGTATGAGATTCACATCATCCTTTTCAGCTCATCAGGTGTCTTAGGACTCTAATTCTTGCTGAGATGAATGCCATGACTAGTGGGTAAGAATCCTTTCTTTGAAGCGAGCATTGAGAACCCACTCAATGCCTTGTTCACATATGTGCTCTGACTTAATCCCAAGACCCTCTTGGTGCGATATCTATATATCTTAATTTCTAAGATATAAGGAGCATCACCTAAGTCCAATATTGCGAAACACTTCCTCAACCAAGCTTTTAGTCTCGTGCAAGGTTGGGATGTCGATTCCAATGAGCACCGGAAAGGAAATCTTTCTCCCACTAGCCTTCTTACAAATGCAAGGGTCATCCTCGTTCCTGATAAAGCTAAATCTAATTACGGCTTCATCAAAACGAAGGTTCCAACTCTGAGAAGCTTGTTTCAATCCACAAATGGATTTAACCAACTTATAAATCTATCACTTGATTCTTCGGATCGTCAAAACCTTCGGGCTGAGACATACAAACGTCCTCAGTGAAATTCCCGTTCAAAAGATGTTTTGAGATCCCCTTGCCATATCTCGTAATCAAGATAAGAGACTATGTGAAGAAGAATCTGGATAGATTTGACCATGGTCACTGGTGAGAAGGTTTCCACATAGTCAATCCGTTAGATCTTCCTATAACCCTTCGCAACCAGTTGGGCCTTGTAGGTCCGAGGGTTGCCGTCCATGTTCATCTTCACCTTGAAGATCCATTTGCATCCGATGGTCCTCACACCATTGATAGGATCAACTAGTTCCTAGACTTGATTGGCCGACATGGATTGCATTTCCTCCCTCATTGCTCCCAGCCATAACTCGGAGTCGGGCCCATGACTTCATTGTCACCTCCGGATACCATCTCTTGGAGGTGTCGAATGATCCTTTCAGATCGCCTTGGACCTTCCGGAATTGTTACAGGAATTGGTTCTTACTCTACGACCATCTCTGGCTCCCTTTCTACTGGGTTGTCAATTGGTTTAGACAAGTCTGTATCATCCTAAATTTCTTCGAGATGCACAGTCCTCCTAATGACGTGTTTGGAAACAAAACTCATTTTCCATAAAGACCCCACCCCAAGCGACGAACACTATGTTCTCACTGGGTTTGTAGATGTAGTATCCCTTTGTTGCTTTTGGATACAACACGAAGGTGCATATCTCAGATCTTGGTTCGAGCTTAGTCGAAAGCAAATGTTTCACATAAGCCTCGTAACCACAAATATTTAGGAAGGACAAAGCAGGCATCTTCCCATGCCATTTCTAAAATGGTGTCCCTTCCACAGCCTTCGTCGGAGCCCGATTCATATGAATGCGTTCGTATTTAGAGCATAACCGTAGAAAGAGATTGGGAGATAAGTCCAACTGATCATGGATCGAACCATATCCAATAAAGTCTTATTCCTCCGCTCGGACACATCATTCAACTGCGTTGTTCCGGGAGGAGTCCATTCTGAAAAGATCCCGCTCTCCACCAGATGATCTAAAAACTCTATAGTTAAGTATTTTCCACATCGATCCAATCGAAGTGTCTTAATACTTTTCCCGAGCCGGTTTTATACTTCAGCCTTGAGCTCTTTGAATTTATCAAAAGCTTTAGACTTATGTCTTATTGAACAGACATAACCATATCTACTATAATCGTTAGTAAATATGATGAAGTAGCTAAAACCCCTCTTGGCCAGCGAACCTATTGGTACACACTCATCCGAGTGTATCAGCCCCAATAATTCACCCGCTCTTTCACCGCGACCGATAAAGGGCGCTTTAGTCATTTTTCCCATCAAACAAGCCTTTCACCTATCGATCGAACGAAATTAGAATCGACCTTAAAGCCCGTACTTCTGAAGTGCTGATAGGCGCTTCCAGTTTATGCGGCCCAAATGACAGGGCCATAACAGAGTTATGTTAAATCGTTGGATTTAGACCTCTTGGTATTAACATAATATATAGAACTTGAGGCATTGTTACCCATAACATGTCGATCCTCCAACCAAGTTAGTACTAGCATAAAACATATCATTGCATAGAACATTGAAAACTCCATTTCCAATATTAACATTATATCCTTCCTTGTCAAACACGGATACAGATATAATATTCCTACTAAAAGTAGGTATGCAATATACATTATACAATACTAAGACAAGGCCACTTGGCAAAGCAAGACTCATGGATCCTACAGCAGTTGTCACAACTCTGAGGTCCACTTCGTGCTTTCCAAACCTCTCCTACTTTCAGCCACTATACGTTAGTGCATGTGTGAGATTCAGTCCAGATATCCAATACCCATGAATCTTTGGAAGTAGACAGATGTAGCTCTACAAAGTTATTACCGGATGAAGGCACGGTCTCACCGCTCTTCCTTAGATCATCCAAGTTTCTTGATGAAGGCGCAGTCTTACTGCCCTTCTTCAGATCAGCCGTGAACTTTCTGTAATCCTGGTTCCAATGACCAGGATGTTCGCAGTAGAAGCAGACATTCTCAGGTGTCCCATCTTTCCCGCCAAGTGCGTATGGGCCCCGCCCTTGCCACTTCCAATTCCCTTGTTGACTATAAGAATATCCTTGGATCCCATATCTCTGATATATTCTTCTCAGCAGTTAATGACACTTCATGTAACTCTGATATGGTCTTAGAGACAGCCTTGTCAAGGACATATTCTTTGCGTTCAGACTTGAAGACTATCCTCAAAATTCTGTACCAGTCCAAATAGTTTGTCCCATTTAGTTTGACCCCGTCAAGAATGGTTTTTAATGACAAACTATTAATGTTCGCTGAATTTGGAATTTGATCTACAACAGATAAAATTCAATTAGTAAACTGAATAAATATTTTGAAGATCAAGCTTAAACACCAACAATCGATTCTAAACCTTTAGAATCTGAAACCAAGATCCTTGATTCACTCGATTAAGTTGAACTAATGCTCACCACTTAATCGAGCTATGTAGGTAGGACTCCATCCAATCACATCCAATGTGACTCTTGGCTAGGGTATGTACTTATGTACACGGCTTTCCCTATCTGTTACCCTAGCTCAACATCAGGCTGAGAATCGTAGTCGGGTCCGCCAATTTTCAACTATGGCCCGTCACTATGTAGGTGCTCCGTTAATGCGCACAACAACCACATATGTCGTCCAAACCTACTACCTCGCTTTCCTATGGATGCTCCGCTAATGCGCACGACACCCATAGGACGGGGAGGTAGTAAGGTGTTGATAATTGGGAGGTATCAAACATGACCCGTTTTTACTTATCCGGTCGTGTTTAAAACTTTGGCACATCCTAGATGCGTTGAGCACATCAACTACATTCCAAATGCAATGATGCCTCAAATTACACCCAATGTAATTCTTCCTTTGAACCCGTCAACTACATCCAATGCAATGACGGTTCTAAGGGCTCACATACAATGATCAAAGACCAATTTTATCTTTGCATATGAGGTGATATGGTCGGTAAATAAAGTTAAGCATGTAATTCTAATCCAACACATAGAATTAATCATGCATAAACTAAACCAAGCATAAAGCGATAAATGTGCACATAATGCCCCCTAAATTAACTCCCACTAGCTTCTTGAGCTCCACCGACTCCAAGCCGATGTCAACACCCGAAAAACAACCAATTGACCTTTTCACCCTTTCTTCGTCTCGAGCAAAAGATTACAATCAAATACAAAACTCGCAGGTCGGGAATTAATAACTATTACCAATAAGCGGTTCGACGACCACACCTCGAAAAAATAATTACACGCTAACTTTAACGGCTCGCAGGCCGTGAAAAGCAATAAATAATTCAATCGAGCTCGGGGATATTATGTACACCATGCCAACATCACATCACACATCGTGTTATCAAACAAGCATGTTATCAAAAATCATGTGATTTTCCGGTTTTAATAAGTAGCCAAGTTCCAAAAAATTTTGATGCTTGGTTTATCGAACCGTTCAAAAGTGAAACTTTTGAAAATTTGATCTTCGAGTTCGTCTTGACGGTTCCAAACTCGTCATAACTAACAAAACAGTTTAGCCTTGGCATATAAACCATACAATGGTCATGCTTGGCCTAGCTCCGTCCAACGGAGCCCCGTTCGGTCCCGGTTTCGGCTCCCCGAAAGTCCCACTCCCGAGACCCAAAAAATAAAAAAATATTCAAAATTTACAGATTTTAATATTTTCTAAAATTCATTTTACATGCATTAAATCCATAAACAAGAATTTAAAACATGTTATCAAACAATTTGGCAAATTAACATGTCAAAACCGAAACTTTCAACATCGTCTTGTGAATCCCGAAGGTAACAAGACTCTGATACCACTTTTGGGTCTCGATGGATGGTCTAAACACATACTTGCAGCGGAAATAACTCGATACCATGCCACAAAACACTACCAAATATTGGATACACAAGAAAATAAACAATATGGATCTCTCCTTACCAGTTAGTTCAAGAACACCAAAGAAACGATGATCGGCTTGAGTCTCCAAGACGCCTACGTATCCAATTGGAATCAAAGCCACATAGTTATTCTTTATATGACTCAAGAACACAACAAGACTTAGAAAAAAAAAGGCCAACCCCGTAATTGTAGGAGGAGAGAGAGAAAAATGTTGCTTCCCATTTGTGTCTTGTGTTTGTTATGTTGAAAACAAATGACTTAAACATAACAAACTCCATCAACTTGTCAAACTAAAAGCATGAGACAAGTATGGTGCTAAATAAGGCTAGACAAGATGGGGTTAGGTGGTGAATCACCAACACCTTAATCCTTGTCTTGCTTACTTAGTACTAATTAATCAAGACTTGATTAATTAGTTCTATAGGCCTTGGTTGCATGGGCCTCTCATAGACCTCTTGAAACATGGCCCGTGGCCATTCCCAACGAGGTCCCGTGATGCGCTCATCGCCTACAAGCCTTCCATATCGGATATGTCCAACATTATCTGACGTGATCAATCCCAAGACTCCAAGTCTTGTCTCGATCCGTAATGTCCTATTCACTTACGGGCACATGACCCAAAACCTAGTTTTGGGCATGTCCCGAGACAACTCCCTTTTGACCATTCACCATAAATGTGTCAATGAATTTCATCCTCCAGTGTGACCCTTAGGTTTATGCATGTCAATAGATCAACTCATGTAGTCCGTCCCCAAGCCAATACTGGCCGTTATGGAAGCCCTGTTACGAACAACGTTAGGCTTAGCTCAAACTCAGTTGTTTACTTCATATCAATCACAAAGACTCATTGGTCTAAGGATACATGACAAGCTATGATAATGAATATGTTCATGACCATATCTATGGCACATATTAATGTTGGGTCGTCCATTATCATGTCCCACATGATATCAATGATCGGACTCTGGAATCCTATTCCAATGACTAAAAGAACGTAAGCCATAAAGAGCCATCTTTCATACTAGTCACTTCTAGTGAAGCTTTGTTGACTAGGGACCATTGAGTGTGATCCATCTCGATCTATGTTTTATTCGCATGGTGGGCATAGATCAGAACACAAATCGATATATTACTCCAACACATAAGTAATATAAAGCCGCTTTACTTTTGTTGCTAACAATGATATATACATTTGGACATTCAGGATTGAATTACGGGCACTAAGACTTACAATCTCCCACTTTCCCTAGTTCAATCTAAACTCCAATATGTCCCCATCGACTTATCATGTCTAACATGTTTAAGCAGCAACACTGCCTTAGTCAAAGGGTTGGCTATGTTATCATCTGTTGCCATATAGGTTATCTTCACTTCACCTCGGTTCAGTATTTCTCTGATGAAGTGGGTACGCCGTAGCACATGTTTGGATTTGTTATGCGATCTGGGCTTTTAGCTTGCGCAATGTGTTGGGTCTCGAGGTAGGGTTGGAGATGAACCAACTCGCATCGGAAAATCAATGAAAACCAAGAGACGATTAAAACCATGAAACAACTAACAAAGAATGGATTCACAAGAGAAAAATTCAGAACCATTTCTTACCAAAACAAGAACACCGGGTAACGAATGATGGACTTGAGTCTCCAAGACGCCTATGTATCCACATGGGAATCAAAGCCACGTAGTTCTTCTTTTTGAGGACTCAAGAACACAAAAATGAAGGTAGGAGCTTGCCTTGGCCGAAATTGCAAGGGAGAGGGGAGAGAAATTGTGTTTCCTATTCTTGTCTTGTGTTTGTTATGTTGAAAAAAGATGACTTAAACATAACAAACCCCATACTTGTCCAAATAAAGGCATGAGACAAACATGGTGACAAGTAAGGTGTAAATATGACAAAGTATGGCTAGACAAGATGGGGTTAGGTGGTGAATCACCAACACCTTAATCCTTGTCATGTTTACTTAGTACTACTTAATCAAGACTTGATTAATTAGTTCCATGGGTCTTGGTTCCATGGGCCTTTCATGGGCCTCTTGGAACATGGCATGTGGCCATTTCCAACGAGGTCCCGTGATTCGCTCATCGCCTCCAAGCCTTCCATACTGGAAATATCCAACATTATTCGATGCGATCAATCCCAAGACTCCAAGTCTTGTCTCGATCCTTAAAGTCCTATTCACTTACGGGCACATGACCCAAAACCCATTTTTGGTCATGTCCCGAGACAACTCCCTTTTGGCCATTCTCCATAAATGTGTCAATGAGTTCCACCCTCCGATGTGACCCTTAGGTTTATGCATGTCAATAGGTCAACGTAAAATCCCATTTTACTTGATCCTATATAAGTGGCAACTAACGAGACTTTACTATTGCCTGACACTACATAGCGAATCGAACCAATCGATTCTAACCTTTCCTTCAACTATGTCACTATCATTTTGTCTCAGATATCCTGATTGAGATAAGGCATAGAGCTGTCATCCTTATTATTCTGAATCACTATTTGTTGATATGTGAGATGACTGAATATATGATACATAGTATCATGTGCATGGCCTTTCTATTCTTTCAGCACTCTCGATCAAGCGTCCGAGAACCGATATCTTTCCCATACCTCAGTATGTCGGATAAATCCCTTAGCCGTCTTTCGTGTCACTCATGTAGCCCGTCCCCAAGCCAATCAGGTCAAACTCAGTTTTTGATTACATAGCGATCACAAAGACTCCTTGGTCTAAGGATACATGACAAGCTACGACACTAAATAGGTTCATGACTTAATCTATGGTACATATTCAGGGCGGGTCATCCAATATCAAACAAATGGTCAAACTGAGGTAGTAAATCGGACTCTTTCAACATTGTTGAGAGCCATAGTTGGTAAGAGCTTGAAGAATTGGTTATCTTGTTTACCATTTATTGAGTTTGCTTACAATCATGCCAAACATTCTACTACTAAATTCTCTCCTTTAGAAATTTTTTATGGCTTTAACCCTACTACTCCTTTAGATCTTGTATCTTTGCCTCAAGGTGTTATTTCTAATGATAGAAAATAGAGCTCATTTTATCAAGAAACTTCATCAAAAGGTCAAGGACAATTTGGAAAAAAAAAACTGTGAAATAGAAGAAACAAGCTGATAAGCATCGAAAAGATATCAGTTTTGAATCGGGAGACTTGGTATGGGTACACATGAGGAAGGAGAGATTTCCAAACCAGAGAAAATCCAAGCTCTCACCAAGAGGACATGGACCATTTCGAGTGCTAGAGAAAATCAACAACAACGCTTACAAGCTTGAGCTTCCAGGTTAGGGATGGCAAAAAAAGCCATACCCAATGGGTACCTAGTTTTTTTTACTTATTCGGGTCAATTTCGGGTATGGGCATTTTCGGGTTCGGGTCGAATATATGTATTTTTTTAGTCTGGGTTAAAAGGATTCGGGTTGGGTTTGGGTTTGGATTCGGGTACCCATATTACCCGAAATAATTCACCACTCCTAATCCCATGTAACTCCCACACTCCCGCCCATTTCCTCACCCTGTCAGTTGTCACCCACACCACGGTCCCACCCTCACCTTCAACCATCAAATATATATATACATTATGTATATGTGTTACGTGTATATGTATATATGTGTATGTATGTATATACATATATTATGTGTATGTGTGTGTATATATATATATATATATATATATATATATAATTTTTTTGATTGCGGTCTTCACTGTTTGAGAGCTTATTTTGGGACATTGATGCAACAACATCCATCTCGGTGGATTCTTTTCTGGTTAGTTTTTGGACTATGGACTTAAAGCTCTGAGCATCGTTTTTCATGTCATAACGAACCGACATAACCGTATTATCAAAGAAGATGACAAAAGTACACATTTAGGGTATGTTTTTGCAATTATCAAAGAAAATGACTAAAACACAAGTTTAGGGTATGTTTTCGCAATTATAAAAAAAAGATGACTAAAACACAAGTTTAAGGTATGTTTTCGCAATTATCAAAGAAGATGACTAAAACACAAGTTTAGGGTATGTTTTTGCAATTATCAAAGAAGATGACTAAAACACAAGTTTAGGGTATATTTTTGCAATTATCAAACAAGACGACTAAAAGATAACTTTAGGGTATGTTTTTGCAATTATCAAACAAGATGGCTAAAAGACAAGTTTAGGGTATGTTTTTGCAATTACCAAACAAGATGACTAAAACACAAGTTTAGGGTAGGTTTTTGCAATTGTCAAACAAGATGGCTAAAAACACAAGTTTAGGGTATGTTTTTGCAATTATCAAACAAGATGACTAAAAGATAATTTAGGGTATGTTTTTGCAATTATCAAACAAGATGACTAAAAGAAAAGTTTAGGGTATGTTTTTGTAATTATCAAACAAGATGGCTAAAACACAAGTTTAGGGTAGGTTTTTGAAATTATCAAACAAGATGACTAAAAGATAATTTTAGGGTATGTTTTTGCAATTATCAAACAAGATGACTAAAAGAAAAGTTTGGGGTACGTTTTTACAATTATCAAAGATGGATATTAAAAGACAAGTTTGGGTATGATTTTTGTAAGCTATGTTAAATATAGGCGAAACAGGTATTCGTGGGTACCTATATGGGTATTGGGTAGAAATGGGTAAGATAAAGATGGGTAAGTAATGGGTTTTGGGTGGATATGGGGATTTGAAAATGACAAATAGGTAGAAATGGGTATTAGTATATTCGCTCATACCCGCCGCCCATTTGCCATCCCTATTCCAGGTGAGTTAAACATTTCTCTTACTTTCAGTATTACTGATTTGACTCCCCATCATGCAAATGAATCAGTTCTGAGGTCAGAACCTTGTCAAGAGGGAGGGGATGATGAGGACATTGAGACTAGCTTACCCGAACTCGAGGAAGAAGTTATCATCAACACCAAGAAACAAGCTATCAGCAACATTCCAAGCATGCGACAAGCACCAAGAACAAGATCTGGAACTAGAGCATTACGAGAAGAGTTCAACAAACAAGTGGAGAGTTTAATTACACTCATAGAGCATGAGGAACTCCAAGAAGACGTGATCACCATGGAAAATCAAGAAGACATTCATGATCAATTCAAGACTTCTTCAAATCTGTTTTTGCCTCTTCTTCAAGGAAATAATGAAGTCAACTTGTTCACCATTTCCAAAGACAAATCAGCAACTTCATTCATTCAAGGGGAATGAACAACCAAGGTATGCATTTGAATTTAAAGCTATTAATGATCTATTTTTGCTGTTTTGCATATTTTCAAGCCTTTAGTTTCTCAAGAGTTTATAGATATTAATTTGATTCAAATGTAATCAATTTTCCACCCTTGAAGGTCACTTGCTGCTGGACTATTTAATATAAAGTCACTTCTCAGCATGTATTATGCAAGTTTTATGAAATAAAAATTCGAGTTTTCTTCTGGGAAGAACCTATCACATTTCAATCTTCATGTGTGAGTATCCTTGAAGTTTGAGTGTTTCGACTTATCACAGACTTTCCATAATCTATGCGGCGTCATTCAATCCACCATTTATCCTCCTAGTTAGTTCGATTCTTTAAAGAGTGTTGTACGGCCAGTTGAAGCAATCTCCATCATCAACTCCATTTTCATCCATTATAACCTTAGAGAGTGTTGTACGGCCAACTAAGGTTCTTCATCCTACCTAACCTATCATCAAGGTTCTATCTCATCCTACCACCACGTTCCTATATCAGTCATATAGCTATTTTCTATCAAAACTGAGTGATGTGAACTTTTCTAAACTATGTAGTTGAGGACAAAATCCTAGTCTCCATCAAGGGATCTCCACCACTTTCGTCGCATATCGAGCCGACTCTAAGAGACTATATTGAGTCTAAGAGACTATATCAAGCCTTTAGGGATGTTCCGAAATAGATCTCCAGGTACTATCGCCATACTTTCGTCTTCTAGTATTGTTGTGCACTGGTATTTTTGAGGTTTTGATGGAAAAGTTCATGGCTTGGAATTGCTAAGGTGTGGGATCGAACACAAACCAACAGCAGCTATAGATTTATCAACCGAACACACACACGAGCCGATTGAAGAAGGTCTTGGGGCAATCGAACCAGTGAGTTTGGGATCCGGGTGGTGGGACGATAAGATGAGACCCGGGGCGGCCGATGCTGGGACATCTCGGGAAAGCCAAGGGAGCAGCGCATATTTATTGTTTTTTATATTATATTTTTAGTTGGTTTCATTTCAGTTCGAACTCTGCTTTTTATTTGTTTAGTAATTTTGCTAGTACTGGTTTTAGGTTATTTGAAATGTCGGTAAGAGAATGTCCTCAATTTGTGTCTACGAACCAAACTAGACTATTTTTACGGGTCCAAGAGAGCCGGGTCCATTACGATGCACCCGGACATTATTCTGGAGCCAAGGGCCTTTGGCCTACTATGTGAAGTTTGATTAACAGTAATGCACTTCCTCAGTTACTCGTTAAAAAAAAACTTTGTAGTTGCGGAACATATCAAGACGTCAAGTAACAACCCTATCTTTTGAAATCTGATCTGTTCACTTTGCTCGTAACTATCCAATAATACCTCATAGTAAAAAAAATCATTAGACATTCTATTTTTGAAACCAACACTTTTTTTTATCAGCTGGAAAACGATTTTATTAGGGCCTTGAGAGGCAAAGGATTACAAAGATGAGAAGAGAAACCTGGACAGAGGAGGCCTCTGTTCTATCACTTCTATGAGATGTACGAGAAGCTAAACTTGCCACGAATTTGGCCGGAGAACTTTTCCAAAAGGAGATGTCCTGGGTGGTGATGTTCGACTGGGCTAGTGAGTAGAGCGAGAAGCTGATGAGTTGAACTCGGGAGAGGATGGAGTCCGCTGGCTCTCTAGAGTCTGAGAAGATAGATGCGTTTCAAGAAAGCCAGATAAACCAAAAGCCCGGGAAGAGGGTTCTTGACCAAAAGATGTTGTGGGTCGACTTTGGACATAGTCCCGGCCAATGTTGCAATAAATCCCGATTAGAGGCTGGGATGACACTTCTGATATTCCACCATCTGCAGAGGCGCGGGGACAAAGGAGAAGAGTGTGATTGAAACCGACGCTTTTGATGTTACTTGAGGTAGGATAATTTGTATATGCTTATTATTGATAGGGATAATTTCAGTATAATACCATGCCAAACATTTAATTTTAGTATAATACCCTGGCATACATTTTTTGCACTTTCATACCTAAACCAACCATTTAATTTCACTTCAATACCGAACCGTTAACTTTCTGTTAGTTTGGATGGAAAAAGGTAAAAAGACCATAATACCCCTAACTATTACTCAAATTTACAAACTCATGCCATTAACTCAGAATTTAAAAATAAGTGAAATGACAATAATACCCTCCATTGTTAGGGTATTAAAATGAAAATTTCAATCTTTTTAAAATAAATCATTTTTTAGGGAAAATTTCAGTATAATACTCTGCCAAACATTTAATTTCAGTATAATACCCTGACATAATTTTTTGGGAAATTTTCATTTTACCACCCTGTCAAACATTTAATTTCAGTTTGATACCCTGGCATAAATTTTTATCAGTTTCATACCCTAACAAAACTTTTAATTTCACTTTCATACCCAACCGGGTAAAATGTCCAAAATACCCCTAACTATTACTCAAATTTTCATCTCATGCCATTGGTTCAGAATTTGAAAACAAGTGAAATGACAATAATACCCTTCATTGTTAGGGTGTTAAAATGAAAATTTCCTTCAAAATTTTTAAATTTTATAAAATCACTTTTTATTTTTATTAATTCAGTTTCTATTTATAAAAAAAATTTATTTAAAAAATATATATTTTAATTTAAAAAATACATAACAATCAGATTTTTTTTTTATAAATTCAGTTTATATTTTTGAAAATTATATTCCATTTCTTCTTTAATTTATTTTTCACTATTTCTTTTCATATTTTTCATTTCTTTTCATATTTTCCCCTATTGCTCATCGTGTTCATCAGCTCCAAATCAAACGATTCTGAAGAGCTCCAAATCAAAATAAAACCAATCAACATAGTGGACAATCATATCAACAACACCAACCAGCAATGAACTCACCACCAACAAGAAAAACAAAACCAAAATCATTCAGATTATTACTGAGTCCAATACAACAAATCAATAAAAATCAAATCCAAACCAAACAATTCTGACAAGCTCTGGAGCAACTCCGACAGTCAAATGGAGACCCAAATCCAATCGTTTCCCACAAATTGAATCAACAAAAATCAGACCCAAATCGAAACAATTCTGACGAGCTCTGGAGCAGCTTCGACAATCAATTATGACGACCTTGCCGGATCTAAGCTCGGATACAGATCTAGAAAATAGCCGACCTAAACAACCTCCTTGCTCGGAGAAGAAGCCTAGATCAGAGAAGAATCCGACCTCACCATGAAGCCATCGTCTCCGATGAACTGCGAAGAGCTGTATCGAGGAAGAACGGAGGTGGCTCCGGCGGCGACCACGGCGTTGGAAAGCTAAATCGACGCCTCTGGTTTCTGAAACCCAGATCCGAGCAAGAACGAGAACGACGACGAGGTGAAGGAGCATGGCTCAGATCTGTTCCACTAGATTCCAGATCTCTCTGCGGTGACGATGAGGTAGTCATCATGGTTATTTTTCCGTCGGAGACGTAGCATCGAAGCTGGTGACGCCAGATTTCAGGTCCGGTGAGGCTTGCTCTAGACGAGTGTGGCCAGATTTGCAGATGAAGGTGAAGGTTTAGATCTGTTTTACATATGAATGGAATATGAAACGTTGATTCAGAGTCTGTATACTAGATTTTTTTAGAAGAGAGTCTGTATACTAGATAGGTTTGTATACTAGATTTTTTTTAGTTTTTCTTTATTTATTAAATAAATAAATAAATTATTATTTTATTTTTATGTAAACTGATTTTATGTATTTCTTAAATTAAAATGTGATTTTTTTTGAAAATAAAAATAATTTTTACAAGAAAAACTGAATTTATTTTAAAAACAGTGAAATTTTCAGTTTAATACCCTAACAATGAAGGGTATTATTGTCATTTCATTTATTTTCAAATTCTGAGCCAATGGCATGAGATGAAAATTTGAGTAATAGGTAGGGGTATTTTGGACATTTTACCCAGTTGGGTATGAAAGTGAAATTAAAAGTTAGGTTAGGGTATGAAACTGATAAAAATTTATGCTAGGGTATCAAACTGAAATTAAATGTTTGCCAGGGTGGTGAAATGAAATTTTCCCTAATTTTTTTGCACTTTCATACCTAAACCAAACATTTAATTTCACTTTAGTACCCAACCGTTAACTTTCTGTTAGTTTGGATGGAAAAAGTTAAAAAGACCATAATACCCCTAACTATTACTCAAATTTTCAAACTTATGCCATTGGTTCATAATTTGAAAATAAGTGAAATGACAATAATACCCTCCATTGTTAGGGTATTAAAATGAAAATTTCACTATTTTTAAAATAAATTCAGTTTTTATTTATAAAAATTATTTTTATTTTACGAAAATTCAGATTTTAATTTAAAAAAATACATAAAAATCAGTTTTTTTATAAATTCAGTATTTATTTATGAAAATTATTTTTATTTTCAAAATTTTATATTTTAATTTAAAAATACATAAAAAGAAGATTTTATTTTTAAAAAAAACATAAAAATAAGTTTTTTTTAAATGTAATTAATATTTTATTACATTCGTTTTCTTTTCATATTTTCATTTTTCTACCCATCTTCCCCCTCTTTCTCCCCAACTTCGTCTCTCTCCTCCATTTTTAATCCCTGACCTTGAGGAATTGAAGAAGAACAGGTACATGAATCTGAGTTTTGGAGATTGGAAATAATATTTTTATTTTCATTTCCTTGTCTAGTTTTCAAACAGATTTGAGAAAAAAAAATCTCAGATTCTGAGTTTGCTTTTATTTGCGATCCTGGTTTTGAAAAAGAAGGGGATCGTTTCAAAAAAAATTCTCCCAGATTCTAGGCTTGTTTTGTTTTCGAATCTGTTTCGAATGAAAAAATAAATAAATCGATTTACTTCTCTGTTGGGAAAAGAAAAAAAATCAGATTCTGGGTTTAATTTTTTTCCCCACGGCTCTGTTTCGGTAAAAGAAAAAGAAATCAAACCGAAAAGTTTTTTTTTCTCCCCCTTTCGATTTCTATTTTTTGTTCTCTGATTTTGAGGAAAAAAAAGAAAAGGAACGAAAAGGGACGAAGAAGATTGAAAAAAAAAGAATTTAAAAGTTTTGAAACCATACATGTTTCTTTCTGGGTTTTGCGATTGAAAAGAGAGCAAAGGGTGCAATGCATTTTTTTTCGCGATTCTGTGTTGCGGCTGACCTAATTTTGAAGAAATGTTTTTTTTGGCTTCGATTGAGAAGAGAGCAAAGATTGCAAAGCATGTTTCTGGGTTGTATGGTGTTCATTATTGTATTGTATTTTAGATGGTTGTTGCAACGAACAATAAGAACACTAAGAGACTGAGCTTTGTTGATTCAAGGTCTGGGATTGAAAATGGAGGAGAGAGAGACGAAGTTGGGAAGAGAGAGTGGGAAGATGGGTAGAAAAATGAAAAAATTAAAAAAAAAACAAATGTAATAAAATATTAATTAAATTAAAAAAAACTGATTTTTATGTATTTTTAAAAATAAAATCTGATTTTTATGTATTTTTAAATTAAAATATGAATTTTTGAAAATAAAAATAATTTTCATAAATAAAAATTGAATTTATATAAAAAAAACTGATTTTTATGTATTTTTTAAATTAAAATCTGAATTTTTGAAAATAAAAATAATTTCATAAATAAAAACTTTATTTGTAAAAAAAAACTGATTTTATTTTAAAAATAGTGAAAATTTCATTTTAATACCCTAACAATGGAGGGTATTATTGTCATTTCACTTATTTTCAAATTCTTAACCAATGACATGAGTTTGAAAATTTGAGTAATAGTTAGGGGTATTATAGTCTTTTTAACATTTTCCATCCAAACTAACAGAAAGTTAACGGTTGGGTAGTAAAGTGAAATTAAATGTTTGGTTTAGGTATGAAAGTGCAAAAAATTTATGTTAGGGTATTATACTGAAATTAAATGTTTGGCAGGGTATTATACTGAAATTTTCCCTTTTTTTATAAATTCAGTTTTTATTTATGAAAATTATTTTTATTTTCAAAAATTCAGATTTTAATTTTAAAAAAACATAAAAATCATTTTTTAAACTTAATTAATATTTATTATTTATTAATATTTTTTCTTTTTTTCATTTTTCTACCCAGCACCATTTTTCTCTCTCCTCCTCATATTTTTCTCTCTCCTGTTCATCTTCCTCTCTCGTAACATCTTGCCCAGGTTCCCCAAATCTCAGCTCTGCTTCTCAAATCTCAGCTCTACTTCTCAAATCTCTCAACCACCACCACCAATCTCAGCTCTGCTCTCATATTTTTTACTTTTTATTAAAAATTAGGGTTCCAATCTGAAACCCGAATCGATCCATACGCGACCCATCTCGAGCCTGAGGGTGGAATGGCGAAAGGACCCATAACTCGACCAAGCCATCTTCAACGACAAGAGCTACAAGCTCTGCGCTCGAGTCGTCAATGAAGTCCTCAACGAACCTAGCCATCGGTGATCCCAATCCGCTACCTCGAGAACCGTCGCGAGCGCCTCCGCCTCCAAGTCTGAGCCACCACTTTCCTCAATCAAAACCCAGGTCTGTTCGAGACCTATAGAGACCAAATCAAACCCAGAGGCTCAATCGGTTTCTGGAGGAGGAGAAGAGGATTTTCGAAGAAAATCAACTATTGCTGGTCGCGAGGTTGTGTAAATTGTTGATGATGGCGAAGAATTGGTTTAGAGATTTGGGGAAGCAGAGCTGAGATTTGGGGAACCTGGGCAAGATGCTACGAGAGAGGAAGATGAACAGGAGAGAGAAAAATATGAGGAGGAGATAGAAAAATGGTGCTGGGTAGATAAATGAAAAAAAGAAAAAAAAATAAATATTAATTAAATTAAAAAAAATTGACTTTTATGTTTTTAAAAAACTACAACTTCTCTTCATAACTAACATGAAAAAAAAATGCCAATAATGAAGAAACGCTCTCCAAAGGTTTCAAAGGCTGGCCGGACTGTCGCCGGCGACAGTGAGGGGGCTGTCCCTTTTTTCTCCTTTTGCTCAAACCTCTTAAATCTGTATCGTGAGTACCGTTTAGTTTGTTGTCCTAGTACTTCGATTAAGAGTTCAAGTCCAGTTTCGGTCTTCACCAAGCGACATGGGAAGTTGAGCAGGGATCCGGTCAAGTCTTCAACAGCAGAGAAGCAACGGCAAGGGATTGGAGTCACACCTGATCAAATACCTGTGCCGGTCGTCTCTGCAGAGAGACCGGAGGAGCAGATCGGCGTTGTTACAGGGAAGGAGAAAGACGGTTCAGACGGTAGGGACGAGGGTAAGCTTTTCCTCTACAATCTGCCTTTCGGTACGTCTGACGAGTGGGTACGCAATGCACTTGGTCCCTTCGGTGAAATCGATACCGTTTTGTTGCCGAAAAGAGCAAATAGACATGGGTTTTACTTCGGTTTCATCACGTTCACAAGAAAGGAATCGGCGCAAAAGGTTATTGACACTTTCAATGATTTATCTTGAACGGGTACAGGTTGTTCATCGCCTTCGCTTGCCCCCGACGCAGTGCCTCTTGTCACGCCCCAAATCCGGTTTTGACCGGACTCGAGACGTGAACTAAAACCATAATAATTTTAAATAAAAAATAAAGCCAACGAGTCTCCAAATCAAATTTAAAACCTTTACAATGCCACGAGTCGACACTCGGTAAAAACAACAGTAAAAGAGTTTAACAAAAACGAATAGTACGTCTCTAGACTACTAGTCTAGGACCCTCGTAAGCTCCCAAGCAATCGAGCATCCAACTAGTACACTTCCAGCTTAGAACCTGAAAAACAACAAGGTAAGGGGGTGAGCTTTCGCTCAGTAGGAAAAGTAGTTAAGGTTATAAGCAAGCGCTCACCACCACGGGTAACCGTCCAATTAGGGCATACTAGTACATCACACAACTAATTCTCAACGGAACTCGTAACCACAATCCTCAACTCAAGGCCAACTCACGCTCACAACCATAAACAAACAAACCGCACAAACAGCAACCAGTACACCAAGTAACACGTCATTAAACATAAAGTAAATTGTAAAAGCATAACACGTCCCGTACCGCAATCCCCTACTCGATCGGCTGTCCACAGCCCGACACCCTCATATCGTACCGGAACACTCAGCAGAACAAACCCATAACCCGAACGGTAGTTCCCAACACCACCAAATGCACCCAGCCATTTATGTCGTACCGTAACACGAAACCTCGGTCTCGACACCTACCCGTCACGTAGACTCGGGGTAACATCCTAGACCGACAATCCCTCAGTCGGACGTCTTCCTGTCACGTAGACTCAGGGCCATAAACTTCCCGTCACGTAGACTCAGGGCCATAATCTTCCCGTCACATAGACTCAGGGCCATAATCTTCCCGTTACATAGACTCAGGTATCAAACACGCCATCCTTGGCCTCGCGACACACTACCCCAGAACTATCCCACGGTGCAAGTATCACTCTAGTTACGTATTTTCTCGGAACACACAAAAAGATAAATATTACAATTGTCATAATTAAACACGGCTTACCAAGCCCAACTATCTTACCACAACCAGTCACGTCGGTCTATCACTCACCCGACCATCACACAACCAAGGATTCAGATCAACACAACCACGGCACACTCGCCCATACATAACAACAACAAGCTCAACGGTTATACTACTCTTGTCTATTAACCCTAACGACAACGACTCACAAGTCAGGCATATCAAACAACAATCAGGCAACCAAACAACCCGCAACCTACGGCTCGACACGGCCGATCTACCAGCACAACAATTCCCAAGACAGAAACGTAAATGTTCGCAGTTCAATCGCCTACTCTAGTTGTTCCCATCCTACATGTTACTACGACTCGTCCGGCTATTATCTTATATAAACGTCTTTCCAGTTTTATTAATTCCTAGCATGCATACTAGTAACTTTCCACAATTAAACCGGTATCCGCTACTTCCCTACCTTAAGGCGAACCGACAGCTACGTCTCCTAGCTGCTGACGTCCTGGCTCGCTACCTCCGGTCTTCTCTTCGATCGAAGCCGGACTCTAATTTAAAACGAAAGCCACAATTAAAACCGGTTTTACAATTTAATTTAGAAGGTTACGACGGTTTCGATTTAAGTTCAAAAGTTGTCTTTTAGACTCGAGCGGGCTAAAAGCGGGGTTACGACGAATCGGGTTCGAGCACCCGCACACCGAACTCAGAACCCGGTGCACGTTTCCGAGGCACGGGTCCCAATGCACGGATTTCGAAGCACGATTCTACGTTTCATTTTTGTCCCGTTCCAAGTTCGATTTTAACGTTCAGCTCATCAACGTTCAACCGTTCAAAAACCGTTTTAACTCCAAACTTATTTTAAACCCTTCCAGATTTATATTTGAACTTCATTTTAACAACTTGACCTTTAAACTCTGTTAATTTCTTCAATTAAAACTGATTTTCATTTCTAATTTCATTTCTTTTAACTTATTTAGTTTCTGAAACAACACAAACAGAACCGAAGGATTCCTGTTTCCAGACCCACGAAGTTCAAGACAAGAAGAAAGAGGGAAGTAGAGAGATTCGGTTTAGAAACCGGCCAACCATCGGCGATGACCAAACCCGCCGAGGTATCACGGTGCAAAGCTCACCGTGTGTGGAAGGGAACGGCGGGGGGAAAGGTCGTGGTGTCGGGCGCGGCGGCGGAGCACGGCAAAACTCTCCGACCTAGATCTGGACGGCGTGGGCTGACCTACGAGGAGACGCGTGGTGGTCTAGCGAGGAAGGGAGGTGAGGTGGTCGGGGATGACAGTTGTGCGAGAGTGTCGGAGAGGACGGCGGTGGGATCGTCTGAGCGAGGAAGACAAGCGGGGGAGAGCTCGGCGATGGAGATTGCCGGCGAGCTCGTCTGAGCGAAGAGGACTCGGGATAGGGGGAGGGAGACGGCGGCTGAACGGAGAAGGGAGGGGAGGAGAAGGCTCGGTGGTGGCGGTCGAGTGAGAGGAAAGGGAGCCGAGGGTTTGGGAGAAGGAGGCGTGAGGGCGGCGGCGATTCGAGAAGCGGGAGAGAGAGAGAGGAAGCGGCGTGGGTTCAGAGAGGATTGAAGGAGACGAAGAGATTTGGGGCTGAAAACCCTAATCTCGGCTTTTAAAGCTGAAACGAAATGGGCCTCAGGCAAAGAACGGGCCGGACGGCCCAAAGCGCAAGGAGAGAGGGCCGGGTGCCTGGTCGGGTCAAGTCTGCTCGGCCGGGTCCGGCCCGACCCGGTCCGATTCCTTTTTATTTTTTTTTTATTTTTTTTATTATTATTTATTTTTCTTTTTAAACAAATCTGAATCAAATTCCATTTTTTTAACGAATAAAAGATTAAACCCATTTTTCACCCTCGACGTTCCGACGAACACTTTTAAAAAAATAAAAGAAAACTTTTTAAACCGAGGCGGTCTTCACACCTCTTCTCCGGCGACATCCTCAGTTTTGCAGGTTCAAAAACAAAGCAAGCACGGGGAGATTCTGCCGGCGAATCTTGGGGGCGAGGCTGTCAAAGCACACGGCAAGACTCCGTGCTCGGCTGGTTTCGTCTCTGGTGAGCAAGCTCGTGTCGTCCAGAACGGTGAGCAAGCTCCCGATGCCGGCACGATCTCACGGCAGCAAGCTTCGCCAGTTGTTGGCGATCCAAAGTTGATGTGCGTATCTGCAAGACCGAATCACGCCGGGAAATCTCCGGGATTGGCGAACCAGAAGGATCCTTTGGCACCCCGTGTTACGGATCCTCTTGAGTCTACACCCGTGATCCCCGCCTCCGTGGATTTCGCCCCCGTGATCCCCGCCTCCGCAAATCTTGCCCCCGTGATCCCTAGCAGCTCGGATCCGTTTCCTTTGGCGGAGACGTTAGACACGAGGGCTGCTTATGAATCGCGTGGTGAAGAAAAAGACCTGTGTGGGTCGGCTGGGTACGAGTAGAAGGGGCCTGTTTTTCGTGATATTGGCTCTTTTGGCCTGGCCCAAGTGGATGATACAGGGCCGGAGCATTTGGGCTGCGGACCTGGTGTAGGTAATGGGCCATTTGATGGTTCTGGCCTAGTGGAACTGCAGCAGGTTAATCCACGCTTGTCTGAGGTTTTTTCTCGTATTGGTACCGATTTGGGCCATGTCGCTATGAAAAAACAGGACGTGCAACCCCAGGATGGAGAACAAATTAGGGAGTTCGGTTATCAGGGTAGTCCGTGGAAGGAAGCCTTTGAAAAACCGATCTCTAAGGTTGAGCCAAAGAAACGCGGACGTCCAAAGAAAGGTCAGCCGAAGGTGATCGCCCAACCAGTGGTCGTATATCAAACAAGAGCCAGGGCTGCCGATAAATTGGGACGTTTCATTGTGAACGTTTCTAAAAAAGATAGCTCGGGTAATTGGAACCATAGCTCGAAGGTTTGTAGAAAGACAGTCGACCTTTGGTCTTTGAGGCTGGCTCAGTACAAGAAGGGCTTTGAGGATGGGAACGAGGAGCACTTGGACTCGAGTATTGAACAAGCTTTAACACCCGTTCCTGTTGCTAATCGGTTTTCTTGTTTTGAATCCGATTAGTTATGAGGCAAGGTGTTTTTGCTCTGTTTTTGTTTTCTGTTTCCCGGTTTGTTTGTTGCTTTTTGTAGCTGTTCTGGTTTGAGAAAAGGTCCTCTCGGATCTGCTCTTGGTATGTGTCTATTCTTCATAGACCATATCCTTAATAAACTTTCGCTTATCAAAAAAAAAATGTTTAAAAAACAAATGATTTTTATGTATTTTTTAAATTAAAATCTAAATTTTTGAAAATAAAAATAATTTTCACAAATAAAAACTGAGTTTATAAAAAAAATGATTTTATTTTAAAAAGAGTGAAAATTTCATTTTAATACCCTAACAATGGAGGGTATTATTGTCATTTCACTTATTTTCAAATTCTGAACCAATGGTATGAGTTTGAAATTTTGAGTAATAGTTAGGGGTATTATGGTCTTTTTAACTTTTTCCATCTAAACTAACAGAAAGTTAACGGTTGGGTACTAAAGTGAAATTAAATGTTTGGTTTAGGTATGAAAGTACAAAATTTTTATGCCAGGGTATTATACTGAAATTAAATGTTTGACAGGGTATTATAGTGAAATTTTCCCTTATTGATATGCACTTCATAGATCCCTTCTAGATAATATGAAGTAAAGAAATTTGGTTTTGTCCAATTGTTAACTCCACACCAATCAAGAGTCCCTAAGTAGGTGAAAAACGTGACCGTCTAAGTAGCAAGTGTAATCGACTGTTTATTCTTGTCCTTTGCTAACTACGACCGAAACGATTGTTTTATCGGGCGGCCTTATATAAAAAATGTAGCGTTCACATAGTATTCTCGTCTTATTATAGATGCTGTTGTGGCCATTGCGGAAAAGAGGATCAGACCGTTACGATCATATAAATTCCAAAAAGAAACTAATGAAGATCTTAATGAACATACAAAAATAAAAGCATTCGATCGGATCTTGAATAAAACATGCAGAGAGTGGTCAGTCCTATGCACTTGTTGTTGAACTCTCAACTGCATCAGATGCTTACAAAGCTTGAAGCTATGATTAGTTTTATTGCACTACACTACAATTAGTGTAAACGTATATTCCTGAACAAACCAAAGCAGGATTAGCCCTCGAGTTAATCGTCGCATTAATCTGCATGATGGTACTGAACTACAATGCCATCTTATAAATTAGAGCATGCTCTCTCACGATTCTGCAGAACAAAACATAAACCTCTGCATCAGCAACAACAACAATATCCTGACATGGCCAAGTCGACTTTGTTCGTTCTTGTTGTTGTTGTTGTTATGACAATGGTCGCTCCTCTAACATCTGCAACTGAATATTTTGTTGGGGATGATTCAGGATGGACCTCTCCTTATGATTACATCCGCTGGCTTCAGGGGAAAAGCTTTGTTGTTGGCGACGTGTTAGGTAACATAACTAGTGTTTAGAGTTACTGTAATGTTGAACATATATGTATGTATTAATGGGTAAATTATAAATACATACCCAAAACTTGTAGCGTTTAACTGATACCTATCTTAAAGTTTTTTTTAACTGATACCTACACCGATGTATATATTAATAATGATTGGAGTGATTTGATATGGTTTTGTTTTGTGTTGTGCAGTATTTAGGTATGATAATTCGGTTCACAATGTGGTTCAGGTTGATCCAAGTGGGTATCTTAATTGTGATTCATCTTCCTACATTGATTATCACAACAGTGGGTATGATAGGGTAGTCCTGGAAACTCCCGACAGCTTCTATTTCATATGTCAATATCATTGCCAGGATAACCAGAAGGTTTTTGTCATGGTAACATAGCCCAACAATGTCAAGGAAGCAATCTTGTCAGGAATATCTGTACTCGGTTCATAATAAACTCAATCATGTATGCTAAGTTTCCATTTCTGTTGTGTCTAATAAAACGCTATTTTTCTCATTGTTTCAATTATCAACTATTTTTGGCGTATACGGGAGGCATCAATTTTATATATCAATCAAAATGATATGAATACATTCTGATAGAAGCGTACAAACGAACGGTAAATATTATAGACTCAAAACTAACTAGCCTTTAATATTACCGACTCTCTGCTGATACTAGAACACGACACAGGACGTCACAGAACGTGCAAACCACGTGCAGGCCACAAGTTCAACAACATGCACACCTAACGTGCCACATAACGGACACACCGAAAGTGCAACTAGTGCCTTACCAGTAGAGCAACCACAGTAAGGCAACCGAAACTCCGCCACGTCGAGAATAGGGTCAGAAAGCTAAACTCCCACGAGCTCCTTCAAAGAACCCGGACAACCAATCCACAGAAGAGCCACAAATGCAGCACCGTCCTGGTCGAAGCCAGTAGACCTTAGCAAGACACGGCGGTGGAGAAACAGACCACACAAGAGAAACGTACTCCGGCGCATTAGATCCGACGAGCAGAGCCAAAGGAGAGAGTTGCTCAGGGAATCACGAGCAGGTCTTCCAACGACCCAAAAGCAGAACGCCAGCGAGCCCACGAAGTCAGATATAAAACACCAACACCTAAAACCAACGAACAAGGAAAGTACACGGCCGGAGCAGAGGACACCAAGGTTTCAATTATCAACTTAAACACGTGTATTGCTTACTAAGTCCCAGGGCTACAAATACAATCAGCACAGCACCATGCCCATAACAACATTAATATGTTGTGCTTCCTTTCATCTCTTAAGCTTTCTCCTTTTCCTTGTTCAATTTGTATTTTCTTATGCACTCCCAATGTTCACTTGCTCGATCTACTACACCCATGTCTTAACTTGTGGGTCATAAGATCATGCCAAGACTGCTACGTCATGATTACTTCTTGAAGCAAGTTGATTTTGTTGGTGTGGAAAAACAGAAAGTTCGAATTCTGAGAGGCATCCTGGGTTTTGTTGTTCAACATGATAAAACTCGACTTGCAAGTATTTGAGGTTTGAGACTTGGCTTGGTCATTGTTTGCATATGTCATGATAATGTGTATTGATCTTTTTCATGCTTAATTTAGAAATGAAAATGTCAGTAATTCATTTCGTCGGTTTAAAGTCTGAACAAGAAATCACAAGGTAAGATCGATGTAGCATCAAAATTAAGTACAAAAGCAGCTAGATTTTGTTCAATTATTGTAGAATTGAAGTTGATATTTGGCCAAAGAAGTGGAATGCATGAGCATATGAGTAATGGTATTGGCCCAAGTCTTGTAGAGTTGATAATCATCTTCCATGTCAAGCTTCATTGTGCCACAATTTGTCGTCAACACTATCATGTAGCATGTATCCGAATCCGCACCACCCTCCTTGTCTCCTTCCGGATCCTTGTACAGCTCCGCATGCAACTCCATAACCACACCTACATTTATTTCAATTATACTTATTGTGCAATTCTTTATCATGATCGATCTCCACAAATCTTTGGCTACTTACATTTCTTCTTGTTTTTCAATAGGTTGAGACTGGTTGTTTTGAGAATAACCTGAAAAGTTACCAAGAGAAGCAAGGTTAGGCTGTGAAATTGACATGGTTACATGATAAGTAACAAATTAATCAATTGATCCAACCTTGGCTTCTCTATTTAGAATGACTGATACAACCCTGTATTGGTATTTTCCTGCGTGCACATAATTTTAATGGCAACTGTTAGAATATATCACATAATGTAATATATTGGTAAAGTAAGAACAATTCAATTAAAAAGTTAAACCGACAGAAAGCTTAATTATAACTATATTCATAATATGTTTAAGAGCATCCACAATGCATAGTCTGTGAGCTAGCGATAAGCATAAAAGAAAGAAAGAGAGAAAACAAAAAATAAGAGAGAAAAATCATTTAGATATTGCTGGTGGTAAGCTCACAACCGACGGAAAAAAATTTGTGAACAAAAATGTCACGAACAGACTAACATGCAGGAGTGCTGACTGTAAGACTGACTATAAGACTGAAAATATTAATTTAATATTCTAAGAGTCAATCTTACCACAATTTACTGACAGTTAGCGTTGTGGATGTTTTGGATGTTTTAAACGATAGATTAAAAATGAGTCCGGGTACTTAATTACCGTCGGGTGTTTCGATGCGGAGCTTAGCTCCGATGGCAAGAGCCGACCTGCACTTCTCGAAATTGAAATCAACACCTGTGGTGTCTTCAATGGGCAGAACCGGAGCTCCTCCACTTAACTTGTTCTTGTAACCTTTTCTCGCTTTTAGAGTGGCCGCTCCTTTCAAAGCTGCAACAGAAAGACTAAGATGACATGAAGGTGATCGAACCGACAACAACATGGGACACAAAGTCTGATCATTACATGTGGATGCGGCGGCGGTTAAGGTCAGGATGTCGGTGGTGTCGGTGGCGGAAACGGCAGAGCCGATAGCGGAGTGGAGATCCTTTCTCCTGGCGCCCAATGATTGGGCCATCTGGGCGCACTGGGCGGCGACCAAAGCAGCGGCGGAAGCCACGGCGGCGTCTCTGGACGAGTCGGCCGGCTTCTTCTCGGCGGCCACTGCTGCCAGGGCGGCCGCCACGCCTGCGACGGAAATGGCGGCGTGCACTTGGGCTCTTTGCAACCTCTCGTCTTCCTTTCTCTTCAGCTTTAACTCTTTAAACCATTTCTTTATTGACACTGTCTTCAAAGGCATCATCTTCCACGGCAGCTGCATTTTTTACTTTTTATCAGAACAAACTTTTTCCACGTTACATTTATGCAATTGCCTTTTAATCATGTCGACCATATATTTCTATACGTTTTTGTTTTTATAAAACTGGACTTAAATTTTTCTTTATGTTTTAAAAAAAAGAGTAGAAAGAGTGATGCTAAGATGACGGTAGGGATTTTTATTAGGGAAAACTCTGGATCCTAACGTTCTTGAACGTTTCGTTTTGACGTCCTAACCCAGACCAACGTTTCGTTACAGTTTCATACACGAAAAGTTGGAACTTTTACAAAACCTGATATGAACCGTTCAAATTAACGATTTCGTTAACATAGGAAGTGAAAAGTCGAAACTACAACTCCATTCACATTAACCTTTCAGCTCCTCATGCCCGTTAAACATCCAATTAGAACACTTAGTATACATATCCAACAATTTTTCAACACTGAATTTCAAAATAATGCATCATTTTGGGAAAGAGAAGCTGAAAGGTTAACGTGAATGAAATTGTAGTTTCGACTTTTCACTTCCTATGTTAACGAAATCGTTAATTTGAACGGTTCATATCAGGTTTTGTAAAAGTTTCAACCTTTCGTGTATGGAACTGTAACGAAACATTGGTCTGTGTTAGGACGTCAAAACGAAACGTTGAAAAAGGTTAGGAACCAGAGTTATCCCCATTTATTAGGGGAAACCATGGTTTTAATTTCTGTTGAGCTTTGTTTTCGCGATTATAACCTGGATTTATTTTTCGTTGTATTTCTCAACTATGACCTTTACATTTTTTGTACGGATTATCGTGTGTCGTTAACTTAACAAGGATGTTAGTTTTGAATGAGAAAAAACAGAAATGTCCTCAACGAAAGTCAATAACCTGAAGTTGGGCTTGACCTTTTTATTTGCACTCCCCAACTATAACCTTTCCATTTTTTGTACGGAATAATATTTTGCGCTAAGGGCATTTTGGACTTTTTCCATCCAAAAGTAACACCACCGTTAATTTTGACAACAAACGATAGTCCGTGCAAACAATTTAAAAGTCATAGTTGGAAAATGCAACGAAAGGTAAATCCATGTTAGGATCGCGAAAACAAAGTTGAAAATAGGTTAGGAATGTTAGTTAATTTTTAATTCTCAAAAAGGGGGACTACTCCAGTGCTACCGGCCTGTGGAATGTCAACGATGATAAGACGATGGTCGAGTGCTACTAGTCACAGCTGTGATGGGCTACCGACATCAATAACTAGGACATGGTATCACACAACTTTGGATGCTCTTAAGACTTGATTTCGGACCTAAAGCACTGGGAAAGTGCTTCTTGTATGATAAAACCGAACCACGGTAGAATAGGCAAAAAACGAGTCTCCCTAATTAGCTAATGAACAATAACGTTCGGTATTCTAATTACATACACGAGTTGAACATTCTCAAGAGACAATAAAATGGAATGACATCCTCTATAATGCTTGGGCACTTTGCTATTTGATAGGGGACCCAACAGTTAGTTATATAGAAACGATATCAAGGAATAGGTAACATACCCATTTCTTTCTAAAGCAGCTGTTGTAGTTTAATTCCGGGTGCATTGCTTGTTGCATCCATATCCACGACTGAAAATAAAGGTCAAGAGTCAAAATTCTTGATAGAATTTCTATAATCAGCTTCTTTTGAGATATACAATTATATGTTGCTTACCTTCACATCATTTGCTTTCCATGGTGGTATAGACTTGGCCTCTGCATCATCCATCTTCATGCTCTTGTCAACCTTCTAAAAAGTTTCATAATAATTGTCATTTACATGACAAAAAATCTTTAATTCAATGGTCATTGTAGATCAGACATTGCTTAAAAGAAACCGAAGGACTCACCGGGAAAGTAGGAACATTGGTCATGTCATGATCAAAGGCGAGAACAAGGGAGTGGTCATGAGGTGGTTGCAGAGCTTGTACTGCAAAATTGCACCAAGCAGTTGAAAGAAAGTCCATTGTCTCTGGATGAGCTTGTGAAGGTACTGTTGCCTTGGAGTTTGAATCCATCAATTCCATGCAATGATTATTAGATAATTTCATAACAACACTGAAGAATCAGATAGATAGATGGGTGTAAGAAGTTTAGAGAGCTATTGGGTCTCAGAAAATACATGCTTGATTAATTACTCATAAATAGAGAGATGTGATGATGGTTGATTTGGTAATTAATTAGTATTATCAACACATGATGGTGTCAATGTTGGTGACCATCATGTAGATTCTCAACAAATGAAAAGGTAGGTTCCTATTGGTATTGGCCACCAAGAAAGTGCCTAATATGGGAGCTGTATAGGTCCAATTTATCCTCCTCAATCATTACCATTGGTGGTGCTATAGAACCGCTTAATGAAGCCTTGCCGTTGTCGAGACCTAAAACGAAAATTTTGAATCATATTTTAAAAATAAATCGATTTTATTTATTTTGTAGGCCTATTTTTTTTTGGCTAAAAAGGTACAATTTCATTACTTAGACTTTAATCAGACAAAAAAGTTCATCAGGAAAACACTTGACCACGGTAGAAGAGCTATTACATGGTATCGAGTCCCTAAAGTTTGTCTACGCATAACTCTGTAGCAAATGAACCGACATATGCGGTTTGTTGGGGAGCCATAAAGGTGAACAAAAAATAAATAACAATGAAACAGATGTCTGCTGCTCAAGGTATTGCCTAGCTGCTGCATATTCTGTAAAATGCGACCAAACTTGATGACACTGGTTTCCAAGGGAGGCAGAGCTGTTGCCAAGGACCCCTCCCAGGGGGCCAATCCCTAGAGCACTGAATTCCTTTCATTCCTCCATACGAGCCTGCTTGTCGGCCTAGTTTTACGAGTTCCCCAACATAACCCCTCTTTACTCCTCCCATCCCTACTTCAATGTCTGGCTTAGGTCCATCTCCCATTCCAGGCCTACCTTTGTGCCTAAGCTGGTCCCGATAGGCCGGTGCCACCTTATCAGGTGGCTGGCCGATTGACAGAGTCTTCCCGGCCAGATCCCCCTAGGGTGTCTGAAAGCCCTTCCTAGGATACACACAGTTAGGTGCAGTATCCGGGGATGCTATCGGGCCGCTGCCCCAAGAAATGGCGCCTTAGGTGCAGTAGTCGAGGAAAACAACTTCTCAGATGCGTTCCTGTCCCAATGAGTGGCATAATTCTTGATTTGCTACTCCTAGTAGACTTCTAAGATTGAGGATTCAAAGCAGGGAGGATCCATCACCTCCCGATCACATTCAATCACCATGTGATCGATCATAACACAATTGGAAAAGAAGTGTGGGAGTTTGGTGTAGGTAAGTGTGATACGAACCGGGTCAGGCAGTTCCCCAAAACGTAGAAGAAGCTGTCGACGAAGGGGGCGTTCCACAAGGTTCAAGAATCTGATCCTCAATGTCCCTCCCCAACAGATGCCCTATTGATCATAGGGGACCTCCACACATAGACCCAGAGTCGATCCAATTGTCTCTCTCGTGGCTTTAGTCTGCACTGTCACGCCCCAAATCCGGTTTTGACCGGACTCGAGACGTGAGCTAAAAACGATAAATAAATAAATAAAAGAAGAGATTTAATAAAGCGAACTCCAAAATTGTAATTTAAATAAAACCAAAGTCAAGAGTCAACAGCTCTGAAATTAACAGGAATTACCTGAAGAAAGTAACACTTAAGGATATCAACAGAAAGATAACGAATGTAACAAGGAACCGATTAAATTAAAGAAGCACACAATTACCGAAATAATAAATATCAAACCCACGACTCTGATCCGTACACTGACTGGTACATCGTATCAGATTGCCCCTCGGTCCAGAGGAGACACATGCCGTCAGGACTTCCCGAAGCATTCCCTAAGAATGCGTATCGTCGGAGGTCCCGGAAATGTCTCCAAAAGACCACAGATCACCGGGACGAAACCAGTAACAAGTAACATATCGTACTGGAAACGCACATCGACCTAGATATCTTCCCGGAACTACCCCCTCGTGGTAAATAGTCACACGCCATACCGGAAATGCACATCGGCCTAGACGTCTTCCCGGAAACGCACTTCGGGGTACATAATCATATACCATACCGAAACCGCACATTAGACTAGGTATCTTCCCGGTATGTCCACCTCGGGGTTCACACTCACATCATACCGGAACCGCACATCGGTCTAGATGTCTACCCGGCATGTCCACCTCGGGGTGCACACTCGAAACACACAAAAGCATAACACACACAATACAGTCACACACAATGTCAAACCAGGCTTACCATCATGACTTACCACCCACGTAACATCGGTTTATCACTCACCCGATCACAACCTTAGGCACAACCAATTTCCATTCAAACATCCACTCAATCAATCAATCATAACACGGATCAACCATTCACATCACGATTATCGTAGTTCAATTAATCTAGTTTGACTCTTATCTTATCCTAAGAACGGAACATGCATCGACCTTAAGGCGATTAAACATCGGTAAATACAATCAACAAGAAAACCTAAGGCTCGACATGGCCATTCTACCAGTACGACAATTTCCCAAGATATTGAAAGCGATTATTATTATAATTGAATCACATCCTATATGCATACTAAGACTCGTCCGGTTATTATTATAATTGAAAAGCGGTCATTCTAGTGAATTACATCCTATATGCAAACTAGTACCTTTCCGGTTATTAATTATCCTATAGGCATACTATTAAAGTTCTTAAATTATTCGAGGAGTTTAGTACTTTTCCCTACCTCAAGATGATCACAACAGCTACGTCTCCTAGCTGTTGACGTCCGGGCCTATCTCCGGTCTTCTCGGGCGAAGTCCAAGTCTGAGGTTAACAGGTAAAGTTTCCAATCATTCCCGGTATAGTCCAAAAGTCCTCTGATTTGTCCATTTAGTCCTTTAAATAATCATTTTTAAATTATTTAAATTAAATTAATTAATTTATTCAACTGACCGACCCGGATCCGAAAACCAGACCCGAATCCGACCCGGTCCAGAATCCAGACCCGACCGGACCCAGAATCGACCCGGACCCAGACCTGAGTCCAAGGACCTGGGCCTGACCCAAGTCATGGCCTGAGGCCCAAGGCCCGTGTCATGGCTCAATGCCATCCTGGCCCAGTCCAGTTTCTGGTCTGAACGCTCGAGCACGGCGGGGGGGGGGGGGGGGGGGGGGGAGGGGGTTCTGCTCCGGCCGGCGGCGGTGGCGTTAGAGAAGCTTGAAGGGGTTCAGAGCTCGCCGGGAGGAGCGTCAGGGCTCTGCCGTGACGGTCGCAGGGATGGTGGTGGCTGGAGAGTGACCCAATAGCCCCTCCGTCTCAGATCTGACGAGGGCACCGCGATGAAAATCGAGATTCAGGCGGCGAAACTCGCCCAAAATGAGCTCGTCAGGGTGGGTTTCTAGCGGTGGAAGGTCGGAGAAGAGGAACGGAGCGAGAGAGGTTACGAACCCTCTTCGTTTCCTCCGTCGCCGGCGTAGTTCGAGGTCGGGAAGTCGAACCAGAGAGGGTTTCTCAGCGTGGCGTCTCGATTCCCTGTGCGGCGTGGCTCGGCTCGTACTCGGGGACGAATAACTCGGCGGCGTGGTGCGTTCTGGTACAGAGAGCGAGAAGAGGAAGAAGGAGAAGGATCTAGAGAGAAGAGAAGTTGGGTGCGTCTCGGGGTTTGTGCGGCGCGAGGTAGAAGACAGAGGCATAGTAGCGCGTTAGGGTTGAGTCTGGGCCTGAACTCGCTTGGACCTGCGAGCTGGGCCCGGTCCCCTGACCGGCCCAGTGTGGCCCAAAGCTCCCTTTTCTCTCCTTTTTTTTCGTTTTATTTTGCACTCGTTCCAATTTTCCACCCCGTT
Source organism: Erodium maritimum (assembly GCA_963921825.1). Lineage (NCBI taxonomy): Eukaryota > Viridiplantae > Streptophyta > Magnoliopsida > Geraniales > Geraniaceae > Erodium > Erodium maritimum. Next base: position 37,526,196 of record OY997592.1, on the reverse strand, counting down.
TTCCATCCACAACGTTTCAAACGACGATTTAAATTTTTTTAATTCTTTTAAACCGGGGCGGTCTTTACACGCACCAACGGGGGTGAGTTCGTGTGCATGAACCCAGAGCTGAAGTCGATCTAAAGTGGGAGACTAACTAGCCATAGGGTCAAGGTCCCCCAGAAGCAATGGTCGATCGTCAAAGCACCACGATTAATTCCTTCAAACCCATGCCCTAAACGCATATGTTTCAAAGTAAAAACCGAACACGCCTTAGTAATGATCCTGAGGATGACCTCCTTCCGGGGAGGCTTGAATGCCCATAGTTTTCCTAGCATGGAAAATTGCTATCAGGCCAAGATAGAGGGACTCACCGGAACATACGACACCTTTACCTCGACCTCATCAGCCTCCTCTAAGAAGCAAGCTGATAGCCCATCCTGTTGTTTGTCTTAGTGCCCTTAGTTCAATCCTAAATGGCCAAATGTATATATCATCATTAAAAATAAAATTAAAGCGAATTTATATTACTTATGTGTTGGAGTAATATATCGATGTGTGTTCTGATCTATGCCCACCATACGAATAGAACCATATATCTAGATAGATCACACTCATGGGTCCCTAGTTAACAAAGTTTCTTTAGAAGCGATTAGTATGAAAGATGGCTCTTTATGGATTACGTTCTGTAAGTCATTGGAATGAGATTCCGGATTCTGATCATATATATCATGTGGGACATGATATTGGACGACCCGACATGAATATGTGCCATAGATCAAGTCATGAACATATTCATTGTCGTAGCTTGTCATGTATCCTTAGACCAAGGATTCTTTGTGATCGCTATGCAGCAAACAAGTGAGTTTGACCTGAGCCTAACGTTGTCCGTAACAGGGCTTCCATAACGGCCAGGATTGGCTTGGGGACAGACTGCATGAGTCACACGAAAGACGGCTAAGGGATTTATCCCTCATACTACAGTATGGAAAAGATATCGTTTCTCGACCGCTTGATCGAGAGTGACTGAAATAATAGCATGGCCATGCACATGATACTGGGTATCATATATTCAGTCAGCTCACATATCAAGGAATAGTGATTGAGAATAACAAGTATGACGACTCTATGCCTTATCTCAATCAGGATATCGGAGATAAAAATATAATGACAAGGACGACAGAAAGGTTAGAATCGACAAGGTCGATTCATTATGTAGTGTTAAGCAATACAAAAGTCTCGTTAGTTTCCACTTAAATAAGATCAAGTAAAATGAAATTTTACGTTGATCTATTGACATGCATAAACCTAAGGGTCATACCTGATGGTGAAACTCATTGACACATTTATGTAGGATGTCCAAAAGGGAGTTGTCTCGGGACATGACCAAAACTGGGTTTGGGTCATGTTCCCGTAATGAATAGGACTTTACGGATCGAGACAAGGCTTGGAGTCTTGGGATTGATCACGTCGGATAATGTTGGGTATTTCCGGTATGGAAGGCTTGGAGGCGATGAGCGAGTCACGGGACCTCGTTGGAAATGGCCACGGGCCATGTTCCAAGAGGCCGATGCAACCAAGGCCCATGGGACTAATTAATCAAGTCTTGATTAATTAGTACTAAGTAAGCAAGACAAGGATTAAGGTGTTGGTGATTCACCACCTAACCCCATCATGGCCATGCACATGATACTAGGTATCATATATATTCAGTCATCTCACATATCAAGGAACAATGATTGAGAATAATAAGGATGACGGCTCTATGCCTTATCTCAATCAGGATATCGGAGATAAAAGGATAATGGCAGGGATGACGGAAAGGTTAGCTACGACAGGGTCGATTCGTTATGTAGTGTTAGGCAATACTAAAGTCTCGTTAGTTGCCACTTAAATAGGATCAAGTAAAATGGGATTTTACGTTGATCTATTGACATGCATAAACTTAAGGGTCACGGGACATGACCAAAACTGGGTTTGGGTCATGTGCCCGTAAGTGAATAGGACTTTACGGATCAAGACAAGGCTTGGAGTCTTGGGATTGATCGCGTCGGATAATGTTGGACATTTCCGGTATGGAAGGCTTGGGGGCAATGAGCGAATCACGGGACCTCATTGGAAATGGCCACAGACCATATTCTAAGAGGCCCATGCAACCAAGGCCCATGTAACTAATTAATCAAGTCTTGATTAATTAGTACTAAGTAAGAAGGACAAGGATTAAGGTGTTGGTGATTCACCACCTAACCCCATCTTGTCTAGCCATACTTTGTCTTATTTACACCTTACTTGTCACCATACTTGTCACATGCCTTTAGTTGGACAAGTATGGGGTTTGTTATGTTTAAGTCATATTTTTTCAACATAACAAACACAAGACAAAAAATAGGAAACACAACTTCTCCCTCATCTCCATGGAAATTTCGGCCAAGGCAAGCTCCCACCTCCATTTTTGTGTTCTTGAGTACTCAAAGAGAAGAACTACGTTGTTTTGATTCCCATGTGGATACGTAGGCGTCTTGGAGACTCAAGCCAATCATTCGTTACCCGGTGTTGTTGTTTTGGTAAGAAATAATGCTGAATTTTTTCTCTTGTAAATCTATTCTTTGTTAGTTGTTTCATGGTTTTAATTGTCTCTTGGTTTTCATTGATTTTCCGCTGCGAGTTAGTTCATCTCCAACCCTACCTCGATACCCAACAGTGGTATCAGAGCCGTTCTACCTTCGGGATTCACAAGACGGTGTTGAAAGTTTCGATTTTGACATGTTAATTTGCCAAATTGTTTGATAACATGTTTTAAATTCTTGTTTATGTATTTAATGCATGTAAAATGAATTTTTGAAAACTATTTCAAATCTGAAAATTTTGAAATTTTGAAATTTTTCGGGTCTTGGGAGCGGGACTCTGTAGGAGCCGAAACCGGGACCGAACTACGACGGAGCTAGGCCAAGCATGACTATTGGATGGTTGACATGTCAATGATAAACCATTTTGTTAGTTGTGACGAGTTTGGAACCGTCATGACGAACTCGAAGATCAAATGTTCAAAAGTTTCATTTTTGAACGGTTTCGATAAACCGAGCATCAAATTTTTTTGAAACTTAGCTATTAATTAAAACTGGAAAATCACATGATGGGTGATAACATGCTTGTTTTATAACACGATGAGTGATGTGATGTTGTCATGGTGTACATAATAGCCCCGAGCTCGTTTTAATTATTTACCACTTTTCACGACCTACGAGCCGTTAGAGTTAGCGTGTAATTATTCTTTCAAGGTGAGGTCGTCGAACCACTTATTTGTAATATTTTTTAATTCCCGACATGCGAGTCGTGTATTAAATTGTAATTTTTTCTCAAGACGAAGAAAGGGCGAAAAGGGCATTTGGTGGCTTTTCGGGTTTTGGCATCGGCTTGGAGTCGGTGGAGCTCAAGAAGCTAGTGGGAGTTAGTTTAGGGGGTTATTATGTGCACATTTATCGCTTTATGTTTGGTTTAGTTTATGCATGATTAATTCTACGTGTTTTAGAATTGCATGCTTTAACTTTATTTACCGAGCATATCACATAACATGCAAAGATAAAATTGGAATTTTAATCCTTGTTTGTGAGCCCTTATAACCGTCATTACATTGGATGTAGTTGACGGGTTCGAAGGAAGAATTACATTGGATGTAATTTGAGGCATTATTGCATTTGGAATGTTGTTGATGTGCTCATCGCATATAGGATGTGCCAAAGTTTTAAACACAACCGGACAAGTAAAAACGGGTCATGTCCGATACCTCCCAATTATCAAGACCTTACTACCTCCTCGTCCTATGGGTGTCGTGCGCATTAGCGGAGCATCCATGGGAAAGCGGGGTAGTAGGTTTGGACAACATATGTGGGTGTCGTGCGCATTAGCGGAGCACCTACATAGTGACGGGCCATAGTTGAGAATTGGTGGACCCGCCTACGATTCTCAACCTGAGGTTGAGCTAGGGTAACAGATAGGGTAAGCCGTGTACATAAGTACATACCGTAGCCAAGAGTCACATTGGATATGATTGGATGGAGTCCTACCTACATAGCTCGATTAAGTGGTGAGCATTAGTTCAGCTTAATCGAGCGAATCAAGGATCTTGGTTTTAGATTCTAAAGGTTTAGAATCGATTGTAGGTGTTTAAGCTTGATCTTCATAAAATTTATTCAGTTTACTGATTGAATTTTATCTGTTGTAGATCAAATGGAAAATTTAGCGAACATTAATAGTTTGTCATTAAAAACCATTCTTGACAGGGTCAAGCTAAATGGGACAAACTATTTGGACTGGTACAGAATGTTGAGGATAGTCCTCAAGTCTGAACACAAAAAATATGTCCTTGAAAAGGATGTCTCTAAGACCATATCGGAGTTAAATGAAGTGTCATTAACCGATGAGAAGAATATATCAGGGATCTGGGATCCAAGGATATTCTGATGGTCAACAAGGGAATTAGAAGTGGCAAGGGTGGGGCCCATGCACACTTGGCAGGAAAGATGAGACACCTGAGAATGTCTTCTTCTACTGCTAACAGCCTGGTCATTGGAACCAGGATTATAGGAAGTTTCACAGCTGATCTGAAGAAGGGCAGTGGGACCGCGCCTTCATCAGATAGCCTTGATGATCTGAAGAAGGGCAGTAGGACTGCGCCTTCATCGGGAAACCTGGATGATGTAAGGAAGGGCAGTGGGATCGTGCCTCCATCAGGTATTAACTCTATAGAGCTAGATCTCTCTACTTTCAAAGGTATATGGGTATTAGATACCATGACTGAATCTCACACATGCACTAACGTATAGTGGCTGAAAGTAGGAGAGGTTTGGAAAGCACGAAGTGGACCTCAGAGTTGTGGCAACTGCTGTAGGATCCATGAGTCTTGCTTTGCCAAGTGACTTTTTCTTAGTATTGTATAATGTATATTGCATACCTGCTTTTAGTAAGAATATTATATCTGTATCCGTGTTTGACAAGGAAGGATATAATGTTAATATTGGAAATAGAGTTTTCAATGTTCTATGCAATTATATGTTTTATGCTGGTACTAACTTGGTTGGAGGATTGTACATATTAAATATGGGTAACAATGCCTCAAGTTCTATATATTATGTTTATACCAAGAGGTCTAAATCCAACTATTTAAACCTAACTCTGTTATGACACTGTCATTTGGGTCGCATAAACAAGAAGCGCCTATAAGTACTTTAGAAGTGTGGGCTTTCAGGTCCATTCGAATTCCATTAGATCGATAAGTGCAAGGATTGTTTGATGGGAAAAATGACTGAAGCACCATTTATTGGTCACGGTGAAAGGGTGGGTGAATTATTGGGACTGATACACTCAGATGTGTGTGGACCAATAGGTTTGCTGGCCAAGAGGGGTGTTAGCTACTTCAGCACATTTACTAATGATTAGAGTCTATTCAATAGGACATAAGTCTGAATCTTTTGATAAATTCAAAGAGTTCAAGACTGAAGTAGAAAACCGGCTCGGGAAAAGTATTAAGACACTTCGATTGGATCGAGGTGGAAAATACTTAACCACAGAGTTTTTAGATCATCTAGTGGAGAGCGGGATCTTTTCAGAATGGACTCCTCCCGGAACACCGCAGTTGAATGTTGTGTCCGAGCGGAGAAATAGGACTTTATTGGATATGATCTGATCCATGATCAGTTGAACTGATCTCCCAATCTTTTTCTGGGTTTATGCTCTAGAGACGACCGCATTAATAGTGAATCGGGCTCCAACGAAGGTTGTAGAAGGGACACCATTTTAGAAATGGCATGGGGAGATGCCCGCTTTATCCTTCCTAAAGATTTGTGGTTGCGAGGCTTATGTGAAACATTTGGTTTCGACTAAGCTCGAACAAAAATCTGAGACATGCACCTTCGTGTGGTATCCCAAAGCAACAAGGGGATACTACTTCTACAAACCCAATGAGAACATGGTGTTCATCGCTTGGGGTGGGGTCTTTATGGAAAATGAGTTTTTGTTTCCAAAGACGTCATTAGGAGGACTGTGCATTTCGAAGAAATTCAAGATGGTACAGATCCGTCTAAACCAATTGACAATATAGTAGAAAGGGAGCCAGAGATGGTCGTAGAGTAAGAACCAATTACTGTTACAATTCCGGAAGGTCCAAGGTGATTTAAAAGGATCAGTCATCAACCTCCAAGATATGGTATCCGTAGGTGACAATGAAGTCATGGTGGATCACGATGATCCAGCCACCTTTCAAGAAGTCGTGGATGGGCCCGACTCCGAGTTATGGCTGGGAGCCATGAGGGAGGAAATGCAATCTATGTCGGACAACCGAGTTTGAGAACTGGTTGATCCCATCGATGGTGTGAGGACCATCAGATGCAAATGGATCTTCAAGGTGAAGATGAACATGGACGGCAACCCTCGGACCTACAAGGGCCAACTGGTTGCAAAAAGTTATAGGAAGATCCAACGGATTGACTATGAGGAAACCTTCTCTCTAGTGGCCATGGCAAATCTATCCAGATTCTTCTTGACATAGTCCCGTATCTTTATTACGAGATATGGCAAGTGGATCTCAAAACGTCTTTTAAATGGGAATTTGACTGAGGACGTTTGCATGTCTCAACCCGAAGGTTTTGACGATCTGAAGAATAAAAGGATAGATTTATAAGTTGTTGAAATCCATTTGTGGATTGAAACAAGCTTCTCGGAGTTGGAACCTTCGTTTTGAGGAAGCGGTTATTAGATTTGGCTTCATCAAGAACGAGGATGACCCTTGCATTTGTAAGAAGGCTAGTGGGAGAAAGATTGCCTTTCTGGTGCTCATTGGAAACGACATCCCAACCTTGAACGAGACTAAATTCTTGGTTGAGGAAGTGTTTCGCAATATAGGACATAGGTGATGCTCCTTATATCTTAGGGATTAAAATATATAGAGATCGCACCATGAGGGTATTGGGATTAAGTCAGAGCACCTATTTGAACAAGGCATTGAGTATGTTCTCAATGCTCGATTAAAAAAAAGACTCTTACCCACTAGTCATGGCATTCATCTCAGCAAGACTCAGTGTCGTAAGACACCTGATGATCTGAAAAGGATGATGTGATTTCCATGCACTTGGGGGCAGGATCGATCATATATTCCATGAAATGTACGAGACCGGACGTCTCGTAAGCCTTATGTTGTACCAGTAGACATCAATCTAACCCGGGGGAAAGATGATGCTGAACTAGTCGTCGAAGGATGAGTAGACGCTAGTTTTCCAAGACAAATCCAGATGACTTTAGAAGTCAATTAGGATATGTGTTTACGCTGAATGCCGGAGCTTTAGAGGGTAAAGCGTAAAGAAAGATACCGTCGCCGAATCTACGACAGAGGCCAATTACATGGATGCTGCAAAAGCAGCTAAGGAGGCTATGTGGATTTGGAAATTCATGGCAGAGTTGGGTGTAATTAAAAACCCATCCAGCCCGGTGAATCCATTTTGCGACAACACAAGGGCCATTGCGCAAGCTAAAAGCCTAGATCGCATAACAAATCCAAACATGTACTGCGGCGTATCCACCTCATCAGAGAAATATTGAACCGAGGTGAAGTGAAGATAACCTATATTGCAACAGATGATAACATAGCCAACCCTTTGACTAAGGCAGTGTCGCTGCCTAAACATTTTAGACATGTAAAGTCGATAGGGACATATTGGAGTTTAGATTGGAACTAGGGCAAGTGGGAGATTGTTAGTCTTAGTGCCCGTAGTTCAATCCTAAATGTCCAAATGTATATAACATCATTAGCAATAAAACTAAAGCAGCTTTATATTACTTATGTGTTGGAGTAATATATCGATGTGTGTTCTGATCTATGTCCACCATGCGAATAGAACCATAGATCTAGATAGATCACACTCGATGGGTTCCTAGTCAACAAAGTTTCACTAGAAGCGACTAGTATGAAAGATGGCTCTTTATGACTTACGTTCTGTTAGTCATTGGAATGGGATTCCGGATTCTGATCATACATATCATGTGGGACATGATATTGGACTACCCGAAATGAATATGTGCCATAGATCAAGTCATGAACATATTCTTTGTTGTAGCTTGTCATGTATCCTTAGACCAAGGAGTCTTTGTGATCGCTATACAGTAAACAACTGAGTTTGACATAAGCCTAACATTGTCCCTAACAAGGCTTCCATAACGATCAGGATTGGCTGGGGGACGGACTGCATGAGTCACACGAAAGACGGCTAAGGGATTTATCCCTCATACTACGGTATGGGAAAGATATCGGTTCTCGATCGCTTGATCTAGAGTGATTGAAAGAATAGCATGGCCATGCACATGATACTAGGTATCATATATATATTCAGTCATCTCACATATCAAGGAACAATGATTGAGAATAATAAGGATGATGGCTCTATGCCTTATCTCAATCAGGATATCGGAGATAAAAGGATAATGGCAGGGACGACGGAAAGGTTAGCTACGACAGGGTCGATTCGTTATGTAGTGTTAGGCAATACTAAAGTCTTGTTAGTTGCCACTTAAATAGGATCAAGTAAAATGGGATTTTACGTTGATCTATTGACATGCATAAACTTAAGGGTCACACCGGAGGGTGAAACTCATTTACACATTTATGGAGAATAGCTAAAAGGGAGTTGTCTCGGGACATGACCAAAACTGGGTTTTGGGTCATGTGCCCGTAAGTGAATAGGACTTTACGGATCAAGACAAGGCTTGGAGTCTTGGGATTGATCGCGTCGGATAGTGTTGGACATTTCCGGTATGGAAGGCTTGGAGGCAATGATCGAATCACGGGACCTCGTTGGAAATGGCCACAGACCATATTCTAAGAGGCCCATGCAACCAAGTCCCATGTAACTAATTAATCAAGTCTTGATTAATTAGTACTAAGTAAGAAGAACAAGGATTAAGGTGTTGGTGATTCACCACCTAACCCCATCTTGTCTAGCCATACTTTGTCCTATTTACACCTTACTTGTCACCATACTTGTCCCATGCCTTTAGTTGGACAAGTATGGGGTTTGTTATGTTTAAGTCATATTTTTTCAACATAACAAACACAAGACAAGAATAGGAAACACAACTTCTCCCTCCTCTCCAAGGCCATTTCGGCCAAGGCAAGCTCCCACCTCCATTTTTGTGTTTTTGAGTCCTCAAAGAGAAGAAATACGTTGCTTTGATGCCCATGTGGATACGTAGTCGTGTTGTAGACTCAAGTCAATCATTCGTTACCCGGTGTTGTTGTTTTGGTAAGAAATAGTGCTAAATTTTTCTCTTGTGAATCCATTCTTTGTTAGTTGTTTCATGGTTTTAATTGTCTCTTGGTTTTCATTAATTTTCCGCTGCGAGTTGGTTCATCTCCAACCCTACCTCGAGACCCAACACCTGTAGCGTGGTCAGATGAGACTCTAAAGATGGCAGCGCGGTGTTCTTCGAGGTTGAGCCGACCTCCTTCGATTTTAAATACCTATTTCGGTGTACCTTTTGTAGATCTAATTTAATCTAATTTAAATTATAGTTTATCATATTTTTTTACTTTAACACTTTTAATATACACAATCGTAAAACAACCAGACAACAAAATCTGAAAACAAAACACAAATGGCTCTCTTGTGAGTTTTTTTTCCAGTTTCTGGGATTTAGTGCTTGTCCTCTATTTTTTTTTCCACTCCATCTTCATCGTAGTCACCATAGCAAAAATTATCCTCCCACCCGTATGGTGTCAAAACCACCCCGTCGATCCTCCTCCTTCTTCACGACAACGCCCACTGCCCAACCACCATGACGTTCCATTCTCTCAAAACCGCACGCGATCGAGCCCTAAAACCTCCTCCTCCCTCTCCACCAATGATCAACTGGTCACGACCAGCGCCGCCGCCTTCCCCCACCATCACTCACGATGGATCACCACCATCACCTCCTCCCCTACTACCAGAGTAACCACCTACTTCACCTCCGCCTACTATGATGCCTCCGCCTCCTACGTCGCCTCCACCGCTGCCCCAACACAGCTATCCCCAACGTTGTCGCCTCTAACACCAAAACTACCACCTTCTCCTCTTGTGACGATGCTGCCCTCCCCCACCATCGCTCACGACCTAGTACCACCACCTTCTCCTCTACCGCAAATGCCGCCTACTCCTCCTCCTCCTCCTCTGCCACTAGTGCCGCCACCAACATCGCCTCCTCTGCCTCCTTTGCCACCTCCGCCACGTGTTTGTTTACCACCTCTCTATTATGGATCATTTTAGATTACATTTATTCTCAATCGCTCGTCGATGATCCAAGGAGATTTGAGGCCCGACCCATGTCCCAACGATAGGACTATGGTGTAGAGGCGCTCTATTCCCATCCGCTGGATTGGGAGCCTAACACCTACTCTCAGAGTTAGGGAAAATGGAATCAATAGTTTTTCCTATTGGAGTGGTGAAAACTCGGCGCCTCAACCCTATCCGCTGGATCGGTACTCTGACACCCCTGAGGTGTGTTTAGGGACGCACACCTCGCACTGCCAAGGTCGATGCAAGCTCGACATCCTGGTTCCCCCATTTCCTGGTGTTCTCTTTGGTTGCCCGTTATCCCCGCAAACGCCCCATATCATATATCCTTGGCATTTTCAAGTCGAGTCATGAAATGAACACTGTAATCAAGCCGCCATCACTATAAAGATCTCCTCCATCTATTTTTCCCTAGATTAGCTAGGTATTCTAGCTATAGGGTTAGCGTCCTAAACATACTTGTTTAGACTATATAACCCTTTTTTCTCCCATATATGTGTCTTTATTTTCCATTACTATAATCAATAAAGCCTCAGTTATACGCTCAAAAAAGTTTACACAATCATGAAAGTAATTTTTCCGTTATAATTAAGTAACGATGTGAGTAGGCATAAAAAAAGCTCAAGGGCTTAAGTGAATGCCACCATCGTTGGTATATGTTTTCCAGCCAAGTTTCTAGTCTCTTCTCCCTCTTTCTCATCTCTTCCTCTTCTTTCTCGACCAATGTTGCGTTTGGCATGGAAATGTCTAGGGTACCGATACCAACAACCAGATGTCGTCTTCCTTACTGAAACATAACAATTGAACGACCAGAATACGACGTTGAAGCTTGAAGTGTTGCGTTGGAATTTTGGCTTTCATGGAGGAACGTGGTTACCGATGGTAGGACGGATATGGGGGATTGTACTTCTATTGGGGGGTCAATTTCGAGTGGTGATGGAATCCTATGAGAAATACAATATTGATGTCAATCTCTCGGACGGATCAGATCCTATGATTCGGTCTACGTAGATATACGAGGAGCCAAATAAGGCACAACTCCACCAGAATATGGACCTTCTATACTGCCTAACGATAAGGCATCGAACAACGAATTGGGTGTTACTGGGGGATTTTAATGATGTTTTGGATTCGTCGGAGAAGATTGGGGGTTGCTCGTACCCCATTTCACTTATTTAGCATTTCCGACATGCCATCACTAATATTAGGTGGAGGACATTCCGTTGGAAAAGTACCAATTGACGTGGGCTTGGGGGAAAGATCTGGGTACCAAGAATGGAGATTAGGTTCGATCGGGTGATAATGCCTTTAGGCGCTCCGACAAGATTTTCACATGCACTAATAAAAAATGTGGGTTACACCATATTAGACCACATGACCATACTATTGCATTTGGATGGTGAACATCCCACTTCTTGTTCGAGGGACTTTCGGTTTAGGAAAATAACTGGGTAGATGACCCTCATTGTGTTTAGATGGTACACATGAATGAGGTACAATCGTGGGGATCATATTAAGCACCACATTAAACAAGTGGAGAGATCTTTTGATACATGGGGTTGAGCGGTCTACCAGGAGAATATTAACAAAATCTGGTAGTGTTAGAGACAATTGGCTAGCTGAATGGTTGCTGGGATCGGGAGGGCATTCACTGGTGTATTGCCTTTTAGAAGCCGTTTGAGAAGACATTGTCCCACCAAGAAGCTTTTTGGCCTTAGAAGGATAAACAACACTAGCTGGTGGACGGGGATAGGAACAACATGTTTTTCCACACTGTGGCTACAAAGAGGCATCGCCTAAATGGTATATGAACACTAGAAACAGATAATGGGGTGGAAGTAGAGTAGGGTACGGGGATAAAGGATTTCCTCCTAATTTATTTCTGTGAAATATTTACAATTTTGGTATGGGGGATCGGGAACTACTTACGTGGATCCCAATGTTTTTTTAGCATGCCAAAATAATGGCCTTGCAGCAAGGGGGAGGATGATGAGGTTTGGGTAGTGGTGTTTCAAATGATTTTGAATAAGGCACCGGGACGAGATGATGTCAATCCTTTCTTTTAATAGTTTTTTATCGATCCTTCAACGGGAGGTTAATGGTTTCGTTCGCGAGGCCGTTTATAATGGAAAGATAGACAAGGATATAAATAGCACGACCTTGGTGCTAATTACGAAGAAGAAGAATTTGCGCAAGGTGGAAAATATTAAGCCGATTGCATTATGTAATGTGATATTTCGGGACCTTGGGCCACTAAAAGTTTCCTGCTTGATCCTTTGATAACTGCCAATAAAGGTTCCTTTGTGCCAGGAAGGTGCATTGAAGACAACATTTTTATCTCGTACGAGATCATCCACTCCCTCTAATGCCGTATGCAAGGGACACGGGTCATATGGCCTTAAAGATGGAAATAAGCAAGGAATACCACCAAGTTGAGTGGATATTCATATTGGAAATGATGGGGGCCTGCAGGTTCAGCCCACACCATCGGGAATTGATTTTAGCCTGCCTCTCATCCGTTCGATATTCAGTCTACTCGGGGGACAAGAAGACAGTTTTGTTCACTACAGGGCGGGGGATTTGGAGAAATGGATCTCCTTTTCGCATAACCTTTTCTATTTTCTATGGAAGGTTGCTCGGGGGGGGGGGGGGGGTGGGGGGTTGCTAGTGATTACCCATATCTTCTTTGGGGATGACTGTTACATCTTGTATTGGTTGGATAAGACGGAGGCCAAACAGATTCGGGGAAAACTGGAATCCTTTGGGAAGCTTTTGAGGTAGGTAATAAATAAGCTTAAATCCTCGATTTTTTTCAATACTAGTACCTCTACTGTTGATAGGCTCATATGATGTGCTATACTGGTTGTCGTCGAGGGGGGGGGGGGTGGGTGGGGGTGGGGGTGGGGGGACTAGTGATTACCCATATCTTTTTTGTGAACGACTATTACATCTTCTATTGGGCAGATAAGACGCAGGCCGGGGCAAACTGGAATCCTTTAGGAAGCTTTCAAGGTAGGTAATCAATAAGCATGAATACTCGATTTTCTTCAATACTAGTACCTCTATTGTTGATATGCTCATTTAATGTGCTACACTGGTTTTCATCGGGGTTAGAGCCTTCAATTCATCGACAACTAACCCCTCACAGTATCTCTACATAGGATGGTCAAATGCTCTCTATACGGGGAAAAGAGACGATGATATGATTAGTTCTACATGCCATTCCAATCTATGCGATGAGTGTCTTCCTCATCCCCAGAGGTTCTATTGTCAGGATTCACATCCACCTTGATCTCTAATGGTAGTCCGAAACGGCTCAAGAATGTAATCCGATAATTTGGCAAGCTTAGGCAAAATTATAGCGCTCAGTCTTTAGCATCCTTATACCATGATCAACACAATAATCAATGACCTCAAAACTACTGTACTCAACACCACTGTCAAACTTTCAATATTTTACTTTTAAGTCAGTTTCATTATCAGCAACAACTTTCCACTTCTTAAAGGTATTAAACTTCATATTTGTGCTTTAGGAAGTAAACACAAACCTTTCGTGTGGAGTTATTAATGAATTTGACATAGTAGCGAGAATCTCCGATTGATGGAACTTTTGTAGGTCCTTACAAGTCTGAATGCACCATTTCCTGTTTCTTTGCCTTAAGAGGCTTCCCTGACTTCGCGAAGCTGGCTCGTTTCCGCTTTCTGAACAAACATGATTTGTCAAAACTAACTTTCACATTCCCAAGTTCTGGAATATTCTCTTTTGAAGCTAGCATATGCAACTGCATTAGTGTCACGCCTCAAATTCAATAGAACCGAACCCGGAACGTGAACGTTTAAGACAATAAAAAATTTTCAAATCTTTTAAATAAATCACTTTAAAACCACCATTTAGTTAATCAAAATAATAATCTACAACTCAAAAGTACGTCCCAACAAGCGGACAAAATACAAGGCGTACGTCGCTACACTCAAAAGGAAACCCGGCATACCAGCCCTTCAAGCTTCGAGAGCTCAACTAGTCCGTCCCGCGAACAGTACCTGTAGGAAAAGCAGCTAGGGGTGAGCGTTCGCTCACCACCACGGATAACATATTGACTACGGCATACTAGCAGACAATGCCGGTAACACCTACAACAACCCAACACCGGGGACTACTATCCCCCAACTCAAGTAACCCGACTGACACACAAACAGTTACTTTCCTCAACCGACTCAACACTCGGACACGTAATGTAGACCCGACACACGATTACGACTTCCTCCAAAGACACGAAAGATAACCACGCAACACCCATGATCACAAAGGATCGCACCCCAAACAAGATCGCAAAGGATCGCACTCCAGCTGCTCAGTAACCCCTGCCCTTTTCCCAACACGACGGTTGGATCAGGCGGCCGACCTGTCGCACTTTTACCAACACGACGGTTGGAGTAGGTTGTCGACCTGTCGCACTTTTCCCGACCCCAATCGGATAGGCTGTCGACCTATTGCACTTTTCCCAACACGACGGTTGGATCAGGCGGTCGACCTGTCGCACTTTTCCGAACACAAAGTCGGATCAGGCTGTCGACCTGTCACTCACCAACACCAAGTAACCACAATCACAATCACAAGCAAAGTTCAACAAACAGCAACAACACCGGTTCAACAACCCCACGGGCACTCATGGCTACCCAAGACACCAACAATAAAGCACGAGTTCAACAACCCCACGACACTCATGGCCACCCAAAACATCAACAGTAACTCACGGGTTCAACAACCCCACGGGCACTCATGGCTACCCAAAACATCAATAGTAACTCACGGGTTCAACAACCCCACGGGCACTCATGGCCACCCAAGACACACCAACAGTAAAGTACGGGTTTAACAACCCCACAGGCTCTCATGGCCACCCAAGACACACCAACAGTAAAGTACGGGCTCTCATGGCCACCCAAGACACAAATAGTAAGTTACGGGCTCTCATGGCCACCCAAGACACAAACTAAACAATCAACCTCCGGGCATAACCAAAAGTAACCCCGACAATGTCGATCACTCCCAAACTTCCCAATTACTCGACATTGTTGATAATGGACCCGGAAAAGCCCGTTTCGTCCGACCCGGCGAATCTGCCCGGGATTGGAAAACGTCCTTCCGGGGCTCCGAAAATTCCCGTTTTCTTTTCTACGGTCTTAGAATAATTCAAGGGTTCCTATGCACTCGACGAAATCGCTTTCCGACTTCCGAGTAATTTCATTCGCGTTTAAAGTTTCTAAACCCCTCAATTACAACTTTCACAATTTCAATCCAAATTTCGATCCGGGTGTGGATTTACTACTTGTGGAACGTCCTAAACCACCCGAACACGAAAACCCGTGACCCGAGCGTGTGGGCCCCACCCGGCCATCTTTGGCCGTGGGTGGCTAGGGCCGGTTCACCATGGTGGTGGCCGGTCCTAGCTCCGGCCAGCCACCCCATATCCGGCCAACCACCGTGCACGGTGGCCGGAGCTCCCCTCGAGCCTCCGGTCACCGGAAAACGATCATCCTTTCGCACCAAAACACCCCTAACGAACCCCACACCTCAACTCATCCATAAACTACTAGTTTTAACCCAAACCATAACTTTCAAACTTAACAAAACGAAAATCGGTTAGATGCTAACCGTAGAGAATGAAGGTGTGAACTCGATTCTTCGATCGTTGAGACGATCCGTCAGTTGGATCGTCGGAAAAACACATAGCCCCAACCCTTTCTTCTCTTTTTCTCCATTTTCTCCTTCTCTTTCCTCTCTCCACTTTCTCTCTCTATTTTCTTCTCCTTTTTGGTGTTATGGCCGAACACTCCATTTGCTCTCCCTTTTGTTTTGTTTTAAAATAACAACTAACACTTAAATTGCAAAACTAACCTCAAGTAGTCTTCTTTTGTTTTGTCCAAGAAACCTAACACCACCACATTGGTGACATACGGAAAGTGGGTCCCATCCCTTTTGGAAAATATCTTCTAGATATTTTCCAATCAGATTCGCGAAATTGGGCCGTCTCGGGCCCCGAACGGGCACTTTTTCCAAGAAATTACGAAACTTCACGGGCTACAATGAAACGGCTCAACTAAGACCACTGTGACGACGGCTAAGCTTTTTGGATCCAAAACGGACCTCGAACGGACCAAAACGTCGCTCGGTTGACTTTTCCAGCAAAAAGTCAACCTTTTTCCAAATTGGTCAGAAAGTTGCCCTGAGTCACCCGGAACTCACTTTGGTCGATATCGGGGTCAACTTAAGTCCGGTATGACCCTCGGGGTCAAATTTAGGTTCATTTAAGTGTCTGTCCAAAATTTTTAAATTTTCCTGTTTTTCGCCGATTTGACTAGCGTTGACCGGGAGTGGTTCTTACAATCTACCCCCTTAAAGGAATTTCGTCCATGAAATTTAAAACAGACGTACATCGGGAGTCGAACAGTTCGGGGTACTTCGCATGAACCTCGTCCTCGCGTTCCCAAGTCGACTCAGCCCCGTGATGCCTCCACTGCACCCATACCAGGCGGATAACCTTGCCACGCAGGACCTGCTCCCGTGTGTCCATGATTCGAACCGGCTGCTCCTCATAGGAGACATCGTCAGCCACCTCGATATCTTCCCACTCAATGATGTGGGAGGGGTCCGTATTGTACTACCGCAACTGGGACACGTGGAAGACGTTATTAACTCTCCCAAGTTGCGGTGGTAACGACAGACGATAGGCCACTGCTCCCACTCCGCTCAAGATCTCGAAAGGCACGATACACCGCGGGGCCAACCTGCCTCCGCCGCGGTTGAAACGCACCAGTCCACCTTTCGGATTCACCTCTAGGGATACATGGTTACCGACTGCAGACTCGAGAGGTCGACGCCGTCAGTCAGCATAGCTCCTGCTGACTCTACGCAGTCTTCCACCGCTCACGCTTCGGCACGACCAACTCAGCCGTCTCTCGGATCAGTTCTAGACCCAGTAAACTCTTATCTCTCACTTCTGCCCCGCACACGGGTGACCGACACGACCTACCATACAACGCTTCGAACGGTGCCATCCTGATACTGGCCTTAAAGCTGTTGTTGTAGGCGAACTCGGCTAACCGCTCACGAAATCCATTGTGACGTGCCCTCATTTCCACTGTGCAACCCGCAGTGGTTGCAATAATCCAGCGGGACGCTGTTGTTCGGCTCTCACCTGCTGACAAGTGAGGTACCGCGATAATAACTCCGCGACCGCTCTCCGCATCCCGCTCCATTAGATATGCCGTCTGATGTCGCGCTCCTCTTAGTGCTACCCACGTGCACTATCAGAAGCGAATAATGCGACTCTCGCAGCTTGTCGCCTCCACCGTTACGGGGTATGAACAAACCTCCACGATACCGTAACTCCCAATTAGCACGGTGATCCCAGCCCTCGGTGTCAACACCGCCGACAACTCTCTCTCGGATATCTGTCTTCTCGACATCCACCGACTGTACCTCTATCCCCCGACCAAGCAGTGAGGGCTGGGCCACCAATGAGCACATGGCCACGCCACCGGTAACCTCCTCTAGTTCAAGCCCGAACGTGCCCAGTTCCCTCATCATGTTCCATTCTCGGACTGATATGTTAGCAACGCCCAGAACCGACTTCCTACTTAGGGCGTCGACACTCACATTCGCCTTACCCGAATGGTAGAGTAGCTCAAAGTCGTACTCCTCAGTAGTTCCATCCATCGCCGCTGGCGCATGTTCAGGTCTCGTTGGGAAAGGATGTACTTAAGGCTCTTGTGGCCTGAGAATACCTGAAATCTCTCGCCATACAGATAATACCTCCAGCCTTTTAGCGTGAACACTGCTGCTACTAGTTTCAAGTCATGGGTAGGATAGTTGCGCTCGTGTGTCTTCAACTGCCTTGAGCCACAAGCAACGACTCTACCCAACCACATCAGCACGCAGCCCAGTCCTTCACTGGACGCGTCACAATAGACCTCATACTCGACCCCGCGCTCTGGCACTATCAACATTGGAGTGGTAGTCAGACGAGCCTTCAGCTCCGTGAACGCACGTTCACAATCCTCTGTCCACGCAAACCCGAATCCCTTACGCGTCAACAGAGTCATCGGAGCGGCTAGTCGCGCAAAGTCCTGGACAAATCGCCGATAATAGCCTGCCAACACTAGAAAGCTACGGATCTCGAAGAAACTCGTGGGTCGTGCCCACTTCGAAACCGCGTCGATCTTCGACGGATCGACCAGTATACCGTCACGGGATACAATGTGACCGAGGAATTTCACCTCAGCGAGCCAAAACTCGCACTTCTCCAGGTTGGCATACAGCTGATGCGTGCGCAGCAGGGTAAGAACAGTTCTCAGGTGTACCTCATGTGCCGCCTCGTTCTGCGAGTAGATCAAGATGTCGTCTACGAACACCACCAAAAACTGATCTAAGAACGGCCGAAATATACTGTTCATCAGATCCATGAACGTTTCAGGTGCGTTCGTCAGTCCAAACGGCATCACCCAGAACTCGTAATGCCCATAGCGTGCCTGGAATGCAGTCTTTGCGACATCCCCCTCTCGGACTCGCAACTGGTAATATCCGGATCGCAGATCGATCTTCGAGAAACAGTTCGACCCTCTCAACTGGTCGAACAAGTTGTCAATCCTCGCCATCGGGTATCGGTTCTTCACCGTAACCCGGTTCAGCTTCCGGTAATCTATACACATCCGAATCTCTCCACTCTTCTTCTTCACGAAGAGTGCTGGTGCTCCCCACGACGATACGCTCGAACGGATAAATCCCTTCCCCTGAAGCTCCTCGAGCTGACGCTTCAGCTCGGTCAACTCTGCCGGCGCAAACCTGTAAGGCGCCATCGATATCGCTGCCGTTCTCGGTACCAGGTCAATCCCGAACTCCACCTCACGTTCTGGTGGCAACCCGCTCAAATTCTCAGGAAAGACCTCGGGGAACTCGCACACCACTCGCGGTAACCCTCGGCTCTGCAGTGCCGATACTTCCTCCACTACGGCCAACGCCGACAGGAGAACCCCGCTCTTACTACCCAGCACACACGACACCTTCGTGTTGCTTGCTGACACTGTCACTCGTCGCCTGCAGCAGTCGATATTGGCTCGGTACTTCGCCAACCAATCCATTCCCAAGATCATGTCAACGGTTGTCATTTCGTAAGTATCCTTCCCAAGGATACACGCACAAGCTTAGTCGCTGCCGAACCTCACGGAACCTCGCGGTCTCTCTAAGACCTCGCTCCTCTACCGTCGTCGTGCCTACCAACTCCGAACATATCCGAATCCTCGGGGTGAGGACTCGATCCAGCATCAGGACTCTTGAGCCCTCTCTCGAACCTCATGTATCGGTTCGCTTCTCTAACTCCGCAGGCACGACAGACCCTAGTAAACACCACATCACCCCCAACCGGCGTATCCAGACGCAGGGGTGGACTCAACGGCTCTAAACTCAACCCAACATCTCAGCACCACTCGACGAAGCGAACGAGTGTGACACCCCGGTATCCATTAAAACTGACGCCCAAATCAGAGACCGAACAACCCCTCCATTGGTCACTCCGTTAAATTCTAGCACAACCCTCACACGGTTCTCTATGCATTTAAGTATAACGTTCCGCAACCCAACCAGTATTCGCTACTCGTCCCCAATCTAACCAGGGCAACCCACCACCTCAAAACCTGATACCAAAACGTCACACTGCTCAAGCTATTAATAACTCAATACTCTCTCATGTAAGGGAAACCTCGAAACGGAGATTATGTTCTCAATTCAGAAAATCACTATTGCTCACAACCTCAATACCCCAATTACCCGATCACGTAGGGAAAACCTCAAACGGTGATCACATTCTCAATTCAGCGAATCACTATTGCTCACAACCTCAATACCCCAATTACCCGATCACGTAGGGAAACCTCAACGGGGATCCTATTCTCAATTCCGCAAGCCACTATTGCTTACAACCTCGATACCCTAGTTACTCGATCATGTAGGGAGCCTCAAATAACCCACTCACGTGAGGGAAACCTCAAACCACCTATTCACGCGAGGGAAACCTCGAATAACCCACTCACGTGAAGGAAACCTCAAACCACCCGTTCACGCAAGGGAAACCTCGAATAACCCACTCACGTGAAGGAAACCTCAAACCACCCGTTCACGTGAGGAAAACCTCGAATGCCCGTTCACATAGGGGAAACCTAGTTCGTATGGCGCCGCAGCGCATCAACCTTAACCCCTCTCCGTATGGTGAGACTCTCACAACGAGGCGCTGTATGATTACCGTAGGTTATTGATGAGTCTCGAACCCAAGACCTCACCTTTTAACACCGAACTTACGACCTCTACAGCCAACACAACTGTGAACACAGCCACACAAAACCAACACTCGAACTGCACAACCAAGACGGTGGAACAAGACAGGAATCACGGATCCGTGACAGACTCCGTCACAGTTGGGGTCACAGAGCCGTGACGAAGGTCCAAAACTCGCCCAAAACGCGTTGCTCCGTCACGGATCCGTGACAGGGTCCGTGACGGTCGCGCATGCCTGTTTCCCAAATTCGTTTCAGACTCGAACTTTTACCCCCTTTTAACCCCAAAAACAGTTTTAAGCGTCACACACGCTCGATCACCAAATTACCGACCACACGCACAATGACTCACAGACAAATTTAAGTCACCCAACCTCAAACACAAGCCGACAAGGCCAACCAAAAATCAAAACACGCCCACCGGGCCAACAAATTTCAAAACACGCCCACCGGGCCAACCAATTTTAAAACTTTCTCCTTTTCATTATAAAACCTCATTTCTTGACATCACGTAGTTATAACCCGGTCCAAGCGTCCCCGAACTACATTGTACCCATTTGATGTCAACACCGTCACGCTCGACTATAGGGGCGCCCCTGAGTCGAGTCGCGATAGCTTAAAAACGTTTCACACAGCAACACACAAACAATATGCCAGTAATAACCGTACTGCACATACACACAACAACAACAAGGACTCAGGACACTACGGGTCTACACACGGTTTCTGACTTGCGTACCCAACGCATGACGGTACTATACTAACTCGACTCTCCCCACCTAATAGACGTACAGTCCGAGGTGTGAAACCTCGAGCTCTGATACCAAGCTGTCACACCCCAAATTCAGTAGAACCGAACCCGGAACGCGAACGTTTAAGACAATAAAACATTTTCAAATCTTTTAAATATATCACTTTAAAACCACCATTTAGTTAATCAAAAAAATAATTTACAACTCAAAAGTACGTCCCAACAAGCGGACAAAATACAAGGCGTACGTCGCTACACTCAAAAGGAAACCCGGCATACCAGCCCTTCAAGCTTCGAGAGCTCAACTAGTCCGTCCCGCGAACAGTACCTGTAGGAAAAGAAGCTAGGGGTGAGCGTTCGCTCACCACCACGGATAACAGATTGACTACGGCATACTAGCAGACAATGCCGGTAACACCTACAACAACCCAACACCGGGGACTACTATCCCCCAACTCAAGTAACCCGACTGACACACAAACAGTTACTTTCCTCAACCGACTCAACACTCGGACACGTAATGTAGACCCGACACACGATTACGACTTCCTCCAAAGACACGAAAGATAACCACGCAACACCCATGATCACAAAGGATCGCACCCCAAACAAGATCGCAAAGGATCGCACTCCAGCTGCTCAGTAACCCCTGCCCTTTTCCCAACACGACGGTTGGATCAGGTGGCCGACCTGTCGCACTTTTACCAACACGACGGTTGGAGTAGGTTGTCGACCTGTCGCACTTTTCCCGACCCCAATCGGATAGGCTGTCGACCTATTGCACTTTTCCCAACACGACGGTTGGATCAGGCGGTCGACCTGTCGCACTTTTCCGAACACAAAGTCGGATCAGGCTGTCGACCTGTCACTCACCAACCCCAGGTAACCACAATCACAATCACAATCACAAGAAAAGTTCAAAAAACAACAACAACACCGGTTCAACAACCCCACGGGCACTCATGGACACCCAAGACACCAACAGTAAAGCACGAGTTCAACAACCCCACGACACTCATGGCCACCCAAAACATCAACAGTAACTCACGGGTTCAACAACCCCACGGCACTCATGGCCACCCAAAACATCAACAGTAACTCACGGGTTCAACAACCCCACGGGCACTCATGGCCACCCAAAACATCAACAGTAACTCACGGGTTCAACAACCCCACGGACACTCATTGCCACCCAAGACACACCAACAGTAAAGTACGGGTTTAACAACCCCACAGGCTCTCATGGCCACCCAAGTCACACCAACAGTAAAGTACGAGCTCTCACGGCCACCCAAGACACAAACAGTAAGGTACGGGCTCTCATGGCCACCCAAGACACAAACTAAACAATCAACCTCCGGGCATAACCAAATGCCTCCAGTAATTCTAATATCGATAAGTTCACTGCTCCTACGACACTACTAAGTGTCACATGCATTTCTATTGTTCGATACGTTCCCGTATCATACGACACAACCCGGTGTCGCCTGCCTTTCTATTATTCGATAAACTTACTTAACCCACGACACCCAAGAGCCACATGCATTTCCACTGTTAACTTTTTCTAGTCAGGGCCGAGATCTGGCTACTTTTCCCTACCTCGTTTGCTTTCCCCAAAAGCTCACAAACAAGCTCCGGCGTGATCTCGATCACTCGCCTAGCTTTCCCTTTCCTATGTCGGTGGCATGATCTAATAAGAACACAATTTAAAACACTTTTAAGCTTGCAGGCATAAACAGAATTTTAATAAACTTGGCGCCCAAAAGTAACCCCGACAATGTCGATCACTCCCAAACTTCCCAATTACTCAACATTGTTGATAATGGACCCGGAAAGGCCCGTTTCGCCCGACCCGGCGAATCTGCCCGGGATTGGAAAACGTCCTTCCGGGGCTCCGAAAATTCCTGTTTTCGTTTCTACGGTCTTAGAATAATTCAAGGGTTCCTATGCACTCGACGGAATCGCTTTCCGACTTCCGAGTAATTTAATTCGCGTTTAAAGTTTCTAAACCCCTCAATTACAACTTTCACAATTTAAATCCAAATTTCGATCCGGGTGTGGATTTACACTTGTGGAACGTCCTAAACCACCCGAACACGAAAACCCGTGACCCAAGCGTGTGGGCCCCACCCGGCCATCTTTGGCCGTGGGTGGCTAGGGCCGGTTCGCCATGGTGGTGGCCGGTCCTAGCTCCGGCCAGCCACCGTGCACGGTGGCCGAAGCTCCCTCCGAGCCTCCGGTCACCGGAAAACGATCATCCTTTGGCTCCATAACACCCCCAACGAACCCCACACCTCAACTCATCCATAAAGTACTAGTTTTAACCCAAACCCTAACTTTCAAACTTAACAAAATGAAAATCAGTTAGATGCTCACCGTAGAGAATGACGGTGTGAACTCGATTCTTCGATCGTTGAGACGATCCGTCGGTTGGATCGTCGGGAATACACAAAGCCCCAACCATTTCTTCTCTTTTTCTCCATTTTCTCCTTCTCTTTCCTCTCTCCACTTTCTCTCCCTATTTTCTTCTCCTTTTTGGTGTTATGGCCGAACACTCCATTTGCTTTCCCTTTTGTTTTGTTTTAAAATAACAACTAACACTTAAATTGGAAAACTAACCTCAAGTAGTCTTCTTTTGTTTTGTCCAAGAAACCTAACACCACCACATTGGTGACATATGGAAAGCGGGTCCCATCCCTTTTGGAGAATATCTTCTAGATATTTTCCAATCAGATTCGCGAAATTCGGCCGTCTAGGGCCCGAACGGGCACTTTTTCCAAGAAATTACGAAACTTCACGGGCTGCAAGGAAACGGCTCAGCTAAGACCACTGTGACGACGGCTAAGCTTTTTGGATCCAAAACGGACCTCGAACGGACCAAAACGTCGCTCGGTTGACTATTCCAGCAAAAAGTCAACCTTTTCCAAATTTGTCAGAAAGTTGCCCTGAGTCCCCCGGAACTCACTTTGGTCGATACCGGGGTCAACTTAAGTCCGATATGACCCTCGGGGTCAAATTTAGGTTCATATTAGTGTCTGTCCAAATTTTTTAAATTTTCCTGTTTTTCGCCTATTTGACTGGCGTTGACCGGGAGTGGTTCTTACAATTAGCCTCTTCCTTCACACCCAAGTCGTTGATGCCATAGAGTTAAAGGATCAGGCTCATCAGTAACCGCATTAACCTCTTCCACTGGCATCTCTGCCATGTAAAAAGTTCCCCTCTTCCATATTCGGGTAATAATCAAATTCCCTTTTGATACCTTCCATTAGTCGTCCTTAAATGTTACACCATATGCCAGACGTTCCAGGTGACCTTGAGGCCGCTTCTCTTGTGATTGTGATCCTCCACCGTCCTTGGACACCTTGTCCTCACGTGTAGTCAAGGCAAAGGATGTCTTCATGTTAGGAAAGAGCATAGGTTGAATGGTAAAGGGGGTAGGTGTACTACCGATCCCTTCTCACATACCATTTCATTTACCATTACCTCCTATTGGGGGTTTTCAATACTCTGAACTTTAGGCAAGATTGTAGGTTGAATTTCAAGAGACTCGTAAGTGGGGGAAGTTCCTTTTGATTGGCTGGTGATAGTAGCCTGATGGGATTCCAATCGCTCCTGAGAACCTGTAACACAATAATAAAAAATTGGATCAACATGTGTTTTTGTCGCAAAGGGCAGAGCGGAGGGTGGCGTGGCATCCCAGTCTGAATGGAAGAGCCCTTCCGATTAGATGGTCGGGAGAACTCTTAAGGACTCTCCGAATATTCTTGCTAGCTGGTTCACACCCGGTAGGACAGCCATGCAATCCTGGTTTAAGTGTCCGAGCCAACGACACCGATAGCAAAAATCCAGCAACTTTTCGTATTCAAGACAAACCTTGAGAGGGTTTACATTTGAATCAAGTTTCAGTATAAGGTGGCGGCGATGCGACCGTGTAGCATCCATTTACACCCTAAGCCATAGGAACACGTCTCATCCCCGTGGCTGGCTTGGATTCTTCGGGTTTCTCGTCTTCCGGATTTCAACTTGTAAGCTCTCACTTATATGAGAACATATCAGAAGCATAAGTTT
This sequence comes from Erodium maritimum, assembly GCA_963921825.1. Lineage (NCBI taxonomy): Eukaryota > Viridiplantae > Streptophyta > Magnoliopsida > Geraniales > Geraniaceae > Erodium > Erodium maritimum. Next base: position 37,500,753 of record OY997592.1, on the reverse strand, counting down.
TCCAGTTGACTGCGTGGAGGTAGAGGAGTAAGGAGCAGTACAGTCCCATAGAAGGACTATGGCTCCGTAGCTCGTATACCATCTATCGCAACTTTCGAAAGGAAACATAATGCTACTATTTTTTTCGTTAGTGGTTGAACCTTCAAGTCCCCACATTCCATGCATTTTCAATCACAGTGCAGTGGGATCGGGGTCTTACCCTTTTATCGGGGAGGTCGGCGAGAGCATACCGGTACAAATAGTCGTAAACTGTCGGAACCGTGTTGGCTAAGACCTCTATAATAGCATCATCCTCGAACTCATCTTTCTGTAAGTCATTAATGGACACCTTAGTGAGCTTTGCCTGAATTGAGTCCAAACTGGTCGGACTTGAGTCCGGAGGTGGTTGCGGCATGAAAGCTGAGTGGAGGCTCGGTGATGTGGGTCTAGGTATTCTCCCAAAAAAGAACCACTTGTGTGTTGCTTCGTAAGGCCTAGATTGCAAAGGAAAACGGAGGTGTGAGTAGAAATTGCGGTTACAGGGGCTTCGTGGGTTGGGAGCAGGGCGGAGAGGTGGGCGATTTGTTCCTCGAGAGGAGGAAGTTAATGAGGCTATCGAGATTTCTAGCGACGGGTAGTTTTGAGAGGTCATAGTGGGTTCGGAGAGAGGTGTAGGTGTTGGAGAAGAAGAAGAAGAAGAGCGAGGATGAGAAGGAAGTTTCAGAGAACTTTAGCGAGAAGAGAAGGAAAAAGGGGACAAGCCTACGTCATCAACACAAGTCTCGAACAAAGGGAAGAGTTGAAATGCGACAGAAAGAACACGCGATAGAGATGGGCTCAAGACAAATAGATTTCTCCTCTACTAATATAATATATTTATATAAATATTAAACACATAAAGGGCTAAACATGTCATCCCCAACCAAAATTTTGATCATGACCCAACCTTCAGTCAATCGTATTTAACCCTAATAGGATCCATTAAACCAGTTTTGATATGATTGAGTCTCTTTTGACATATTTTGCTACCCTTACAATTGAGGGAGAAGGAGGAAAAACATTCGAAGCTCCAAAGCAAGGGTGATTTGCATAACATCAGGAAAGAGAATCAACAGTTTAAGGTCTATACCCTTTTTGCGTCTTTAACAGAAAACCACAGATTGAAGATAAGCATATCTAAAGGTTCGAGCACTAAGGCTTATCATACCCATCATGTACTTGGTAGCTATTGCTAGAAGATAGAGCTGTCCTTGGGCCACCACATTAACACCCCCAACCACAACATGCTTGGAAAGAAATGGTAGGAGAGGCATCATATCGCAAAGCATGCACAATTGGGCCAGCACTGGCATAACAAGGAAGACATACTGTTCATAATTGATATGATGCTAAACATACTTATGACTAAATACATTAAGGATTTATTTGCGGACATGCCTCATTATTGAGGTTGATTAAGAACCCCTTTGGTTTAATCTATGGTTAAAATAATCTAGACAAAGATTAACTTTATGTATTTAAAAAAAATTGTGAATGTTAGTTGGGGTAGCTTTTAGGATACTTTCGTGTCATATAGACAAGATTTTTCTTTATGAAATCAATGGGAGATCCGAAATTTTTGCTTCAAAGAGTGATGATTAGACACATGTGAAGGCTTATTTATGTTTTTCCTGATTTGATTTAATGCAATGGTGCTTGTTTTTTTTTTTTCTAAAACGAGAGGAGAGAAATTTTATTGATCATGACAAAAATCATAAACATAAACGTAACCTGGGTCCCTGACCCTGAGTTTGAGTATTTGTCCGAAACCTCTGTAGGGTTTCTAGCACACTTGACTCGTATTGTTTGATCGTTTTTGTATTGTAGACTAACAGAAACAGAAAAACAACCATAAATGCCAATTCGTCTGAGATCCCATAACTTTCGTAGCGAGGCCTCCTGGTATTGCTAGCTCTCTGCCTTGAGTCGCTAGAATGTTTATTTGTGGTGTGGAGGACGTAGCGTACGCTCGGTGCTCCGGATGTGACTTCATCGATACTTCACGCAGAAGCAGATTGATCACCATCGGGTCGACCCAAAATGAGTCGTCCAGTCTCGGGGTGGCCGACTTTGGTTGTCGAGGATACAGAACCCGACCTAACATCCCTCCTCCTTGGTCCCAAGCCCAGCGACCCTCAAGAATCGCTCCGGTCACCACCACGTTGATGTTATGGTGTGATTGAGCCTGTCCTGGAGCTACACGGGGCCGGTGCCTAGTCGGCCCGATCGATGGTTGCACCCCGTTGCCGATGGCGACGACGTGGAGAGTGAGGAGGCCGATAGTGGCGGCGTGGAATCTGTTCGTACCAGGGAGGGCACGGCGCAAGGGGAGGGTAGATGGTGGTCGAGACTGATGCGCAACCTGAGACAGGAGCACGGTGGAACACGTCGACCGGAGGGATGATCGTCGACGACGAGAATTCAATCCTTGAGGGGTTCGATGAGTAACTCTAAAGGGTTCAAAGAGAGCGACACTTTTCATGGGTTCATCGCCACCGCCTTGCGTGGTAACTTCAAGATTGATGGCGGCATCCCCCCACATTGCCGTTGTGATCCTAGTGAAAAGCGTCATGGCCATGGCCAAACCTGTGTGCGTCGCTAGATAGGAAAAAAGAGAAACGGAGGGTTTTGTGGTCTCTTTTCTTCTAGTGGTGCTTGTTAGTAACAAATTTATCAATAAAAATAAATCAAATAGAAATTATGTCTTAACATAAAAATCGTGTGAACCCATCCGAACCATAAATTTTTATAAATAGATGAATGAGATGCAATTGAATGGTTGACTTGCTCATTGCAAAACCACGTCACTTTTTGGTAAGTTGTATGGGCTTTTCAGTAAAACTACCATATATTTTTTTTACCAATTCACAAATTTAATTTTTTCCGCTTTGTTTGAACTCTGATTGGCTTCAAATTTGTGCCAATATTTTTATTTTTAAAGGGCTTTCTATCAAGTTCAGTCATGAATATATTTTGAAGAACTAAAAAAAATATTTCAGGGTTGATTTAAAAAAAAAAAACTAAATCTGGGTAATTTCTATCACCTCATCACATGTCTAGTTTTATCAACACTGAACACTGGTTTTATCAACACGGAACACAAGGTTTATCACCTCATTTTACAAAAACTGAACATGATTTTTATCACCTCATCACTTGTTTTTATATCACCTCGTCACATGTCTTTTATCAACATTGAACACTAGTTTTATCAACACTAAGCATTAGGTTTATCACCACATCACATATATTTTATCACCTCATAGCTTGTTTTTTATTACATCAGCACACATGTTTTATGACCATAACATATGTTATTTATCAACATTAAACATTATTTTTGTCAACACTGAACACTAGTTTTATCACCTTGATATGAAACATTTATTAGTGAAGATTTATCAATACTCAACAATAGTTTTATCACCCCGATATAATTTATTTATTTTCGTGCTTCAAAATATATTCATGACTGATCTTGTTTTAAAGCCCTTGGAAAAATAAAAATAATGGCGCAAGTTTGAAGTTAATCGGAGTTGAAACGAACCGGAAATTATTAAATTAGTGAATTGGTCAAGAAAAAAATGGGCATTTGTCCGCATGCCACCATGTTATTAGAATTATGCCCTTACTTGTGTAAGAGATTTCTAAATTGTGCGTTAGTTTGGTGCTTGTAGGTGATGATGTGACATCATGGAAAATGTTGGATCTTAGGTGTGTGTGGATCGGATGAGTTCACACAGTTCTTAGGATAAGAGTGCTTTTTAATTAATTTCAATAGAATTACATAGTAGAAAAGGGTGAATACAACTTAAAAGCCAACGCTCGGGCGTTCATATTGATCTTACTTAGTGTTTTTTAGTTGAGCAAATGGTTTATTTATCATCAATAGTATTAATGGTTCAGGTCTTGATTACCAAGACAAGAGCAAGGATGAAAACTCCTCGGTTACAAGAAAAGAGAAATTCTAACTATGATATGAAAAGTACTCACTTAAGAACATAAATATAGAAAATTAAAGACAAGAAAATAAGAAACAAAAAAAAAACCTTGAGAGGTTAAATCAGATAAGGCTGAAATTTCTTATTTGAGGTGCACCAATTTGATTGTTTTGTGATTTGAGTTACAAATAAAGACCTTTGAACCCTCTCATTAATACATGTATGCTAGGTTAACATTCAAACATTTTGTATTTGGGGGATCGCTTGTTTATCTAATCAAATGATTCGACACAACCTTAATAACTTTCTTTTTTCCATAATGTCTCTTACGGAATCAAATGTGATTGAGAAGCCGTTCACCAAGAATGAGGTAATTTGTTCCTTGTCCACCTGTTCAGGAGAGGAGACTCCAGAGTTAGATGGTTTCTTTTTTAGAATAAGAAGAAATACTATTACTCAGACCAGGGGCGGAACGAAATAGTACTTAAGGTGTTCCACGGAATACTCTAACATATGAGAACTTGGTGTAATGGTATAAGGCTCTTGTATATTTATAAGGGAACATGAGTTCGATTTACCACTTAAACATCTTGAGTTTTTTTTCTTCTACCTTCGTTACGCCTGAAATTTTTTTCCTGGTTCTGCCACTAACTCAGACCATCAAAAGTCAGGAACATGCAAAGATGTTCCGGCAAACAATCATAATCTAACACTATATTAGCTCAAAACTGGGCATTTCTAGCTGATTCATGTGTTAGAATTTCCAGACTGATATTTTTGGGATTCTTACATTATTTTTACTCGTTCTGCAATTTGGTATGGGAGTGAACCCGTTCATCGAAATTCATATAAAAATTATTGTGAAATTAGATAAACTCATTTAAAGCATAGAAAAATACAATACTTGCCTAAGATCTTATATTCGAGAATTAGCTACGCATGCTTGTGATAAATTAATACAACATGGTCATCATGTAAGTTATACATATAAAACAAAAATAAGTGCAAATACTAAATACCTCGAAAATGAAGAACTTTTTTTAATTGCCGAAACTTGGAGTTATTCTTTTCTTGAATACAAATAGATGTCAATTCTTCAAATCTTTCGTAAGTTGTTCGTTATAGGTGAGTCCCCATTTTCCTAATTCTAAACCACCTATATATACACTCAAATTCATTTGTGACCTTTACACCATCTTCTCCCACTTATAGGGATGCTGAAAATAGTTTGGCATGTGAATAAATTAGTTGTGACATTGAATTCGATGCTCGTGTCCGATGGGTAACAGCTCGAGTAGGATTCGACCTGAAAAAAGATGGCAGTCCGCGTAGGAAATTGCGTCCATCAGTTATCATTTATGGCATAATTCGATCTAGAGCTCGTATCCGACAGGCACCAAAATGGGTACAGGTGCTTTGGCTCTTCTTGCTTCATTTTGCATTTTTTTTTTTTATCATTTTCGTTCAAATACCTGAAAAGTCTTAGCGAGAGGGAAAATACCGGATATACAATAAAAGTATAATAATTCTTATTAAAACCTATTAAAGGAGTTGTAGCTAAATGCGAGAACAGTTTGAGACAGAGTGCAATATGCACACATATCAACACTCCATGCTTTAGACTTTTCTCATCTTGAGAAAACTAAGAAAAGAAATAGTGAAGATAGTACTAGTTAAACCTCGGAGTTCATTCCTATAAGAGAAGTTCATGTCTCCTTTATTTTGAAACATGATGGTAAAAATAGATGTACAAAAGCCTTCGAAAACATATATTTTTTACAACGGTTTATCACGCCCCAACATGCCACATAGTTAGCTTCTTTATTATCCTCTTCAACGTGTCACGCCCCAAATCCGGGGTATGTACAATGTAGCATATGAACCTCTAAGCTCATTTATAAGATTGATGGAGAGGGGTATGTACCTCTTCAACGTGTCACGCCCCAAATCCGGTTTTGACCGGACTCGAGACGTGGAGTAGGAATTATAAATAAATAAATCATAAACATGAATTTTAAACGAAAACCAACTCCAAATCCTTAAGTTCCAAAATAACAATTGTGATAAGCATGAGTCAAACGCTCAAACTAAAACAGGTAAGGAAAACATAGTTTAATACATAAAGTGGGAAGTACGTCTTGACTACAATAAACCACCCGGATCCTCAAGGAACTCCCGAGCCCTGAGGCAACCTCTAGTCCTACTCATCAATGAAACCTGTAAAAACAGTAAACAAGGAAAGGGTGAGCTTACGCTCAGTAGGAAAAAGTAGTAAAGTAACCCCCCCCCCCCCCCCCCCCCCCCCGCTTTGACAACAAAAGTCCCGATTAGTACGATTATCCAAAAGACCCCATAATTAGAGATCAACAAGAATTGCAACACTTAATAAAATAGTAACTCACATGAGATCAACAGGGAGACAGCTTATTCACCAATAGAACCAACTAAAGAAACGCACGAGTACCGAGGTAGAGATAGTCAAAACTACAAGACTCCGACCCACACACAAACCAACACAACATACCGGAATGCCCCTCGCTCCAGAGGGACACATATCATCGGGGCTCCCGGTAACGTTCCCACAAGGAACACATATCATCGGGGCTCCGGAAATGTCTCCAAAGGAACATAGATCATCGGGGTGAAACAACAATATACCATGCCGGAATATCCCTCGGCCTAGGTCTTCCCGGAAATCCCTCGGGGCATAAACACGACACCTCGTGCCAAAACACAAACCGTCGCCCTAGGTACTACCCTACACCGGCATACCCCCTATGTGTAGGTACCATATTGGAACACAAATCGTCGGCCTAGGTACTACCCTACACTGGCATACCCCCTCGGTGTAAGTACCATACCAGAACACAACTTGTCGGCATGGGTACTACCCTACACCGACATACCCCCTCGGTGTAGGTACCATACCGGAACACAACTCGTCGGCCTAGGTACTACCCTACACCGGCATACCCCCTCGGTGTAGGTACCATACTGGAACACAACTCCTCTTGGAACACACATCAAGAGAATAACACGCATCATAATGTCATAGTTCAACCACGACTTACCAAGCCCAACAATCTTACCACAACATGCCACATAGAACTCATATGATCAACCAACTTACCGGCATGACTTACCAACCACGTCTCATCGGTCTATCATTCACCCGATCATATCATTAGCCACAATCACATCATATTCACACATTCACTCATTCAATCATATCACATTCACACATTCAATCATTCAGTCATATCACGGATCAACCATTCACATTACAATCATCATAATTAATCTAGTTTTGTATGACTCTTATATTAACCAAGGAACGGAACATGCATCGACATTTGAGACAATAGAACATAACCACAATCAATCCTAAGGCTCGTCATGGCCATTCTACCAGCACGACAATTTCCCAATAATTGAAAGCGGTTAAACTAGTGAATCACATCCTATATGCATACTAAGACTCTTCCGGTTATTAACATAATTGAAAGCGATTATTCTAGTGAATCACATCATATATGCAAACTAGGACCTTTCCGATTATTATTATCCTATAGGCATACTATTAGCATTCTTTAAATTAAGAGTGGAGTTTACTAGTCTTCCCTACCTCGAATTCTCCAACACTTAACCAATCCTAGCAGCTGACGTCCTGGCTAGCTTCCTCCTCGTTCTCTCACGCGGTTCCAAAGGCCTCCTCCTTCGTCGAGCACGAGTCCAAGGTCTTGGATCACAATTAATACTATAATTAAAGGCTAACCAAAGGTGGTTTAAAAGGCAAGCATCTAAGTTAAAGTCCCCAAACAAACGGCTCAAGACAAAAGTTCGAATTAGATGAAAACACCCAAAAAGGGCTCAAAACAGGTCTGCCACGGTTCGGGTCACTGATCCGTGAGGCCACCCGTCACGGATGACGTCAAGGAACCGTGACGGGTGCCGTCACGGCCTCCGTCACGGAGCCCTGACGTCTCCCGTCACGGTACCTGTCACGCCCCAATAAAACATTTTGAAACCTTTTACATAAATCACTTTAAAATCACCGCTTGTTCAACAAAAATAATCATTTAGAACTTAAAGGTACGTCCCAACAAATGGACAAAAAGCAAGGTATACGCCGCTAGACTCAAAAGTAAACCCAGAATCCCGCTCCTAGCTCTTCAAGCTTCAGAAGCTCACCCAGTCCAACCTGCGACCGATACCTGTAGGATAAGCAGCTAGGGGTGAGCGTTCGCTCACCACCACGGATAACAGACTGACTACGACATACTTAGCAGACAATGCCGGTAACACCAACAACAAACTCAACCACCGGGGATCACTATCCCCAAATTCAAGTACTCCGACTGACACACACCCACTGTTACTTTCCTCAACCGACTCAACACTCGAACACGTAATGTAGACCCGACACAACGATCGACGACAACCTCCAAAGACACGACAGACAACCATGCAACACCCAAGATCACAAAGGATCGCACACCAAACAAGATCACAAATGATCGCACTCCAGCTGCTCAGTAACCTCTCTCACTCACGCTCTTTGCCGATCCCTATCAGGCCAGGCGGTCGACCTGTCTCAGTAACCTCTCTCACTCACGTGCTTTGTCGATCCCTGTCGGGCCAGGCGGTCGACCTGTCTCAGTAACATCTCTCACTCACGTGCTTCCCCGACACAAAGTCGGGCCAGGCGGTCGACCTGTCTCAGTAACCTCTCTCACTCAAGCACTTTGCCGATCCCTGTCAGGCCAGGCGGTCGACCTGTTTCAGTAACCTCTCTCACTCACGCACTTTGCCGATCCCTATCGGGCCAGACGGTCGACCTGTCTCAGTAACCTCCCTCACTCACGCGCTTTGCCGATCCCTATCGGGCCAGACGGTCGACCTGTCTCAGTAACCTCTCTCACTTAGGTAACCACAATTACAATCACAAGCAAGTTCAACAAACAACAACAACACAGGTTCAACGCTCCACAGGCACTCATGGCCACCCAAGACACACCGACAATAACTCACGGGCTCAACAACCCCACGGGCACTCACGACCACTCAAGACACACCAACAGTAACTCACGGGATAAACAACCCCACGGGCACTCACGGCCTCCCAAGACACACCAACAGTAACTCACGGGCTCAACAACCCCACGGGCACTCACGACTACCCAAGACACACCAACAGTAACTCACGGGCTAAACAACCCCACGGGCACTCACGGCCTCCCAAGACACACCAACAGTAACTCACGGGCTCAACAACTCCACGGCACTCACGACCACCCCAAGACACACCAACAGTAACTCACGGGCTCAACAACCCCACGGGCACTCACGGCCTCCCAAGACACACCAACAGTAACTCACGAGCTCAACAACCCTACGGCACTCATGGCCACCCAAGACACACCAACAGTAAAGACACGGGTTCAACAACCCCACGGGCACTCATGGACACCCAAGACACCAACAGTATCACACGGGCTCTCATGGCCACCCAAGACACAACAGTAAAGTACGGGCTCTCATGGCCACCCAAGACACAACAGTAAAGTATGGGCTCTCATGGCCACCCAAGACACAACTACACAATCAACCTCCGGGCATAACCGATGCCTCCAGCAGTTCTAATATCAATAGACTCACAATCAACCTCCGGGCATGGTCATATGCCTCCAGTAATTCTAATATCGATAAATTCACTGCTCCTACGACACTACTAAGTGTCACATGCATTTCTGATGTTCGATAAGTTCCCGTATCATACGACACTACCCGGTGTCGCCTGCCTTTCTAATATTCGATAAACTTACTTAACCCACGACACCCCGGTGTCACATGCAATTCTACTGTTAAATTTCCCTAATCAGGGCCGAGATCCGGCTACTTTTCCCTACCTCTTGAAGCGTGTCAAACCCGATGCTCGCTCTCCGACAATGCTCCAAATTTCCCGCTTAGCCTCCTCTTTCCACGGTAGGCAAAACAGTCTACAATTATTACAATTTACACACTTTTTAAGTAAGCATGCGAAACCCGAATTTAAAGAATTAAACGCCCAAACTCAACCCCGACAATGTCGATCACTCCCAAACTTCCCAATTACTTGACATTGTCGATAAAGGGCTCAGAAAAGCCCGATTCGCCCGACATGGCGAATCTGCCCGGGTTTTGAAAACGCCCTTCCGGGGCTCCAAAAATTCCCGTTTTCGTTTCTACGGTCTTAGAATAATTCAAGGGGGCCAACGCAATCGACGGAATCAATTTCCGACTTCCGATCAATTTCATTTGCGTTTAAAGTTTCTAAACCCGTCAATTACAACTTTTACAATTTAATTCCAAAATTCGTTCCGGGTGAGGATTGACTACTTGGGGAACGTCCTAAACAACCCGAACACGAAAACTCGATACCCGAGCATGTGGGCCCCACACGGCCACAATGGGAAAATTTCCTTTTCGCCCCAAAACGTTTCTAACGAACCCCAAACCTCAACCATTCATCTTTAAACCAATTTTAAACAAAACCCAACCTTAATCAAACCGTTTAAACTCAAACCCTAAATTTCAAACGTACTAAAATGAGAAAAAATTGGGTTCTCACTGTAGGGAATGACGAGGGGAGTTCAAATCTTCAATCGTTGAGTCGATCGGTCGGTCGGATCGTCGGGAAATCACCAAAAACCCAACCTTCTTCTTCCTTTCTCTCCTTCCCTTTATCTCTCTTCTTTTCTCTCTCTTCTCTCTCCTAAACTCTGAAATGGCCGTGTACTTCATTTCCTTTCCCTTTTGTTTTGTTTTAAAAACACACCCTTTTAACATATTTACAAAACTAACCCTCAAGTCCCATCTTTTGTTTTGTCCAATAAACCTAACACCACCACATTGGTGACATGTGGCAAGTGGGTCCCATCCCTTTTTGGAAAATATCTTCCAGATATTTTTCAATCAGATTCCCGAAATTCGGCCGTCTCGGGCCCCGAACGAGCACTTTTTCCAAGAAATTACAAAACTTCACGGGCTACAAGGAAATGGCTCAACTAAGACCGCTATGACAACAGATAAGCTTTTTGGATCCAAAACGAGCCTCGAACGGACCAAAACGTCGCTCGGTTAACTTTTCCAGCAAAAAGTCAACCTTTCCCAAATTGGTCAGAAAGTTGCCCTGAGTCACCCATAACTCACTTTGGTCGATATCGGGGTCAACTCAAGTTCGATTTTACCCTCGGGGTCAAATTTGGGTTCATTTAGGTGTTTGTCCAAAAATTTTAAATTTTCCTGTTTTCCGCAGGTTTGACTGGCGTTGACCGGGAGCGGTTATTACAATCTACCCCCCTTAAAGAATTTCGTCCGTGAAATTTAAACCAGACGTACCTCAGGAGTCGAACAGATCGGGGTACTTCGCGCGAACCTTGTCCTTGCGCTCCCAAGTCGACTCGGCCTCGTGGTGCCGCCACCGCACCCGTTCTAAGCGGATAACCTTTTCGCGCAGGACCTGCTCTCGTGGATCCGTTTTCCCAAACCGGTTTCTCCTCATACGAGACATCACTCGTTACCTCGACATCTGCCCACTCAAAGACGTACTCAAGACCTCGGAAGGACTGATACATCGCGAGGCTAACCCGCCTCCGCCCCGGTTGAAACGCATTAGTCCACCTTTCGGACTCACCTCCAGGGGTACAAGACCACTGATTGCTGACTCGAGAGGTCGGCGCCGTCTATCAGAATTGCTCATGCTGACTCTATGCGGTCTTCAACCGCTCACGCTTCGGCACGACCGACTCAGCTGTCTCTCGGTCCAGTTCTAGACCCAGTGACCCCTCATTCCTCACTTCCGCCCCGCACACGGGCGACTGACACGACCTACCATACAACGTTCCGAACGGTGCCATCATGATACTGGCCTGAAAGCTGTTGTTGTAGGCGAACTCGGCTAACCGCTCACGAAACCCATCGTGACGTGCCCCCATTTCCACTGTGCAACCCGCAGTGGCTGCAATAATCCAGCGGGGTGCTGTTGTTCGGCTCTCACCTGGCGACGAGTGAGGCATCGCGATACTAACTCCACGACCGCTCTCTACATCCCGCTCCACTAGACATGCCACCTGATGTCGCGCTCCTCTTAGTGCTACCCACGTGCACTATCAGACCCGAATGCTGCGACTCTCGCAGCTCGTCGCCAGTAATAGTTGGTATTGACTTGGCATTTCGCCATCCAATCCATTCCCAAGATTACGTTTAAAGGTTGTCATTTCGTAAGTATCCTTCCCACGGATATACGCACACGCTAAGTCGATGCCGATCCTCGCGGATCCTCGCAGTCTCTCTAAGACTTCGCTCTACTACCGTTGTCGTGTCTAACATACCCGATCCTTGGGGTGAGGACTCGATCCAGCATCAGGGCTCTTGAGCCCTCTCTCGAACCCTCCTGTATCGGTTCGCTTCTCCAACTCCGCAGGCACGACAGACCCTAGTTAACACCACCCCACCACCAACCGGCGTGTCCAGACGCAGGGGTGGACTCAACGTCTCTAAACTCAGCCACAACCTCTCAGCACAACATGACGAACAAACGAGTGTGACATCCCGGTATCCAATAAAACTGACGCCCAAATCGGAGACCGAACACCCACTCCATTAGTCACTCCGGTAAGGTCTAGTGCAACCCTCACACGGTTCTCTAGGCATTTACTTATAACTTTCCGCAACCAAACCAGTGTTCGCTACTCGTCCCTTGCGGGAAAAGTAGTAAAGGGGATGAGCGTTATGCTCACCTCCACGGACACCTGTTCGATTATGGCATACTAGTAACGCACTAGAGACTTACCGATCTAACCAGGGCAAACCAGTACCTCAAAACCTGATGCCAAACGTCACACTGCTCACGCTATCAACACCTCAAGCACTCGCTCATGTAAGATAAACCTCGACACGGGAAACACGTCCTCAATTCAGTAAATCAATATTGCTCACAACCTCAATACCCCAATTACCCGACCACGTAGGGAAACATCAAGACGGTGATCACGCTCTCAACTAAGCAAACACTATTGCTCACACTATCAATACCCCAATTACCCGATCGCCTAAGGAAACCTCAAATAACCCACTCACGTAAAGGAAACCTCAACCCACCCGTTCACGCGAGGGAAACCTCGAACACCCGTTCACCTAGGGAAACCTAGTTCGTATGGCGCCGCAGCGCACTAACCCTAGCCCCTCTCCGTGGTGAGACTCTCACGCCGAGGCGTTGTATCACTACCGCAGGTTATTGATGAGTCTCGAACCCAAGACCTCATCCCTTAACACCGAACTTGCGACCTCTACAACCAACACAACCGTGAACACCACCACGCAAAGCCAACACTCAAACTGCACAATCAGGACAGTGGAACAAAACAGGAATCACGGACCCGTGATAGACCCCGTCACGGTTGGGATCACGGTGCCGTGACAAAGGCCCTAAAATGGCCAAAACCCTCTGATCCGTCACGGTTCCGTGACAGGATCCGTGACTCTCGCGCAGGGCAGTTTTCCAAAAACGTATTAAACTCGACCCTTACTCCCTTTTTAACCTCAAAGAGAAACCTTGGACGACACACACACTCGACCAACAATTCAACAACACACGTACAACAATTTAAGACCAAACACAAGTCTCCCAACCTCAATCATAAGCCGACACGGCCAAACAACACCATAACATTATTCGCCCACCTGGCCAACCAACACCGAACCACGCCCACCGGGCCAACCAAAATCAAGGCACGCCCACAGGGCCAATCAAATTTTAAAACGCGCCCACTGGGCCAACCAATTTTAAAAATCTCTCCACTTCACTAAAAACCTCATTTCTTGACATCACGTAGTCACAACCCGGTCCAGGCGTCCCCGAACTACGTTGTACCCACTTGACATCAGCACCGTCACGCTCGACTACAGGGGCGCCCCTGAGTCGAGTCGCGACAGTTTAAAAATGTTTCACGCAGCAACACACAAACAGTATGCCAGTAACCCCGTACTACACATACACACAAACACAACCAGGTTTCAAAACACAACGGGTCTACGCACGGTTCCGACCTGCGTACCCAACGCACAACGGGACTTTACTGACTCGACTCTCCCCACCTAATTGACGTACAGTCCGAGGTGTGAAACCTCGAGCTCTGATACCAAGCTGTCACGCCCCAATTTCAGTAAACCGAACTCAGGACGCGAATGTTTAAAACAATAAAACATTTTGAAACCTTTTACATAAATCACTTTAAAATCACCGCTTGTTCAACAAAAATAATCATTTACAACTTAAAGGTACGTCCCAACAAATGGACAAAAAGCAAGGTATACGTCGCTAGACTCAAAAGTAAACCCAGAATCCCGCTCCTAGCTCTTCAAGCTTCAGAAGCTCACCTAGTCCAACCTGCGACCGGTACCTGTAGGAAAAGCAGCTAGGGGTGAGCGTTCGCTCACCACCACGGATAACAGACTGACTACGGCATACTTAGCAGACAATGCCGGTAACACCAACAACAAACTCAACCACCAGGGATCACTATCCCCAAACTCAAGTACTCCGACTGACACACACCCACTGTTACTTTCCTCAACCGACTCAACACTCGAACACGTAATGTAGACCCGACACAACGATCGACGACAACCTCCAAAGACACGACAGACAACCACGCAACACCCAAGATCACAAAGGATCGCACACCAAACAAGATCACAAAGGATCGCACTCCAGCTGCTCAGTAACCTCTCTCACTCACTCGCTTTGCCGATCCCTGTCAGGCCAGGCGGTTGACTTGTCTTAGTAACCTCTCTCACTCACGCGCTTTGTCGATCCCTGTCGGGCCAAGCGGTCGACCTGTCTCAGTAACCTCTCTCACTCACGCGCTTCCCCGACCCAAAGTCGGGCCAGGCGGTCGACCTGTCTCAGTAACCTCTCTTACTCACGCGCTTTGCCGATCCCCGTCAGGCCAGGCGATCGACCTGTCTCAGTAACCTCTTTCACTCACGCGCTTTGTCGATCCCTATTGGGCCAGGTGGTCGACCTGTCTCAGTAACCTCTCTCACTCACGCACTTTGCCGATCCCTATCGGGCCAGGCGATCGACCAGTCTCAGTAACATCTCTCACTCAGGTAACCACAATCACAATCACAAGCAAGTTCAACAAACAGCAACAACACAGGTTCAACACTCCACAGGTACTCATGGCCACCCAAGACACACCGACAATAACTCACGGGCTGAACAACCCCACGGGCACTAACGGCCACCCAAGACACACCAACAGTAACTCACGGGCTCAAAAACCCCACGGGCACTCACGGCCTCCCAAGACACACCAACAGTAACTCACGGGCTCAACAACTCCACGGCACTCACGGCCACCCCAAGACACACCAACAGTAACTCACGGGCTCAACAACCCCACAGGCACTCACGGACTCCCAAGACACACCAACAGTAACTCACGGGCTCAACAACCCCACGGCACTCACGGCCACTCAAGACACACCAACAGTAAAGACACGGGTTCAACAACCCCACAGGCACTCATGGCCACCCAAGAGACCAACAGTATCACACGGGCTCTCATGGCCACCCAAGACACAACAGTAAAGTACGGGCTCTCATGGCCACCCAAGACACAACTACACAATCAACCTCCGGGCATAACCGATGCCTCCAGCAGTTCTAATATCAATAGACTCACAATCAACCTCCGGGCATGGTCATATGCCTCCAGTAACTCTAATATCGATAAGTTCACTACTCCTACGACACTACTAAGTGTCACATGCATTTATGATGTTTGATAAGTTCCCGTATCATACGACACTACCCGGTGTCGCCTGCCTTTCTAATATTCGATAAACTTACTTAACCCACGACACCCCGGTGGCACATGCAATTCTACTGTTAACTTTCCCTAATCAGGGCCGAGATCTGGCTATTTTTCCCTACCT
The DNA here is from genome assembly GCA_963921825.1 of Erodium maritimum. Classification (NCBI taxonomy): domain Eukaryota; kingdom Viridiplantae; phylum Streptophyta; class Magnoliopsida; order Geraniales; family Geraniaceae; genus Erodium; species Erodium maritimum. The sequence goes on along the minus strand of OY997592.1, from coordinate 37,484,809 downwards.
CTTGAAGCGTGTCAAACCCGATGCTCGCTCTCCGACAATGCTCCAAATTTCCCGCTTAGCCTCCTCTTTCCACGGTAGGCGACACAGTCTACAATTATTACAATTTACACACTTTTTAAGTAAGCATGCGAAACCCGAATTTAAAGAATTAAACGCCCAAACTTAACCCCGACAATGTCGATCACTCCCAAACTTCCTAATTACTTGACATTGTCGATAAAGGGCTCGGAAAAGCCCGATTCGCCCGACATGGCGAATCTGCCCGGGTTTTGAAAACGCCCTTCCAGGGCTCCGAAAATTCCCGTTTTTATTTCTACGGTCTTAGAATAATTCAAGGGTTCCAACGCAATCGACGGAATCAATTTCTGACTTCCGAGAAATTTAATTTGCGTTTAAAGTTTCTAAACGCAAATTAAATTACAACTTTTACAATTTAATTCCAAAATTCGTTCCGGGTGTGGATTAACTACTTGGGGAACGTCCTAAACCACCCAAACACGAAAAACCGATACCCGAGCATGTGGGCCCCACACGGCCACAATGGAAAATTTTCCTTTTCGCCCTAAAACGTTTCTAACGAACCCCAAACCTCAACCATTCATCTTTAAACCAATCTTAAACAAAACCCAACCTTAATCAAACCGTTTAAACTCAAACCCTAAATTTCAAACGTACTAAAATGAGAAAAAATTGGGTTCTCACCGTAGGGAATGACGAGGGGAGTTCAAATCTTCAATCGTTGAGTCGATCGGTCGGTCGGATCGTCGGGAAATCACCAAAAACCCAACCTTCTTCTTCCTTTCTCTCCTTCCCTTTATCTCTCTTATTTTCTCTCTCTTCTCTCTCCTAAATTCTGAAATGGCCGTGTACTTCATTTCCTTTCCCTTTTGTTTTGTTCTAAAAACACACCCTTTTAACATATTTAAAAAACTAACCCTCAAGTCCCATATTTTGTTTTGTCCAATAAACCTAACACCACCACATTGGGATGGGACATGTGGGTCCCATCCCTTTTTGGAAAATATCTTCTAGATATTTATCAATCAGATTCGCGAAATTCGGTCGTCTCGGGCCCCGAACGGGCACTTTTTCCAAGAAATTACTAAACTTCACGGGCTACAAGGAAACGGCTCAACTAAGACCGCTTTGAAAACAGATAAGCTTTTTGGATCCAAAACGAGCCTCGAACGGACCAAAACGTCGCTCGGTTGACTTTTCCAGCAAAAAGTCAACCTTTCCCAAATTGGTCAGAAAGTTGTCCTGAGTCCCCAAGAACTCACTTTGGTCGATATCGGGGTCAACTCAAGTCCGATATGACCCTCGGGGTCAAATTTGGGTTCATTTAGGTGTCTGTCCAAAAAATTTAAGTTTTCCTGTTTTCCGCAGGTTTGACTGGCGTTGACCGGGAGTGGTTATTACAGTACCTATCACGGATCCGTGACGGGTCTGGGCAGACTCGCCCTTCTTCTTCCTCCAGCTCTGAATTCACGAAAACAACTCGAAAACCTCCATTTTTAACCATCAAAAACTTCCAAAACAGCTCCACAAACATCAATAACTCAATACCCATCATGGGTCTTCATCAAAACTCCATAAATCAAATTAAAACCACCATCAAACTCCCTTTTCTCTCCAAAAATCATCATCCAACATCAAACCTCAAAATCCACAACAAGTTCATGCTTTAAACATCAAACCCATGGATTTAAATCATCAAAAACGAATTTAGTTTAGAGCTTTACCTTAGAAATGGAGAGTAGAAGAAGAAAATGGAAGAATCAAAGCCTTTGATGAAGAAATAACCCAAAGCTCCCCCTTTTCTCTCCTTTCTTCTTCTCCAAGCTTCAAACTTCACTCTCTCTCTCTACCCTCTCTCCAATTTCGGCCAGCACAAGTATATGGGCTGAATTGTGCTCTCAAATGCTATAAAGACCTAGATTAGTTAATGACCATAGTGCCCCTTAGGTCCAATTCACCCATTTTGGCTTATGTGAGGGTAAATGGGTCTTTAGAGATCCATTTCTTCTCCTCCAAGCCATTAAGGACAAGTGTCCTAGTGGGGACCACTTAGCTCTTAGAAAATCCAGCAATTTCAATTTAATTCGTTTTAGTCGATAAAAAGTCTCCGTTTGACTGAATATTGACTTTTCCAAAATTACAGTCATTTGAAAGGAAACGGCCCAATTAAGCTAACCGTAATGACCGCTAAGCTTTTTGGGCCCCGGAAAGGTCCCGAATGACTCCCGGAGTCATCAGTTGACTTTTCCAGCAAAAAGTCAACTTTCATCAAGATTCACCGATTCGACCGGGATCGACCGGAGGCGGTTCTTACAAATCGCATCTTAACTCTTATTCAATCATTGCAAACTTAAACATCGTGTATACTACTCATCAGACCATCCAAAAATATATTTTTTTTGTATTTTTTTATATGCAAAAAGACTTAGTGAAGGCACACACATCCCACACTTTTTTTTATAGATGAGGAGTTTATTTATCATCTTTGAATTACAAACAAGTAAAACAAAGAAAGGGGTTACAACTCAAAAAATGACGGTCAACCTAAAGACTAAAAACAAACTAAAATGATGAAAAAAAATCCAACCAAAATAATAGCTTGATGCGCAAGAAACACACAAGGCTCCGTCCTTGCAATCCAAAACGCACAAAAATGCAGAGCTATTGTTGTTGGTAATTAATCCGTGTGTTGTATATACACTAATCTGGTATATGTATACACTTGCAGATAAGGGAAATTCTATTCAAAAACCCTATATAATATTTATCCTGAGAGTTTGATTACATTCAAACTCTAATGGCTATCTATATCTCTAACACGCCCCTGCAGTCTGAATGGGAGGATCACAAATGTTTAGGTTGGATCTGAAATCAAGAACCAAGACCCGTGGTAGGCCTTTAGTGAAAATGTAGGCGATCTGAGAGCGAGAGGGGATGTGGAGAACACGAACGTGGCCCTTTGCAACCTTTTCTCGAACAAAATGAATATCAAGCTCAATGTGTTTGGTACGCTGGTGTTGGATGGGATTGCCAGATAGATAAATGGCGCTGATGTTTTCACAAGCGTAGCACGAGATAAAGGACAATGTAGTTAAAGGAGAAGATTCTGAATCCAACATGCTTCGGAAACGACGTTCGCGACAACCCTGTATTCAACCTCGGTGCTGGATCTGGAGAGAGTGGACTGGCGTTTTGAGGGCTTAGAGACCAAATTGTCCCCCAAAAACACACAGTAGCCCGAAGTAGAGCGACAAGTATCCGGACAACCAGCCCAATCAGCATCTGTATAAGAGATAAGACCTGAAATAGGTGAGGAGTATAAGTGTAGCCCGAGATGACTAGTTCCTTGGAGATATCGAATGATGCGCTTCAGAGCTCCCATGTGACTTGCCCGCGGATCATCCATATGGAGGCACACCTGTCGTATCGCATAAGAGATGTCGGGTCTAGTGTGTGAAGACCGCCACGGTAAAAAGATTTAAAATATTAAAATTATTCGTTTGGAACGTCGTGGTTGGAAAGTGGGTTAAAATTTTGGATCGAATGCAACAACAAAAAAAGAAGAAGAAAGGAACTAAACAAAAAAAAATGGACTTGGGCCAGGTCAGACTATTGGGCCAACCAGTCAGCTCAAAAGCCAACGTGGGCCAGCCCAGGTAGCCAACCCAGCCCAACTCAGCGTTCCCAAACCCTATACCGTTCACTCTCGCCTTCGTTACGCGCACAAACCCCGAGGTGCCTCCTTCTCTCTATCTTCCTCCCTCTCTTTCTGACCTCGCGCTCGAGCCCTCGACAATCCATCGCCGGCGACCACTCCCGGTCACGAAACGAAACAAGCCGTCACAAGACGACGCTGAAGCCACCGTCGTCGAGCTCGCGTCCGGAATCGAGCCCGCCGTCGAGCGGATCACACGAACCAGATCTGGTTCGCCATCGCCGCCGACGACCTCGAGCGTGTTTAGAGACGTACTGTGATTTTGAATTAAACTTTAACTTTGGATTTATGAGCTATTGAATCTTTTATCAGATTGTGGTGACAATCTATTATTACTTAAAACCTTATTTCATTTAAAGTTGTTTTAATTATTATCGTTTGAAGTTCACTTCTCGAGTCCGGTCAAAACCGGATTTGGGGCGTGACAATTTGGTATCAGAGCCTGGTTTCATTTTGAAATGATTTTTCAAAACCTCGGACCGTACGTCACCTAGGTGTGTAGAGTGGGTTGTTAGGTTGCTGTGTGTCGGTTACGCAATTCGGAGATGTCCTATGCGTAGAAACGAGACGGAAGAGTCTCGGGTTGGTGAAACGTCCGGCCTGAGTGCCGTATACTTTTGGTGAACCTGTGTGGTTGTTGACATTATTTGACTTAACTGTTGATCCAAGAATGGACGGAGTCGGGCGGTAAGAGTGAAATTACCGAGACCCGAAGTGTGCTGTGTTGGAGTTGAGTGCTGTGTGTGGGTGGTAATTGGTTGTCCCGCATAAGCGGATGGTTGACTTAACTTACGAACGGGTTAGACCCGATTTTCTGCAGAAACTGAAGTGTATGTACCATCACCATTCAGCTATAGGGGCCACTGTAGCTGGACGTGAATGGAGGGATACCAAGTGGTTACAACGTAATTCGGGGACGCCTGAACCGGGTTGTAACGACGCGATGTCAACATGAATGTTATGTTAGAAAGAAAACGTGTTAAGAAATTGAAACTAAGTATATGCTGTAAATTATGAAATTTCTTGGGGACTCGAGGTGCTGTTATACCTGATTTCTGTGTTGCCGTGCGAGTTCGCACGTGTGTTCGGTTGCGAGATAACCGTGAGCGTTTTCCATTGAGAATTGTTAGGTGATCAGTGTCAAGAGCAAAGTTGAGAAGGGTGTATGTGTTCGGTTCATTGTGAGTTTGATTTACGAGTTGTGCGTGAGTAAAGGTCAAGCGTTGTCTTGGAGTATTTATTTAATTTGACTTTTAATTGTTATGCTTACTAGTATGCCCTAATTGGACGGTTACTCGTGCTAGTGAACTGATGTTCACCACCTTAACTAATTTTCCTACTGAGCGAAAGCTCACCCCCTTACTTTGTTGTGTTTCAGGTCTTGAGCGGGATTTATACTAGCTGGATGCTCGATGCTTGGGAGCTAACGAGTGTACTAGGCTATCGTGTTTAGAGACGTACTGTGATTTTGAATTTAACTTTAACTTTGGATTTATGAGTTGTTGAATCTTTTATCGGATTGTGGTGACAATCTATTATTACTTAAAACCTTATTTCATTTAAAGTTGTTCTAATTATTATCGTTTTAAGTTCACTTCTCGAGTCTTGTCAAAATCGGATTTGGGGCGTGACATAGTGAAGGTGAGATACTAGAGTGCCCCTACAAGGCTATGGTAGAGGGTCGAGTTCTCGATAAGAGAACTATTAGCAGCTCCAAGCTTGCCCTGAGTGTCTACCGGGGTGGTTTAGGCGGAGCAGGAGGACATACCGGCACGAGCTATAATCTTAGTGGCGTATTTCTGTTGAGAGAGAAACAGACCACCGGCATGATGGGTAACAGAAATTCCCAAGAAATTGGATAGCGGACCCAGATCCTTCATAGCAAACTCGGAGCTAAGTCGAGACATGATGGAGAGCCGAAGAGCATCGCTTGAATAAGAAAGGATGATGTCGTCCACATAGAGCAGTATATATGCAGTGTCAGGGCCATGCCGAAAATTGAACAGAGAGTGATCAGACCTGCTATGAATAAAACCAATCGAAGAAACAAAGTCAGTGAAATATTGGTACCAAGCTCGAGGGGCTTGCTTGAGACCGTAGAGTGACCGGTGTAAAAAGAAAACATGATCAGGATGAGCTGAGCTACGGAACCCCATAGGCTGGTGGATGTAGACAATCTCATTCAGATTCCCATGAGCAAATGCATTCTTCACATCAAGCTGATGGATGGACCAGGATTGAGACACGGCAATGCTAAGAACTATGTTAATGGTTTCAGGTTTGACCGAGAGGCTGAGCGTCTCATCATAATCAATGCCAACCTGCTGAGACTTGCCATCACTAGCAAGACGAGCCTTATAACGCTCAAACGTACCGTCAGAACGAGTCTTGTGGCGAAAAATCCACATGGACCGAATAATGTTCACTCCTACATGACGTGGAACTAGAACTCACGTCTTATTATTAATTAAAGCATTGAACTCATCTGCCATAGCGAGTTTTCAATTTGGATCAAGAAGAGCATCCTTGGGATTGCGGGGGATGGGGAATAAGGTAGTTGTGGAGTGAAGATCAAAGACTAGCTTGGGTTTGATGATACCGAACCTGCTTCTTGTGACCATGGAATGCTTAGGCGCAGAAGGAACAGAGTCTGGAACACCGGCTGAAAGAGAGGGTTGGAGAAGTGAAACAGGCTGGGCCGATGATGGTGATGAAATGAGTGACGCAGTCCGGGATGTGGCTGCGGGTTCAAAGGATGCTGGGCCTTCTGATGGGCATGATCGGGTAAGTCATCCCAGATCGCTGCATCTGTGAGTTCGGCTGCGTCAGAACTCATTAGTGGAGAGGATGTGGGCGTGGGTTGTGTGTCGGGCCCAAAAAGAATATGTGTTTGGGTAGTTTGGGAAATAGGCTCAGATAAAAAATCATAATCAGGTGAGTTAGGGGAATATAGGGACAAGAAGGGAAACACCGATTCATCAAATAATACATGCCTCGAAATAATAAACTTATTTATTTTTAAATTAAAACAAACATACCCTCTGTGGTTTGGGGGAAATCCGAGGAACACACACGGTGTACACCGAGCCTACAGTTTGTTTATAGTAGTAGACGGGAAAAGAGGAAAGCATAAACAACCAAAGACGCGAAGGTGAGAATATGAAGGAACAGGATTATAGAGTGAAAAAGTGGGAGAAGAGTAATTTAGTAACTTAGACGATATAACATTTGACAGATATGTAGACAAAGAGAGAGAAAACTACCAATACGATGGAGGAATAGATGCATGAATAAGAAGAGTACGAACCATATTGTTGAGACTTCGGATTTAGAGTTATGCTCTTCCATTTTGAGATGAAGTATGAGGACATGAAAAACGAAATGTCAATCCGGTCAATGCACCAAACTCAAGAAACTTAGAATTGTCAAATTCTTTCCCATTGTCGCACTGAAAACTCTTTATGAGACAACCAACTTGTGTTGAGATATAAATACTGAATGATGTAAATGTATTGAAGACATAATATTTGTTTGTGAGGGGAAAAGTCAAGACAAAGTGAGTGAAATCATCAAGCATTATCTAATAATATTTATGACAAGATGTACTTAACACATGAGATGTCCATAAATCCGCATGCACAATATCAAAAGGCGAATAAGTGACAGACATAGAAGTATAAAAAGTAAGTTTAACATGTTTTCCAAGTGCACAAGACTTGCAAACAAAATTAAAATTATTCGTACAAGTAATAAATTTTGCACTACGAAGAGAATTGAAACCGGAGCACCCGGATGACTTAAGCGAGAATGCCATAATCTTGGAGAAATAGTTGCAGAAGATGAAAAGGGAAACGACGAATGATAAGAGACATTAAGGGTGACATGATACAAATCGCTTGTGCTATTGCATCTCAAAACCGGATGTCCCGTCGGAAAATCCTTCACAGAAAAACCAAGAGGGTCAAATTCAATCGAGGCATTATTATCACACAAAAATCGACGTATAGATACTAAATTCTTAACCAGTTTGGGTGCATAAATAGCATTATGTAAAGTGTAACAGGGATGTGTGGGGAAAAGGGATGCTCGACCATACCCAGAAATTGGAACGTGATAGCCGTCACCCACTATAACAGAGTGATCAATATTCAAGTTAATATAAGAATGTAAGGTGCCTGATTTTGATGTCATGTGGGAGGAAGCTCCGGAATCCATGTACCATTGATCATCCGGGGCCGGCTGCTGCATAGAAAAGTTCCCATGGCATGAAGGATGTCGATGGGAACTGCCATGTGGGCCTGGGAAGGAGCTGGTGGACGGGAGCCCAATAGGCCCTGCTGGTTCTGCTGACTGTGCTGATATGATGGGCCACGGATCCATGGGCCAGGCATGGTTGGATATGAGCAGGGAGGAGATGCTGCAAGCTACTGGCCGGTCCAAGGATGGGCCCAAAATGGACGCCCACCCCAAATACGCTGCTATCCCTGTCCAGTCCAGTACGCAGGTGATGGCGCCCATTGCGTCTGTGACTGCTGTGAATTACCACCATAAGATGGAGGTCGTGCATTCTGTCTGGAGGAGGTGTTACGGGATCCTCTGTTCGGTTGATTTCGACCCCTAGAATTTCCACGTCCTCGAGATGAGCTACGAGAAGAATTCCTGTCTAGACCATCTTTAACTGCTTGTCCATGGGACTGAACCAACGAAGATGCATTTGACATATTAGATGATGCAAGTGATTGCCTCATCTTCCTAGTCTCTTCCAAGACCAGTCTCGATCGGGCCTCATCAAATAAAGGGAGATGGTTGCTTTGTTGAATAATGGTAGCCACATTATCATAAGCTTCAGACAAACCGGAAACTAACTGAAGCACTAAACGATTATTCGAGACAAGAGCTCCCATGCCAGACATTTGATCAGAAATATTTTTCAAATCTTGATAAAAACTTGACACATTGGCATAATCATCTAATTTAATCGCAGAGAATTGATGCTCGAGATAAACAGTTCGAGAATGTTTATTGTCTTGAAAAATCAACCGGAGAGAGTTCCAGGCTTGTGCAGCAGTGCAATCAGGAATAATTATGGTTTGAAGGAGGTCATTTGAAATCGTACGGTAGATCCATTGAAGGACCGTAACATCAAGACGATCCCATAATTCAGCTGAAATTTTCACCTGCGAATCAGCCACAAGTGAAGCATTGTCGTGCGGTTTAGTTGAGGCTTGCACTTGTGTCGTGGCTGGTGTTGTCTATGTTGCTGCCGAGATATCAGTGGAGGTGGTCGTGGATGACTTGGTCACGAGGTGAGGAGAAGCAGCAACACTGGTGACCGATGGTGCGCTGGAAACAGTCAACGACGCGGTCTCCGGGAGAATGTGATGAAGGACTCGATACACTCAACAGTGTATCTTGAAGAGCTGTAACCACGAGGAGTATTGTCCCTTATCCATCTCCAGCGTGATCGGGATGGAAGCACGAATATCCGACATAGTTAGGGTCGGGTATAGTCATGGATCTGCCATAGAAGCCGGTATAAAACGCGGATTGCAGGTGTGCGTAAAATGCAGCAAACACAGGTGTGTAGAAGACGCAGAGAACATAGGTGTGCGTTTCTGAGATTGGGAAGAACACGCAAATTTCATTTGTGAGAAAAAGGGAATAGAAATAGATTGTGGGGAAACAAAATAGAAAATCGGTAGAGAAGAGGTTTAATAAAGCTCTGATACTATATTGGGAATTAATCTGTGTGTTGTATATTCATTAATCTGATATATGTATACACTTGTTGAGAGGAAAAAATCAAATAGAAACCACTCCTTAACGTAAAAACCGTGTGAACCAATCCAAGCCATTGATTTTAAGAATGAATGGATGAGATGCAATTGATTTGTTGACTGCAAAAAAACAGCACTTTTTAGTGAGGGGTAAGGGCTTTTTAGTAAAACCATCATATTAATTTTGTTTACCAATTAAATAATTTAATTTTTCCCGCTTCGTTTGAACTCCGATTGGCTTCAAACTTGCGTCATTAGTTTTGTTTTTTTAAAGGGATTTCTATCAAGATCAGTCATGAATATATTTAGAAGCACGAAAAAAAAAATTTCAGGGCTGATTTTTAAAAAAAATTTAAGTCTGGGTAATTTTTATCAGCACTATACACTGGGTTTATCAACACTATACACCAGTTTTATCACCTCATTTTCCAAAATCGAACATGATCTTTATCACATCATCACATGTTGTTTTTATGAACACTAAACACTAGTTTTATCAACACTAAACACTATGTTTATCATTAAATTACATGTGTTTTTATCATCCCATCACATGTTTTTTTTATCAACACTAAACTCTAAGTTTTCACCCTTATTTCGGGGCTGATTTTAAAAAAAAGTTAAGTCTGTGTAATTTTTATCAACACTATACATTGGGTTTATCAACACTATACACTGAGTTTATCAACACTATACACTGGGTTTATCAACACTATACACTGGGTTTATCAACACTGAACACTAGTTTTATCACCTCATTTTCCAAAATCGAACATGATTTTTATTACATCATCACATGTTTTTTTTATGAACACTAAGCACTTGTTTTATCAACACTAAACACTATTTAGCACTAGTTTGATACCTCAATATAAAAAATTTATTAGTGAAGATTTATCAACACTTAATATTGTTTTTATCACCCCAATATAACTTTTTATTTTCGTGCTTCAAAATATATTCATGACTGATCTTGATTTAAAGCCCTTGGAAAAAGAAAAATATTGGCGCAAGTTTGAAGCTAATCGGAGTTCAAACGAATTGAGAAATATTAAATTAGTGAATTGCTTAAAAAACAAATGAACACTTGTCCACATGGCACCATGCTTTTACAATTTTGCCCTTGCTTGTGTGAGAAAGGAAGAAAGTGGCGTTGGTTTTGGTGGAATTGGGATGATGATGTGACATTATGGTGAATGTTGGATCTAAAGGGTGTATGGCTAGGATTGGTTCACACAGTTTATAGGATAAGGAGGGTTTCTATTAGATTTCTCCTCCACTTGCAGATAAGGAAACATCTATTCAAACACCTATACAATATTTATCGTGAGAGTTTGATTACATTCATACTCTAATGGCTATCTATATCTCTAACAATTGTGAGACTTACGCACATCTGTCCAGATTAACAACAATCTCTAAAGTTGCATCCTTGACCAACATCTCTTATAGACTTACAGACAAATAGACAATGACTCTGAATTTTGCTCAAAACAACGAGCATTCCTTCCGGATCTTCAAGGAGCACAAGTGTGTTACGCTGCAACCAAACATGCCAGAGAGTAAGGTATCTTATATTCATCCAAAATCTCCACCATCTCTTCGACCCAATTCCTCTCCAAATGGGTAATAGCTCTGGAATTGATCTCGATAGAACTAGAATAAGTCTCCACCAACTAAAAACATAGCTCTAAAGATTGTCAATGACCTCAAAGTGCATAAATAAATGGCTTCCATCTTCAAAAGACAATCTACAGAACCTCCATAACATGTCATTCAGCAAATTCGTAGGCCTCGGTTCTCAAGGAATGAGAAGGTCAGAACAGCGTCACGGGCCATTAACCACACTAGAAAACTAAATTTTGGGGGCAGGCCAGGGATCCATAACATCGACTTCCAATAATAAACATGGTGATTTGATTCCAACAGGAAATCATAAGCCACACTCGAAGAGAAACTCTTTGAAGCTTTCGTCCACACTATTCTGTCACTAGTTCCAAGAAGAACAACCATCATACTCAACAAATCCATAAGATTTGCAGCTACTACTCCTTCTCCATTTAAAAATCTTCGACGATAACCCAAACTCTAGACCTCATTATTCCACACCTCAGTAATATGCTTTCCCATCGAATTGGCAATGACACTTTTAACTTGGCATTGTCCTCTATGCGAGTCTACTAAACACGTAAATGAACACCCCACTTTAGATATAATCATATGTACGTGCCATAGATTCATATCATGCATAAACTATCACCATGATAAATTAGGTGATCAACACCAACTATATAATATGATAAGAAAACTAGTAAAAGTTCAAAAAGGGTTAGGGGCTACTGTTCCTCTAAATGGGTGACTTGTCCATACTCTTGTGTAGTGGTGTAAGGACCGCTCCCGGTCAACGTCGGTTAAGTCGACGGAAAACGGGAAATATTTTAAATTTTGGGCATTCACCTAAATATACCTAAACTTGACCCCGAGGGTCATATCGAACCTAAGTTGACCCCGATATCGACCAAAATGAGTTATGGATGACTCATGGCAACTTTGTGACCAATTCGGGAAAAGTTGACTTTTTGCTGAAAAAGTCAACCGAGCGACGTCTGGTCCGTTCGAGGCCCGAGTTGAACAAAAAAAGCTTAGTCATCATCGCAGTGGTCTTAGTTGGGCCGTTTCCTTGTAAAGCGCGAGTTTTCGTAACAATCTCGAAAAACGGGCCGAACGGGGTCTAGACGTCCGATTTTAGCAAATCTGACTGAAAAATATCTACAAAGATATTTTTGGTGAGTAGTGGGACCCACCTTGCCACATGTCACCATGTTTATGGAAGTGAGTGGGAGATGATGTCACGCCCCAAATCCGGTTTTGACCAGACTCGAGACGTAAACTGAAATAATAAATAGTTTAAGTAAAACAATTAAAATAAGCATTAAACGAAACTCTGAAAATAAAAATCTTTAATTCAGAAACCGAGTAAAAGCAGTAGTTAGTCCAAAATACACAGTACGTCTCTAGACCTACTAGACAAGACCTCGCCAGCTCCCAAACTCAGCTGTGTCATGCTAGCACAATTCCCGTAAGGGGTGAGCTTTCGCCTAGTAGAGAAAGTAGTTAAGGTAATGAACATCGGCTCACCACCACGAGTAACCGTCCAATTAGAGCATACTAGTACATCATAACTAACTGTCAATACGGGGTTCATAGCCAAACTTACAACACGCTCAACGACCACTTTCACAAAGTAAAACATTAACCAAACAGCAAACGTATCACACACAAAAGCAACCAATACACGTCCTGTACTGCAGTCCCCGAATTACCATCATAACATACCATAAAGTCATCGTATCATCTCAGGTAGCCCCTCGGTCCAGAGGAGACACATGCGTCTGGGCGACCAGAAACGTTCCCTAAGAACACATCTCATCGTAAGGCCCGAAAATGTTCCCAAAGGACTATAGATAATCGAGGTGGAACATGACCCTGTTGGGTCTCGAGGTAGGGTTGGAGATGAACCAAATTGCAGCGGAAAATCAATGAAAACCAAGAGACGATTAAAACCATGAAACAACTAACAAAGAATGGATTCACAAGAGAAAAATCCAGCACTATCTCTTACCAAAACAAGAACACCGGTTAACGAATGATTGGCTTGAGTCTCCAAGACGCCTACGTATCCACATGGGAATCAAAGCCACGTAGTTCTTCTCTTTGAGGACTCAAGAACACAAACATGGAGGTGAGAGCTTGCCAAACCCGAAATTGCAAGGGAAGGGGGAGAGAAGTTGTGTTTCCTATTCTTGTCTTGTGTTTGTTATGTTGAAAAAAGATGACTTAAACATAACAAAACTCATACTTGTCCAACTAAAGGCATGGGACAAGCATGGTGTCAAGTAAGATGTAAATAGGACAAAGTATGGCTAGACAAGATTGGGTTAGGTGGTGAATCACCAACACCTTAATCCTTGTCTTCCTTACTTAGTACTAATTAATCAAGACTTGATTAATTAGTTCCATGGGCCTTGGTTGCATGGGCCTTTAATGGGCCTCTTGGAACATGGCCCGTGGCCATTTCCAACGAGGTCCCGTGATTCGCTCATCGGCTCCAAGCCTTCCATACCGGAAATGTCCAACATTATCCGACGCGATCAATCCCAAGACTCCAAGCCTTGTCTCGATCCGTAAAGTCCTATTCACTTACGGGCACATGACCCAAAACCCAGTTTTGGTCATGTCCCGAGACAACTCCCTTTTGGCAATTCTATATAAATGTGTCAATGAGTTTCATCCTCCGGTGTGACCCTTAGGTTTATGCATGTCAATAGATCAACGTAAAATCCCATTTTACTTGATCCTATTTAAGTGGCAACTAACGAGACTTTAGTATTGCCTGACACTGCATAACGAATCGACCCTGTCGATTCTAACCTTTCCGTCATCCCTGTCATTATCCTTTTATCTCCGATATCCTGATTGAGATAAGGCATAGAGCCGTCATCCTTATTATTCTCAATCACCGTTCCTTGATATGTGAGATGACTGAAGATATGATACCTAGTATCATATGCATGGCCATGCTATTCTTTCAGTCACTCTCGATCAAGCGGCCGAGAACCGATATCTTTCCCATACCTCAGTATGAGGGATAAATCCCTTTGCCGCCTTTCGTGTCACTCATGTAGCCCATCCCCAAGCCAATCCTAGCCGTTATGGAAGCCCTGTTGGAATCAGGTTAAACTCAGTTGTTGACTACATAGCGATCACAAAGACTCCTTGGTCTAAGGATACATGACAAGCTACGACACTGAATATGTTCATTACTTAATCTATGGCACATATTCAGGGCGGGTCGTCCAATATCATGTCCCACATGATATCTATGATCAGACTCCGGAATCCCATTCCAATGACTAACAGAACGTAAGCCATAAAGAGCCATCTTTCATACTAGTCGCTTCTAGTGAAGCTTTGTTGACTAGGGACCCATCGAGTGTGATCTATCTCGATCTATGGTTCTATTTGCATGGTGGGCATAGATCAGAGCACACATCGATATATTACTCCAACACATAAGTAATATAAAGCCGCTTTAATTTATTGCCAATGATGATATATACATTTGGACATTTAAGGTTGAACTACGGGCACTAAGACTAACAATCTCCCACTTGCCCTAGTTCCAATCTAAACTCCAATATGTCCCCATCGACTTTACATGTCTAACATGTTTAGGCAGCGACACTACCTTAGTCAAAGGGTTGGCTATGTTATCATCTGTTGCAATATAGGTTATCTTCACTTCACCTCAGTTTAGTATTTCTCTGATTAGGTGGATACGCCGTAGTACATGTTTGGATTTGTTATGCGATCTGGGCTTTTAGCTTGCGCAATGGCCCTTGTGTTGTCGCAAAATGGATTCACCGGGCTGGATGGGTTTTTAATTACACCCAACCTTGCCGTGAATTTCCAAATCCACATAGCCTCCTTAGCTGCCTCTGCAGCATCCATGTACTTGGCCTCTGTCGTAGATTCGGCAATGGTATCTTGCTTTACGCTCTCTCAGCTAAAGCTCTGCCATTCAGCATAAACACATATCCTGACTGACTTCTAAAGTCATCTGGATTTGTCTTGGAAAACTAGCGTCTACTCATCCTTCGACGACTAGTTCAGCATCATCTTTCCCCCGGGTTAGACTGATGTCTACTGGTACAACATAAGGCTTACGAGACGTCCGGTCTCATACATGTCATGGCATATATGATCGATCCTGCCCCCAGGCGCATACGATTCTCATTATCCTTTTCAGCTCATCAGGTGTCTTAGGACACCGAGTCTTGCTGAGATGAATGCCATGACTAGTGGGTAAGAGTCCTTTCTTTGAATCGAGCATTAAGAACCTACTCAATGCCTTGTTCACATAGGTTCCCTGACTTAAATCCAAGTCCCTCTTGGTGCGATCTCTACATATCTTAATCCTTAAGATATAAGAAGCATCGCCTAAGTCCTTTATTGAAAAACACTTCCTCAACCAAGCTTTAGTCTCGTGCAAGGTTGGGATGTCGTTTTCAACGAGAACCAGAAAGGTAATCTTGCTCCCACTAGCCTTCTTTTAAACGCAAGATTCATCCTCGTTCTTGATTAATCCAAATCCAATTACAGCTTCATCAAAACGAAGGATCCAACTCCGAGAAGCTTGTTTCCATCCATAAATGGATTTCAACAACTTACAAATCTTTCCCTTATTCTTCGGATCGACAAAACCTTCTGGCTGAGACATAAAACGTCCTTAGTCAAACTTCCATTTAGGAAAGCGGTTTTGACATCCACTTGTCATATCTCGTAATTATGATACGCAGTTATGTCAAGAAGAATTTGGATCGATTTTGATCATAGCAACTAGGGAGAAGGTTTCCTCATAGTCAATCCATTGAATTTGCCTATAACCTTTCGCCACCAGTTGAGCTTTGTAGGTCAGAGGGTTGCCGTCCATGTCCATCTTCACCTTGAAGATACATTTGTATCTGATGGTCCTCACACCATTGATGGGATCAACCAGTTCCCAGACTCGGTTGTCCGACATGGATTGCATTTCCTCCCTCATGGCTCCCAGCCATAACTCGGAGTCGGGCCCATCCACGACTTCCTGAAAGGTGGCTGGATCATCGTGATCCACCATGACTTCATTGTCATCTCCGGATACCATATCTTGGAGGTGGAAGATTGATCGTTTCAAATCGCCTTGGACCTTTCGGAATTGTAACAGGAATTGGTTCTTACTCTACGACAATCTCTGGCTCCTTTCTACTGGGTTGTCAATTGGTTTAGACAGATCTGTACCATCCTGAATTTCTTCGAGATGCACAGTCCTCCCAATGACGTCTTTGGAAACAAAATTCATTTTCCATAAAGACCCCACCCCAAGCGAAGAACACCATGTTCTCACTGGGACTGTAGAAGTAGTATCCCCTTGTTGCTTTGGGATACCACACGAAGGTGCATATCTCAGATCTTGGTTCGAGCTTAGTCGAAACCAAATGTTTCACATAAGCCTCGCAACCACAAATCTTTAGGAAGGACAAAGCGGGCATCATCCCGTACCATTTTTAAAATGGTGTCCCTTCCACACCCTTCGTCGAAGCCCGATTCACTATGAATGCGGTCGTCTCTAGAGCATAACCCCTGAAAGAGATTGAGAGATCAGTCCAACTAATCATGGAATGGACCATTGTCTAACAATGTCCAATTTCTCCGTTTGGCTACACCTTTGAACTACAGTGTCCCAGGAGGAGTCCATTCCAAAAGGATCTCATTCTCTTTTAGATGATCTAATAACTCTCTGGTCAAGTATTTTCCACCTCGATCCAATCGAAGTGCCTTAATACCTTTGTCGAGCTGGTTTTCTACTTTAGTCTTAAACTCTTTGAATTTATCAACAACTTCAGACTTATGTCTCACCGAATAGACATAACCATATTTACTGTAATCATCAGTAAATGTGGTAAAGTAGCTAAAACCCCTCCTGGCAAGTGAACTTATTGGTCTACACACATGCGAGTGTATTAGCCCCAATAATTCACCCGCCCTTTCATCGCGATCGATAAAGGGCACTTTAGTCATTTTTCCCATCAAACAAACCTTGCACCTATCGATCGAATGGAATTCGAATGAACCTGAAAGCCCGCACTTCTGAACTACTGATAGGCGCTTCTTGTTTATGCGGCCCAAATGACAGTGCCATAACAGAGTTAGGTTTAAATCGTTGGATTTAGACCTCTTGGTATTAACGTGATATATAGAACTTGAGGCATTGGTACCCATATCTAACATGTACAATCCTCCAACCAAGTCAGTACTGGTATAAAACATATCATTGCATAGAACATTGAAAACTGCATTTCCAATATTAACATTATATCCTTCCTTTTCAAACACGGATACAGATATAATATTCCTACTAAAAGTAGGTATGCAATATACATTATACAATACTTAAGACAAGACCATTTGGCAAAGCAAGACTCATGGATCCTACAACAGTTGCCACAACTCTGAGGTCCACTTCATGCTTTCCAAACCTCTTCTACTTTCATCCACCATATATTAGTGCATGTGTTAGATTTAGTCTTGGTATCTAGTACCCATGAATCTTTGGAAGTAGAGAGATGTAGCTCTATAGAGTTAATACCGGATGAAGGCACGGTCCCACCGCCCTTCCTAAGATCCTCCAGGTTTCCTGATGAAGGCGCAATCCAACTGCCCTTCTTCAGATCATCCAGGCTATTTGATAAAGGCGTAGTCCCACTGCCCTTCTTCAGATCAGCCGTGAACTTCCTGTAATCTCGGTTCCAATGACCAAGCTGTTGGCAGTAGAAGCAAACATTCTCAGGTGTCTCATCTTTCCCGCCAAGTGCGCATGGGCCCCGCCCTTGCCATTTCCAATTCCCTTGTTGACCATCAGAATATCCTTGGATCCTAGATCCCTGATATATTCTTCTCAGCAGTTAATGACACTTCATGTAACTCTGATATGGTCTTAGAGACAGCCTTGTAAAGGACATATTCTTTGCGTTCAGACTTGAGGACTATCCTCAAAATTCTGTACCAGCCCAAATAGTTGTCCCATTTAGCTTGACCCTGTCAAGAATGGTTTTTAATGACAAACTATTAATGTTCGATGAATTTGCCATTTGATCCACAACATATAAAATTCAATCAGTAAACTGAATAAATTTTATGAAGATCAAGCTTAAACACCAATAATCGATTCTAAACCTTTAGAATCTGAAACCAAGATCCTTGATTCACTCGATTAAGCTGAACTAATGCTCACCACTTAATCGAGCTATGTAGGTAGGACTCCATGCATTCACATCCAATGTGACTCTTGGCTAGGGTATGTACTTATGTACACGGCTTACTCTATCTGTTACCCTAGCTCAATCTCAGGCTGAGAATCGTAGTCGGGTCCACCAATTCTCAACTATGGCTCGTCACTATGTAGGTGCTCCGCTAATGCGCACGACACCCACATATGTCGTCCAAACCTACTACCCCGCTTTCCCATGGATGCTCCGCTAATGCGCACGACACTCATAGGACGGGGAGGTAGTAAGGTGTTGATAATTGGGAGGTATCGGACATGACCCGTTTTTACTTGTCCGGTTGTGTTTAAAACTTTGACACATCCTAGATGCGATGAGCACATCAACTACATTCCAAATGCAATGATGCCTTAAATTACATCCAATGTAATTCTTCCTTCGAACCCGTTAACTACATCTAATATAATGACGATTCTAAGGGCTCACACACAAGGATTAAAATTCCAATTTTATCTTTGCATGTGAAATGATATGCTCGGTAAATAAAGTTAAGCATGCTATTCTAAAACACATAGAATTAATCATGCATAAATTCAACCAAGCATAAAGCGATAAATGTGCACATAATAGCCCCCTAAACTAACTCCCACTAGCTTCTTGAGCTCCACCGACTCCAAGCCGATGCCAACACCCGAAAAGCCACCAAATAACCTTTTCGCCCTTTCTTCGTCTTGAGTAAAATATTACAATTTAATACACGACTCGCAGGTCGGGAATAAATAAATATTACAAACAAGTGGTTCGACGACCACACCTTGAAAGAATAATTACACGATAACTCTAACGGCTCGCAGGCCGTGAAAAGCATAAATAATTAAATCGAGCTCGGGGCTATTATGTACACCATGCCAACATCACATCACACATCGTGTTATCAAACAATCATGTTATCAAACATCATGTGATTTTCCGGTTTTCTTTAATAGCCAAGTTTCGAATTTTTTTGATGCTCGGTTTATCGAAACCGTTCAAAAATGAAACTTTTTAACATTTGATCTTCGAGTTCGTCATGACGGTTCCAAACTCGTCATAACTAACAAAACAGTTTAGCATTGGCATATCAACCATCCAATGGTCAAGCTTGGCCTAGCTCCGTCCAACGGAGCCCCGTTCAGTCCCGGTTTCTGCTCCCCGAGCGTCCCGCTCCCGAGACCCGAAAAATCAAATTTTTTTCAAAATTTCCAGAGTTGAAATAATTTTCAAAAATTCATTTTACATGCATTAAATCCATAAAAAAGAATTTAAAACATGTTATCAAACAATTTAGCAAAACAACATGCCAAAAACGAAACTTTCAAGCAAAACCGAAACTTTGAACACCGTCTTGTGAATCCCGAAGGTAGAACGGCTTTGATACCACTGTTGGGTCTCGAGGTAGGGTTGGAGATGAACCAACTCGCAACGGAAAATCAATGAAAACCAAGAGACGATTAAAACCATGAAACAACTAACAAAGAATGGATTCACAAGAGAAAAATTCAGCACTATCTCTTACCAAAACAAGAACACCGGTTAACGAATGATTGGCTTGAGTCTCCAAGACGCCTACGTATCCACATGGGAATAAAAGCCACGTAGTTCTTCTCTTTGAGGACTCAAGAACACAAACATGGAGGTGAGAGCTTGCCAAACCCGAAATTGCAAGGGAAGGGGGAGAGAAGTTGTGTTTCCTATTCTTGTCTTGTGTTTGTGATGTTGAAAAAAGATGACTTAAACATAACAAAACTCATACTTGTCCAACTAAAGGCATGGAACAAGCATGATGTCAAGTAAGGTGTAAATAAGACAAAGTATGGCTAGACAAAATTGGGTTAGGTGGTGAATCACCAACACCTTAATCCTTGTCTTCCTTACTTAGTACTAATTAATCAAGACTTGATTAATTAGTTCCATGGGCCTTGGTTGCATGGGCCTTTCATGGGCCTCTTGGAACATGGCCCGTGGCCATTTCCAACGAGGTCCCGTGATTCGATCATCGGCTCAAAGCCTTCCATACCGTAAATGTCCAACATTATCCGACGCGATCAATCCCAAGACTCCTAGCCTTGTCTCGATCCGTAAAGTCCTATTCACTTACGGGCACATGACCCAAAACCCAGTTTTGGTCATGTCCCGAGACAACTCCCTTTTGGCAATTCTCCATAAATGTGTCAATGAGTTTCATCCTCCGGTGTGACCCTTAGGTTTATCCATGTCAATAGATCAACGTAAAATCCCATTTTACTTGATCCTATTTAAGTGGCAACTAACGAGACTTAAATATTGCCTGACACTGCATAACGAATCGACCCTGTCGATTCTAACCTTTCCGTCATCCATGTCATTATCCTTTTATCTCCGATATCCTGATTGAGATAAGGCATAGAGCCGTCATCCTTATTATTCTCAATCACCGTTCCTTGATATGTGAGATGACTGAAGATATGATACCCAGTATCATGTGCATGACCATGCTATTCTTTCAGTCACTCTCGATCAAGCGGCCGAGAACCGATATCTTTCCCATACCTCAGTATGAGGGATAAATCCCTTAGCCGCCTTTCGTGTCACTCATGTAGCCCATCCCCAAGCCAATCCTGGCCGTTATGGAAGCCCTGTTGGACTCAGGTCAAACTCAGCTGTTGACTACATAGCGATCACAAAGACTCCTTGGTCTAAGGATACATGACAAGCTACGACACTGAATATGTTCATGACTTAATCTATGGCACATATTCAGGGCGGGTCGTCCAATATCATGTCCCACATGATATCTATGATTAGACTCCGGAATCCCATTCCAATGACTAACAGAACGTAAGCCATAAAGAGCCATCTTTCATACTAGTCGCTTCTAGTGAAGCTTTGTTGACTAGGGACCCATCGAGTGTGATCTATCTCGATCTATGGTTCTATTCGCATGGTGGGCATAGATCAGAGCACACATCGATATATTACTCCAACACATAAGTAATATAAAGCCGCTTTAATTTATTTCCAATGATGATATATACATTTGGACATTTGGGATTGAACTACGGGCACTAAGACTAACAGACCCGTAGGCCCAATCACAAATTCTAGTACAACCATTTCCAACGCCTCCGGCTATGACAGCCCGTTCCATTTATGTCGTACCGGATCACGAAGCCTCGGTCCCGACACCTTCCCCTCACGTAGACTCGGGGTAACATCCCAGACCGGAAATCCCTCAGTCGGATGTCTTCCTGTCACGTAGAATCAGGGCCTCACGTACAACGGACCGACACATACCTCGGTCGGAAGTCCTCCCGTCACAGAGACTCGGGGTATCAATCACGCCATCCTTGGCCTCGATACTCTACACCAGAACTATCCCTCGGTGCAAGTACCACTTCGGTAACACACAACAAGAGTATAACACGCATCACAAAGACATAGTTCAACCCCGGTATATCAACCAGACCAAATCCACCATAACACATAAACCGGTCTATCAATCACCCGGTCATATCATAATCCAGGATTCACATTACAAAAAACACGACACACTTGCCCACACACAGTCACAATCATGCAGCACCGAGTATAATCTTATTTAGACTCTCACACAGCGGTTATAACACACATCACGCAATCCTAAGGCTCGACATGGCCCATCTACCAGCACGACAATTTCCCAGAATATTGAAAGCGGCTAACACTAGTGAATCACATCCTACATGTTACTAAGACTCGTCCGGTTATTTTATAACATAAACGATCGTTCTAGTTTTATTATTACCTAGCATGCATACTAGTAACTTTCCATAATTAAACCGGTATTCGCTACTTTCCCTACCTCAAGAAGAACCAACAGATGCGTCTCCTAGCTGCTGACGTCCGGGCCAACCTCCGTTCTTCTCCACGGTCGAGGTCCAAGCCTGGGTTTAACAAAAAGGGACGGTAATCGGTCCCGGTCCAGTCCGAAATAGTCCTCTAATTTACCAATTAAGTCCGATGAGTTCTTTCTCTTTAAAACCTTAAAATCTCCAATTTGATTTAATTTAATAATTAAATAATCTGATTTTTTTATTAATTAATTCTTTAAAATTGGTCTGACCCGGTCCGACCCGGATCCGACCCAAACCCGAGTCCAAACCCGGTCCGAGCCCAAACCCGAGTCCAAACCCGAGTCCAGACCCGGTCCGAGTCCGAACCCGAGTCCAGACCCGACCTGGCCTTGGCCCAAGGCCAGTCTCCAGATCCAGTTTCATCCTGGCCCAAGGCCCGTTCTGTCTGAGAGCTCGAGCTCGAGCACGGCGAGGGTTAGGGTTTCGTTCCGGCGGGGCCTTCGTTGTCTCACGGCGATGGGCGGCGGCTAAGAGATCGATGGTAGGCGACGGTGGTTGGGGTTCGAATCGTACCGTAGATCTGGGTTGGATTCTCCTGCGCGTTAGTAGAAGCCGTCCAGAGGAGTTCCGGCCGAAGTGAAGCCTCCCATGCGCGATTTTTAGGTGGGGCAAGTCGTCGGGAAAGAAGAACGGCCGGCACGTCGATGGTCTGGGATGAGACCTCCGTCACGGACACGGCGCGACCCGGAGAACGAACGGAGGCACGCGGCGAGGCGAGATTTCGAGCGGGTGAGAGAAGAAGGGGTTAGAAGAGAGGGGATCCGGGAGCTCTGGCGTCGATTTCAAGCCAGCGTGGTTTGGGTTGAGACCGGAACAGCGTCGCCGGCGTCGCGAAGTAGAGTAGGAACGAAGAGCGAGAAAGGGGATTTGAGATGGAGGAGAAGAACGAGGAAGGATGGCGTCGCCTCGGGACGCGTGAAAACGAGTGAAGAAGAAGAGATGCTCAACTAGGGTTAACACAAGGCTAGCAGGTTGGGCCTATTGTTGGACTTGGGCTCGCGCGTTTGGGCCTGAGTCAGGCTGGCCCAAGCCTGCTTCTTCTCTTTTTTTTTTTTTTTTGAATTTCTTTTCTTTTTCGTTTGCAAACGTTCCAAAAACCTACTCTTTTTTCAACCTCGACGTTCCAAACGAATCATTTTAATAATTTAATTATTTTCATCGACGCGGTCTTCACATATTGCCTCATTACCCTTGACTTAAAAGCTAAAAGACAAAAGAGGGAAGGACATGTGGGTCTTTCAACTCAAATTTGGATCTACAAAGGGGATAAGGAGTGGGGGTGGCCGACCACACATAGAGAGAGAGAGAGAGAGAGAGCCAAGGGAAGAAGAAGAGAAGGAGGAGAAGAAGGGAGGCGATTTCCCGACGATCCAGCCGAAAGATCGTATTTATTTTTGCATATTCGTGATCCTCTCAACATTTGCTACGGTAGGCACTCCTTCTTTTCTCCATTTGACAAGTTTGATTTCCTGGGTTTTGGTATAAATGAATGATATATGGGTGGATGGGAGTCTAGGGCTTGTTAGGAACGTTTGGGGGGGGGGGGAAATGGGGTATTTTTCCAGCGACCGAAAGTTCGCTGGAGATCCGCTCGGTCATCGGAGCTCCGGCCACCGTGTGGCGTGCCAGCCATAGCCGGAGGGAGGGCCACAGTGGCCGTGACCGGCCATGGTAGTGGCGGTCCGATCCGGCCACTCACCGCCAAGTGTGGCCGTGTGAGGCCCACTTGGCCGGGGTTCGGGTTTTTCGTGTTCGGGTAGTCTTGGGTGACCCCCGAGTTGATAATTCACACCCGGAATGAATCATGGAAGTGATTCGTGAGAGTTCGGAAAATGTGGTTAGAAACTTTAAATGCGGAATTAGAACCCTCGGGCATCGGAAATCGATTCCGTCAATTGCGTTGGAACGCAGGAATATAAATAGGAATTGTAGAAACAAAAATGGAAATTTTCGGAGCCCCGAGGGACGTTTTCCAGATTCCGGGCAGATTCGCTAAGCCGGGCAAAATGGGCCATTCCGGGCCCATTTTGACAATGTCGAGTAATTGGGAAGTTTTGGAGTGATCGGTACTTGTCGGGATTGCATATGGGCGTTAATTTCATAAAAATCGAAGTTGGCTTGCGTATTAAAAAGTGTGTTGTCTCGTCACTTTAGATTTTGCCACCGATCGCGGAAAGGGGAGGCTTTAGTTGGGGGCGCTTCTGGAGCTTACATTTGAATTTTAGATTGCATTACGAGGTAGGGAAAAGTAGCCGGATATCGGTGTGACTAGGAAAAGTTACTAGTAAAAATGCATGTGGGTACCTGGTTGTGCCCGTAGGTTGATTATACTTGGCATGTATGTAGAATTGTATGTGGGCACCTGGTTGTGCCCATAGGTGGTGTATATTCCGCAAATTGCCGTGTTATACTTGTTAGTGTATGTTGTGTTTGTATGTTTGACTAGTTGTGCACTTGGAGTGTTGAACTCGCGTGTGTATTGAATGACTCGTGTGACTTGATAGGTGGTAGTGCCTTGACATGTTAAATGCGATAATTGATGATGTGTTGTGATAATTGGTTGAGTGTTGGTGATCTATGTGGTGATGGTTGGTGAAGGTATGGCCCGCCTGTCGATTCGCCATCGACGAAGGGTGACGTGGTTCCGCGATGAGGTGGGCCCACCTTCCGACTAGCAATCGGTAAAGTGTTCCGATTTCTTCCGCGAAGAGGTCGGCTCGCCTTTCCGATTGGCGATCGAAAAAGGATTGCGGGGCGCCGCCAGGCCCAACCGGTGTGCTACCGGAAACTGTGCATTCTGTGTGTTGATATTGCGTGATATTGTGTGCGTTTGCAATTTGAGTTGTTGAGGATGTAACCTTTGTTGTTTGTTTTCCTAGCGTGAAATGGTGGTAGAGGTGTTGGTGTGTTTGACAGTTAGCCCGTGCGGCAGTTTGGTATCATGTGTGAGCTATAATCGTTTTCCCTGAATTTATATTGGTGTATTCCTGGTATTTTTACTCGTATGCCGTGGTCAGTCGGGTATCCGTGGCAGTGATTGAAATGCTCACCCCCTGCTGCTTTTCCTACAGGTATTGATCGTGAGTCTGATTAGGAGTACGTCTTGAAGCTTGAATAGCTGGGGAGCGAGAGTCTGGGTTTCTGGGTTTTGTCTAGTGACGTACACACTTTTATTCTAGTTTTGTTTTATTCGAACTTGAGTCTAAAACTCAGAGGGTATATTTGTTAGTTTTATCTAATGCTTGAATTGTGGATTCTAAGCGTTGTCTTCATTGTTTAGCTACTTTCTGTCCTTGCTCTTCCGTTCACGTTCCGGGTTCAGTCATACCGGATTTGGGGGTGACAAGTGGGATCCTTGAACACACGGTTGGGTACATCCCAACAAAAATATTTGTTTAACATCGTTAACTTGATGTGTATAGGCATGAGGTCTATTCGAGATATCATTGAGACAATTCTTAGCCAGACCTCTCCATCCATGTGTTTGGGTTTGTCCCAAATGTCTAGCACCAGAACTATCTCTTCTTCTATGAGGAATACTATGTCACAATAAGGTCGGTTTGTGCCCTTGCGTAAGTGTAGTTCTTCGTACAACAGCGTCCTCTTCTCCCAGACTACTCTTAGCACTTCTTTTTCCATTGCCTAAGGTATATCAGAAGATGAAACAATAGATGGTAAATGATTAATAGAAATGCATACGATGTTATATGGTAGGGATATCAATTTCACCTTGCCTTGTACTCCTGGTTCATGAGGACGGTATATCACGAAACCTTTAACGCATGTATATTTACCAATTGGCTTGAACCTATTCACAAAATCGATGACCATATTCTTATCCATGATGAGAGCTCTAATTTTACACCCAGGTGGGACCCGTCCATGAAAATAAGTTAGGGTCCCACTCAAAGTTCTTTTTTCGTTATGGAGAACGTTCAACATTTCTTTCTTCTTGCTTTTAGATAATTTAGACCGTATAATAATTGCATACAACTTATTATTATATATTACACATATTTGATTTGTTTGGGTAGATTTTTTTTTTATCAGCAAAACAAATTTATATTAAACCTCTTTTGAGGTAAAAGAAGAGTTACAAAATACATAATATAAACATAGATCAACCTAAGGTGTAACAACTCACAAGGATTAATAGTGCACAAAACCACCTAAGGACACCCAAATAACAAGGTAAAGTAGAACCAAGAACTCAAATGATGGAATAGCAAGGGATTACTTGAGGCACAAGGAACTCCGAAGGGCTTACTTGAGGCACAAGGTACTCTGAATTGCTTTGAAGAACTTATCAAAATAGGTACTTTTGGAAAACAAGACCAAAAAATCAAGGTCATGCATTTGCAAATGTTGAAGCAGGTTTCAAAATGATGATTGGTCTTTTCAAAAAAGAGTGCGCCCAAATTTGAGCATTGCTCACTTCAGTGGAGGATGAGCCATATTGTCAGCAACTATTTGAAGCCATATTGTCAACAAGTATTTGAAGTAGAGTTGTTGAGCAGCAGTGTATGGAAGAAGAGGCAGGACTAGATCAATGGCCTTAATCTGCAGCAAGAATGAGTTCAACAATAGGATTTTAGTAGCTGTCATGCATCAATAAGATGTTGATGAGGATAAATCCATTGAAGCATGCAGGCCATCTTGTACCAATAAGAAGATGATGAGGTTAAATCCAATGAAGCAGGCAGGCCATCATAACCTGCAAAAAAAGAAGAAAAAGAGACCCTCAACCTATCAAGAGCTACCCACAGACAAGGAGGGAGAAGAAGTAGAGAGCCCACACACAGAGACAAGCAAAGCACCACATCACCTAGAAACTAGCTTACCAAACTCACCACAGTACCCTAACCACACCCAAAACCCCATCCCAAAACCCCACCCAGATGAGTTATGCAGCAACCAATCAACTAGTAGCAGCAACCAAATAATTCTGCTAATGCTTGCTTATCCTACTTAAGCAAGAGTAAGGAGGGAAGGTCCAGGAGTTGAAGGAGAACCAATTTCTATCCTTTTTGAATTTTGACCATTCCAAAGTATAACTTTGATTCAGAATTTTGTTAAACACTTCCTCAGAAGTAAGGAAAATGTTTTCAAAAATAGCTTGATTTCTAGCAAACCAAATCGGCCAGCAAGTGATGAGCAGAACATATCCCCAATGAGTTGAGAAGGGAGAGGCAACCAATGAAGACCAAGAAGAGAAGAGTTTTTTGATAGTAGCAGGGGATGTCCAAGAGATTCTCCACTAGGAGGAGATGAGTCCCCAGATTTTCCAGGCTCTAGGGCAATGCAGCAAGGTGTGCGATGTGTCCTCAAGATCATTATTGCACACAGGACACAACAGGCCTTGTAATGATAAATTCAGGCCCCTTGACTCTAAAAAACATCTAGTAGGAATAGCTTCAAGACAAGATAGCCAACAGAATGCTGAGATTTTGATGGGCATATCTGTGATCCAAAGAGCTTTGGTCCAAGAGGCAGCCAAAGTGGATGTAGAGGTTTGAGATTGTAATAGCAGATAAAATTTCTTAACTGAGAATCCTTTGGGATCACCTGACCAAATGAGCTGATCAGGATGTAGGGACAAGGTGATACCATCAAGAATTAAATTTAGTGATAAGAGATCAGATTCAGCTCTTCCTCTTGGGATTCTTCTGAAGCCAAGATCCCAGACTCCCTCTGAACAGGCCTGAGAAACCAAAAGCTTCTTGTTTAAAGATAATGTGTAGAGTCTTGGGAATATATCTTTAAGTATTATTTCCCCCCACCAAAGATCAGTCTAGAAATGGACCATATCACCTTTGCCAAGTTTCCAAGATAACCCTCTAATACCCAAGAGGTTGTGAAAATCAAGATCAGCATTGATAGCTAGGATATGATTCATAAAAGAGGATCCTCCCATGTCAGTAAAGAGGGATAAATCCCAACCAGTTTCACTCCAGCCATACTTACTACAAATTACTCTTTTCTAGAGAGAATGTGGTTCCAATGCAAATCTCCACCACCACTTGGCAAGAAGGGAAATGTTCATTTTAGCTAGCCTTTTAATTCCCAGACCACCTTCATTTTTAGGTCTGCATACATTATTCCAGCTGACTTTGTAGAAGACTTTGGGAGAGGATGTACCATGCCACAAGAACCTCCTTTGCCAAGACTCCATTTCTTTCAACACTTTCTTTGGGGCCTTGATGATTGAGAAATAGTAAAGAGGTAGTGCACTTAAGGTAGACTTGATCAGTGTTATTCTACCACCCAAAGAAAGGAGCTTTGCCTGTCAAAGGCCTAGAGCATTTTTGAATTTCTGCACTATTGAATACCATGTTTTAATCCTTTTAGGGTTTGCTCCTAATGGAAAGCCCAGGTATGTGGTTGGAAAATTTCCAGTATAGCAGCCTAAAATGTGGATGATTGATTGTTCTTTAGCTTCATCAAGATTCATTAGGAAGGCTAGGGACTTGTCAAAATTTACTGATAACCCATAGGCTAATTTGAACATTGCCAGAGCTAGCTTGAGGCACAAGGCACCTTCTTCAGAGGCTTGAATGAAGAAAATGGTGTCATCAGCAAATTGAAGATGGGAAATCAATGGTCCATCTTGATTAAAATGTATGCCTTGAAATAAATTCTGTTGCAAACTGGCCTTCATTAACTGATTCAGACCTTCAGCAGTAATCACAAATAATAGAGGAGAAAGAGCGCAACCTTGTCTGAGACCTCTTGTCAGTTGAAAATCAGGACTTGGTGATCCATTGATTTGAATAGAGACATTTGCTCTATGACAGGATATTATCCAGAACTTCCATTTTACTCCAAACCCCATTCTTGTCATTACTTTCATAAGATACCCCCAATTTACCTTCTCAAAGGCCTTTTCTAAGTCTGCATTGAAGATAATTGCCTTTTGTTTAGCACTTTTGATATAGTCCACTACCTCTGAGGCTATCAAGATCCCATCTATAATTTTCCTTTCTTGAATAAAACCAGTTTGCTCCTCACCTACTAAGAAGCTAATGACCTGCCTGAGTCTTGTAGATAAGAGCTTGGTCAGAATTTTATAAGCCCCACCCATAAGACTTATGGGTCTATAATGATCAAAAGTCAGAGGAACTTTGTTTTTTGGGATCAAGGTAAGAAATGATGAATTTAAGCCTTTTCCAAGCTGGCCTGTGTGATAAAAGCTGAAAATGAAGTTCAAGAGATCTTGATTTATAATTAGCCAGCAAACTTGGAAAAACTTTACGGTGTAGCCATCAGGACCAGTTGCTTTTTCACCACTGCAAGCCATTGTTGCCTGTAAAATTTCTTCTTCAGTGAAGGGGCTTTCTAGCCAGGTAGATTGTTCAGAAGAAAGGCTAGAGAAGGATAGGTCCTTAAGAGATATATGTGAGCTAGAATATGCAGTGAATCTTTTGGCAAAGTGATTAGTAGCAGCTTCTTTTATTTCTTGAGGAGAAGATAAAATTGCATTATTATACCAGATCTGATTGATTTGTTTCCCAGCTCCTTTGAAGTTAGCCACCCTATGAAAGTATTTTGATCCTTTATCACCCTCATCAAGCCATTTTTTCCTAGCCTCTTGACTCCATAATTTTGATAGCTGCTTATATTTCTGGATCAATAAGGCTTGCATTTGACCCCTAGAAGCACATTCTGATGAAGTAAGAGGCCTAGTTTCCACCATTGCATCTAGGCTGTGTAAAGAGGTAGTCAAGGTAGCAATTACATATTCCAAATAACCAAAGATTTCAAAATTCCATTTCTTTAAATCTGCATTCAGTAATTTGAGCTTCATCCAAAGTACATAATGAGGTTGGCCATATATTTTATAGGAGTTCCAGAATCCTTGTACTGCCTCATAAAACCTTGGATCCTTAGTCCAACTGTTGAGAAACTTAAAGAGTCTTGGACCCCAATCAATCAAATTAACAAATAGTATTAAGGGTCTATGGTCTGAGATTGACCTGGGGAGGCATACCTGAGAGAGGTAGATTATTTAATTCAAGTTCGTCCCTAAACTTGTCTCTTGGATCATATTTCGTTCAAGGTTCCAGAGTTGCTTTACTCCCATTCTGAGGTAGGTTTTCTCGTCTTTTTTCTATAAAGGAACACGAGGGAATGTTTATTTTGGTTCCATCCCAAACGAAAGATGCCTAGTGATGCTCACCATATCTTACCACTACTTCACCATTTTTTGTCTCGATCAAGGTTTTATAGTGGCCAAGAATGGCCTCCTTAATATGAGTGGAATTGAACTATCCTCCTCTAAGTCTATGAGTATTAATGCAGTACGGTAATTGAATTCACCTACTTTAACCAACACATTTTCCAAAAACATGACCATTTTTGTCCAAAATTAAACACAAAAGAGTAAATTGAAAATAAAAGAATTCATGGTAGCGGAAAAGAAAAAAGAAATCTAGGTTATTAATTTAAAAATAAAACTTTTACAGGGTAACGAGATGACAATTTCCTTAAATTTATTATAATAAAGGTCATAGTTCCCATATTTTCCATATTTTCCGTAATTCTTCCTATATTCTTCATAGAGCTTTTTTCATTCTCTTTCATCGCATCCAAATATTAATATTTTTTCAGATAGACCATATATTTCTCATAATCCTAATTTTTTTATCTTTCCTTATTTATTTTTTGTTATCTCTATTCCTCGTATTTTTTCATTACGTAGGCTCTTAAAACCCTTATCATTTCCCTATAGTATTTTCTTGTATTTTTAACTCATTATATTCTTTTTTTTAGAAACTGTAATTTTAATTCCATTAAAAAGGGTCGGTACTGTTGGGTCTCGAGGTAGGGTTGGAGATGAACCAACTCGCAGCGGAAAATCAATGACAAGAAAAAAAGAACACCAGGTAACGAATGATTGGCTTGAGTCTCTAAGACGCCTACGTATGCACATGGGAATCAAAGCCACGTAGTTCTTCTCTTTAAGGACTCAAGAACACAAAAATGGAGGTGGATACTAGCCAAACCCGAAATTGTCATGGAGAGGAGGGAGAAGTTGTGTTTCCTATTCTTGTCTTGTGATTGTTATGTTGAAAAAAGATGACTTAAACATAGAAAATCCCATACTTGTCCAACTAAAGGCATGGGACAAGCATGGTGACAAGTAAGGTGTAAATAGGACAAAGTATGGCATGACAAGATTGGGTTAGTTGGTGAATCACCAACACCTTAATCCTTGTCTTGCTTACTTAGTATTAATTAATCAAGACTTGATTAATTAGTTCCATGGGCCTTTTGATGGGCCTCTTGGAACATGGCCCGTGGTCATTTCCAAGAGGTCCCGTGATTCGCTCATCGCCTCTAAGCTTTCTATACCGGAAATGTCCAACATTATCCGACGCGATCAATCCAAAGACTCTAAGCCTTGTCCTGATCCGTAAAGTCCTATTCACATACGGGCACATGACCCAAAACCCAGTTTTGGTCATGTCCCGAGACAACTCCCTTGTTGGCCATTCTCCATAAATGTGTCAATTGTTAGTCTTAGTGCCCGTAGTTCAATCCTAAATGTCCAAATGTATATATCATAGTTAGCAATAAAAT
This sequence comes from Erodium maritimum, assembly GCA_963921825.1. Taxonomy (NCBI): domain Eukaryota; kingdom Viridiplantae; phylum Streptophyta; class Magnoliopsida; order Geraniales; family Geraniaceae; genus Erodium; species Erodium maritimum. The sequence goes on along the minus strand of OY997592.1, from coordinate 37,452,984 downwards.
TAAAGCGGCTTTATATTACTTATGTGTTGGAGTAATATATCGATGTGTGCTCTGATCTATGCCCACCATGCGAATAGAACCATAGATCGAGATAGATCACTCTCGATGGGTCCCTAGTCAACAAAGCTTTACTAGAAGCGACTAGTATGAAACATGGCTCTTTATGGCTTACGCTCTGTTAGTCATTGGAATGGGATTCCGGATTCTGATCATAGATATCATGTGGGACATGATATTGGACGACCCGCCCTGAATATGTGCCATAGATTAAGTCATGAACATATTCAGTGTCGTAGCTTGTCATGTATCCATAGACCAAGGAGTCTTTGTGATCGCTATGTTGTCAACAACTAAGTTTGACCTGAGCCTAACATTGTCCGTAACAGGGCTTCCATAACGGCCAGGATTGGCTTGGGGACGGGCTACATGAGTGACACGAAAGGCGGCTAAGGGATTCATCCCTCATACTGAGGTATGGGAAAGATATCGGTTCTCGGCCGCTTGATCGAGAGTGACTGAAAGAATAGCATGGCCATACACATGATACTGGGTATCATATCTTCAGTCATCTCACATATCAAGGAACGGTGATTGAGAATAATAAGGATGACGGCTCTATGCCTTATCTCAATCAGGATATCGGAGATAAAATGATAATGACAGGGATGACGGAAATGTTAGAATCGACAGGGTCGATTCGTTATGCAGTGTCAGGCAATACTAAAGTCTCGTTAGTTTCCACTTAAATAGGATCAAGTAAAATGGGTTTTTTCGTTTATCTATTGACATGGATAAACCTAAGGGTCACACCGGAGGGTGAAACTCATTGACACATTTATGGAGAATGGCCAATAAGGGATTTGTCTCGGGACATGACCAAAACTGGGTTTTGGGTCATGTGCCCGTATGTGAATAGGAATTTACGGATCAAGACAAGGCTTGGAGTCTTGGGATTGATCGCGTCGGATAATGTTGGACATTTCCAGTATGGAAAGCTTTGAGGCAATGAGCGAATCACGGGACCTCGTTGGAAATGGCCACGGGCCATGTTCCAAGCGGCCCATCAAAAGGCCCATGGAACTAATTAATCAAGTCTTGATTAATTATTACTAAGTAAGCAAGACAAGGATTAAGGTGTTGGTGATTCACCACTTAACCCAATCTTGTCATGCCATACGTTGTCCTATTTACACCTTACTTGTCACCATGCTTGTCCCATTCCTTTAGTTGGACAAGTATGGGGTTTGCTATGTTTAAGTCATCTTTTTTCAACATAACAATCACAAGACAAGAATAGGAAACACAACTTCTCCCTCCTCTCCATGGAAATTTCGGGTTTGGCTAGTTTCCACCTCCATTTTTGTGTTCTTGAGTCCTCAAAGAGAAGAACTACGTGGCTTTGATTCCCATGTGGATACGTAGGCGTCTTGGAGACTCAAGCCAATCATTCGTTAAGTGGTGTTCTTTTTTTTTGTTTTCATTGATTTTCCGCTGCGAGTTGGTTCATCTCCAGCCCTACCTCGAGACCCAACAGTACCGACCCTTTTTAATGGAATTAAAATTACAGTTACTCAAAAAAAAAGAATATAATGAGTTAAAAATACAATAAAATACTATAGGGAAAGGATAAGGGTTTTAAGAGCCTACGTAATGAAAAAATACGAGGAATGAAGATAACAAAAAATAAATAAGGAAAGATAAGAAAAATTAGGATTATGAGAAATATATGGTCTATCTGAAAAAATATTAATATTTGGATGCGATGAAAGAGAATGAAACAAACTCTATGAAGATTATAGGAAGAATTACGGAAAATATGGAAAATATGGGAACTATAACCTTTATTATAATAAATTTAAGGGAAATTGTCATCTCGTTACCCTGTAAAAGTTTTATTTTTAAATTAATAACCTAGATTTCTTTTTTCTTTTCCGCTACCATGAATTCTTTTATTTTCAATTTACTCTTTTGTGTTTAATTTTGGACAAAAATGGTCATGTTTTTGGAAAATGTGTTGGTTAAAGTAGGTGAATTTAATTTACGTACTGCCTTAATACTCATAGACTTAGGGGAGGATTGTTCAATTCCACTCATATTAAGGAGGCCATTCTTGTCCACTATAAGAACCTTGGTCGAGACAAAAAATGGTGAAGTAGTGGTAAGATATGGTGAGCATCACTAGGAATCTTTCGTTTGGGATGGAACCAAAATAAACATTCCCTCGTGTTCCTTTATAGAAAAAAGAGGAGAAAACCTACCTCAGAATGGGAGGAAAGCAACTCCGGAACCTTGAACGAAATATGATCCAAGAGACAAGTTTAGGGTAGATTATTTCACACCGGAGGGTAAACTCATTGATGTTGGGTCTCGAGGTAGGGTTGGAGATGAACCAACTCGCAGCGGAAAATCAAGGAAAACCAATAGACGATTAAAACCATGAAACAACTAACAAAGAATGGATTGACAAGAGAAAAATTCAGCACTATTTCTTACCAAAACAAGAACACTGGTTAACGAATGATTGGCTTGAGTCTCCAAGACGCCTACGTATCCACATGTGAATCAAAGCCACGTAGTTCTTCTCTTTGAGAACTCAAGAACACAAAAATGGAGGTGGAAACTAGCCAAACCCGAAATTGCAAGGGAAGGGGGAGAGAAGTTGTTTTTCCCATTTGTGTCTTATGTTTGTTATGTTGAAAAAAGATGACTTAAACATAACAAAACCCATACTTGTCCAACTAAAGGCATGGGGCAAGCATGGTGACAAGTAAGGTGTAAATAGGACAAAGTATGGCAAGACAAGATTGGGTTAGGTGGTGAATCACCAACACCTTAATCCTTGTCTTGCTTACTTAGTACTAATTAATCAAGACATGATTAATTAGTTCCATGGGCCTTGGTTGCATGGGCCTTTCATGGGCCTCTTGGAACATGGCCCGTGGCCATTTCCAACGAGGTCCCGTGATTCGCTCATCGTCTCAAAGCCTTCCATACCGGAAATGTCCAACTTTACATGTCTAACATGTTTAGGCAGCGACAGTGCCTTAGTTAAAGGGTTGGCTATGTTATCATCTGTTGCCATATATGTTATCTTCACTTCACCTTGGTTTAGTATTTCTCTGATGAGGTGGATACGTTGTAGTACATGTTTGGATTTTATATGCGATCTGGGATTTTAGCTTGCGCAATGGCCCTTGTGTTGTCGCAAAATTGATTCACCGGGCTGGATGGGTTATTAATTACACCCAACCCTGCCGTGAATTTCCAAACCCACATAACCTCCTTAGCTGCTTCTACATCATCCATGTACTTGGCCTCTGTCGTAGATTCAGCGACGGTATCTTTCTTTACGCTTTCCCAGCTAAAGCTCCGTCATTCAGCGTAGACAGATATCCTGACTGACTTCTAAAGTCATTTGGATTTGTCTTGGAAAACTAGCGTCTACTCATCCTTCGACGACTAGTTCAGCATCATCTTTCCCCCGGGTTAGACTGATGTCTACTGGTACAACATAAGGCTTACAAGACGTCAGGTCTCGTACATGTCATGGCATATATGATCGATCTTGCCCCCAGGCGCATGGGGTTCGCATCATCCTTTTCAGCTCATCAGGTGTCTTAAGACACTGAGTCTTGCTGAGATGAATGCCATGACTAGTGGGTAAGAGTCTTTTCTTTCCATATTTTCTGTAATTCTTTCTATATTTTTCATAGAGTTTTTTTCATTCTCTTTTATCGCAACCAAATATTAATATTTTTTCAGATAGACCATATATTTCTCATAATCCTAATTTTTTTATCTTTCCTTATTTATTTTTTGTTTTCTCTATTCCTCGTATTTTTTTATTACGCATGCTCTTAAAACCCTTATCCTTTCCCTATGGTATTTTCTTGTATTTTTAACTCATTATATTCTTTTTTTTTTAGTAACTGTAATTTTAATTCCATTAAAAAGGGTCAGTACATGTTCGGAAGCCCTGACGGGCCAAACACAAAAACCACATAACTACTATTACGTCCAGGACGCATTGAGTGGGAGAGCCACAAAGGCTAAGTAAAACGAAAAACCAAACTAAATATAACGTAGAAACCAAAACCATAAGACTAGTAGGGTACTGGCGTGCACTTCTTAAGGTAGGGCCTAAAGACCGCTGTGTCACCTAGGGGCGACACTTTTTATCCGATATAAACCTGAGCACATGACCTCCAGTACCGGGGTGAGGGTAGGGTGACCTCAGGGAGAGTACCCAACTTCCCCCGGGCCCCGGCGCACGACTCATGGTGTCTGGCGGGGCTGTTTACCAGCCCTCGCCTGATCTTCATGAGGCTCACCCGCCGAGCCCCTCTTCATTCCTGGAACCAATGTAGGTTCCTCGACTATTCCGGCTCACGAGGCTCCCGATGATCCTCCCGATGACGACCCACTCCCATTTCCACAAGGTGCACCCACCTCCCCCCGAGGTACATTCAATGGAGGGGTTGGCTTGCGTATCAGTGGAGAAAATCCCGGAGGCACCCTAGCAGCCTGCGTCCAAGTCGTGGTATATCCCTTATCCATCTGGTCCTTCTGATAGTGCTTCAGTGACTTGTCGAAAGTATGGAGGCCCGACATCTCCCTGTCTCCGGTCGTAGGTGGATTTCCTATACACCCACAATTCCCACAGAAGCCCGGTAGCTTGACATATATAAGAGAGCAGTTGATCGGGTCCTGGAACTTAGGGAACCTAAGGTGCATATTTCGACACAAAGGTCGGTCAAGGGAGTGCCAGTAGCGGACCTTCACCGTCCACCCCCCCCCCCCCCCAACACTGGTCGAATTCATCACAAGGACCGTCCACCGTCCCGCCCAACCCCTCCTCAATCCTAGTGCCCGTAGTCTTGGTGCTAACTATTCTGGGATAACATGGGCATGTACCCAAATTGCATCTTATCCATGGCTAGAAGGTCTTGGACGAATGGATCCGTCTCTGCCAGCATCAAGGGCTTGTCGTCGAAACATCATGGTTCATGCAGCCGAACCCAATCCCGGTTCTCCTTCTTGGCGAAGTAGAACCCAAAGACTCCAGGGGAGACGTCCTTGATGACCAAACCAATAGCCGATTTGCCCCACGCATCGGTGAGGATACGGAGGAGAGTATGCTTGTGAGGTTGAACATCCATGAGCAGGCGACCCACCATCCCATATTGTTGGCGAGAGAGTGTATCCAGATCAAGTACCTCATTCATGATCGTAACTTCTAAGGGCTCCTCAAACCCTAGAGAGTAGCCCGAGATGCTGTGTTGAAGGGCCTGAAGTTGGCTACCATGATCCAGTAGTGGAGACGTGGGACGAGGAGCACAGGGAGGCTGAGGGAGGACGAGGTCCTCGGCCGGCGCTGTCATCGGGAGCTGTCCCATCTGGAAGCACCGAGGCCGGGAACAGGAGGGATGTGACCAGCGATAGGTAAAGCGAGATCCTTACCCATCGCAGACCCCAACCCGTCAACAATCTGCAGTTGGTGAGCCTCCAAAACCCTAGACGAAAACTGAAGGGACGGTAAAATAGCCGCCTATTTCGGGGGCGGCCCCATCGCATATGAGGCGGCTTCGACATCAGAGGATGATCCCCTGGTGCATAGGCTGCCATTGTCAACATCAATGGAGGACCTGAGGGCGGGGGCGGCAACAAGTCCCGAGGCGGAGCCGACTTCGTCGCCGAAGCCTTCTTCTTCCGAGGCGCCCGCTTATGCCGCACACTTTCGTTCGACGGGCAAGGGGGAGGGATGCCCACTGGTCCCGCACCCACGCCAACGGCTAATGGGGTGAGATCCTCCGGAGTCGTGCCCACGCTAGCGGCTGATGGGACGGGACCCAACGCGAGGGCCTTTGGAGAGGCAGGTCGTGAGGGTGGAGCAGACATGGGAGGAGATAGAGAGGAAGACGCCGATTGAGAGGAAGAACGCGCGGCCTGATCGGTGAAATACGCAGAAATACGGGAGCACATGGTGATTAGTGTTAGGGTTTAGAAGATCTCGATAGAAGCGAGTAAATTTGGTCAAATGTGAGGTACTTAATACTTATTATATTCTTTTGTTGTGTAAATATTACAATGTTCTGGTTAATGGTCATAATATAATTTTTAATATACTCTTCCTCGTGTTCGAATCTAGCTTTATAAAAGAACTTTCTAAAACTTATAGTTTATTTGAGTAATTTGGTGATCTTACAACATATAATATTACTTAGGTTTATATTTATTTTTATTTCTTTCTTTCATAATTTCTTGTGATTTGTACAAATTATCTTAATCTAAAAAGTATCTATTAGGGTCAACACCTTATTTCACTGATCATACAAATTCTCTAAATTCATCATATTGTCGTATTGGCATGTGTTTAGGTAACGTATTAGGTTTTCTTGCTATTTCTGCTAGGGTCATATCTAATCATCTTCTTTAGGGTAATTATCTACATCTTCCTTAACTATTTCATCAGTTTTCATTTCTGTTTCGATAAGCTTATTATATCCGTTTTCAACATCACTTTCTGGTTCTTCGTCTATAACTACATTTATATAACATATTTATGATGGTAGACAAGGGAAAAAAACTCAAATTATCCTCTCTAGCAAAAAAACTTAAACCCCTCTCTTTTTAGTCGTCGTCACCCCTGTACCTCTCCGCCGATGACGCCTTAGCTCTGGCCATGGTGGTTGCCGGAAGAGTCTCTCTCTTCCCTTCTTCTCCTCCTTACCCCAGTGTGTACCTGTTCCGATAGGTCTCGTACAGATGCGGTGTGGGAGGCGTTCGAGCCCTGTTTGTTCGTCCCGGATCTGCTGGTTGCCTCTCCTTCTCTGGCATTCTCGATCTTTTCTGGTGATCGCGGCTCTTTCTCTTCTCTGAGTCTTGTGTTGATTGGCTGGTCGGAGTTCGGACGTGGTCTACTCCGGGGTTATATTTCTTCGGACGCGGCTGTTCGTTTTGTGGTGGCTCGGGTGCGGAACGGGTGGCTGGGTAGGGTTTGGTGCGGGTCGGGCCGGGCTATGGGTCTGGCGCGAATTTGGGCTGGACGCGGCTGTGGGCCGGACGAGACTGTGGGTCGGGCACGTCTTTGGACTGGGTGCCTCTGTGGACCGGGCACGTCGGCGGGCCGGTTTTGGGTGTGGGTCGGATTCGGGTATGGGTTGACCCGGACATGGGTCAGGTAGGTCCAGTTTTTCTTCTGGGCCGGACTCGGGTCGGGTTTTCAGACAGACCCGGTTTAGCCCCCATCTCTTCCTCACCGGAGTTGCTTGCCGGATTTTTTCGGCTTTTCAGCAGCTACAAGGATGTCTGGCCGGTTTGGGTGTTGGCCTTCTGATTACCCGACTCCGTTGTTTTACCTTTAAGGAGGTATGGTGGGGGTTTGTCTTGGTTTGGTTGCTCGTCGACTCTTTGGGCATTGTGGCTCTCTTTGCTTCTTGAAGGACGACCTTCTCTTCTGGCTCTGGCTTCGACTTTCGGTGTTGGTCGTGGGACGCGTTTCCTTTCCAAGGATCGTCGTGGCTCTGGGTTTCCGTCAACGCTGTAAGGTCGGTCTTCTCCTTTGGTTGCTCTTCGAGACTCCTATCCTTTGGCTCTTGCCGTCAGGATCAGGTATACCTTCTTCCCTCCTCTCTGTCTAAGTTAGGTATTCTTCTCCCTTTCGATCTCTTGGCTCCTCGATTGAGATCATGTGCCCCGTCCACTTATGTGGACGGAATTCCCGGCTTGGGGTTGACCTCCGGTGAAAGCATGAGGCTCTATCCTTGAGATTTTGATTGATTAGTTTTTGGGATCGGTTTTTTCCCCTGCTGTGTTGTGGTCCTGGGCACCGACAACTGCAAGATCTCCCTACATCTTTAGGTTTTCAGAACTTTTGTTGACAAGGGAGTAGATGTCATTCCTTCTTAGCTTAGGGAAGAGTGGTAGTAGGTAGCTGCAGCTCTCTTTCTGCACTTAAAGGTTGGAAAATCTGGGTATTCAGACCTGTCTTTTCTCTGGGCTTCAAGGTTGGTAAACTTGTGTATTCAGACATACTTTGCTTCGGGCTTAACGGTGGGCAAATCAGGTTATTCAAACCAGTTTTTTGTGGATTTCTAGACATTCTCTCATCCTCATTCACTCTCATCGTTGCACTCGAACATCTGCTCTGGCACTCTCAGGGCTGCATACTCATAGGCCTCTCAGTCACAGGCCTCTCATCGTTACACATTCACAGGGCTGCATACTCTCAGGCCGCTTAGGGGAATACTTTACAGTCCCATTCACTAGGATGCAGTCACCGGACTCACAGGAGAATTAAGTTACATTCCCATCCATCTGCATACACACAGGCCGCACAGGGGAATTCATTCTAGGTTGCACTACATCGTACATTGGTTTTGGGGATGAGCAGATTGTGTTTAGGCTTCTACTGTCTGTTGTATTTTACTTTCTGTTGTATTTTGTCTGGCTTTTTTCTCAAACCGTAGCTAGTTTGGGATTTATTGTTGTGTAACTTTTTCCTTAAAAGTTAATTTCAACTTGCTTTCGCTGATAAAAAAAAACTACATATATATTTTTTTATTTTTAATCCCCCCATTATTTGTTTATTCTATTTCTTCTTCGTAAGATTTCTTTATAAAGTTTATTATTTTCTCACTAGTACTCGTTTCTAAGTTTCTTCATTTGTACTATGTGAGCTTTTTAATCACTATTTTCTTTATCACTAATCTTGGTTTATAGGTTTCAACTGTTACTGATTTTCCTTTTAGGTTCTTTATTTCTCTTTTTTTTTATCAGCAGATTTTTTTTTATAAAAGACCAACAACTTCAAAGTGAAGTAGAAGGTTAAGGGCAAGCCCTCAGATACAACACAAAGTCACAGACTCCAACCAAGATTCCCAACAAGGGGAATCAAACATTACAAACAATACAAACAGGTCTCATTACCTAGATAATGAAATTAGCAACCTAATTAAACCAGAAAACCAAGCGGGCCAAGCCCGAAACACAAGGGCAACAAGGCCCAAACTAACAACAATTACAGAAAACCTAAAAACACAAAACAGTAAACTTCGCCCTCCTCGAGCCCCGCGCGCACTCTCCCAGCCCAAAGCTTCAATTGTCCACCTCCAATCGTTGAGCACCGAGAAACAATCGACCCCCACCGGCCGGTCAGAACCACACAACCACCACGATAACGAAGCGATGAAGAAGAAACAGAATCTAGCCCGAAACAGTGCCTCTAAACGCAGAACAGATCCGCTCCCCACCCAATCCTCCAAACCATGCATCATCGACCCCCAGTGACAGGGAAATCAAAATTTTCTCCACAAAAAACACCAACCAGTAACCCAAGACCCACCACATGGGAATACTAGGACAACTCTCCCTTTTTTACCCAGAGAAACCGAAACCATTCCCTCCATCCCCTATCCACAATCCTCAACACGCCGTTTGGCAAAACCCAAACAAAGGCCAACACCAATTGTAGGGCTTCATCCGCTAATCGCGAATAAGGGAAAGAAGATTGGAATAAAGGAAAAGGAGAGGTGGGTCGGTTCAACAACGACAATAGGGAAAGAAGACACACCATATCTGTTTATCTCATATCTCAATCAAGATCTCGTCGGTGGCCAACACCAGACCGACGACCCAGGGGGGAGAAGACAAGTCTAAACAAACGAGCCTAACAGAACTGATACGGGAGGAGTAAGTTGTGAAGAAAGGAAAAAATAGCCCTTACCGAGAACCAAGGCGAGTAAGAATGAAGGCCACAGCTTCTGCAAACCCATATCTGACACGCTGCCGAGAGAATTCCCTCCCAAAGCACCGATCCTCCAAATCAAGCCAAAACAGGGCCTAAACTCCTCGCCAAACCGACGAGGCCCGGACATAACTGGGAAACAGAGGAGGATGAAGGTGGATTTGGAAAAGAGAGCCCCATCACGATGAAATCGAGACCCGGAGAAGACGAGGAGCCAAGCAGCCAGTAGATTCAAACCCCGTCATCAACAAAGGTGAAGAAAAACGTCTCACAAGGGTCAGAACCAGTTGCCACCGATGATAGAGAGAAGTCGAAACGCCGGAGGTGGAAGGCTACAAAGACAGGGAAACGAGGGAAGGAAAAGGGAAGCACCATCGGTGACTCCCATGGCCGACGCCATGAAAGTCACTGGCGGCGACAAGTGGAAGAAGAAGCGCCATGGGAGTCACCGGCGGCGACCAGTGGAGGAAGAAGAGAGGACTTTAGGGTTAAGTGCCGAGAGTTCTTTAATTATATTTAAGTTGCATTTAACTCGTCTCATTTGTCCTAAGTCTCATCCTATTTGCTTTAATTCTTTTTTCATTTATTTTAATTCTCTTTTTGTTACTTTCTAATTGATTTTAAATCTTTTATATATTTGAAACCATTCTTCATTAGTGTTGGTTTTCAGTTTATCATTTTCTTTATTTAATTTTTATGAATTCTGGTTCTTGTTTTCGTATTTTAGTTTGTAAATACACTATTGTTCTTTTTTCTTAAACGTTTTTCTTTTGTCACATATTTTGTTCTTTTCTTAGAGGTTTATACTTGTATCTTTCCCTTTCCAATATTTCTTTTCCAGATGTTTTAAGAAATGTTATTGTACTGTGCTCTTTTTCTATTAATTTTTTCATCTCTATCTAATTCTTCTAACTTATAAATCTATTACTTGGATAATAATAAGAAATCTATGATTGATATTCATTCATTTGTGTGCTTAGTTTTTTTACTAAAAAAGGATATGGAAATTTTTTGTAAACTAGAAGTTATGAAAAAAAAAATTATATTTACATTTTTCTTATGGAACAAAACAAAGGAAACTTGGACGTATTAAGAACATCTTCAATGGTAAACCACTGTGCAGTGGTTTAGGCCCATTTTTCCTTTCTCTCTCTCTTCCAAACCACTACTTCCTACCACTACACCTATAATGGATAGGCTAAAAAGTAGTGGTTTTGGTGTAGTAGCAAGAACAAGTAGCAGAAAAAAATACCTTTAACCGACGACATGAGTCGTTGGAGGATCCTACCACTATAAATACTCTCTCTCCTCAAATATTATTATTTTAATGTTTCTCTCTTTTCAAAAAGGATGCAACGACACCCAAACCACGGTTGTTAGCTGACCATTACAGTTGCTCTAAGGAATGTGTATGACATGGAAACATCGGAAGAATTAACTATGCCACGTTGATCGACAAATTAGGATCACATTGTTTGCTTCCAAATGCACAATGAATATATATATTGAAATGTGGTTGAGTGAAAATGAACAAGATAAAAAATAACAAAGATTGCCAAACAATAAAAAGAAAACAATTTGTAGGACTATTTTTTTAGCATACGACTAAATTTTTTATTGATGTGAAATTTAAATGATCTTGTGTTATGTACAATAGTTGAAATGAAATAATAGGACGAGATATGATTTTAGTGACGGTCGAAACACTGATCTTATAGCATGGTACCCGGTATTACCAGTGATTGATCTAGGGGTAGTTCCTTATTTATGTGGTGAGTGGTGTAGTGAGTTCGAATAAATTTTCTTGTCTCGACTTAAATGGTCCTGTTGTGTCACAACATTCGTTCAAGGAGTAACTTGGGAAAAGAAGGAGGAAAGGGAACAGAAAGTGTCTGTTTCTCAAAGGCCGGGTTAGGGCTTCTTAAAGACACCCCGAGAAGCCCAACGACCCTCATGATGACCAGCGATGTTGTTTCGTGTGCCTCGTTATCGCCCTATCAAGGCCAATTTCCCTAACATAGTTGTTGTGGTCGACTCTTTCCCGCATTGAGCCACATGAGCCTTATGTACTAATATGGGAGAAGTAGTCGTACAACCCCTCCGATTGTTCATTAGGGTTGATCACGGGGGGATAATCCTCTCGGTGAGCATTGGTGCGATTAGGGTTTCTTTCCTGGTGGCGACCTTCTCCCGAAGGATGTACCCTAGAGTGTGTATCCATGACGATACAGATTCAGAGTAGCATTTCCCTTACTCCTTGTGGTTGGTGGCTTCTCTAATCATCCTAATCGACGTTGATCGGTTCTTCAAAGACCCATTCCTTTTCATGGATCTATCTCCAAGGGTACTCTCCCCTAACCGGGAAGACTTAACCCGATCATGCATAGGAGAGGCAGGCAGGGCAAGCCCATCAGATCGGGTTCAATTGGCCCTCATGGTGTTCGGTTGGAGCATGGTGTGGGATCAGGTTCTAATTCCTCGAAATTAAATGTGCACCGATGGTTGGGCGGTGAATCGCGTTCGACTTGCGATACGAGGCTTGTGTTGGAAGGTGACATCTGTGGGAAGCCATTTGAAATGGGGATCATAGTCTTCCTCAATATGGTATCTTCTTATCGGGGCCTTCGCACAGGGAGCAGTCATAGGTAAGAGGTTCCAGGCCGGAGGATAAGTCATTCCAACAAGAAGAGATCGGTGATACGAAGCAATGGTAGGGGTATCTCCCAGTTGGTGCACCCACGGTCCCCACTGTAGTAGAAGAGCGATGGGTGGGCGCTATGGTTCATCCGAGGTGCAATAGGAGTCAATAGGTAGGGCAGTGGCATTGAAGATATGGTGATTGAAGTGGTGAAAGTCAATTGTAAAATTGGAAATAAAAAAGTAAGTAAAAGAGAAAATGAGAAACCTTAAAAGCCAATTCTTTTAAGAATCTATTCCTTAATCCTTACCAAGTAAAAAAGATGTTTGACTATGAGGACTTAAAATGATTTAAATAGATACATTCCTATTTTATTTTCTCTCGAGAAATTTCATGAAGTTCTTTTTGTGTTGATCGGCAAAGCAAATTTAAATTAAATGCTCTCTGAGGTGGAGAGCAAATGGAGAAGTACAAAGCAAAGAGCATTCCACCAAGGAACCTCAAACAAGGACCCTCAACAAACTGAGGGATTTACAACAGGGAAGCCATTACATGGAATACCAACTGAATTACAAGGATTACCAACTGAAATACAACGATTACCAACTTGATTATAAGGAGAACCAACATAAACAAGGATTACCAACAGAAGCCACACCAACCAACCAGAAGTTTCCACCAAGAAGTTCAAACATAATAAAGGTCTTGAACCAGAAAATGTCAACCAATAAGCACCTTAAGAGAAACAAGGAAAACCAAAACCCAGCAAAGCAGCCAAAACCTACAACCCAAGCAACAACCAGACCAACTAGCCCCTACCCTTACTGGAAAAGCAATCTAACCCAACTAAATAGACTAGCAATCCTCACAGTGAGGTTGAAAGACTAGAAGCCTGCGGCCAACACCGCTAGAGGCAGAGACAAACCCTAAAGTATACTAAACTAAGACCTAAGCTTCAGAGTATGGATAACATCTCCCAAAGGACTCGCCGGCGGTCAACACCTTCCCGGCGAGCTCGACTCTAACATGGCCGAGAAGAAAGAAGCTTAAGCCAAAGAAAAGCGTAAAAGGTAAGGGGGAAGCTTAACCAAAAGAGTAGGGAAAAGAAACTTGCAAGAGCATCATATTAGAACACAAACTAGCACTCTTGCTCAGTCTTCCTCAACAACCGACCAGAACCAAGGAGCGCAAACTAAGGAGACTGGTATTTCTACTTGAGACCGAGACCGATTGAGCTTGCGGTACGAGCCCTCCAAGCTGGCTGATTGAAGGTGGCGCATGATGCCAAAAAGAGCCAGAACCAGACGAGGATACGCAAAACCAGGTTTGGGCCTAAAACAGTCAACGACCCAAAACTAGGGCCCAACTGTTCAACAGAAACCGAGGCTCAAGCTTGAAACACCAAACAACCCGAAACAGAGAAAACCCTAACCCGCGTCCCAGCCTCACCTACGAACTTTACAGGAACAGATCCGAGGCAAGGTCGGAGGGAGACCAAGGAGCACCGGCAAGCCACCCGAGGTTGAAGAAGCCTACGCCGATCTGAATCACCAGAAAAACAGCTTCCCACATCCAGAACTTCAAAAACCACCAGGCATAGCAAGGATTCAGCACCGAATCAGGCCGAAGGCGACGGGGACGAGTAGGGCGCGAAGCGAGCACCTGAAATCAAAGAAGAACCGCACTGATCTAAACCACCGGAAACAGCTTCCCACACCCGAATCTTCAGAAGACCCCAAAGAGATCCCAAAACAAACCAGACGGAGTCGAAAAAGAGGGGAACGCCGGAAAGATCTCAGATCTGGAGGAGCCCAGATCCAGATCTGCCCACCCCACTTCTGGACCCGAAGAAGTCTGAGAGTACCATGCCCATCCTCTCAGAAAGAAGAGGAAAATCTTCTCACCCTTGGTAGACGCAGACGGCATCAGAGAAGTGTGTTTGAGCCAAGGCCGAAGCCAGATTGAGGGAAAAAACACAAAAAAGAGAGAAGAGGGGAAAAGAGGGGGGAAAGCTTGAAACAGAGGGGCCCTCGCCGGCGAAGACAACGGCCGTGGCCGAGACCTCACCAGCGAGGGCGAGAAGGAGGGGAGCGGCGGGGCTGCGAAACTAGGGTTTGGGATGAGTTTGGGAGGCAGGTTTTTAGGAGAAACAATTATAGCCACATCTAGCATTAAACATGTGTTTCCAACTTTTGATCAGTGATTAATTGAACAAATAACTTGATGTATAATGTTAAGAATCTACTTATAAAAATATAAATGTGGTCACGATCATCCTTAAAAACCTACAAGACTGTCAATCAAATCAACAATAAAAATTGACGAGGCCCATTCTTCAATAAACACATATCAAAGTTTTTTTTTTATTAGCAAAACATTATATAAATAAAACTTCCTTTGAGTTAAAAGAGGAGTTACAAGTATTTCCGTGGATTTACAAGAATTTTTTTCTTCCAGACACTGAGAATGATAGATGAAACCTAGGTAGTAATTGTAACTTATAACCCAAGTAATCAGGAAAGGATCTCCCTAAAGAATGACATTCATCACTATCTATATGATAATACGATATTTTTATCTTTAATATTTTTTGTATGTGTTTTACTATTATAATTATTTTACAGATGTCCTTGTTTACTCAAACTAAATTTAAGAAACACGTAAAGCGATATTAAATTTGGATTGTCTATGTGAGTTGATTGATTTTGATTATACCTTAAATAGATCCTCTGCCCCCCCCCCCCCCCCCCCCATCTCTTCCAGCCTCTCTTTCAATTCGTCGATCGAGGGTGAAGATTTGGAGGAAGGGGAATTCAGGGTGCAGAGACCTAATTCTTCTTGCTCTTCGTTGAAGGATGGCAGCCCTCTCAGATTTGATGTTCCCTTGACTGATTGGACATTTAGAGCTTTTTTTTTGTCGTCGGATGCTATCTTGGATCTCCCTAGAGCTCTCTCTGAACAAGACCCCTCTCGCCGATATGTCTCCCATGTTCAGTCGACTTGGATTACGCGCTAGCCTTGAAAGCTGTTCGGCGTCTGGCCTCCCCCTTGATGCTGGTTCCCATCCAACTATCTTGCGATCCTAAATTTCTGGTTCCCAACATACTAGCCTTAATTAATGCTGGGTGCGAGGCTTCCCTCGGTCCCCCGTTCTAGACACTTTTGCGTGTCCTTTTAGACTGTGTGGCTTGTGCGGGTGGCTTTTCCACTTCGCTTGGGCCGAACCCGAACGAGTTGGGCCCTTCCAAACTTCGTGGCCGAGCGGCTTCTCCCGGGTCAGTTCCCTCTACTACTGTTTCTCAGCCAAGGCCCCCTCTCTTTGCCTCCTTTATTTTGGACATGCATTCCCCACCGCATGTTGCATTCTCGCACTCCCGTGTGATTCATAAAAAGAAGCGAAAGAAGTGCGCTCACCCTTTTCCGGTAGTCTCCCTCTCTAGTATCAACCCGACTCGCTCCTTGTGAAAGAACCCAGAGCCAAAAGGTCATGGGCCTCACCTCTTCTTCTCCGGATGAAGAGGTCATTAAGGTTTTTAAACCTCCTTGAGGTTCTTTTCTTTTCTTTGTACTTGCTGTGGAGTTTTCTCCTTTTGGTTAGGTTACTCTCTAGCTCTTGTTCCCCTTATTCTCCCCTTTTGTAATTCTTTTGAATTATTATTGGGTTTAATAAAATAAATTATCAATGGACCAAAAAAGATGTATAATTTTTTTATCATAGAAAAATAAATTTGTAATTGGAGAAACAATTACATAAAGGAGACATCAAAAGAAATTAAAAGAAAAAGGGTGTAAAGCAAAAACAACAAACACATTAACCTAGGGAATCAAAATAAAGTAACCCCATCAGGGTTGGGGCCCTGCTATATAAGGAGTCAATACTGCTTCAAGTTTTCTGAAACCCTTCTCAGCTGATCCTTGTAGCGGACCCCTAAGCACTAAGCAAATTTCGATGTGGTGTGAGTAATCCTTTGTGTCCTTTGACCAATAGTGAGAAGAACCCCGAATAGGCATTTGGAATGGGAGGTTCATCTGACGCAATCAACCTGTAACGGAAATGAGACCTAATCGAGAGAGGGACAAGCGTCTGATCCAACCCTTCATAAAAATTCGAAATATATGTCGTATCAGTCTCTTAAAAGTACAAGGCATATCCGTCCACCTACTTGACTTGCTTTCCAACGGACCTAGGGACCCAACAGAATTAGTAGGAACGAAAGACATGGGTGCTATCTCTTTTGTTAGAGAGAGGGGAGAACAGGATCTGGATTGGGGTGATGGGGATGCAGTGGCTTGCATGAGAGGCTAAAGCTAAAGATTCGCTCCTCCTTAAAGTTCTGGACCATGTGTCCCTTAAACAAGCCTAGCTAAAAAAGAATGTCTACACCAAAGCTTGGGCCTTGAGTGACGATAACATGCTTACATGATGATACATCTGGCAAGTAAACAAGAGCAAGGACCCTGCACGATTGAGTTGACGTCCAAGAGAACGGCTGGACAATGGCAAGGAAGCCTAGATTCCCCACTATCTGAGTAATGGAGTCTGATTCCAATACATGATCGGGAGGCCAATGATGTCCACCCAGAGAAGCTTCCACCAAATTAAAACCCATGCGTACTATCCGAGAACGAGAAGAACTAGGAACGCAATGCCTTTCCCCCGTCATTAGCTAGACCAACCACAAGTCACATTCCTCGCACGAAAAAAGAAAGGTCTGTGATCCCAAATCAAGGATATCCATCCTTGAGATTTATGCTAGTTGGAGGCGAGTACTAATGGGGCGGGCTGAGACCGAGGATTACGCAATGCCGATCACATTGAAAGCCGGAATCTTCTCAAAGAGAGGAGTTACGGTCATGGAGCATGTGTTCGGTTGAGGAAGAAAAGAACCAAGGTCCCTCTTTGGAGTAAGGCAAGGGACTATCCCTCGAGTGGAGCAACGGTAGATACCATTGGACAAAGAAATTTAGGGGACATCATTTTAAATGGTATGCAAGTAATTATTTTATAGGGTTGTTATGGAAATAATTGGTAACATCTACTTATCTTTGAATCAAATATTAGGGTTAAATATCGAAATTTACTCTTAAGTATTGGTCATGAACACTACACTAGCCAACATTTCAAATTGACATATGCAATACCTTAAGTATTGATCACGCGATTTGTTAGTAAAAATGGACGGAATATTCTATTTCGTTAGTCATATGACCTCATGTGAAATTTAATGGATGGTACAATAGATCAACCGAATGTCTAAGTGCCGAAATGGACAATCCTCATCCATTTTCGATAGTCAGACGATATCAAGCCCATAGGTTAGTCTCAGTCTGATTTATCAAGTGAGGTGAGACAGTTTGATAAATTGGATCGGGTGAGAAATTTAAGATTTGGTTCTAGAAAATTAAGTTTTATTATAAAAAAAAGGGATAACACCAGAAAACAACTATCGTTTGATTTTCTAGTACAAATCACAACTATAGACTTTCTTATCGTCCATAGTACACAGTCCCGTTAGTTAAATTACCACAAACCATGAATTATGTCCAAAAAAACGGAATATTCCGGAATATTCTATTCAAAACACGGAATATTCTATCCAAAAACACAGAATATTCCGTGTTTTTGGACGGAATTCATGGTTTGTGGTAATTTAACTAACGGGACTGTGTACTGTGGACGATAAGAAAGTCTATAGTTGTGATTTGTACTAGGAAGTCAAACGATAGTTGTTTTCTGGTGTTATCCCTAAAAAAAATTCGACACTCAGGCTCTTACCCCCCACCCTTACCTTTATTCTTACCCTCATATCTCCCCATCTCTTTCACCCTCAATTTACCTTATTGCGCTATTATCCTCACACTCATACATCTCATGATCAGGTTCACCTTGTTACAACACCACTACACACTAACGCATAAAAACGTAACAGTTTACAGTAGAAAATAAAATGGATCGATCCCACAAATAGTAAAGATCTTATTCGCACTGATCGACGAATATTTTGACAAACAGTTTCAGATCTGTTTCTTATCAATCAAGACAAAGCTCCAATGGAAGTTTGTGCTTTTCTTTTGAGGACTGGTGCAGAAGACCCGGTTGGTGCATCCGGCCAAGGAGGAGGCGGAGTCGGTTATGATTTTTGTTTTGGTCTGTTGTTGGTTGGCAGGGTCTGCAGGAGAGATTATACCTTTCAGGTTTCGCCTGTTTCTCACTGAGGTCCGACGAGTGCTCATCCGGGGGAACGCTGTAAAACCCCACTCATTCAAGAAGGGTAATACTTTGAATTATGAAACGTTGGGGTAGAGTTTTGCAACGAGTGAAAATTGAGAAAAACCTGCCTAAAAACCTGTGTGGCTATAATTGTTTCGACGCTGAGGCAGTTTTCGACGTGCTCCGCCGCTCCAACGGCTGCGACCACCGCCATCCACCGTTTCCCTACGGTGAGAACCTCGAGGTCGGTCGGATTAAAAAACCGAACCCGTCCCTTCTTCCCCTTTCTTTTCCCTTATGTTCTTTAGTCGAGCTATTCTTTTGAATCTGGAACACTTTTGCGGATCTGGACTGTAATCGAAAAGAGAATCATGTTAAATGTGGAAATCTGGATGTTCTGGATCTGGGTTGCGAAGAACAAGAACGTTTTTAGATCTGAACTGGGTTAAAACAGAAACTGGTGAATCGGAACACAGTGGAACAGTTGCGTTGTTTTGAATTAAAGAATTGATACAAAAAGGTTTTAAAATAAAAGAATTTGAAATCGGATCTGATTTAAGACGGTTTTGGGACTCTTGAATGAACGTGGAACCACGGGCGAATAAAGTGGAACGGTGAACTGGACACTTCGGGAATCGTGCCCCGAAACCCGTGCCTCGGGAAACGTGCACCGGGTTCTGGGGTCGGGGCTTGGGTACTCGAACCGGAATCGTCGTTTAATTCCGCTTTGACCTGTTCGAATTTAAAAGGCAACTTTTGATTTTACTCTGGGCCTTATCTGATCTGATCGTAAGTTTGAACTGTTTAAAACTCAGACTTGGATTCCGTCCGAGAGCTTGGACTTCGCCCGAGAAGACGAAGACTACTCCGGAACCCGTGTGAAGAACGGAGAAGAGGCAAATCGACTTTTCAGCAGAGTATTTAGAGGAAGACCACAAGGTAGGGAAAGTCTTAATTTCTTAATTAACGCTTAGTATGCATGATTAGGATAATAAAATCGGAAAGGTCCTAGAATTGCCTATAGGATGCGAATAACTAGAATAATCGTATTTCAATTACTAATAAATTGATGAGTCTAGTGTGCATGCTTAGGATGATGACAATTAGTGAAGTGTGATTTCAATGCTTGGGAAATTGATTTACTGGTAGAGAGGCTGTGAAGAGCTCTCGGATTAGTTATGTGCTAGGTTCACATGCTTGGTTGTTAGTTAGTAGGAAATCCAGAGTCTAATGGAACTAGTTTACTTTACTGTTGATTAGTTGAATGTTTGCTTGATTGGTTGAACGATTGTATTGATATAATTGTTGATTGAATGGTTGATCGAGTATGTCTGGTTGTGCCAAGGAGGCACGATCAGGTGATCGATTGACCGATGGAGAGCAAGTGGTAAGTGATGGTAAGTGTAATTATGGGTATGAATCCCGTGTGGTGTGTATTGATGAACGTGTGTATTTCTATGATTGATTGTGGACCCTACGGGGCTTTGTCTGATAGATTCTGCGGGATACTGGTTAGTGTACCCACACCGTTGAGGATTCCGGTGCGGGGATAGTTTACGAGAAGGATTAAGGGTGATTTGGTATGGTACCCACACCGTTGAGGATTCCGGTGTGGGGAGCGGCTTACCCTACGGGGCATTGGTTATTGGATACACACCGTGGAGGATTCCGGTGCAGATAATGGTTTACCCTACGAGGCTTTGGTTATTGGACCTACACTGTGGAGGAGTCCGGTGTAGGGTGAGATAATGATTATTGTGGATACGTGATGGTACCTACACCGTTGAGGAGTCCGGTGTAGGAAGAGAAATGATTAATGGTACCCACATTGTTGAGGAGTCCGGTGTGGGAATGGTTCACGGGAATGATTGGAGCCGGAAGGCACTGATTATTGGACCTACGGGGCAGTTGGATGGATTACTTCGTGAGAGATGGTTACTATGGTTTCACCCAAGTGTATGCGTCCTACGGGAGCACTACCTTGGTTCCCTAGGACATATGGTTCTTTGGATACGTTTCCGAGAATACCGATGATATGCGTCCTCTTAAGGATGTTTCTGGTATTCGCGACGTTATACGTCTTTGTGACGTTATGCGTCTCCTCTGGACCGAGGGAAAATCTGATATGACATGGATACTCTGGTGGATCGGAATTATGGGAACCGAGGTGATCCCAGAATCTATCCATGGATCGGAGGCTTGAGAAAGCGAGTGGTTGGCATGAGATTAAATACTCCCATTTTTTTTTACTCTTATTGATCCGTTAAAGTATTTATTATGAACTTCTTTTAAGTTACTGTTATCTTGGAAAAAGCGATACTACTTCATTATCCGGATCATATAACCTTTCATTGATTTATAGAATTTACTCGTTTCCGTTGTGTCAATTTTCTATGTTAGTTTAACGTTCTCTGTTTATTCTTTGAGAGCTCATCGTTACCCTCGAGAATGCGTTATTGTTATCGTTGCTTCGTATTCGTTTATTACACCTTTTGGTCTAAGGGTTTTAAATACTTTTGTGACATCGATTTAAAGCAGGTTTAATATTAAACTCGGAAACTAAAGTCATTTACGATTTTCCCTACTGAGCGTAAGCTCATCCCTATTTGTTTATTTATTGTGTGTACAGGTGTGCTTGGGATCTGGGAAATTCGAGGCTCGGGGGCTCCCGGATGTCTTGAGAGTTGTATTAGAGATGTGTTGGTCCACATTATTAATTTTTATTTGCCTTTTGTCACTTATCAAGTTTTGACACTATTTGAAGTTTTGATTGAATTATTGAGGAATACTTCGGACTCGTTTCCAACTTCAAAAGAATTTATTTCAATTGTACTACTTTTACTTCGTTTGGTTCAGGTCGCGTCTCGAGTCTGGCCAAAACCGGATTTGGGGCGTGACAAACGCTAAGGGCCGATCTACTCTAGGAGTGGAGGGAAACAGATTACTTAGTGTTTCTGAAACCAGAGGATCCACCTGTTCACCCTGAGGCATTGTTTGTTGGTCTCGGTGAGACACCTATTTGGTATTGATCTCTGTTGTAGCTCCTGTTTCTGTTTCCTTTGTTTTTTCAGGTCTTGGACCCCTAGCTCACTTTTGAGTTCCTTTGTTATCGTTTTTCTCTTTGACCTTTTCCATCTTGGAATTGGTTTTATTTTTAATAAAAATTTCGAGCTTATAAAAAAATGGAAGTTTGTGCTCAATGGAAAGGCTTCTACGGAGGTTCGGGTTTGGTGTACGATTTTATTTGAGTTTGACAAAGGATGCGGGTAAATCGATGAAGAAGATCAGGGTAAACGTAGAAGATTAAAAATAATGTACAAGGTTACAAAAGATAGATAAGAACACATATAAGAAAAGGTTAAGTAGAAATTCTGAAATTGTGTTAGAAATAGAACATAAAAAGATATTTATCTTTTTTTATAGGCATAAATTTTATTAAAGACCTAGAGCTCCAAGATAGAGCTAAAGTATAGGATGATACGAAAAAGAAGGATCAATTTCAAGACGATTAGAAAATAGCTTTTTAGACGGTCCCCAAATACCTAGGTACCTAAACACCAAAATCCTACCAGTCAAAACTAGAACACGGATAAAATATAGCATACAAACCAAAAAAATAAAATATCACACTACACCTACACAACTGAGATTACACCAACAAAAAGAAAACCACCGATCAAAAGAAAACAAAATTAGATGTTCGGATACAAAACCAAACACCTAAGTATTTGAACCAAATTTCATCTCCATGAGAATTCTCTCATGGAATATGAGAGGAGCCTCTTCTAGACAAAAGAGAAGGGCTCTTAGGAATGTGTCACAAACAACATCTATCTATGGTTCTAATACAAGAAACAAAATTTGCTGATCTCCCTGATTTTATCCTGTCAGCCTATGGTTTCTCTAGATCTTGGGAGGCTCTCTGTTGTCCAGCTGAGGGGAATGCTGGTGGACTTCTTACCTTGTGGAATAAGGATTGTTTTCAACTATTGTCTTCATTGGTGGATGATCAGGTTATTTACTGGTCTGGGATTTTCTTGGCTAATAATATTAACATCATTGTGGTAAATGTCTATGCCCTTGCTTGATACATTTGAGGACTCAACTTTGGACTGATATCAGATTGAGAAGTAGCTATTTTGATAATACTCTTATTGTGGCTGGGGACTTCAATGCCATTCTGGATCCTCTAGAGAAAACTGGACCTACTTTCTCTTCCACTAGCATTAGAGAATTCAATCACTTTTTGGATTGCTTGGGTTTGGTGGATTTACATTTATCAGGGGGGGCAAATACACTTGGTTTGGTACTGGTTCTAGGGCCTCTAGAATTGACAGATTCTTGGTCACTCCTGATGTTTTGATTGCCTTCAATTCACTTACACAATCATGCCTGGCCAGATACTTACCATAAACCAATACTCTTAACCAACCCTTGTGTAGACTGGGCTCCCAGACCATTTAAATTCATTAATGCTTGGGTGAGCATCCCACTTTTCTTAGGGATACCAAGAATTTTTGGAATGAGATTCAAGTTGCTGGCTCTCCCTCTTTTAGGCTTTGGTTTAAGTTGAAAGCACTTAAGAATTTTTTCAGAGGCTGGAACATTAATACCTTTGGGTTGTTGGAGAAGGCTATTGAAGACTTGAAGGCAGAGATTAAGAGCTTGGATGATCTATTAGATTCCATGCCACTTGTTTCTGGTGAGATTGTACAAATATCATTACTTAATGCTTTGCTCACCAGGAGATTGAAATGGCAAGCTAAGATTTGGTGTCAAAAGGCCAGACATAAGTGGACTAAAGAGGGTGATAGGTGCTCTAAGTTTTTTCACCTGGTTGCCAACTTTAATCAGGTTAGAAAACAATTGATTTTGATTCAGGAGGAGGGGATTATCTACAATAGTCATGCAGAGATTAAAGTTGTTGCTAAGTTCCATTTTCAGAAGAGATTTTTGAACAATTCTGAGGCCTATATAGACTTATCATCTTTGCCTTTTAATTCTCTCACTCTATTGCAAAGCCAAGAACTTGATAAGGCATTCATTGAGGATGAAATTTTGAAAGCAATCCAGTCTTGTAATGGGGACAAATCACCTGGTCCAGATGGATTCACAATGAGGTTTTATCAAGTTTGTTGGGATTTTATCAAAGCTGATATTATGAGTTTTATGTCTCAATTTTTCCACAAGGGTTCACTTGGCAACGACATTAACTCTACATTTATTACTCTCATTCCCAAGATCAGTTCTCCTCAAAGCTTTGAAGATTATAGACCTATTCGCCTCATCTCCAGCACTTATAAGATAATCTCTAAAGTCCTGGAAGCTAGATTCAAGAAGGTGATGAACCATTTAGTACATGATGTCCAATCTGGCTTTATTACTAGAAGATAGATTTTGGATGGTATTCTTATTGCTTCTGAGCTTATTCATTCCATCAAGAACTCCAGGCAAGAGGTTATTGTATTGAAAGTTGATTTTGAAAAGGCTTATGATCATATTAGTTGGGATGCACTACTTAAAATTCTTCAAATTATGGGTTTTGGCTCTCTTTGGGTTGCTTGGGTTGCTGAATGCCTAAAGTCTTGGTCTTCAGTCCTCATCAATGGTTCCCCAACAGATGATTTTCCACTTTTGAGAGGGCTTAGACAAGGTTTCTCATTGTCTCCCCTCCTCTTTGCTTTGGTAGCTGAATCTCTACATCAACTTATGAACAAAGGAATTGCCACTGGGATGTTTACTGGTATTAGATCAAAAAATCAGGGGCCTCAAATCTTTGATTTGCAATTTTCTGATTACACATTAATCTTTATTGAAGCTGGTATTCAACAAGTGATAAATCTTAAGCTCACTCTTCACTGTTTACAAAAAGCTACAGGGCTGAAGATCAATTTTCACAAATCCAAAGTTCTAGTGCTGAATCCTTCTTCAGTGTCAGTTTAGGAGGTATGTGACATATTAGGCTTCTCAAAGGTACAACTACCTTTCAATTATCTTTCTTTTCAGTTGGGGGCTAACCCAGAAGGAAAAAAACATGGGAACCTGTCATTGCTAAATTCAAGAGCAAGCTGAGCCTTTGGCAAGCCAGAGCCAAGTCCTTTGGGGGTAGGATCACCTTGATCAAGTCATCTCTTAGTTCATTAACACTATATTACATGTCACTCTACAAAGTCACCAAGGGTGTGATTAAAGAAATGGAGTGCTGGCAAAGGAGGTTTTTGTTGAATGGAACCATTACTAAGAAAGTTTTGCATAAGGTGAGATGGAATTTGATTTGCAGGCCTAAGTCAGTGGGGGGTATAGGCATTAAGAATTTACACATAATGAACAAGGCATTCCTAGCTAGATGGTGGTGGAGGTTTGCTGTGGAGAAAGACTCCCTGTGGAAACAGTTGTTGTGTGCTAAATTTGGGTGGGACTATGACTCCTGGGATCTTACTAAACTAATGATCCTTGATGGTCAATCCTTATTTAGCCACATTCAATCTTTGTTGGACTGTCCAGTATTTGCAGAGCCTTTTGGTGCATAGGGTTTGTTGTGGACTGTAAACTCAGGTGATTGTGTGCAGTTTTGGGAGGATTCTTGGTTGACGGAGGTACCACTAAAAATATTATTTCAAAGACTATATCACCTCAGTACACAAAAAACACACTAGTGTTCAATTTTTGGTTCAATGGAGATTGGCTACTTATCTTCAGAAGAGATATCAGGGGATGTGAATTGGACTTATTCTCTTTATTGTGTGATTATCTTAATAATTTTCAGCTGCAAAATATTGGTGGAGATTCTGTTACTTGGCTTCTGGATCCTAAAGGCTTTTTAGTGCATAGGATGTATGAAAGCTTAGATATCAGGGAAGAACAATTTTCTGAGTGGTCTGCATTACTTTGGGCTCCTCTCCTTCCTCTAAAGATAGCTGCCTTCTCCTGGTTGTTATGTATGCAAGCCATCCCCACAAAATGCTTTCTCTTAGCCAGAGTCTTGTATGTGAAAATGTGTGGTGCCCTTTTTGTCTTGATGAGCCTGAAGAAATGGATAATTTGTTCTTGACTTGCACTTTGGCCAGCTTTGTGTGGAATCTTTGCTTGGAGTGGTGGGGATTTAAAACATCAATTCATGATAATATTGTTCATTGGTTTATATCTTGGAGACTGTTGGACCCTTTATGAGCTAGGAAACAATGGGATATCATTTTTTCAATCAGCATTTGGAGGATCTGGCTTGGTAGGAACTTTGTCATTTTTAGAGGGTTGGACATTTCTCCTGATTTATTGCTTCAACATATTCAAAATGAATCCTATCAGATACTTTGGGCTAATTTCAAAAGGGGGCACAACTTTTCCTTTCTTTCTTGGCTGGCAGACCCTTGTTCTTGTTTGAGGACTGGTTATTGAATTTGAGGACCTGCTTCACAAGGTTTCCTTTACATTTGGTTTTGGGATTTAGGGGTGGGGGGTGGGTTGGGTGGGTACTGTGGTGAGTTGTAGGGGTGAGGATAGGACTTTGTGGGGTGATAATTGATTATTTTGGTGTGTGGGTGCTTTATTCTTCTCTTCCCTCTTTTCCCCTTTTGGAGTATGGTTAGTTGTTAGTCTTAGTGCCCGTAGTTCAATCCTAAATGTCCAAATGTATATATCATCGTTAGCAATAAAATTAAAGCGGTCATATATTACTTATGTGTTGGAGTAATAAATCGATGTGTGCTCTAATCTATGCCCACCATGCGAATGGAACCATAGATTGAGATAGATCACACTCGATCGGTCCCTAGTCAACAAAGCTTCACTAGAAGCGAATAGTATGAAAGATGGCTCTTTATGGCTTACGTTCTGTTAGTAATGGGAATGGGATTCCGGAGTCTGATCATAGATATCATGTGGGACATGATATTGGACGACCCGCCCTGAATATGTGCCATAGATTAAGTCATGAACATATTTAGTGTCGTAGCTTGTCATGTATCCTTAGACCAAGGATTCTTTGTGATCGCTATTTAGTCAACAACTGAGTTTGACTTGAGCCTAACGTTGTTTGTAATATGGCTTCCATAACGGCCATGATTGGCTTGGGGACGGGCTACATGAGTGACACCAAAGACGGCTAAGGGATTTATCCCTCATACTGAGGTATGAGAAAGATATCGGTTCTCGGCCGCTTAATCGAGAGTGACTGAAAGAATAGCATGACCATGCACATGATACTGGGTATCATATCTTCAGACATCTCACATATCAAGGAACAATGATTGAGAATAATAAGGATGACGGCTCTATGCCTTATCTCAATCTGGATATCGGAGATAAAAGGATAATGACAGGATAACAGAAAAGGTTAGAATCAACAGGGTCGATTCGTTATGGAGTGTCAGGAAATACTAAAGTCTCGTTAGTCGCCACTTAAATATGATCAAGTAAAATGGGATTTTACGTTGATCTATTGACATGCATAAACCTAAGGGTTACACCGGAGGGTGAAACTCATTGACACATTTATGGAGAATGGCCAAAAGGGAGTTGTGTCTAGATATGACCAAAACTGGGTTTTGGGTCATGTGCTCGTAAGTGAATAGGACTTTACGTTGGGATTGATCGTGTCGGATAATGTTGGACATTTCCGGTATGGAAGGCTTGGAGGCAATGAGCGAATCACGAGACCTCGTTGGAAATGGTCACGGGCCATGTTCCAAGAGGCCCATGAAAGGCCCATGCAACCAAGATCCATGGAACTAATTAATCAAGTCTTGATTAATTAGTACTAAGTAAGGAAGACAAGGATTAAGATGTTGGTGATTCACCACCTAACCCAATCTTTTCTAGCCATACTTTGTCCTATTTACACCTTACTTGACACCGTACTTGTCCCATGCCTTTAGTTGGACAAGTATGGAGTTTGTTATGTTTAAGTCATCTTTTTCCACATAACAAACACAAGACAAGAATAGGAAACACAACTTCTCCCTCCTCTCCATGGCAATTTCGGGTTTGGCAAGCTCCCACCTCCATTTTTGTGTTCTTGAGTCCTCAAAGAGAAGAACTACGTGGCTTTGATTCCCATGTGGATACGTAGGCGTCTTGGAGATTCAAGTCAATCATTCGTTACCCGGTGTTCTTGTTTTGGTAAGAAATAATGCTGAATTTTTCTCTTGTGTATCCATTCTTTGTTAGTTGTTTCATGGTTTAATGGTCTCTTGGTTTGCATTGATTTTCCTCTGCGAGTTGGTTCATCTCCAACCCTACCTCGAGACCCAACAGTGGTATCAGAGCCGTGCTACCTTAAGGATTCACAAGACGGTGTTGAAAGTTTCGGTTTTGACATGCTAATTTGCCAAATTGTTTGATATCATGTTTTAAATTCTTGTTTATGGATTTAATGCATGTAAAATGAATTTTTGAAAATTATTTCAAATCTGGAAATTTTGAAAAAGTTTATTTTTCGGGTCTCGGGAGCAGGACTCTCGGGGAGCCGAAACCGAGACCGAACGGGGCTCCGTTGGACGCAGCTAGGCCAAGCATGACCATTGGATGGTTTATATACCAAGGCTAAACCGTTTTGTTAGTTATGACGAGTTTGGAACCGTCATGAAGAACTCGAAGATCAAATGTTCAAAAGTTTCATTTTTGAACGGTTTCGATAAACCGAGCATCAAAAAATTTCGAAACTTGGCTATTAAATAAAACTGGAAAATTACATGATGTTTGATAACATGATTGTTTGATAACACGATGTGTGATGTGATGTTTCCATGGTGTACATAATAGCCCCGAGCTCGATTTAATTATTTATCGCTTTTCACGGCATGCGAGCCGTTAGAGTTAGCGTGTAATTATTCTTTCAAGGTGTGGTCGTCGAACCACTTGTTTGTAATATTTATTTATTCCCGACCTGCAAGTTGTGTATTAAATTGTAATATTTGCTCAAGACGAAGAAAGGGCGAAAAAGTCATTTGGTGGCTTTTCGGGTGTTGACATCGGCTTGGAGTTGATAGAGCTCAAGAAGCTAGTGGGAGTTAGCTTAGGAGCTATTATATGCACATTTATCGCTTTATTCTTGGTTTTGTTTATGCATGATTAATTCTATGTGTTTTAGAATTGTATGCTTAACTTTATTTACCGAGCATATCACCTCACATGCAAAGATAAAATTGGAATTTTAATCCTTGTGTGTGAGCCCTTAGAATCGTCATTACATTGGATGTAGTTGACGGGTTCAAAGGAAGAATTACATTGGATGTAATTTGAGGCATCATTGCATTTGGAATGTAGTTGATGTGCTCATCGCATCTAGGATGTGTTAAAGTTTTAAACACAACTGGACAAGTAAAAACGGGTCATGTCCGATACCTCCCAATTATCAACACCTTACTACATCCCCGTCCTATGGGTGTCATGCGCATTAGCGGAGAATCCACGGGAAACCGGGGTAGTAGGTTTGGACGACATATGTGGGTGTCGTGCGCATTAGCGGAGCACCTACATAGTGACGGGCCATAGTTGAAAATTGGTGGACCTGATTACGATTCTTAGCCTGAGGTTGATCTAGAGTAACAGATAGGATAAATCGTATACATAAGTACATACCCTAGCTAAGAGTCACATTGGATGTGATTGGATGGAGTCCTAACTACATAACTCGATTAAGTGGTGAGCATTAGTTCAGCTTAATCGAGTGAATCAATGATCTTGGTTTCAGATTCTAAAGGTTTAGAATCGATTGTTGGTATTTAAGCTTGATCTTCATAAAATTTATTTAGTTTACTGATTGAATTTTATCTGCTGTAGATCAAATGGCAAATTCAGAGAACATTAATAGTTTGTCATTAAAAACCATTCTTGATAGGGTCAAGCTAAATGGGACAAACTATTTGGACTGGTACAGAATTTTGAGGATAGTCCACAAGTCTGAACCCAAAGAATATGTCCTTGACAAGGCTGTCTCTAAGACCATATAGAGTTACATGAAGTGTCATTAACTGCTGAGAAGAATATATCAGGGATCTGGGACCCAAGGATATTCTGATGGTCAACAAGGAATTGGAAGTGGCAAGGGCGAGGCCCATGCGCACTTGGCGGGAAAGATGAGACACCTGAGAATGTCTACTTCTACTGCCAATAGCCTGGTCATTGGAATCAGGATTACAGGAAGTTCACGGCTGATCTGAAGAAGGGCAGTGGGACCGCGCCTTCATCAGATAGCCTAGATGATCTGAAGAAGGGCAGTAGGACTGCCCCTTCATTAAGAAACCTGGATGATCTAAGGAAGGACGGTGGGACCGTGCCTTCATCCGGTATTAACTCTATAGAGCTACATCTCTCTACTTCCAAAGATTCATGGGTATTAGATACCAGGTCCGAATCTCACAAATGCACTAACATATATTGGATGAAAGTAGGAGAGGTTTGAAAAGCACGAGGTGGACCTCAGAGTTGTGCCAACTGCTGTAGGATCCATGAGTCTTGCTTTGCCAAGTGGCCTTCTCTTAGTATTGTATAATGTATATTACATACCTACTTTTAGTAGGAATATTATATCTGTATCCGTGTTTGACAAGGAAGGATATAATGTTAATATTAGAAATGGAGTTTTCAATTTCTATGCAGTGATATGTTTTATACCAGTACTAACTTGGTTGGAGGATTGTACATATTAGATATGGGTAACAATGCCTCAAGTTCTATATATTACGTTAATACCAAGAGGTCTAAATCCAACGATTTAAACCTAACTCTGTTATGGCACTGCCATTTGGGCCGCATAAACAAGAAGTGCCTATCAGCACTTCAGAAGTGCGGACTTTCAGGTTCATTCGAATTCCATTCGATCGATAGGTGCAAGGTTTGTTTGATGGGAAAAATGATTAAAGTGCCATTTATCGATCGCGATGAAAGTGTTGGGTCTCGATGTCGTGGACATGTTAAACACAAAATTGCAGCGGAAGATTAACCACGAATCAATCGAGATGAATCTACCAAATATGAAAAACAAGTTTGAAAATTCAGCAAAGGTTTGAGCAGATCACCTTTGCTAGTGCCTCATCTTGCAGCTCAGGTATCTCGCAAACTAACCGTTTAAACTCAAATCCCTTTGGTCAGATTGAAGACCCATATGTGGAGAACGTTCACTCCAAAAATCAGCATCATCGGACATCGGATGAACCTCCGATTGACCTCTTGAAAGTTACTGGTCGGACAAAACTGTGCTGAAAATCAGCACCCCTGTACTTGTGCGAAATTTGTTCAATAACACCCAACTTTGAATGGCTTGAGCTCCTTGGACGCCTACGTATCCTTAACGGAATCAAAGCCAATGTATTTCTTGAGTTTGATGACTCAAGAACATGAAAAACCAACCTTGAAGCTTGGAGGGGGGTTTGGCCAAGGTAGAGGAAGAAGAAGAAGACTCTCTCTAATTCTCTACACTTGCATGTTGTATTCTCCAACCTCTCTTGCATGCTTAGTTAAGACAAGTGTCCATGCCAAGATGCTAGGTGGAGCTAATAAACTACCTAGTTTATTAGTTTACTGGAAATTGGGTCCCACCCAATATTGGTCAACAAGACTAATTGTCATCTAATGACTTAAGTCTTTGTTGGGCCTAGCCTATATGGGCCGGCCATGGGCCTCTCCAAGAGAGCCCATGCCGAGCCCAATATGCTAGCCGGTCCACTATGGCGATTCCCGCCACAATTCCCTCCAACTTAGGTTCGTCATGTTCTTATCGAGTATCAAACTGTCGGTGTGACCCTTAGGTCTATGCATGTCGGTAAGATCAACGTAAAATCATATTTTACTTGATCTTGCCAAAGTGGCGACTGATGAGACTCAGTATTGCCCGACCCTGCATAACGAATCGTGCCCTGTCGATTCTGACCTTTCAGTCGTCCTTGTCATTATCCCTTTATCACCGATATCCGGATTGAGATAAGGCATAGAGCCGTCATCCTTATTATCCTCAATCCATGTTCCTTGATATGTGAGATGACTGACCTTATGATATCCAGTATCATGTGCATGGCCATGCTTTCTTGTCAGTCACTCTCGATCAAGCGGTCGTGAACCAGATATATTTCCCATACCGTAGTATGAGGGATAAATCCCTTAGCCGTCTATCATGTCACTCATGCAGTCATTCCCCAAGCCAATCCTGGCCGTTATGGAAGCCCAGTCACGGTGCAACGTTGGGCTTTCAGGTCAAACTTGGTTGTTTACTGCATAGCAATCATATAGACTCCTCGGTCTAAGGATACCTGACAAGCTACGACTCTGAACATGTCCATGACTTAATCTATGGAACATATTCAGGTCGGGTCGTCCAACATCATGTCTCACACGATATTTATGATCAGACTCCGGAACCCTTTCCTATGGCTAATAGAACGTAAGCCATCAAGAGTCATATTTCATACTAGTCGCTTCCAGCGAAGACTACTGACTAGGGACCTCATCGAGTGTAATCCATCCTGATCTATGGTTCTATTCGCATGGTGGGCATAGATCGGAAATACACACGACATATTACTCCAACACTTAAGTAATATAATAAGTCGCTTTATTTATATTGCCAACGATGATATTTACAATTGGACATTTACGACCGGACTACGGGCACTGAGGCTAACAGAAAGGGAGGGTGAATTATTGGGGTTGATACACTCGAATGTGTGTAGACCAATAAGTTCACTTGCCAGAAGGGGTTTTAGCTTCTTTTGATAAATTCAAAGAGTTTAAGACTAAAGTAGGAAACCAGCTCGACAAAGGTATTAAGGCACTTCGATTGGATCGAGGTGAAAAATACATGACCACAGAGTTATTAGATCATCTAAAAGAGATTGGGATCCTTTTGGAATGGACTCCTCCTGGGACACTATAGTTGAAAGGTGTAGCCAAACGGAGAAATCGGACATTTTTAGACAATGGTCCGTTCCATGATTAGTTGCACTGATTTCCCAATCTCTTTCTGGGGTTATGCTCTAGAGACGACCGCATTCATAGTGAATCGGGCTTGGACGAAGGGTGTGGAAGGGACACCATTTTAAAAATGGTACGGGATGATGCCCGCTTTGTCCTTCCTAAAGATTTGTGGTTGTGAGGCTTATGTGAAACATTTGGTTTCGACTAAGCTCGAACCAAGATCTGAGATATGCAACTTCGTGTGGTATCCCAAAGCAACAAAGGGATACTACTTCTACAATCCCAGTGAGAACATGGTGTTCGTCGCTTGGGGTGGGGTCTTTATGGAAAAGGAGTTTTGTTTCCAAAGACGTTATTGGGAGGACTGTGCATCTCGAAGAAATTCAGGATGGTACAAATCTATCTAAACCAACTGACAACCCAGTAGAAATTCAGGACTGTGTTCTAGCCACCTCTCGGCTCGGTCAAGGTTCGGCTCCCCGACAAATGTAGGTATCCCGAGCTTCAGGAAGTCTATTAGTGCTCGGGATGTGTGATCCTCTGCCTGACCGGGCCTCACTGGGACCGCGGCTGCCTATGGGGCTGGTGAAGCCGACTCTCGGTTGGCAATGACCGCCACTAAACTCTGGACTGTCCTGGTCAGCTCATCCAGGGCAGTCATGACGGGTGGGTCTGCGACCGGCGGGACACTGGGCGTGCCCGTGGAAGGTCCCGCATCGCTCCTCCTGTCCTCACCGATAGGAGCACCCTGCGCCTCGGCGTACTCGGCGGGCTCAACGGTGGGCACCCATCCAGGTGTCCCCGCTGACCGTCCCCGCCTGCCTCGCGCGGGCGCTCGTCCCCGTGCCACTGCTGCTCTTCCTCGTCTGCCACGAGCCATCAGCAGGTATCCTCTGCACGGATACACGCAAACGTTCAGTTTGCGAACTCAAATAAAGACAACAGCTCGAATACACTAACGTTCACACGGTCTACGTCTACCCCAACGTACTTGTTACCAAAAGCCACACCGTCCACGCTAATTATACTTCGATTATAATAACGTGTAAGCGAAACCTCAATTTTTAACCACACAAACGTACACCAAGCCCTCATCCAGTCCCTTATGCATTTACTTATAACTTTCCTCAACCAAGCCAGTGTTCACTACTCGTCCCTTGCGGGAAAAGTAGTAAAGGGGATGAGCGTTATGCTCACCTCCACGGACACCCGCTCAATTATGGCATACTAGTAACGCACCAAAGACTTACCACTCTAGTCAGGGAAAAACACCAACACAAAACTGAAGCCAAACATCCCACCGTCTCAGGCTAACAACACCTCAAGGACTCGCTCGAGTAAGATAAACTTTGACACGGGAAACACGTCCTCAAATCAGTAAAACACCACTGCTCGCGCTATTAAATCCTTAAGTATACTCATACGTAAGCGTAAAACTCAACAACAGTCCAACCGTACCCCAGGCATACGGCCTCTACAACCCACAACTGCGAACACAAACCCATAAAACCAACGCTCTACCGCACGAACGTGAACCGAGTCACACAACCGCAGACCTAAACGCACAACGAAGAGATTTTTTTTTTGAAGACCGGCTGGACCGGTCCGACAGGTGGGCTGGACCATATGGGCTTCCGTGCCGGGCTGGTTGCCGGGCCGGCATGCCAGCCGGTCCATGCTGGCTGCCGGACCGGACCAGCGAGCCCTTCCTGGTCTCGTACCAGGTCGGCCCGTGGTCCGTCCCGTAGCCGCGACCGTTTCGCCCCTAACTGCCCGTCACGTCGATCCTAGGACACTCACATCCTACCCTTCTCCTAGCGACCCACACGCTTGTGCGTCGCAGACACTCGACCACTAATCATAAAACCCAAGTACCAAAACAACGACCAAACACGAGTCACTCAACCTCAACCACAAGCCAACCCGGCCCAACAGTCATAACTACAACAACAAGGACAACGACACCCGCCCACCGGGCCAACAACCGAAGTCGAACCGTGCCCACCGGGCCAAACAAAACTCCACAACACGCCCACCGGGCCAACCAACAACAAACACAGTACGCCCATAGGGCCAACCAACAACAATCACAATACGCCCACAAGGCCAAACGAAGTCAAACACAAACGCCCACGGCGTCACACAAAATAAAGACACGCCCACCGGGCCTACCAACACCGAACCACGCCCACCGGGCCGATCAAAGTCAAATACAAACGCCCACGGCGTCAAACAACATCAAAACAATCAAATTTTGTAAAGCTTTCTCCACTTCATTTTTAAAACCTCAAACTTGACATCAGGTGGTTACAACCCGGTCCAGGCGTCCCCGAACTACGTTGTACCGACTTGATATCAGCACCGTCACATTCGACTACAGGAGCGCTCCTGAGTCGACCCGCGACAGCTCAAAAACGTTTCACGCAGCAACAACAATCAGCAAGCCAGCAAGAAAACACTGCACGTACACACAAACACAAGCAGGACTCACAACACCACGGGTCTACACACGGTTCCCGACCTGCGTACCCAACGTACGAAGGGACTCTACCGACTCGACTCTCCCCACCTAATTGACGTACAGTCCGAGGTGTGAAACCTCGAGCTCTGATACCAAGCTGTCACGCCCCAATTTCAGTAAACCGAACTAGGGACGCGAACGTTTTAAAAAACATAAAAGCACTTGAAACCTATTTTCATTAAACACTTTAAAATACCAGTTGGTTCAACAAAATAATAATTACAGTTTAAAACACGTCCCAACAAGTGGACAAAACTACAAGGTATCCGTCACTACACTCAAAAACAAAAACCGGACTCCGCTCCTAACTCCACAAGCTTCGAGAAGCTCACCTAGTCCGTCCCACGAACAGTACCTGTAGGAAAGCAGCTAGGGGTGAGCGTTCTCTCACCACCACGGATAATAGACTGACTACGGCATAATTAGTAGAAAAAGCCAGTAACACTAGAACCAAACCCAACACCGGGACTACAGTCCCCAACTCAAGTACCTAACTGACCCACAACCCGTTACTTTCCTCAACAGACTCAACGCTCGATAACACAATGTAGACCCGACACAACTATCGACGACCTCCTCCAAGGACACGACAGAAAGACTACACGACGCCAAACAAGATCACAAAGAATCGCACACCAAACAAGATCACAAAGGATCGCACACCAAACAAGATCACAAAGGATCGCAAACCAGCTGCTCTGTAACCTCCCTCACTCACGCGCTTTGCCGAACCACTCAGGCCAGGCGGTCGACCTGTCTCACTCACGCGCTTTGCCGAACCACTCAGGCCAGGCGGTCGACCTGTCTCAGTAACCTCTCTCACTCACGCGCTTTGTCGAACCACTCAGGCCAGGCGGTCGACTTGTCTCACTAACCTCTCTCACTCAGGCAACCACAATCACAGTTACAATCACAAACAGAATCACAAGCAAGTTCGACAACACAGGCACTCAAGGCCACTCAAGACACCTCAACAATCAAGACTCGGGTTCAACAACCCCACGGGCACTCACTGCCACT
The DNA here is from genome assembly GCA_963921825.1 of Erodium maritimum. NCBI lineage: Eukaryota > Viridiplantae > Streptophyta > Magnoliopsida > Geraniales > Geraniaceae > Erodium > Erodium maritimum. Next base: position 37,416,941 of record OY997592.1, on the reverse strand, counting down.
CAAGACACACCAACGATCAAGACTCGGGTTCAACGACCCCACGACACTCACTGACACTCAAGACACACCAACGGTCAAGACTCGGGTTCAACAACCCCACAGCACTCACGGCCACCCCAAAACATCAACAGTAAGGCACGGGCACTCATGGCCACCCAAGACACCAAAGGTAAAGATACGGGTCCAACGACCCCACGGGCACTCATGGCCACCCAAAACTCAACAATAAAACACACTTGCAACTTACCGAGACTCTAACTCGTAAGCCAGCTAAAACACCACCAATAAAGTACGGGCTCTCATGGCCACCCAAACACGAATAATAACACGGGCTCTCATGGCCACCCAAACACGAATAATAACACGGGCTCTCATGGCCACCCAAGACTCAACAATAATAAAACGGGCTCTCAGGGCCACCCAAGACGCCAAAATAAACAATCAACCTCTGGCTTAACCCAAGCCTCCAACAGTCCTAATCTCAACAGTTTCACAATCAACCTCCGGGCATGGTCATATGCCTCCAGTACTCCTACTATCGACAAGTTCACAATCAACCTCCGGGCATGGTCATATGCCTCCAGTAAATCAATTAACGCTAAGTTCTCTGCTCCTACGACACTACTAAGTGTCACATGCTTTTCTCATAATTACTAAGTTCCCGTAACATGCTTTTCTAATAAACGCTACAATCCCGTATCATGCTTTTCTAATAGTTAAATAAACCTATTCAACCCACGACACCCCGGTGTCACATGCAATTCTACTGTTAACTTTCCCCAGTCAGGGCCGAGATCCGGCTACTTTTCCCTACCTCGTGCGTGTTCTCCCAAAAGCCAAACAACGAGCTCCGGTGATGATCTCAGTCACTCACCCAGCTTTCCCTTGCCTCGGTCCGTGGCACGATCTAAAAGAACACAATTTTAAACGCTTTTAAGCTTGCAGGCATAATGCTGAATTTCAGTAAACCTGACGCCTAAAAGTAACCCCGACAATGTCGATCACTCCCAAACTCCCTAATTACTCGACATTGTCGATAAAGGACCCTTAAAGGCCCGATTCGCCCGACATGGCGAATCTGCCCAGTTTTCAATAATTGCCTTCCGGGGCTCCAAAAGCGCCCGTTTTCGTTTCTACGGTCTTAGAATAATTCAAGGGTTCCTAGGCACTCGACGGAATCGAATTCCGACTTCCGAGTCACTTAATTAGCGTTTAAAGTTTCTAAACCCGTCAATTACAACTTTCACAATTTAATTCCAAATTTCGATCCGGTTGTAGATTAATTACTTGGGGAACGTTCTAAACCACCCGAACACGAAAACCTGATACCCGAGCATGTGGGCCCCACACGGCCACAATAGGAAAATTTCCTTTTCGCCCCAAAACGTTCCTAACGAACCCCAAACCTCAACCACTCATCTTTAAACCAATTCTAACTAAAATCCAACCATAATCAAACCGTTTAAACTCATACCCTAAATTTCAAACGTACCAAAACGAAAATCGGTTAGGTGCTCACCGTAGATAATGACGAGGGGAGTTCGAATCTTCAATCGTTGAGTCGATCGGTCGGTCGGATCGTCGGGAAATCACAAAACCCCCAACTTCTCTCCTCTTTCTAACTCCTCTCTCTCTCTCTTCAAACTCTCTTTTTCTATTTTTTTGAAAGTGCCGAAACCTCTCTGCACATACCTCTTTATTCTGTTTCAAAACACAATACCCTTCTTAATTACAAAACTAACCCTTAAACCCCTTTCTTTTATTTTGCAGAAACCATCTTCTTTTCCTTTTTTTTATTTAAAAACCAACCACCACCATATTCATGACAAGTGTCTTTGTGGGTCCCATGAGTTAGAAAAATATCTTGTTAGATATTTTTCAATCAGATTCACGAAATTCGGCCGTCTCGGGCTCCGAACGGGCACTTTTTCAAAGAAATTACGAAACTTCACGGGTTACAAGGAAACGGCTCAACTAAGACCGCTGCGACGACGGCTAAGCTTTTTGAATCCAAAACGGTCCTCGAATGGACCAAAATGTCGCTCGGTTGACTTTTCCAGCGAAAAGTCAACATTTTCCAAATTGATCAGAAAGTTGCCCTGAGTCCCCCGGAACTCACTTTGGTCAATAACAGGGTCAACTTAAGTCCGGTATGACACTCGGGGTCATTTTAGGTTCATTAAGTGTCCGTCTTAAAAATTTTAAATTTTCCTGTTTTTCGCAGGTTTGACTGGCGTTGACCGAGAGTGGTTATTACATCTGAGGTTGAGTGGCTCTGTTCTTTTCTAGACTGGTTTTGCTACTATTTCCACTTGTGCAACTCTTTGTTGGCATGTCTGATCTTTGGTACTGTGGGGTTGTATTTCTGAACTGGTGTTATACATTTGCAGTTGGGGTTTTGTTCTGGTGAAGCTTTTTCCGGTGGATTGGTTCGGTTGATGTGGTGAACTTTTGGGATTATTTCTGTAACTCCTTCGATGGTTGGTGGAACTTTAAGGTTCTGTGTTGATCTTGTGTTTTTGTGGGATCTTTTAGTTACTTTGGGTAGTACTGGTATTGTCTAGGACTGGTTTTTGCTTTGTGCTGCATTGGTTTGAATTTAGCCGGTTGTTTTCTTGCCTTTCAAGGCAAGCTTATTACTGATTTGTGCCGGTTTGAATTCAAATCCGCCGGTTACTTGCAGTTCAAGGCAAGTTAGGTACTTTTTTTGGGTTGGGTTTAGTTGATTCTAATTTCCATTAGACCTATTGTGGTTCATTTAGGTTTTAATTTTTCTGAGGGGCCTCCCCTTGACCTTGTCTTTCATTTCGAAAGCTCGGTTTGAATACAAAAAATTGATGATAAAAAAAAAAAAAAGAGCCTCCCCTATTGATCGACTGGTTTGACAGTGTTTTTGTTTTTGTCACAACTTGGCTTTACCTTGGTATCTCTAGTGAACCATTGAGATTTAGTGAGTTGTGGTGGGTTTTGTTTTGGTTTCGAAGGTTACTGGTTGATCCCTCCCCCTTTCTGATTTTCATACTTTATTTTGAAGGTCTGAATTGTATAGTGAGGGTTTCATTTGTGGTGTAACTTGAGTCACAAGTAACTCTTTATTGGAAACTTTATAAGGTTGCCTTGTGTTGTAAGTTTCATTTGAGGGTGGGGCCCTTTACCTAAGTCTTTATTTCAAATGCTAGGTATATAAAATTTGCTTATCAAAAAAAATATAGAGAAATTCCAATCAAGATAACATAAGAGAGACTTTCATCATTCCACTCTCTGCTTTTCATTGTCAGTTTCGGATTCAAAGTCTTTCCCATCATCCTTTGAGGTGACACATTTATAGAGAATGGGTAAAAGGGAGTTATCTCGGGACATAACCAAAACTGTGTTTTGGGTCATGTGCTTGTAAGTGAATAGGACTTTACGGATCAAGACAAGGCTTGGAGTCTTGAGATTGATCGCATCGGATAATGTTTGACATTTCTGGTATGAAAGGCTTGGAGGCAATGAGCGAATCACGAGACCTCGTTGGAAATGGCCACGAGCCATGTTCCAAGAGGCACATGCAACCAAGGCCCATGGAACTAATTAATCAAGTCTTGATTAATTAGTACTATGTAAGCAAGACAAGGATTAAGGTGTTGTTGATTCACCACCTAACCCCATCTTGTCTAGCCATACTTTTTCCTATTTACACCTTAATTCTCACCATACTTGTCCCATGCTTTTAGTTTGACAAGTATGGGGTTCGTTATGTTTAAGCCATCTTTTTTCAACATAACAAACACAAGACTAGAATAAGAAACCCAATTTTCTATCCCTCCCCTCCCCAATTTCGGCCAAGGCAAGCTTTCATCTCCATTTTGTACTCTTGAGTCCTTAAAGAGAAGAACTATGTGGCTTTGATTCCCATGTGGATACGTAGGCGTCTTAGAGATTGTAACATCCCGCCGTCCCACACAAGGCCCCACGCGCGGCGATGTTAGGTCTGCAGCCCAATACACCCCAACCCCTCTGGTGTATTGTGCACAGATAAATACCAACCTAGGTTGTTGGTGAGACTTGAACCCAAGACCTCACCCTTTATAGAATTTCCTTGAGTGATGCTATCACCAATTGAGCTGCAGCCTCAATTGGTGATAGCATCACTCCAGGAAATGTTATAAAGGGTGAGGTCTTGGGTTCAAGTCTCACCAACAACCTAGGATGGTATTTGTTTGTGGAAAATACACCAAAGGGGTTGGGGTGTATTGGGTTGTAGACCTAACATCGCCACGCGTGGGGCCCTGTGTGGGACGGCGGGGTGTTACACCTCTCACTCAGGTAACCACAATCACAATCACAAGCAAGTTCAACAGACATCAACAACACAGGTTCAACACTCCACATGCACTCATGGCCACCCAAGACACACTGACACTAACTCACGGGCCCAACAACCCCACGGGCACTCACGGCCACCCAAGACACACCAACAGTAACTAACGGGCTCAACAACCCCACGGGCACTCACAGCCACCCAAGACACACCGACAATAACTCACGGGCTCAACAACCCCACGGGCACTCACGGCCTCCCAAAACACACCAACAGTAACTCACGGGCTCAACAACCCCACAGGCACTCATGGCCACCCAAGACGCACCAACAGTAAAGACACGGGTTCAACAACCCTATGGGCACCCAAGACACAAATTACACAATCAACCTCCGGGCACCCAAGACACAAATTACACGGGCTCTCATGGCCACCCAAGACACAAATTACACAATCAACCTCCGGGCATAACCAATGCCTCCAACAGTTCTAAAATCAACAGTTTTACAATCAACCTCTGGGCATGGTTATATGCCTCCAGTAATTATAATATCAATAAGTTCACTGGTCCTACGACACTACTAAGTGTCACATGCATTTTGATGTTCGCTACCTTCCCGTATCATGCCTTTCTAATATTCGATAAACCTACTTAACCCACGACACCCCGGTGCCACATGCAATTCTACTGTTAACTTTCCCTAATCAGGGCCGAGATCCGGTTACTTTTCCCTACCTCGTAAGTTTCTCCAAAAGCGCACAAAATAAGCCCTGGCGTGATCTCGGTCACTCGCCTAGCTTTCCCTTCCCTTGGTCTGCGGCACGATCGTAGAGAATGTCGAGGTGGGCTTGAATCTTCGAACTTTGAGACGATCCAAGGGTTAGATGTTCCAAAAACCCTAGCTCTTCCTCTCTTCTCTCTTCTTCTCCTTCTCCTTCTCTCTCTAAACTAACTTCTCCTTTTTTCTATTTTTTTCCCCTTTTTTTTGATAGTTGGCCGAACCCCCCCCCCCCCCCCTTATCTCTCTTCATTTCCCCCCCAAAACCTAAAACCACCACTTGTTTGACAAGTGGAAAGGTGGGTCCCACACCTTTTTGGAAAAATATCTACTAGATATTTTCCAATCAGATTCGCGAAATTCGGACGTTTCGGGCCCCGAACGGGCACTTTTTCCTAGAAATTACGAAACTTGGCGGGCTACAAGGAAACGGCTCAACTAAGACCGTTGCGATGACGGCTAAGATTTTTGGATCCAAAACGGTCCTCGAATGGACCAAAACGTCGCTCGGTTGACTTTTCCAGCGAAAAGTCAACATTTCCCAAATTGATCAGAAAGTTGCCCTGAGTTCCCCGGAACTCACTTTGGTCGATACCGGGGTCATCTTAAGTCCGGGATGACCCTCGGGGTCAATTTAGGCTCAATTAAGTGTATGTCTTAAAATTTTTAAATTTTCCTGTTTTTCGTAGATTTGACTGGCGTTGACCGGGAGTGGTTCTTACAGAGGGGTTACTGAGACAGGTCGACCGCCTGGCCTGACAGGTATCGGCAAAGCGTGTGAGTGAGAGAGGTTACTGAGACAGGTCGACCGCCTGGCCTGATAGGGATCGGCAAAGCGCGTGAGTGAGAGAGGTTACTAAGACAGGTCGACCGCCTGGCCTGACAGGGATCGGCAATGCGCGTGAGTGAGAGAGGTTACTGAGCAGCTGGAGTGCGATCCTTTGTGATCTTGTTTGGTGTGCGATCCTTTGTGATCTTGGGTGTTGCGTGGTTTTCTGTCATGTCTTTGGAGGTTGTCGTCGATCGTTGTGTCGGGTCTATATTACGTGTTCGAGTGTTGAGTTGGTTGAGGAAAGTAACAATGAGTGTGTGTCAGTCGGAGTAATTGAGTTGGGGACAGTGATCCCCGGTTTTGAGTTTGTTGTTGGTGTTACCGGCATTGTCTGCTAAGTATGCCGTAGTCAGTCGGTTATCCGTGGTGGTGAGCGAACGCTCACCCCTAGCTGCTTTTCCTACAGGTACCGGTCGCAGGTTGGACTAGGTGAGCTTCTGAAGCTTGAAGAGCTAGGAGCGGGATTCTGGGTTTACTTTTGAGTCTAGCGACGTATACCTTGTTTTTTGTCCATTTGTTGGGACGTACCTTTAAGTTGTAAATGATTGTTTTTGATGAACAAATGGTGATTTTCAAGTGATTTACGTAAAAGGTTTCAAATTTTTTTATTGTTATAAACGTTCGCGTCCCGAGTTCGGTTTTACTGAAATTGGGGCGTGACTGAGATTTAACCCAAATCATTCGTTACCCTGTGTTCTTGTTTTGGTAAGAAATAGTGCTGAATTTTTCTCTTGTGAATCCATTCTTTGTTAGTTGTTTCATGGTTTTAATCGTCTCTTGGTTTTCATCGATTTTCTGTTGCGAGTTGGTTCATCTCCAACCCTACCTCGAGACCCAACAGTTAGATCAACAACTTCCATTTATTCCTCCCATTTTCATTATTATCAAGCTTGCAGCCCTCTTCTTTTACTTCATATGTTAACAAAGACACCACTTCATTGGACACCCCCTCTCTGCAGCATTTGATTATCAAAGATACTTTTGAAAGCCTTGTGGACTCTGTATCTCCTACATTGCAGACTCACTTTTCAAATCAACCTCAGATCTCTACAATAGCAGTTTCTCATCCTTTAGTTGTTACTTTGGCTACTTACAAGTTACCCTCTCTGGCCATACATGAAGGTAACTCAAATCCACCTTCTAGTGATCCTTACATTTTCAGTTACTGAGGCATAAACTATTCTTTGCTCAAACACTTTATAACCTGGAGGGATTATTTTATCATTAGAAAGTACAAGGGTAGATGAGTTTATTTCAAGGGGAGTGGCCTAAGAGACTACTTCATTGGAAAAATGGCAACATTTAATCTTTCTGAAAAGGGAGAGTGTGTCTGCCTCTAACCATCTCCATCAGTGGATCCTTAAAGCCTAGACAATATCATAAGTAGAGATTAAGTTGCTCCTTCCTCTTCTCCTCCAGACCAAGCCTCTTTAAACTTGATTCATTCTCAAGTCCTTAAAAAGGCAGATTTTCTAGGGTTGTCTCAAGATAAAGAAAAAATCACCTCAGTCCCAAAAAAATAGATCAAAGAAGAAGAACTTATCAAAAAAAAAAGCCCCTCATTCTTATATCACAAGGTCCAAAATCAAAGAGCCGGCAACAAATTTTTTTACTGCTCAAAAAACCTAGGCCTTTGTGGAAAATCCATAGGCCTCAAAGCTAAATGTTCTAAGGATTTGTTTCTACAACAACTCAATGCTATGGAAGATTTGAACAACCACAAAGTGGAATTTGAAGGGGGGTTTGAAGATGATTTTGTTGATTTGGAAAGACATACTGATACTGAAAATCTGATGAGCAAGAAGCTCATCAATTTATCGTATCAGTAGTTGCTATGAAATTCCTCTCATGGAATTTGAGAGGAATCTCCTCCAGAAAAAAAAAAAGGAGTTTCAATTCTTTGGTAGTCAAGCAATGTCCCAACTTCATCTTTATTCAAGAGTCTAAGCTGAAAATTATACCATCCTATCTCTTAAGACTTTGTGGTCTATCTTTGGAATGGGAATGCGCTGCAATTGAAGCAACTGGCAGTTCTGGAGGGATCATCTCCAAAGACTTTGCTGTATCATCGGTCCAAATAATCAATGGAGCACTTATCTTGATTGTGGAGGTACTAGCTATTCAAAGAACCTGCTGTATAATTAATGTATATGCTCCAAACTCTAAAAGGGAGAGGAAAAATGTGTGGAGCCATTTGGAGGATTATCTCAAGGCCTTGAGTACAAATACTCCTATCCTTTTGGCTGGTGACTTTAATACCACTCTCACTGTGGATGAGAGATCAAGCAAAAGACCTTCAATCTCATATATGTTCTACTTTCAAGCTCTTTTAGATAATAACAGTTTGCTGGATTTGCCTATGGAGGGAGGCAATTACACCTGGTTTGGTGCAGGATCAAAAGCCTCAAGGCTAGACAAATATTTGGTCTCCATGGAGTTTCTAAATATGTTCCATACTCTCACTCAAGCTTGTCTTCCCAAGAGTATCTTTTATCATAGGCCCATCTTGTTATTTGATAATTCCTAGATTGGAGGCCAAGACCCTTCAAGTTGCTCAATATCTGGACAGATGATTCCAGATTCTATCCTACAATTCAACAATTTTGGTCTTCTTACAATGTTGCTGGCCAACCACACTTTGTCTTATGGAAGAGACTCAAACTTCTAAGTGCTGATCTCAAACTATTGAATGCCCAAGTTTATGGTAATCTAGATACATAGATATCTCTGCTAACAAAGTCTATTGATCTTTGGGATGCTGTTGTGGAAACTAGAGACCTTACTCCAAATGAGTGCTCAGATAGAGGAGCCTATAAAGCTGAGATCATCCAAAAATACAAACTCCTTTCCAAGCTTTTGGAGCCAAAAGGCTAGGAAGAAATTGTACTAAGAAGGAGATAGATGATCAAAGTATTATCACAGAGTGGCAAATTTTAAAGGGTCTCACAACAAAATCTCACAAATTCTCTACAACAATGAAACCATTTCAGATCCTAAGTCTATAAAAGAAGCTGTAGTTGAACATTTTGCCAAAAGATTAACTGCCCCTGCACCTGAGAATGTAAGCATATCAGACCTTCCCTTCTCCTCTCTATCTAATGAGCAATCTCTATGTCTTGAGAGACATTTCCTAGAAGATGAAGTTATACATGCAGTGATGTCTTGTAGTGGAGATAAAACAACGGGGCCAGATGGCTTCACTCTCAACTTCTTTCAAGTGTGTTGGCCAATAATCAAGCCTGGCCACATGAACTTTCTTTTCTATTTTCACCAGACTGGCCAATTGGGTAAAGGTTTAAATTCCTCTTTCATCACCCTCATTCCCAAGACCCATATTACTCTTACCTTTGATGATTTCAGACCAATTAGCTTGATGGGTGGTCCATATAAGATCCTATCCAACCTTCTCTCATTGAGGCTTAGTGCAGTCATCACCTCATTAGTAGGGTGTGAACAGTCTAGTTTCATATCTGGAAGACAAATCATTGAGGACTCTTGGTAGCTTCAGTGATAGTTCAATTTCTCCAAAAATCCAAGACAAAGGCAATTGTTTTTAAGGCATATTTTAAGAAAGCATTTGATAAACTGAGCTGGTCTTGTATCTTAGAAATTTCATCAAAAGTGGGATTTGGAGTTGTTTGGAGGCTTTGGATGATCTCCTGCTTTAGAGCATCAGTATATGTACTTATCAATGGATCTCCTAGTCCTGATTTCAATATTTAGAGAGGATTAAGGCTAGGGTGTGCCCTTTCTCCTCTGATTTTTGTCCTAGCTGCAGAAGGGCTGAATCAAATAATGAAGATTGGGTTGAGCAACAATCACCTCCATGGAATACATCTCTCATTTAATGGCCCTTCCATTTCTCATCTTCAATTTGCAGATGATTCAATTTTATTCATTCAAGCCTCTACTTCTGGTGCCTTGATCCTTAAGCAAGCCCTCTCTATGTTTCAATTTGCATCTGGATTATCAGTCAACTACAGCAAATCAATAGCAATTCCCCTAAATCTATCTGAGGAAGATGAGGCTCTCATTATGCAGATATTGCAATGTGAACAAGGATCATTACCCCTCCCTTATCTTGGCTATGCTCTTGGAGTTAATCCCCAAATACTGGCTACTTGGATTCCTATTATTGATACATTCAAAGCTGCCTTGGGTTTATGGCATGCCAAACTCCTTTGCTTGGGGGGAAGGATAACTCTAATCAAGTCAACCTTAGGAGCTATGTCATTATATTTTTTTCTAGTCTTGAAAGCACCTAAGTCTGTAATTAATGTTATGATCAGCTGGCAGAGAAGGTTCCATTGGCATGGTTCCTCAGTAGCCAAAGCATTTTGAAAAATCAGCTGGAAAAATGTTTGTAGAACAAAAGATCAAGGAGGGCTTGGAATAAAAGATCTGACCTTGATGAACATAGCTTTACTCTCCAAATGGTGGTGTAGGTTTTCTGTGGAAAGGAATACCATGTGGAAGAGGGTCATTTGTGCAAAATATGGTTGGGACATCAATGAATGGGGTCTCTCCTCCTTCTCTGAATCTGGTAATTCAAGTCTCATGAGTCAAATTATTCAACTGAATCAAGATCCAAACTTCACAACTTACTTTGGTATACTCTCTTGGAACCTTGGTGGATACAGCCTGGAATGGCACTGATTGGAACCTCAATTTTAGAGCAGTGCCAAGAGGAAGAGATGCAGAAGAATTGAATACTCTATCTATCATCCTTAATGGAGTCACTCTCTCCTCCACCTCTCATGACACTCTTTCTTGGGTATGGGATGCCAAAGGATACACAGTCAAAAACCTCTACTCTTTACTTCAGCAACAAGGTACCCCTACTTCACCTGCTTTCTCCTGGAACAAGGACCTTTGGTCAGGTTCATTGCCTCCTAAAATCTCAACATTCTGTTGGGTTGCTTGTCTGGATGCAATACCTACCAAATGTGGTTTGGGGAGAAGAGGCATGTCTCTCCCTTTGGACCAAAATGCCTGTCATATCTGAAATTTTGACTATGAGGATGGAGCTTATGCTCTCCTTCATTGTCCTAAGGCTTGGCTGGTCTGGAGTAATGTCATGGCCTGGTGGGGGGACACATGGACAATCCCTGGATCAGTCAAGGATCTGCTTTCTTCTTGGACTTCTCTACAACAACACAAATTCAAAAAGTCTTGGAAAAAGATAGTACAACTCACTTGTTGGAAAATTTGGTTGGCCAGAAACTCTGAACTCTTCAAAGAATTCTCTCCTTCAGCTACTAAAATCTTTTACCAAATTGTCAACCTATCATACTCTTGGGAATTTGCCTCCTTCGCAGCAAAAGGATATTTCTTCTCCTTTAATAGTTGGTTATCAGCTCCACATTCTTGTTGCATGAACCCTCTTTCAATTGCTTAAGCTTCTTGTTACTAGGGTTGGGTTTTAGGGTGGGACTTGGGTCTGGATGGGGAGTGTTGTGATTTTGGTAAGTTTGTTCCCTCTTGTTTCCTTTCTTGGTTTGTATTGGCCTTCCTCTGGCCTTGTGTGTGGGTGCTTCTCTCCCTTTTCCCCATTCTTTTGTCTGTGTGTGGGTAGGTCTAGGGGAGTGGTTCTTGTCTTGTCTTTTGTCTTGGTGTTTCTCTTTTGTACATGCCTCTTTGCAACTGGAAGACTGGTGGCTACTCATTTTTCTGAAGAATTATCTCAAGCCTACAATTGCAGATGCAGTCTTCTTATCTCAATCCTACAATCAAAGTTGTAGTATTCCTCTAAGTTTGGTTGATCAATCATTGAAATTCCTTGCTTAAGAGTAGCCTTTCCAAAGTTTGGTAGATCTTACATTTGAAGCATTTTCTTCATGTAGACATTTACTGTTCCCATCATGCTGAGAGAAACCTTTCACTTCTTTGCACTACATTGCAACATCCCTTAGCATCATAGAGCAACACATCTGCTACAATTGATTACTACAACTCATTATGCTGACGGATCTGCATTTTTTGAATACTGCTTCTTCGGCCTTCTTGGAATTTAGGTTGCAAATTATTTCTTTACCAACCAAGGTCTTGGTTTTGTTGGTTTGTTCCTTCATTTTTCTGTTTCTGGCTGTAACTTGTACTGAAAGTTTATGGTTTTGTTGTTTTTCTCCACAAACTATCCATGTAACTCCCATTTCCCCTCAAAAGGGGTTTTATTTAAATTTGCTATTGCTGATAAAAAAAAAACTATCGAAGAAGCCTTTTTTTCTTATTTCCTTTTAAACTCGTAGATCTATATTGCCAACCACCTGTAAATCTTGATCATCGGCTCCAACAACAACCAAGTTATTAAAGGACCAACTCAACTATAAAAGGTCAAGATGATTATTTAAGGCTCAATTATAGTTATATTCTCACTTTTCATGTAGAGGCGTCGTTAGAATGCCCGAAATTGAATCATTCACTGAATTTCCATTTCCTCTACGATAAAAGCCATTAACCGTACTTAAAATTTGACCAAAAGACTGTTTTAGATGAATATTTAGTGTATATTCAAAAGGAGGCCACCTCTACTAACACTGATTCATTCTCATTTGATTTCATTCAAATACCTCCTCCTCAAAAAGATATTTATCTTGGTTACCGTAATTGAGTAATTCTTCTAGGGTTTGCATTATGATTGGTGATACATATAAAACAGTTACAAGGAGAGAGAGTCCTAATATAGTAGTAATTCCACTAATATATAGAGTCTTAAAACGATACTATAACTATGTTTCTTACACGCCACAGTAGTCGAAGCAGGGATGGGTAGAATGTTGACACTGGGAGACCTTTCGTTAAGATATCCGCAAACTGGTATGGCGACGGTACACGGGGTACGCGAACCTGACCTGTAGCAACTTTCTCACCCACAAAATGTAAGTCTAAGTCGACATGTTTAGAACGTTGGTATTATACTGGATTATCGGACTTATAACACGAATTGATGTTATCACAAAAAACAATGGTGACAGTGGAGTGTGAGCTATGTAACTCAAGAAGAAGGTTGTGTAACCAACAAAACTCAGCAACTGCGTTAGCAACACAACGATACTCGGCCTAGGCACTAGAACAAGACACAACATGTTGTCGTTTGGACAACCAAGAAATGATGATGGGACCGAGGAAAACACAATAGGAAGAAGTGGAACGACGAGTATCAGGAAAACCTGCCCATCAGAGTAGGCAACAAGTGAGAGAGCAGAAGAAGGATGAAGAAGAAGACCATGAGAGAGAGTGCCTTGAATGTAGTGGAGAATACATTTAATTGCAACAAAGTGAGGTTCACGGGGATCATGCATAAATAAGCATATTTGTTGAACAACATAAGATATGTCGGGACAAGTGAAGGTGAGATATTGAAGAGCACCTTCTAGACTACGGTATAGTGAAGGATCGGAGATTGAGGAACTGGAGGAGTATAGTTTGTATTTGGTATGGACTGGAGTAAGACATGGTTCACAAGAAGACATGATGGCTAAAGCAAGAATTTCACTAGCGAATTTCTCTTGAGAGAGAAGAAGAACAGAAGAGGTTTGACTGACCGAGATAACGAGAAAGTAGTTGAGAGGACCGAGGTTAGTCATGGAAAAGTTTGAGTTAAGATTTTTGGTGATCGTGGAAATCATAGTAGGTGAAGACGCAGTGAGTAGGATATCATCAACATAGAGAAGGAGGAAGATAGTAAGAGAACCATAATGGTAGATAAAGAGGGTGGTATCAGCTCGGCTACCGACGAACTCAATGGAGAGAAGGTAGGAAGAAAAGCATGAGGAGCTTTCTTAAGGCCATATAGAGCATTCTTGAGATGAAAACGTGATCGAGAAATGAGGGGTCCCAAAAGCTAGGGTTTTTTTTGCATGTAAACGGTCTCAGAAAGATCATCATGAAGTAATGTGTTATTGACATCTAGTTGATGGATGGGTCAACACCAAAAAAAGGAAGAGATGGAGGATGGTTCGTATGGTCGCTGGATTGACCACATTGTTGGGTCTCGAGGTAGGGTAGGAGATGAAACAACTCGCAGCGGAATAACAATTGAAACTAAGAGACCATGTAATCCATGAAACAACTACCAAAGATTAGAATCACAAGACAAAAATTCAACATAATTTCTTACCAAAACAAGAACATCGGGTAAAGAGTGATTTGGCTTGAGTCTCCAAGACGCCTACATATCATCCAAAGAATCAATGTTGGGTCTCGGTGGAGGGTATGAACACACACTCGCAGCGGAATGAAAAATAAAACCAAGAGACCATTAAAACCATCAATCAACTACCATAGATTAGAATCACGAGAAAAAAATCAGCATTTTCATACCATAATAAGAACACCGGATAAAGAATGATTAGGCTTGAGTCTCCAAGACACCTACATATCCACATGGGAATCAAATCCACGTAGTTCTTCTCTTTGAGGACTCAAGAACACAGAAATGGAGGAAGAACTTGTCTTGGCCGAAATTGCAAGGGAGAAGAGGGAGAAGTTGTGTTTCCTGTTCTTGCCTTGTGTTTGTTATGTTGAAAAAAGATGACTTAAACATTACAAACTCCATCAATTTGTCAAACTAAAAGCATGGGACAAGTATGGTGACAAGTAAGGTGTAAATAGGACAAAGTATGGCTAGACAAGATGGGGTTGGGTGGTGAATCACCAATACCTTAAACTTTTTCTTGCATACTTAGTACTAATTAACCAAGAATTGATTAATTAGTTCCATAGGCCTTGGTTGCATGGGCCTCTCATGGGCCTCTTGGAGCATGGCTTGTGGCCATTCCCAACGAGGTCCCATGACGCGCTCATCGCCTCCAAGACTTCCATACTAGAAATGTCCAATATTATCCGACGTGATCAATCCCAAGACTCCAAGCCTTTTCTCAATCCGTAAAGTCCTATTCACTTATGGGCACATGAACCAAAATCCAGTTTTGGTCATGTCCCGAGACAACTCCCTTTTAGCCATTCTCCATAAACGTGTCAATGAGTTTCACCCTCCGGTGTGACCCTTAAGTTTATGCATGTCAATAGATCAACGTAAAATCCCATTTACTTGATCCTATTTAATTGGAAACTAACGAGACTTTAGTATTTCCTAACACTGCATAACGAATCGACCATGTCGATTCTAACTTTTCTGTCATCCCTGTCATTATCCTTTTATCTCTGATATCCTGATTGAGATAAGGCATAGAGTTGCCATCCTTATTATTCTAAATCATTGTTCTTTGATATGTGAGATGACTGAATATATGATACCCAGTATCATGTGCATGGCCATGCTATTCTTTCAGTCACTCTTGATCAAGCGGCCGAGAACCGATATCTTTCCCATACCGTAGTGTGAGGGATAAATCCCTTAGCCGTCTTTTGTGTCACTCATGCAGTCTGTCCCTAATCCAACCTTGGTCGTTATGGAAGCCCTGTTACGGACAACGTTAGGCTCAGGTCAAACTCAGTTGTTTACTCCATAGCGATCAGAAAGACTCCTTGGTCTAAGGATACATGACAAGCTACGACAATGAATATGTTCATGATTTGATTTATGGAACATATTCATGTTGGGTCGTCCAATATCATTTCCCACATGATATCTATGATCAGACTCCTGAATCCCATTCTAATGACTAACAGAAGATAAGCCATAAAGAGTCATCTTTCATACCAGTCGCTTTTAGTGAAGCTTTGTTGACTAGGGACCCATCGAGTGTGATCTATCTCGATCTATGGTTCTATTCGCATTGTGGGCATAGATCAGATCACACGTCGATATATTACTCCAACACATAAGTAATATAAAGCCGCTTTAATTTTATTGCTAATGATGATATACACATTTGGACATTTTGGATTGAACTAAGGGCATTAAGACTAACAATCTCCCACTTTCCCTAGATCCAATCTAAACTCCAATATGTCCCCATCGACTTTACATGTCTAACATGTTTAAGCAGCGACACTACCTTAGTCAAAGGGTTGGTTATGTTATCATCTGTTGCAATATAGGTTATCTTCACTTCACCTCAGTTCAGTACTTCTCTGATGAGGTGGATACGGCGCAGTACATGTTTGGATTTGTCATGCGATCTGGGATTTTAGCTTGCGCAATGGCACTTGTGTTGTCGCAAAATGGATTCACCGGGCTAAATGGGTTTTTAATTACACCCAACCCTGCCATGAATTTCCAAATCCACATAGCTTCCTTAACTGCTTCTGCAGCATCCATGTACTTGGCCTCTGTCGTAGATTCGGCAATGGTATCTTGCTTTAAGCTCTCCCAGCTAAAGCTCCGCCATTCGGCGTAAACACATATCCTGACTGACTTCTAAAGTCATCTGGATTTGTCTTGGAGAACTAGTGTCTACTCATCCTTCGACGACTAATTCGGCATCATCTTTCCCCCGGGTTAGACTGATGTCTATGTTAGTCTTAGTGCCCGTAGTTCAATCCTAAATGTCCAAATGTACATATCATCGTTAGCAATAAAATTAAAGCGACTTTATATTACTTATGTGTTGGAGTAATATATCGACGTGTGCTCTGTTCTATGCCCACCATGCGAATAGAACCATAGATCGAGATAGATCACACTCGATGGGTCCCTAGTCAACAAAGCTTCACTAGAAGCGACTAGTATGAAAGATGGCTCTTTATGGCTTACGTTCTGTTAGTCATTGGAATGGGATTCCGGAGTCTGATCATAGATATCATGTGGGACATGATATTGGACAACCCGCCCTGAATATGTGCCATAGATTAAGTCATGAACATATTTAGTGTTGTAGCTTGTCATGTATCCTTAGACCAAGGAGTCTTTGTGATCGCTATGTAGTCAACAACTGAGTTTGACCTGAGCCTAACGTTGTCCGTAACAGGGCTTCCATAACGGCCAGGATTGGCTTGGGGACGGGCTACATGAGTGACACGAAAGACGGCTAAGGGATTTATCCCTCATACTAAGGTATGGGAAAGATATCGGTTCTCGGTCGCTTGATCGAGAGTGACTGGAAGAATAGCATGGCCATGCACATGATACTGGGTATCATATCTTCAGTCATCTCACATATCAAGGAACGGTGATTGAGAATAATAAGGATGACGGCTCTATGCCTTATCTCAATTAGGATATCGGAGATAAAAGGATAATGACAGGGACGACGGAAAGGTTAGAATTGACAGGGTCGATTCGTTATGTAGTGTCAAGCAATACTAAAGTCTCGTTAGTTGCCACTTAAATAGGATCAAGTAAAATGGGATTTTACGTTGATCTATTGACATGCATAAACCTAAGGGTCACACCGGAGGATGAAACTCATTGACACATTTATGGAGAATGGCCAAAAGGGAGTTGTCTTGGGACATGACCAAAACTGGGTTTTGGGTCATGTGCCCGTAAGTGAATAGGACTTTACGGATCGAGACAAGGCTTGGAGTCTTGGGATTGATCGCGTCGGATAATGTTGGACATTTCCGGTATGGAAGGCATGGGGGCGATGAGCGAATCACGGGACCTCGTTGTAAATGGCCACGTGCCATGTTCCAAGAGGCCCATGAAAGGCCCATGCAACCAAGGCCCATGGAACTAATTAATCAAGTCTTGATTAATTAGTACTAAGTAAGCAAGACAAGGATTAAGGTGTTGGTGATTCACCACCTAACCCAATCTTGTCTTGCCATACTTTGTCCTATTTACACCTTACTTGACACCATACTTGTCCCATGCCTTTAGTTGGACAAGTATGGGTTTTGTTATGTTTAAGTCATCTTTTTTCAACATAACAAACACTAGACAAGAATAGGAAACACATTTTCTCTCCCTCTTCCATGGCCATTTCGGGTTTGGCTAGTTTCCTCCTCCATTTTTGTGTTCTTGAGTCCTCAAAGAGAAGAACTACGTGGCTTTGATTCCCATGTGGATACGTAGGCGTCTTGGAGACTCAAGCCAATCATTCGTTACCCGGTGTTCTTGTTTTGGTAAGAACTAGTGCTGAAATTTTCTCTTGTGAATCCATTCTTTGTTAGTTGTTTCATGGTTTTAATCGTCTCTTGGTTTTCATTGATTTTCCGCTGCGAGTTGGTTCATCTCCAACCTTACCTCGAGACCCAACAGTCTACTGGTACAACATAAGGCTTACGAGATGTTCGGTCTCGTACATGTCATGGCATATATGATCGATCCTGCCCCTAGGCGCATGAGATTTGCATCATCATTTTCAGCTCATCAGGTGTCTTAGGACACTGAGTCTTGTTGAGATGAATGCTATGACTATTGGGTAAGAGTCTTTTCTTTGAATCGAGCATTAAGAACCTACTCAATGCCTTATTCACATAGGTTCCCTGACTTAAATCCAAGACACTCTTGGTGCGATCTCTACATATCTTAATCCCTAAGATATAAGAAGCATCGTCTAAGTACTTTATTGAAAAACACTTCCTCAACCAAACTTTAGTCTCGTGAAAGGTTGGGATGTCGTTTTCAATGAGAACTAGAAATTTAATCGTGCTCCACTAGTCTTCTTATAAACGCAAGATTCATCCTCGTTCTTGATTAAGCCAAATACAATTACAGCTTCATCAAAACGAAGGTTCTAACTCCGAGAAGCTTGTTTCCATCCATAAATAGATTTCAACAACTTACAAATCCTTCCCTTATTCTTCGGATCGACAAAACCTTGTGACTGAGACCTAAAACGTCATCAGTCAAACTTCCATTTAGGAAAGCGGTTTTAACATCCACTTTCCATATCTCGTAATTATGATACGCAGCTATGTCAAAAAGAATTAGGATCGATTTTGACCATAGCCACTAGGGATAAGGTTTCCTCATAGTCAATCCATTGGATCTGCATATAACCTTTCGCCACTAGTCGAGCTTGGTAGGTCAGAGGGTTCCCGTCCATGTCCATCTTCACCTTGAACATCTATTTGCATCTGATGGTCCTCACACCATTGATGGGATCAACTAGTTCCCAGACTTGGTTGTCCGAATTGGATTTCATTTTCTCCCCCATGGCTCCCAGCCATAACTCAGAGTTGGGACCATCCACGACGTCCTGAAAGGTGGCTGGATCATCGTGATCCACCATGACTTGATTGTCTCCTCCGGATACCATATCTTAGAGGTGGACGACTGATCCTTTCATATTGCCTTAGACCTTTTCAGAATTGTAAGAGGAATTGGTTCTTACTCTACAACCATCTCTGGCTCCCTTTCTACTGTGTTTAGACGGATCTGTACCATCCTGAATTTCTTCGCGATGCACAGTCCTCCCAATGATGTCTTTGCAAACAAAACTTCTTTTCCACAAAGACCCCACCCCAAGTGACGAACACCATGTTCTCACTGGGTTTGTAGAAAGTATTATCCCCTTGTTGCTTTGGGATAGCCCACGAAGGTGCATATCTCAGATCTTGGTTCGAGCTTAGTCAAAACCAAATGTTTCACATAAGCCTCGCAACCACAAATCTTTAGGAAGGACAAAGTGGGCATCTTCCCATGCCATTTCTAAAATGGTGTCCCTTCCACAACCTTCTTCGGAGCCTGATTCACTATGAATGCGGTCGTCTCTAGAGCATAACCCCAGAAAGAGATTGGGAGATCAGTCCAACTGATCATGGATCGGACCCTATCCAATAAAGTCTGATTTCTCCGCTTGGACACAACATTTAACTACGGTGTTCCGGGAGGAGTCCATTCTGAAAAGATCCCGCTCTCCACCAGATGATCTAAAAGCTCTGTGGTTAAGTATTTTCCCCCTCGATACAATTGAAGTGTCTTAATACTTTTCCCGAGCCGTTTTTCTACTTCCGTCTCTTGAACTATTTGAATTTATCAAAAAGCTTCAGACTTATGTCTTATTGAACAGACATAACCATATTTACTATAATCGTTAGTAAATGTGATGAAGTAGCTAAAACCCCTATTGGCTAGCGAACATATTGGTCTACACACATCTGAGTGTATCAGCCCCAATAATTCACCCGCCCTTTCACCGCGACCGATAAAGGGTGCTTTAGTCATTTTTCCCATCAAACAAGCCTTGCACCTATCGATCAAATGGAATTCGAATGGACCTGAAAGCCCGCACTTCTGAAGTGTTGATAGGCGCTTCTTGTTTATGCGGCCCAAATGATAGTTCCATAACAGAGTTAGGTTTAAATCGTTGTATTTAGACCTCTTGGTATTAACCTAATATATAGAACTTGAGGCATTGTTAACCATATCTAATATGTGTAATCCTCCAACCAAGTTAGTACTATCATAAAATATATCATTGCATAGAACATTGAAAACTCCATTTCCAATATTAACATTATATCATTCCTTGTCAAACACGGATACAGATATAATATTCCTACTGAAAATAGGTATGCAATATACATTATACAATACTAAGACAAGGCCACTTGGTCAAGCAGGACTCATGGATCCTATAGCAGTTGCCATAACTCTGAGGTCCATTTCGTGCTTTCCAAACCTCTCCTACTTTCAGCCACTATACGTTAGTGCATGTGCGAGATTCAGTCCTGGTATCTAATACCCATGAATCTTTGGAAGTAGAGAGATGTATCTATATATAGTTAATACCATATGAAGGCACGGTCCCACCGCTCTTCCTTAGATCTTCCAGGTTTCCTGATAAAGGCGCAGTCCTACTGCCCTTCTTCAGATCATCCGGGCTATCTAATGAAGGCGCAGTCTCACTGCCCTTCTTCAGATCAGCCGTGAACTTCCTATAATCCCGGTTCCAATTACCAGGCTGTTGGTAGTAGAAGGAAACATTCTCAGGTGTCTCATCTTTCCCGCCAAGTGCGCATGGGCCCCACCCTTGCCACTTCCAATTCCCTTGTTGACCATTAGAATATCCTTGGATACCAGATCCCTGATATTCTTCTCAATAGTTAATGACACTTCATGTAACTCTGATATGGTCTTAGAGTCAACCTTATCAAGGACATATTTTTTGCGTTCGGACTTGAGGACTATCCTCAAAATTTTGTACCGGTCCAAATAGTTTGTCCCATTTAGTTTGACCATGTCAAGAATAGTTTTTAATGACAAACTATTAATGTTCGCTGAATTTTCCATTTGATCTACAATAGATAAAATTCAATGAGTAAACTCAATAAATTTTATGAAGATCAAGCTTAAACACCAACTATCGATTCTATACCTTTAGAATCTAAAACCAAGATCCTTGATTCACTCGATCAAGCTGAACGAAGGCTCATCACTCAGTCGAGCTATGTAGGTAGGACCCCGTCCAATCACATCCAATGTGACTCTTGGCTAGGGTATGTACTTAAGTACACGGCTTACCCTATCTGATACCCTATCTCCACCCTAGCTGAGAATCGTAGTTGGGTCCATCAATTTTCAACTATGGCTCGCCACTATGTAGGTGCTCCACTAAGGCACACGACACCCACATATGTCGTCCAAACCTACTACCCCGCTTTCCCATTGATGCTCCGCTAAGGCGCACGACACCCATATGACGGGGAGGTGGTAAGGTGTTGATAATTATGAGGTATCGGACATGACCCAATTTTACTTGTCCGGTGTGATTAGAACTTTTGGCACATCCTAGATGCGATGAGCACATCAACTACATTCCAAATGCGATGAGCACATCAACTACTTTCCAAATGTAATGATGCCTCCAATTACATCCAATGTAATTCTTCCTTCAAACTCGTCAACGACATCCTATGTAATGACGGTTCTAAGTGCTCACAAACAAGGATTAAAATTCCAATTTTATCTTTGCATGTGAGGTGATATGGTCGGTAAATAAAGTTAAGCATGAAAATATTACAATTAATCAAGACTAAGACGATTTATATGAAGATGAATGTGACGATGAGGATTTGGAGGCCTTGAATTTCACTCCTCTAGCTCTAACCCTGAATTAGGATTGAGCACCCTGATTCAGTGATGTTGCATGAAACAAAGGTTGCAGTTTTTTTCTCCTGCTTATCTGTGTAGTTGTGATTTCCTCCAGTCTTCTTCGGTCAGCAGGTTACTACTTTCGGAAGGCAATCTTTGAGGTTTGGAAAAGAAGCCCGAGTTCTTACTTGGTGTAATCATTGGCTTCGTTGTTTTTACAGGTTTATAGTCTGTTGTTAGCTCGTTTTCACAGACTTCATAGTCTGATCTATGTTTTTTTTACTGCATTTGTTTTCTCAGAACGGACCACATCGGCCACGTTTCTGCTTTTCATTGTACCGTTCTTCAGTATAATGAAATTTTCAACTCGCTTATCAAAAAAAAAATCAAGACTCCAAGCCGATGCCAACACCCGAAAAGTCACCGAATGACCTTTTCGCCCTTTCTTCTTCTTGAGCAAAATATTACAATTTAATACACGACTCGCGGGTCGGGAATAAATAAATATTACAAATAAGAGGTTCGACGACCACACCTTGAATGAATAATTGCACGTCTGATCAAAAAAAGAATAATTACACGCTATCTTTAACGGCTCGCAGGCCGTGAAAAGCGATAAATAATTAAATCGAGCTCGGGGCTATTATGTACACCATGAAAACATCACATCACACATCGTGTTATCAAAAAACCTTGTGGTTTTCCGGTTTTATTTAATAGCAAATTTTCGAAAAATTTTGATGCTCGGTTTATCGAAACCGTTCAAAAATGAAACTTTTAAACATTTGATCTTCGAGTTCGTCATGACGGTTCCAAACTCGTCATAACTAAAAAAACGGTTTAGCCATGGCATATCCAATGTTCATGCTTGGCCCAGATCCATCCAACGGAGCCCCGTTCGGTCCTGGTTTCGGCTCCCCGAGAGTCCCGCTCCCGAGAGTCGAAAAGTAAAAAAAATTTCAAAATTTCTAGATTTGAAAAACTTTTGAAAAATTCATTTTTCATGCTTTAAACCCATAAACAAGAATTGAAAACATGTTATCAAACAATTTGGTAAATTAACATGTCAAAACCGAAACTTTCAACATCGTCTTGTGAATCCCAAAGGTAGCATGGCTCTGATACCATTGTTGGGTCTCGAGGTAGGGTTGGAGATGAACCAACTCGCAGCGGAAAATCAATGAAATCCAAGAGACGATTAAAACCATGAAACAACTAACAAAGAATGGATTCACAAGAGAAAAATTCAGCACTATTTCTTACCAAAACAAGAACACCGGTTAACGAATGATTGGCTTGAGTCTCCAAGACGCCTACGTATCCACATGGGAATCAAAGCCACGTAGTTCTTCTCTTTGAGGACTCAAGAACACAAAAATGGAGGTGGGAGCTTACCAAACCCGAAATTGTAGGGAGAGAGGGAGAGAAGTTGTATTTTCTATTCTTGTCTTGTGTTTGTTATGTTGAAAAAAGATGACTTAAACATAACAAACAACTTACTTGTCCAACTAAAGGCATGTGACAAGAATGGTGACAAGTAACGTGTAAATAGGACAAAGTATGGTTAGACAAGATGGGGTTAGGTGGTGAATCACTAACACCTTAAACCTTGTCATGCTTACTTAGTACTAATTAATCAAGACTTGATTAATTAGTTCCATAGGCCTTGGTTGCATGGGACTTTCATGGGCCTCTTGGAACATGGCCCGTGGCCATTTCCAACGAGGTCTCATGATTCGCTCATCGCCTCCAAGCCTTCCATACCGGAAATGTCAAATATTATCCGACACGATCAATCCCAAGACTCCAAGCCTTGTCTCGATCCGTAAAGTCCTATTCACTCATGGGAACATGCCCCAAAACCCAGTTTTGGTCATGTCCCGAGACAACTCTCTTTTGGCCATTCTCCATAAATGTGTCAATGACTTTCACCCTCTTGTGTGACCCTTAGGTTTATGCATGTCAATAGGTCAACGTAAAATCACATTTTACTTGATCCTATATAATTGGCAACTAACGAGACTTTTGTATTGCTTGACACTACATAACGAATCGACCATGTCGATTCTAACCTTTTCGTCGTCTATGTCACTATCCTTTTATCTCCGATATCCTGATTGACATAAGCATAGACCCGTCATCCTTATTATTCTCAATCACTGTTCCTTGATATGTGAGATGACTGAATATATGATACCCAGTATCATGTGCATGGCCATGCTATTCTTTCAGTCACTCTAGATCAAGCGGCCGAGAACCGATATCTTTCCCATACCTCAGTATGAGGGATAAATCCCTTAGCCGTCTTTCGTGTCACTCATGTAGCCCGTCCCCAAGCCAATCATGGCCGTTATGGAAGCCCTATTACAGATAACGTTAGGCTCAGGTCGAAATCAGTTGTTGACTACAGAGCGATCACAAAGACTCCTTGGTCTAATGATACATGACAACCTACGACACTGAATATGTTTATGACTTAATCTATGGCAAATATTCATGGAGGGTCGTCCAATATCATGTCCCACATGATATCTATGATCAGACTCCAGAATCCCATTCCAATGACTAACAGAACGTAAGCCATAAAGAGCCATCTTTCATACAAGTCGCTTTCAGTGAAGTTTTGTTGACTAGGGACCCATCGAGTGTGATCTATCTCGATCTATGGTTCTATTCGCATTGTGGGCATAGATCAGATCACACATCGATATATTACTCCAACACATAAGTAATATAAAGCCGCTTTAATTTTATTGCTAACGATGATATATATATATATATATATATATATGGACATTTGGATTGAACTACGGGCACTAAGACTAACAGAATCACCAACACCTTAATCTAGTCTTACCTACTTAGTACTAGTTAATCAAGACTTAATTAATTAGTTCCATGGGCCCTTGGTGGTATGGGCCGCCTATGAGCCTCGCGGGTGATGACACGTGGCCATTCATAATGAGGTCATGTGACGCGCTAATCACCTCCACGCCCCCCATCCCGGATATATCCAACATCATCCGATGCGATCAGTCCCTCCAAGCCTTGTATCGATCCGAATGTCCTAAATACTTACGGGCACATGACCCAAAACCCAGTTTTAGTCAGGTCGCGAAACAACTTCCCTTTTGGCCATTCTCCATGAATGTGTTAATGATTTTCATCGTCATGTGTGACCCTTAGGTTTATGCATGTCGGTATATCAATATAAAGTCCTATTTTACTTGATCCTGCATAAGTGGAAACCAACAAGCCTTTATTATTGCCTAACACTGCATAATAAAGTGTCAACTAAAGGGCTTCCATAACGCCTAGGATTGGCTTGAGGACGGACTGCATGAGTGACACGAAAATGGATAAGGCATTTATCCCTCATACTGCGGTATGAGAAAGATATCGGTTCTCGACCGCTTGATCGAGAGTGAATGAAAGAATAGCATGGTCATGCACATGATATTGGGTATCATATATTCAGTCATATCACATATCAAGGAATAGGGATTGAGAATAATAAGGATGATGGATCTATGCCTTATCTCAATCAAGATATCGGAGATAAAAGGATAATGACAGGAACGACATAAAGGTTAGAATCGACAAGGTCGATTTGTTATGCTGTGTCAGGTAATAATAAAGTCTCGTTAGTTGCCACTTATATATGATCAAGTAAAATAGGATTTTAAGTTGATCTATTTACATGCATAAACCTTAGGGTCACAGTGGAGGACGAAATTCATCAACACATTTATGGAGAATGGCCAAAAAGGGAGTTGTCTCAGGATATGACCAAAACTGGGTTTTGGGTCATGTGCTCGTAGTATTTAGGACATTACGGATCGAGACACGGCTTGGAGTATTTGGATTGATTGTGTTCGGATAATGTTGGACATATCTGGTATGGAAGGCGTGGAGACGATTAGCGCATCACAAGACCTCGTTGTGAATGGCCACGGGCCATCTCCCGTAAGGCCCATGGGATGCCCATGCTACCAAAGGCCCATGGAACTAATAAATTAAGCTTTGATTAATTAGTTCTAATGAAGCACGACTAGATTAAGGTGTTGGTGATTAACCATCAATTCCCATCCAATCTTGCACCATACTTGTCCTATTTACACCTTACTTTGTCACTATGCTTGTCCCATGACTTTAGTTGGACAATTTGATGGTGTTTTTTATGTTTTATGTCATCCTTGTCAAACATAAAAACACATGACACAAAATAGAAAGAACTACTTCTTCTCCCACCACCAAAGTTTCAGCCATGGTGTGATATTCCTCCATTTTTGGTGTTCTTGATTCCTCATGAGAAAAACTACATGGTTTTGATTCCCAAGTGGATACGTACGTGTCTTTGAGACTCAAGCCAATCATCATTTCCTTGGTGTTCTATTCTTTTCTTGGTTTTCTTGAACAAAGGGTGAGAAATAGTGATTTCATTTTGTTTTGTGAATCTAATCATGGTAGTTTTCCCTTGCATGGTCTCGAGTTTTAATTTCTTCCCCTGCGAGTATGAGTTCATACCCTCCATCGAGACCCAATGCATGTGCATATCTCGTAATCTTGATACTCTGCTATGGCAAGAAGAATCCAGATCACATATGACTATAGCCATTTGGGAGAAGGTTACTTCATAGTCCATCCCTTGCATCTGCCTATAACCTTTCACCATCAGTCAACCTTTGTAGGTCTGAGGGTTTCCTTCCATGTCCATCTCCACCTTGAATATCCATTTTCATCTGATGGTCCTCACACCATCGATGGGATCAACTAGTTCCCAGGCATGGTTGTCCGACATGGATTGCATTTCCTCCCTCATGGCTCCCAGCCATAATTCACAATCGGTTCCATCTACGGATTCCTGAAAGGTGGGTAGATCTTAATAATCCACCATAAACTCACCTTCACCTCCAGACACAAAGTAACCATATCTCGTAGGTGGACGACTGACCCTTCCACATCACCTTGGAACTTCCGGAATTGCTACAAGAATTGGTTCCTGCTCTACGACCACTTCTGGCTCATCCCATTCTACTGGGTTGTCAAGTAGTTCAGATGGATCTGTACCATCTTGAATTTCTTCTAGATGTCATTCCTCCCACTGACGTCTTTAGAAACAAATTTCTTTTCCATAAAAACCCCACCCCGAGTGACAAACACCATGTTCTCACTGGGTTTGTAGAAGCAGTATCGCTTTGTTTCTTTGGGATACCCCACAAAGGTGTATTTCTCATATCTTGGTTCAAACTTAGTCGAAACAAAATGTTTCACATAAGCCTCGCAATCCCAATTCTCAGGAAGGACAAAACGGCTATTTTTTTGTACCATTGCTCAAATGGCATCCCTTCCACAGCCTTCGTCGGAGTCCAATTCACTATGAATGCGACCGTCTCTAGAGCATAACTCCATAAAGAGATTGGGAGATCAAACCAATTGATCATGGATTGGACCATGTCTACCAATGTCTAATTTCTCCATCACCTACACCATTCAACAGCGATGTACCGGGAGGAGTCCATTCCGAAAGGATCCCATTCTCTACTAGTTGATCTTAAACTCTGTGGTCAAGTATTATCCACCTCGATCCGATCGAAGTGATTTAATACTTTTCCCGATCTAGTTTTCTACATCAGTCATGAACTCATTAAATTTATCCAAAAATTCAAACTTATGCCTCATCGAATAGACATAACCATATTTACTGTAATCGTCAGTAAATATGATAAACTAGCTAAAACACCTCCTGGAAAGAGAACTTATTGGTCCACACACATCTAAGTGTATCAGCCCCAATATTCACTCGCACTTTCACCGCGACTGATGAAGGGCGTTTTAGTCAGTTTGTCCAACAAACAAGCCTCGCATCTATCAATCGAATGGACTTAAAAGTCCACGCTTCTGAAGTGTTTATACGCATTTCATGTTTATGTGGCCTAAACGATAGTGTCATAACAAAGTTTGGTCTAAATCATCGGATATAAATAGAGCTTGATGCATTGTTACTCATACTTAATATGTACAATGAACTGACCATGTTTGGACAAGTATAAAACATATCATGCCATAGAATATTGAAAAATCCATTTCCAATATCAAAATTATATCATTCGGTGTCTAACATGGACACGGATATACTGCTCCTACTTAAATAGGTATGAAATACACATTGTTTAGTACAAAACAAGGCCACTTGGCAAAAGAAGACTTATGAATCCTAAAATAGTCGCCACAACTTTGAGTTCCACTTCGCTCTTCTCCAAGCTTCTCTTACCTTCCCTTCACTACACATTAGTGCATATGTAAGATTCAGCCCCGGCATCCAATATTCATGAATCTTTGGAAGTAGAGAGATGTATCTCTATAAAGTTAATACCTGATAAAGACACAGTCCCACTGCCCTTCATCAGACCATCCTGGAATTTCCTGCAATCCCGTTTCCAATGACCAGGCTTCTGGTAATAGAAGCAGACATTCTCATCCTCATTAACCTTCCTTGAGGACCCCCGGTCTTAGGAGGGTTAGGAGTGATCGGGTGTCTCATCTTTCTCGCCAAGTGCGCAGGGGAATTGCCCTTACCACTACCAGTCTCCATCTTGAAACTGGATCCCTTTTGACCACCAGAATATCCTTGATTCCAAATCCCTGATATTCTTCTCAACAGTTACAAATACACCATGTAACTCTGATATTGAATTGTCCATATCGTGCATGTGATAGATCATAGTGAATTCAACATACACACGAGGAAAGGAGCGCATAACCCTATATGCGGCCATCTCTGATTCTATCTTAAGACCCAGCCCATTAAGATGTTAGAGATGCCCCTTCTTTTCAAGACATGATGGATCTCCTTGTTAATGACATATTCTTTGCGTTTGTACTTGAGGACTATCCTAAAATTTATGTACCAATCCAGATAGTTTGTCCCATTAAGCTTGACCCCGTCAAGAAAGGTTTTTAATGACAAACTACTGTTTACTTTTTCCATTTGATCTACACGACAGAAAAAAATTTAATCTATTTTACGAAGATCAAGTCTAAACACCAACCAATCGATTCTAAATCTTTAGAATCTAGAACCAAGATCCTTGATCCAATCGATCAAAATGAACGAAGGCTCACAACATAATCGAGCTATGTAGGTAGGACACCATCCAATCAAATCCAATGTGGCTCTTGGCTAGGGTATGTACATATGTACACGAATTACCATATCTGATACCCTAGCTCAACCCTGGCTGAGAATCGTAGTCGGGTCCACCAATTTTCAACTATGGCCCAACATTATGCAAGTGATCCGCTAAGGTGCATGAAACCCATATATGTCGTCCAAGACTACTACCACGCTTTCTCATGGATGCTCCGATAAGGCGCACGACACCCATAAGACGTGGAGGTACTAAGATGTTAATAATTGAGAGGTATCGGACATGACCCGTTTTTACTTATTCGATTCTGGTTAAAACTTTAGGCACATCCTAGATGTGATGAGCACATCAACTACTTTCAAAATGTAATGATGCCTCCAATTGCATCCAATGTAATGCTTCCTTCTAATCCGTCAACTACATCCAATAGAATGACGGTTTAAGAGCTCACATAACAAGGATCAAAATTCCAATTTTATCTTTGCATGTGAGGTGATATGCTCGATAAATAAAGTTAAGCATGCAAATCTAATCATGAAAAACTAAACCAAGCATAAAGGGATAAATGTGCACATAATAGCCCCCTAAACTAACTCCAACTCGCTTCTAGAGCTACACCGACTGCAAGCCGATGCCAAGACCATAAAAGTCACCAATTGATCTTTTATCACCCTTTCTTCTTCTCGAGCAAAAGATTACAATTGAATACACGAATCGTAGGTCGGAAATAAGAAATATTACAAGTAACTGGCTCGACGACCACACTTCGAAATAATAGTTACACGCTAACTCTAACGTCTCACATGCCATGAAAAGCGATAAATAATCAAAACGAGCTTGTGGCTATTACGTGCACTATACCAACATCACATCACACAAGATGTTATCAATAAAGCATGTTATCACACAACATGTCATTTTTCGGTTTTAGTTTATCACAAAGTTTCGAAAAAAAATTAATGTTTGGTTTCGAAACCGTTCAAAATTGAAACTTTTGAACATTTGATTTTTGAGTTTGTCAAGACGTTTCCAAACTCGTCATCACTAACTAAACAGTTTGGCGCAGCATTTCGACCATCCAATGGTCATGCTCGGCTTAGCTCCGTCCAACGGAGCCTCGTTCGGTCCCGGGTTCGGCTCCCCGAGGGTCCCGCTCCCGAGACCCGAAAAATCAATTTTTTTAAAAAAATTCCAGATTTGAATAAACTTTAAAAAGTTAAATTTTTCATTGGAAACAAATTCATAAGAAAGAATTTAAATCATGTTATCAAACAATATGCAAAATTCAAGCAAAACAGAAACTACAAGCAAACTTTTGTGAACCTCGAAGGTAGCACGGCTCTAATACCACTGTTGGGTCTCAAGGTAGAGTAGGAAATGAACCAAATCGCAGCAGAATAACAATTGAAAACAAGATACCATGTAAGCCATGAAACAACTACCAAATATTAGAATCAGAAGACAAAATTCAGCAAAATTTCTTACCAAACCAAGAACACCAAGTAAAGAATGATTTGGCTTGAGTCTCCAATACACCTACATATCCTCAAAAGAATCAAAGCCATGTAGTTCTTGGGTTTGAGGACTCAAGAACACAATAATATGGAGTGAACATGCCTAAACCGAAATTGGAAGGGGAGAGAGGAAGTGTTGGTATTTTTAT
Organism: Erodium maritimum; assembly: GCA_963921825.1. Taxonomy (NCBI): domain Eukaryota; kingdom Viridiplantae; phylum Streptophyta; class Magnoliopsida; order Geraniales; family Geraniaceae; genus Erodium; species Erodium maritimum. The sequence continues at coordinate 37,386,323 of OY997592.1, read as the reverse complement.
TTCTTTTTGTGTGTTTATTTTGTTGAAAGGATAACTCTTAAGTCATTTTCTCCCATCAACATAATAGAATAATAGTAAATAGGACAAGGATGGTGATAAGCATGGTGTAAGGAGGACAAGCATGGTGGTAAGCTTGGTGTAGATTAGATGGGAGTTGGTGGTGAATCACCAATACCTTTTTGTGTGTTTCTTTTTGTGTGTTTTTTTCAATTGTTTACACCTCGGCTAATTGTTGATTTTACTCAAGGCTCTTCCCCGTCCTCTAGCAATCCAGTGGCGACCTCCCCTCGTGCTTCTTCCAATCACCGTTCGTTCAAGGATGTGGTATCTGGTGCTGCTGCCTCACCTCCGCCTTCCCTTCCTCATCCGAGTTCAAGTCTCACTCGCTCTTGTACCGGTTTGGTCAACCCCCTGCGATCATTGGTGTGGCTCGGGACAACCGTTCGTCGAGCGAGCTTCAAGCCGCTCTCCCCCCCCCCCCCCCCTCCTTGCAAGGTCTTGTTAGCCTTCATGAACTCGGGGGTAGAGCTTTTTTGATCCGTTTCAACTCCTTAGAAGCCCTGAAGTCGGCAGAAACGGTTGCCTGGATCGATCTCCGACCGCTGTTCTCCGATTTCTTCTCGGACCTGAGTGCGGTCTTTGACGGCAGGTGCTTTGGCTGGGTGTCCTTGGTTGGGATTCCTATTTCAGGTTGGTCGATGAACTCAATCCGCAACATCGCTTCAACAGTCGGTACAGTCATCGCAGTCCACCCTTGCTCATCCTCTTTCCCCCGCCTTGATCGGGCCTTCGTCCTCATCTTCGCGCGTCGTCCGGTCTCTGAAGCTATCTCTGTCGAGCTCGAGATCGGAAACTCCAAATTCCCTATTTGGGTTTCCGGCTGTGATTCGCTTCTGGTTCCTGTTGCGGAACCCTTCGACCCTGCTTGGGACGTCCCGGTGGGGGAGGTTGGGAACTCCGAGCTTGACCCTCTTGAATTGGAAGAAGGAGAGATTCGATTAGAATACGACTCACCTTTGGGAAGTCCGCAGCGCTCGAAGTGGCCGGATTTGTGCCAATCAGCCTCTCTCCGGCAGGTTTCCACCGCTCCTTCATCTCGTCGTGGTCGGACCTCCCCATCGGACTCGAATCCCGAGCGCGTCACCTCGCCTTCTCCATCCGAGAGCCTCGAGTCCCTCGCACCTTCAGTTCCCAAGACGTCGCTTCCTCTCTCATCTCGAAACATCGCGAAGGCTTTATTGCGTGACTCTTCAGCCTTTGCTTTGCCTCCTGGGCCAGCTACAGATGGGCCGCCTCCTCCTGTTTTGGGCTTGGCTTGCCCTACATCTGATCCCAAGCCCAGCCCACCCTCGGAAGCTCCTTTGTCTTCAGGCCCTCGTCCAGATCCCCAAAACTTCTCGTCCTTCATTGCCGACATCGTCTCCCCCTCGGTTGCCCCGGCTCCTATCCTCTCCCGTCCCAAACGGAAGAACAAGCGGATCAGGAAAGGTAGACCCAAGCTCTTTCAGTCCCTCAAAGACGTTAGTACCTCGCGCTCGCTTCGGAAGAAGTCTGAGGCCAGACGCGCCTGGGACCTTTGCAAATCAATGGGCTTCACCTCCTCTCGCGGCAATGAGGACACTATCAAAATGTTTCAAGATATTCTGTAGTTTCCTTCTGGGCCTTTCTTGTTCGTTCTCTTTAGCTTAGTTGCCTTCTGGGCCTTTCTTGTTCGTTCTCTTTTGCTCTTCGCCCTCTTGATTGTATCTCTCCTCTGGAGAGTCTTGATTGGTCGAATAAAATTTGTTTCTTTTGCTGATCAAAAAAAAAATATCACTGATACCTTAATCTAGTCTTGTTTACTTAGTACTAATTAATCAAGACTTAATTAATTAGTTTCATGGGCCGCCCATGGGCCTCGGGGGTGATAGCCTATGGCCATTCCCAACGAGGTCCCGTGACGCGCTCTTCGCCTCCACACCTCCCATCCCGAATATGTCAAACATTATCTGACGCGATCAATCCCAAGACTCCAAGCCTTGTCTCGATCCGTAATGTCCTAAATACTTACGGGCACATGACCCAAAACCTACTTTTGGTCATGTCCCGAGACAACTTCCATTTTGGAAATTCTCCATAAATGTGTTAATGAGTTTCATCCTCCGGTATGACCCTTAGGTTTATGCATGTCGGTAGATCAACGTAAAATCCCATTTTACTTGATCCTACATAAGTGGAAACTAACGAGACTTTAGTCTTGCTCGACACTGCATAATGAATCGACCCTATCGATTCTAACTTTTTTGTCGTCCATGTCACTATCCTTTTATCACCAATATCCTGATTGAGATAAGTCATAGAGCCGTCATCCTTATTTATTTGTTTGAAAAATGGTCGAAAAACTTTATTAATCACTCTACCCTTGGTTACAAGGTGAAACCGAAGGGCAAGGAACCGCAAGGATTCCTAAATACAGTAACCACTTTATGATCACAAACTAAGGCCTAAAACAAGAACAACAACTAAACCAAAAAAAACAACCTCAAAACCCAAGCCAACAATTGCCCAAGGACCTACAGACCTAGTCACGACTGCCCTGCACCTGCTCAACAAAATTAAGTCTGGACCTTGCAACGCAATACCTTTAGACATCCTCCTGGGTTCGCACTCCAATTCTCAAAGATCATCCCTTTCTGCAGCAACCGAGCATCCCACGCCAAGCCAAATGAATAATGCTGCAGTTTATCGATAACCACCTCCAGAGCAGTTAGGCTCTTGTTAAAGACTATTGAATTACGCAGCAGCCACAACGGCCACAACGTCGAGTAACCGTCTGTAACCAACCAATTTTCCATCTCCTCGTCCCCAATCCTTGCCAACAGCAAAGAAAATCTCCTACATTGTGTGGCATTATCCACAACAACCCCCACCATTCCATAACCCGTCTCCACACCTCCCATGCTACTGGGAAATATGTCAAAATATGATCTGTAGTCTCAAAGTCGGACATGCACATGTTGCACAACATATTGTTCAAGCTAATGTGCATGCCTCGCTCCTCTAGGAAACATGCTATTGGTAATGAATTATGAGCAGTTAACCAAACCATTGCACAAAACTTCGGAGGTACCTTGGTCACCCATAAGAGCCTTGCCCAAGGAAAAAACCCACTTGATGGAGCTGCCAGATTTTCATAAGCCCTTTCCACCGTAAAGCCTTTGTTAGTAGCCACCCACACCACCCCATCATCCCTCGTTTCATCCACAGTAGTTTATACCAACTCATCCACCAAATCATATAACTTGTCCTTCTCCCAAGGCATCAAGCTTCGACGAAATTCGATAAACCACCCATCCTCATCCCAAAAATCACAAACCTTATCTGCTTTAGAAAATGATAAAGAGTAAAGCCTAGGAAAACAATACCTTAATGCCCCGTCCCCCAACCAAACAACATGCCAGAAAGATATCCGATTTCCCACACCCAAGCTCCTCTTCATTCCTTGATCCCCAAACAAGTTAGCAAACCTCGGTTTGCTAGACAAGGCCAAAATGTGCTTGAATAAAAAAGAATTGCCACTCCGATCTACCTTTGAGAGATCCCAATCACCAATCTCCCAATCCATTCTCGCGCAAATCACTTCCTTCCATAAGGTATCCCTCTCCACCGAGAAATGCCACCACCCTTTAGTTAGAAGCCTATTATTCATATCTTCCATCCTCCTTATCCCAAGGCCACCTGCTTCCTTAGCAAAAGTCACTAAAGACCACCTGATTTTGCAAAAAAAAAAACTACCCTTTCCTGAGCTCCTACATAGAAACATACGTTTCCGTTTTTCCAACTCCTTGATCACACTCTTTGGCGCCTTTAAGAAAGTCATAAAGAATGAAGGTAAGGAACTCAAGGACAACTTTATCAACACTATTCTCCCTGCCATTGATAGATAGCATGCCTGCCATAACGCCAACGATGATTTAAACTTTGCAACCACCGGTTCCCAAGTAGAAAATACTCTCGAATTGGCTCCAAGGCTAAAACCCAAATACGGCATCGGCAAAGAGCCCTCCGAACACCCCAAACTTTTCACTACTTCCTACTGAGACATAGTTCTTCCATTCAATAACACTGCTCTAGATTTAAAAAAAAAAATTCAAGCCTGAGCACAACTAAAACGCAAACAGCGTCCTCTGCAAGGACTGAAGCTCCTCCTTACAATCTTTGATGATAATTAGCGTGTCGTCGGCAAATTGTAAGTTCGATACTACTGGGCCTTCCCTTCCCACCATCATTCCTCTAAAGTCCCCATCTCGAACCCCTGCCTCCAAGGCTTGGTGCAGACCTTCTGCTTCAATTAAGAACAAAAAGGGTGATAAAGGACACCCCTGTCTCACACCACTAGCCATAGAAAAATCGGACAAAGGCGAATCGTTCACCAAAACTGATAAATAAGCACGGAAACAGAACTACATCCACCTCCTCCACCGTTCACAAAAATTCATCACCTTCAGAACTTTGTCCACATAGCCCCAATTTAGTTTATCATACGCCTTTTCAAAGTCTAGCTTTAAAATCACTACCTACACCTTCGACTTTTTTACCATATTAATGACCTCTGAGGCAATTAAGACTCCGTCCACCAATTGTCTTCCAACTACAAAACCGCTTTGACAATATGAGATCAAATCAGGTGAGACCTCTTTCAATCCGTGAGACAAAGTTTTGGCGAGAATCTTATACGGTGCTGTTACTAGGCTGATCGGCCTATAATTCGCCACCTCCTCCGGACTCAGGTGTTAGTCTTAGTGCATGTAGTTCAATCCTAAATGTCCAAATGTATATATCATCGTTAGCAATAAAATTAAAGCGACTTTATATTACTTATGTGTTGGAGTAATATATCGATGTGTGCTCTGATCTATGCCCACAATGCGAATAGAACCATAGATCGAGATAGATCACACCTGATGGGTCCCTAGTCAACAAAGCTTCACTAGAAGCGACTAGTATGAAAGATGACTCTTTATGGCTTACGTTCTGTTAGTCATTGGAATGAGATTCCGGAGTCTGATCACAGATATCATGTGGGACATGATATTGGACGACCCGACATGAATATGTGCCATAGATCAAGTCATGAACATATTCATTTTCGTAGCTTGTAATGTATCCTTAGACCAAGGAGTCTTTGTGATCGCTATGTAGTCAACAACTGATTTTGACCTGAGCCTAACGTTGTCCGTAACAGGGCTTCCATAACGGCCAGGATTGGCTTGGGGACGGGCTACATGAGTGACACGAAAGACGGCTAAGGGATTTATCCCTCATACTGAGGTATGAGAAAGATATCGGTTCTCGGCCGCTTGATCGAGAGTGAGTAAAAGAATAGCATGGCCATGCACATGATACTGGGTATCATATATTCAGCCATCTCACATATCAAGGAACAATGATTGAGAATAATAAGGATGACGGCTCTATGCCTTATCTCAATCAGGATATCGGAGATAAAAGGATAATGACAGGGACGACGGAAAGGTTAGAATCAACATGGTCGATTCGTTATGCAGTGTCAGGCAATACTAAAGTCTCGTTAGTTTCCACTTAAATAGGATCAAGTAAAATGGGATTTTACGTTGATCTATTGACATGCATAAACCTAAGGGTCACACCGGAGGATGAAACTCATTGACACATTTATGGAGAATGGCCAAAAGGGAGTTGTCTCTAGACATGACCAAAACTGGGTTTTGGGTCATGTGCCCGTAAGTGAATAGTACTTTACTGATCGAGACAAGGCTTGGAGTCTTGGGATTGATCGCGTCGGATAATGTTGGACATTTCCGGTATGGAAGGCTTGGAGGCGATGAGCGAATCACGGGACCTCGTTGGAAATGGCCACGGCCATGTTCCAAGAGGCCCATGAAAGGCCCATGCAACCAAGGCCCATGGAACTAATTAATCAAGTCTTGATTAATTAGTACTAAGTAAGCAAGACAAGGATTAAGGTGTTGGTGATTCACCACCTAACCCAATCTTGTCTAGCCATATTTTGCCCTATTTACACCTTACTTGTCACCATGCTTGTCACATGCCTTTAGTTGGACAAGTATGAGGTTTGTTATGTTTAAGTCATCTTTTTTCAACATAACAAACACAAGACACAAATTGGAATCAACTTTTTTCTCTCCCTCCTCCTACCATTTCGAGTTTGGCTAGTTTCCACCTCCATTTTGTGTTCTTGAGTCCTCGAAGAGAAAAACTACGTGGCTTTGATTCCTATGTGGATACGTAGGCGTCTTGGAGACTCAAGCTAATCATTCATTAACCGGTGTTCTTGTTTTGATAAGAAATAGTGCTGAATTTTTCTTTTGTGAATCCATTCTTTGTTAGTTGTTTCATGGTTTTAATCGTCTCTTGGTTTTCCTTGATTTTCCGCTGCAAGTTGGTTCATCTCCAACCCTACCTCGAGACTCAACATCTGGCAGTTTGGTATTAAAGCTACAAAGATGGAATTAATCCTCTTTCTAATTATGCCATCTTCGTGGAACGCCAGCATAAAGTCCAACACTTCTAGTTTTACTACATCCCAAGCCACTTGAAAGAAACGCAAAGTGAACCCGTCTGACCTAAGGTCCTTGTCACCACCACAACTGTCCACTGCTCTCTTTACATCCTCCTCCGTGAACACCCGCTCAAGCCTCTCCTTCTACATGCCTGAAACCCTCTGAAAAGGATAATCTGGCATAGCTAAGGACACCTCCGTTTATGCAAACCGGTTCTCAAAATGGTTTTTTACATTATCCTTAATGTCCATAGGGTCAAAAAGAGTTACACCTCTCATTCTCAATTGACTAACCCTGTTCAAAGTCGCTTTATAATTTTCCAGACGATCATAGTATTTGGAACATCTGTCCCATTCCTTATACCACCTGCGTCTAGACTTTTGACACGAAATACGAGCTAGGACTTTTGTTTTCTGAATTAAATTTGCATGTGCTAAGGATCTTTTGCAGCATTCAGACTCAATGAGGCAACGCACCTCTAAAATCATATCTAAACGCTCCACTTCATTACTCAGCTCCTCAACCTCCTTTTCCACATCCCCAAAAACCTCATTTATCCACTTCTTCAAAGCTCCCTTCATAGCTCTAAGTTTCGCCCAAAGTTTGTAGCTTGGTGAACCACTAATATTGATAGCTGCCCATAATTCCTTTGATGTCGGGAGAAAATCTTTGTGATCAACCCAAGCATTTACAAATCTTCAGGTCTCGAACCCCAATTCACATTCTCCTCCTCTAAAACAATCGGCCTGTGATCCGATATATTCCTCTTCCTCGCACTTTGGGACAACGAACCGAGAAGAGATAAAGTTCCTGGTGTTATCAGGAACCAGTCTATGCGTGAGGCCTTTGACCCGGTGCCATACCATGTATACGACCCTTCACACATAGGCAAGTCCATCAGATCCATCTGCTGAACAAAGTTAGCAAAATCTCTAGAACTTTTCTTTGACGAGAAGCACTTTCTTCTCTCACACGAATGAAGCACTGCATAAAATCACCCCCTACAATTACCACTTCCTCCAAGCCATCTTGCAACCCAATCATTTCTTCCCATAATGACACCCTACTCGTGTCGTCACAAGGTGCATATACTATAGTGATATTCAATTTGATATTTTTAGCTACAAATTCTCCCGTCCACACTATCACATTCGTCAAATTGGATGTCTTCTCCATACGAAACGCACTCATCTGCCAAATGAAAATCACTCCTCCAGCCGCCCCATTAGATGGTAGCGCTTCCCACTTCTAACCCAAACCAAAACCGCACTCCCGTAACACTCTATCATTACCCCTTGAGATCTCTCCTTGATCACCAAATCCTTCAAACTCTTCCTCTTTTGTGAGGAGTTCGTTCCTCTCATATTCTATGAGAGGAGCTTCATCACTTCGATTTAGGCTTGGACGTCAGGGTCACTATCGACCCCTTCTTCTTCCCACTCTTTGTCCTCCTCCTCTCCTTCAAAGTCCAACCGCTTGTGCACTTTAGCGTGCAGGTTTTCGAGTTGTTCAATCACCGAGTCATCATTTGCTATGGCTTTATACCCAATCCTTTTCAAATAGGCCCAAGGGCCTTGGCCTTCTGAATTGGGCCCTACTTTGCTTTCTACAGTCGTCAGGCCCTGTAACCCTTTTTCTTCACCCTTTCTTGTTCTACAAGTTCCTTCCTTTGTCTGCTCCGCAACCTTATATGATAGATGATTGATTTTTGACCTTTCTTTTGTTCCCTCTTCTGGTTTAGCACCACATTCTCAGAGAGATCTCCTGCTCCTTCCAAAATCAGAACCATGTCTCCCACCACGCCTTGACTTTGAGAAAAGCCTGCCTCTAATCCCGCTACTAAATTTGGAAACTTAACGTTCCGCATCCCTTCTAATAAAATGAGATATGTTGATGAGCTCAAGAAATCTCCCTTAGTACTGTCTGGATCATATCTTTCCACCAATCTGCCCGAAAATTCCTCAACAAAATTGTTTCCTTAACACTGCTTCCATGAAATTCGGAATTGGATTTTCGGGAGGAATCCTCCGACTTTGATCCCTCTCCGGCCTCCGTCCGAATTGCCGATACTTGGGTCTCCCCCACCGGATAAATCAAAACATGGAACCTATCTTCTTTAAACAAAAGATCCACAGATTTTACCTTGCTTAACTTCCTTGTTTGGATCAGCTCCCAAGCTTTATCGAAGTGTCGATCAAAATTATCATGGATATACACCAGCTTCCCTTCAGGAAACACAATTTTTTCCACATTCTTCCTGCTCCATCCATGAAATGGTATACCTTCCAGACACAACCATTGAAAACTTCCACCCTACAGGAAGGTTGTGCCTGGATAATCAAGCACCTTAATCCACGGTTTAACCCATCCCAAGTCTGCATCCTCCCCTTGATCAAGCGCATTCAACAAACACACTTTGTTCCCAAGTCTTCTAACTTCCAACCACCAAATTCCCTCTCTCTCCATTTTGTTTTCCATCACTTCTAGGTTGCATGAGGACAAGGTTAACCCTAAATTCCCTGTCTCAGCCAAGCGTTTATGCTTCAACACTTCTTCTCCGACACAAACATCTAACCCCATCTCCAGACTCCCGTCAACCTTCTCTTTGGATGCTTCCACCGGTTCTCCAAACCATGATCTCCCCACTTTAATCCACGCCTTTGGTCTTGATTGATGTTGACGATCTCCCCCTACCCAAGCCATGGCCACGAAGAAAGTGTATCCTCTAACTCTGAACCCATTCAACCCTCTGACAACTCTCTCTGCTTCCTCCTTAGGTAATAAGACAAGAACCCATAATACTGACCTCTTTTGTTTGGGTTGCGCACCGGTTCATCTCTCTCCATCCTTCCCAATTTCGCAAAGATGCATCTTAACCACGCTTCGTTGGTGTTATGTGGTAAGTTGGAGACAATCACCTTCGTGATCTGCGCGGGATGTCTGGTTCTGATTACTGTGATGTCCTCCTTTCTTCCTCAAAATCCTCCATTGTATTCAGCTTCTTCGTTCTCTGCTCCCCTACAACACGATCTCCCACCAAGAAAGCTAAGTAACTTTTCTTCCATGCTAAGGTCGATGGTCCCCCGCTCTCCTTTATCAGAGTTTCAATTCCGTCTCCAATGATGGTTGTCGTCGGTGATAGAGAATCTCCCAAACCCAACGCTGACACTCCTATCCCGTAGCTCTCTCCATCCAGTTCTCAATCTAGAAAGACAACATGAAGTTCAACAACGAAACAACCCAACACCTAATCAGGAGCCGGCATCCTTATTATTCTCATTCACTGTTCCTTGATGTGTGATATGACTGAATATATGATACCCAGTATCATGTGCATAGCCATGCTATTCTTTCAATCACTCTCAATCAATCGGCCGAGAATTGATATATTTCCCATACCGTAGTATGAGGTATAAATCCCTTAGCTGTCTTTCGTGTCACTTATGTAGTCCATCACCATGTCAATCCTGGCCGTTATGGAAACCCTGTCATAGGAAACATTGGGCTCAGGTCAAACTCAGTTGTTTACTACATAGTAACCACAAAGACTCCTTAGTCTAAGGATACATTACAAACTACGACAATGAATATATCCATTTGAACGAAACAACATTGACATTAGAAGGGCATGACACCAAGTCCCATATGTTGTTAGCATGAAAAGTAGAGAGCTCGACCTTCATGGATTGCTTCCAATGCGGATCACAAAGGGCCTAAGCCAAAGAACGAGGGATAAGAGAAGGGGTGAAAATGGAGATGTGAATATCAAGGATCTATCGTGGTTTGACAGTGCCAACCTGACTCTGTGTGGTCATTGGGTCAGAGGGACGTTGTGGAGGAGCAGGTAAAGATGGTTGGAAAAGGAAGGAATGTGGAGTAACCAAAGGGTTAGAAGTGGAAGAAGATGGAGGAACATCATGGGACACATAAGATGTGGAGGAGACGGTGGAATGATATCGTCGTAGGGATGATGGAAGTGAAAGAGAGACTAAGAAGATGAACAACCATGTTCATACTTTCGACTCAGAATGACGTTTCCAAATGAGACTTTAAGAGAAGGGAATGAACTATGTTATTGGTGGTACGAATCATGCATTCCACCTTACCATTCTATCGAAACATGTAAGGACAAGAGAAACGGAAAATTATGCCATGAAAGATGAAAAAATCGTGGAATGATTTGTCATCAAATTCACGGTCATTATCACATTGAAAAGCTTTAATATGAAGACCAAATTGTGTACGGACATACGAATGAAAACGAACAAAGAATTGAAATGCCTCAGATTTAACACGTAAGGGGAAACCCCATAAAAAAATGAGAAAAGTCATTAAAGAACAATAAGTAATACTTGAAACCACTTGAACTAATAACGGGTGAAGTCCATTGATCCGAGTGAATAATTTCAAACAAATGAGTAGTACGAGAAAGCAAATGAGAAAAAGGGAGGCATAAATGTTTGCCTAATTGACATGCATCATAAAAAAAATTTGAAAAATCCTTATTACATGAAATAAAATCCATAGACAGAAAAAATCGAAAGTCGTGATCGTCAGGGTTCCCAAGTCGATGATGCTAGATGGTGGGAGAGAGTTCAAATGAGAGCAGCAAGGGGTCGTGGAGGATGGAGTTGTGCTAGAAATAGGATAGAGGTATTTGGTGCTATCCATCGGAGGAAGGAGGTCTCGGTCCGAAGATCCTTCACACAAAATACGTAAGGATCAAATTCAATAGAACACTTAGTATCACGAGTAAATCTACGGATGGAAACAAGATTTCTAATAATGTTAGGAGAAACAAGAATATCACATAGTTTCAAATTTTTGTGAGAGGTAGAAATAAAGTGTTGTCCAGTAAAATGAATGGGTAATACATCACCATTACAAACAATAATCGAGGTAGAACTCGTACATAGAGTGGCGTCAGAAAGCGTACATGATGCGATGCGGTATGGGATGTGGTGTCGGTATCCATGTACTATCCATCGTTTGTTAGAGAGACATTGTAGAGAAAATAATGTTGATATATGTAGGTTGAGCAGGTGGAAATGGGCTAGAGGAGTGGCCCGTGTAAGGCATAATTTGTTGATGTCCATGTGTGTGACCAGAACAAGTGCCAAAGGTGTTGTTGTCGAGAGGTGTTAACGCGAGTTGGGCCGTTTGGGGAGAATGGGCCGCTGACTAACATGGGCTTGGGACGTACGGTCCAAATGAGATGGATCCCCAAGTAATTAGCATGTTGTGAAGATTAAGCAGGCATTGGATATAACTAGAGCACGCGCTGAATATCAGAGAGCCGAAGGTGAAGATCGAGGAGCGGCTGTTGTGAGAGAGATGAGTCGGACGTGTCCGGATATCATGTCCGGCCCAATGATTATTTGGGCCTAAAGCGGGAATTTGATCGATAACTTTTTTTCTTATTAAAGAACACAATAGGAAAATGGGTAAAGTTGCTCATATAAAAAAATTATACTATATGATATTCAGAAAATTGAGTTTTAGCATCTATTTATAACACTAAAAAGTCTAAAATGAATTATGGATATTAGTTTCTAACAAGACACCATCGACAGATAAGCTTTACCGTCTAGAATTTTATACAAAAGTTCAAATATCTAAAATGTTATAAGGTTTGTACCTGATTGTTATCCTATATATATATATATATATATTCATGTCATGTTCGGATGTGATATGTTCAAGATAATTTTAGAAAACTACACTAAATTATCTAGAATATATGTGAAGTCGTGTATGGCTAGCTATTTTCATTATCTTCTAGAAATTTTCACACTTAAATTTTTAAATTCTAAATATATGTTTTCACTATAACAAAAAATAAGAAACTCGTCAGAACTTAGAATAACAGTGCAAGGCAGTAGGTGATGAGAATTTTCAAAAACTAAGGGTATTCAGTATTGAAACCCACCATTTAACCGACAAAAACAATATAGGACAAGCCCAACACATTCTCCTAGTAACCTCATGATATATGTCGAACATCATGTAATTGGTTTTTGCTCTCTAAAGATTAAATATGCTTATTAAAAAACTCATGTTTATTGATCCTTTTGATTTTTTTACTAAGGAACCATAAGTAAATCATCATTCATGTTCATGACCCTAGTCTTTGCTCTCAGTCGTGCATATTCATGTCAACGATTGAAAACTATCTCCATAGCCAGTGAGTGAATCTTTTTCTTAGAGTGTGGACAAAACAACTTCATATGATAGGTACATGAAGTCAAACTCTACTTATTATCTTGATTTATTGTGAAATGAAACTTTTGTAATACATCTTTTATTGTAATAATTTTGGAATAGTTTCTTTTTCTCTGGACAACTTACTTTCTAATATTGTTTTGGTTTAAGCATTTCTGTAATGAAGTTGATAAATTGATTGTCAATTATCAAACAAATACTATAGTGTGTGTATATAAATATGCACACTTCTTTTCTTTGGTTTTGTTTCATTCTTATGTTTGGTCCCTATTTTTAGTTCGATAATCATTGTAAATCGAACTTTCATGTTTTGTTTCGTTAACGATAGTTTTCACTACTAAATAAATATTCATATAGTTGTTAGAGCGTTCAACAATCAAGAAAATTGTCATCCTTTTGAACATGAATTGTTTTTTTTTTCTAAAACACAAATTTGAACCGAGAACAAAATTAGCACAACTAGTGATAAAATTCATTTTGAAAATTACAAGTAAATATTTTTTTATGATTATATTTGATTAAAATAGTAAAAAAATCCTTAATTTTTGGGTGGTCTTTTTTTATCCAAGGCCTTAAACGGTTGATTATTTAATTTTATCAGGCTTTTTTGATCAAAGGCCTTAAGCGATTGCTTAACTCACTTAAAGCTTGAGACGGCCCTGCCGGAGATGAGACTTGTTGTCGATGTGGTGGAAGCTGTTGGAGATGTGGAGGAGCTACGCCTAGGAGACCTACAACCCTAGAACTATGTTGTTGGAATAGTTACTGGAACTACCGCGACCGAAGCTACAACCCTTTTCCTCGGAACTGGCCTCTGCCAAAGGTATATGTTGGTGGATACATTGGGCATGAGTTATTGTGGGTGTAGATGACATATCACAAATGGAAGGTGTTGTAGTAGGAAAAGCAAAATAGTAGAGATGAATGGAGACAACAATAGATACAGAACTCTAATACCATGTGCATAAAGTAATTCACATATCAATAGGGCATGAGTTATCTATTTTTTATTAGGGTGTTTTCACTCAATTGATTTCAAAAATCAAGTGTGAAAAAAGGAAAAGTAATTTGATGTGACATATCAATAGGGTAAAATTGACAGAGACTATTCATTTCTGAAACCTTAAGCTTGGAATTACGCGACATTGGTTATCGGAGACCTACGATGGGCGATCTCAAGATTCTGCTTCACATCCCAAACGGAGAAGGACTGGATCCGACCGTCACAACCCTGGTTTTTCAAGAGTATACTAATCATTCTTGAGGACCTTGTACTAGGAGTAAACTCGGCAATCCTTCCGTTCTCCAAGATTCAGTTATGGGCTGTGAATTTGGAGCTCCCATGGGACACCCTAACGAGGGAAATAAGATGGAGGATTGGAGACTCACTGGGTGGCTGTTTGGATGTTCGTACAGACACTTTAGGAATGTGAAGTGGAGGCGTACTCCAAATCCGCTTTTGGAAGGACCTAGTAATACCTCTTAGCCGTAGGACTAGAGTCATTATATATGAGCAAGAGACGCGAATCCTGGCCCGCGTCTAATATGTCCGACTATCAGTTTTCTACTTTCATTGTGGATGCATCGGACATCAGGAAAGAGAATGCAGCGGAGGGATCCACTTCAGCTGATAGGACCACCCAACTATAACCTCTCTCTTATGGCTCCAGAGATCCCTCACGTTAAGGAAGATATTCGAAGGAACTAGTAGGAACCCACCTTGATCAAACATAAACCCCTTAAGGGTTGGAGCATGTAGACTATACACATATCAAAGACCCTCAGTGCACCACGACCCACTGTCCCTCGGGTTTTCCCCCTTGGCCCTACTGACCCCGATGCCGATGTAGGAACTCCCGCCTAAACATGTGGCACGCACATGGAGTGGAATGATCGGACCATGCTCCCTTAATCCAACCATGAAAATCTCCGTGTTCATGGACCGGACTATGATGGTAAACACACCCCATTCGTCCCAAAGACAGAGAAGACCTAGGTCGATAAGAGAGAGACGTCCACCCATCTCACCTCATACGAGGCCCCAATTACCCGTCAAACAAGGAAAGGGACCACCAAGTTTAGTCACAAGGATGTTAGCTGTGATACAATCCTTGAAAAAGAGAAACCTAGATGACCTAACACCGGAAAAAATACAATCTTCTCTAGAGAAGGATGAAGCGAGGTCTACAAAGAAGCCTCACAAAGGTAAATGAACGGGCCCCACTACATCGTAGTGTGCATGGGGATGCATACTCCGCCCTGTTCTGCTCGGCGTAATCTTGAGGCACTACTCCCCCTCTTTCCTAGTGTTCTCCCCGACATCCTGACCAACCTACAGTTTCTCTAAATCCAAACCCACAATGTCAGGTCGAGTCAGGAAAGGTGAAAATTTCCAGTACTTCATACCTTATCTAGGAAGATGCCACATTTTTTTCTGCCCTGGTATTACCGGGTCTGTTTCTATGTGGTCTAGAGTTCCATCCCTATGGAGTAGAACACTTTCTCCCCCTTTCTTATGCTTTATATTATTGTTTCTGTGTTGTCTTTGTCAGACTCTACTTGTAATTTGGATTTCTAGCATCAATAAAAGTTTTCTCAGTGCGCTAAAAACGTTGAGGAATTAATTAGGAAGAGTCAAATAGTCTTCCAACTCCTATGGATAAGTTAATTCAAATGTCAAAGGACAAAATGGTCATTTAATGTCTTGATGTTTATTTTTACTAACACAAGTTTGTGACCAGTAACTTAGGTATTATATATAACGCTTTTAAACAATAGGTAGTTCATTGTTCATGAAAAAAACAAAAGTGTAAGTTTCTACCGTTAACCCTTTATTTAATTGGGCTTCTAAAGTCCAATTAGCTTTGGAATTGCATTTGTATGTGGCCTTATAGGCCCATATGATATTGGCAATGAGCGCGAAATTCTCATATAGTCCACAATTATAATTGACCTCTAGTAAGAAATTATAGCTACTTAAGTCATATATGAAGATCAATAATCTGATTCAACCTTTTACCTAGTTAGTATCTTAATCCCTTTTTCGTTGATATCGGGATTGAACATAAGGCATAGTACGATCTTATTCAACAATCTTATTTTATTCAATCATTTGTTTCTGATTCTAAGTAGAATGTGAGTGATAACTTCTTATCTATTCGATATTCTCATAATGATAATCATCGAGGGGGTGGCGATATCTAACTCATATTTACATTAGTGACAAATTCCTTCCCAGTCACTAAAATTCCTCACATACATTTTTTTTATCAGAGAAATTTTATAAAGGCGTTAATGTCTAAATGAGACAAAAGCGGTCTGCACGGGGGCAAACTAATAACACGAAACACAAAGTTCAAACAGAACTAAATGTGGAAAAAACCAATTCAACCACAGAACAACTGACAAAACATAAAGAACAAAAAAAAGCGGAATAACAGACCCGCGACCCTCACAACCCCAAACAATACCACTTGAAACCAAAGAAACGACGGAAACTCAAAGACGATTACTTGCGCCAGACCAAGAAAGAAACCAGAACACACACCTACCAAACACAAAGGATACCATCCCCGCCAACAACCCCCACCAAAGGAACGCATACCTATCGTACGTCATCAACCTTTGGGGGGAATCTCCTCGCTCTCACTTAGAGTGACCGAAATAGTTTCCGAATCGAAATCCGGGACAGCAGGGCACAGTTCTGCATCTAACATATCGAGTTCCTTGTTGAACTGTTCGGCGGTAGTCTTGGATTTGGAACCCAAATTTCTACAATAAGCCTGAGCTTAAGTAGCTACCTGGTGATTGCTCAAATCTATTTTGGGTTCGGGCCCGAAAGCATCAACCGCCAGCGTCTGATTCGATAGGGAGCCCGAGTTACCGCAAAGTTCCTTACCCCTAAGCGCACGCTTCTTCCTACGAAAAAGGAAATTGCTCGACATTGTCCTTTCCGAGTCGCAGGTCCCTGACGAAGACTTCGTGTCTAGCACAACCATGTCTGCAAGTACATGTACTGAACCCAGTCCTACTCCCGCATTATGCATGAGAGGAGGTGTCACACTCTCAATCTCCCTATCATTAGCTTGAATACTTGGAACCGTGCTTTCCTTAGGACTATCGTGACCTCCCGCAGACTACCCAACTGAGGATAAACCATCATCCTCAATGACTTTCCCACTCGAGGCGGATTCCCGACCCTAATGTGAACGATCCACAATAACGGGCATCTGTTCATGATCGGCAATGGAGGTGTGAACTGAGAACAACTCTCCTTCCAGCTCCACCTCCACTTGCTGGGACACGAACAGAGACACCAAATGAACTAAAACCAAGGAGGCCTCGAGGCTCCTACCATCATCCGATATGGGGTGAACCATAACTACCGTCCCTAAAGTCCCAACAATGGTTTTGAAATTGGTTCGGCTCCACCCTCGAATTGGAACTCCAGCGACCTTAACCCACTTGAAGCTTCCTTCCTCTCTTAGCAAGGGCTCCTTGTCCAGTCCCATCACTACCCATTGGGAAAGCCATGCCCATTTTGTGGGAATCATGCGTTCTTCCACCAATTTGTCCGAGCAATAAATTAACACAACCCTACTACCCAGAGCAGTAATCTTTAGATGAGATTCACCTTGAAGTACCCTCAACTATCCCTCTTCAACCTCCCTTTCCATGATGTCATTAAGCTGCAACTGGACCACTGACTTTCTTCCTTCAGTACCCAAAACTCGACCCTCCCTCCTTTTGTTAATGATTTGTCGTAAATCTAGAACCGGTCTTTGCTCCCACGCTCAGGCAACAAAAAGCTTGTGAGTTCCCAACTTGGACCCATCAATCCGTTTTACAACCTGCTCTAGATCAGTACCATTTCGAATGGAGGTGGACAAACGTAACCTCTGCCACTGTATTGAAGATTGTTCGGACCCCTTCTTTGGTCGTACCCTCCCGCAGATTATACACAAAAACCTTCTAGTTGGATACAGTACCCGGAGCCACAAAATTCCTGTATTGATTCTCGGCTTCAACATAAGCCTACACGAACTGAACTCCATTCTCGTTTCTTCCCTTTTCCACCGCGACATTGATCCCCTGTGTTGGAGCTCTCTACCACACCCTTCCCGTTCGCCTCAGCTCTCGCTGCCGCAACCTGTTCCGCCGAGAGGACAACCGAACGCACCTTCCTCCCTTGTATTAGAGGCCACCCTACCCCATTACTAGACTCCCCTTCCATGATTGACAAAAGCAGCCCTCTCAATCAATAGATAACCTTTCGCTATTAAACAAAGCCAAACAGGGCTTTCTTGTTGATCAGGGAACAAGATCAGTCCACTAAATCAACACAATAACCTAAAGCAAGCGGATCTTCCTTGACCAAACCTGAAGAGAACAAGATGAACGGATAGGGTCGCTTAGGACAACAACACTCCGATGATGATTGATGCCGAACTGAGCGACCTTTGAACCTAAGCTACTTAGACGGGAATCGAGCACTGCTGCGCCGAGAGAACAGATCAGATGAGGCTAAAAGGAGCTGCGACAGTTACCTTTCCCGAACCAGCACCATTGACGCCATCGATTGGAAGCGAGGAAGGCCGGAATGGGCTAGGTTGTATCGAATTGGGGGCGCGTGTATAAGCGCATCTCACTCACTTTCTTACTGTTTTTACCTTCGCTTTTTTGTAAAGTAAATGATTCATTCCTCACATACATTATATTCTATACCTAACGACAATCTTTATTTTGGTCTGGTTAAAGACAATGCTAGATTGAGGTCAAAATTTAAAACCAAGTATGTAGAAATCCATGATGACTTTAAGGTCAAATGACATAAGCCATATCACGGCATTGAGAAATGCTTTTGACATCTTCAATGCAGTATTCTCACAGTGAGGTCACGTAATTCTGTTTCACTAAATAACTTATATGATTCGACTTTATAACTTATATGCATGATTAGTAAAACGTAATAATCAGTCAACATCATACTACTCTTCATATATCATTAAGACCAGATTTCTATGAATAATACTCTTTTTTACTTATTCTCTTCTCAAGGAGAGAAGAGAATAACAAATGGAGGCCTAAAATTTCAGACCAAAGTTAGATGCCTAGGAGAAGTATATTGAGAAGAACAACTCCAAAACTAGATACAAGGATTACACACATTAAATATAGAATCCAAACAAAAACATAGATAAAAACATCGGGTATTAACTATCGTGTGTTTCTTGTGTTCGAGCATGTCCTTGTGCACATCTCGATCTGCCACACGTGGTCGATCTTCCTTCTTGCTTCTACCCCCTCCCCCACCCCCACCCCACCCCCACCCCCCCCCCCCCCCCCCACCCCACCCCCCCACACACACACACAAACACACTAATAGGTTGTAACCACTTTTTTTTTATTCCATTAAGCTGCATCACCAATCTATCTACGTCCCTCTACGTTTCAGCAAAGAGAAAGCCATAAAACTTGCTGGTTTGATTTTTCCATTTGATTAGCTCCATCCTCAATACACTCCATGTTCGTCCGAAAAAATCAAGCACCCAATCTTTTGACATCTGATATGGAAGATTGCAGA
The DNA here is from genome assembly GCA_963921825.1 of Erodium maritimum. Taxonomy (NCBI): domain Eukaryota; kingdom Viridiplantae; phylum Streptophyta; class Magnoliopsida; order Geraniales; family Geraniaceae; genus Erodium; species Erodium maritimum. The sequence continues at coordinate 37,366,976 of OY997592.1, read as the reverse complement.
TAAAAATCTTGACTCCTTGTTCCAGATTCTCCCATTTAGAAGCAAAACGACTCCCACCTTTTTGCTTGACGAACTCGAAACATTTTGACAGGATGATCTCACTCAATCAATAATTTCAGGCACTAAGCAGTCAGCGCTAATAAATGTTGTGGGAGAGCCTTAGAGAGATTCTTTATCGACCACACTCAACTCAATAACAATTCATCAAATTCAAGCATCTATAAAACATATTAGAACATGTCAGGAATTGGATCAAGCTTCACTCTGAGGAGTTGTGTGGGGTAGATATTGTCTTTACAGGTTTTGGTTCTCTCCTTGTGAGTGGGTAGAAGTTTTTTTAAGTGAGTGTCTTCTAGTCTCTTTTTTTCTTTTGGTTTGCAAGTCTCTTCTACAGCTGCTCAACTCAAGTCTGAGGCTTACAAAATCATTTTCAAGTATGGAACTCTGGATCAATCATAATCAAGCTTATTCATTTGGAGTGCAATCTGCAAAATTGGAGGGCATATCAGTTTTGGAAAACAAAAACTCTTGGGTAGTAATGATCTATTCTGAGAATAAGATAGATATGGTTAGTCATAGAGTCAACGTTGTCCACGGTTTTCACTGTAGATTGTGATCCACTGTTCGCCGTTCACCGGTCAGGCAGTCCGTCACTGGAACGCCTTCTGTCTCGACGAGTCCTCTACTGTTTCTAGGCCGGTCGCTATCTAGTTATGATCCGGGGCACATCCTCGAGGGTGGGGAGTCCATGTCTGTTGGAGAACGCTCCTGTGATTCCTCGTGATCCGGCCAGTAAAGAGAAGAAAGTTGCGTCCTCACTGTTGGCAACTGCGCTGGTGAAGGATCAACAGGCTTCGGACGGCGTAGGGACTCAACATACCAAAGCTTCGACCGGTGTAGGGAAGCCACAAGCTAATCGTTCGGTTTCTGGATCGGAGACGCATGTGCATTCAGTCAAAATTTTCGTCTCCAATCTTCCATACGAGACTTCAGCAGAGTGGATGTCTTCATATTTCGGCAGCGTGGTTCCTATCGCCAAAGCGCAAGCCATCAAACGTCCAAATCTCAGAGGAAAGTACTTCGGTTTCCTTTATGTAAATTCAATGCGTGATGCTGAAATTTTGATTCAAAGCCAAAATGGAATCAAATTAAAGGGATTTAATTTACTTGTTGCATTGGATTGGTCTGAGACGAATTTCAAGAGATCGACGAGGACGAACAGAGTGTGGAAAGCCAAGGAAGTAGCCTCTGCTGATGTACACTGTCTTGCAGGCGTGACTGAGGGTCCCTCGGTTTTGTGTGATCCTGTTAAGATGCAACTCATTAACAATGGCATCATAGGGATCCTAAGGAAAGGGTTGACGTTAATTGAAGTGTTAAAGGAGATGGAACTACATGGTGGGAAAGGAATTGAAGCTAGACGCATTTCAGGCAATGTTTTTATCCTCACTTGTTCTGATTTACTCTTTTATTCAATGTTACGAGAAACAAAATGGAAATGGATTCACTCGTGGTTTCATGTTGTCAGCTTTAATGGTTCGATGGTCGCTCAAGGAGGATCATGGGAATGGATTAAGCTTGCAGGGATGCCATTTTTTGTGAATTATGACGCAGCTGTGAAACGTGCGTGTCACGGCATTGGTGTGCCGGTTTTCCACCACTCTGCGGTTCTAGACACGGAATTTATCGGCGATGTGTGGTCATTGGTCTTGTGTTCCAACCAGGGTGTGGAGAATAGAATGGTTGATCTTCAGTTTGGTCAAGGTTTTTATCGAGTCACCTTATGCCCTGTTTCAGATGATGAGGTTCAAAGCCTATTGGCAAAGGTCGATCGGGTGCAATTCGCGTCCCCGGTAGATTCTCCGGCGAAGGAAGCTGGGGGTTCCAAATATGCAACGAATCCCCTTTTTGTCGCTTCAGATCGTACCGTTCCTGTGACTCAAAATTCGAACCTGGATGAGGAGCGCCAGGCTGTTGAGGGAGAAGTAATCGGGACGGACAAACTTGTTATCGTACCAAATCAAAATACGGACATACTGTTGGAAACAAATTCAAATTCTGCTGCTGCTCCATTCGCGACTTTGTCGAAGCTGGTTCACGCCTCTATCGTCGATGCAAAGTCCGACATTAGCTCTGTTCCTTCTGCAGACTCTACAGCGCCTGCCACTCCATCTCAAGTCAATGGCGATCCAATTGAAACTTCAAACCAGGTAGCACTGGTAGATCCTGTTACTGTTCAGAGTGTGTCGTTCAGTGTTGTTCCGCCAGTTCAAGCACTCGCCTCATACGCCCCTACATCGATCACGTCGATCACTGAGACACCTATAGCACCAGCTGCCCGGTCCGTCGTTCGTACCATACAGACACGATCCCATACTCGCTCTTTGGATCGTGAACGTGCTAGAGCGGCAGCTCCCTCGTATTTTCAGGTTCTTGCAAAGCCACCCGTCAAACAAGTTGTGAAACCAGTTGAGAAATATAATTATGTGAAGCAACGGAGTTTGAAAGCTTTAAAGAAGGACAGCGAATTGATTGATCAACTAGAGAATTTGGACATTGAGGTCCCTCAGAAACGGTTATTTGATGATCTCCTGTTGACATCGGAAGGGGAGGAGTGGGTTGAGTACTCGAGTGATAGCGGCAACTCGGAAGAAGGAGTTGCCATCGGTTGGAGCTAACTCATGCGGGTCCTCTCATGGAATGTGAGAGGACTGAATTCCTCTCAGAAGCAGCGTTGTCTGAGAGATGTTGTTGTTAAGACAAAACCGTTATTTATCATGTTACAGGAGGTGAAAGTTGAATCGATTGATTATTCCTTTTTACGAACGATTGGTTTGCATGCAGGGTGGAGCTATCATTTGATTCCTGCTATTGGAACTGCGGGTGGTGTTTTGAGTTTGTGGCAGTACTCTTCTTTTATTTTCACTAATGTTGAAACTTTTAACAACTCTCTTTGTTGGTCAGGTATCTTTAGGCCTCGCAGTGTTCAGGTGTCTTTCTGCAATGTTTATGCTCCAGGGTCGGTTGCATTGAGACGGTCTTTATGGGAAGGCCTAGCCCTTATTGCTCCTCGTTTATCTGAGTCGACATTGTGGGCTGGTGACTTCAATATTGTTCTTTATGCTACTGAACGTCGTAACACTGCCTTTAACAAGTCGGACAATCGGTATTTTCATTCCTTTATATCGAATCTGGGTTTGATTGATATGCCTTTATCAGGGTCTTTATTTACGTAGTATTGTGGGTCAAAAGCCTCTCGTATTGATCGTTGTATGCTTACTGATGGCTTTTTGAGAAACTTTGGACCCTTGGTTCAATCTAGCCACCCCAGGCTACTGTCGGATCACCGTCCCATACTGGTTTCGGTTGAGGAAGTGAATTGGGGTCCTAGGCCTTTAAATTTTTTGAATTCTTGGGTTGATCATGTTGATTTCTTACCCACGGTGCGCTGGTTATGGGATTCGTACCCGTCGAGTTCTTCTGCTAGTTTTTCTTTGTGGAGCAAATTGAGGCTCCTGCGTCATGATTTACAAATTTGGAACACTGAGGTGTTCGGTAATGCTGAAGAGAAAGTTCATTTATTGGTTAAAGAAATTGACTTGATTGATTTGGCACAGGAATCACGGGAGCTAGCGGACTCGGAAATCGGCCATCGGAATTGGTTGAGAGCTCTCCTTATTCTACAGCAGAAAATTGTGGCAAAAATATGGAGGCAAAAATCCCGGTTGTACTGGTTTCGACATGGTGATAGATGCACGAAGTACTTTCACAAGTTTGCAAATTTTCGGGCCATGCGTAATAGGCTTTCTGTTCTACGAACAAGTCGGGGCATCATCTCTGACCCGGCAGATATCAAGGAGGAAGCAGCCACTCACTTCGAGCAACGGTTTCGCAAGGGGGCAGGTACTAGGTTGCACATTCCTCTCCTACCTTTTAAAACACTTTCCAACACTCAGAGGTTAGATCTTGAGAAACCTTTTTCTTTGGCTGAAATTGAAATTGCTGTGGGGGAGTGTGGGTTGGAGAAGTCTCCTGGTCCGGATGGTTTCACGAATAAATTCTTTACTGTTGCTTGGGATATTGTTAAACTGGATGTTTTAAATTTTTTCCAAGAGTTCTATGATTCTTGTTTGCTGGGGAAGGGCATCAACTCGACTTTTATCACCTTAATTCCGAAACATGCTCAGGCTGCTTGTTTGAATGATTATAGACCGATCAGTTTGATTTCTAGTCCGTATAAATTTTGGCAAAGGTTTTTGCTAACCGGTTGAAAGGTGTTATTTGTGATCTGATTAGTGACAATCATAGTGGTTTTATTGCTGGTAGGCAGCTGGTTGATAAGGTGTTGATTGCTTCTGAGATTATACATTATGTGAATCGGGCTAAGGTTGAATCGATTTTGTTAAAACTTGATTTTGAAAAGGCATATGACATGGTGTGTTGGGAGTATCTAGATGAGGTGTTTATACAAATGAATTTTGGTGATCAGTGGAGGAGATGGATGAGAAGTTGCTTTCATGCTTATTTATCGATTTTGGTTAATGGTGTTCCAAGTAGGGATTTTGCTATGTTGAACGGGATCCGACTGGGTTGCCCTATGTCCCCTTTTCTGTTTCTCATTGCAGCAGAGGGTCTTCATTTGTTTTTGGAAGCAGGAAAGGCAGCCGGCCTGTTTCAGGGTATAGGTATTCGTCATTCAGGTTTTTCTATTTCCCATTTGCAGTTTGCTGACGATACTTTGCTCTTTTTACAAGGTTCATTGGCTGATTTGCCTAATGTCAAACGCATTCTACTGGATTTTCAATCGACCTCAGGCCTCAAGGTTAATTTTAATAAGTCGAATGATGTGTTGTTGAATGTGGATTCTTTTTCAGCTAGGGATGTGGAGATGGCTCTTGAATGTGGGGTGACTGAGCTACCGATGACTTACCTGGGCTTCTCTCTCGGGGCTTCGCCAAAGAGACTTTCCACTTGGGATCCGGCTTTGGGAAAATTTAAGTCAGCTTTGGCTCTTTGGCATGCCAAATATCTCACCATGGCAGGACGTATTACTCTAATACAATCCACTCTTTCTGGTTTGCCTTTGTTTTATATGTCTTTATTGCAGGCCCCTAAAGCTGTTATCAAGGCATTAGAAGCTTTACAAAGAAAATTCTTATGGCGCAATGGAGGGGATGGAAGAGTCCTGAACAAAGTCAGGTGGTCTATTGTGTGCACCCCGAAGAAACTGGGGGGTCTTGGCCTACGAAGGTTGAAGGAAATGAACTTGGCTCTCTTAGCCAAATGGTGGTGGCGATTTGCCACGTCTTCTACTTCCCTGTGGAAAGAGCTGATTTGTATCCGAATGAGGTGGCCCAGCCAGGATTGGGATTTATGTAAGCTTGATAAGGACGGGAGCTGCTTCTTATTTAAGCACATTCTCAACTTGGCGGCTGATTCAATATTCTGTAGCTTGTTTTGTAACCAGGGAGTCAGGTGGAACTTGGGGAAAGGTGATCGAGTGTCTTTTTGGGAGGATGTGTGGGTAGGGGAAGCTCCTCTGCGGGAAAGATTCCTTGCGGTGTTCTCCCTGGCCGTGAACAGGCAAGGAAGGGTGGCTGATTTTTGGAATGGTTCGGGGTGGTCGGTGGAGTTGAGGTGGTCTGGTTGGGATTGGGATAGGGCCGAGATTGAGGCTTTTGAGGAGACCATTTCACATCATCCTGTTTTCCCTGACCTGGACGATGTTTTGTTTTGGAAGAAGCATAGATTGGGGTTTTCGGTCTCTGTTGCTTATTCTATTCTCATGGATGAGGAGAATTCTTCCCCTCAACCATGGGCATCGGCTTTGTGGGTTAAAGGTATTCCGCCTAAACATTGTGTTCTTGTTTGGTTGGCAGCTTAGCAAGCACTTCCCGCTGCGATTTTCTTGGAAGCTAGGGGTCTTCCTGTGACCATCAGTCAGATGTTTTGCTCCATTTGCAAAACAGGTATGGAGACATCTGATCATTTATTATTGCATTGTTCGGTTTCTTGGTGGATTTGGATCCTTGTGCAGGTGTGGTGGGGAGTGGTGTGGGTCATGCCCAGTACTGTTGGAGGGGCTCTATGTGCTTGGAAAAGTCTTGGTTCGAATCATTGGTGGAAGTCATGGGTTCGATTTTGCTATATAGTTATTTGGCATATCTGTCTTTTGAGGAATGGTTTGGTTTTCAATGGGGTGATGGAGTGCAGTGCGGTTGTGTTTGGGAAGATCCAGAATCACTCCTTTTGTGTACTCTGGCAGGCAGGTTCCCTGAGATCTTCAGTGTCTTTCTTGGATTGGCAGCGTCGTCCTGGGTGGTGCATCCGGCCTAGGAAGCGGGGGAGGCGGCTGCTAGTTGATTCATGATGTAGTCCTGTTATGGACGAGTGGGGTCCGATGAGTGCCTGTTCAAGAGTCAGTCCAGGTTTCGCATGTTCCCATCAGGGTCCGGTGAGTACTATCCGGGGAGACTTTAGGGGCCGATCTGCTAGAATAGCGGAGGGGCACGAATTACTTAGTCCCCTTGGAACCAGAGGATTCACCCTGTCTACCCTAAGGTACCGTTCATCGGTTCGGGTGGGACGCCTGGTTTCTGGTCTTTTGAGTCACTGTTCATCGGCCTGGTTTTTATGTTCAGGTTTATTTTTTCCTGTTTTATTGGTTTGCTTTTTTTCTGGATTTGTTCCCGCGGGATCCAGGTGAGACCTCCTTGGATCCTTCTTTATTTTTAATAAAATTTTATGAGTTTATCCAAAAAAACTCTTGGGTAGTGCTACTGAAAATTCAGAATAGGACTCTCAAGCACAACTGAAGACTAGGGCTCATAAAAACACTTTCAACCATGCATCTTGCTTATACTATAGGAGTGCAATCTGCAAATTTGGATGACAGATAAAAGTTGGAATTAAAGACTTCATGGGATGCTCAACTAGAGTCTAAGGTGTAAACATCTTTAACTCTAATCCAAGCATACATTATTGGAATGCAATCTGCAAAATTGGAGGGCAGACTTGTGTTGGAATTCATTATTTCTTGGGTAGTTCTTCTGATCAAAAAATCAGGTTAGGTTCTTAACTAACAAAGGCTAGACTTGGTTCTGCATCTTGGAAGATCAAAGTCTTGGGAGGGTAGAGGCTTTAACTTGGCTTTTTATTCTTATCTCAAATTGTTGCAAGATCAGTTGCAAGATCTGCTATTCTGGGATTATTTGTTACTCTTCAAGACTAAGGAAGGGTAACACATTTCTACAATTTGCTAATGTTTAAGGGTAGTTGGTTTTAGGGGTTTGGGATCTAAGAAACCTTCTTTTCTCAAGCATTGGTTTGTGGGTAGTTCTTGTGAAAATTTCTTGTTGTAATGAGCTACGATGTACCTCCTTTTTCATCCTGAAAAAGGTTTTTAATTTAAACATGCTTTGCCGATCAAAAAAAAATTGGATCAAGCTTATATTGTTATTGTTGTTTTGATGAACCACTTCGGCCTCTTTTCGCTGTTTCTTCTTGAAACAGGGTTTTCCGATTTCCTTTCTTGGAATCGGTCTTTAATAAAATTTTCGAGCTTATAAAAAAAAACCTGTTTAGTTGCTTTTATTTGTTTAACTTGAATAATGTTGAATGATTATGGTATTACTTTGTTGTGCGAATATAAACTTAGTTTACCATGGTAATATGGTTTCTCAAAATAAGTGGTAAGTAGTTTGGGCCTGTCCGAAGCCATATCTGACCCTTCAATTAAGTTTTTCATTTTCTGGCCATTTACTTTTCATTAATAAAATTCCACGGTAATCTAAAAAAACACTAAGCATAATTAAAAAAAACGGCCATATTGAATATATTTCAAAGTCTACCTAATTATGGAAAATTAAAACCCTATTTAAAAAAAGGAAAGTATTTATTTTTTTAGTATGAGAGAATAAGAAATAGGGTTACGTACTTTACTTCTTTTCCTTCACCCTGTCGCCTTATCCACACCATACTCCTTCGTCTCTCCACACCAACCACCTCCCACCAATAACCATCCGAAGTCCTCCCTTCCGAACTTGACATCCGAAGCCTGTGTTCCTCCTATGACGGTTTCATCCACGGCAGATCGAACCACGGTGGTGAGCACAGGCACCGCTCTCCAAGGGACGCCTCTGCCAGCATCCCTAACTGGAAAAGTCTCGACAGGAGGTCCCTCGAGCCCCCTTCTCCACCTGATGGCCAATCCGACAAGGACCGTAGCCTCCCCTCCTCGATATGTCCTCGCCAGAGACAGACGAGCATGACCTCAAATGAAACTCTAACATGCAACCCCAATAGGGACTAGCTCTGTATTGTTAGGATCGTTAGTTTTGACCACTTCCAAACCACGTCTCACTGTGACGTCGTCTTCATCGATCATACCAATAAAGCTGGGAGGTATTCTCTGGCACCGTGCGCTGCCACCAGTCGAGGAAGATCTGGATGATGAGGAAGACATCGTAGTTGTCCCGATTGGGGCCATTCCGACATCGAGTCAACTGGTGGATGAAGAGGACAGTGATAACCTATAAGTGAGGGCTTCCAAATAGCCCTGCCATGACAAATGAGTGGATTCTAGGAGGGGGGAAGGGAGGCTATGGGCCTCCTCCCCAAGGCCCTAGACGGGTGGTGCTTGGTCGTCTCGGGGAAATCTTCAAAGCATGGAAAGTTTATTTCTGTTTTTATCGCTTTTATATTGTGGTTGTTTTTTTTTCTTGGACTTTGTTAGTTGTTGGTTTTTTTTGGGGGGGATGGTAGAATTAGGTTTCTATTTGTTCTTGTCTAAGATACAAATCAGACTATTTATGCGGGTCCACGAGCGCTGGGTACTCTGTGGGGGACCGGGACATATTCTAAAGCCCATGAGCTTTGGTCTTTTTGTAACCGATGTTTGGCAGTAATACACATTAACCTCGTCGCCGTTTAAAAAAAGAAAGTAATTCTGAACTGTTATTAACTCTAAAATTAAAATAAATTCTTCAAAGGCATGAATAGATCTAGATGGGAATCTATGTTGAGAAATGGGTAGGGTGATGAGATCTAGTCTTGTAGATAGAAACGGATGTAGATTGATATTTGTAGGTGAAGTTGTACGACGACCAACAAGAAGAAATCCATATTTTTAATCCCTCAAACCCCAAATTCGATTGACAATAATGATTAAATTATTGTGTCAAATTGACTTATATGAACGATTTTTTACAATCTCTTCCATAACTTCATCATGCTTCAAATACATATTCATGGAGTGAACTAACTAATGACTACAGTTGGGAATGAGCAACTTTTCAAGCAAAAGGCCACTTTTTCTCATTTCACAGCTAGCTTTCAGCCCCTCAATCTCGTTGCTTATGTTCTCTCCATTCTTATGGACTTTAATCTTGAGGTTGGGTTTGGGGTGGGTTTGGGACTGGTTTGGGGAGTGGATTGTGAGTTTGGTAAGGTTTTTTTTTTCTCTTCTCGGGTTGTTGTGGGCCTGGCCTATTTTTGGCTTAGTGTGTGGGTTCTCTCCCTCTCCCCGCTCTTTTATCTTCTGTGAGTAGGGTATGTCCTCTAGGTGAGTGTGCCTTGTCTATTTTTGTTTCTTGTGTGTCAAGTTTCATGTGCAAGCATTAGGATGCTTTGGAATTCTTGCTTCCTTCAAGTCTGCAAGCATATGCAAGCTCCTGCTCCTCATCCAAAGCTTCAAATAACCTCAATCAACTTCAAACTTTGGCTAAATTCTTGGCTTATGGTTCATCTACATTTCATTATCAGGTCTGCTCCCAAGATGTTTGAAGTTGCTCATCCTACTTTAGAATCATATGCTTTTCATCAAGGATCAGGTTGGATCAATTCATTGCATCACTTGTTCTCCTCACTGGATCACCTATTCTGCAGAATTATGCAGCAACTCCTTATCATTCTCAAGGCCATTTTTCAAATTCTGCAGCAACATCAGATCACTTTCAAGGCCAAATTTGTCACTACAAGACCCTTTACTTGATTCAAAACCTCTTGTATTAACCTCACCCGATTCCTTTCTTGTTCATGGCTACTCATTGATCATTATGTTTCATTTTTCATTTGTAACATTATGACTACACTCATGTAACTCTCCTTTCCCCTTAAAAGGGGTTTAATTTAAATTTCGTTTTGCTGATAAAAAAAAGTAATGATGAATTCAAAGGCGAGGACACTCATTTGGTCTTTAAAAATATGAACATTAATGAATTTATTTTCCGACTAATCTTAAGATTGAATTTTGTTTCATTACTTTATTTGGAAACAAAGGTTTGATTAGTAATGGTGCATGATTCCATATGGTGAAAAGCCTAAATTAGAATCCTTATCGGAGCGAACTAATTGAATTCGGTTCTTTTCATAAACAAGGTTACTCTCAAGCGACTTACTACAATCTTTGATTTTTTCTATCAACAAATTTTACAAAACCAATATCTTTTGAGAACAAAAAGAGATATGCAAAAGATTACAATGGGATTCACCTCAATTACAAGAAATAGGGATTTAAAGGTCTCAGTCTTAACCCTGACACTTTTGTCGGGAGTTACTTAGACGAGGAAATGTTTTCCTCGGCCAAGAAACAATGAACGTCGGTTAAGTTATCCTTGACAAAAATGGTAAACAATTTTCTTGGTCAAGTTTTGTCAGCCTTGAATGCTTTAAAATTTTCTAACCCGACGAAACTGGTCGTCGTTTTTGACCTTTGGTGTTGAAACATACTTGGTCGAGGAAATTGTCTTTCCTCGGTGTTGAAACGTACTTGGCTGAGGAAATTGTTATCTCGGGCATATAAGTTTCCACACCGAGGAAATTCAATTTCCTCGGCCAAGTATGTTTCAACACCGCGGAAATTTGATTATCGCTCTTGATATTTCCCCATTTTCAAGTCCGAGGAAACTTATTCTTCAGCCAAGTGAATTCAAAACCGACGAAATATGATCTTGGTATATTTTATTACAATTTACTCGGCCAAAATTCTGAATAGAATAAAAAAAATACAAAAAATTGTGCATCCAAATGTGCATAAACCTACAAAAGCAATCTATATTTAACAATAATCACAGTCTAAAACTAGAAACCCACATTATTCAGCAAAACATACATATATTCTAAAGTCTCTTAAAGCAATTCTAAAAACTTATTTGGTATAATAACCTTACGCATCCATGTAGCGTTGGAACTTTGCTATTTGAACCTCTAGTGCCTCCCGCTTATTCCTTTCCTCTTCAATCATAGCCACCAACTCCTCATTCTCTTGGCGTGTTTATCCTTTTCCTCTTCCATAGTTTCGGCGGGATCTTCAATCTTCAAAGATGATTCAAATGATACGCTGGATATAGCAACATCCCTTAGTGTGGCGAATTTGACCCTCCGTCCGACTACCGCCTGAACTCGTCTTTTAGGCCCGTTGAGACGCTTTCCGATCGCTGCTATCTCTTGATTATCAAGATCATCGAAACCAATGGATCGGACATGTTCAAACTCACTGACTCTATCGCAGCAAGTCAGAGCCGCAAAATTTCCTCCTGCTACATCCATGTGTAATGTACGGGACTAGTTTGCAGGATTTGCAGGACATTTGTCCCAATCGGCAATTTCTGCAAAATATATTGAGCACCCATTTTCACAAGCATCGTACATCACATAACTTATTCTGACACTCTTCACCCCTTTCTTCGCGTCTGTGAATGAGTTTGGATAAGTGTTAGGATCTGGATATGTTGTATTCGCATACGCACACCACTCACTGAAAGCTTCGTTCATCGTATTGTATTGATCTTTCAATTCCAACAAATTCATAATGATCGACAATATATTTTTCGTTGCCCGTTCATAAAAAGAAGTTTGTTGTTCACTCATTATTTGTTTGTACCTATCGGCTTCTTCATTTGCAACCGAGCTAGCATCATCACTAGGATAATTATGATCGCCATGATCATTAGTAGTGTAACCGCAAAATGTAAATGCATCTTGGACATACTCCCTCACTGGATTATACCGGATTTCTTCATCATTCACCACATTATTACTGGATGAATCACAATTCCCCATATCTATATTTTGTTGTTTGAATTCCACTAACGATCTCGGTCTTTGGTCTTATTCACCGTGATTGTACCATATTTTGGTCTTTGGTCGTTTTTTTACAAAACTTGTATCATTATTTATGAAAAAACGAGTTAGGATCTGTGACAAAAAAACTACCCTTTAGATTACACTTTGTAAAAAAAAACACCACCTTTAGGTTAGGATATGTGACAAAAGGTCGATGTCGGTTAGGAAATCCTCATGAAAGGTGATAGAGAGCTAGGAAACAACGTTTTCCATAAGAAAAACACAATATATTCCTTTTTACCTTCAACTCCAAGTATAACCTACCTACTTCCAAATATGAAGACGGTGTAAAGAATAAAAACTTTCTTGGAAGAGAATAATGGTTTTGAGGGAGTAAAAATTGCAGAAATAAGGTTATGAGATGAGGTAGAAGAAGAGAGGGATTGTTGTAATACTAGGGCAGGATTTAGTGAGAGTTATCGATGATTCTTGGTCGAGGAAATTTCCTTTCCTCGGTAATAAAACTTAGTCGCTAAAATTAAAATTCCTCGGCATTGAAAGGTTTCAACATAGAGGAAAGACAATTTCCTCGACCAAGATATGTTCAACACCGAGGTAACGCTTAATCCTCGGCCAAGTCAGTTTCAACACTGAGAAAATACAATTTCCTCAGTTAAGTAATGTTCAACACCGAAGAATTATCGTTTCCTCGGCTAAGTAATTTTCAACACCGAGGAACAGATAATTTCCTCGGCCAAAAACTTGAGATTAAATCCCTAACATAAAAATAAGCCCTCCGTCTATCCAACAAAACCCTCCATAACCTAGAGAAGTAAAACATACAACACGCAAGACTCTGGAGCCGCAATCATCAAAATCCACTATCACAACTACCAATCAACCGTCAATAGAGGATATGCCTTAGATTCCATTTTCCAACACTACATCCGACTGAAGAAGCAGAGATCCACCAAGAATTCCTACCGCTTGAAAATAAACACCAAGTGAAAAACTTCAGCCACTACACACCGTAGATACTCCACGAGCACCACGTCCGCACCAAAGAAGCCACATCTTGACAATCAGAGCAGCCTGTTGGCAATAGAAGAGTGATAGAATACAACATTACCACATCACCAAGCACCGTTTGAGAAATACAAACGTCGTCGGTCAACACCATTTTCTACGAAAAGCCTTAAACAGATAGGCATCGTGCAAATCTACCAGACGACAAAGATCGAAAGGTAAACCACAGTAGAAAATGAACTATACAGCCTCGTGAACATGAACCCGGGTCTAGTCAACAATGACATTAACAATGGAAAGTCAGAGTTACCAAAAACACTGAGATACGACAAAGAGAGAAAAGATGGAGGAGCACCGATAGCTCTTATGAGCGCCAAAAGAGTTAGTAAACAGTTCCTATAGAAACTAAAAGAGCCCGGAAAGCCACCGGTAATATTGGGACAAAAATGACACCTGGAGGAAGAGGGAATATATATGAGACAAAACTTAGTCACTCATCATTTTTTTTAATGATTGCATTCATAAAGAAAGATTACATGAAGACAATCCACGGTTCCGGGATATACCCGATACAGGCCAGGAATAAGTTCGGCTGCCCTCATTTGGAAACCAAACAGGCGAGCCGGTGCTCTTGGCTCCTAAAAATGAAAGTCTACACAGACCGGTAGACCAAACGATATTGTAAAAGATAAGATCAAACACACAAAACCTATGAGCTAAATTCCCCCGGGGGAGGTTTCCTTGGTGTGCGGTAGGGTTATGACCCCTGCCTCGAAGATCAAGGCCCTGCCAAGGAGGGCCTACGGGGACGTGGGAAGGAGACTCGAGAGTCCCCCTCCCCTGCCTTAGGCATATCATGATCCCGACGAGGCTACATGACAGCCTTCATCGATAACTCTATGTCTGGACGCAAGACATCCTCTATTATCTGATCTGCTTCCATGATCAGGAATTCCCGCTTCCTTGATTTTGCTTCTGTATCAGTCCGGTGAGGTACCTTGTTTTCCCTACGTGTCTTTGCTATTCTTGGGGCCCGAGGGGTTGGTTTTTTCTTTTCCCCTATTTTCCTTCCTTTGCGTCCCACTGTTTTCGAAACATGGCCCGTAGCAAAGCCAGCAAGTGTCACATGTTGGAGACTCGTCGTTACCGGGACTGATAAAGAGAAGTCTGGGATGTCCTGGGGGCTTTATACCTCCCCTAGTGCTTGTGCTATTTCACCTGCCACATTGGTCCCATGTTCTTTTGTAGTAGCGGTCACACCAACCTAGATGTTAGCTTGGATGTGAGGTTGATGGTATGGGTGGTGTGGGGAGACACTACCGATCTCTTCCCTTGATCCGCAGCATTCACCTTTACTGCTGATGTGGTAAATTCGGTACTTTGAGACTTAGGCTTGGTTGTAAGGTCAACTTTGTCAACATGAAAGACTGTTGGCTCTTGGGACACTCTGTCTCCTTTTTCTATCTGGACCAGTTGTTGGATATCTCTTCTTGGATAATTCTGGGGTTTGCAGGAGCAATAGGACAAGGAGCCATGTGAGTTACACCTGTCGAGGGCTGTTGCGACGGTCTCCGAACCTTCTGAACTGGCGGTGCAGCATTCTAGTCTGTCCAGAATATCCCCTCAATGCGGATTGTTGGCGGCACCCGGAGGGAGTCCCCGTATCTTCTTGCAAACCTCTCCACTCTCGGGAGGACAGTAGTGCATTCGACATTAGAATGGATGATACGATCGTATCTATAGCAAAAATCAGGCAGCTTCTCGTACTGCATCCTCACTTTTAGGTATTCCGGGTATCCTTCTTCTTGGAACGTAAGGTAGCGGCGGAGAGGCCGAGTGACATCTAACTCCACCCGGAGCCATGGGTACTCCTCCCATCCCCGGAGAAGGGTCGTGTTCTGTGTTGTACGGCTCCTTTGGTGCTCGAACTCCCTCCCCAACTTTGAGAGGATGAACGCCTTCAACTCCATCGTCCTTGCCTCCACCGGTATATCATACGCCCTGGTGGATATCTGGATGGATCGGAAGCACAGGATCTCCAGTAGCGCCCTCGGAGGTAGCGGTGTAAGGAGAAGGACTGTGTTGTAGAAATCCCATGGTTCACGAGCTCGGATCCCTTCCATGGCTGACATGGACGGGAAGTAGAACGCAACGATTTTTTCGGTCAATGGTTGTACCTTGAGGTCATTTACGTTCCATGTATTTGCCACCACTGTGCAGAGGGTTCTGGGTTTTACCCTTTTGTCAACAAGCAGCCGGCCCATCAAAGCGAAATTGTACCTGAGATCATCGAGGAGCAGAATCGTGTTCGCCGACTGCACCAGGATCTCATCATCCTCGTCGAAGAAGTCCCTTGGTGGATCCGGGTTAAGGGAGACCTGGTTCAGCTGAGCTTGGACTGCCTCGACGTTGGCTCCTTGCGTCTCTCCAGTTGGTCGGTGTCCCTATGGATGAATCGGCCGAAGAGGGCCCGTTCACCGGAGAGGAGGGACCGGGTTGCATGTCGGGACCCAACAAAGATATTGTTGCATGCGAGGTTTTGGGCTCCATCTGAAGTTGAGAGAGTAACGAAGGTTTGGGCAGAACCGACGGTTGCCGAAAACGTCTATGGGTAAGATTTCGGGGCTGTGCTTTGGCCACAGACGGTGGTGGTGGTCCCTGTGAGAGGAGGAGAGGGGTATGTACGTTGTGAGGCTGGGGGCTGATCCTTGGCGCTCTCAGCTAGGATTGAAGGATGATGTGGTGGTTGTGGCTTCTATGGATTGTGAGACAAAGGAAGTGAAAGATGAATCAGAGGCAAGGCTGGGGAAGAAGAGAGAAGGGCTCCATTGGTAAGTAGGAGCGGTCTTTAACGTTATGCCGTCGCAGGGGAAGGGCGGCGATAAGCGGTGATTAACAGTCACAGAACACCTGAATGAGGGGCTCGATGGAGAAAACGTGAGCACACAAGGCTCTGACTTTTTTGTTTATAGTCACTCATCATAATAATTACGCAAGTTTCTATTGGGTCGGATTCAATCCGCAACTTAGAAAGAAAGAAAAAAAAAACATGTCTAAAGGTATAGACAAATGTAGATGTTATGTATCGAGTTAGGGGTTGAGTCTGATTGTCTGTCAAGAAACCATCTTCTTCTACTCCCATGTTGGCAAGTTTCCATACCAACTACACACGGAACGTCTTTCTGAGCCATAGATCTCACAATCTAAATTCCAATTGAAATCGTTTTGCAACATGCTAAGTTCATTACCAAAAGGTTGACTTGACGGTCAATGATGTCATGGGGGCGACGCGGTTTGGTTGTCATCACTATCTCATAAACACAATTGAGATAAGAAGATGGATGGAGCCCACAATTACTATGACCTTTGTGCGGATAAACACCACGGAAAGAAACAAATCAATTGATCTTTCTAAGCAATTCTTATCTACTTTCAAAACTTCCATCACAAGGGCCTGCGGCCTGCTAATTGCAAATGCAAAAAATATGTAACAGATGATTCAACGGGAAAAATAGCAAATAACATACCGAATTCTGCACAAAATCGTAACAAATATAACAGGTGTCTCAAGCATATATAACTAGAAACTAGGCAATAACAATAAAATGCTAAGGAAATTCCACACTGTCCAGCTATACAAACAAGAAGGGAAGCTAGAGATTCGAAACAGGTCAATATCACACTAAGTGTAGCAACTCTGAGGAGTCGACCAAACTAGAGCATCTTAATCCAGAACCGTTACCTAAGGACTTTCAAGGGTAGCATCTTAATCCAGAACCGTTACCTAAGGACTTTCAAGGGTAGCGCTTCCATGAATGATCCTCCCTATTGTTCCTGAAGGCGCAGCAACCAATGGAGTAGACTACAACCAGGAAGACAAGAAATACTATGTTGATGACGGCCACCTTCTTCCAATCGCTCTTGATGTTATCTAGCAGTCCTGCCTTGCATGACTGGCAATCAAAGCAGAGGGTGGCTGGGTTGTTATCCCATGTGGTACAATCTGGGTTAGTGTAGGTGCCAGCAGTCTTGGTCCAGTTTGTAGGGCTCACATAGGTGAAACCACAGTCATTGGATGGCTTACAGCAACCTGACTGCAAATTCCAACAAAGGAAGCACATTCAACTTGGGAAAATCATTAATCTGTTGGACTACAATTAACATGCACAAGTTCCACATAATATAACCCATTTTAAGCATATACCCCCATTAGGAAAATATGTAGCAGAGTTGAAATCAATTAATAGGTACAAGTGAACCCGTTTGGATTACTTCGAAGCTTCACAAACTTCCATACACAGACAAATGGAAGAGTGATTCTTCGAGCTTCCCATTTGATCAAGCAAGTAAAACTCAAGACTTGTAAATGCAACATCTTGCAGCTATAGCTTCTTTCACTTAAGCCTCTACAAGTCTAACACCAACTCTATAGCAAGTAGTACCCTTAAAAAGACAAAATCCAACTAAGTTTGCATAATAATTCAGCAAATGAATAAATAAATATTAACAATTAGCCAAGAGGTTCATGTGCCACTGAATTCTTTAGTTACTAAAGCAGCATGATAGACCTAAAGCCATAATTGAAGGTCAAAGTGGATCAATAATTAAGGAAACAAAGGATTTAAGCCGACAGGGCCATATGTTTTGTATGAGTAGGCAACCAGATCCAACCACCTCAATTTCAACCACATTGAAGCCAAATCCCATAAGTGGTGCTACACCATGTAAAGGTATAGGAGAAGGAAAAGGTACAATTTATCAACAGGGTCAACCGTAGCTCAAAAGGCCTAAACCTTTTCAAAGCAGAGAGAGATCGGGACCACAGGATTTGAAAGCAAAAGATTCAATAATCTAAAATCTAAAATCCAAAGTTTACCTTTGTAATCAAACCCTGAAGTAAAAAGAACTCAATAGAAAAAATATGAGCACAAGCAAGCAAGATCAAAGATAACTAAACTCCGAAATCCCAGCAAAAACCTCTCAAAATAGAGAACCCAAGTCCTAAATTCAGTCCAACAGGTCATCTATCAAGCAAGAATTCGCAACACCCAAATTGCAAAATCAAATCAAAATTCAGATCCAAAACCAAAACAGGCAGTTACGGAACCAACCATAAGAAAATCGAGCAGGAAACGATACCTGAAGCGCCGTAAGGTGCTGGGCGTAGAACTGCTCGACGGAGTCGCCAAGGTACTTGACAGAAAAATCGGAGCAGACCTTGGAATCGGCGAGGCAGCTCCTGATCTTGTTCCAGTTCTTGGTGCTGGTGACCCTTTTCTGCAACCAGTCGGAGTAGTCGCCGAGGCGGTACTCCTTGTAGCCCCTTCCGGAGAGGACCTGGCCGGCGCCCTTGTTGGTGACGACGAAGGCGAAGATGGTGAAGCAGAAGAGGAGGACGATGAGGAGGAACATGACGAGGAGGTAGACCCAGAGGAGCCAGGAGACGCGGCAGCAGGCGCCGATGATTCCGGCGATGGAGACGAGCATGAGGAAGACGCCGAGGGCGATGACGGGCTTCTGGAGGAACTGCTCGCACTCGGAGCTGGCGCGGTGGCTGAGCCAAACCCCGGCCCACAGGATGGGGATCGACAGCACGAACGTCACCACGTTCAGGATGCCTATTAGGTTGTTGCTCAGACGAAACATGGCGGCGACTGGTTCTGCGAGAGAGATAGAGACTGTGTGCTGCGTTAGGTGTTGGAGAAGCGGTGGTTTTGGCCTCCTATTTCAAGGATTTGTTTCAAAGAAGCTTCCTTCTCTCTTCGGTGGAACTGAATCTCCATTTTATTTTCCCATTTTGTTTTCCACGATTTTCAGTCAAAAAAATAATTAAACCTTGTATTTTTTTTTTGAAAGGAAGCAATTCGTTACCTTTCGGGTGTATACGACGTCCTTTCGTTTCCGTTGATCTGACCCCTTCGTCTTTTTCTCTTCCATTCCTTACTCTTGATATCATTGTGCTCGTCCTCTTTGTGTTTCGCTTTTTGGATCCATCGTCCCGGTCCACGTCGTCCTCTACTGAAGTGATGGGATGGAATGGAGAGAGATTGAGTTTTCTCGGGAACCTGTAGCCGGTCTAGTGCACCGATGTCGCCTCCGCCTTCGACTCCAATGACGTCGTCCCAAAGTTGTCGCTACTTACACCGCCTCCAAAACCATCACCACCTCCTCCTCCTCCATCTCCTCCTGTGTTATGCTCCAGAGTCCTTCTCGGGACGGGAGCAGAGATGATAGGCTATCCGATACCCCACCGCCGCCTGTGGTAGCCCCATGCCTCCTACCTCACTCAACGAACCACTAGTGTCATCGGGAGGACAAGAAAGGCTCTAAAAATAAAAATATGTCTGATTCTGTTCATTAGGGATCCCCGCGCGAGGTCCCCTCATCCCTTCCATCCTAACCAAGCCTTCAACAGTCCTAATATCAACAGTTTCTCAATCAACCTACGGGCATGGTCATATGCTTCCAGTACTCCTAATATCGATAAGTTCACAAACAAACTCCGGGCATGGTCATATGCCTCCAGTAATTCAATTATCGCTAAGTTCTCTGATCCTACGACACTACTAAGTGTCACATGCTTTTCTCATAAACGCTACAATCTCGTATCATATATTTCTAATATTTAAATAAACCTACTCAACCCACGACACCCCGGTGTCACATGCAATTCTACTGTTAACTTTCCCTAGTCAGGGCCGATATCCGGCTACTTTTCCCTACCTCGTGCGTGTTCTCCCAAAAGCCAAACCACGAGCTCCGGTGATGATCTCAGTCACTCACCCAGCTTTCCCTTGCCTCGGTCCGTGGCACGATCTAAAGGAACACAATTTAAAGTCACTAAGCAACTCGCAGGAATAAACCGAAAACCATTAAACTCGATGCCCAAACTTAACCCCGACAATGTCGATCACTCCCAAACTTCCCAATTACTCGACATTGTCGATAAAGGACCCGTAAAGGCCCGATTCGCCCGACATGGCGAATCTGCCCGGGTTTTGTTAATTGCCTTTCGGGGCTCCAAAAGCCCCCGTTTTCGTTTCTACGGTCTTAGAATATTTCAAGGAACCCAATGTACTTGCCCGAATCGAATTCCGACTCCCGAGTCAATTAAATGATGTTTAAAGTTTCTAAACCCGATAAATTACAACTTCTCCAATTTAATTCCAATTTTCGATTCGGTTAAGGATAAATGGTCCGGGGAACGTTTTAAACCACCCGAAACACAAAACCCGATAACCCGAGCACGTGGGCCCCACCCACCCACTTGGCCGAGAGCTCCTAGGGCTCAATGGGAGGCTCGGCCACCATGTGGTGGCTGCTGCCAGCTCCGGCCAGCCACCTCATGGCCGGAGCTCCTCCCGAGCCTCCGGTCACCGGAAAACGTGAAATTAAACCCCCCAAACACCTCTAAAACGTCTCCAACACCTCCCCAACCTCCACACAACCCTAAATCATTCGATTTAACAAACCCTAGCTTTCCAAAATAATCAAAACGAGAATCGGTTTGGGTATTACCATAGAGGAGGATGAGGGGAACGAGTTTACTCCTTGCTTGAAGAAGATCCAAGGGCTTGAATGACGTGAATAGTGCCAAACCCTAACCCCAACTCTCTTCTTCTCCCTTTCTCTCTTCTCCTTCTCTCTCTAAGTTCTCCCTTTCTTTTTCTATTTTCTTAAACTAACACAAAACCTCTTTTTTCTCTCCTTTACCCCTTAATTTCGGTCACCCCTCACAACCACACACTTTCCCCCCAAAACTAACACCACCACAATTAGGACAAGTGTCAAGGTGGGTCCCACACCTTTTGGAAAATATCTACTTGATATTTTCCAATCAGTTTCGCGAAAAACGGACGTTTCGGGCCCCGAACGGGCACTTTTTCCAAGAAATTACGAAACTTGATGGGCTACAAGGAAACGGCTCAACTAAGACCGCTACGACGACGGTTAAGCTTTTCGGATCAAAAACGGTCCTCGAATGGACCAAAACGTCGCTCGGTTGACTTTTCCAACGAAAAGTCAACATTTCCCAAATTGATCAGAAAGTTGCCCTGAGTCCCCCGGAACTCACTTTGGTCAATAAACGGGGTCAAATTAAGTCCGGTATGACACTCGGGGTCATTTTAGGTTCACTTAACTATCAGTCTTAAAAAATTTAAATTTTCCTGTTTTTCGCAGGTTTGATTGGCGTTGACCGAGAGTGGTTATTACACGAGGTCTACTACGCAGCATCACCAAGTCCAATGACACAAAGGACGAGCAACGGGGTGTGTGTGGGGACACACACCTCGCCCTGCCAAGGTTGGTGCAAGTCCAACATCATGGTTCCCCTATTTCCTAGTGTTCTCCATAGATGCTCGTTATCCCCTCAAATGCCCCAAATCTTTTACCACAAGCATTTTCAGGTCCAGTCAAGAAATGACGACCGTAAACTTTGGTTCTCTGGGACTCTTCTAAACCCAATTAGGGTTTTCAAATCCCTTGAGACGACACCTCCACGGGCTTCACCATCATCAATGGAGACCCTCCAAGCCAGGTTCTCATCCCGCTCCATCATAGAGGATGAGGAGATGGAAGTCGTGGTCCCTTACACTCTGATGGACCCAACAGTCCTTGCCCGCCATCGCTTTGGCATGGTGGGGAAGATCTTAGCACCAAAGGCTCATCAGAAGGACTTCATGTTGAATATCGTCACAAGGGCATGGAGATGATCGACTTCAGGTCTGGTAGTTAAAGACTTGGAACTGTGGGTCTATGCTTTCTACTTCGAGACCTAGGAGGCTAGAGTTTGGGTTCGCAAGAACGAACAGTGGTGTTTCGACGGGTATACGTTGATGCTAGGGGAGATTTTGAATCCAATTGAAAGGGATCTCCCAAACCTAGATCGGTTTCAGCTACGGGTGCATGCAAGCGGCCTCCCATCGTTAGTTCGGACAAAAGCTATTGGGAAGTCATATGAGCCATTCTAGGGAGTGTGTGGATGTTCCGTGTGACCATTGGGATTCTTGTTGGGGAGGGATTGTGAAGGTTCGATTATGGATTGAGCTTCACCGCCCCCTGCGTCGGACAATGACCACGCGGTTCAAGGCATTCCTTGAACCAATTAGGGTATCCATGGTCTATGACAAGTTGTCCACCTTCTGCTATACTTGCGGCCGAGTTGGTCATGTGGCACGAGACTATGATCGGGAGATGTCGGGTATACCCAGGCTTAATAAATCCATCCTTGAATTCAAACCGGACAAGCTTGGCCGGTACTATGCCATTAATTAGGGTACGGAGGCTGTGGAAATGGTGAGTCTTCCAGGTTTTCCCCCGTTGACCTCGAACACTATACATAAGGTCCCAACACCTCGAGGAAAGGGATCAATTGAAATCTCGAAGACTCTACCTAATATTCAGGCGGGGGAGTTGGGTGTTAAGAGTATGAGGTTCCTGCCTTGGAGGAAGGTCATAGCTCGGCGATTGGATCCACCAGTCCTTCATTGATTGGCCCATCTATGACGATGGGAAAGAAGAGAGGGTCGCTTGAAGAACCCCATGAAGATGAGGCGAGGGCTGATAAACAACTTCGATAGAAGGAATGTTAGAAGCCCGATGCTTCAGGGACTTTGTTCGGGAGGGGTCCTTGGTACAAGCCCATCCTCCCATTACTACTATTGAGTTCAGGTTCGATTGCGCTTTTCATGACGAAAAGATTCATCCCCAAGGGATCAACAAGCGTTTAGGGTCCATCTTAAGCAGTTCTCTCAAGTTATTTCAGTTTATTAGAGTAACATGTCTTCTAAGAATCGTTTGTGATTACGGTTATTTTCTCTCAAAATTTGTTGATCAAAAACCTTTTAAAGCATCAGTTTTCATAATGATCTTATGTTTTATTAATAAAATATCACACCTTTTGTCCGAAATAAACTATCATTGTTTTTAGAATATAAAAGTGACAAAATGGTTTTTCAGAGTGAGTTTGCATTTGGAACTCGTAAACATAAAAATACTTTTTTTATCTTCGTAATTTTGTATAATGCCAATGTTATATTATTCCATCTTTTTGTTTGTATCTATTAAAAAGACTATGTTTAATTTATAATTTTGTATTTATGTCACATTTTTCTTGTAAAGCCATTGGCTGCTTTCCAAGGCGTGAAGTAATGAAAGGTAGTCAAACTGGTCAGCCCCGTGGCTGTCACAGATTACGTCCATGCTATGTGTAATACGCACCCTCCTGTACCACGTGTCTCTGCTGTCGGCTTATCCACGCGTTGAAGTCAATTCTCCGGCCTTACTCGGTCCAGTACCGTGTGCGTCTTCAACATTCCTTTTCTTTCCAAATATAAAAAAACATTCTGGCCTGCTTCCTCTTTACTTCTTTTTACCTCTTTTTGGAGCATGTATAATGAAAAGGATCGCATATAAGAATTATAAATGAATTTTGATGCGCTGTGAATTATAATATGAAAATTATATATGAAAATCATGATTTACAAAGATATCAAGGCGATATTGTCAGTGACGGATTTAACATTTTTACGAGGGGCACCAGTTTTTTTCGTAATAGTAATTTAAATAAGAATAATATGTAATAACATTAAATGATTATTATCGTATAAAAAATAATAATAAATATTTATTAAAAAAAAGTATAACGTCAACGTTTCATATTTTGAAAATGTTGTAAGATATTTTATTGTCAATACAATAAAATTATTTCATTCGATGTATACGATATTTATTGGTTTTGTACTCGATTTCTTCTTATTCTTATTAAATATTATGGAGCAAGATGTTTTTGTAAAATATCTCTTAATGATGGTAGAAATTTTGTAGATAAATAAATTTAAATTGATAATAATCTTATACCTTAAACTATAACTAAAGTAAAAAAATTAAATTTATAACAATATTGAATTATAAAACAAAAACTTAAATTATACTTTTATCAGATTAAGAAATTTAAGTTATATAAAATATAAAACAATTATAAAAATATAAAATTAATATAATAAAAAGTAAAGGAAAATGATTGAAATGGAAATAATATTATTTCTTAATTCTAGGGGGCACTTTTAATATAATATAATATTTTTATGAAAACAAATGGAAATTTGTAGGTATATATGTATCTTTATTATTTTTCCTAATTATGTTTGCCAGGGTTTCCCAGCCCCGCTGTCGAGCTCCCCTCTTCCAGCGTTCGTTCGGTGTTTCTTCTCTCCGATCAAGGATGGATTTAGCCTCTCCTCTACCTCTATCCCACGGGATAGATGATATCCCTTCGCAATCGCGATTTTTCACCCGCCGTCACAGGCGCCTACGGCCCTCTCCGGTACTGTTGGTGGCTACGGGGCCGAATCTTCCTAAGTCGGTGGTGATTCCTGGATACCATGGGTTTTTTTCGGGTTCTCCGACCTTATCGACCGGACTCGAGACGTGAACTTAAAACAATAAATAAAAGCGGAAAAATACAATAGGTGAATTTCAAAAAGTGATAATAATTCAAACGGAAGAGTTTACAGCTCAATAAAAACCAGTACACACGGTTTAATTCAAAACAACTGCACGTCTCTAGACCTACTAGACAAGACCCACACCAGCTCCCAAGCTCAGTTGTGTCCTACTAGCACAAATCCCGCTCAACACCTGAAACACAACAAAGTAAGGGGTGACCTTTCGCCCAGTAGGAAAAGTAGTTAAGGTAATGAACATCGGCTCACCACCACGAGTAACTGTCCAATTAGGGCATACTAGTACAACATAGCTAACTGCCAAACCGGGGTTCATAGCCAAACTTACAACACACTCAAAGAACCGCTTTCACACAATAAAACATTAACCAACAGTAACGTATCACACACAAAAGCAACCGGCACACGTCCCGTACCGCAGTCCCCGAACTCCATCATATCAGACCTGGAAAGTCAACGTATCCTCTCGAATAGCCCCTCGGTCCAGAGGAGACACATGCGTCGGGGCGATCGGAAACGTTCTTTAAAAACGCATCTCATCGGGGGGCCCGGAAATGTCCCCAAAGGACCATGGATCATCGGGGGTAGAACACGACCCGTAGGCCCAACCACGACCCGTAGGCCCAACACGACTCGTAGGCCCAATATGATATGGCCCGTCGGCTCCGAACCGTCAGCCCAACACGACCCGTAGACCCAACACGACCCGTAGGCCCAACACGACTCGTAGGCCTAATATGATATGGCCCGTCGGCCCAACACGACCCGTAGACCCAACACGACCCGTAGGCCCCAATCACAATATGGCCCGTCGGCCCAATACGACCCGTAGGCCCAAACACATCCGTCAGCCTAGATGTCCTACACCGGCATACCCCCTCGATGTAAGCCATCGTACCGGAATAACACACCAGGGGACTGTGCATACGTGGGACCACATCGTCGGCATAGGTACTACCCCACACCGGCATACCCCCTCGGTGTAGGTACCGTACCAGAATACAACCCTCTTGGAACACACATCAAGATAATATCACACATCGCAATGCCACATATCAAACACGGCTCACAGGCCCAAAAATCTTACCACAATTACACGACCCGTCGGTCTATCACTCACCCGACCATATCACAACCAAGGGTTCACATTATATCAATCACGACACACTTGCCCACACATAGCCACAACATGTTACACTGAATATGCAATATCTTGATTCCTAAACTTATCAACACTACGTCACACAACATGCATCTCAATCAAGATCAGGCATTTCAATCAGCACACAACCTACGGCTCGACATGGCCATTCTAGCAGCACGACAATTTCCCAGAATATTGAAAGCGGCTAACACTAGTGAATCACATCCTACATGTTACTAACACTCGTCCGATTATTTTATCATACAAACGCTTGTTCCAGTTTTATTATTACCTAGCATGCATACTAGTAACTTTTCGTAATTAAACCGGTATTCGATACTTGCCCTACCTCAAGAAGAACCAACAGCTGCGTCTCCTAGCTGCTGACGTCCGGGCCTAACTCCGGTCTTCTCGGGCGAAGCCCATGTCTAGGTTTAACAGGTAAAAAGTCCAGTCAGTCCCGGTAGTCCAAAAGTCCTATGATCTTATCAGTTCAGTCCTTTAATTTAACCAACCAGTCCTATGAATTAACTGCTTTAAAACCCTTTAGTCCTTTAGTTTAAATTAATTTAATAAACTGGTCGGACCCGGATCCGAAACCCGGACCCGAATCCGACCCGGATCTGACCCTGACCCAGAACCGACCCGGACCCGACTCCAGACCCGACCCGGCTCCGACCCAGGTCCGGACCCGAGTCCAGACCCGGTCTAGGAACTTGGGCCTGGCCCGAGGTCTGGTCCGGCCCGAGATCCACCCTGGGCCCAAGGCCCGAGTCTCGCGTCTCAACATGGCCCAGGCCCAAGCACTCGAGGCCCAAGGCCCGAGTCTCGCGTCTCAACATGGCCCAAGCCCAAGCACTCGAGGCCCAAGGCCTGCCTCTAGCCCAGGACGTTCGAGCACGGACGAGCTAGGGTTTGTTCTTGACGGCGGCGAGCTCGGAGCGAGGCGACGATGGTTAGGGTTCGAATCCTACCGTAGATTTGGGTTGGATTCTCCGACGCGGGAGTAGAAGCCGTCCAGAGGAGTTCCGGCCAAAGAGAAACCTCCCGCGCACGTTTTTCAGGTGGGGCAAATCGTCGGGGAAGAAGAACGGGCCGACACATCGATGGTCTGCGATGAGACCTCCGTCACAGACACGACGCGACCCGTAGAGCGAACGGAGGCACGCGAGGAGGCGAGATTTCGAGCGGTGAGAGAAGAAGGGGGTAGAAGGGAGGGGATCTGGAGCTCTGGTGTCGTTCTCGTGCCGGCGTGGTTCAGATTGAGACCGGAATAGCATCGTCGGCGAGGTTTTGTTGAGTGGGGAGAGGGGTACGCGAGAGAGGAAATCCTCGGGCGGCGTGCGATGAATGAAGAACATGAACCGAAGGGGTTAGGGTAAGGGTAAGCTTGGGCTGCGATCTAGGCCTGGAAAATTGGGCCTGGTCCAGCTGGTTGGGCCAGGTCCTGGCTTGGCCCAAGTCCTCCTTCTCCATTTTTTTTTGCAGTCGATCCAAAATTCAACCGTTTTTCAACCTTGACGTCCCAATCGAACCAAATGAAATATTAAAACTTTTAAACCGAGACGGTCTTTACAGGCGCCATTACCCCCGTTGTCTCCATCGCCCGAGTCAGTCCTGGATGCGATCCTCTCCCAAGGTCGGGAGTCGCCTCCTGCCTCCACAGCGTATTCTCCACCGATGCAGTCCCCGCCACAAAATTAGGATCCGGGGCCGGTACCCCCCACAGCGATTGAGACCGGATCTGCGGGGTCCTGGCTTGGAATTGTCGGAGTATGGGCTCTACTCTACATAAACAACAACTGCAAATCCTACTACGCGAGCAGCGGCCTCATCTGCTATTCCTTCCAGAAACATTGTTGGATGATCGCAATTGTGCACTCCTATCACGATCTCTAGGATTCCAGGACTATGTCTATGTTCCGTATATCCAGGGGTCCATACGAGGGACCGGGGATACACCGAGTCAACGGGGCTTAGCCCTTTCTGGGTCATGGGACTGGGCGTGAGAGTTAGAGGGTCGGCTAGGTTCATCAATGTGGAAGTCGCGGCATCGAGCTATGACGAGATCCGGCTTACAGGTATCTATGGTGAACCATGTAGGGATTGTATGCATCTTACCTGGGAGCTGATTCGTAACCTTCATACCAGCACTAAACCGAATTGGATACTGATTGGCGATTTCAATGGCATACTCGACCCTGATGAAACCACGGGGGGGGGGGGGGGGGGGGGGGGGGGGGGGGGGGGGGCTATCCAATCAACCTTGTGGATGATACTTCTACAATGGTCCAGGAACTCCATATAGTTGATATCTCAATGACCGGTCACCAGTACACCTGGTATAGGGGTCGTAGGCATGATGAAAGGATCCAATCATGCCTGGACATCGCACTAGTTTCTGAATCCTTTTTCTCCAATCTACCACATCTGTATTTTCGAAATACTAGGGTGACTACATCGGACCACTGCCCGGTGCTACTGTCTTTGGCTCGCCATATCTCCCATCGTGGTCCACCGAAGTTCCGTTTCCAGTCCCAATGGATCCGAGACCCGAAATGTGGAAAGGTTGTTCTGGATGATTGGGATAAAGATGTGAAAGCACCACTGGGAGATGTTATTCGGTCGGTGGGAAAGGCTCTTACAATATGGGCCATCAACATTTTAGCCGGAACACCAACCATGGCAAATGGTGTCAGCGGAGAATAGCTGAGCTAAATAGCAGAACTAACCGAGCAGGTGTGCACCAGAGGGAGGTGATTCAGATCCAGTATGAACGGGCCTTGGGTGTAGAAGAGGCATTTTGGCATCAGAGGGCGAAGTAGAATTGGTTGGATGAAGGTGACCCCAACACAAAAAATTTCCAGGCCGCATGCTCGTACCGGAGACGGATAAACACGGTTTTGGATTTGAAGAATAAGGAGGGGGATTCAGTTACGTGGGAGACAGGCATGTACCAACTAAATGAGGACTACTTTCGTCACCTGTTCACTTCCACCCTACCGGACCTTAGTGATTTCCCTATTCACCTCCAGCCAGGCATTTCTCCAGCCAACAATACCATGCTCTTGTCTCCATGTCTGGCCGATGAGGTTCGAACGGCCGTGTTTCAAATGGGTCCAGATAAATCCCCAGGACCGGATGGCCTGAACCCACGCTTTTACCAACACTATTGGCCTCTGGTGGCCGATGAGGTCGTCTGATTTATTCAGGATGCGCTGGCTGCTCGGCGTTTTGACCCAACTATCAATGACACATCCATCATGCTTATCCCCAAGAAGCCTGATCCGGCGAAAGTCACAGGTCTCCGGCCTATATCGCTCTATAATGTGGTGTTCCGAATTCTCTCCAAGGTTCTAGCCAATCGTCTACGGCCCCTCCTTCACACTGTTATATCAGATACACAAGGGGCTTTTATCCTGGGGCGTTGCATCCAGGATAATATTGTGGTAGCATTTGAAACTATTCATCACCTCATGTAGAAGAGGCAGGGATCGGTGGGATTTATGGCCCTGAAGCTCGATATGAGCAAGGTCTATGATAGGGTGGAATGGGATTAGCTGCTTTGAATCATGGAGAGGCTAGGTTTCTCTACAGACTGGATTGAGCTGATGGCGTGCTGCATGCAATCAGTTCGTTATACTATCACATTCGGGGGACGGGACACCTCTAATTCGTCCTCGACTTGGAGTCTACGTCAAGGGGACCCATTATCTCCATACATGTTCCGATTCTACATGGAGGGACTATCATTTTTGCTCCGACAGGCCCAAATCGAGGGACGGTTACAGGGGGTTAGTGTGGCACGACATGCCCCAAAGATAAATCACATGTTCATCGCCGATGACTGCTACATCTTTTGTCGCGCGACAGCAGAAGAGGCCAAGACGGTCAAGGACTACCTAGGGCTCTTTGGAACGCTATCTGGCCAGGTCCTCAACCTAGAGAAGTCTTCCATTCTTTTAAGCCAGAACATCACTCCATTCGTGAAACTTCAATGCTTTCAGATTTCGGCTATACAAGAGACCTCGGAAGCATCCATGTATTTGGGTGTTCCCAATATGATTGGCCGGAATAGAGCAGTATCAATGGCGTATTTAGGCAATCGGATAATCAAGTGTATCCGATCGTGGGATGGTAAGCTCCTCTCGTCGGCCGGTAGGGAGGTTATGATCCGCTCAATCCTCACCTCTCTCCCGGTTTATGTAATGTCCGTCTTTATGGTACCTCAGAAGATCATTTCTCGGATCCACGTGGCTCTAGTCCGGTTCTGGTGGGGGCGGAAGTCGGGGCGTCCAATTATCTGGAAAGACTGGGATAATCTGTGTCGGCCTAAGGAAGCAGGGGGCATGGGATTCTGTCACCCGAGCGATGTAAATACAACCTTACTGGTAAAACAAGCTTGGAATCTGATTCACCGTCCTCAGTCCTTAATGACCAGGATCCTAAAGGCTCGGTACTTTCCTATGGTGGGATTCATGGAGGCAGGAGTCAAGGCCAACCAAAGTTTTATCAGGGCGAGTATACTCTCTGCCCTGCACCTTCTGAGAGAGGGTCTCAGGATAGCGATCGGTGATGGGATGGATACTATGGTCCTTGGTACGCCCTGGTTGGTTGGCCCCGACCCTATGATTACGTCTACTAACCCGGCCCTGGTAGGGGCTACGGTTGATGGCCTTATGGTAGAAGGGCATCAACGTTGGAATGTTGACATGATGCTTGAAGTCTTCTCGGCTGAGGAACGGGACAATTTCCTTCAAGTCCCATTGTCATCTCTCCGGACCCATGACTCGTGGTATTGGGCGGCTGAAAGAACTGTCCACTATACCACCAAAATGGGATACTCCATTTTGGCGACAACACGGCAGGAGGCGAGACAACACACGGATGCAATGCACTGGGCTTCTCTATGGACCATCCTCCCCCTACACCTCCTCATATTCCTGTGGCGTGCTCTCACAAATACTCTCCAGGTGGCCACTAACCTGAACCGGAAGTATGTACCAATCGCTCCTACATGTGATATCAGTGGTCGGGACCCGAAAACGGTGGACCACCGCTTCCTGGAGTGCGGGTTTGCATATACATGCTTGTCGCAGGTGGGTCCGCTTCTCCCAAGGGGTATTGGGGGCACGTTTGTACAATGGTGGGAGGGTATATCAGTAGCTAGGACCCGGGAGCAAATGACGGAGATAATCTCTATCTTATGGGAAATTTGGAAGGCCGGAAATGAGCTTAAATGGAAGAAGACGTCCCCGATAGTTCTTCAGGTGATTTCATCGGCAGTAACCCACCTCAAAGCATGGTGTGAAGCTAAGGCTACCTCTCCCAAACCTAGTTGCACCCCGGTAAGTTGGCCGGCTAAATGGACCCGTCCACCGGCCCGTACGACCGTCATTAATGTGGATGGGGCGGTTTTTAGGACACTCACCAATCGGCCTGGGAACTAATAGCTCGTGATATGGCTGGCTCGGTCCCATTACTTGCAAATGGTATCCTCCCGGGTGTCTGGTCCCCAATCATGGCCGAAGCCATTGCTATAGCCACAACCTTGAAGAACGTGTCGGTGTTGCGGACAAGGGTGGTTATCCGCTCGGACGCGCAGGTGCTAGTCAATATGATTCTCCATGATGCTCCCATAGTCTCGCCAATTGGAACTATTATTCGAGATATTAGGGAGATGCTTTCTCAACAAGAAGGGACTTCCCTTCAGTTTGTCAAAACAACTGCGAATAGGGCCGCTAACTGGCTAGCCAAGGAGGCCCGTTCTGTGCTTGTTCTTCAGTGGTCAGGCATGTGCCCTATGCACTACAATGTATTATTGATTCGGAACTATGAATAAAGTTTACAACTTTGCTCAAAAAATGGAAAATTGTAGTTGAATCTTATGTTTTCAAAATTTTGAGGGGGGTACGCCCGCCAGTAGATATTGATTAGATAGTTAATTAATATTTTCTTAAATTTTTTAATTCAAAAATTTAAAAGTAAATACCAAATAAAATTAAAATAAAATTAATAAAATTAATTAACTAAAATATAAAATTAATTATTAAAAAAATTAATTCACTAAAATAGATAATTAAACCGTAAATTTCATTATTTCCCGAATAATACATATGAAAAGACAATTGGTACATAGAAGAATCATCTCACTCGTCGTCTGGGTCATGGTAAGCCGCTCCAAACCGACCACATATGTGCGCAGCAAGGTCATCTTGAAATTGCCGGTGGGTTAGATCATTTGTGACACTGAGTCGACAATCCAAGCATTGTTGGTAGGCTAGGGGCCTTCCTTGGTGCCATCGTGCATGTGGTGTCCAATATGGTATTTCCGTAGGTGGCTCGTAATACAAGTCGTCATCTCCTGCTTCGTACCAGGCGCGTTCATCCTCTACATTCATGTTGTGTAGAATGATACAAGTGTGCATGATATCAACCAAAGTCATCTTGTTCCAAAAACGAGCGGGCCGCGGAATTATGTGCCATCGTCCTTGGAGGACCCCAAAAGTTCGTTCAATATCATTCTGACACCTTCTTGAACTTTAGCAAGTAATTTCTCTTTGCGAGTACGGGGATGGCGAATCGACTTCACAAACTGACTTCATGATGGGTAAATGTCGTCAACCAGATAATAAGGTCGGTCGTAACGATGCTTGTTGATCTCGTACTATACGTCTGAGTCCCGGTTATGAAAAACATCCTTGAATAAGTGGCCCATGTTGAGGACGTTGATGTCGTTGTTCGAGCCAGCCATCCTGAAAAACGAATGTCAAATCCACAAATCACGAGACGCTACAACTTCCAGCATACATAGTTGGATCCTGGTGGTGATTTCCCCAGCCATGGAAGCCTTGCAATACGGTTGGGCAATTCTTCCACTCCCAATACATGCAGTAAAGACTATCAATCATACCGGGGAACCCTCATATTCCTCCTCAAAAACATCAATAATAGTCTTACAAAAACGTTTAGTACGTTTTATTATGGTACTTACCCCTATACGTATGAATTCATCCAATGTATCCGCCGAGCACCCATACGCTAGCATCCATATCGCGGCGGTGCATTTCTGATGCGTTGATAACACTAAGTGTCCTAAAGTGTCCCACTTCTGAACGAAGTAATCGTCATGCTCCGCTACCTTTTCCATCACCCATTGAAAAGGTGGTCGGGACATATGGAATTGATGCCTAAAAATATCGGGCACATAGGTTGGCTCCTCCACGAAATAATCCTACATCAGTCGGTTATGGGATTCGACACGACCTCTGTAAATCATACGTCGGGAAGGTCCACCTTTTTCGATCCTTTCCCTCCATTTGTTGATTTGTGGCATTGCTCTCTCTAACATTTCATCGGCCCTTCGTCGGATTCGTTGCTCCACTGCTTAAACTTTGGCTTCCAACTCCTCCCTCATTCGAGACTCGTCGTTGGAAGTTTTGGATCGAAATATGGGTGAAAAGTTTGGGATTAAGATAGGAAAAGAAGAGAGAAATTGAATAAAAGTGTTGGTGGTTTGATGAATGAGGGAAGAAGTATTTAAAGTTGGAGAAAAAATATTTTTGTGTATTAAATTTGTATTTGATTTATTTAAAATAAACAACCGTTACATTCAGACCGTTGCCAAAGGTTCGATTTTTTTTTCATTTCATAGCACACGTGTCACCAGGTGATTGGCTGGTCGTGACTCGCGAGTTGCAAACCAACGACTCACAATTGTGAGTCATGGTTCGCGACGCGCGAATCGTGATTCGGGTGCATGATTCGGGCATTGTAGCTGCTCTTATTTTTTTTTTTAAGAGGCAAATGAATTTTATTAGAATTCTAATGTTTCAGAGAATGAAACAAGAGAAAGGAGGAATGATATCCTTCAAAATACAACAAAACCAACCCTTATCCAACCAAGAGAAACCCTAACAATATAGTTGTGTTTCTAATACCAGGTTCCCCAAAACCAGTTACCAGAACCCCCAATCACACTAGATCTATAGCTTCAATTGATTTTCAACAAACATTGTTTAGTTTCTATGTTTCAACCAAAACTCAAACCCCATGATTTTGTTTAAAAATAATCTCCCTAGATTGTGCATTTGATGATAACTAAGCTTTGCTATGCTTTGCTTCAAGTCTGCATCCAGTACTAGCCAAGTTGTATTCGGACCAAAATGTTAACTGGTTGATTTCTCTGCTTCAAGATCATACCAAGAGCAAGAGCCAGCCAACATTGTGTACTGCAAAAGGAGTAGTAGAACCCCCAAAGCCCACAACCTGCAAAACACAAAGAAAACAGAAAACCCTCCACCTAAAAGAGTTTCTACCCACTCTCTGAGACACAAAAAACAGGATTGAAAGGCCTAAACTAACCACTCTCAAGGAAGTGCAAGAGGAGCATAAAGCTCAAACAACAAAAGTACCCCAAGAATGTCCTCACCTCTAATCCACTCATCCCCCAAAACCCACCCTCAAACCTCCCCACCCAAGTCATCCCCAGAACAAAACAGGTGTCATAGGTTATTTGAAGTAACCTTTCTTCTAACTCTCAAACACTGATAAGGTGCCAATTGCCACTTATTAAAGGAGAAGGAAAAATTCTTGTTGAAATGTGACCACTCAATTGTATAAGAAGAGTGTTGAGCTGCAAGTAATACCTCTGAAGTAGTGATATAACTTCCTTGGAAAACCATTTTGTTCCTTGCCAGCCAAGTTTCCCACAGAAAAAATGTAGTAAATGTTCTTTCATGCCTTATTTCTTCTGTGTAAAAAATTCCAAGAAGTAACATTATCAGTAATCCTTCTTTGAATACACCCTTGTACCTTCCACCAATTCAAGACAACCCCCCAAATCCTCCAAGATCTCTGACATTCAGTGAATAGATGTTGTATGTCTTCAAATAATCCTGTGCAAAATGGACAGAAGGATTCTGCCAGATTTATTGGGACTCCCCTAGCCTCAAGGTACAATTTTGTTGGGATAGCCCCCCAACAAGCTAACCAAACAAAAGAAGAGATTTTTGGTGGGATAGAGGGTTTCCATAGAAATTTACTCCAGAGTTGCTCCTCTCTCCTTGAGGAAATATGAGTGTACATGGCTTGAACACTAAAACCTTTTTTAGACACCTTCCAAGTCAGTTTGTCTGGTATCAAATTAGAAACTGCTTGATTATTTAAAAGATCACCCAATTCTGCTAGCTCATCCCATTCCCACCCTCTGATATCTCTTCTGAAGTGTAAGTACCAATCATTCTCAAACAAGAAATCTTGCACCTTGACTGAGTGTTGTGTACTGAGTAGATGGAGTCTAGGGAATTTTTGTTTCAATGGCACCTCTGCAAGCCATAGGTCCTTCCAAAAGTCAATCCTTGCCCCATTTCCTAATGTCCATTCCAGCCCAGTGTTGCCAAAGGATGAGCAGAACCTTTCTTTTTCTAATAAACCACTGAACTGTGTGAAAAAACTGTGATCATCAGTGATATTAATATCTATGAGGTCCCAATCGGCCACATCCCAACCAAGTTTATCACACACAACCCTCTTCCATAAGGAATCCACTTCAAAGGCAAACCTCCACCACCACTTTGCCAGAAGTGAAGAATTCATCAATTTAATTCTCCTAATGCCCAAGCCTCCTTGCTCTTTGGGATTACAAATCAAATCCCAATTAATTTTATGCAGAGCTTTTCTAGTAACCTTTCCATTCCACAGAAATCTCCTCATCCATTTCTCCATTTCCTTGATGACACCAACAAGAGCTTTGAATAGAGATAAATGGTACAATGGTATTGCACTTAAAGTTGACTTGATGAGAGTGATCCTCCCCCCAAATGACAGCATGCTTGATTGCCAAAGAGTGAGTTTACTTTTGAACTTGTTAATAATAGGCCTCCAAGTTTTAAGCCTCTAGGGGTTAGCTCCAAGTTGGAAACCCAAATAATCCATAGGAAGATTAGTTATCTCACACCCCATAATTAGAGCCACTGAGCCTTCATCCATTGTGCAAGCATTTAGTAATACAACTTTTGATTTGGAAAAAATTATCTTCAACCCAGAGGCACTTTGAAATGCTAGGAGAGAATGCTTGAGGTTGATCAAATCATTTGTTCCTACTTTGATGCAAAGTAGTGTATCATCTGCAAATTGTAGGTGGCTTATGAATGGACCTTTTATACCAGCAGCAATGCCTTTGAACATCCCTAGAGTCTGACCTTGATTGAGTATTTGATGTAAACCTTCTGCTACTAAAGTAAAGAGGAGTGGAGAAAGGGAACACCCTTGTCTGAGCCCTCTGGTAATCAAGAAATCCTATGATGGTGAGCCATTGATGAGAACTGACACCCAAGCTCTGATACAACAATTGATCCAGAGCAACCACCTTGAACCAAATCCCATAATTGTTAAACACTTTATCAAGAAACCCCAATCTACATGATCATAAGCCTTCTCAAAGTCCACCTTTATTAATATGGCCTCAACCTTGGATCTTTTGATGGAATCCAACAGTTCTGTTGCTATAAGAATGTCATCTAAAATTTGTCTCCCTGCTATAAAGCCAGTTGTACATCACTAACCAAACCAGCCATCAAAGGTTTTATTCTGGCTGCCAATATTTTAGAGATGATTTTGTATGTTGCACCTACAAGACTGATGGGCCTAAATTCATTGAATTCCAGTGGTGAGGGCTTCTTTGGGATGAGTGTGATGAAGGAAGAACTTATGCCTTTCCCCAAGGAGCCATATAGATAAAAATGCTCACAGAATGCCATGATGTCTGTTTTGAGAAGTGCCCAACCCTTTTGAAAGAATGCCATAGAATAACCATCAGGGACAGGGGATTTATGGCCCTCACAATCCATTACAGCTGCTTTGACTTCATCTTCAGTAAAGGCTTTCTCCAATTCTGAAGCTTGAAAGGAGCTGATCTTATTAAAGGGTAACACAGACAAGTCCAGCAGTGATTCAGCCCCCTTTTGGAACCTCTTTTTGAAGTGCCTTGTGGCACAAGCTTTGATTTCAGATGGAGTTTCATAAATAACTTCCTCCTCAATGATGCAGGAAATTTTATTCCTCTTATGTCTTAAGTTTGCCAGTATATGAAAGTATTTAGAACATCTATCCCCCTCCAAAGATACTTTTAGTTTGGTCTTCTGCCTCCAAAACTTTGACTGAGCTTTGAGTTTTTGAATGAGCAAAGCAGTTGTGAGTGATCTGTGGCTATATTCCAATGCTGTCAAAGGTCTGGCTTCAAGTAGTTGATCCAGGGAATGGATGGTGTCTGTGAGATCATTAATTTCCTTTTCAATGCTTCCAAAAGTGTTCTTCCTCCAATTTATAAGAAAGCCCTTTAAAGCCTTTAACTTGTACTAAAGCTTGTAATGTGGATCCCTAGAAACGGTGATGGAACCCCAATATTGTGAGACATCAGTCCAAAAGCTCTTATGATCCATCGAAGAATTGCAAAATTTGAAGGGCTTGGGACCCCAGTTAATTGATGAAGTGGAAAGTAAGAGTGGCCTGTGATCTGATAAACTCCTATGCAGGCATTTCTGAGAGACAGTTGGCATTTTTAGTAGTATCACAGGACTGACTAGGATCCTATCAATCCTAGAAGCAGTGGTTGAGGAGCCAAACCAGGTGAAGTTTCCTCCCTCTAGAGGTAAATCAATTATCTGCATTTGCTGAACAAAGGAGATGAAATCAGCATTGATTCTATTAGAAGAGCTGTTTAGAGATCTGTCTGACTGTAAAAGAGTTGCATTAAAATCCCCTGCACAAATTAGTGGATCATGTATATTGAGACACTCCTGCCTTATTTGTGTCCACAGCCTTCTCCTATCAACAGCCTTGTTGAATGCATAGATGTTGATGATGCAAACTTGAAGATCAATAGAGAGGATCCTTCAAAACCAGTATATAACATTCTCCTTCTTCAGCACCCTATACATCTGTAATTCTTTTGTGTCCCAAGCCAAGAATAAACCCCCAGATAAACCAATAGAAGGCATGAAATCTGATTCCCAACTAGAAGTACCTCCACAAGCTTTCATAAATGAAAAAGGCATTAGCACTAGCTTTTTCTCCTGGAGAAGTAACATATTTAGCCTTTCCTTTACTACAACATTTTTGATCATCCTCTTCTTTTGGTTAGAGGATGCTCCTCTCACATTCCATGAGAGGAGTCTCATCTCTGATCACAGTAGTAGGCTGTGATTGGAGACTAATTCCTCCAATCCCTCTTCCTGATCATTTGCCTCTGTAGCTATTTCATTCTCTTATGCATCTTCTCTTTCAACTCTCCCTTGTAATTCTTCATTTAAATTTTCAAACTGGTCTGCAACTTCTGCATCTGTACCAAATGCTTTTAAGCCTATGGCTTTACAATAATCCCAACTTCCCTTTCCTGAAGCTTCAAAAATTCTGATCCTCTTCTCAGTTGATTGTAAACCAGTTGAGGAAGGAGAAATCATTGGAGAAGAGGCCTTAAGTTTCCCAACCTTTGATCTTGTAACATAAATGTAAGTGGATGGATTTTTGTTCACTTTACTTCTATCTTTCCCACTCATAAGCAACAGTGTTGGGCTTTGGAAATTATTTGGAGTGTTTTGGCCCAAACCAGGTTCTTTTAAAGTTCCCTCCAAAAAATGCTTGGCTGTAGTTCCTTGTGACTGAGTTGAATTGCCAGAGAAAAAGGTGTCTGCAACTATCACATTATCATTAATTTTTTGCAATGCCAAAGCATCTTGGGACTGTGTAGCCTCCAATCCCACCTCTGACCCAGCCTCCCTCATCACTTATGCAGGTAACTGAGAATGTGTTTGTAACTGAGTCAAGGAAACTTCAATGTTGGTAGTTGGTACAATGGTTTCTTCAATGATTGGCGTCAATGTCTGAAGCTGCTCCAAAATCATGGGATCCTGAGATGCAAATGGGTTCAATGAATCTTCAATGCGCAGTCCTTTGTCTGACTTGTTTGAGTTCAGTGCAGCAT
Organism: Erodium maritimum; assembly: GCA_963921825.1. Taxonomy (NCBI): domain Eukaryota; kingdom Viridiplantae; phylum Streptophyta; class Magnoliopsida; order Geraniales; family Geraniaceae; genus Erodium; species Erodium maritimum. Next base: position 37,328,296 of record OY997592.1, on the reverse strand, counting down.
CAACCCTATTAACTACAACCTTATTTCCTTGTTGGCCTGCCATAACTCCATTTCCTTCAGTTAATGTTCCTGATTGTTCTAATAAGCACAATTGCTGAGTTGTGTCCACTTTGTCTAAACTGACAAGAGCTTCTAAATGATGAAGGATTGGGGAAGCTTCAGATGATAGACTAAACTCACTAGACATATCCTCTTCCTGGGCTTGCCTTTGATGGTTGATTTGTGGGGTGTCCTCTTCAGTTGAGGGTTCTCTGAGATTTGGATGGATGATCACAGGTATAGAAATGTTGTTAACTTCAGTGATCCAAACTGTGACAGTTTCCTCTTCAAGCTTGATTTTTGTTTCCAAATCCAAGTGCTTCAGTTGCTTGGAGTGTATTAGAAGCAAAACCTCTTGAAAATTATCTTTAGCACTAGTTTTGGGATGAATATAAACAATTGACCCCAAATCTTTCACACAGGCCTTAAAGGTTTCTTCATTCCACCCTTGTATTGGCAAGCCTTTAATGGAGATCCAATGAAAGCACCCCCCTTGTAGAGTCAAATGATTGGAATTTGGTAGTACTGTGAGCCATTGCTTCAGCCAATTCTCAGAGTCCCTTAGAATTTCTGTCTGAAAGATAGGATCTTTGCAATGCTTGAGAGCCAACCTAGTAGAAATGGGGTACAACTTTAAATCATATACACCCTCCAATGCAAACTCTCTCATAACAGCTTCACATGAGAGGTTCCTGTGAATGATGACTAGGTGAGAAGAATTTCAAAGCTTCAGTAAGTTGTTGCAGATCAAACCCTTGGCCAACACTTTCTCCTTTTCGAAATCAATGTTTGTAATTTGTCTCCAAACCTTGTAGATTCTAGGTTTGTATCCAATTCCCCCAACTCTCTCCCAAGCCTTTGCCACAAACACTTTGTACCCCGAACAGTAATAGCCATTGAACTCTTGAATAGCTTTTTTCACAGCAGAATCATTATCAAATTGGATGAAGGTTTACCAAATGCCTCTAGCATTAGGTTTGATAGGAGTTTCAACCTTTATAATCCCTCTACAATGCCAGAAAAGACCCTCTAACCAGCTCGGTTCAGGCTTGGGTGGAAGATTATGTATTATGATCTTGTATTTCTGTTGAACTGTGGAAGAAGAGAAGGCTCTCTCTCTCTCTCTCTCTAGTGTAGAGTTGAACTTGCCCAAATAGCCTGGTCTTTCCACTCTTCTAATTCCACTCTCTGAAAACTTCCCAAGATTCCTGGAAGTAGAGGCTTCATTCCCATTACCACCAACCTAACCCCCTTTACCACCACCCTGTCCTTCCACCTCACCGCTTTGCCTTTCTTCTTCTTCTCCCCTTCTTCCTCAGAGACAATCGGAGTTGTGTCAGTGTCTGAGGTGACCGGATTGAAATGCTTGTCATAAAATTTCTTTTTCCCATCGATCAACTTCGTGTGACCCCCTGGTGAGTATTCCTGTGTGTGATCCGACGATTCCGAAGAAATGACCCTAGCTCTGTTTCTTATCTTCTTGTAATTCGACTTTGTTTTTGCTTCAAAACCAGGCGGTGGTCCAATGGATGATGAGGTTGCCTCCAGTGGTAGAGCTCCTTCTCTAATTGGCTCCAGATTAGAGCTTTGTCTATGGATGTTTCCTCCTTTGAGTTCCTCCTCAGAGAGCATGTTGTGGCTGAACGAGAGTGAGTCGGTGGTTCGATGACAAAATGTCAACAAGAACACTACACCGCCACTCCGTAAGTAAAAAGGTGTGTTGGTGTAGAAGAAAGGAAGGGATTGAGAAACTATTGAAGATCGGTGAAGAAAACCCAACAAGGTTGAAGATGACACTGTAGCAAACTGGAAGATTTACTGTAGCGCTAGAGAGAGTATTCACAGAAACGAGTTTGATATCCTTTACTTTTTGCTGCTCTTAGTTGCAATGGACTTACCTCCACCCCATAACAATGTTTTTTGGTATTTCCCTTCAGGATTCGTGTATTATTCTTTATTTTTTAACTTAAAAGTTACATATTTTATTAATAATCAAAATACGAGAGCCAATACAAGTAAAGAGTCTCCGAGGTACTTAGAACACATAACTCTATGAAAATATAACCGTCATAGATGGTGTTGAAATCGCCATACAAATAGGAAGGAAGGTGGGGGGAGATTGGAAAACGGGACTAGCGAGAACTACTCAAGGTATTGCCCAAACACTACATAAGACCATGGGAGGTACGACCGGGCCTGAACTCCTCAGTACAAGGAGGAATGGCTGTCACTAGGGACCCATCTCAAGGCAGGTCCTTGAAGCCATGGTTCCTCACCATTCCTTCTGGCGAGATTTTTTCCTAGCCCTCGCTTGATCTTCACGGGGTTCTCCAACTGACCACCTCTTCAATCCTATCGCTCCAATTAAGGAGGTTCCTAAGGATTTGGTCTTCCTACTTCTTGAGACTTAACCGGATACCAAGTTTTTCCAACCGGGATCCCTTGTCCAGCTTAGATTACCAACCCGTCCCTCTATACCATTAGGTATAGTTTTCGGGGTTACTATTAGGCCCTTGCCCCGATGCGAGGTACCCTTAGGTACAATGTGCAGGGACAAAGGTCCAAAGCCTAGCGAGGTAGCCAGGGATTCCTTAGCGTCCAAGTCCATCGCATACTGCTTGGCCTTTAGGTCCTTCTAAAATTCCAGTAATGGATTGTCAAAGCGTGGAGTCCCGATCACTTCTCGGTCACACCCCCGAGCCATATTTCCAATCCACCCAAAATTGAAGCAGAATGTGGGAAGCTTAGTATATGTTAGGGATACTCGGATAAGATATCAAAACTCTATAAACTGTAGCACTAGGTTTTTTCGGAGAGGGCATTCCACCGGATGCCTGAATCAGACTCTTACCCCCTCCCCAGCAGAGGCCCCACTGATCACACGGGACCTCCATACAAGTCTCAGGGCCGTTCCAATGGTTTCCCCAATCGTCTTTATCCGGGCCAGCGGTGGAAGACCATGGTCATACACCCATAGTTGCAGGCGGTTAAAAGATGGAAGTTCCTTAGCCATCAGTTCAATGTGCCTAAAGATGAGAGGATGACCATCAAAGCACCCAGGCTCATTACCACAGACCCAGGCATGAGCATCCTTGGATTCAAAATAGAATCCAAAGATCCCCAGGCCAATGTCCTTGATGACCAACACCACTGTCAACTGGCCCCACATATTGGTGATGATCCGCAACAATACTTCCTACCGAGGGGGGCGCGGAGCCATGAGCTTCCCAAGTATCCCGAACTGTTGACGTGCCAATACAGTTGGGTCAATGGGCGAGTAGGGGACCACTACCTCCACGTTCTCGTCCTCCTCAATAGAGCATGTGGATAAAATCTCCTAAAGACTCGCCATAGGAGACTTCGACAAACGCGGCGGTTCTGGGATGGCCAGTTCTAGGGTTTCATCCGTGGGGAGCGGGGTGACTCCCTTGCGAATCATGCATACATGGACTATTAATGCCGAAGGAATCACTGGGATTCGATCATCATTGGGGAGTTGGATCGGAGTGCGCAGTGGTGGCCACGTCTCCTTCCCTAATCCGTCAGCGATGAGCTTCTTTCCCTGAGTAAGGTCTTCGATTAACAGTGTTAGAGGTGTCGTACCGTCGTTGCTGCGAGGAGGGCTCGACAGAGGATTGTGTGGCGATGAAGCAATGATTACGGTTTTCACCGGACGTCCCCTACGGGAGTTTAATTGGGACGACGCCGATGAGGTGAGTTCCCTGAGAGAACGCCCCAATCGCAGTGATTGTAGGTGGCGTTGAGGCGGAACTGGTAGGGGTTGGTTTCAGCTTCCTCTTGCGTCGCATATTTAATGGACTCACAATTTCAGAGGAAGACCGTGGTTGGGCAACGGTCAAAGGGAAAGCAGTGAAAATCATGGTTGGTGCAAGCGGTTATAAGACAAGACCGAGAGCAACGGGGACGGTGGTTGCAGAAGGTGACGCAATTGGAAGGCTAAGACTAAGGGTTTTCGCAAAAAAATCGCACGACTTGCGTGAAAGAAGGGAGTAAATTCTCTTGTACATTGAGAGGAGAAGGTAAGTAAGATTCTATATTATTCTTCACTATTTTATATATGATATAAGTAAGGTACAAACATGAAAATACAATCAGCCCATGGTTACACAACTAAGGCACAAACATGAAAACACAAACAACAATATGTTTTAATATGAAAACACAATATTTTAACACACCCTCATATTCAAAACAATTAGAGATAGGATATTGAGATTGGACTTGAAATTATGAAAATGAGCTTACGGAAGACTTTCGGCAAAAACATCTATGAATTGGTAGGAAGAAAGTATGTTGAGTACACGAACCTATCGACGTGAAACTTTTATACGGATAAAGTGTAAATATGTTCAACATGTTTAGAATGTTGGTGCTGTATAAGGTTAGTGAACTTATTTATAGAACTGATGTTGTCACAATATATAATGGTAGTTGTGGATAAGGGGCATTGCAACTCATGAAGAAGTTTGCGTAACCTACATGTTTCAACAACGACAATAGTGACACCACGACATGCGAGTTCAATACTAGAACGAGAGATAACATGTTGACGGTTAGATGATCAAGAGACAAGGTTTGAAAAAAGAAAGACATAATATCCAGACGTAAGGAAGAGTATCCGGGAAACCGACCCAATCAACATCAAAGTAAACGGTGAGAGAGAAAGAAGATGGAGACCAAGAGAAAAAGTACCCTGGAGTTAACAACAAATACGTTTGAGAGCATTGAATTGTGGTTCACGAGAATCGTGCATGACCAAAGAGATATGTTGAACAAATAAGAAATATCAGGTCGGGACAAAACCGAATACTGAAGAGAACCAATAAGGCTATGATAAAGGGAATGATTAGAAACCTGAGTTCTAGAGGATGAGGACAAGATGCATGATTGAACTTTGACTACGGTTTTTGGTTTATTCATAATCCTTGAACATTTGTAGGATTAATTGGTCTTTCTCTGCTTATTTCTATAACAACTTCATCAAGGCATCCATGGATTAATTTACTTAATATCGTTGATATTGTCTATAGGCCCTTTATATATAGTTTTGATTATGTATCCTTTGAGAAATTAAACGCGTGATAGGAGCACGACAAGCGTAATGGTCGTTAAGTAATAATCGGATGTTAAATACATATATCATACTCAAAGGAGAAAATAACCAAACACTCTTTATCCCACTCGTTATTCGAGGTATACAAAGTTGATAGGTGCAAAAGTAAGAAACTAGAGATACAAATATGAAAATGAAGAGTATATAATTTTATGGAAACCCAACCTAGGATCTTAGCTTCATAACAATGCCTTTAATAGCATTCAAAAACCGTGAGGGCGCCACTCTACAAGACCCACACGGTAATGACCATGGGAAGTCACTTAAGGTCCGGATAGGCTCCGGTTCCTTCCTCGATAATAGTTTTTCCTTACAATGGAAATAATTACTCACTAGGCTTTCAAGCTAAAGTGGAAGGACTTGCTAATGCGCTTAAATATGTCTATTAAATTTAACCGTTTCCCTCTATATTTATCTTTTTAGTATCTTTTTATTTTTTTAGCGTTATTAATAATAGCTCAAAAGTACTTTGATGTTCGATATTATTTTGTACTTAGAAGTATATTAAATATTAAGGTTGATTCCTTTGGGGGAAAATGTTAGTCTTAGTGCCCGTAGTTCAATCCTAAATGTCCAAATGTATATATCATCGTTAGCAATAAAATTAAAGCGGCTTTATATTACTTATGTGTTGGAGTAATATATCGATGTGTGCTCTGATCTATGCCCACCATGCGAATAGAACCATAGATCGAGATAGATCACACTCGATGGGTCCCTAGTCAACAAAGCTTCACTAGAAGCGACTAGTATGAAAGATGGCTCTTTATGGCTTACGTTCTGTTAGTCATTGGAATGGGATTCCGGAGTCTGATCATAGATATCATGTGGGACATGATATTGGACGACCCGCCCTGAATATGTGCCATAGATTAAGTCATGAACATATTCAGTGTTGTAGCTTGTCATGTATCCTTAGACCAAGGAGTCTTTGTGATCGCTATGTAGTCAACAACTGAGTTTGACCTGAGCCTAACGTTGTCCGTAACAGGGCTTCCATAACGGCCAGGATTGGCTTGGGGACGGGCTACATGAGTGACACGAAAGACGGCTAAGGGATTTATCCCTCATACTAAGGTATGGGAAAGATATCGGTTCTCGGCCACTTGATCGAGAGTGACTGGAAGAATAGCATGGCCATGCACATGATACTGGGTATCATATCTTCAGTCATCTCACATATCAAGGAACGGTGATTGAGAATAATAAGGATGACGGCTCTATGCCTTATCTCAATCAGGATATCGGAGATAAAAGGATAATGACAGGGACGACGGAAAGGTTAGAATCGACAGGGTCGATTCGTTATGTAGTGTCAGGCAATACTAAAGTCTCGTTAGTTGCCACTTAAATAGGATCAAGTAAAATGGGATTTTACGTTGATCTATTGACATGCATAAACCTAAGGGTCACACCGGAGGATGAAACTCATTGACACATTTATGGAGAATGGCCAAAAGGGAGTTGTCTCGGGACATGACCAAAACTGGGTTTTGGGTCATGTGCCCGTACGTGAATAGGACTTTACGGATCGAGACAAGGCTTGGAGTCTTGGGATTGATCGCGTCGGATAATGTTGGACATTTCCGGTATGGAAGGCTTGGAGGCGATGAGCGAATCACGGGACCTCGTTAGAAATGGCCACGGGCCATGTTCCAAGAGGCCCATGAAAGGCCCATGCAACCAAGGCCCATAGAACTAATTAATCAAGTCTTGATTAATTAGTACTAAGTAAGCAAGACAAGGATTAAGGTGTTGGTGATTCACCACCTAACCCAATCTTGTCTTGCCATACTTGTCCTATTTACACCTTACTTGACACCATACTTGTCCCATGCCTTTAGTTGGACAAGTATGGGTTTTGTTATGTTTAAGTCATCTTTTTTCAACATAACAAACACAAGACAAGAATAGGAAACACATTTTCTCTCCCTCTTCCATGGCCATTTCGGGTTTGGCTAGTTTCCTCCTCCATTTTTGTGTTCTTGAGTCCTCAAAGAGAAGAACTACGTGGCTTTGATTCCCATGTGGATACGTAGGCGTCTTGGAGACTCAAGCCAATCATTCGTTACCCGGTGTTCTTGTTTTGGTAAGAACTAGTGCTGAATTTTTCTCTTGTGAATCCATTCTTTGTTAGTTGTTTCATGGTTTTAATCGTCTCTTGGTTTTCCTTGATTTTCCGCTGCGAGTTGGTTCATCTCCAACCCTACCTCGAGACCCAACAGTGGTATCAGAGCCGTGCTACCTTCGGGATTCACAAGACGGTGTTCATAGTTTCGGTTTTGCTTGAAAGTTTCGTTTTTGGCATGTTGTTTTGCTAAATTGTTTGATAACATGTTTTAAATTCTTGTTTATGGATTTAATGCATGTAAAATGAATTTTTGAAAATTATTTCAAATCTGGAAATTTTGAAAAAAAGTTTGATTTTTCGGGTCTCGGGAGCGGGACTCTCGGGGAGCCGAAACCGGGACCGAACGGGGCTCCGTTGGACGGAGCTAGGCCAAGCATGACCATTGGATGGTTGATATGCCATGGCTAAACCGTTTTGTTAGTTATGACGAGTTTGGAACCGTCATGACGAACTCGAAGATCAAATGTTCAAAAGTTTCATTTTTGAAAGGTTTCGATAAACCGAGCGTCAAAAAATTTCGAAACTTGGCTATTAATTAAAACCGGAAAATCACATGATGTTTGATAACATGCTTGTTTGATAACACGATGTGTGATGTGATGTTGGCATGGTGTACATAATAGCCCCGAGCTCAATTTAATTATTTATCGCTTTTCACGGCCTGCGAGCCGTTAGAGTTAACGTGTAATTATTCTTTCAAGGTGTGGTCGTCGAACCACTTGTTTGTAATATTTATTTATTCCCGACCTGCGAGTCGTGTATTAAATTGTAATATTTTACTCAAGATGAAGAAAGGGCGAAAAGGTCATTTGGTGGCTTTTCGGGTGTTGGCATCGGCTTGGAGTCGGTGGAGCTCAAGAAGCTAGTGGGAGTTAGTTTAGGGGGCTATTATGTGCATATTTATCGCTTTATGCTTGGTTTAGTTTATGCATGATTAATTCTGTGTTTTAGAATTGCATGCTTAACTTTATTTACCGAGCATATCACCTCACATGCAAAGATAAAATTGGAATTTTAATCCTTGTGTGTGAGCCCTTAGAATCGTCATTACATTGGATGTAGTTGACGGGTTCGAAGGAAGAATTACATTGGAGGTAATTTGAGGCATCATTGCATTTGGAATGTAGTTGATGTGCTCATCGCATCTAGGATGTGCCAAAGTTTTGAACACAACTGGACAAGTAAAAGCGGGTCATGTCCGATACCTCCCAATCATCAACACCTTACTACCTCCCCGTCCTATGGGTGTCGTGCGCATTAGCGGAGCATCCATGGGAAAGCGGGGTAGTAGGTTTGGACGACATATGTGGGTGTCGTGCGCATTAGCGGAGCACCTACATAGTGACGAGCCATAGTTGAAAATTGGTGGACCCGACTACGATTCTTAGCCTGAGGTTGAGCTAGGGTAACAGATAGGGTAAGTCGTGTACATAAGTACATACCCTAGCCAGGAGTCACATTGGATGTGATTGGATGGATTCCTACCTACATAGCTCGATTAAGTGGTGAGCATTAGTTCAGCTTAATCGAGTGAATCAAGGATCTTGGTTTCAGATTCTAAAGGTTTAGAATTGATTGTTGGTGTTTAAGCTTGATCTTCATAAAATTTATTCAGTTTACTGATTGAATTTTATCTGTTGTAGATCAAATGGCAAATTCAGCGAACATTAATAGTTTGTCATTAAAAACCATTCTTGACAGGGTCAAGCTAAATGGGACAAACTATTTGGACTGGTACAGAATTTTTGAGGATAGTCCTCAAGTCTGAACGCAAAGAATATGTCCTTGACAAGGCTGTCTCTAAGACCATATCAGAGTTACATGAAGTGTCATCAGCTGCTGAGAAGAATATCTCAGGGATCTGGGATCCAAGGATATTCTGATGGTCAACAAGGGAATTGGAAGTGGCAAGGGCTGGGCCCATGCGCACTTGGCAGGAAAGATGAGACACCTGAGAATGTCTGCTTCTACTGCCAACAGCCTGGTCATTGGAACCGGGATTACAGGAAGTTCACGGCTGATCTGAAGAAGGGCAGTGGGACTGCGCCTTCATCAAATAGCCTGGATGATCTGAAGAAGGGCAGTAGGACTGCGCCTTCATCAGGAAACCTGGATGATCTAAGGAAGGGCGGTGGGATCGTGCCTTCATTCGGTATTAACTCTATAGAGCTACATCTCTCTACTTCCAAAGATTCATGGGTATTAGATACCATGACTGAATCTCACACATGCACTAATATATGGTGGCTGAAAGTAGGAGAGATTTGGAAAGCACGAAATGGACCTCAGAGTTGTGGCAACTGCTGTAGGATCCATGAGTCTTGCTTTGCCAAGAGGCCTTGTCTTAGTACTGTATAATGTATATTGCATACCTACTTTTAGTAGGAATATTATATCTGTATCCGTGTTTGACAAGGAAGGATATAATGTTAATATTGGAAATGGAGTTTTCAATGTTCTATGCAATGATATGTTTTATACCAGTACTGACTTGGTTGGAGGATTGTACATATTAGATATGGGTAACAATGCCTCAAGTTCTATATATTCCGTTAATACCAAGAGGTCTAAATCCAAAGATTTAAACCTAACTCTGTTATGGCACTGTCATTTATGTCGCATAAACAAGAAGCGCCTATCAGCACTTCAGAAGTGCGGGCTTTCAGGTTCATTCGAATTCCATTCGATCGATAGGTGCAAGGTTTGTTTGATGGGAAAAATGACTAAAGTGCCCTTTATCGATCGCGATGAAAGGGCGGGTGAATTATTTGGGCTGATACACTCGAATGTGTGTAGACCAATAAGTTCACTTGCCAGGAGGGGTTTTAGCTACTTTATCACATTTACTGATGATTACAGTAAATATGGTTATGTCTATTCGGTGAGACATAAGTCTGAAACTTTTGATAAATTCAAAGAGTTTAAGACTATAGTAGAAAACCAGCTCGACAAAGGTATTAAGGCACTTCGATTGGATCGAGGTGGAAAATACTTGACCACAGAGTTATTAGATCATCTAAAAGAGAATGGGATCCTTTTGGAATGGACTCCTCCTAGGTCACTGTAGTTGAAAGGTGTAGCCAAACGGAGAAATCAGACATTGTTAGACAATGGTCTGTTCCATGATTAGTTGGACTGATCTCCCATCTCTTTTAGGGGTTTTGCTCTAGAGACGACCGCATTCATAGTGAATCGGGCTTCGACGAATGGTGTGGAAGGGACACCATTTTAAAAATGGTACGGGATGATGCCCGCTTTGTCCTTCCTAAAGATTTGTGGTTGCGAGGCTTATGTGAAACATTTGGTTTCGACTAAGCTCGAACCAAGATCTGAGGTATGCACCTTCGTGTGGTATCCCAAAGCAACAAGGGGATACTATTTCTACAATCCCAGTGAGAACATGGTGTTCGTCGCTTGGGGTGGGGTCTTTATGGAAAAGAAGTTTTGTTTCCAAAGACGTCATTGGGAGGACGGTGCATCTCGAAGAAATTCAGGATGGTACAGATCTGTCTAAACCAATTGGCAACCCAGTAGAAAGGAGCCAGAGATTGTCGTAGAGTAAGAACCAATTCCTGTTACAATTCCGGAAGGTCCAAGGCGATTTGAAAGGATCAATCTTCCACCTCCAAGATATGGTATCCGGAGGTGACAATGAAGTCATGGTGGATCACGATGATCCAGCCACCTTTCAGGAAGTCGTGGATGGGCCCAACTCCGAGTTATGGCTGGGAGCCATGAGGGAGGAAATGCAATCCATGTCAGACAACCGAGTCTGGGAACCGGTTGATCCCATCAATGGTGTGAGGACCATAGGATGCAAATGGATCTTCAAGGTGAAGATGGACATGGACGGCAACCCTCTGACCTACAAAGCTCAACTGGTGGCGAAAGGTTATAGGCAGATCCAATGGATTGACTATGAGGAAACCTTCTCCTTAGTGGCTATGGTCAAAATCGATCCAAATTCTTCTTGACATAACTGCGTATCATAATTACGAGATATGGCAAGTGGATGTCAAAACCGCTTTCCTAAATGGAAATTTGACTGAGTACGTTTGTATGTCTCGGCCCAAAGGTTTTGACGATCCGAAGAATAAGGGAAAGATTTATAAGTTGTTGAAATCCATTTATGGATTGAAACGAACTTCTCGGAGTTGGATCCTTCGTTTTGATGAAGCTGTAATTGGATTTGGCTTAATCAAGAACGAGGATGAATCTTGCGTTTATAAGAAGGCTAGTGGGAGCAATATTACCTTTCTGGTTCTCATTGAAAACGACATCCCAACCTTGCACGAGACTAAAGCTTGGTTGAGGAAGTGTTTTTCAATAAAGGACTTAGGCGATGCTTCTCATATCTTAAGGATTAAGATATGTAGAGATCGCACCAAGAGGGTCTTGGATTTAAGTCAGGGAACCTATGTGAACAAGGCATTGAGTAGGTTCTCAATGCTCGATTCAAAGAAAGGACTCTTACCCACTAGTCATGGCATTCATCTCAGCAAGACTTAGTGTCCTAAGACACCTGATGAGCTGAAAAGGATGATGAGAATCCTATGCGCCTGGGGGCAGGATCGATCATATATGCCATGACATGTATGAGACCAGACGTCTCGTAAGCCTTATGTTGTACCAGTAGACATCATTCTAACCTGGGGGAAAGATGATGCTGAACTAGTCGTCGAAGGATGAGTAGACGCTAGTTTTCCAAGACAAATCCAGATGACTTTAGAAGTCAATCAGGATATGTGTTTACGCTGAATGGCAGAGCTTTAGCTGGGAAAGCGTAAAGCAAGATACCATTGCCGAATCTACGACAGAGGCCAAGTACATGGATGCTGCAGAGGCAGCTAAGGAGGCTATGTGGATTTGGAAATTCATGGCAGGGCTGGGTGTAATTAAAAACCCATCCAGTCCGGTGAATCCATTTTGCGACAACACAAGGGCCATTGCGCAAGCTAAAAGCCTAGATCGCATAACAAATCCAAACATGTACTGCGGCGTATCCACCTCATCAGATAAATACTGAACTGAGGTGAAGTGAAGATAACCGATATTGCAATAGATGATAACATAGCCAACCCTTTGACTAAGGCAGTGTCACTGCCTGAACATGTTAGACATGTAAAGTCGATGGGGACATATTGGAGTTTAGATTGGAACTAGGGCAAGTGGGAGATTGTTAGTCTTAGTGCCCGTAGTTCAATCCTAAATGTCCAAATGTATATATCATCGTTAGCAATAAAATTAAAGCGGCTTTATATTACTTATGTGTTGGAGTAATATATCGATGTGTGCTCTGATCTATGCCCACCATGCGAATAGAACCATAGATCGAGATAGATCACACTCGATGGGTCCCTAGTCAACAAAGCTTCACTAGAAGCGACTAGTATGAAAGATGGCTCTTTATGGCTTACGTTCTGTTAGTCATTGGAATGGGATTCCGGAGTCTGATCATAGATATCATGTGGGACATGATATTGGACGACCCGCCCTGAATATGTGCCATAGATTAAGTCATGAACATATTCAGTGTTGTAGCTTGTCATGTATCCTTAGACCAAGGAGTCTTTGTGATCGCTATGTAGTCAACAACTGAGTTTGACCTGAGCCTAACGTTGTCCGTAACAGGGCTTCCATAACGGCCAGGATTGGCTTGGGGACGGGCTACATGAGTGACACGAAAGACGGCTAAGGGATTTATCCCTCATACTAAGGTATGGGAAAGATATCGGTTCTCGGCCACTTGATCGAGAGTGACTGGAAGAATAGCATGGCCATGCACATGATACTGGGTATCATATCTTCAGTCATCTCACATATCAAGGAACGGTGATTGAGAATAATAAGGATGACGGCTCTATGCCTTATCTCAATCAGGATATCGGAGATAAAAGGATAATGACAGGGACGACGGAAAGGTTAGAATCGACAGGGTCGATTCGTTATGTAGTGTCAGGCAATACTAAAGTCTCGTTAGTTGCCACTTAAATAGGATCAAGTAAAATGGGATTTTACGTTGATCTATTGACATGCATAAACCTAAGGGTCACACCGGAGGATGAAACTCATTGACACATTTATGGAGAATGGCCAAAAGGGAGTTGTCTCGGGACATGACCAAAACTGGGTTTTGGGTCATGTGCCCGTACGTGAATAGGACTTTACGGATCGAGACAAGGCTTGGAGTCTTGGGATTGATCGCGTCGGATAATGTTGGACATTTCCGGTATGGAAGGCTTGGAGGCGATGAGCGAATCACGGGACCTCGTTAGAAATGGCCACGGGCCATGTTCCAAGAGGCCCATGAAAGGCCCATGCAACCAAGGCCCATAGAACTAATTAATCAAGTCTTGATTAATTAGTACTAAGTAAGCAAGACAAGGATTAAGGTGTTGGTGATTCACCACCTAACCCAATCTTGTCTTGCCATACTTGTCCTATTTACACCTTACTTGACACCATACTTGTCCCATGCCTTTAGTTGGACAAGTATGGGTTTTGTTATGTTTAAGTCATCTTTTTTCAACATAACAAACACAAGACAAGAATAGGAAACACATTTTCTCTCCCTCTTCCATGGCCATTTCGGGTTTGGCTAGTTTCCTCCTCCATTTTTGTGTTCTTGAGTCCTCAAAGAGAAGAACTACGTGGCTTTGATTCCCATGTGGATACGTAGGCGTCTTGGAGACTCAAGCCAATCATTCGTTACCCGGTGTTCTTGTTTTGGTAAGAACTAGTGCTGAATTTTTCTCTTGTGAATCCATTCTTTGTTAGTTGTTTCATGGTTTTAATCGTCTCTTGGTTTTCCTTGATTTTCCGCTGCGAGTTGGTTCATCTCCAACCCTACCTCGAGACCCAACAGAAAATGCACAAGAATAAAGTCAATTAGAGTTCAAACATAACAACAATAGAAAATGACTGAAATTGTTTAGAAAATGTAACTGATGTGTGTACATTTTCACTCTGTTTAGACTATTATTAGCCTCATTTACTACTCTTTTAGTTCCATTTTAATAAGTACTAGGTAGGGGCACCGCGCGATGCGCGGTGTATGGCGGGATAACTCGAAAATGATACTTGGTTGGTGGAAGAAAATGCATGTTCGGATTGTTATAGGTAGACAATGCAAAGATCGTGATTATTTGTTAGAAATCGTTTGTGATACATGTTTTAATTTCATTTTGCCACTATTATATATTTGCACGGAATGCACTTAAAGGAACAAAATATTATGTTCACGTAAATGGTTCCATAGACTTATTATTCTTGCAATGGTTACTAATTGTTTATGTCAAAGATGATTCAAATGCTTTGCCAAGAACATTTAACACAAAGCCATGATAATAACACAATAATAGATAAACATAATATAGTTAGGCTTAACCATGTTCAAACAAAAGGTAGGTACACAAAATATAAAACCCAAAGTAGTAACTAGTTCAAAATACAAACATTATAACAAGTTCAAAAAAAAGGCATGTAAATAAAAGGCACCATTCATGGAGTATTGACGGGGGAAGCAGCAGCGTTTGGGGGAGAACCAGTAGCATTTGGTGGAGCATGGTCAGAAGAAGGTGCTTGAGAACCAGCCGCCGCCTCTGCTACAGCTATGTAATACCCAATCAAGGAGTAGATTTGAGAGACAAAGTCATCAGAGCTGGGGAATGCAACATCAGTGAGCAGTTGGAGCATATCGTCATCTGATTTGTGCTCACTCAGATACAGCATGATACGATCAACCAAAATTGAATCATCACACAACAGTATCTTCAAAACATGGTCCTCGACATATGGGCGAACCCTAGCCCCAAAGTTAAGTTGTGGAAATTCATCAACGTAATAAGGTGGTTGTAATGTTTGTAATTATAAGGCAAATAAATCAAACTTACAGAATCATACAAAACCCAGTTGACTGTTCGAGGCATGGACAGGGTGTATGTGTTCCGGAGGCCAGGTTCAACGTCTGCGTTGGCTACAACACAGACGGTTGCATGGGTGTTTCCAGCCGCTGGCGGTGGTTGATTCTCATCCTGAGGCCATAGAGGCCAATCGCTAGTGTCGGGTTCAGGCGGTGGTGGTCGGAGACCGTTTTGGGAGAGATCGTTGACCCTAGACCCATCCGATGGTGACACGGACTCGCCTGTAGCAGCAACATCTGCATGTCCGTTTTCAAGCACTCCTTCAACAGGGACGATCTCCATAATCGCATCCCCTTCAACATCCACCGCATCTTGGCCGTTCTCAAGAACTTCTTCAGTCCGACTCGCCAATAGAAACCGGGGCACTCGCTGTTGCCATATCTGCCCTCATGGTTGGACATCCGCTCGAGTTAAACAGCAGAGGAAGCCACGGGAAAGGCAAGTACCGTCAAACACAATTTCAAACACGCATGTTCATATGAACAACTGTGAGCCCATGGTTGTGAGGGACGATTGCCAGATGGAGAAGCAAGCTGATACTAACAGTGAACACAACTCAGTTCCAGAACCCATCCCAATGGTACGGGTTAAACACAATCCTATATTTTTTTTGAGCTCTATAAAGCCGTTGAATTAATCAGCAAGTATTTTGCATGTTTGGTTGCTCTTGTTTGAGTAAAATGTATAGGGGAACATGTAGTGCTATGTATATGAACTGTAGGAAAGCCTGAATTAGACTACATTTGTTACAATTAATTATTAATTGCAGGAAGCTGAGGACGTACAATTCAGATTGAGACTGATGAAGAAGTGTTTTAGCTCCCCGTATTTTGAGCCAGACTTTGTCCTCTTCAAAGGCATCCACATGGGTCGGGATAATGGTTATAATGGCAGTGATTATTTTTTCAGATCATCCAGGTAAGTAGCAGTTGGATCCTTAAGCGTTTTCTTGTGTTTCTATGTTGTATTTCCTTGTTGTTGTATATTCATTTTGGTTTTTGGGAAATTATGTACACCGATTCGTTTTAGTTTTGGGGAAATTATGTGTGTTGTAGGAAGTTGTTGTCTGCAAATATCCCTTTTCCAGTAGATGTTTTCTTCATGAATGCAATGCTATTACAATTCCATCTGTGTACATAAATGCCTTTTCTTTTCTTGGGTATGGACTTATACAAGTCCTAAACATGTACCCAACCACTCAGCCTCCTTATTCATTCGATTATGTTGTTTGTGAGATGGATGAGCTACTACCTTGAGAAGATGACAATGGTGAAGCTCTCACACTATAAAATGGGTACCAAAATGAAAGTACTATAAAAAACAGTAAATAAAATCAGAAAGTAACGAAAATAGAGCTTTCTTTAAAATAAAAACTGGAAAACCCAAATCAATGGTGTAAAATCTACTTGGTTGCAAATTGTAGATAGAAATTGATGATGAGTTTATTTTTCCCCATGATAGAGCTTTCCCGTTAAACATGCCAAGCATAAAGGAACGATAATAAGAAATTTAGTTTTTATTTTTGCAGACTTTGTTGCTGAGCTGCAGGCAGTACAGGATAACAAAGCAAAGATGTTGGTGCTTCTGAAGGCATTCATGTATTGGAAAATTGTGAGTAATCTTTTACGTTGTGTGAAATTTCACTATCACGTGGCCTAACGAAGATTATTTTTTTTGTACATCACAACAGAGGAAAAAGAGAGTAGTTTTCAAACCATGGAAGGACAATGTCTATATGCAAGAACTTAAAGGAGTCAAGAAGCCAAAGGTTGTATAGCAGGGGTGAAATGGTTGAAGAATTTTATATGAGCAGCTTAGTTATGTTGCCCTTTTTTAGTAGCTCATGTATTTCGGCCAGTTTTTGTAAGCAAGTACTTAACAACTTGTTTTTTGAATGTCAAGGAAGCTTAGTTTTGGGCAACAAAGTTGTTTTTGGAACCTATATATACACTCTAATATAACAGGAACAAAGACAAAGACAATTATCATATTGTACTTAGTTCGTGTCAAAAACAAAGACAATTATGTGAATTTGAACCTAAGTTGCACTTGATCTACTAATAAACATAAAACCCAGCAATATTGGCAAGCAAGACTTGTTTTCAGCCAATATGTAAGTTTGGAAGAAAACCCTGGTTATTAGTCATTGTTAGCAAAGACAGATTATGAATCACGCTATATTATAGTCAAAATAAGGTTGCAAGTAAGGAAACTAAAGTTGGGATCAAAATCTATGACAATAAAACACGAAATAAGAATATTAGGCCACATTTGTTGGGGTCAAATTTCGGTATGCTTCATGGTAGACAACATTCTTGATAAGCATAGGGTCCTCGAAATCTTCATCCGCATTAACAATGACAAGACCTTCAATTGATGTAACCCGGGACAGCGCGACGTATAATTGACCATGCGAAAAAACCTACAATTACGGAAGTAAAAGGCCGTTGGTATACAATTGCACATGAAGTTTGGGAGAAATGAATGTAAACGACACAAACCTGCTTAGGCAAGTAGACGCCAACATTTTTAAGTGATTGCCCTTGGCTCTTGTTAATGGTCATAGTGAAGCAAGTTGTAATTGGCAGTTGACGACGATTCAACTTAAAAGGCCATTTTGAATCAGTCGGGCACATAATATTTCGGGGTATCGTGACTTCCCTGCCCTTATGACTCCCTGACAAAATGGTGCCTCGAACAGACCAGGTTCCAAGTTTTGTGATGATCAGACGTGTCCCATTACATAACCCTTCAGTTTGATTCAGATTTCGCAAAAGCATGACAGGACAACCAAGCTTCAACTGTATACGGTGGCATGGAACCCCATTAAACGATAAGCTATTCAAGAACTCAATAGGATATAAAGAATCATCATCGTTAGCCTGACCACTTGCCTTGCAAATTGTGTCAGAACTCAAGTACGTTCTACTCTCCCCAGGTATCATATCAAGCATAAGGTCATTAACGACTCTGACCATGTCGTTTTTTGTTGTCAGAATAGCCCTCTCAGCTAAATAAGGGTGATCTAAATAACGCTCCTCAAATGCCGGATAAACAGATGATATGAGACTTGCTATCCGTTTA
This sequence comes from Erodium maritimum, assembly GCA_963921825.1. NCBI lineage: Eukaryota > Viridiplantae > Streptophyta > Magnoliopsida > Geraniales > Geraniaceae > Erodium > Erodium maritimum. Next base: position 37,309,986 of record OY997592.1, on the reverse strand, counting down.
GGACCCAAATCTGGAGACATAGACGGTTGTAGGCGAATAAGTTCATCACGGGCAGATTCATAGTGAGTTCCATTACCAATCTCCAACATCCAATTATCGAACGCTGCTATTTGCGTTGCTTCAGTGTCATTAAGACCCGGTCGAAGGAGCCTCATATTTTGGGTGAGTTCATATAGGTTGAACGACGGCCACAGATATGAAGAGTTAAGAGCAGCATCAATAATATCGGCACGTGTTCCCTTAGTCACAACAGGCAAGATTTGTCTGAAATCACCTCCACATACAATAGTTAGTCCACCAAACGGCTTTGTTGAACCATCTTCATACCTATCCTGCATAATATCACGTAGGGTTCTATCCAAAGCCTCAAAACATAAACGATTAGCCATTAGGGCTTCATCCCATATAATTAAGCTGGTCTTCCGAAGCAGCGCAGCCAAGTTTGTGCCATGTTTAATGTCACACGTGGAATCGGCAATTGGATTTAGAGGTATACGAAAGCGAGAATGTGCAGTCCGACCATTAGGCAAAAGAAGTGCTGCAATACCAGAGGTCGCAACCGGGAGGATAATTTTTTTCTCTGCACGGAGTTTCGTAACAATTGTGTTCCACAAGAACGTCTTCTCGGTGCCTCCCCGACCCTGAATGAAGAAAAGCTTTCCTTGATCGCTGTCAACAGAATCAATAATCACATTATAAGCAACCAACTGGTCCTCGTTCAATGATGATAAAGATCGTAGGTGAATCTCTAATTGTTCCTCTGTGTTATAGTCGAGTTCCTCGGCAACCAGGTGGTTGCCTAAATCATGTATATCATATGCGCAAGGAACTGGCATCCCACTAAAATCCGTCAACGACTTCCCATGTTTTCGAAGCAACTGTTCAATCTCAATGAGCGTTGAAGACTCAATCTGTGCGCGGGAAATTTTCAAATGTGCAAGTCTATATTTTTTTTGCCTGATTATACGCTATGTCCTCAGATAGAGATTCAAAATGTGTTTCCCACAATTTTAGAACATCAACAACATGACAATGCACAAGCATCGTAACAAAAAGGCAGCGCAGTTCGTACCCAGATGCCCATCATGAGGCTTCTTCAAGACATTGAATCCATTCAGAATCATCTCCCAACAACCCAGAAGCTTGACAAGCAGCTTTGAACGTTGGATAAACATGACCATTAAAAGTTCGAATATCCTCAAATGATGTGCAACCGGTGACATGGTTCAATAACATGCGAAGGTAAAAGCGCTCACCAGAAGCGGGATGAGCATAGTAAATACGGCCTATAGACATACCTTGTTTGCGTTTCACCCATATTCGTTCCTTTGAATCCCATCTATAATGAGAAGGGAAAGCTGCATAAGTCAAGTGTCTAGTCTCAGGAGTAGTTCGATTAACCTCCATCCATTCCGTTAGTTTAGTTCGCTCAATCCCAGGCCGTGCCAATACTGACTGAACAGAATTATTCGAATCAAACACAATTGTTTGCTCCCCAGGTAAGTGGCATTGTAAGCGCTCAACAGGTGGATGTCTACTTTGAATATCAAACTGGAATATGCGCCAACATGCTTCAGCCGCTGAAATATACCTACAATCAACATAAAGTTTGATTTCATCTCGACAACGGGGAGCCCCTGTTCGGTCAAAGTTGCAAGAGCGCGATCTGACCCTTTGTGGAGGTACTTGAATAAGTATTTAATTTCCCTAGAATGATTGCAAATTTCAACATTAATATGAGCATTATACCTGACAGACAAATTAAGATAGTTAGCGCTAAAAATGTAAGTACATGACTGGTTTATGATAATTGCAAATTCCAACATTGCTATGAGTAGTATACCTGACAGATAAATCACGATTGTAGGGAATGACAAAACGATTGTCCAGGATGTGGCCCTTTTTAGTTGCAGTAATGGACGTGTCTCTACGCATGTATATCGGAAAACCATTGTCATCGGTCGTTGTTGATAAGTTCCATGATTTAGGAAAATTCTTTGAGCATTCTCCTTTAACCATACACGGAGAGTTGGGATTCGCACTACCACACGGACCATGGAGCATCGTATCTCGCACAATATTATACCCAGGTAAATCAAGGTTTGGATCAGGAAGCTCTGCACTAACCATCTTGTCGATTTGGCTTCCTGAAGGGTTCTTATATGCAGGCTGGAGAAATAGCAATATGTGAGCATGTGGAAGACCTCTCTTTTGGAATTCAACCGTATATAGCCCTGAAATGGAAAAAGATGAACTCGTAAGATGTGGCGATTGTATTAAGAAAAAACAAAAGTAGGGAAAAATACATACAAGCAAGAACCGGGCCGAAAGGCTTAGTTGTGCGCAAATGTTTCATGAAGTGCCTTAACTTGATCTCAAACACGCGAGCATTAATATCATGTCGGTTTGTGTCCCCCTCTTGACCAATCATTCCAAGCATGCCATTGATTTCAGGCCATTTAGGATTACACGTGAAAGTCAAGAAAATATCAGGGTATCCAGCCCATCGACATATTGCCATAGCATCCTGGTAGTTTTCAACTCGATAACGGGGGCCTCCAGTATGGCTTGCGGGGAGTATTATTGCTTTCCCTATTTGACGTGCATCCGAATCACCGCGAAAAGAAGCATCCATTAATCCAGTGTATAAATCAGCTCGGAAATCGCGTTGATTAGCACGGGCATACCGAAAGCGTATTTCCTCTAACGCCATGAAAGCATCAACCATGTATTGCTGAAACAAACGTCCAGAAGCAATAAGTGTACGCCCTTCATCAAGACGTTGCTGGAATCGATAGGCATAGAACTGGCTCATTGTCACATATTTGCGCTTTTTGGTTGTTTTAGGAGGGAGCACAAGTTCGATAGCGTTGTAGAAGCCATCCTCGCCGTACAGGTGGATAAGGGGGTACGAAAGGGCCATGAATTTAAGGTGAAGATTAGTAACCCTCTGGAGACCAGTGGATCAATGTTGGACGATTACATCGCGCTGAAACGAACCGTGGTCAAAATCACCAACAATTAGCCCGGCCACTTCATATTTCGATGGTTTATCATATTGGGGGCCATCTGTATGGTGATCGTTGATGAGTCGCAAGCAAAAGGGCTCACCAGGGTTGGCTTCATAGCGATCTCGTGCAGCACGAAAAGATGCAACCAATACATTATGCTCATCTAGCATGTCTGAGATATCTTGAATCAAGCTGTCATCAAGCCCATTTTCTGGGCCACCTCGACCAAGAGCATGCCGCCTTTTCCAATTCATGTTGAGTGTCATATATGTACAATTGAGCGAACTGAGGCTGATTACCTGGGACAGGGAGGAGCGAGCCAATGTTGTAGTAATTTTTCTCGTTGACTCTATAAACATAAGGGGCATTCCCACGGTTGATAGATGCATCAGTGCGAGCACCAACAGATGTCATTGCGAACAGTGCGTTACACGCACGGATCTCATTACGGAACTGAACACCTCGTGGATCCGATCCTGGTTGGAGAAGCGCTTCCAGCAGAGGAGGTGGCCTTGGTATAAGCGGGAGACGAACCCGACCAGCGGAACAACACAGCATAAAAACAGGCTCGTCAACGGAGTCGTTGGCAACAGAGCGTTCAGCGAACCACATCATGGCGCCACAGAATTGGCACACACACGTCGGGGCACCAAAGGACCGTGGAGTATCAACTGCTTAAAAAAGGGATAGCATATAAAACAGCATGAGTCTAATAAACCAAAAGAAAAGGGTACGTGTGATGTAATGAAGGATCGTACCTCTCCGGCGACGACGGGCCAAAACAGAGCCATGGATGGGAGCATCAACTACAGAGGGAGATGGAGAACGAACTCGAGCAATTGGACCTGTAGCAGTCATTTCCAAGAACAAAGAAATAGTTAAAATTCAGCTGCATGACAAAGGGCTCATAACGTAGCATCCATGAGGAGTGTTGGTATATGGAAGCAATTAGATACCATGAGGAGTAGGGCCAGATGAGGTCGGCACCACAAACTATGTAACTGAAGATGTACAGGCCCGATAAGACGGATGTGGAGCACCAGAACCAGACCCTCGCAGCAGCGGTATCTTTCGCTTCAACCCGATGGTCCGAGATGAGAGGACATCATTCTCCGAATGCGCAATGGGCACGCAAACGACGGGAGAGCGTTGGACGACAAATGGGACTACCGAGTTTGAAGAGTGGACAACTGGCACTCTTGAGTTTGAGGAGTGGACAAATGGAACGTTTGAGTTGGAGGAGTGGCAAACTGGGACTTCCGAGTTCGAGGAGGGGACAAGCGGGGGTTGTGAGTTCGAGGAGGGAACAATTGGTACCATGCATGTAGTGGGACGGTGTAGGCTAGGGGCAGTTGGAGGCATAACAACATTTATAGGCAACCATGGGAATGCAAGTAAGGGGTTGACAACGCCCAAAGGTGTAGTTCGCAGAGGAACAACGGGGTACATATACGTGGACATAAATTAATGGACACATGCAAGTTTCCGGATGTAAGCAATCGGTTGAGTCAATGTAGGACCTGGTCGAATAATCGTCAAACGTCGTTGCAACCTAGCATAAGCGAACGCGACCTTGCGTGAAAAAGCAAGCTCAGCAAGAGACGGGGGATGTATACCAGACCGGCACCTTCGACGTTCCTCAATAAGCCGACGTCGATTCCAACGGGCAATGGTGATAAGGCAACGACCCAAATCAGCCATCCCATGTCTAGAGGACATCCAAATAATAACAGATGGACCTGGAGGTACAAACAGCCCACCACGGTAAGTCCTGGCAGAGTATAACGAAGAGGCCGTGAAAGTTTTCAAGAACAAACAAGACAATATGCACATATGCAGAACACTCAATAACATAACAACATCAATGCATCTTATTTAGAACAATAAAACAGTTGCTAAGTTATACAGACCCAAAAGAAATGAAAAAGAACTTAAAAAGTAAAACCAAAGGTCAAGAACAAACTATTCCATGTCATATTTCAGCTTGTAGCTCTCAACATCTATCAAGCAAAAAGGGCAATCGATGAGGAACTCCTTTGGACCAACTATCTCATCTTCGGTCTTTGACTGCCAGTGCCCAGAACCAGCATAGATACAAAGGTTGGTCATGCCCAACTCAGTGTGTTTGGCTGGGTGTAAAAGCATGTGAAATACCTCCCGACAATCCAGTAAAGCTGTCCGATTAAATCCCACATCCTGTAGCAGGGACAGAAGTGCATGAACAGCCTCCCGAGCCTGGCCAACTTTAAGTTGAGCCATAGCATAGGCATATAGAGTTATCCATAGTCTCTACTTCTCCAAACCCTTAAGATACTTGATACCCTCATTATGCTGACCCGCATTAAATGTGAGATACATGCCGAATAGATACCTAGCAAGCTGATTTCCAGCATCGGCTGCTTGCTTGATGATGGAGCAGTTTGTAGCTGTGATAGATAGAACGGACTTGGGCGTGCAATCAAAGTGTAGACCACAAACCACATCAGGTGTATGCAGGAACTTGTAAAATTCTTTGCAACTGAAACAACCAAAAAGCAAATTTCAGGAATAAGACAACCACACTATAACTACAAATAGAGCAAAAACAGAAAATCTTTAATATCAGAAGGGAAACAAAATAACATCACATATAAGCGAGAAATTACATGCTTATAAAGGGGGAAGGAAAAATTTGGCTGAGAGCGAGTAAAAACTGGCATCGCTGTCGGAGAGGCATCGGGTAAAAATTTCTGTCAGCATATCGTTTGGCAGGTTGACAAGACTAACACGCTCAGTTAGGGGAGCATATTCCATTGCTAGAAATGGACAGAGTCGTTAAGGCAGGTGGTCCATCAATGAGTAACCAATATTGTCAGCCAAAGGGGACACACAAAAAAGAGTCAGAAGTAGAGACCAGCCAAAGATTATATTAAAAGGAGGAGAGTTTGAATTAGATATTAGCAAAAGCTTCGATTATAACCCAAGGTCAGTAGAGAAAAGGGATAAATCAGTACAATGTATACCAATAAATAAGGAAGTAGGAGAACACCACACCAATATAAGAAAACTCAACATTGCAAACACATAGACCACAAATCAAGGAATAAAAAGATGCATTGAAGTGAAAGGAAAAGTGAAGCAAGGATCTAAGTTGAGGAAAAACCTAAAGTTAGTCCCAGATCCACGAAGCAAGCCAAATGGTAAATGAGGAGCACCTGTAAACAACACCTGCAAAAAGGTAGGGGAAAATTCAAAAAAGACCATATTACATATTTCATAAGCTTAGAATTGTAATGGATGTAGGAGACACTATACCTAGGAGAATAAAATGGAGAGTACATGGATATGATGATATGACCAGCCATATATAACAAACCAGAGGACGAGGAAAAGCGCACGAAGAGTTGGACAAGATTAAATGAGAAATAATGTGACTTAACCTCATAATGTGTAACTGCCAAAAACTTGTTATTAACTACAGAAAGATTTAGTTAAAAACTTGTTATTAACTACACATCATGATGAAAAGAGACTGTTCAGGTGTGTGGAACAGAGGTACAGAAATGAATGCAGAACACAAGAAGACCTGCAATAAAAGACACTGGTTATTTGAAGCTAAAAATGTATGAAAAATTGGATGTATAGTATAATAAAGAGTAAACAATAGTATAAGGTATGGACAAATTAAATAGGCCTTCAGGACTGTATTTGAAATTTTCCTACCACCATTATTCTTTGGCGATATATTTTAATTTTAAACATAAACACCATTTACCGATGGTATTTTGGCAGTTGAAAGAAAAAACCAAGATCGGTAAACGGCCACGTATGAAATACCAGGTAGATCACTAATAATTCCAATGTTAATCTACCTGTCATTCTGCAAAGCCCTAGACTCAACACAAACAACCCAACAGTACATGAGCAAAGAAATAGTACCGATCAATACATATCACAAACGAACAAAAGGGAATATCAATACTAAAAGGGAATATCAACACCAAAAAAAATAAAAACACCGAACGCAACCAATGCTAAGCGTGTAGAACAAAACTGCAGCAGCCCAAGCCAGACACATGGTAATTACATAAAACATTGATTAGCCAAAACAAAGGCGTGCGTCACAGACTGAACAGACCATGAACAGTAGGCAAAACATAAATAACCCAACAATATCAACAAAACGCAACTGAAGTAACGTGAAAAACAGAAAGGAGCACCCCAAATGCGCTCAATAACTACACAGTACAAAAGCCCTAGAAACAACAGATTATACAACCAGGGGTAGCGATGACAAACACGATAAGCAAATTAAAAAGCAGAACAGAGAAGAGAGCAAAAACACACATTTATCAAACGTATAAAAAAGCCTTGGAGAAAGAGCGAGTCCTAAGAAAAGCATAACTCAAAAATAGTGGAAGTGGGACTGTAGTCCTAAAGCAAACGAAACATAGACTAACAAATAGGCAAAACATAAATAAGCCAACAATACCAACAAAACGCAACCGAAGGAACGTGAAAAACAAACAGAAGCACCCAAAATGTACTCAAAAACTACACAGTACAAAAGCCCCAGAAACAACAATTTATGCAACCAGGGATAGTGATGGCAAAAACGTTAAGCAAATAAAAAGGCAGAACAAAGAAGAAAGTAAAAACACATTTATTAAACATATTAAAAAGTCTTGGAGAGAGAGCGAGTTCTAAGAAAAGCATAATTAAGAAACTACTGGAAGTAGGACTGCAGTCCTAAAGAAAATAGACACATAGACAAACACATAAACCCCATGGCAACCCGCAGCTATTCCTCCTCGCTGCTCGTCTCCTCAACTTCAGATAGGCCATCCTCAAGTTCGTTGGCACGTCTTTTCCTAGGTGTCATATTGACCTCATACTGGTCAGAATCCAAAACATTCTTGCCTTTGAACCGTCTGCAGGTGACTTGAACAGTCTCCTCCTCGAAGAACCTGATTTGCTAATCTTTGGAACCTGAGAGAGATGGAAAAAAAGGCACAAGATTTAGTAATCGAACAACAGTAGGCAAGCAAAGTACAAGAAACACGTAATTGCAAGCATAATACAGGATCACGTGTGTAAATATCCTGTATAGTGAATGAATCATCCCCATCCTTCAGATTAGACTTGTTCAAAGCGATCTTGAAGATATAGTCCTTCCCACACAGGTCGAGTATTGGTCGGGGCACGTCAGTAGCCCTAGGTTCCATCCGGTTGAAAAGTTTTTGGCAGACGAATCCACCAGACGCTCAGCAACCTTATTCAAAGCTATACATGTGATAGCATCGGTGTCATCCTGAACAACAAAACGGATCATGTAGCTACAAAAAAGCAAGCAACCAAGTCAGAGGAAAAACATAGGAACATAATTTTTAGTGGAAAAAATCAAGGAGGTGGACGTACAACACTGCAGGAGAATCGGACTTCCATGCGCATTTACTGCACTTGTAGTATCCACCCATAGGAATGGCCTTTTTCTTACAGTCCATACAACCCAAGTAATACCACCTGAATTGAGACAATACCTCAGTAATACGCCCGGAGAACGTCATTTTATAGCCCTGGCAGTAGGATAGAAGCAGCTACTCACCAGGCGACGACACTAGTCACAGATAAATACAGCAACATAAGGTATGAAAAGACATACTAACCTCCTTCTCACCCGCCCAGCCAGCGTCAATAATAGTAGAAATGGTCATGTGATTCTCCATCATGGCCTCAGTCGGAGTGGCAGCAACACTAAGAGACCGGCCAAGAAAGTTCAGTGGGGTAGGATCATCAGCAAGTTTAGCTCGAAGACGGGGAACTTCAGGGTGATCCAACTCAACAAAGTAATGGGTTGCTCCGGTGGAAGAAAAACTAAACGAACCTGGGCAGGGGAAAGGCAAAAACCAATGAACCAGGCAGGAGCACACACTTGAAAAAACGCAAGAAGGGAAAAAAGAAAATGCACAAAATTCAATGCACCCCCATACCTGAGTACTGCTTGACTTTGAGCGAGGCAACAATAATAACGACGGGGTCAGTCACATCTACCAAACCGTTATCAACCACAAACGACTCTGCCTGATCATCCCACAGAGTGACCCTGACTTTCCCGACGCTGGCAACCCCAACATAGTTATAGACCAAAGCATAAAACGATTAATATTATTCAAGGCAATGTATGTGCAGCAATAAGACAGAGAAATGGTGCAGCAAAACTCACACATCACAGATAATCTCAATGTCACGTTTGACGTAGCTACCAGAAACGGCCTCCACATCGCCAATAGTGACCAGGCGGCCAATTATGTCTGCAACAATAGAGAATAATGAAAGTTTGCAGGAGAAAACGCATGAGATGACTACAGTATGCACAACATACACTAACCTGTGAGGTAGGTTGGATCATTACACCGCTCAACAACAGTTGAATAGGACGGAAACTGGAAAAAATGCATCGCAATCGAGGGTACCGGGACAGTTACCGGTTTGACAGAGGTTATGAGCGAAAACATAATCTTGAACTCAGTGCCAACCGGTCGGTACTGCCCGCGGACAGGCAGTACGTTAAAAATTTTTAGCAGGTAAATATGGCCGGGTGTCAGAAGATGCCTGAAGCGCTTTACCATACCACTTTTTATCTGAACCCACATAGGGTGCCCTGAGGGAAAGCGAGGAGAAAATAGGTCAACACTGCAAGTATGAGAAGGGATATAACAAAAAGACAACAAAAAAAGAGAGCCATAGCAGCACCTCCGAATCAATAACAACCATATCGAGGCTGATAAGAGCCTTGGTTCTGGCATTGCGGGCATCCCATGAACGACATACCCTAACCTGAACAGGGACCGAACCAGATGTTGCATCAAGAGTCCGAAGAGGAGTGATATCCATGGCAAATTGAACGCACTGGAAACACAAAGAAGTAAGTGCCGGAAAAAAGAAACAAGAACACAAAAAAAAGATCAATAGAAGGAACCAACACCTCACAAATCTAACAAACACCACGGCCAAAACAATATGGCCCAGTAAAAAAATGCAGACCATGAACCAATCTCAAATACATAGAACAACCACAAAAGCAACAAATTGACTTCGTAAGAAATGTATAAGTAAACCAAAACTGGAAAAAAAAACAAAGGAAACACATTAACCATGGAAATACAATCTTAGCTTCAAACAACAGATTAGAGGCAGGTGACCCAATTCCAGGATCAAATAGTACGATATAGGCACCGAGACGCAAGTAGTAGGTCTACATAAAAATAAATTGCTGCTCTAAACACATTTATAAGAACCGTCATATTAATGTCATTAGTAAAACGATAGACACAACCAAAACACCAAAATAAAATAGCATCATTAGCACAACACATCAATAACACAGCAAACAAATGAATATACTGTTGCATACAAATAGGTTGCATACAAATAAGCACAATACATATTGCAAACCAAAAACACGTACTATGCTTCCCAAGGTCGGAATATGATCTGAACGAATAACCAAAACAACATAGTTCAGTAAAAAAATGCAGACCATGAACTAATCTCAAATAAATAGAACCACAAAAGCGACAAATTGACTTCGTAATAACTATATAAGTTAACCAAAAATGGAATAAAAAAATAAAGGAACCACATTTAACGCGAAACTACAATCTTAGCTTCAAATCACATATTAGAGGCAGGCGACCTAATCCCAGGGTCAAATAACACCATACAATCACCGAGAGGCAAGTAATTGATCTACGGTAAAAAAATTGCTACCTTAAACACATTTATAAGAACCGTCATATTAATGTCATTAGGCAAACAACAGACACAACCAAAACATTAAATGTAATAACCACTCCCGGTCAACGCCAGTCAAACCTGCAAAAAACAGGAAAATTTAAAAATTTTAAGATAGACACTTAATTTAACCTAAATTGACCCCAAGGGTCATACCGGACTTAAGTTGACCCCGTTATCGACCAAAGTGAGTTCCGGGGGATTCAGGACAACTTTCTGACCAATTTCGGAAAAGTTGACTTTTCGCTGGAAAAGTCAACCGAGCGACGTTTTGGTCCATTCGAGGACCGTTTTGGATCCAAAAAGCTTAGCCGTCGTCACAGTGGTCTTAGTTGAGCCGTTTCCTTGTAGCCCGCCAAGTTTCGTAATTTCTTGGGAAAAGTGCCCGTTCAGGGCCCGAAACGTCCGCTTTTCGCGAATCTGATTGGAAAATATCAAGTAGATATTTTCCAAAAGGTGTGGGACCCACCTTGACACTTGTCCATTATGTGGTGGTGTTGGTTTTGGGGGGAAACTAAGAGGGGACATAAGGGTGGCCGGCCACATGTATTAAAAGAGAAAAAAAAGAGAAATGTGTTAGTTTTGTTTGAAATAGAAAAGGAAGAGAGAGTTTAGAGAGAGAAGGAGAAGAAGAAGAAGAAGAAGAAGAAGAAGAAGAAGAAGAAGAAGAAGAAGAAGAAGAAGAGAAGGAGAAAGGAGTTAGGGTTGGAAGAAATCTAGCCCTTGGATCGTCTCAAGACGAAGAGCAATCGTCTTCCCCTCGTTCTCCTCTTGGGTAAGCACCGAACCGATCGTCGATTTGACAGTTTTCAAATGTTAGGGTTTGGGTGATACTATTAGTTTAAGGTGGTTTTTATGTTGGGGTAATTGTTGGAGACGTTTTGGAGGTGTTGGAGGGGAAAGAGGACGTTTTCCGGTGACCGGAGGCTCGGGAGGAGCTCCGACCACCGTGGGTGGTGGCCGGCCGGCCATGGGGTGGCTGGCCGAAGCTAGGACCAGCCACCACCATGGTGGCCGAGCCCCACTTTGAGCCCTAGGGCCCACGGCCAAGTGGGCCGGGTGGGGCCCACGTGCTCGGGTGCTCGGGTTTAGTGTTCGGAAGGTTTAAAACGTTCCCCGGACCATTTATCCATAACCGAATCGAAAATTGGAATTAAATTGGAAAAGTTATAATTATCGGGTTTAGAAACTTTAAACGTGAATTAATTGACTCGGAAGTCGGAATTCGATTATGTCAAGTACACTGGGACCCTTGAATTATTCTAAGATCGTAGAAACGAAAACGGGAATTTTTGGAGCCCCGGAAGGGCATTTACAAAACCCGGGCAGATTCGCCATGTCGGGCGAATCGGGCCTTTACGGGTCCCTTATCGACAATGTCGAGTAATTAGGAAGTTTGGGAGCGATCGACATGGTCCGGGTTAAGTTTGGGCATCGAGTTTAATGATTTTCAGTTTATTCCTGCGAGTTGTTAAGTGCCTTTAAATTGTGTTCTTTTAGATCGTGCCACGGACCGAGGCAAGGGAAAGTTGGGTGAGTGACTGAGATCATCACCGGAGCTCGTTGTTTGGCTTTTGGGAGAACACGCACGAGGTAGGGAAAAGTTGCCGGATCTCGGCCCTGATTAGGGAAAGTTAACAGTAGAATTGCATGTGACACCGGGGTGTTGTGGGTTGAGTAGGTTTATTTAAATATTAGAAAAGCATGATACGGGAACGTAGCGTTTATGAGAAAAGCATGTGACACATAGTAGTGTCGTAGGAACAGAGAACTTAGCGATACTAGAATTACTGGAGGCATATGACCATGCCCGGAGGTTGACTGTTTAATTTATGTCTTGGGTGGCCATGAGAGCCCGTGTATTATTGTCGGTGTCTTGGGGGGGCCATGAGAGCCCGTGTATCATTGTTGAGACTTGGGTGGCCATGAGAGCCCGTGGTATTATTATTGGTATTTTGGGTGGCCGTGAGTGCCCGTGGGAGTTGTGAGCCCGTACTTTACCTTTGGTGTCTTGGGTGGCCATGAGGGCCCGTTGGGTTGTTAAACCCGTGTTTCTTTATTGTTGGTGTCTTGAGTGGCCGTGAGTGTCGTGGGGTTGTTGAGCTCGTGAGTTACTGTTGGTGTGTCTTGGGTGGCCGTGAGTGCCGTGGGGTTGTTGAACCCGTGTTGCTTTATGGTTGGTGTCTTGAGTGGTCGTGAGTGTCGTGGGGTTGTTGAGCCCGTGAGCTACTGTTGGTGTGTCTTAGGAGGCCGTGAGTGCCCGTAGGGCTGTTGAGCCGTGAGTTACTGTTGGTGTGTCTTGGGAGGCCGTGAGTGCCCGTGAATGGTTTGGGTTGTTGAGTCCGTGTTTTACTGTTGGTGTCTTGTGTGGCCATGAGTGTCTATGGAGTGTTGAATTGGTCTTGTTACTGTTGGTTGAACATTTCTTGTGATTGTGATTGCGGATCCCGGTAGGTTGCAAGCATTCGTTGGCTGGCCTGACCAAGTTTAAATCCCGGTAGGTTGCAAGCATTCTTGGGCTGGCCTGACCAAATTTAAATCCTGGTAGGTTGCAAGCATTTTTGGGCTGGCCTGACCAAGTTTGAGTATCAACAGGTTGTAAGCATTCTTTGGCCAGCCTGATTCGAGTTTGAGTATCCACAGGTTGTAAGCATTCTTGGGCTAGCTTGATCCGTGTTCGAGTATCAACAGGTTGTAAGCATTCTTTGGCTAGCCTGATCCGTGTTTGCGTGAGTGGGGGAGGTTACTGAGCAGCTGGTATGCAATCCTTTGTGATCTTGTTTGGTGTGCGATCCTTTGTGGTCTTGGGTGTTGCGTGATGGTCTTTTGAGGCTTTGGAAGAGGTTGTCAATCGTTGTGTCGGGTCTACTTTACGTGTTTGAGTGTTGAGTCGTTTGAGGAAGGTAACTGTGGGGGTGTGTCAGTCGAAGTACTTGAGTTGGGGATAGTGATCCCGAGCGTTGAGTTGGGTGTTGGTGTTACCGGCATTGTCTGCTAATTATTCCGTAGTCAGTCTGTTATCTGTGGTGGTGAGCGAACGCTCACCCCTAGCTGCTTTTCCTACAGGTACTGATCACAGGACGGACTAGGTGAGCTCTCGAAGCTTGTGGAGCTAGGAGCGGAGTCCGGGTTTTTGTCTTTTGAGTCTAGTGACAGATACCTTGTACTTTTGTCCACGTGTTGGGACGTATTTTAAGTTGTAAATATTATTTTGTTGAACAATTGGTGTTTTTTAAAAGTGTTTATTCAAAACAGGTTTCAAACGGTTTTATTATTTTAAATGTTCGCGTCCCTAGTTCGGTTTTACTGAAATTGGGGCGTGACATTAAACTACAATACTATCATCAACACAACACATCAATAATACAGCAAACAAATGAGTACATGACATGCCTGCTAGTTTAAACCCCAGCAACCTCAATAACCTTACCGATAAAAACGAATTCCCCGAATAACCCAGGCTCAAAACACTCAATTCTACAAACATACATAAACAAAATTAGACAGAACACAACACAATTGAACAACTAAACACAATCATTTAATATAGGGTTATAGCCACATCCGAAAATTTCAAACACAGATCAGGAACACACCAAATCAGGGGATGGATGTAGCAGCCGAAACATTCTAAGCCAAATCAACAAAAAACATATGCAGGGAACAGGTTTAATGCCCTATATTCGGAAATCAGCAACACACATATTCAAAGAATAAGATGAATGCCCTATATTTGAAAACCAGCAAACGTATGAAACGAAGCACTAACCTATGTAGCAGACGGTACAAACCGCAAGGGAAGGAACTGGAGTAAATGGAAAAAACCAACGATTGAGGACATTTAGAGACGAACCAGCGACTTTCGAACTGGGCGCAATGACTGTCCGCAATCATGGAGGCTGTGAACGGCAGTAACGGCCGAAGAAGGACCAACATCGTAGAGAAACTGCGAAGGAGAAGAAGAGTCGAATGTTAGGGCAAGAAAGGGAAGGAACACGGTTCACCTTGACAATCCAAAACGCAGCGTATTACCTTCAGCTGCCAACGTGCCTGCTGACATGGCAGAGAGAGGATCGAAATAGAGGAGGGAGGATTATTTTACAATTCCCGAGACTGTAACTCGCCAGGTCAGCGCCACGCTGGCGTGCTCTTGACTTTTATTGTCTTTAGGATTGTTATATTTTCTCTTGTATTGAGTATTTTGCATCTCTTTATGGTTTTGTAGGTATGATCTATGACACAGTCCACCTCTAAGACCATGTACAATGGAAAGGCCCTTGGTGAGTCCCAAGTCCTGAGTCCCTTGTGTTAACCGGACAAAATCGTGGGACTAGGGACTCAGAATAGTGGGTGTTTTGCAATGAGAGGCTCACGGTGAGGCTCACATGCTGACAGGATGCTGAGTTGTTAATTAATTGATATTTTGCTGTTTTATTTTATTCTTTATCAGAAACCGTTTAAATTATATAAAATATAAACAATTGTGAAAAAAATATTTAATGACAATAAATAAAATAAGAAATAAATTTAACACGAATAAAACAACTGATTGTGCACGGGACCCTGCGTCACCAACTGATTGTGCCCGAGACCCTGCGTCACCAGCTGATTGTGCACGAGACCTTGCGTCGCCCGACATTTTTCGCGAGAATATTGGAAATGAGATAGTAGAATGTGGGAATAGGAGAGTGAAATTGGAGAATGGGTGTGAAAAAAAATGAGGTTGGGGTTGAGGTATTTATAGGGTTTAAATTGTAGTAGATTTAATTTTTTTTTAAAAACATTACCGTTTCCGACCGTTTTCAAACGGTCGGATTTTTTTTCTAACGCAGAACATGTGGCGCCACGCCATTGGAGGGGAGCCGGGCAAGGGACGAGGGGCGCGGGCTGCGGCCCGACCCGCGTTTTTACGGGCCGCGGGCCGCGTAAAAGCCGTCCCACAATGGGACGGCCCGCGTCCCGCGGCCCTCAAAAACGCGAGCCGGGCCTCAGGGTCGGCCCGTTGTTCTTTCTCTAACCTCTTTCACTGGTCTGTGACAAAGTCCACCCCGATCTCCTACATGTCATGCAAAATTACTCTCCTTTTGAGGTAAACGAACCTCCAAAGAGTAGATAAGCGAACTGGTTGTTACATTTTCTTAAAACATACAAGTTGTTATGAAGCACACCACACAAGTGCGCCATAAGAGACGTCACAAAATTTCCATGTAGATACCAAATATACCAATGAACTTTAGTCTCTAAGTTCATTTTATAAGTATCTAGGAATATGCCAAAATATGTTGACATATTCCAAAAAAATATTCGTAACTGCTCTTTTATATCCATTAGATTAAATAAATCTTTGTCCTTCATTTGAAGGGGCTCAAGTATATAAGAGGGTGAGCTAATATTCATTCACTTCATGATTAAAATAAATCTCTCTCGTTTCTTTGTTTTCTTAGACCACCCCCGGTCTAAATAGGACATTTTTTGGGGTAATTGGGTGAGAGTAGACCTGATTCGTGGGTCTAGTGTGGGTCTTGGTGTATTGTCGTCACAATGGAAATAGACCGATTCGGTCTATTCTGAGTCTAAGGTCGTGAAAAAAAACGTTTTGAGAAATGAACGGTGTAATTGAATATGATGTTGTTAAATAACGTAAACAACTCGACCCGACGCATATTATTATTTCTTGATTACATTCGAATGGAAATACAAAGAAATACAAACTACATGCCATCTTATTGGTCATGGAGTAATGGGTGTGGGGGTGTAATATGAAGACACGACTTTATATTTGACTCTCGGTATTCCATAACAAAAGATGGCAAGTGACGCGGAAGCGATAGTGTCATTGCTCCAAGAACAAAGCAACTATTGTCACGTAAGCATGTGGCAGATACAGTAACGTGACAGTACTTGCTATGTTCTTGGAGCAATGACACAAATGCTTCAGTGTCACTTGCCATCTTTGATTACGAAAAACTTGTTAGTCTTAATGCCCATAGTTCAATTCTAAATGTCCAAATGTATATATCATCGTTAGCAATAAAATTAAAGCGGCTTTATATTACTTATGTGTTGGAGTAATATATCGATGTGTGCTCTGATCTATGCCCACAATGCGAATAGAACCATAACTCGAGATAGATCACACTCGATGGGTCCCTAGTAAACAAAGCTTCACTAGAAGCGACTAGTATGAAAGATGGCTCTTTATGGCTTACGTTCTGTTAGTCATTGGAATGGGATTCCGGAGTCTGATCATAGATATCATGTGGGACATGATATTGGACGACCCAACACGAATATGTGCCATAGATCAAGTCATGAACATATTCATTGTCGTAGCTTGTCATGTATCCTTAGACCAAGGAGTCTTTGTGATCGCTATGTAGTAAACAACTGAGTTTGACCTAAGCCTAACGGTGTCTGTAACAGGGTTTCCATAACGGTCAGGATTGGCTTGGGGACGGACTGCATGAGTGACACGAAAGACGACTAAGGGATTTATCCCTCATACTACGGTATGGGAAAGATATCGGTTCTCAGCCGCTTGATCGAGAGTGACTAAAAGAATAGCATGGCCATGCACATGATATTGGGTATCATATATTCATTCATCTCACATATCAAGGAACAATGATTGAGAATAATAAGGATGACGGCTCTATGCCTTATCTCAATCAGGATATCGGAGATAAAAGGATAATGACAGGAACGACGGAAAGGTTAGAATCGACAGGTCGATTCGTTATGTAGTGTCAGGCAATACTAAAGTCTCGTTAGTTTCCACTTAGATAGGATCAAGTAAAATGGGATTTTACGTTGATCTATTGACATGCATAAACCTAAGGGTCACACCGGAGGGTGAAACTCATTGACACATTTATGGAGAATGGACCAAAGGCAGTTGTCTCGGGACATGACCAAAACTGGGTTTTGGGTCATGTGCCCGTAAGGGAATAGGACTTTACGGATCAAGACAAGGCTTGGAGTCTTGGGATTGATCACGTCGGATAATGTTGGACATTTCCGGTATGGAAGGCTTGGAGGCGATGAGCGAATCACGAGACCTCGTTGGAAATGGCCATGGGCTATGTTCCAAGAGGCCCATGCAACCAAGGACCATGGAACTAATTAATCAAGTCTTGATTAATTAGAACTAAGTAAGCAAGACAAGGATTAAGGTGTTGGTGATTCACCATCAAACCCCATCTAGTCTAGACATACTTTGTCATATTTACACCTTACTTGTCCCATGCTTTTAGTTTGACAAGTTGATGGAGTTTGTTATGTTTAAGTCATCTTTTTTCAACTTAACAAACACAAGACAAGAATAGGAAACTCAACTTCTCTCTCCTCTCCCTTGCAATTTCGGCCAAGGCAAGCTCCCACATCCATTTTTGTCTTTTTTAGTCCTCAAAGAGAATAATTACGTGGCTTTTATTGCCATGTGGATACGTAGGCGTCTTGGAGACTCAAGCCAATCATTCATTACCCGGTGTTCTTGTTTTGGTAAGAAATAGTGCTGAATTTTTCTCTTGTGAATCCATCCTTTGTTAGTTGTTTCATGGTTTTAATCGTCTCTTGGTTTTCATTGATTTTCCGCTGCGAGTTGGTTCATCTCCAACCCTACCTCGAGACTCAACAAAACTAAGGTACAATTTGAAGTCATGCGGTCACATTACACATCCACTTAACATTACTAGTTGTTTCCCGTCCATAGCGGACCTTCTTGTATTGCCAAGAAAACACATCACTTTCTATATTTGATTAAGCCCTAATTACGACCTACGACGCCATCTAGTAAGGATGGTCCTACACGCGAATCCACAAGTGTTGCCATACGAAGTCGTGTTCATATTTCCCGTCATACACCTCCTCGACAAGCTCCATGAGCTGGGCGTCAGACCAACCGGGTTGGTAAATGAGCTTCAACTCCGACTAGCACACATTGAACCACTTCACCTTCCGTTTGATGACGGTCCAATGATATTTGCAGTTCTCGCCGGACCGCTCGGTCTCTAGGGTTTGTCGGGTCACGTGGGAGAGCTCCCCTCGCATGTTATCCCAAAAGGCATCGCCTACTTGATCCAACATTTCCAGCCAAGCACACACCAATATAACCTCCTCGGACCGACTCTACTTTTGGTACACGCGTAACATCCTTGGCAGGTTAACGTTAAGTCGTGCGTACAACATAATCCACTAAATTTGTATTCTTGATGCGGGCAGCCCGTGGTATGGGGCTTTTATCTAGAGCCCGGTTCCATGGACGACCCTTCGAAGCCAGAGTTGTCGACCATTGGTGGAAAAACGACGGTGTCGAACATGAGTGGTGGAGAAATGACGTTGGGAGGTGAAACGACGGTTGGTGGAGAAACGAAGACCGGAGACAATGTCGGTGAAGCCCACAGAATATAAGCCTTCCATATTGACGATCCAATGACAAATATTTTTTTTTGATAAATGATGATTTATTGATAGACTTTGAAATAAAGGAAATTACTAAGCCTGGAATAAAAACCTAATAACCTTCAGAGAAACAAGCAAAAGAAAATCAATTCCTGCGAGAAAGTAGAATGTAACAAGAGGGAGAATTCAACCAAGTGAGGAGGTCGACATTTTCCTGAAGATCCCCTGCCATCCTGCAGATACTGAAAGAGTGAAGCTGAAGTTTGTAAAAGATGGAATCCAAACTCTACACAGAACTCCTGAAAAGCACAGCATTTCTATGTATCCAAATGTGCCAGAAACAAAGATAACCCACTTTCAACCACACCTGCTGGAGAGGCCGAACTAACCCTCTCCAAGAATAGAGCATGGCGACGCAATCCCCTGGGATTACCCATAAGAAAGACCACCAGCGAAATACTCTGGTCCATAATGACCAAGCAAAGGTGCAATGCAAGAATAAATGAGCACAATCTTCAAAAACTTTGCAACATAAGCTACAGAGCATATCCTACAAGGAAATACGAACACCTCGATCCTCCAAAAAAGACTTTGTTGGAATGGCATTATGAACCATTAACCAGATCAAAGAGCTATATTTTGGAGGGAGGTTTTTGACCCAAAGAAAGCTAGCCCAAGGCTCAGGGGGAAGCAGAAGAATCTTAGTTCCTAGTTTACACCATATTATGCAGTTTGTACGTGAAACGGTGGTGGTCACGATGATATGTGTATTGGAAGTACGAGCGATAAGGGTGATCCCATTCTCCCTCTTGTGGTGGACGTAAACGCAAGACTGGCCACTTGTTCCATTCTGTTAGATAAACTTTCAGTGGCCAGATTTCAAGGATGTGTATGCGGCTCTCTAAGGTATCTATGTCCCGACCGCCCTCATAATACAATACAATTTGGGAGTATTTGTGCCTCCCGTGTGGTGTACGGGAGAGGTGTTGTGTCGGTCCAAAGCGGTCAGACTTGAACGACCGACCACTTCTTCCACTCATGAAGATAAAGCTCAAGTACTTGAGTATATTTTCCTTCGAGATCTTCATGCGTCGTCTTGTCATGGAGATCTGTACCCTTGATCGTATCATATGTTGGTGGTGGTACTAGGTTGGACGTCGAGATAAAAGGCGTGGACCAGGGTGGGGCGGTAGTGGTTGCGGTACTAGGATGAAGGGTGGGGGTAATATCAGTGTATGGTTCGAGATCAGGGTTGGCGGCGACAGGTCGGGCTTCACCGTGGTGTCATGAGACATCTTCATATACCTCCAGATTCTATCATTCCATGACATGGTGGTTAAGCACAGTGGTATAGGTGGTTAAGATT
The DNA here is from genome assembly GCA_963921825.1 of Erodium maritimum. NCBI lineage: Eukaryota > Viridiplantae > Streptophyta > Magnoliopsida > Geraniales > Geraniaceae > Erodium > Erodium maritimum. Next base: position 37,289,436 of record OY997592.1, on the reverse strand, counting down.
GGTTGTGTGCGCGGTTGGCTGTGAGGTAGCGGGTGGTTTGTGGGTGGTGCACAATAACGACTAGGGAGATTGTTGAGGAATAGTTTTTCATATAAAAAATTAATATATAAAAAAACATTTTTTAAATCAAAATTTTGTTTTAAAAAATCATTTTTATATTTTAAACAAATTTAAAATAAAAAAAAATGCATCCACATAAGTGTGCACAAGTGAATCCATCTCTAATTCTATTTTCATTCTTCAATCTTCATACTTCCATTTTCAAAATTTTTTGTTTCAAACTAAATCCACATAGGCATGCACAAGTGAATCCATTAATTATCATCTTCATTCTTCAAACTCTTCACCTCTTTCATCTCTACTTCCATCATTTTGTTCCTCAAAATCAATCTAAACTCATATCCCTTGTATCTTCTAATTTTTCACTCAGGATGTAGACTGAATCCAGAATCACCATACCCATCTCCCAAAACTCAAAACTCCACTATCTATCCGAACTTTCAGACCCATCAAAATCAGACCCATCTCGGATTTTCGGTCCAACAATCAGAGGATTTGAGAAGTTGAAGTGATGGTGTTCAACAGAGAAGCGAGCTCGTCCTCCCTCACGTATCCTCTCGACTGAGAGCAGCGAGTTGCTGGGGAAATCGAACCAGCCTCTGAGCTCCCAGTTCAAGACCTTCGCCAACGTCTTCATCGCCGTTAGAAAACATAAACTAGCCATCTTGACTTTGCACCCCAACGTTCCGTCTTCCTTGACTTAACTCAATGCAGTATCACCGATCTTTGACTTTGCTCATAGTAGCTCACAAATAGCCTGCAAACCATAGCCCTCAATCCTCCGCCTTTGTTGACATTGTAGTATAATCTTAGCTTTTATAAACTCATGTATTGTAAGCATATGAAACACAACTATCATCAAGTACAACATCCTTTAATATCAGTTTCATTCTTCCATCCACTTTCCAAATTAACATTTGTATCAGAGCTTTGGTATGCTTTTCAAATTTTCCGTGGTTTTACCCACTCGTTAATTTCTGAATGTAACAAGTGGACAAGGCATCAACAAGATAGAAAAATTCGTTTTCAACTCATCCGCTTCCAGACCGAATTTGTTAAGGATTCAGGGGGGCACTTGCACCCCCCCCCCCCCCCCCCCCCAAACCTCAATTAAGTGCCCTGCCCTCAACTTTTGGTAAAAAAAAAAAAAATATTAATATCTAATTTTTTTTATCCTATTCTGATATTTTATGTGTATTATATTTTTTTCACTTTTTAATTGTATTACATTAAATAGTTTTTAAATTTCAGTTTTTTATATACTATTTTTTCGTAATTATTTTATATTTTATAGTATTTAAGTTTCTTAATTTGTGTAAAAGTTTAATTTCAATCATTTTTTTAAATTGAAGACTATTATTAATGTGAGTTTAGATATTGTTTATGGTCTGAGACTATTTTTAATTTGAATTTAGTAATGTTGAAAATTATTACAATCATAGAAAGAGATTTCAAAAAAAAAATGACTCGATAATTTTCAACAATAAGAAGAAATCGAGTTAGAAGTCAATGAATATCGTTTATGTCTTTCGTAAAAAAAACCGTATACGTCAAGATTTTTATTTAATTTTATTGTATTATCAATTAAAGTGTTTTACAATATTTTCAAAATCTGAAACTTCGACATCATATTTTGTAATAAGTATTAGTTATTATCTTTCTATACAATATTAAAATTTTAATATTTTTCTATATTATTCTTACGTCAATTATTATTGTAATAAATAAAAAATTAGTGGCCCCCTCGTTGAAAAACCTAGATCCGCCACTGCCCGCTTCCACTTCCCGGTAATTATCCCACGCCAGGATTGTTTGCATCCACCCGTTTCGGCGAGCCACACCACCCGTTCCGGCAAGCCACACCACCTCAGTCGCCGACCATGCGAGGTCCATTCTTGCCCTTGCTCGAGGCAAACACATATGCTGCGTATAAATCTCCTTCGCTGCTTGTCGGTGTCACCGAAATTTTCAACGGAGAACTTCCGGTTCCAATTGTGTTGTTCTGCCCGACAGTGCTCTGTTTCATACCGGAGAGTAAGTCTCTGCTGCTTCTTTTCCATGCCGTTGGCTGCTCCGTCCGGCCACCATGGCGTTTCCATCCGCTGCTCCGTCCGGTCACCTTGGTGGCACTGATACTTTTGCCATGCAACTGTTTTTCTCAAGTTCCCGATGTTGATCCGTGTGACCTGCTGCTGCAACTCTTTGTGTGGTTGGTCTCTCTCATATTCGCTTGTCCGTGGTCAAATTTTTTGCAGAGAAATAAAGAACAGAGGCTCTCCAAATTTATTTTGGATGGAGGCAAAAGATAAAATAAATGAGGAGTACTAAATGGGTAGCTGCAAGGTAATTAATGTGTTGTTGGACAGTACAACCTGAGAAGACAAATCAATTATGCAGAGAAAATATAGGGAGACACGCAATCTGTGGAAATTGCAGCACCCATCAAATGGAGTACACGCTCCAGCAAAGTCAAATAGTTCCTACCATGCGTGCGTGAACGCGCCATCAGCTCCCCTCTTGGACGCGCATGTCCACACGAGCCTTATAGGAAGATTCGGAAAACAAAAAGTTGTTTCAAGTTTCGATCTAAGTTTGCCGTCGTTCCGACTAGTATTCTAAAGTCGAGTTTCTGCTCCGTTCTGATCGGAGAGTCATTGTCGTCGTTCCGACCGGCGTTTCAAAGTCGTGTAGCTGCTTCGTCCCGACCGGAGAGTCATTGTCGCCGTTCCGACCGGCGTTCCAATTCGTGTAGCTGCTCCGTTCCGACCGGAGATCCATTGTCGTCGTTCCGACCGGCTGTTCATGTGTTGCTACTTGCTACTCTGTTCCGACCAGATAGCCTTCCCGCAGTTTCGACCGGCGGTTCAAAAGTCGTGTTGTTGCTCCGTTCCAACCGGAGTCATTGTCGTCGTTCCGATCGGCGTTCCAAGTCATGTAGCTGCTCCGTTCCGACCGGCTGTTCATGTGTTGCTACTCTGTTCCGACCAGATAGCCTTCCCGCAGTTCTGACCGGCGGTTCAAAGTTTGTTCCTGCTCCGTCCCGACCGGAGAGCCATTATCGTCGTTCCGATCGACGTTCCAAGATCGTGTTGCTGCTCTGTTTCGACTAGAGAGCTATTTGAGCCGTTCCGACCGGCTATTTTCCTGTTGTTGCTCCGTCCAACCGAGATCTATTTGAGCCGTCCCGACCGGCAATTCTTGTGTTGCTACTCTGTTCAGATTGGGGATCTACTTGAACCGTTCCGATCGGATAGCTATTTGTCGTCGTTTCGACCAAAGATTCGAGCCGTTTCAACAGTCCGTTTGTGTGTTGCTGCTCTGTTCCGACCAGAGAGCTATTTGAGCTGTTTTGACCGGGCATTTTTAAGTTCTTGTCACTGCTCCGATTCGATCGGAGATTCGAACCGTTCCGACCGCCTGATCATGTGTTGCAGCTCGGTTCCGACCAGAGAGCATTCCCGCAGTTCAGACCGCGTTCCAAGTTTATATTGCTGCTCCGTTCCCACTAGAGAGCCACCGTAGTCCGCGCTTTCCGTTGCAGTCCTTCAGTCTACAGACGCAGATCGATCTTCATAACGTTGTCGTCTTTTCTAAAGCAATTGTTCGGTCTTCGTGCCTTGGGTAATCGTTGTGATCTCTGTAGTGCCATTTGTTCTTGTTGTGTTCTTGTGTCGATCAACAAGATATTCCCGTTCCGCTTCGATCGGAAGGGTATTCGTAGTCAACATACTGTCTCGTCAGTCTATGTGTGACCATTTTAGAAGGTTCCGTCCTTCGAGCAGTTCCATGTGCTCCGTACGTGCAGAGTTTCTAACCGTCCCTAAGCTCATCGAGACATTTTCAGTGTTTAGCAAGAAGACCTCAACTCTCATGAAGCATCAGATTACTCGTCCATTTTCACTTCCGTCAACCGCAATACTCAGGCGAGCTCTATATCCATTTATCAAGACTCAAGTGAAGTTCAAAGTCAAGTCTGATTTCAGAATTCAGGTCCAGTTCTATATCGATTCAAATTCAATTTTGGTTTATCACCATATTGAGTTTGAGGGGGCGTGTTAGAAAACATAAACTAGTCATCTTGACTTTGCACCCCAACGTTCCGTCTTCCTTGACTTGACTCAATGCAGTATCACCGATCTTTGACTTTGCTCATAGTAGCTCACAAATAGCCTACAAACCATAGCCCTCAATCCTCCGTCTTTGTTGACATTGTAGTATAATCTTAGCTTATATAAACTCATGTATTGTAAGCATATGAAGCACAACTATCATCAAGTACAACATCCATTAATATCAGTTTCATTCTTCGATCCACTTCCCAAATTAACAGCCATCGTCGACGTATGTGTCCTCGGCCTCCCATACACCTTCAAGCGAACTGGATGAGTCTTAGGGATTTCCAGATTTGTTCTTCAGGTTTTACAAAAAAGAAGAGAGATTAAAATGGAAAATAAGAAATAAAATTAAAGAAAATGAATTCAAAATAAAGATTAAAAAAAGGAATTGTAAGGTTGTGTAATATAAGAAGGTAGTTGAGAGTATATTCGTCATTTAGCAAGAAAAGACTATCAGAGTTGGACGGAAAGAGATAAATTGTTACAAGATGAAACATTAGAATATATATCAGTTAAAAAAAATACATAAGGGCATATACCACATGATGTGCCAAATTAAGTTAATCATTTTCCGTATGCAAAATTTTCCTTGTGACATAAAATGAGCTGTAACCAGATAACTATACTAAATAAGGAACAATAGAAATGGGACCTTTAAAGGGAGATTTCTTAATATTCAAAAATAAAACTGAACCAAACATCCAATGGTTATCTTATTCACAACATTCAGTTCAAACCATGAAACGGGCTCACATAAATGAATAGACTTTGCACTTTCCTTGTTGCCAAAGGATCGGTATCACTGTTGATGTAGATCAAAGAGGTCCTGGGAATGTTCCATTTTCCCTCTGCTCGTTCCATCGTGCAACCTACAATAGTTGATCCAAAATTAGGTTTTACATGGTGGCAGATATTGTTCAGACCTTTCTCTCACATCTCAATACTAATAAACATCAGTGTTATAAAAGTCCCTGTTTAGGCCACATTTCCTTGTTGGCCGACCCGATTAATTCGACTAATCCTAGATTAATTCCCGTTTAGTCCCCGATTAATCTCCAAAAGGCCCTAGCCGCCCGACTAGCGCCTAGCGATTTTTAGAAGCTTGATAAACATATACAACCCTCGAATACAAAACAATTTACACGGCCCCATTGGTTCCCACAACGTTGGAATAAAATAGTAGTATGTGTGGCGTATCATGGCACAGTCCACCATCTTCCCAAAACCTTTTTCCAAATACAATGATAAGTCTCAAAGCAAGAATTGAAAAACAAAAAATCACAACATTATTTGTTCAGTTCAAGTAGGAAAGGAAATTCTGGATTAGTACATAAAATGATAAACAAATCTGAATCGGACATAAATCCTTCTTAATTCTTATGACCTAATGCTTACATTTGCATCTGTTTAGCAGATAGATAATATAGTAACAAAGAATCTATAGAATACATGCAACCAGAAAGTGACTATTGTGCAAAAGCTGATTAGCACACTCACATCATGCTATCTTCTAGTACACCAATGATACAAATATAAGCTGAACTTGCATGAGGGGTGATTTTGCATGAAAAGTGTCTCGATTATTTGTAGAGAGAACGTACAGTTTGAACATTGATTTTTTTTCCCACTTTTAAGTTTTGACTATTGAAGACAAGGCCTAGTCTACAACTGAATCTGATAATAGAAATGAAAATTTTAATCATGAAAAAAAGGGGGGAAATCAATAAATCAGTCTGCTATGACAGCGTTGCTATTCGATTAGTTGCCATAATTTAGTAAGTACCTTTCTTTTCTCAACTTATTATCAGTCCCGAATGAATGCCAAACATCTAACATGAAATACATTCCACAACAACAGTTCACTTCAAATCCGCAACAGTACAATAAGTTCGATATACTCACCCATTCATCTGGGCACAAGGAACGGTAGTACTTGGCAAACTTTTGACATTCAACAGCTTCGTCGCCTTTTGCTGACAAGCATCTGCAGTAAATACAAGTGTGATAAGGCATTACTCTATACTTATTCTCAATCCAAACCTACCTGCTAACTGACCCATTACTACCGATAATACCTGTGAAACTCAATGTAGCGTGTGAAACAATGTCTGGTTTGATTTGTTGTAGGGAACCGGAAGTCAGCAGGGGCTGTTTTCAGCTCAATCTGGGACATAAGACAGCAAAAAAAATGATCTAATTTAATAAACAGGAATGTTAGAGAACACAAGGAATCAAATTAATTCATGTTTGTGACCAGCCCCACCAAACAAAAAGGGTAAACTTCACAAAGCCGCATACAACTATACACGATTATCGAATACATATACGGCCCCTCTAACTTTCCTAAAATTTTCAACGTTAGATTTTTGGTCAAAAAATCTGTTAATTTGTTATGAAATAACGATAATACCCTCACCTTAGAGCATGTACAACGGGCTAGCCCTGATGCTCGGCTCGCGTTTTTTGCGGGCCGCAGGACGCGGGCCGTCCCGTTGTGGGGCGGCAAAAATGCAGCCCGCGTCCCGCAAAAACGCGGGCCGGGCCGAGTCCCATGTCCCACAACCACGGGACGGGCCGAGACCCGCGTCCCGTGTCCTTCGGACAGTCACTCCTGTGTCGCCACGCGTCCTATTTTTTTTAATACGAAAAATCAGATTTAAATAAATATGATTGGTCCACTCACAATACAAACCTCACATCCAAGCCCCATTGTAAAACACCCACTATTTTCAGTCCCGAGTCCCATTATTTTTTCCAATCAGCATACGAGGCTTACATACGAGCCTCACATACGAGCCTTTCCATTGTACATGCTCTTATACCCTTAATGTCAACCATAACTATCAAAGAATTACGAAAATACCATTATACATATAATTTTTTTATATAAATCTGTTTTTTCATAAAAATAAAATCAAAATCAAGAAAAATTAAAATTAAAATTTATAAAAATAAATTAAAACCAGAATAATTTATTTTTTGTCTTTCACTTATATTATCTTTACTCTTTATTTTCTCTTTTAAAAAATAAAAATTTAAAAAGAATGTGAACAGCCAGTTTGAATCAGATCTCAGACCTGTCTCTCCGATCAAAGCAAATTGTTTGGTCTTTCGGGTGATAGCAAAATTCTAGAACCGGATAACATCGTGCTTGGAATCGGACTTGGTTCGTGGCCCGCCAACTGAGCCTTTTCAATCTAGCCATCCACCCCATCCGACACCGAAATCGGTTTGTAGTAGGGTTTCTGCAATAATTTGAAGAACAAAGAAGATGGGTGATAAGAGAAGGAGCGGTGTGAGGAAGGAAGCCCCGTGGCGGCGAACGGCTCTGGTTCGTGGACGACGACAATCTCTATTTCTCGCCATGAAGATGTAGTGGTTCCGAGATCTGAGACCCACGACAACACGATTTGACAGAGCCGTGCTGAGAGAAGCGTGGCGGAGAAGGGGCTCAGAGAACGTCTTCCCCAACGAGGTCCTTCTCGGCGACGTTCCTTTACATTTATGTACGTATCCGATAATCATGTATAGTTGTATACGGCTTTGTGAAGTTTACCCAAACAAAACCTAAAGCCTTTTTGAGACATGTCTAACATGTATGAATACATTTGAAAGCAAAACAATTTTCACCCTATGATGAGTATAGTTTTGGCTTGACCTCCCCTATACATCCATATCCCTTTGAATATCCCTTTGCGGCCACCCGGCCTCAGGGGCATTGGCAGATATAGAACCGAGGGTCCTCAAAATAAGCTTAGTTTTAGCATTTCCTTTTACAAATCACCAAATTTATAATTCAAAATCGGAATTGCACATTGTAGAAGATAAATCCTAAGAAACGTCCCAGATGCCTAATAATTTCTTCTCCTTGTCCTCGTTCATTCCCAACATCCAGAAAAAAGAAAAGAAAATGGAACTCTCATATTCCTAATCACCAAACAATCACATCGAATAAAAAGGCAAAACAGCAACATATCTAACTGAGATGGATGCGAATATACAAAACCACTCGCGATAAATCTAAAAGACGCATCGTGCATTAGATCTCTAATCCGTTTGAATGTAGAGAAAATAGTCGGGGAGATATGGGATTCGATAAAAAAATAAATAGATTGGAAGCTTACCTCGGCCATGACCGATCTGATGAATCCGCAAAGAGAAAAGGTGAGAGAGAGATGACGATGGGCAGGTCTAGGGAGAGGGACGACTGGTGGAATATAAATTTCAGTCCGGTTCGTATGGTAACCATTTACTAATGTTGACAAGGTCCCACCAGGCCCAGGGTGCTTCTCACTAAACGAATCAAATGTTTGAACCAAATTATTTTTCTAAATTTCTTACGGAAGCATACGTTTTTCTTACGTCGGGAGAGGAATTGGCTTAAATATACCTTAAATCGGAAAAACACACGAAACGACAAGGGATAAGAGGGGTTCAAGTTCCCTAAATAGTGATTCTCAGACCATATACATCGACGGGGCAAAAGGTCGGGGGCACGAAGCAGCGAGTTCGGGGTGCGGGGCGGAGGGTGTGCAGAGTACGGGGCACGAACCCGTGCCTCGCGAGGCCGGGTCCTGACCGCGAAGCACAAACCTGCCTCGTGCCCTGCGGGTTCGTGCCTCGCCCTCCGCCTCTCTCCTGTTGACGTGTGGCGGGTCCGCACAAAGAAATGTTCGTTGCTTTCGCAACGGTCGGTTCAACGGATACATTTTTTAGTTCAAAATTAATACAAAAAACATTTCTCCCCCACCTATAAATACCTCCCACCCCATTTTATCCAATCCACAACACCTTTCTCCAAAATTCTCTCAATATTTTCTCTCCAATTATCATATTTTTGTGATAAGAAATGTCCGACGATGTGGTTCAAATGATGGAGGAGCTCAAAGCCGAAAAACGTCAGAATGAAGCCGAACTTCGTGCTTGGGAGCAAGGACTCCGACGAAGGAGCGATAGAATGGTAGAGAGAGCAATGCCCCAATTCAATTCATGGAGGAAAAGGATCGAAAGAGGGGAAGGTTCCCGACGAGAGATTGACAGAAGTTGTACCAAAGGCCGCGACCAACTGATGGAGGATTATTTTGTCAAGAACCCGACCTATGGGCCCGAACTGTTCAGGCGGCGATTTCGCATGTCTAGACCATTATTTATACGGGTTATGGAAGTGGTAGCGGCTCATGACGATTACTTTGTTCAGAAGCGGGACGGTGCGAGACGATTGAGGTTATCAATGCACCAGAAATGCACCGCCGAGATACAAATGCTAGCATATGGGTGCTCTGTCGATTCATTGGACGACACACTACGTATGGGGGTAAGTACGATAATTAAATGTGTTAGACATTTATGTACAACCGTTATTGAGGTTTTCATGGAGGTTTACCTGCGCAAGCCGAATGAGGCTGACATGCACCGATTACTCGATTCGGGGCAGAGCCAAGGGTCCCCCCGATATGATTGGTAGTCTTGACTGCATGCATTATGAGTGGAAGAATTGCCTAGTCGCATCGCAAGGAGCACACGAACGTGGAGATCACGGGAATCCAACCATTATGCTGGAAGCGGCTACGTCCCGTGATACGTGGATTTGGCATGCGTATTTCGGGATGCCTGGCTCGAACAACGTCATTAACGTCCTCACCGTCGGCCACTTATTCGACGACGCTTTCTATGGTCGTGGATTACGAGCTCAAAGGGCGTCGCTATGATCGCCCGTATTATTTAGTTGACGGCATTTACCCCACATAGAGTCGGTTCGTGAAGTCGATTCGCCATCCCCATACTCACAGACACAAGTTGTTTGCCAAATGCCAAGAACGTGCTCGAAAAGATATTGAACGGGCTTTTAGAGTCCTCCAAGCACGGTGGCACATAATCTCAAGACCCACTCGTGTATGGAAGAAGACGACTTTGGCTGACATGATGCATGATTGTATCATTCTACACAATATGATTGTGGAGGGTGAACACGACCGCTACGAAGTAGAGGATGACGAATTGTATTTTGAGCCCCCTCTGGAACTACCAGATTTGGAACCACATCAACGATGGCATTAAGGAGTTCCCTTGTCATACCAAGTTGAGTTGCGTTCTCGAATCAGCGTCATTAATTATGCGACCCATCGGCAACTCCAACATGACCTTATGGAGCACATATGGAGTCGGTTTGGAGCGAATTACCGTGGCTCAGACAACGACTCGGATTCGGACGACTGAGATGATTCCTTTAATAAATTTGATGTACTAAAAGCATTTTAATGTTCGGGGATTAGTGAAATTTCAAGTTTATTAATTATTTTTGCATTTTTGTTAATTTATTTATCTATTTCTCAATTTTATTTCAATTTTATTTAGTAGTTATTGTTTTAAATATGAATTTAATAAATTCAGCAAAAACATAATTAATTATCCAATCAGCACTTCTACAAAGCAAGATCCCCATACCTGCCCTTCTTGATGTGGAACACTCTCAGTTTTAGGGGAACAGGAGCACAATCCATCCTAGTCAGCACATAAATCTACTCCTTGCTCCCTACTTCCTGCTGAAAAAAGCATGAGCTGATGATAACACGTTACGTGGTGTTGATGTAGGAAAAAATAGTCATTGGTTTTGTCAAGACCATTTAACCTTTTTTTTTAAAATAAGTAAAAAAAGAAAAATCTGATTTTTATATTATAAATATCTCAAAATTTCCTTATAGTGTTCAGACTTCATTCATCTCACCTACAATCTAAAAAGGGTTATTTACGATAAGGTACCCTAATGTTTCGTCCACGAAAGATAAGGTACCCTAATGAATTTTTTGTCCGATAAGGTACCCTAATGGTTCGTCCACGAACGATTTGGTTTAATGTTGTTAAAAAACTAACAGAATTATGTAGAAGGACTATTTTGCCCTTTGACATTTCAGTTGACTTTTGACTTAAGAGTGAAATGACCATTATACCCTCAGTTATTATTTTTCCTTAATTTATATTTTCTAATTATTTTTAATTTTCAAAATAAAATAAATAAATTATATATTTTTTTAAAGTTATATTTTTTAAAAACTGAATTTTGTTTTTATTTTTTAAAATCAGATTTTTATATTTAAAAATCAGTTTATATTTTTTTTCATAATTAGTTTTTTTGTATATTAAAAAATCATATTTTATATTTAAATATCAGTTTTTATTTTTTTTAAATCATTTTTTATTTTCAAAAATCATATTTATGTTTAAAAAAAATTATTTACATTAAAAATATAAATTCAGATTAAAAAAAATTAAAAACAATTTTAAAAAATCAATTTTATTTATATTAAAAAAAGGGTACTGTTCACCCATCGTCCCCGCCCCCCCTCCGGCGTCGCCTCCTCCTCCTCCTCCGTCGTCTCCGGCCACCCCGTCCACCGCCATCGTCCCCGGCCACCCACCCCCTCTCACTGCCGCCTCCTCCTCCCTCTTCCACCTCTCCCCGTCCTCGAATCGCAGAGCTTCTGCGATTCGAGGACGGGGAGAGGTGGAAGAGGGAGGAGGAGGCGGTAGTGAGAGGGGGTGGGTGGCCGGGGACGACGGCGGTGGACGGGGTGGCCGGAGACGACGGAGGAGGAGGAGGAGGAGGCGACGCCGGAGGGGGGTCTGGGACGATGGGTGAACAGTACCCTTTTTTTAATATAAATAAAATTGATTTTTTTAAAAACTAAAAATGATTTTTGAATTTTTTAATATTTAATATTGTAATATTTTGTATTTTTTTTAATATTTTTAATATTTTAAACTTTTTATTATTATTTTAAAAAAATTAATTTTTAAAATTTTAAAATTTTAAATTTATTTATTTATTTATTTTTATTGTCTATCAAATTTATAAGCTTAAAATAAGAAATGGTAAAATCGTCATTTCACACCCCACTTAACTGCACATGTCTATTTTAGAGGAATATTCCGTTAGTTTTTAACGGAATATGCCAATTTTAAACCAAATCGTTCGTGGACGAATCATTAGGGTACCTTATGGGACAAAAAATTCATTAGGGTACCTTATCGTTCGTGGACGAAACATTAGGGTGCCTTATCGTAAATAACCCAATAAAAATACGTTTTCTCTCTCGTTTTTGTGATCGAATTATGGTTGATTTCAAAGAGAACTTTCGTGCAATAGAGACACGAGTCTGGCGAAGAACGGAGCAGCTCAGAGCAAGAATGCAGCCTCAGATGGACGCATTGAGACAAAGGGTCGAAAACGGGAAACCCTCCCGAAGAGAGATTAACAGAGGTCGTGTCAAAGCCCACGAACGATTAATGAGGGATTATTTTTTTGACGACTCTACATACGGTCCCGAGATGTTTAGGCGTCCATACTGTATGAGCCTCCTTTTTTTTATTCAGGTTATGGAAAAAGGTAACAGAGCATGACGAATACTTCATGCAAAAGACAGACGCTTTCGGGCGCATGAATTGATCAACGCACCAAAAATATACCACCGTAATATTAATGCTAGCGTACGGGGGCCCGGCCGATTAGATGGACGAAGCACTGCAATTGATGTAACTACCATACTCAAATGTGTGCAACGGTTTTGCAAGGCAGTTGCTGAGGTATTTATGGAGGAGTACAAGCGAGCACAAAATGCGGAGGACTTGACCCGACAGTTGGACCCGGGATACAAGTGAGGGTTTCCCTATGTGATTAAGAGTCTTTGTTGCATGGATTGGGAGTCAAAGAATTTCCCAATCGCATGGCAAGGAGCCTTCGGCGAGGAGATAACCACTGCCGTCCAACCATGATGCCAAAAGTTGGAGCATTCCGTGATTTATGGATTTGACATGCATATTTTGGCGTCTCTGGCTCGAACAATGACATCAACGACAGACACTTATTCAATGATGTTATTACAAGTCGTGACTATGTCGTGGACTACGAGATCAACGGGACTCGATACGACCGGCCTTATTATTTGGTTGATGGCATTTACCCAACCTAGAGTTGGTTTATGAAGACGATTCGACATCCCATCCAACCCAAAGAGTAATTGTTTGCTAAAGTCCAAGAAGGTGATTGCTAAGACATTGAGCGAGTTTTTGGAGTCCTTCAAACACGGTGGCATATAATTTCCCGCACCGCTCATGTTTGGGAAAAGTATACATTGTTTGATATCATGTATACTTGTATAATTCAAAACAATATATAATTGTAAAGAAGGAACATGATCGGTATGATAAATGAGCTAAACAATGTAATAACTAGCCCTATCCGGACATATTTAATTGGACACCACCAGAATTATGGCACCATGGAGGGCCCTTATCTTAGTAACAATACTTGACCACTCAAGGACATCTCAAAAATGATAACATCCACCAGAAACTCCAAGATGACCTTATTGAGAATATATGATATCGCTTTGAAGCGGATTACATGTGTGATAGTTGGAAAATACTAATTATCATGTCACCAAACAAGAATCCCTAAAAGAACTCTACGTAAAAAAGCCACAATGTGAAAATCGGCAATTTTTTAAATCGATTCATCAGTGAGATTCCAATATAATTTTGATGAATTTGAACCTCTATAAAAAAAAAAGCACGATGTGTATGCTCTAATTGTAAAGAACATCTAGCGTTGACAATGTCCCAACAGGCCTAGGGTTATCACTAAACCAATAAAATACTTTATCCATATTATTTTTCTAAAATTCTTATGGGAGCATACATTTCTCTTACGTAATTATATTACATGTTTCATCACCTACTTTTAGTTTTCGCTAAACCATACGGTGAGTAACTCGACCATATTTCAAATCATTTTTTCAAGAGCACTCACGGGAAGTTGATTTGGCTCTGAAATTCTGTCAAAACCATCTGAAAAGTTAAAATGTTTGGTCTATTATATATAAACGGGTCTAGCACTACGTGAATCAGAATGTGTGATGTAGACCGCTTACGAATATGTCGACGTTGGCAGAAATGACAGAAGACCTGATTCTGCAAAGAAGACTTTGACCAGCGAATACTATGCCGCCATGTGCCCCGATTTTGTGTGATGAATCTGACCAGCGAAGCGGATTCGTCCATGTGGGCAACGAATCCACCATTTTTTTTTAAAGAAGTTAATTAGAAAGGCGAATTTATCTCACATTTCACTATAAATAGTCATCAAACTTACAAAAAAAAATCACACCAATAGGGGCACCATTGATGGGACATGGTTCGAGAATGATGATGTGTTGTAATTTTGACTTTTTTTGTGACATTAGAGCGATTCGATTTGTTAGCATTATGATACCTAGTTGCATTACACCAACTAATTAAGGAAAAAAAAATCAAAACAGTTAGACCCTACTATGATGCTCCAATTGTTTAAGAGCATGGACATCATGGAGAACATATATAGGGGATCAGGATTCGTAATTCATGTGGTGACGAGGACGAATTGTGATGCGAACCCCTGAAACTTAGAGAGCACCACATCAAGGGGATCATGTATGGGGATTATGGTTTGTAGAAGTGCTGAGTGGATGCTGACTGGATAATTAATTATTCTTTTGCTGAATTTTTTAAATTCATATTTCAAACAATAAATACTAAATAAATTGATTTTTTATAATATTAATTAATTAACTAAAATGCAAAAATAATTAATTAACTAAAATTGATAATTAAACTTGAAATTTCATTACTCCCCGAATAGTACATCAAACTACAATGCTTTTAGTACATCAAATTTATTAACTCATCTCATTAGTCGTCGTTTGAGTCTCGTCGTCGGACATTTTTGATCGAAATAAATATGAAAAATTGGAGAGGAAAAATAGAGAGAATTTTGAGAAAAGTATTGGTGGTTTGATGAATGGGGTGAGGGGTATTTATTAAAGGTGGGGAAAAAGTGTGTTGTTGTATTTTAAATTATATTATTTTGATTAAAAAAATTCCCATTGGAATCACCACGTGGCGGGCTCTCATTGGTGGCCGGAAAACTCACGCACCGCGCACCACGAACCACATTTGTGGTTCGCGGTACGCACCGCGACTCAAATTGCGAGTATGTGGTTCGCGATTCATGCACACCACATCGTGCGAATCACGAACCACTAACCACAAACTCGCGATTCGTGGTCCGCAAGGATGATTTGTACGATGTAGCTGCTCTAAGAACTACTAAAATTCCTCATTAATTTTAGGGAAAATTTCATTTTACCACCCTGATAAATATTTAATTTCAGTTTAATACCCTGACATAAATTTTTTTCACTTTCATACCCTAACCAAACTTTTAATTTCACTTTGATACCCAGCCGGGTAAAATGTCTATAATACCCCTAACTATTACTCAAATTTTCAAACTCATGCCATTGGTTCAGAATTTGAAAATAAGTGAAATGACAATAATACCCTTCATTGTTAGGGTGTTAAAACGAAAAGTTTCTTTCAAAATTTTCAAATTTTAAAAAATCACTTTTTATTTTTACTAATTCATTTTCTATTTATGAAAATTATTTTTAATTAAATTTTTTTATTTTTTATTTTAATTTTTTTTATAAATTCAGATTTTAATATAAAAATCATATTTTAATATAAAATATATATAAATTCATATTTTAATTTAAAAAATACATAAAAATTAGTTTTTTATTATAATTTCATTAATATTTTATTATATATATATATATATATATTTTTTTTTTTCATTTTCTACAAAAAAAAACATTTTTCTCTCTCCTCCTCATCTTTGTCTCTCTCTCTCCTCCTTATCTTCGTCCCCCTCTCATAACTCATCTTTCCCAGAGAGTGGAGCTCGTCATCTTGCCCAGAACACAAATTGGGGCAAAAACACAGCAATATCAAAATCGATTTTCAATTTTTGATCGGAGTAGTCGGAGCCGACTTCTTCTTCTAGAAAGAGTGGAGCTCGTCGATCGTCTGCGCCTTCACCGGCGTCGCGTTGTCGTCGTGGCACACCGCCTCCATCGTCGTCGTAACCTTCTTCTCCGCCCTAGCTATGTACTCTTCGGGGTAGATTGGGGATCGGAGTGGTTCGTGCGACGGCGCCGGAGAAGACGTAGAGCTTCGAACTTGGAGGGCTTGAGTCGGAGATGGCGGTGAGTATTTTTCTGTGGTTTCATTTTGAGTTTGCAACTCAGTCGATGGGTATTTTGAGTTGCAAACTCAGTAACATTGATGGGTATTTTTCTGATATTTTGTTTTAGATTCGTCAGATCTGAATTTTTTTTGGGGGGTTTATGGTTAGGAAAAGGAGTTGTACCAGAGATGACAAAGGTGTCTAATTTGGGTGTTCTTGAGGTTGAAGAAGGGTATAAAGTTAAAAAGGAGTTTGAAATTGAAACCAGACTCATTCCGACGTTGAAGAAGGGTATGACTTGAAAAAAAGTAAAATAAAGTTTTCTAATTAAGATATGAATTAATTCTGAGAGGAGGGCGAATATAAGGAGGAGAGGGAGAGACAAAGATGAGGGGAGAGAAAAATGTTTTTTTTTTGTAGAAAATGAATATATATATATAATAAAATATTAATTAAATTATATAAAAAACTGATTTTTATATATTTTTTAAATTAAAATATGAATTTATATATATTTTATATTAAAAATATGATCTTTTATACTTTTTTATATTAAAATCTGAATTTATAAAAAATTTAAAATAAAAAATAATTTTCATAAATAGAAAATGAATTAATAAAAATAAAAAGTGATTTTGTAAAATTTGAAAATTTTGAAAGAGACTTTTCATTTTAACACCCTAACAATGAAGGGTATTATTGTCATTTCACTTATTTTCAAATTCTGAACCAGTGGCATCAGTTTGAAAATTTGAGTTATAGTTAGGGGTATTATGGACATTTTATCCGGTTGGATATGAAAGTGAAATTAAAAGTTTGGTTAGGTTTGAAAGTGATAAAAATTTATATTAGGGTATGAGAGTGAAATTAAATGTTTGGCATGGTGGTAAAGTGAAAATTTCCCTTAATTTTATAAATATAGAATAAATAAATGACTAATATTATATTAGTTATTTTTCTTTAGAGAAATGATGATATTATTAATTTAAAGCAATCTGGTGCCCACAAACGTGAGAATCACCATACATAAACCAATCTAACAGAATTGGAAAGGCAAGTGCAGAAAAATATATTTTTCTCTTAGACATAATGGCAGTCGGGTGGGCGGGGCTGCGGTAGCATCCATGGACACCGATACAGTATACTCCAACAATAAGAAACTGATCGAGCAGATCAGAGGATAAGCATGCAGTGGTGGACCTATTACTCCCCCGGTAAGTCAGCGTGCGTCGTCCTCCCTTGACTGATAATGGTAGGGCTCCTGAACGCGAGATTGCTGACTCCGAAGTGGTAGAGAAGTAACTCATCAACTGTTGGTGGTACCAATGCCACTTATACATCAGGGAAAAGGTACAGCCGACCAAACCTTCCCTGGCTCCTTCCACACTCATTCTTGGAGGCGAGGGTGCTTGAAGCCCCCCGCCGCTGCAGATGACGCCCCATTCGACCCCGCAGATTCCTCGTCCTCCTCAGGATCCTCCTCCCTCATTGCCCTCTTATTTCCAGATAAAGATGGCATCGGGTCCCGTGGTAACCAACCCACCGACATCTCTTCCTCCCCTGCTTCCTGATGGCCCCACCACCCTTTTCCTTCCCGCCTTGCCGGTGTCCTTGGTACCCTTTTAGAGTGTCCTATTTTATCCGAACCCCCTAGGTAAGTCCAATTCGTCCCTGGGACGGCCTTCCCATGTTTCGCTTTCTCTATCGCCGACCTCGGGTCCCCTGGTGCCTTCAGGGAGGACCCCCGAACACCCCCAATAACCGGGCAGACCGGGAAAAGGTGTCCCGCACAGCAGCACCCAAAACAGTGCTCAAGTAAATACTCATACGAAATATTTAGACGCGTTCGTACCTGAGAGACAGACAGACGGAACCAGAGCTGACTCTGCAGGGGAACTCGGATATCCGCCCTGATTCTGACCTTCATAAAATCCCCCCAGCAGAGGCCATCCTTGTCCACATCAACGCCTTGACAGACTCCCAGCGTGTTGCCTACCCTGAACCCCACATCCCTCGTCCAAGCTCCTATTGGTAGATTTGACACCCGCGCCCAGACCGAGAAATGGTGGAATTGCAGGTCCTGAACCTGCATGTGGGCCCTCAGGTCTATAAATAAGACCAGGGAGTCCCAAAAGGACCATGGTTCACCCAGCAGAACCCTTTCCCTCTCCTTAGCTGAACGGAAGAAAAAAGCGACCAGACGTCCTTCCAGGGGTTTAGCCTCGACCTTCATTCCCCAGACATCCTCCATTCGTGCCACCACTGACTTCCAGAAAATCTTTCTGGTAGTCAGGACCTTGGCTGCCAATGCGAATCTGTACGAATTCCCACGGCTAGTGACCTCCTGAACCGGCACAACTACTTCCTTAATCTTCATCGCGCCCATTTGGGAGTCCAATGCTCCGACCTGTCCCCCCTGAGAACCCCAAACTCCATTTGGTGGATTGCCCCAATGGCCCGGATCCACCTGACCCGATTGGGCCCCTCGAACCGGCAATCTCGGGTTGTACCCGACACCCTGTCCCGACCCGTGCCCTACCTGACCCGTCTGCCAGCTCTCGACCCGACCCGTACCGAGCTGCCCATCAGGCTATGTCCCCATCTCCTCCCCGGGTCCAGCCTAGGTAATGATCCAGGCCCGCTCGAGGCTTGTCACCAGCCCAACGGGCATCCCCCATAAAGCCCCGGCCCATGCCCACTCTGTCCCCGACCTGAACCCCCGAAACCCTAGCCGCACCTGGCGCCGCCGGCTCCTTCCCCTTTCTTCGTCGCCAAGCAACCGCCTCCAGCGTCTCCTCCGGTGTGATCTCCGAGTCCGATGAAACCGGGATCGGATTGAGTCCCTCTCCCTTCTTCGCCGGCCAAACAGGAGCTAGATCACCCCCGTCTTCATCCCGAACCACATCCCGTCGTCTTGCCCCACTACCCGGACGTCTAGGCCTCGGCCCTCTCGCCGGCGTACGGCGGAGGCTAGCCGGTCCCGATCGGACGCGACCTCCCACCACCCAGCCATCCATCTCCGCGGGGCGAGCCGAGAAGCACATCACCGACGATCCCGCAGCCCGTTCCGTCATCATCCCCTCCGAGATCGTCGGATCGTCCTCCTTCTCCGACTCCTCCTCCGGCCACGAAACCTCCGTGCCCGTCATCTCTTCCGCCGTCTCCTCCACCGGCTCCACCAAAACAGGTACACAAGACCCATCCCGGTCATCGAGAGCCACGTCCCGATCCTCATGCTCTGACAGGCGAGGCCCCCAGTGCACCCTGCCGTTGCAGCCGCTTTTCCCGCCCTCCATCTCGCTCGAAAACTCCATGAAACACGGTGATCTCGCAAAACTCCTCTAAACCCTGGCAGAGAGAAGAGAGGCTGCGTCTACTTTTTTCTATTACCAATATTATATTAGTTATGGTATAGTGCAAAAGGGGGAAAATGACGTGTTGTCATCTTTTTGTTTTTCGTTTTTTTATTTTAATTTAAAAGTTTAAATTTCATAACTTTAGTTTTAGGTTTTAATTTTACAAAAATATTTTGATTTTATTAAATTCTTTCATGTTTTTGAAGTTAATTCTTTTATAAAAAAATTTTTTAATTTTTTTTATTTTATAAATAATTTTCACAATTTATAAATCTAGACTTTTACTTGAGAAATTTGTAAAACTATGTCTCATAGTGGCATGAATTTGTAATCTATGTTAATATAGTTTAAAATTGGAAAACTATGTTTTTTAATTTATATTTGATTAATTTATTAAAATATATTTTCAAAGTAATATTCAATTTTTATATAAAAATATTTTATTTAATCTTATAAATTATTAAAATTATATTAATATTTTTGAAAAATCAGATTATTTTGATAACTATTTTTAAAAATATAATTCAAATTTTCAACGGTGATTTTTCAAACAAATATATATTAGATTTTATATAAATATATATTTATTTTTTAATTACTAAATTCATATTTTATATGAGATTTCTTTAAAAATCGAATTATTTTGATAAATATATTTTAAAAGATAATTTAAATTTATAATGGTAATTTTTGAAAAATAATTTCAGTTTTTTTAAAAATATTTTATCCAATTTTATTAGTTAATAAAGTTACATTTTATTTTTTAAAATGTAAATAAAAAATAAATTAAAATCTGATATTTATAATTAATAAAATATATTATAAATTTAATTATCATTTTAAAATTATTTATGAAAGTAGCCTGATATTTTTTTAAATCAAATCTGATTTTAGTATTTAATAAAATATTTTTTATATAAAATATGAATATATAAATTAATATATGAATTTAATATTTAATTAAATTGATTTTTTTAATATATATAGGGAAGCAATCACGGGCGAACCCCTCTTAAAATACGAATCTGCGAACTCAACAACAACATGACACGTGTCGCGGTTAGAAATGCTCATTTTTTTCCCCACCAAGTTTATTAATTTAATTTTTCCCGCTTCGTTTCAACTCCGATTTAATTTTTTTTTGCACCAATATTCTTATTTTTTGAAGAGTTTTCTAACAAGTAGTGGATTGCATATATTTTGATATGTTTTTGAATACGTGTGTGGATGTGTGAATATGAGTGCGAAAAAGTGTGATGTGTTTTGTAAATTTAGTGTATATGGTTTGCGGATTTAGTGTATATGGTTTGCAGATTTAGTGTATATGGTTTGCGGATTTAGTGTATATGGTTTGCGAATTTAGTGTATATGATTTGCAAATGTAGTATATGTGGTTTGAATATTACAATTAGAAAGTAGATAGATTTGCCAAAAAAGTTGATAACCAATTGTACTGTGTATTGTATAACTAACAGAAGAGATCATTAAAACCATAAAGAACCATAAAGAAATTGAGACCAATTGTAATGTGTATTGTATAACCAATTGTACTGTGTATTATATAACTAACAGAAGAAATCATCTAACATATGTGCATGCATGCATCTGTCTTCAATGTTAATTAAAACCATAAAAAACTCAGATCATTAATCAACATGTTGCATGTAAGATGAGTATCTACAATGCACACTTGATAATTATAAACAGAGGTCATGGAAAGATCGACTACTTCTGTGACTACTACAAGTTACAAGAACAACTATCTAAGGCCTAAAAGAATTACACACCCAACACTTGAGTTTTCGTGTCTTCTCTTTCATCACTTAGGATATACACTAAATTCGCAAACCATATACACTAAATTCGCAAACCATATACATTAAATTCGCAAACCATATACACTAATTCCGCAAACCATATACACTAAATCCGCAAACCATATACACTAGATTTGCAAAACACACTAAATTCACAAACCATATACACTAAATCCGCAAACCATATACACTAAATCCGCAAATCATATACACTAAATTTGCAAAACACATCACACTTTTCGCACTCATATTCACACATCCACACACTTATTCAAAAACACATCAAAATATATGCAATCCACTACTTGTTAGAAAGCTCTTGAAAAAATAAGAATATTGGCGCAAGAAAAAATGAAATCGGAGTTGAAACGAAGCGGGAAAAATCGAATTAATAAACTTGATTATAAAAAAAGTGAGGCATTTTCTGAGCGCGACACATGGTGCAATCTGGTTGAGTTCGTATGTTCACACCATAACTAATGGTTCGCACCTAATTGCTCTCCTATATATGAAAAATTATCATTAAAACTTGAATTATCTTATTAACGATATTTATCAAAATTATATGATCTTTAAGGAATATTTGAAATTCGGTTAGCGAGAGAACCATATGCTCACTTTTGTAAGAAAATCCGTAAGACATGAATCATGATGTTTAGGAATGCAATGCGGCGCAGGTAATTCACATATATAGCGTGAGCATTTAAATTTGTATATTTCTTACATAAATTTTATTATTGGAATCAAAACCTTATTAAATTAATACAAAATCGTCATATCCTAAGCCTATTTGAAATTACAAAACAAACAAATTAAACCTCAAATAGCATCTATGCAGACCCACAATAAGAATTTAGTGACCTTCACCACCATGGCTTGGACCTGCATTATGGGTATGAACATTCGTGAACGAGTGGCCTTCTCCTCCTCGGCTTGGACCTGCACTATTGGTATGAACATCGTGACCTTCCCCTCCACGGCTTGGACCTGCATTGTTGGTATGAACGTTCCAGAACGAGTGGCGTTCCCCTCCGCTGCTAGGACCTCCCTTATTGGTATGAACGTTCGTGAACGAGTGGCCTTCCCCTCCGCCTGCATTATTGGTATGAACATTCGTGAACGAGTGACCCTCCCCTCCGGGACTTGGACCTCCTGTTTTAATTCCTCGGATATGCAAATTTTGTATCGAGCTAGGCACTGACGGAGGGAGAGGACGAGCAACTGATGATATAAAAGGCTTCGAGCATGCGAGGAGGAGAAGAAGTGAGAAAATGCTGGCCATTTCTTGATTGATCGGCTAATTGCTTCAATTACCAGAAACTAATTATAAGTTGTTTCTGTTGTGTTGGTTGGTTTGGTATTTAAAGGAGGAACAAGTTGGTCTTCATTCGAAGACTATAATTTGACTCATGAACAGGGTTACAAGAAACAGATATTAGTTAATTAGTCTGAACAAACTTTATTGACAGAACAATTAAAGTACTAATTATATATTGGGGAAAGGTGGTAATTAAATCCCATGAGGTTCAATCCGCGTTCACATCTTACGTCGAGCTTACCAAATCAATTTCGTTAACCCCTTGCACATTTTCATAAGTTGGTTAAAAATTTAATATCATTTGAAAAAATAGGAAAATGAATTATGATATAAGTCTTTGTTTTTATGATGTTTGAAAAAATATATCTAAAATAAACAGATGAAAGGTTATAACTTTCTATGCACGATTAGAATATTTTAGTTATTTCCTTAAAGGACTATTCTGATTTGTCCACTCTTATAAGAAAGTAGCCGATAACTACCTTGCCAGTAATCAAAGAAATAATGCATGGTTACATCTGCCGTGACCTTAGCAATTTTCAACTGCGCGTTGCATTTTGACTTGAGTTTTACTTCAATGACTACTAAGTAAGCTACTCAGAGATGTGATATATTTAAGTTCGTGTGTTGTGGCCAAAATTAACAGGAGTTTGATAATTAGATCTTAGTTAAGTTAATCAGAAATGGGATATATTAAGGAGAAAACATAAGTGTTTTTTTTAGAGAATCCAAAGTTCAAAAGCTCCCTGTTTCGTATTGAAAATATCGTCCTAGTCTTAGTCCTAGCTGTTATGGAGTTTCCTCCTGCCACTGCCGCTGCTACGCCGTCTGTCATGTCGCCACATGGTGATGGTCCTGTCGGTCACGCCGCTCCAATGCCCCTTTGTCCCATCCGGTCGGTTCCCTCGTAGACCACGCCTGGTGTGGGGGGTAAGTAACGATGGGGGTGGTTGTTAACACCACCATCTTCTCCTCCCTTCTCCCTCATCTCGGCCCGACCGGTTTCTCCTGAAGTCTCCCCGTCGATGCTGTTGTTGGATGGGTTCTCTGGTTTGCGCCGAGGTGACCTGGTGCGGCGGCCCTGGTGCCATCCACTCCACACTACGGTTTGGCCCCTCTTCGCCCGAACCCTAGACCGTCTTCCTGGGCTCACTATGACCTTGCTCGGGTGCATGGGTTGGACGGCGCGATGTCTAGGGTTGCGCCCTTGCCAAGACCTCCAAGGTTTGTACCCCCTCGAACCCTAGGAGTGGGGTCTGTTAGGAACGTGACGGTGTGCTTGGACTACTCCACGGTCACGACGGTGAGGGTTCGGACCCAGTGTTTGATCCGTGACGGGTATGGGCTGCAGAGGAGGACGGTGGAGGCCTCTTCCACATTTTCTCGGCGAGGCTGGGCACGGAGGCAGATTAGGGCATGGATACCTTACGATGGGGATTATCCTAGGCCTGACCGTGGGGTCGGTGGCCCTCCGTCTCCGATCTCGAGGGGGGATGCGCTGGATGCCGAGGAGGATACTGACACTGTACAAAAGGCGGTTAGGATGTCGTCCCCGCCACGGTATCCTCAGAGCCACCTTCCGACATATCAGAGGGGTCTGCCGCGGCATACTCCGGTGCTAGGGCCTCGCCCCCGTGTGAGACGACGGGAGTTTCAACTGTCCTCACAGGCTTGGATGGGGCAGGGGTCCCCCGGGGCTCTCGGTGGAGACGACGTTGCACTGGACTGGGATTTGGAGGAAGTTGCACCAATCCCGCTGACAATGGACCCGATACCTAAGGCTAGGTTGTCTCGAGAAAGGGGAATCGGCTTAACAATGGACCTGATACCTAATTCGGGTCCCCGATTTCCCTCCTGGGAAACCAGCTAGCCGCCCGCGATAGGCTTCCCTGCGTGGTACACTTAAAGCCCCACGACTTTTGTACACACGAAGATTCGGCAGGGACCGGATGGTGATCAGATCTCTGCTGATTCGATTGGTGATCCCCTGCTGTTGGAGCGTGGTGGGTTTGGAGGTGGAGGACGCGCACATCCAGGAGCGCGAGATGTTGAAGTTCCAGCGCCCGTGGCCAGTGGGAGCGCAACTGTTGGAGCATTGAAAAGGGAGGTGTCGACAACTATTTTGGGCGACATGTCATTGGCGGGGAAGAAGCCCCGCCGGGAGGGATGATACACCGCCTGAGCATCGGGGGGGGGGGGGGGGGGGGGGGATTGGCCCTAGGAGGGGTCCCTAAACGATGCTTTGCCTCCCACTATCACCATTACTGTTGAGATATCTAATTTCCGGTACCCCGTCCCCCCTATCTTCTATCTTTGCCCGAGGGGCGTTAAAATACCGTTAGTGACGGTTCTGGTACTACATGGCTCAGTCAACCATTGTTCATTCATATTGACCTTTTGTGTTCGAGGAACATATTCCTCGATGCACAACAATGTAATCGATTCTAAAAGTTATAATATTGCAACTTTCGCTCAAAAAAAAGGAGAAAACATAAATCAAGTAGTAGGAAAATCTTAGTTTCTCTTTTTTGGTGTCCTAATGACGCTTTCACAGCCTTCTCTTTCACTCTCGTATATCTCTCTCTTCCTTTTATGGTGTTCCCTGCTACTTTCAACCTGTCAATGACTCATCCCACATCCCCCCTATTCGATCATGGCTTTCAAATCAGAACGAATACGAAAGGAATATAAGAATCAGGCCCCCTATGTCGGCGATTACAATGCCTCCTTCCCTGACTTTGACGTCTTCGGTTCTCTTTGAGAACTTTATTTCAGTCACGGAGGCTCTGTTATAAAACTAATCTCGGTACGTACCCCGCCTCCATGGCCATCCCAAGCGAGACCCTAGGAAGCCGAGGAAGTTATCATCCAATGATCCATCCGGTCAGGCGATGTTGGGGGCTAGGTCACCTGTCTCGATGTTGCTTCACATTGGCTTACCGAACCTTGTGCATGCTACGTGTCCTACGCCAGTGGTACCCCTATTAACTCTGGCATTACGCGATAACTTAATGATGACTCTTGCATCAATGCTTTCCACGTGCTTGGCGTCAGCGGAACAGGGAGTAACCCTATCTTCCGCATATGATCTTTTCCCAAGGCCTAATAGATGTCCTGACCCAGGTGGCGCTGACTGGTGTGCGGGGTAGACGACCTAGGAAACCTTTGGCCCCATGGTCTTTTTTTTCCTAACAGGTGTCTCACACGACACACCTGGGGGCATTTTTCCAACCCTACTCTCATCACATTCCTCTGCCAAAAGGCCCCCCATCAAGAGGTTAGCCAAGCATTTATGGAACGAGGCTCACTACCATCGTTGGGAGGTAGTATGTCGCCGCTAGTGATGGCTACGTTCCTTCCGTTGGACGAGATTGGCACTTCTCTAAAGACATGTGCACCGCTGTCAGATGAGGATGCCATCGTCCGCGTCCTAATGTCACAACAGTCGTCTCCGGTCTACATGCGTTTCGGGTTGGTAGGGAGATTCATCTCTCCTCAGACGCCCACTAGGGAGTGCTAGAGTTTAGCTTATTTCCAATTACATGTATTTCATATTCCTAGTTAGGTTAGGTTTCCTATGTTGTTTAGTATTAGTATTTCCTATTTAGCATAGAGTTAATCCATATACAAAGGGATGCTCCCATTGTATTGAAAGACAAAAATATCAAGTGTGATCAATAATATCTCAGAATTTTACATGGTGTCAGTGCCTATTCGATCCTAGATTAGAATTAAGTGAGTTATCGCTTTGCCCACTCGTTAATTTATGATTTAGCGGGTGGGCAAGGCACTGTTGTTCAGAATTTCCAACTTTGATCGCTGATATTGTTCATATCGGTAATGTTCTCAAGATTATTGTTCACCGGGTACAGTTCACATTGGACATTGTTCACGGGGGTACCGCTCATGACAGTTACTGTTAACACCGACCAGCTTCTGCTACTACTCACAAGCTGATAGTTGGCTACGTCCAGCCTGGTTTTTTTTCTCTTCTTTCCGATTTAATTTTAAGGTTTTGGTGATTAACCTGAAACTAAAAATCACACATTCTTGCGCATCTGTAAAATCAACATGGTTTGCACCATCATCGTGCTTACATGAAGATGTTTTGTACTGTCATTATACGACGTAGTTGCTTGAAGTTTCGCATCGTCGTTATACGGCGTAGTTGCTTAAAGTTGTTTCACACCGTCCTTTTGAGACGTAGTTGCTTGAAAACAATTGCACTGTCATATGACGTAGTTGCTTGAAGAAGTTTGCACCATCACTTATGTGACGTAGATGCTTGAAGTTGTTTCACATTGTCCATATGCGACTTGCGTGATGATGTTTTTCTCCCACGTGTTCGTAAAATCAGGGTATGATCCAATGCATCCAGATCGTTTTAGGATTTATAAAGTCGTTATTGGGTATCGTTCCATTTGTCACCTCCACCCTATATTAAATTTTAATCCCATAAGCAGATGTACATTTCTTTATGACCCATATGTAGACGTGTATTCCTTCTATTGTACTCGTGTAGATGTTTAATCCTAGATGTTAAGGGGTAAAATCTTAGTCTTCAGCAATAACAACTTAGTGGTAACACAACAACATGAAGTTCAAATTTTGAATTGTATTCTTTGTTCACGTGCAAGACTCGTTATCCGATTTGCTCGTGAGAGGAGTGTTAAAGTTTAGTTTATTTTCAGTTACAAGTATTTCCTACTCCTAGTTCAGTTAGGTTTCCTATGTTGTTTAGACATAGTATTTCCTATTTTGTATAGGGTTGATCCCTATATAAAGGGACGCTCTCATTGTACTGAAAGACAAGAATATCAAGTGTCATCAATAATATTTCAGAATTTTACAGGGAGTATGTGTTGAAGTTTACAATTCGCTGGTGGGGATCGGCGGCGGAGGGATTGGTTGTAAAAGACCGCTCTCTAGGGGTTTACACGTTCTATTTTGTGTCTAATATGGCGATGGAGACTCTCAATCGAGGATAACCCTAGTGCTTTCGTGTTACCCCCTTATTCTGGTAGAGCTCATACTAGAAGGTCTTCATAGAGGCACGTTTCGACCTAATCCAGCTATGGGCACAAATTTGGGGCCCCTCCCAAATGGTATCCACAGTTACCACTGGTACTAAGGTGGGGGATAAACTTAAGAGGACGTGTCACAATTCATGCGGATAAGTGGAGCTTCTATTAGGGAGGTAAGATTCGGGTGTGATTCTGGCACTCGATTGGTCAACCCCTTCGGAGGTCGATGGTTATGGGCTTTCAAAAGATTTTACTCAACCAATATGAGTCATTATGAAGTATGAACGACTGCTATGTTTTGCTTCAACTATAGCAGGATAGGCCATGCGGTGGCGTACTGTGCCCTCGAACTCACAAGAGTCTCTTGGTACTGCGTATCCCTGACCGTGGATAGTGTTGCAAAGATTGGGAAACTGGTGCCACGAGAATGGGTGGAGCCACCTTTTAGTCCGTCCTTGAAGATTCCCCTAGGCTGCCCTCCACTTCGGAGTAATAGATCCTTGTAGTGGGGACTACCGTCTTGCGTGCACAACCTGCCTATGTGGAGGCCTCCAGCCCGATCAAGATTGGATGCCCTTGTGGGAGGACTGAGTACGCCAGGGTGACAACAATTGTTCTTTCCAACCCTCGACCGCTTGACCATGTTCCCAGTGCTACCTTGGTGGGAGGCCCGGTGAAGAGTAGTGATACATTGAACGACCCGTTCTAAAAAAAGGGGGGCGAGCAAGTGGAGCTGGAAAATGCGAAGGCTGGGAAAAAGCCCTTTATTGGATAAATGAGGCCTCTATGCCATTGGATTACTTGGAGGATTGGAACCCCCCCTTTGTCTTTCAGGGTCATCCACCATCTCACGTGATCCTTGCCCGTACCAGCCGGTTCCTCGGTATTTTAGTGTTTTGTTGTGGAAAACACATTGGTTTTCATGCCATGGTGGTCGAGGTCAGGTCGAGCCGGAGATGGTTTTAGCTTTTTTTTTTTGGTTTAGTTACGCATTCTTGTCTTAATTCATTTACCTCTTTATGCTATTTTTAGGTAGTTCCCATACAAAAATCTTGGCTATGCCTCGGGCTTTGTTACAGATTGGTTGTAGTTTTTCCACGGAAGGACTACCCCCACCCCCCCCCCCCCCCTTGTCTTTTGGTACCACATTACAATATTAAGAAATAAAGGTCTCTTTTGCTCAAAAATAGAAGAAGGAGAAAATAATTAGAGGTCTCTTTATTCCGTATTTTTATGGCGTTGTCCATCCTCACCACCCACTTGCCTTCTCCAACTGTTTTTCTGCCACCATCAACTACCTTGCCTCTTTTAGCCCTTCCCGAGAAACTTTTGGCCATGCCGTTATGACTCTTATGTGCATGAGGTTCACCAAGCGAGGGCTCAACCTTCCACTCGGAAAAACACCTTCAAGTCGTCATTACTATAGCTCTCCTCCTGCATCTTGCAAGCATTTACCCCACCGATGGCCCCGAAGATGACGCTGCTTATGACCTCTATGATAGACCGTATTGAACGAGTCCAAAAACGTACCAAACAGAGATCATCAACCTCTTCTCTTAATCTACCTCTCACACGTTGCCTTTGATGTCATTACTGATCACGACCATACAACCACCAACAACCCCACTGTCCCTCGATGATCTTTAGGAGGTGTTCTCTATGTGCACCATCGATCCAGGTGAGGATGCCATAATTGAGGTGTCGTATACTCCGACAGACCAGGCTTCTCCAACCTACTGTCTCTATGGTATGCTCTAAGTAATAACCAAGGCATGTGGAATGTTCTCCAACGTCCTTGTTGTTGGGTCTCGAGGTAGGGTTGGAGATGAACCAACTCGCAGTGGAAAATCAATGAAAACCAAGAGACGATTAAAACCATGAAACAACTAACAAAGAATGGATTCACAAGAGAAAAATTCAGCACTATTTCTTACCAAAACAAGAACACCGAGTAACGAATGATTGGCTTGAGTCTCCAAGACGCCTACATATCCACATGGGATTCAAAGCCACGTAGTTCTTCTCTTTGAGGACTCGAGAACACAAAAATTGAGATGGAAACAACCCTTGGCCGAAATTGTGGGGAAGATGGAGAGAAAATGTGTTTCCTATTCTTGTCTTGTGTTTTTTATGTTAAAAAAAGATGACTTAAACATAAAAAAAACCTCATACTTGTCCAACTAAAGGCATGGGACAAGCATGGTGACAAGTAAGGTGTAAATAGGACAAAGTATGGCTAGACAAGATGGGGTTAGGTGGTGAATCACCAACACCTTAATCCTTGTCATGCTTACTTAGTACTAATTAATCAATACTTGATTAATTAGTTCCATGGGCCTTGGTTGCATGGGCCTTTCATGGGCCTCTTGGAACATGGCCCGTGGCCATTTCCAACGAGGTCCCGTGATTCGCTCATCACCTTCATGTTGGGTCTCGAGTTAGGGTTGGAGATGAACCAACTCGCAGCGGAAAATCAATGAAAACCAAGAGACAATTAGAACCATGAAACAACTAACAAAGAATGGATTAACAAGAGAAAAATTCAGCACTAGTTCTTACCAAAACAAGAACACCGGTTAACGAATGATTGGCTTGAGTCTCCAAGACGCCTACGTATCCACATGGGAATCAAAGCCACGTAGTTCTTCTCTTTGAGGACTCAAGAACACAAAAATGGAGGAGGAAACTAGCCAAACCCGAAATGGCCATGGAAGAGGGAGAGAAAATGTGTTTCCTATTCTTGTCTTGAGTTTGTTATGTTGAAAAAAGATGACTTAAACATAACAAAACCCATACTTGTCCAACTAAAGGCATGGGACAAGTATGGTGTCAAGTAAGGTGTAAATAGGACAAGTATGGCAAGACAAGATTGGGTTAGGTGGTGAATCACCAACACCTTAATCTTTGTCTTGCTTACTTAGTACTAATTAATCAAGACTTGATTAATTAGTTCCATGGGCCTTGGTTGCATGGGCCTTTCATGGGCCTCTTGGAACATGGCCCGTGGCCATTTCTAACGAGGTCCCGTGATTCGCTCATCGCCTCCAAGCCTTCCATACCGGAAATGTCCAACATTATCCGACACGATCAATCCCAAGACTCCAAGCCTTGTCTCGATCCGTAAAGTCCTATTCACGTACGAGCACATGACCCAAAACCCAGTTTTGGTCATGTCCCGAGACAACTCCCTTTTGGTCTCCATAAATGTGTCAATGAGTTTCATCCTCCGGTGTGACCCTTAGGTTTATGCATGTCAATAGATCAACGTAAAATCCAATTTTACTTGATCCTATTTAAGTGGCAACTAACGAGACTTTAGTATTGCCTGACACTGCATAACGAATCGACCCTGTCGATTCTAACCTTTCCGTCATCCCTGTCATTATCCTTTTATCTCCGATATCCTGATTGAGATAAGGCATAGAGCCGTCATCCTTATTATTCTCAATCACCGTTCCTTGATATGTGAGATGACTGAAGATATGATACCCAGTATCATGTGCATGGCCATGCTATTCTTTCAGTCACTCTCGATCAAGCGGCCGAGAACCGATATCTTTCCCATACCTCAGTATGAGGGATAAATCCCTTAGCCGCCTTTCGTGTCACTCATGTAGCCCGTCCCCAAGCCAATCCTGGCCGTTATGGAAGCCCTGTTATGGACAACGTTAGGCTCAAGTCAAACTCAGTTGTTGACTACATAGCGATCACAAAGACTCCTTGGTCTAAGGATACATGACAAGCTACAACACTGAATATGTTCATGACTTAATCTATGGCACATATTCAGGGCGGGTCGTCCAATATCATGTCCCACATGATATCTATGATCAGACTCCGGAATCTCATTCCAATGACTAACAGAACGTAAGCCATAAAGAGCCACCTTTCATACTAGTCGCTTCTAGTGAAGCTTTGTTGACTAGGGACCCATCGAGTGTGATCTATCTCGATCTATGGTTCTATTCGCATGGTGGGCATAGATCAGAGCACACATCGATATATTACTCCAACACATAAGTAATATAAAGCCGCTTTAATTTTATTGCTAACGATGATATATACATTTGGACATTTAGGATTGAACTACGGGCACTAAGACTAACAATCTCCCACTTGCCCTAGTTCCAATCTAAACTCCAATATGTCCCCATCGACTTTACATGTCTAACATGTTCAGGCAGTGACACTGCCTTAGTCAACGGGTTGGCTATGTTATCATCTGTTGCAATATCGGTTATCTTCACTTCACCTCAGTTCAGTATTTATCTGATGAGGTGGATACGCCGCAGTACATGTTTGGATTTGTTATGCGATCTAGGCTTTTAGCTTGCGCAATGGCCCTTGTGTTGTCGCAAAATGGATACACCGGACTGGATGGGTTTTTAATTACACCCAGCCCTGCCATGAATTTCCAAATCCACATAGCCTCCTTAGTTGCCTCTGCAGCATCCATGTACTTGGCCTCTGTCGTAGATTCGGCAATGGTATCTTGCTTTACGCTTTCCCAGCTAAAGCTCTGTCATTCAGCGTAAACACATATCCTGATTGACTTCTAAAGTCATCTGGATTTGTCTTGGAAAACTAGCGTCTACTCATCCTTCGACGACTAGTTCAGCATCATCTTTCCCCCGGGTTAGAATGATGTCTACTGGTACAACATAAGGCTTACGAGACGTCTGGTCTCATACATGTCATGGCATATATGATCGATCCTGCCCCCAGGCGCATAGGATTCTCATCATCCTTTTCAGCTCATCAGGTGTCTTAGGACACTGAGTCTTGCTGAGATGAATGCCATGACTAGTGGGTAAGAGTCCTTTCTTTGAATCGAGCATTAAGAACCTACTCAATGCCTTGTTCACATAGGTTCCCTGACTTAAATCCAAGACCCTCTTGGTGCGATCTCTACATATCTTAATCCTTAAGATATGAGAAGCATCGCCTAAGTCCTTTATTGAAAAACACTTCCTCAACCAAGCTTTAGTCTCGTGCAAGGTTGGGATGTCGTTTTCAATGAGAACCAGAAAGGTAATATTGCTCCCACTAGCCTTCTTATAAACGCAAGATTCATCCTCGTTCTTGATTAAGCCAAATCCAATTACAGCTTCATCAAAACGAAGGATCCAACTCCGAGAAGTTCGTTTCAATCCATAAATGGATTTCAACAACTTATAAATCTTTCCTTTATTCTTCGGATCGTCAAAACCTTTGGGCCGAGACATACAAACGTACTCAGTCAAATTTCCATTTAGGAAAGCGGTTTTGACATCCACTTGCCATATCTCGTAATTATGATACGCAGTTATGTCAAGAAGAATTTGGATCGATTTTGACCATAGCCACTAAGGAGAAGGTTTCCTCATAGTCAATCCATTGGATCTGCCTATAACCTTTCGCCACCAGTTGAGCTTTGTAGGTCAGAGGGTTGCCGTCCATGTCCATCTTCACCTTGAAGATCCATTTGCATCCTATGGTCCTCACACCATTGATGGGATCAACCGATTCCCAGACTCGGTTGTCCGACATGGATTGCATTTCCTCCCTCATGGCTCCCAGCCATAACTCGGAGTTGGGCTCATCCACGACTTCCTGAAAGGTGGCTGGATCATCGTGATCCACCATGACTTCATTGTCACCTCCGGATACCATATCTTGGAGGTGGAAGATTGATCCTTTCAAATCGCCTTGGACCTTCCGGAATTGTAACAGGAATTGGTTCTTACTCTACGACAATCTCTGGCTCCTTTCTACTGGGTTGCCAATTGGTTTAGACAGATCTGTACCATCCTGAATTTCTTCGAGATGCACAGTCCTCCCAATGACGTCTTTGGAAACAAAACTTCTTTTCCATAAAGACCCCACCCCAAGCGACGAACACCATGTTCTCACTGGGATTGTAGAAATAGTATCCCCTTGTTGCTTTGGGATACCACACGAAGGTGCATATCTCAGATCTTGGTTCGAGCTTAGTCGAAACCAAATGTTTCACATAAGCCTCGCAACCACAAATCTTTAGGAAGGACAAAGCGGGCATCATCCCGTACCATTTTTAAAATGGTGTCCCTTCCACACCATTCGTCGAAGCCCGATTCACTATGAATGCGGTCGTCTCTAGAGCAAAACCCCTAAAAGAGATTGGGAGATCAGTCCAACTAATCATGGAACAGACCATTGTCTAACAATGTCCGATTTCTCCGTTTGGCTACACCTTTCAACTACAGTGACCTAGGAGGAGTCCATTCCAAAAGGATCCCATTCTCTTTTAGATGATCTAATAACTCTGTGGTCAAGTATTTTCCACCTCGATCCAATCGAAGTGCCTTAATAACTTTGTCGAGCTGGTTTTCTACTATAGTCTTAAACTCTTTGAATTTATCAAAAGTTTCAGACTTATGTCTCACCGAATAGACATAACCATATTTACTGTAATCATCAGTAAATGTGATAAAGTAGCTAAAACCCCTCCTGGCAAGTGAACTTATTGGTCTACACACATTCGAGTGTATCAGCCCCAATAATTCACCCGCCCTTTCATCGCGATCGATAAAGGGCACTTTAGTCATTTTGCCCATCAAACAAACCTTGCACCTATCGATCGAATGGAATTCGAATGAACCTGAAAGCCCGCACTTCTGAAGTGCTGATAGGCGCTTCTTGTTTATGCGACCCAAATGACAGTACCATAACAGAGTTAGGTTTAAATCGTTGGATTTAGACCTCTTGGTATTAACGGAATATATAGAACTTGAGGCATTGTTACCCATATCTAATATGTACAATCCTCCAACCATGTCAGTACTGGTATAAAACATATCATTGCATAGAACATTGAAAACTCCATTTCCAATATTAACATTATATCCTTCCTTGTCAAACACGGATACAGATATAATATTCCTACTAAAAGTAGGTATGCAATATACATTATACAATACTAAGACAAGGCCTCTTGGCAAAGCAAGACTCATGGATCCTACAGCAGTTGCCACAACTCTGAGGTCCACTTCATGCTTTCCAAACCTCTCCTACTTTCAGCCACCATATATAAGTGCATGTGTGAGATTCAGTCCTGGTATCTAATACCCATGAATCTTTGGAAGTAGAGAGATGTAGCTCTATAGAGTTAATACCGGATGAAGGCACGGTCCCACCGCCCTTCCTTAGATCATCCAGGTTTCCTGATGAAGGCGCAGTCCTACTGCCCTTCTTCAGATCATCCACGCTATTTGATGAAGGCGCAGTCCCACTGCCCTTCTTCAGATCAGCCGTGAACTTCCTGTAATCCCGGTTCCAATGACCAGGCTGTTGGCAGTAGAAGCAGACATTCTCAGGTGTCTCATCTTTCCTGCCAAGTGCGCATGGGCCCAGCCCTTGCCACTTCCAATTCCCTTGTTGACCATCAGAATATCCTTGGATCCCAGATCCCTGAGATATTCTTCTCAGCAGCTGATGACACTTCATGTAACTCTGATATGGTCTTAGAGACAGCCTTGTCAAGGACATATTCTTTGCGTTCAGACTTGAGGACTATCCTCAAAATTCTGTACCAGTCCAAATAGTTTGTCCCATTTAGCTTGACCCTGTCAAGAATGGTTTTTAATGACAAACTATTAATGTTCGCTGAATTTGCCATTTGATCTACAACAGATAAAATTCAATCAGTAAACTGAATAAATTTTATGAAGATCAAGCT
This sequence comes from Erodium maritimum, assembly GCA_963921825.1. Lineage (NCBI taxonomy): Eukaryota > Viridiplantae > Streptophyta > Magnoliopsida > Geraniales > Geraniaceae > Erodium > Erodium maritimum. The sequence continues at coordinate 37,253,989 of OY997592.1, read as the reverse complement.
TAAACACCAACAATCAATTCTAAACCTTTAGAATCTGAAACCAAGATCCTTGATTCACTCGATTAAGCTGAACTAATGCTCACCACTTAATCGAGCTATGTAGGTAGGACTCCATCCAATCACATCCAATGTGACTCTTGGCTAGGGTATGTACTTATGTACACGACTTACCCTATCTGTTACCCTAGCTCAACCTCAGGCCGAGAATCGTAGTCGGGTCCACCAATTTTCAACTATGGCTCGTCACTATGTAGGTGCTCCGCTAATGCGCACGACACCCACATATGTCGTCCAAACCTACTACCCCGCTTCCCCATGGATGCTCCGCTAATGCGCACGACAACCATAGGACGGGGAGGTAGTAAGGTGTTGATGATTGGGAGGTATCGGACATGACCCGCTTTTACTTGTCCAGTTGTGTTCAAAACTTTGGCACATCCTAGATGCGATGAGCACATCAACTACATTCCAAATGCAATGATGCCTCAAATTACATCCAATGTAATTCTTCCTTTGAACCCGTCAACTACATCCAATGCAATGACGGTTCTAAGGGTTCACACACAAGGATTAAAATTCCAATTTTATCTTTGCATGTGAGGTGATATGCTCGGTAAATAAAGTTAAGCATGCAATTCTAAAACACATAGAATTAATCATGCATAAACTAAACCAAGCATAAAGCGATAAATGTGCACATAATAGCCCCCTAAACTAACTCCCACTAGCTTCTTGAGCTCCACCGACTCCAAGCCGATGCCAACACCCGAAAAGCCACCAAATGACCTTTTCGCCCTTTCTTCGTCTTGAGTAAAAAATTACAATTTAATACACGACTCGCAGGTCGGGAATAAATAAATATTACAAACAAGTGGTTCGACGACCACACCTTGAAAGAATAATTACACGCTAACACTAACGGCTCGCAGGCCGTGAAAAGCGATAAATAATTAAATTGAGCTCGGGGCTATTATGTACACCATGCCAACATCACATCACACATCGTGTTATCAAACAAGCATGTTATCAAACATCATGTGATTTTCCGGTTTTAATTAATAGCCAAGTTTCGAAAATTTTTGATGCTCGGTTTATCGAAACCGTTCAAAAATGAAACTTTTGAACATTTGATCTTCGAGTTCGTCATGACGGTTCCAAACTCGTCATAACTAACAAAACGGTTTAGCCTTGGCATATCAACCATCCAATGGTCATGCTTGGCCTAGCTCCGTCCAACGGAGCCCCGTTCGGTCCCGGTTTCGGCTCCCCGAGAGTCCCGCTCCCGAGACCCGAAAAATCAAATTTTTTTTCAAAATTTCCAGATTTGAAATAATTTTCAAAAATTCATTTTACATGCATTAAATCCATGAACAAGAATTTAAAACATGTTATCAAACAATTTAGCAAAACAACATGCCAAAAACGAAACTTTCAAGCAAAACCGAAACTTTGAACACCGTCTTGTGAATCCCGAAGGTAGCACGGCTCTGATACCACTGTTGGGTCTCGAGTTAGGGTTGGAGATGAACCAACTCGCAGCGGAAAATCAATGAAAACCAAGAGACAATTAGAACCATGAAACAACTAACAAAGAATGGATTAACAAGAGAAAAATTCAGCACTAGTTCTTACCAAAACAAGAACACCGGTTAACGAATGATTGGCTTGAGTCTCCAAGACGCCTACGTATCAACATGGGAATCAAAGCCACGTAGTTCTTCTCTTTGAGGACTCAAGAACACAAAAATGGAGGAGGAAACTAGCCAAACCCGAAATGGCCATGGAAGAGGGAGAGAAAATGTGTTTCCTATTCTTGTCTTGAGTTTGTTATGTTGAAAAAAGATGACTTAAACATAACAAAACCCATACTTGTCCAACTAAAGGCATGGGACAAGTATGGTGTCAAGTAAGGTGTAAATAGGACAAGTATGGCAAGACAAGATTGGGTTAGGTGGTGAATCACCAACACCTTAATCTTTGTCTTGCTTACTTAGTACTAATTAATCAAGACTTGATTAATTAGTTCCATGGGCCTTGGTTGCATGGGCCTTTCATGGGCCTCTTGGAACATGGCCCGTGGCCATTTCTAACGAGGTCCCGTGATTCGCTCATCGCCTCCAAGCCTTCCATACCGGAAATGTCCAACATTATCCGACACGATCAATCCCAAGACTCCAAGCCTTGTCTCGATCCGTAAAGTCCTATTCACGTACGAGCACATGACCCAAAACCCAGTTTTGGTCATGTCCCGAGACAACTCCCTTTTGGTCTCCATAAATGTGTCAATGAGTTTCATCCTCCGGTGTGACCCTTAGGTTTATGCATGTCAATAGATCAACGTAAAATCCAATTTTACTTGATCCTATTTAAGTGGCAACTAACGAGACTTTAGTATTGCCTGACACTGCATAACGAATCGACCCTGTCGATTCTAACCTTTCCGTCATCCCTGTCATTATCCTTTCATCTCCGATATCCTGATTGAGATAAGGCATAGAGCCGTCATCCTTATTATTCTCAATCACCGTTCCTTGATATGTGAGATGACTGAAGATATGATACCCAGTATCATGTGCATGGCCATGCTATTCTTTCAGTCACTCTCGATCAAGCGGCCGAGAACCGATATCTTTCCCATACCTCAGTATGAGGGATAAATCCCTTAGCCGCCTTTCGTGTCACTCATGTAGCCCGTCCCCAAGCCAATCCTGGCCGTTATGGAAGCCCTGTTATGGACAACGTTAGGCTCAAGTCAAACTCAGTTGTTGACTACATAGCGATCACAAAGACTCCTTGGTCTAAGGATACATGACAAGCTACAACACTGAATATGTTCATGACTTAATCTATGGCACATATTCAGGGCGGGTCGTCCAATATCATGTCCCACATGATATCTATGATCAGACTCCGGAATCTCATTCCAATGACTAACAGAACGTAAGCCATAAAGAGCCATCTTTCATACTAGTCGCTTCTAGTGAAGCTTTGTTGACTAGGGACCCATCGAGTGTGATCTATCTCGATCTATGGTTCTATTCGCATGGTGGGCATAGATCAGAGCACACATCGATATATTACTCCAACACATAAGTAATATAAAGCCGCTTTAATTTTATTGCTAACGATGATATATACATTTGGACATTTAGGATTGAACTACGGGCACTAAGACTAACACTTCAAGCCTTCAATACTGGAAATGTCCAACATTATCCGACGCGATCAATCCCAAGACTCCAAGCCTTATCTCGATCCGTAAAGTCATATTCACTTACAGGCACATGACCCAAAACCCAGTTTTGGTCATGTGCCGAGACAACTCCCTTTTGGCCATTCTCCATAAATGTGTCAATGAGTTTCACCCTCCGGTGTGACCCTTAGGTTTATGCATGACAATAGAAAATCCCATTTTACTTTATCCTATTTAATTGGCAACTAACGAGACTTTAGTATTGCCTGACACTACATAACGAATCGACCTTGTCGATTCTAACCTTTTCGTCGTCCTTGTCATTATCCTTTTACCTCCGATTTCCTGATTGAGATAAGGCATAGAGCCGTCATCCTTATTATTCTCAATCATTGTTCCTTGATATGTGACATGACTGAATATATGATACCTAGTATCATGTGCATGGTCATGCTATTCTTTCAATCACTCTCGATCAAGCGGCCGAGAACCGATATCTTTCCCATACCGTAGTATGAGGGATAAATCCCTTAGCTTTCTTTAGTGTCACTCATGCAGTCCGTCCCCAAGCCAATCCTGGCCGTTATGGAAGCCCTGTTACGGACAACGTTAGGCTCAGGTCAAACTTAGTTGTTTACTGCATAACGATCACAAAGACTCCTTGGTCTAAGGATACATGACAAGCTACGACAATGAATATATTCATGACTTGATCTATGGCACATATTCATGTCGGGTCATCCAATATCATTTCACACATGATATCTATTATCAGACTCTGGAATCCCATTCCAATGACCAAAAGAACGTAAGCCATAAAGAGCCATCTTTCATACTAGTCGCTTCTAGTGAAGCTTTGTTGACTAGGGACCCATCGAGTGTGATCCATCTCGATCTATGGTTCTATTCGCATGGTGGGCATAGATTAGAGCACACATCTATATATTACTCAAACACATAAGTAATATAAAGCCGCTTTACTTTTATTGCTAACAATGATATATACATTTGGACATTTAGGAGTGAACTATGGGCACTAAGACTAACACTTGTGGTGAAGGATCTGAAGCTAGACGTCTATGCGTTTGATTTCCCCCCTTAGGAGGCAAAGGAAAAGGTACGTAGGGATGAACCACGTTGTTTCGATTGTACCCCTCTCATCCACGAAGGGTTCTCATCTCCTTGACTGGACTATATGTAGTCAGTGCTCAAACACGAGATATCCCACCAGAAGACACGATAGAGGCGACAAGTACTCTTGTGGGAAACACCCCCAGATGTTGTTTGAAGGTCAACTTTGACCAATGGGGACTGTGCTGGGGAGGAATGATCCGGGTTAGGTTATGGATGCACCTGAACAACCCCCTCAAGTGATCGATAGTCCTCAAATTCCAAGAATTTTCCGAATCAATCTATAGTATGAATGCTTTCCATTCGTCTACTTTTTCCGTCCTTCCCTCAAGTTCTCTAAGGGTTCAAACTAGTGAGGCCACAACCTCCTCCACCACTCCTAACATCGAACACCCTACCTAAAACTCTAGCATATTCCTGGATCCACACGCCCATAAGGCAACCCCAACTCGAGGTGGATATATTGGAGGGTTTGGTTCAGGAAGGACTATTGGGTGGGACAACCAACATCCTACCTGACCCACATCTAGGACGGACAAACAAATAATAAGAAAAAATTGATGATCTTTCTTGTAACCTATCGACATTCTCACCCACCATGGGACAACCGGTGAGGAATCTTTTCCTGGAAAGGATGAGAAAGGGAAGAAATTAACCAAGCTGCCAACCATTGATCCTAAGAAGACCTTAGTAAGGAAGAGGGCCTTTGGGTCTAATCGATATCATTTCTACAGAGGAGCCCCACGAAATCAAGCGAGGCCTGGAAAACAACCTTGCCAAGGTCAATGAGTGGCCTCATGTAGCACGTGACGTTAGGGAGGAAAAGTGTTCAAACCCCTTTATGGTTAGCATCATCTAACCGAATTCCTCCACATATTACTAACATGTACGGGTGTTAAAAAGTCACCGCAATCGCTCAAACCAACTGACCGGTACCAACATCGAAGACACCAGAATCGGCGGCAATCAGCATGAATCTGATGTGAAAAATGGAGAACCTATGACCTTTTGGTCGGATTTCGGTTTTTAATAGAAAGCCGTGTAGAACCGAAAATGAACCGGATCCATAAATTACACACGTAATCCCATCCGTTCTGCTCCATCCTAGGTTTAAGTTTGCTCCAAACCTTGTTTATTTTTCAGCCCAAAATTATTACCAGCCCAACCCATTATGCTCTGAACCCTAGACACCTTTCACCTATAAATTTGAACACGTGAACCCACTCACTCACATAGACATATATTGTTAACGCTTTTTTTGATTGTTATTGTCACAGCTCTCTCTCTCTCTAGGGTTAGGGTTTTGTGTGAGTTTTTTCAACTTCCATGGCTTTCACGAGTGATTTGGTGGGCGAAGAAGAGTATCTCGACGACGTGCAATCCCAGGGATCGCGTCTGTCGGAGCCGGTGGTGCAGGGCATGGAGAACGAGACGGAATCGGGATCGTTGGCATTGGGGGAGGTCGGAGATGACGATCTCGTATTATCCGAGGACGATGGAACGGGGAGGGACGACTCGCCGTTGTGTTTCTCGGCGCAGAGATTGGGAGAGGATGGTTGGGTCGTCGGGGGAAGGATCCAGGCGGGGTCGAGGTGCGTTCACCGGACCCTAGCGAAGGGACCACGACCACGACGTCTGGGGAGCGGCTCGGGATGAGGAGCGCAGATGTCCGTGGGTGTCGGGGTTGTGTTTTTCTCAACCGGGAGCGGGGGAGAGACTTCTCCACCGGTACCGGTGTCGGGGAGAGTGAGGGAAGAAGATGATCCGGTTCTGGTGTCCTCGGACACGACATTAACGCCGAAGGAGTCGGCGGCGGCAGTTGTGTGTCGGAAAAGCAAAGGCAAGGGACTGGCGGCGCCGGAGGAGACTAGGGTTCCGGTGGAGGAGTCGGGCCGGACCAAGGAAGGCACGGGCCTGGGCCTGATGCAGGACGCTCGGTGGGCTGGGCGTCAACAGATGGGTTGGGCCCCGAGACCGGGCTCAGGCCAGAGACCGGGATGGGTTTGAACGGGTACGAGTGATGTGGCCTGGTGGGCGGCCCGGTTCAAAGCGTGTCGGACCCACAGGTCGGGGGAAGAGCGAATCGGGCCAGGATTGGCGGGTTATGGAGCGGGCGGGGCAACCCAGGGTCCGTGGGTGGGGGGTGGTAATGGATCGGTTCCGGGTCGGCCTTCGACCCAAAGGCATAACTCGGACCCGGTTCTACACAACAATCCATTTGGTCCTATAGGAAGGGATTGGCAGTCCTCGGGAGAACCAGTCGGGGCTTTGGGATCCCAGATGGGCACCATGAGGATCAAGGAGGTCGTGGTGCCGGTTCAGGAGGTCACTAGACGGGGGAACCTGTATAGGTTCGTACTGACAGCTAAGGTCTTAACGTCCAAGAAAATTTTCTGGAAGTCAGTGGTAGCGCGCTTGGAGGATGTCTGGGGCATGAAGGTTGAGGCTAAACCCTTGGAGAGAGGCCTAGTCGCTTTTTTCTTCAGGACAGCTAATGAACGTGCACGAGTGTTGCTGGGAGAACTGTGGTCTTATTGGGACTCCCTTGAGGATAAGAGGGATTATGCTGGGGGGATTTCATGAAGATCAGAATCCGGGCGGACATTCGATTACCCCTTCAGAGCCAGCTTTGGTTTCGCCTATCTGCATCCCAGGTACGAACTCGGCCGATTATCTCGTATGAACACTTACTAGAGCATTGTTTTGGATGTTGATGTGCTGGACATCTATTCCTAGTATGTCCGGTTGTTGGAGGTGTGAGGGGATCATCGTTGAAGGCGCCGACGGATCCGAGATCAGCCCTGGAAAAGGAGAAACATGGGAAGGCCATCCCAGGGACGAATTGAACATACTAAGGAAGTAAAGGAAAGGAGGGAACCAGTCAGGGGAACCCAAAGACGCCCCCACAGCCTCGGGAAGGAAGGAGGTATGGGGGCAGAGGGAGAGGGAGGAGGAAATCCCGGTAGGTTGGCTTCCCCGTGAACCATCCCCGTCGCTGTCTGGGAAGAAGAGGGCAGAGAGGGAGGAGGACCCTAAGGAGGAGGAAGTCTCATCGGCGTCGGATGGGACGTCACATGTAGCGGCGGGGGGCTTCAAGCACCCCCGCCTTCAGGAATGAGGGCTGGGGGCCCCAGGGAGGGGTTGGTCGACTGTACCTCCTCCCTAGCAGATAGGCGGCATTGGTACTGCCATTAGTCGAGTTGTTATTTCCCTACCATTTCGGAGTCAGCAATCCCGCGTTCAGGAGCCCTACTACTATCAGTCAAGGGAGGACGACGCACGCTGACTTATCGGGGGAGTAATCGGTCCACCACTGCAAAGTTATCATCTGATCTGCTCGATCAGTTTCTTATGGTTGGAGCATACTGTATCAGTGTCTCTGGATGCTACCGCAGTCCCACCCCTCCGACCGCCATGATGCCCATGAGCAACATTTACTATTATGCATTTCTCTTTCAGTTTATGTTAGTTTTCTTGGTTGTATGGTGTTTTCCGTTTAAACGGGCACCAGTTTACTTTAATTTATAATATCTACCATTCTACCTCAAAAAAACATAGACATATATTGACCTCCATTTCACGTTAACCTTATCCCCTTCTCTCTATTTCACACATAACCTTTCTTTTAGTCTTGAATCTGTCCACAAGGCTGAATAACAAGATCAAATTCAAAATCATATGATACTTTTAGATCTTCATAATTATCGCTCGGCCCTTTTGTGTTTTTCCATTTATATAAGTAGGGAGGAGAAATCTGGTGAGAACCATGTTTTAACGTAGGAACCGCGAGAACCAATCTAAGTCATCCATTTTAAGAATGGATGGATGAGATGTATTTGAGTAGTTGACTTGTTGACTGCAAAAAAACAGCACCTTTTAGTTAGTGGTAAGGGCTTTTTAGTAAAACTATCATATTATTTTTTTAACCAATTCACTAATTTAATTTTTCCCGCTTCGTTTGAACTCCGATTGGCTTCAAACTTGCGCCATTAGTTTTGTTTTTTTAAGGGCTTTCATTCAAGATCAGTCATGAATATATTTTGAAGCACGAAAAAAAAATTATTTCGGGGTTGTTTTTTTGTAAAAAAAAATCTGGGTAATTTTTATCAACACGTTGCTTTGGATTTATCAACACTTTTACATTGGTTTTATCAATACTTTACACTGGTTTTATCACCTCATTTTCCAAAACTGATCATGATTTTATCACCTCATCGCGTGATTTTTATGAACACTAGTTTTATCAACACTAAACACTAGGTTTATCATTCAAATTACGTGTGTTTTATCACCCCATCTCATGTTTTTTTGAAGCACGAAAAAAATTTATTTCGGGGCTAGTTTTTAAAGAAATTATATATGGGTATTTTTTATCAACACTTTGCTCTAGGTTTATCAACACTTTACCCTGGTTTTATCAACACTTTACAATGGTTTTATCACCCCATTCTCCAAAACTGATCATGATTTTTATCATCTTATCATGGGCTTTATATGAACACCAATTTTATCAACACTAAACACTAGATTTATCATTGAGCTACGTGTTTTTTATCACCCCATCATAAGTTTTTTTATCAACGTTAAACTCTAGTGTATCACACTTATTATCAAAAATGAAAATGGTTTTTATCACCTCATTATTTGTTTCTTATCACCTCATTACATGTTTTTTTTATCAACATTTAGCACTAGTTTGGTACTCCGATATAAAACATTTATTAGTGAACATTTATCAACGCTCAACATTATTTTTATCACCTTGATATAAATTTTTATTTTCGTGCTTCAAAATATATTCATGAGCGATCTTGATTTAAAGCCCTTGAAAAAAGAAAAATATTGGCGCAAGTTTGAAGTTAATCGGAGTTCAAACGAATCGGGAAATATTAAATTAGTGAATTGGTGAAGAAAAAAATGGACACTTGTCCACATGGCACCATGCTATTACAATTATGCCCTTTCTTGTGTGAGAATAGATGAAATTGGCGTGGATGGGGGTTGGATTGGGGTGATGATGTGGCATTTTGATGAGTATTGGATCATAGGTGATAGTGGCTAGGATTGGTTCTCACGGTTCCTATGTTAAGAGTGGTTCTCAATAGATTTCTCCTCTGTAAGTAGGTGCATGTTATATTAAATCTTTGTTTATTAAATTATCATATTAGTAGGAGAAGCTCTCTACCGCAACACCCAAAAACCATGGTATATCACAAGGTTATGCTTCTCTCTCCTGCATATTCTCTCTATTGCACCCTCTATAGAGATCTTGCGAAGGTTTTTTCTACTAAGTTTTCGTTCGAGCCGCCTCTAGTCACCGCGACGTTGACCTTCTTCTGTCACCAACGTAGCATTTCCCGACCTGTTTCAGTCCCTCCTCTGAAATTCCAGGGGTTTCCGCCTCTAAGGTTGTCGTTCCTGATGTTGTCGCCGCCGTCTATGATGTCGTCGCTGTATATATAGTCGTCCTTGAAGCCATAGCTGCAGCCGGCACGCCCTTCTCCCTGGTATCCACCGCCACAACCGCCTCGACCCCTTTCACGGTTATGAATTTGGCTAATTGAGCAGGTCCTTCTTACTTTACTTCGGCTGGTCTTTGCAGGTTCAATACCTAGTGAACAGAGAATCAGAGATTTTTTCAGGGAGGGAACCCTGATTCATGTACTGCCTCCCACTATTACTGTTGAGTTCCTTGACAAATTTTCGGAACAGGAATTCCAGTATCACATTCTCAACCCTCTTCTTCCTTCCTTGCCTATACGGCATCCCAACTCAGTGTTAGCCGACCTACCCAATACCGTGAGGGACAGTTATAGTATGAAAAGATTGCGACACCATTGTGCCTTTTGTATGTTCTTCGTGGTCAGGGATTTATTCATGCTGCACTCAGATGTATTTAAATATAAATTAATGAATTGCACCTTTCGCTAAAAAAAATCTTTGTTTTTGCTGATTTTTTTTTATTTTTACTTATAAGATTTGTGTCTTGTTGTTCTTCCCTAAATATATTTTTTATTTTATTTTATTGAATTTTGGGTTAATTTTGAAACATCCTTTTTTTGTTGTTAATTTTGGATCGATGATCTGATTGACTAAGTTCTATGTATTCCACTTTTTATATTTAAAAGGGTTAAATACATTATGGTACCCTTATGTTCGGTCCACAGACGTTTTGGTACCCTTATGATTTTTTTATTACATTTGAGTACACTAATGTTCGGTTCACGAACGTTTTGAGTCATTGGGGTTAAAAAACTAACACAAGAAAGTTAAATGACCTTTTTACCCTTTGTCATTTCAATTGACTTTTGACTTAAAAGTGAAAAGACCATTATACTCTCATTTATAGATTTAACTTCATTAATATTTTAATAAATTATTAATAATTTCATTAATTTCTTCATTCTTATTTATTTTTATTTTCATTAATTTTTAATTTTTAACTATATTTTTATTTTTTTATTAACTATAAAATTTAAAAATATATTATTGTTTTTAAATTTGAATAATGAAATTAAGTTTTTTCTGTAAATTATTATTATTACATACTTATAAATTTTTTAATAAATTCTAAATAAATCCTTTTCCTTAATTACTCTTGTCTTCTTTCAAAACAAAAGAAAAAAGAAAAATTAACGCACACATAAATTTGATTTTAAACACACACAAGAATATAATCTCGTCCCACATACGAATTTGAACCAGATTTCAAATTAAGTAACACTATACATGAATCAAAAATCAACATTCAGTACAAAACACCCATAAATCAACCTTTATTTCAATATCCAATAACACTATACAACCTTGTAAACGATCATTTTTCCAGAGGTCTCATTTTCCCGAGAAAATTTCCCAAAACCCTCGACCTATTCTCTCTCTCTCTCTCGAAGGACAAAAATCCCAAAACCCCTCGACTGATATGTTGTAGATTAGGAAGGGGAAGGGGAAGAACTCATTGTGAAGATGAAGAGGCAACGATGACCTCGCAGCTGCAAATGAAGATAATGAGGCATTGATATGTTACAGATCAGGTTATAAGGTTTTTAGTTTTTTGTTTATTATAATTATTTTATTATCATTAAAAGAGGCTAGAATGGTAATTTTAAGGTTAAATTTATAAGGTTGAAATGGATAAGGACAAAATTGTCGTTTCACTTAACACTTAACTATACATGGGGTCATATGACTAACTTAAAGGAATATTCTGTTAGTTTTCTAACATGAATGTACTAATTCCGTCCGTGGACCGAACATTAGGGTACCTAAATGTAATAAAAAATCATAAGAGTACCAAAACGTTCATGGACCAAACATAAGGGTATCATAATGTATTTAACCATATTTAAAATAATGTATTTGCTACAATTATTTGGCCCATCCAAAAGAGTAAAACATGGCTTTACCTCATCAAGTGGTTGTGCCAAGTCAACGGAATAGATAGATCATGGCATGGCCTTTATTATTATAATGGTTATTGTTGACCTGAACCTGATGGCTAGAGAGCCCCCCCACCCTAGATAGGATCCAACCATGGGTGAATGCTAGTGACCTCCCTCATTTGGTCCGTACCAAAATCATTGGAGAAACAATCGGTGCAACGTTGGGGCTCTATGTCCACGTCCTGTTTGAACAATGGGTACATGCTGGGGAGGATCAGTAAAGGTTCACTTCTGGCATCCTGTGGAGCACCCCCTTCGAAGACACCTCCTGCTGTACTTTCACGACTCTTACTTATACAAAACTTCTTTGTTTTGTTATAATTGTGGGATGATATGCCACATAGTGGTCGAGTGCGAACGGGATGTGGTGGGTACCCCTCGGTTTGATCCCTCGATGTTGGAATTTTAGAAGGACCGTCAACCCAGGGTATATGCCACAGATTTGGACGATCAGGCACCTCGTAAACCGTTATCCTTGACTACTGCAACTAAGGCCCCCTTGTCTCGAGGCGGGGGGAAATAATATCCTCGGCTACTACACCTAACGGAGCAAGTCGCTCTGCCGATCCAGGTTGGAAAAACTTGGTAATGGCCGGCTCTCGGAAAAGGGGAAAGTCGACCCCGCGGTCCTGATTGGGCACATAAATAGACATGGACTTGGAGCCGGAACTGAGTCTGGTGTTGGAGTAGGGGAGTAAAAAGGGGGTCCAATAAGGAACCCCAGGACGATCAGGACATGGCGGGCAAGTTGGCCCGCATGGAGGAAGGAAAGGGATTCAGTGCTCTAAGGACTGGCCTTGGGAGAGCTCTGCCTCCTTTTGAAATCAATGATCGTAGGTTTGGTTTAATACAACGAATAAAGCATGAAAATTACACCTTGAACAACAATCATTGGTTTCGCCATAGTTTAGTTTTATTTTCAGTACGCCTTTATGGCACTTCCAACACCGGTTAAACCGGATTATTTATATCTGAGTTTTTTTTTATAAAGAGACCTATTAGGATTTTTTACAGTATTATGACTCTTTCATATTCCGTGGTCAGAGACTTCCTCTCAATTCCTTCTTTTGTAGCTGATATTTATAATTAATGAGACTGCAACTTTCATCCCTAAAAAAGCCTAGTTATGTGAAAATTTTCCTTATTTTTAAAGTTTAACACTTAGTAATGTCGGTTTTGTACTTGTAGATAAAGAACAAGGAGGCACTGGAACGTCCTAAAGGAAAGATAAGACCAAAAGATGGGGAATAAAATCATTGGACACGCTTGTCGAGGAGTTTAAGAGTACAGATAGACCATGAAATAAATAAGCGTTGGACACACTCGTCAACAAATTCCAACTTGCACCAATCATCATTTTTTTTAGTAAACAGAAACTTTCATTACTTTCAAAAAGAGCTAATACATACTTGAGGGCCCTGACGGGGTAAACAACTAACTCTGAGACTAATTAAACGTCTAGGACATTCTAACGAGGCGCCATTAAGGCTAACTGAGACATGAACTTGAACCCAAATAAAAACTAAGAAAGACTGACTAATACTGCTCAAGGTAAGGCCTGTAAACCGCTGGGCCTCCCGAAGGTGACACTTTTTTTCTGATGTAAAACCGAACATGTGGTCCTCAATGGTGACGGAATGACATACTTGTCTCAGGGATCCCTTCCCGGTGTCCCCGAAGGCTGTAGGTGTAGTCATTGGGCATGGCGAGGCTATTTACCAGCCCTCGCCTGATCTTCTCGGGGCTCTCCTGCCAAACCCCTCTTCATTCCCGGCATCCATGTGGATGTCGCTCCTCGACTAGCCCAGGATGGACCCCCTACATCCGGCCCATAAACACACCCGTTAGGTACGATGTTATTGGACATGATAGTGTCCCGTCCCCGAAGTGGGGTAGTCTTAGTTGTAGTGTCATGGGTTAGTGGAGCAAAGCCCGACGAAACGCGCTCTGGTTTCTTCCAATCTGTGGCGTAGACCATGTCCTTCTTATCCTTCCAATAGTGCAGTAGGTACTTATCGAAGCTATGAATTCTCGACATCTCACAATCGCAGCCCAAAGGATTATGACCAATACGCCCACAATTCCCACAAAAGGTTGGGAGTTTGGTATAGGTGAGGGTACAGGCGATCAGGTCTTTGAACTCTGGGAGGCGGAGACACAAATTTCGATAGAGAGAATGATCCAGGGAGTGCCAATAGCGCACCCGAACCGTCCCACACCAACATTGCCCATACTCGTCACATGGGACATCCACCGTGGTCCCCAAAGTAGCTCTAATCTTCTCTCATGTAGTCTTGGTACTAACACAAGAAGGGAGGCCATGTGCATGAACCCATAGCTGAAGTCGATCTAAGGCCGAGAGGTCCTACCCAAACGGGCGAAATAGAAACCGAAACCCCCCGGAGCAATGTCCTTGATCACCAGGCCTATTGCTGAAGCACCCCATGCCTCGGTGAGGATTCGAAACAATGTGTCCTTGCGGGGAAGGCGGTCAACTAGGAGGCGGCCAATCGTCCCGAATTGTTGACTGGACAACGCAACCGGGTCGAAGATTACATCAGTGACGGTAATCTCAATCGGTTCCTCATATCCCAAAGAGCAACCCGAGAGACTCTCCTAGAGTGCCCTAACCTGGAAGTCAGGCTCCGTCGACACGAGCAACCGAGACGGTGTTCGAGGAGGCGGAGGTGAGGGCAAGACCCCTTCTCGTGCTGCATATTTTGGAAGGACGGTCACAGACCGGTGGAGAAGAAAGTGGGGCACTAAGATGGTAAGGATGAAGGGGATGCGGTCCTTATTCAAAAGGGTGTCAAGCCCAACTGCGATGTCTAGGTTGCCTCCTTAGTCGATACCCGATGCCCCACCAAAAACCTAGCCGAAGATATATTAGTTGGAGGGGAGGTTTCAGTCACCCGTTTGGGAGGGCGATCGCGGCGGGACTTCATTGCGGTTGGGGCGGAGTGTTGCTCTCAGATCAAAGGTGACCAACGCCATATAGGGCGGGGTGGATGGGATCAACGGGTTGCTCAAAAATTGCGGTTGCATGAAAGGAGCCACCGGTAGGGTTTGTTTCTTCGTCGTCCTCCGCGGCCTTAAAGGCCTCACAAGGTCGTGAGAGGGGCATGAAGGAGGGACACGTATCATCACCGTGGATAACCGCTCAGACGGTGAGGTGACCCGAGCGGCTGGTGGGATAGATGTAGGAGGTAGGTCTGCGACAAGCATCAAGGCATCGAAGGCACCAACGGGCGATCTTTCTTGGGACTTGAGAGGACGCAGCGGTCGAGGGTGACAGAGATACAGAAACACATGGGACTAGGGTTTAGGGGTATCCTCGACAGGGAGAGAGAGTAAGAATTTGTTGTGCACCAATTATCATTGGTTATAATTATGCGTGCAATCTCAAAAAATAAACATAGACATAATTTTTAGTATTGTTAGAAATATGTTACTTTAATTATATTTTTGATTTCTCTTTTATCATCGTTATACGCATTACAAACTTTATTCGGATTGAAAACAACGAAATTGGAGATGGATTATGGAGTTGGATTGCGCAACACACATTTAACTATCTTTTTCTCTAGGATTGACCTCATCGAACATAGGTGAGAGAGAGTCCAACCTCTCTCTAACCTCCGAACCCTTCGCTTTCTTCTCCGTCTGGGCTTTGCCGGTGATGGCTATGGCTCCGGCCATGGCTAAAATCAGATAAGCTCACCCTTTTTTCCTTCACCCCTTCTTCCCCCAACCTTTCTCTCCTTCCCACCCTGTTTCCTGCGCTTCTTTCTCTTCCTCCACGCTTCCCCGTTCAGATCTATTGTGGGAAATCTCTCCTTCGTTTCGGCGAGGATTGGTCCAGATCTACCGGCTCTACCGCATCTCCCTTTCTCTGAACCCCTCAATCTTAACCCTTACCTTCCTCTTCCCGGTTCTCTTAGTGCTCGGCCTCATAACCTTCCAGATCTGGCCGTGGGACGAGTTTCCCCACCGCCGCCGGTGAGGATTCTCGCAGATTTGACTGGTTCGCGGTGGCGGGGCTTGTTTTTGGGTGGTGGCGGCTCTTTTCTCGGTGGTTCGCCTCCGCCTCCGTCGGAAGTGGCTTCTCCGACCGGTGTGGGACGATCTTTCACTTGGATCTTCTCGGATCGGGATAAGGCTCTCCTCTGCTCGTTGGCTTGTGTGCATCCTCGCCGCTGCTTCAAGATCTTGTGGCTTCCTGGCTTGCTCTCGCTCTTGGACGCGCGTGGTTTAGATCTCAGACTGGTAAGGTTCCTCATCCCTTTTAGCTCGGTTTTCTCCTCCCTTTTTGCCTCTCTTCTTTTCTGTTAGTTGTCTGTGCCCCCGATCACCTTGGTGGTCGGAATCATCGGTTGGTTTTGGCCTCCGACGAAGGCATGTGGTCTTGTAACCCTAGGCAATTAATAGAATAAGAAGAGATTAGGTTTATGCCCCTGCCGTTAGAGTGTTGACCCCGGCAAATGCATTTCCCCAGTTCCATTATCGGTTTTGGGGACTTGTGGACAAAGGAGTTGATCATCGGTCCCTATGAAGTTGGATGAGAACTTTGGGTTCTCAATCTCTATAGCGGTTCTGGATTTTTTTTGTTTTTTCCCTAAACGGTGCTTAATGGTAGGAAAACTTGGGTATTAGACCCTTCTTTTGTTTGATCTTCATGGTGGATAAATTTGGATACCGAGATCCCAATTTTGTGCGAGTAGGACGAGTCATTTCCATTCATGTTGGTTTTCTATGTATTCCTTGGTTTCAGGTTTGTTGCAATGCCCTGTAATTCTGGTTGTCTTGTCTGAGGTTCCATTTGGAATGATCCACACTTGTATTCACTTCATGACTTGTTCTCCAATTCGAAGAGCACTTAATTTCATTTTGCTTTGCTGATCGAAAAAACAAACACATTTGACTATATCTGACATAAGCTTGAAAAAACATGCATAACATAGACATAGTGAAGAACGAATCAAGATGTTTGTGATGGCCAAGTGAATTTGTGTTTAAATATGTAGGTACCGCGGCTACCTAACGAATATTGCACTTGCATAACAACGTTCTGTTATAGTAAATCCAGACTTGTTTGTAAGTCCTGACATCGATAAACTGAGGAAGTGATTACTGAAACATGAAAAATATAATTGTAAAGCATAAACAGGCAGATGTAATAGTACTAGTGACCAGAATCATATTAAACCTGGTCCGGTTGCATCGGTTTGAACAAATAAACCCGGTCGAGAAGAAAGCAGGACCACACCAACGACCGTGATTTCTCTGGCCAAGCTGATAAAACCGACCATATCGGATGGTGAAAGTCATCGTCGGTGGCTACGTCACTGTGATGTATTAGGGTTTACTAGCGTGGCTACGTATTTATAAGATTTAGGAATAAGGTTAGCGGTGTTCTGTTCGAGAAACCCTTTTGCGCACACAATTATTTAGCCTTCTGTCATTTTCTCTAGGATCCTTTCTGACGGTGTGCTTTTATTGTCTTCTCATCCTCACCGTTAAATATAGGTCAAACCACATCTGCGATTTTCAGTTTTGAAACCACACATTTCCTCCATAAATAAATAAATAATGGTTATCTCTTTCAAGCGTGCCACACATTAGTCATTAGATACGAACTATATAATTCAACCGCAGAGCCGACTCTCTCTAAACCCTAGGGTTTGAGTTCGACTTTTTGTGATTATCCTTCATCTTTTCCGGCGAAACACTGATGTTCTCAGGAGGCATAGATGGAGGCGAGGCGGATCAGAAGGATGCTCTCACTCGGGAGCCAGGCAATCTTGTTGGTCTTGTTTCGATGGGATCGGAGCCAGAGGAGGAAAATTTCTCGCGGCATCCCATCTTATCGGAGGAGCACGACACAGATCTCGTTGTAGAGGATCTGGAAGCATCGACGGTGGCGCCGACGCTGCGAGGTGACGAGGAGGTTTTGATGGCGATCACGACGCGGGAGCAGGAGGCACGTGAACCGTGGCCACCGCCGATGATGGCGACACTGGTGGTGTTTGCGATGTCGGAGTCCGGGGGATGGTTGGAGACGAAGGCGGCGCTGCCGGGAAAGGAAGCACGGGAGGCTAGGGTCCCGAGAGAGTTATCTTAGGCCGAGATGGTCCTGGGTTACGGGACGGGCCAATCTGCTTGGGCCATGTCGGGTGGACCGGGACCCGGTTGGGTCGGTTCTAGACAGGCCCGAGTCGAAGGCGACCTGGGTTGCGGATCGGCCAGGGGCAAGGTCCTGGGTCGGGTTTCGGGGCGAGATTGGGGCCCAGGAAATGGAGCAACACCACTAACGACGAGGGGCGGAATGCACCCTCACCTAGATCAATGAGGCCTTCGTGGTCCAGTGGGGGGTTTGCTGGTAATACCGCCTCACTGGACGTAGGGTGGCATCGATTCCACCAAGTACCGGCGCAACATTCTTCAATCAGATCGGGAATCAGAAACTTTACGTTTTTAAGGGTCCTCATTATCATCAGAGGGGGGACGACGTCTGCTGGTTCCTCGAGAGGATGCAAAGTCCAACTGAGCCATTTCAGTTCCTAGTTACAGGGCTGCCCAGGACGTCGCTCTAGGGCTTCATTATTACACTGCAGCATACCTCATAGTCGATTTATGTCCAATCGGAAACTCCAACACTAGGCCTGCTCGGTCCGTGCCAATCAGTCTAACGCCGCTGTATCGGTGATCGGAAGACACTATCGCAGTATTCTCCTCCAGACTACCCTTGATCTCTATAGAGCGACTTTACTTGCAGTTCTATTGTTATTTCAGTTTTTTAGCATTTAAGTACTTCATTTTTGTAAGCACATTTCAATTATAATATAATGATCGTATTTTCTCAAAAAAAAAACTATATAATTCAACCTACAAATTTTCTGAGTATTATTTAATTATTATAGGATAAATAACTATTTAAATCTAATTAGGAGATCTTTGAAATAAAAAAAAAACGCTCTCCATAACCCATTCGGTTTCACACACCACCCTTCCTACGGTTTTCTTCATTTCCGCCGCCCACCTTCCCCGACCTCCACCACTCCGGTCTCCACTACACCCTGTAACCTTACCACTACACCCATGCCAGAGCTCCCGGGTCAAAGAAACTATTGGAGCTGTCGGGCCCCACACCAAGAGAGTATAAGCCGGGGTCGAGGAGGACCAGATGAATCAAGTGGAGGCAGGACAACCTCCTATGCATGAATGAAAAGACCCGACGGGGTGGGTCTAGCCACTGCTGGCCTATACCTACAGACCCGGGACAACCAGTGCTAGGAGGTCTCGGGAAGCCCGCATCCACAGCTCTCTACCTTTGGTCGTTTTTCTTATGTTATTTTTTACTGGAACTGTTTATTTTATTCTTTTGTTTGGACAATTTTCTTTATGTCTCGTTGTTTTGAGACGTTGGTAAGGGGATGTCCTGAGGTATTGTCTACAATATCAAGTAGGCTATTTTTATGGGTCCATGAGCGATGGGCTTGCCACGGTCGGCCTAGACACATATCTGGAACTCAGGGTGGTTACGCTCTACCATGTATAGTTTTTTATTTGCATTAATGCACTTCCCCGTTACCCGTTTAAAAAAACTATTTAAATCTATATGGTATATAAAAGGAAAATGGTTTTGCATAAGACGCGCTACTTTTTTTGTTTTCACTCGCAGGTTTACACGCCTCACTTGCTCACCCACGTAGATTTCAGATTTCTTCTCTCTTTTTGATTGTGCCGATACAGGCTACCGATATTTGTGGACAGTATGAAGATGGAGTAGCATGGGATGCGGAGAGCATGGAGACGGAGTACCATGGATTCGTTTACGTCTTGGTTTTGTCGTTGATTCTATGATTGATTACTGCATTTGATCGATCACTTGCATTGACGCATATCTAGAAAATTTCTCAGCATGTTAGTGGTTCCGTGAGAAAGATAGGCTCATGGGTTATTCTGGGTTTGACGTTTTTGGTGCTTTGGTTGTGTTGGGTTCGGTGTTTTGGGTTGGTTTTCAAGTGGGTTTTGTGGAGGGTGCAGGTTGTGTGAAGAATTACATTACTTGGATAAATGAAGGTGAATGTACAGAGAGCTAGGTTGGATTCTAGACATAGTACTAATTATGCTAGAATGATTGTAGTTGACACAAATGGTGGTGGAGATTCTGTTATTGTTCAAGAAGCAATTGATATGGTTCTTGATTACAACACTTGAAAGACTAAAAATCTACCTTTTGCCTTGAATCCATAGGTTGTTGTGATCTACTTGTGTTCTTAGTTTGCTTTAATATACTAGTTTCTTTATCCACCATTAAGCTTGAATCTAGTATCTCTCAAAACTTTTTCAAAAACAATAAATAAATATCTCTTTTGTTGTGAGACACATGTTGATTGGGTGGCCACCACCCTTGCATGAGACATACGAGTCTATGAACCATCTTTGTGTATAGGCTATAAATACATCACATAGTGTTCATATGAGATATATGAAATAAAAAGAGGAAATTACTAAATCAAGGTTTAATTATTTTATGGTATCAAGGCAAAATCAAAATCAGTTCATTCGTAGCAAGTTTCGGTTTTCATCATTTGAGAAGTAATCACAACACATTATCAACACGAGTCCGCTCCGTTTAATCGCTAAGTTTTCTCAACTCGTTATTCAGTACGACCGCTCTGTTCTACTGTTCAGGTATCAGATTTTCAAATTTTCGTTAATTTGTTTATACCTGATTCATGCTCATTTATATAAGTTTATTTACGGTTTTCGATAAGTATGCTCTGTGACTGCCAATGTATATTGGATTTTTCACATCAGAAATTTGATATTTACCGTATACTTGTATTTTATCGTTAATACTTGAATTTGAGATTCGTTGAAATCAAAATGTTTGGACCGGAAGTTCAAAATACATAATATCAGCGACCCGATATGTGTTGGACCAGAAGTTTCAAAATAAAAATACTAACGACCTGAAGTCGAGTATGATCCTGACATGCAATTATTTTGATCCATGTTCAGGATGGATAACTTGAGATCTCAGAATCTTGGAGACATCATAAAAGAGGGGAATAATGAATCAGTTAAAAACAAAGTCACGACCACAATATTAATCCGTCATCACATGCTAAGAGACCTACGACTTGAATATATAATTGATGAAGACCCCCTTAGTTTATGGGTTCAGCTCAAAGAGAGATTTGAGCATATGAAAGCAATAACTCTCAAATATGATTGGTCTAACCTCAGGTTACTAAACTTTAAGTCTATAAATGAGTACAATTCGGCCATGTTTAAAACTGTTTCCACGTTTCACAGTTGTGGTGAGAAGATAACTGACGAATCTATGCTTGAGAAAACATTCTCCACGTTCCATTCCTCGAATATGCTCCTACAGCAGCAATATCGAGAGAAAAATTTCATAAATTTATAGATCTGATTGCTTGTTTGCTCGTTGCAGAGCAAAACAATGAATTATTAATGAAGAACCATCAAACTCGGCCTGCAGGCAGTGCTCCATTTCCTGAAGCGAATATGACAGGATATAATGGTAACTCTGGACCAAGACGAGGCCGAGGACCCTTTAAAGGTCGAGGTCGAGGTCGAGGTCGTGGACGTGGTCGCAGTCTTGACTATGGGCATAACAATTTCAAACCTTATAGAAGAGATGATAAGGTGTACCACAAGAAGTGGAACCGATGTGAGAAAGGAAAAGGCCCACGGAACCAGACTGCCAGAAATGCCGAAAACATATGTTACCGATGTGGAGGGGCTGATCATTGGTCACGTGTATGTCGTGTACCAAACCACTTGGTAAAGTTATACCAAGAGTCGATCAAGGGAAAAGAGAAGGTCGTTGAGAAAAATTTCATTGATCACGTGAGCCCTGAAGATGCTCCGATCAAGCTTACAGTCTCCGACTTCTTTAAAGATGATGACAGAAATGTGGACCGTGATGAAAATGTAGATTGAACTTGTGTTGTTATGTATTCCACTTCTTTTAGTCAATGTGAAATATATATATGATGTTTTTGTAATCCTTCATAAGATTACAAACTAATGTAATACTTCTTTTTATGAAAGGATATGGATCCCAACTATGGGTCACGTATTTGCAGAAATAATGGCGACTTATGTATTGTTGATTGTGCATCGACGCACACAATCTTAAGAGATAAAAAAATATTTCTCTTATCTAACCTTGGTTGAAGCATGTCACGCCCCAATTTCAGTAAACCGAACTCGGGACGCGAACATTTAAAATAATCAAACACTTTGAAACCTTTTCCATTAAATCACTTTAAAATACCAGTTTAGTTCAACAAAATAATATTTACAACTTAAAACGCGTCCCAACAAGTGGACAAAAGTAAGGTATGCGTCGCTAGACTCAAAATAAACCCAGAATCCCGCTCCTAGCTCTTCAAGCTTCAGAAGCTCACCTAGTCCAGCCTGCGAACGGTACCTGCAGGAAAAGCAGCTAGGGGTGAGCGTTCGCTCACCACCACAGATAACCGACTGACTACGGCATAACTAGCAGACAATGCCGGTAACACCAACAACAAACTCAACACCGGGGAACACTATCCCCAACCCAGGTACTCCGACTGAACACACACCCACTGTTACCTTCCTTGACCAACTCAACACCCTGACACGTAAAGTAGACCCGACACAACGATCACGAACTCTTCCAAGGACTCAAAAGAAAGCTACGCAACACCAAACAAGATCACAAAGGATCGCACACCAAACAAGATCACAAAGGATCGTAAACCAGCTGCCAACTGCTCAGTGCCAAGAACGCTTGCACCCTCCCGAGACTCTAACTCGGTCAGGCCAGCCCAAGAATGCTTGCAACTTACCGAGACTCTAACTCGTAAGCCAGCCGAAGAATGCTTGCAACTTATCGAGACTCTAACTCGTAAGCCAGCCAAAGAATGCTCACAAACCCAAACCACACACGCGCGGCCAGGACCCCTTTATTGACGGGCGGGCCCCCTACCCCGTCTGAACATGCAAACGCGTGTGCTCGTGGACCCCCGTTTCATGAAGCGGGCCCCCAACCTCAAGTAACCACAATCACAATCACAATCACAAGCAAGTTGAACAACCAGTAACAACGCAGGTTCAACACTCACAGGCACTCATGGCCACCCAAGACACCAACAGTAAAACACGGACTCAACAGCCCCACAGGCACTCACGGCCTCCCAAGACACCAACGGTAAGGACACGGGTTCAACAACCCCACAGGCACTCATGGCCACCCAAAACACCAAAAGTAAAGATACGGGTTCAACAACCCCACGGGCACTCCAGCCTCCCAAGACTCCAACAGTAAAACACGGGTTCAGCAACCCCACGGGCACTCATGGCCACCCAAAACACCAAAGGTAAAGACACGGGTTCAACAACCCCACGGGCACTCATGGCCACCCAAAACTCAACAATAATACACGGGCTCTCAAGGCCACAAAAGACATAAATTAAACAGTCAACCTCCGGCATAACCAATGCCTCCAACAGTCCTAATATCAACACTTTCACAATCAACCTCCGGGCATGGTCATATGCCTCCAGTACTCCTAATCTCGATAAGTTCGCAATCAACCTCCGG
Organism: Erodium maritimum; assembly: GCA_963921825.1. Taxonomy (NCBI): domain Eukaryota; kingdom Viridiplantae; phylum Streptophyta; class Magnoliopsida; order Geraniales; family Geraniaceae; genus Erodium; species Erodium maritimum. The sequence goes on along the minus strand of OY997592.1, from coordinate 37,230,597 downwards.
GCATGGTCATATGCCTCCAGTAATTCTAATAACACTAAGTTCTCTGCTCCTACGACACTACTAAGTGTCACATGCATTTACAATATTCGCTACGTTCCCGTATCATGCCTTTCTAATATTCGATAACTTACTTAACCCACGACACCCCAGTGTCACATGCATTTCTACTGTTAACTTTCCCTAGTCAGGGCCGAGATCCGGCTACTTTTCCCTACCTCGTGCGTGTTCACCCAAAAGCCAACCAACGAGCTCCGGTGATGATCTCAGTCACTCACCCAGCTTTCCCTTGCCTCGGTCCGTGGCACGATCTAAAAGAACACAAATTTTAGGCACTTAACAACCCGCAGGAATAAACTGAAAATCATTAAACTTGATGCCCAAACTTAACCCCGACAATGTCGATCACTCCCAAACTTCCCAATTACTCGACATTGTCGATAAAGGACCCGTAAAGGCCCAATTCGCCCGACATGGCGAATCTGCACGGGTTTTGTAAATGCCCTTCCGGGGCTCCAAAAATTCCCGTTTTCGTTTCTACGGTCTTAGAATAATTCAAGGGTCCCAATGTACTTGACGGAATCGAGTTCCGACTTCCGAGTCGATTAATTAACGTTTAAAGTTTCTAAAACCCGTTAATTACATCTTTTCCAGTTTAATTCCAATTTTCGATTCGGTTAAGGATAAATGGTTCGGGGAACGTTTTAAACCACCCTAACGCTAAAACCCGAGCACCCGAGCATGTAGGCCCCCACCCGATCCACTTGGCCGTGGGCCCTAGGGCTCGAAGTGGGGCTCGGCCACCATGGTGGTGGCTGGTCCCAGCTCCGGCCAGCAACCCCCCACGGTGGCCGGAGCTCCTCACGAGCTTCCGGTCACCGGAAAACGTGCAATCTCCCCTCCAAACACCTCCAAAACGTCTCCAACAATCCCCCAATCTCAACACAACCCTAAACTAATAGTTTTACATAAACCCTAACTTCCAAAATTAATCAAAACGAGAATCGGTTCGGTGTATACCATAGAGGAGAACGAGGGGAGTGCACTTTCTTCTTTCCTTGAGACGATCCAAGGGTTGGATGACGTGAATAGTGGAAAACCCTAACTCCAAGCTCTCTTCTTCTTCTCCTTCTCTCCCTTTCTTATCTCTTCTTTCTCTTTCTAAAACAACTAACTCACTTTCCTTTTTTTTTCTTTTTCTAATGTGTGGCCGGCCACCTATAGGCTTCACCACTCATTTTCCCCCCAAAACCTAACACCACCACTTGGTTGACAAGTGGCAAGGTGGGTCCCGAACGGGCAAATCGGACGTTTCGGGCCCCGAACGGGCACTTTTCCCAAGAAATTATGAAACTTGACGGGCTACAAGGAAACGGCTCAACTAAGACCGCTGCGACGACGGCTAAGCTTTTTGGATCCAAAACGGTCCTCGGATGGACCAAAACGTCGCTCGGTTGACTTTTCCAGCAAAAAGTCAACATTTCCCAAATTGATCAGAAAGTTGCCCTGAGTGTTGGGTCTCGAGGTAGGGTTGGAGATGAACCAACTCGCAGCGGAAAATCAATGAAAACCAAGAGACGATTAAAACCATGAAACAACTAACAAAGAATGGATTCACAAGAGAAAAACTCAGCACTAGTTCTTACCAAAACAAGAACACCGGGTAACGAATGATTGGCTTGAGTCTCCAAGACGCCTACGTATCCACATGGGAATCAAAGCCACGTAGTTCTTCTCTTTGAGGACTCAAGAACACAAAAATGGAGGTGGGAACTTGCCAAACCCGAAATTGCAAGGGAAGGGGGAGAGAAGTTGTGTTTCCTATTCTTGTCTTGTGTTTGTTATGTTGAAAAAAGATGACTTAAACATAACAAAACTCATACTTGTCCAACTAAAGGCATGGGACAAGCATGGTGACAAGTAAGGTGTAAATAGGACAAAGTATGGCAAGACAAGTTGGGTTAGGTGGTGAATCACCAACACCTTAATCCTTGTCTTGCTTACTTAGTACTAATTAATCAAGACTTGATTAATTAGTTCCATGGGCCTTGGTTGCATGAGCCTTTCATGGGCCTCTTGGAACATGGCCCGTGGCCATTTCTAACGAGGTCCCGTGATTCGCTCATCGCCTCCAAGCCTTCCATACCGGAAATGTCCAAGATTATCCGATGCGATCAATCCCAAGACTCCAAGCCTTGTCTCAATCCGTAAAGTCCTATTCACTTACAGGCACATGACCCAAAACCCAGTTTTGGTCATGTCCCGAGATAACTCCCTTTTGGCCATTCTCCATAAGTGTGTCAATGAGTTTCATCCTCCGGTGTGACCCTTAGGTTTATGCATGTCAATAGATCAACGTAAAATCCCATTTTACTTGATCATATTTAAGTGGCGACTAACGAGACTTTAGTAGTGCCTGACACTGCATAACGAATCGAGCTTGTCGATTCTAACCTTTCATCATCCCTGTCATTATCCTTTTATCTCCTGATTGAGATAAGGCATAGAGCCGTCATCCTTATTATTCTCAATCATTGTTCCTTGATATGTGAGATGACTGAAGATATGATACCCAGTATCATGTGCATGGCCATGCTATTCTTTCAGTCACTTTCGATCAAGCGGCCGAGAACCGATATCTTTCCCATACCTCAGTATGAGGGATAAATCCCTTAGCCGTCTTTCGTGTCACTCATGTAGCCCGTCCCCAAGCCAATCATGGCCGTTAAGGAAGCCCTGTTACGGACAACGTTAGGCTCAAGTCAAACTCAGTTGTTGACTACATACGATCACAAAGACTCCTTGGTCTAAGGATACATGACAAGCTACGACACTGAATATGTTCATGACTTAATCTATGGCACATATTCAGGGCGGGTCGTCCAATATCATGTCCCACATGATATTTATGATCAGACTCCAGAATCCCATTCCAATGACTAACAGAACGTAAGTCATAAAGAGGCATCTTTCATACTAGTCGCTTCTAATGAAGCTTTGTTGACTAGGGACCCATCGAGTGTTATCTATCTCAATCTATTGTTCTATTCGCATGGTGGGCATAGATCAGAGCACATATCGATATATTACTCCAACACATAAGTAATATAAAGCCGCTTTAATTTTATTGCTAACGATGATATATACATTTGGACATTTAGGATTGAACTATGGGCACTAAGACTAACAATCTCCCACTTGCCCTAGTTCCAATCTAAACTCCAATATGTCCCCATCGACTTTACATGTCTAACATGTTCAGGCAACGACACCGCCTTAGTGAAAGGGTTGGCTATGTTATCATCTGTTGCAATGTAGGTTATCTTCAATTCACCTCAATTCAGTATTTCTCTAATTAGGTGGATATGCCGTAGTACATGTTTGGATTTGTTATGCGATCTGGGCTTTTAGCTTGCGCAATGGCCCTTGTGTTGTCGCAAAATGGATTCACCGGGCTGGATGGGTTTTTAATTACACCCAACCCTGCTGTGAATTTCCAAATCTACATAGCCTCCTTAGCTGCCTCTGCAGCATCCATGTACTTGGCCTCTGTCGTAGATTCGGCAATGGTATCTTGCTTTACGCTCTCCCAGCTAAAGCTCTGCCATTCAGCATAAACACATATCCTGACTGACTTCTAAAGTCACCTGGATTTGTCTTGGAAAACTAGCGTCTACTAATCCTTCGACGACTAGTTCAGCATCATCTTTCCACCGGGTTAGACTGATGTCTACTGGTACAACATAAGGCTTACGAGACGTCCGGTCTCATACATGTCATGGAATATATGATCGATCCTGCCCCCAGGCACATATGATTCTAATCATCCTTTTCAGCTCATCAAGTGTCTTAGGACACTGAGTCTTGCTGAGATGAATGCCATGACTAGTGGGTAAGAGTCCTTTCTTTGAATCGAGCATTAAGAACCTACTCAATGCCTTGTTAACATAGGTTCCCTACCTTAAATCCAAGACCATCTTGGTGCGATCTCTACATATCTTAATCCTTAATATATAAGAAGCATCGCTTAAGTCCTTTATTGAAAAACACTTCCTCAACCAAGCTTTAGTCTCGTGCAAGGTTGGGATGTCGTTTTCAATGAGAACCAGAAAGGTAATCTTGCTCCCACTAGCCTTCTTATAAACGCAAGATTCATCCTCGTTCTTGATTAAGCCAAATCCAATTACAGCTTCATCAAAACGAAGGATCCAACTCCGAGAAGTTCGTTTCAATCCATAAATGGATTTCAACAACTTATAAATCTTTCCCTTATTCTTCGGATTGTCAAAACCTTTGGGCCGAGACATACAAACGTACTCAGTCAAATTTCCATTTAGGAAATCGGTTTTGACATCCACTTGCCATATCTCGTAATTATCATACGCAGTTATGTAAAGAAGAATTTGTATCGATTTTGACCATAGTCACTAAGGAGAAGGTTTCCTCATAGTCAATCCATTGGATCTGCCTATAACCTTTCGCCACTAGTTGAGATTTGTAGGTCAGAGGGTTGCCGTCCATGTCCATCTTCACCCTGAAGATCCATTTGCATCCGATGGTCCTCACACCATTGATGGGATCAACCGGTTCCCAGACTCGATTGTCCGACATGGATTGCATTTCCTCCCTCATGGCTCCCAGCCATAACTCGGAGTCGGGCCCATCCACGACTTCCTGAAAGGTGGCTGGATCATCGTGATCCACCATGACTTCATTGTCACCTCCGGATACCATATCTTGGAGGTGGAAGATTGATCCTTTCAAATCGCCTTGGACCTTCCGGAATTTTAACAGGAATTGGTTCTTACTCTACGACAATCTCTGGCTCCTTTCTACTGGGTTATCAATTGGTTTAGACAGATCTGTACCATCCTGAATTTCTTCAAGATGCACAGTCCTCCCAATGACGTCTTTGGAAACAAAACTCCTTTTCCATAAAGACCCCACCCTAAGCGACGAACACCATGTTCTCACTGGGATTGTAGAAGTAGTATCCCCTTGTTGCTTTGGGATACCACACGAAGGTGCATATCTCAGATATTGGTTCGAGCTTAGTCGAAACCAAATGTTTCACATAAGCCTCGCAACCACAAATCTTTAGGAAGGACAAAGCGGGCATCATCCCGTACCATTTTTAAAATGGTGTCCCTTCCACACCGTTCGTCGAAGCCCGATTCACTATGAATGCGGTTGTCTCTAGAGTATAACCCCTGAATGAGATTGGGAGATCAGTCCAACTAATCATGGAATGGACCATTGTCTAACAATGTCCGATTTCTCCGTTTGGCTACACCTTTCAACTACAGTGTCCCAAGAGGAGTCCATTCCAAAAGGATCCCATTCTCTTTTAGATGATCTAATAACTATGTGGTCAAGTATTTTCCACCTCGATCCAATCGAAGTGCCTTAATACCTTTATCGAGCTGGTTTTCTACTTTAGTCTTAAACTCTTTGAATTTATCAAAAGCTTTAGACCTATGTCTCACCGAATAAACATAACCATATTTACTGTAATCATCTGTAAACTTGATAAAGTAGCTAAAACCCCTCGTGGCAAGTGAACTTATTGGTCTACACACATTCGAGTGTATCAGCCCCAATAATTCACCCTACCTTTCATCGCGATCGATAAAGGGCACTTTAGTCATTTTTCCCATCAAACAAACCTTGCACCTATCGATCGAATGGAATTCGAATGAACATGAAAGCCCGCACTTCTGAAGTGCTGATAGGCGCTTCTTGTTTATGCGGCCCAGATGACAGTGCCATAACAAAGTTAGGTTTAAATCGTTGGATTTAGACCTCTTGGTATTAACGTAATATATAGAACTTGAGGCATTGTTACCCATATCTAATATGTACAATCCTCCAACCAAGTCAGTACTGGTATAAAACATATCATTGCATAGAACATTGAAAACTCCATTTCCAATGTTAACATTATATCCTTCCTTGTCAAACACAGATACAGATCTAATATTCCTACTAAAAGTAGGTATGCAATATACATTATACAATACTAAGACAAGGCCACTTGGAAAAGCAAGACTCATGGATCCTACAGCAGTTGCCACAACTCTGAGGTCCACTCCGTGCTTTCCAAACCTCTCATACTTTCAGCCACCATATATTAATGCAGGTGTGAGATTCAGTCCTGGTATCTAATACCCATGAATCTTTGGAAGTGGAGAGAGGTAGCTCTATAGAGTTAATGCTGGATGAAGGCACGGTCCCACCGCCCTTCCTTAGATCATCCAGGTTTCCTGATGAAGGCGCAGTCCTACTGCCCTTCTTCAGATCATCCAGGCTATTTGATGAAGGCGCAGTCCCACTGCCCTTCTTCAGATCAGCCGTGAACTTCCTGTAATCCCGGTTCCAATGACCAGGCTGTTGGCAGTAGAAGCAGATATTCTCAGGTGTCTCATCTTTCCTGCCAAGTGCACATGGGCCCCGCCCTTGCCACTTACAATTCCCTTGTTGACTATCAGAATATCCTTGGATCCCAGATCCCTAATATAGTCTTCTCAGCAGTTAATGACACTTCATGTAACTCTGATATGGTCTTAGAGACAGCCTTGTCAAGGACATATTCTTTGCGTTCAGACTTGAGGACTATCCTCAAAATTCTGCACCAGTCCAAATAGTTTGTCCCATTTAGCTTGACCCTGTCAAGAATGGTTTTTAATGACAAACTATTAATGTTCGCTGAATTTTCCATTTGATCTACAACAGATAAAATTCAATCAGTAAACTGAATAAATTTTATGAAGATCAAGCTTAAACACCAACAATCGATTCTAAACCTTTAGAATCTGAAACCAAGATCCTTGATTCACTCGATTAAGCTGAACTAATGCTCACCACTTAATCGAGCTATGTAGGTAGGACTCCATCCAATCACATCCAATGTGACTCTTGGCTAGGGTATGTACTTATGTACACGGCTTACCCTATCTGTTACCCTAGCTCAACCTCAGGCTGAGAATCGTAGTCGGGTCCACCAATTTTCAACTATGGCCCGTCACTTATGTAGGTGCTCCGCTAATGCGCACGACACCCACATATGTCGTCCAAACCTACTACCCCGTTTTCCCATGGATGCTCCGCTAATGCGCACGACACCCATAGGACGGGGAGGTAGTAAGGTGTTGATAATTGGGAGGTATCAGACATGACCCGTTTTTACTTGTCCGGTTGTGTTTAAAACTTTGACACATCCTAGATGCGATGAGCACATCAACTACATTCCAAATGCAATGATGCCTCAAATTAAATCCAATGTAATTCTTCCTTCGAACCCGACAACTACATCCAATGTAATGACGATTCTAAGGGCTCACACACAAGGTAAACAAAGTTAAGCATGCAATTCTAAAACACATAGAATTAATCATGCATAAACTAAACCAAGCATAAAGCGATAAATGTGCACATAATAGCCCCCTAAACTAACTCCCACTACCTTCTTGTGCTCCACCGACTCCAAGCCGATGCCAACACCCGAAAAGCCACCAAATGACCTTTTCGCCCTTTCTTCGTCTTGAGTAAAATATTACAATTTAATACACGACTCGTAGGTCGGGAATAAATAAATATTACAAACAAGTGGTTCGACGACCACACCTTGAAAGAATAATTACACGCTAACTCTAACGGCTCGCAGGCCGTGAAAAGCGATAAATAATTAAATCGAGCTCGGGGCTATTATGTACACCATGCCAACATCACATCACACATCGTGTTATCAAACAATCATGTTATCAAACATCATGTGATTTTCCGGTTTTATTTAATGGCCAAGTTTCGAAATTTTTTGATGCTTGGTTTATCGAAACCGTTCAAAAATGAAACTTTTGAACATTTGATCTTCGAGTTCGTCATGACGGTTCCAAACTCGTCCTAACTAAAAAAACGGTTTAGCCTTAGCATATCAACCATCCAATGGTCATGCTTGGCCTAGCTTCGTCCAACGGAGCCCCGTTCGGTCCCGGTTTCGGCTCCCCGAGAGTCCCGCTCCCGAGACCCGAAAAATCAATCTTTTTTCAAAATTTCCAGATTTGAAATAATTTTCAAAAATTCATTTTACATGCATTAAATCCATAAACAAGATATTAAAACATGTTATCAAACAATTTAGCAAAACAACATGCCAAAAACGAAACTTTCAAGCAAAACCGAAACTTTGAACACCGTCTTGTGAATCCCGAAGGTAGCACGGCTCTGATACCACTGTTGGGTCTCGAGGTAGGGTTGGAGATGAACCAACTCGCAGCGGAAAATCAATGAAAACCAAGAGACGATTAAAACCATGAAACAACTAACAAAGAATGGATTCACAAGAGAAAAATTCAGCACTAGTTCTTACCAAAACAAGAAAACCGGGTAACGAATGATTGGCTTGAGTCTCCAAGACGCCTACGTATCCACATGGGAATCAAAGTCACGTAGTTCTTCTCTTTGAGGACTCAAGAACACAAAAATGGAGGTGGGAACTTGCCAAACCCGAAATTGCAAGGGAAGAGGGAGAGAAGTTGTGTTTCCTATTCTTGTCTTGTGTTTGTTTTGTTGAAAAAAGATGACTTAAACATAACACAACTCATACTTGTCCAACTAAAGGCATGGGACAAGCATGGTGACAAGTAAGGTGTAAATAGGACAAAGTATGGCAAGACAAGATTGGGTTAGGTGGTGAATCACCAACACCTTAATCCTTGTCTTACTTACTTAGTACTAATTAATCAAGACTTGATTAATTAGTTCCATGGGCCTTGGTTGCATGGGCCTTTCATGGGCCTCTTGGAACATGGCCCGTGGCCATTTCCAACGAGGTACCGTGATTCGCTCATCGCCTCCAAGCCTTCCATACCGGAAATGTCCAAGATTATCCGACGCGATCAATCCCAAGACTCCAAGCCTTGTCTCAATCCGTAAAGTCCTATTCACTTACAAGCACATGACCCAAAACCCAGTTTTGGTCATGTCCCGAGACAACTCCCTTTTGGCCATTCTCCATAAATGTGTCAATGAGTTTCATCCTCCGGTGTGACCCTTAGGTTTATGCATGTCAATAGATCAACGTAAAATCCCATTTTACTTGATCCTATTTAAGTGGCAACTAACGAGACTTTAGTATTGCCTGACACTACATAACGAATCGACCCTGTCGATTCTAACCTTTCCGTCGTCCCTGTCATTATCCTTTTATCTCCTGATTGAGATAAGGCATAGAGCCGTCATCCTTATTATTCTCAATCATTGTTCCTTGATATGTGAGATGACTGAAGATATGATACCCAGTATCATGTGCATGGCCATGCTATTCTTTCAGTCACTCTCGATCAAGCGGCCGAGAACCGATATCTTTCCCATACCTCAGTATGAGGGATAAATCCCTTAGCCGTCTTTCGTGTCACTCATGTAGCCCGTCCCCAAGCCAATCATGGCCGTTATGGAAGCCCTGTTACGGACAACTTTAGGCTCAAGTCAAACTCAGTTGTTGACTACATACGATCACAAAGACTCCTTGGTCTAAGGATACATGACAAGCTACGACACTGAATATGTTCATGACTTAATCTATGGCACATATTCAGGGCGGGTCGTCCAATATCATGTCCCACATGATATCTATGATCAGACTCCGGAATCCCATTCCAATGACTAACAGAACGTAAGCCATAAAGAGCCATCTTTCATACTAGTCGCTTCTAATGAAGCTTTGTTGACTAGGGACCCATCGAGTGTGATCTATCTCAATATATTGTTCTATTCGCATGGTGGGCATAGATCAAAGCACACATCGATATATTACTCCAACACATAAGTAATATAAAGTCGCTTTAATTTTATTGCTAACGATGATATATACATTTGGACATTTAGGATTGAACTATGGGCACTAAGACTAACACTGAGTCCCCCGGAACTCACTTTGGTCGATAACGGGGTCAACTTAAGTCCGGTATGACACTCGGGGTCATTTTAGGTTCAATTAAGTGTCAGTCTTAAAAATTTTAAATTTTCCTTTTTTTCGCAGGTTTGACTGGCGTTGACGGGGAGTGGTTACTACAAAGCAAATGTTAGCACAATTATGGGTATTGAAAATTTTATAGAAGGCTCCGGAAGAGCTACCTTGATATTAGAAAATGGAACAAGGTTAAATACGCATAATGCTTTATATGCAAGTAGATCCAGAAGAAATCTACTTTGCTTCAAGGATATTCGTAGTAACAGATATCATGTCGAGACCAGAAGTGAAAATGAGAGTGAGTTTCTCTGTATCACTTTTCATAAGTGTGGTGAAAAGTGTGTACTTAAAAATTTACAGGTTCTGTCATCAGGTTTGTACTATACAACCATAAGAATCGTTGAAACCTAAGCAACAATGAACCAGAAGTTCATTAATGCAAATGCTTTTATGCTTTGGCACAATCGTCTTGGTCATCCGGGATCGACCATGATGCGTAGGATTGTTGAAAACTCATGTGGGCATTCATTAAAGGACCAGAAGATCCTAATGTCCAATGAGACATCATGTACAACTTGTTCATAAGGAAAATTAGTGGTCCGACCATCGCAAACCAAGATTAACATTGAAATGCCATCTTTCTTGCAGAGGATTCAGGGAGATATATGTGGTCCTATACATCCAGCTAGTGGACCATTTAGTTATTTCATGGTCCTGATAGACACATCCAGCAGATGGTCTCATATTTGCTTGTTGTCAACGCGAAATGTTGCATTCGCTAAATTGCTGGCGCAAATCATTAAGCTGAGAGCACATTTCCCTGATCATCCCATTAAGTCGATTCGTCTTGATAATGCTGGTGAGTTCCCATCTAGAGCATTTGATGATTAATGCATGTCTTAGGGATTGATATTGAACATCTCGTTGCACATGTCCATACCCAAAATGGTTTAGCAGAATCGTTTAACAAACGTATACAGGTAATTGCACGTACATTACTAATGCAATCACAATTACCTATTTCTGCTTGGGGACATTCTGTATTACATGTTGCATCTTTAATTCGTATAAGACCAAGTGCATACCATCAATATTCTCCTGTACAACTTGTTCGGGCACCAACCTAATATATCCCATTTGCGAACCTTTGGTTGCGCAGTGCAAGTGTCGATCGCACCTACTTAACGCACAAAAATGGGACCCCAACGTCGGTTGGGTATATATGTTGGTTTTGATTCATCGTCCATTATAAGGTATCTTGAACCTCGGACGGGTGATTTGTTTACTACAAGATTTGTAGATTGTCATTTTGATGAGACAGAATTTCCACCTCTAGGTGAGAAAGATAAGCCTCCTGAAGTAAGGCATGAACTCTCTTATAAGCCTCCTGAAGTTGGGCATGAACTTTCTTGGAAAGTGAGTTCGTTGTCTCATTTAGACTCACGCACATCACAATGTGAAATAGAAGTACATAGAATAATTCATTTGAATTTTTTTGCAAATCAAATGCCTGATGCATTTGCAGACACGTCAAAGATGACAAGGTCTTATATAGATGCAATCAATGTACCAGCTAGAATTAAGGTCACTGGTGATACTGCAAAAGCAGTTATCGATTCCTCTAGTGCACACCTGAAGCGTGGGAGACCAGTTGGATCAAAAGACATTGTTACCTGGAAGCGGAAATGTCAGACGAATATAGGGGATAAGAAAGCGGTGGTTCTAGACGAACCAGCGGATGAAAAAGCCTCATTACCAGAAGTAGTTCCAGAAGAACTACCAGAGTCGGTTCCAGAAGAACCGATAGGTCCAGAAGTACCAGAAGACTATAATACTCCTGAAGAGTTAGGAAATGAGAAAATTATTGTCGATGAAGTCTTTGCGTTCACGGTGGCCAACAAGATCATAAATGATTTTGATTTTGAGCCCTGAAGCATCGAAGAATACCGTCACATGGATGACTGGTCTATGTGGGAAAAAGCAATTCAGGCAGAATTGGCCTCATTAGCAAAACGCCAAGTTTGGGGGGGCGTTTCCAAGACACCAGAAGATGTCAACCCTGTTAGTTATAGGTGGGTATTTATAAGGAAACGAAATGAGAAAAATGAAGTCGTCTGATATAAGGCTAGACTTGTGGCCCAAGGATTCTCTCAACGACCAAGAGTCGATTTTGATGAGACATATTCCCCAGTAATGGATATGATCACTTTCAGATATTTGATCAGCCTATTAGTCTCTGAAGGACTTGATATGTGCATGATGGACGTTGTGACTGCTTACCTGTATGGTAATTTGGACACTGATATTTATATGAAATTCCCCGATGGGTTGAGATTTCCTGAACCAATGATAGATATCCCCAAAGATATGTGTTCAATAAAGTAACAGAAATATCTGTATGGACTAAAGCAATATGGTAGGATGTGGTACCATCGCCTTAGCGAATACCTTACCAGAGAAGGCTATAAGAATGATTTTATATGTTCGTGTGTGTTCATTAAGAAAACAACCTCCAGGTTTGTTATTAAAGTAGTATAGTTGATGACATAAATCTGATTGGGACTCCAGAAGAGATCCTCAAAGCTTCAGATTATCTGAAATGAGAATTCGAAATGAAAGATTTAGGAAGGACTAGACATTGTCTCGGCCTGTAGCTCGAGCATCTATCTGATGGCCTTTTGATCCATCAATATGCATATGTTGAAAAGCTCTTTAAGCGTTTTAGTATGGATAATGTTCACCCTCTCAATACTCCAATGGTCGTCCGTTCTTTAGATCCCAGAAGAGATCCATTCCGTCCCAAGGAGGAAGATGAAGAGATACTTGGTCCTGAAGTACCATATCTAAATGCTATTGCAGGTTTTTTATATTTGGCACAATGTACGCGACCTGACATAGCGTTTGCAGTAAATGTACTTGTCAAGTTCAGTTCAGAACCCACTCTATGACATTGGAACAATATCAAGCATGTACTTTGTTATTTGAGCGGGACCAGATATTTGGGACTTATGTATTCTAAGTCCAGGGGGAGCGTTTGCCTGGTCAGATATGCGGATGCAGGCTATTTATCAGATCCTCACAAAGCTCGCTCCCAGACAGGATATGTTTTCACCTGCAGTGAAACAGTCATTTCCTAGCGCTCTACGAAGCAGACTTTGGTTGCGACATCCTCGAACCACTCGGAGATTGTGGCGCTACATGAAGCTAGCCGAGAATGTGTATTCTTGCGATTTGTTTTGAAGCATGTGTTATGCTCAATCGGCATTCCTTCGTCGAGCTCTCCTTCCATTACATATGAAGACAATGCAGCTTGTATAGTTCAAGTCAGAGGAGGCTATATCAAAGGAGACAGAATCAAACACATCTCTCCGAAGTTCTTTTATAATCATGAGCTCCAGAAGAGTAATGAGATAGATGTCAAGCAGATTCGGTCCTGCGAGAATCTTGCTGATTTATTTACTAAAGCTTTGCCAACTTCTACCTTTGAGAAGTTAGTTCACAAAATCGGCATGTGTCGCTTTAGCCAGCAACTAAAGTAGTCTGCCCGAAGTCAGGGGGAGACAAATTTTGTGCGCTGCACTCTTTTTCCCTTATCCAAGTTTTCCCTCGTGTTTTTCTTAGAGAGGTTTTTAACGAGGCAGCATCAAGCACGTTTTTCCGCGTTGCACTCTTTTCCTTACAGGTTTTGTCCCATCGGGTTTTCCTGAGGAGGTCTTTAATGAGGCAACTTAAGGCGCATTTGATGTATTCGTTAATGGTGGTGTCCAACGGGGAGTGTTGTGAGACACATGTTGCTTGGGTGGCCACCACCCTTGCATGAGACACACGAGTCTATGACTCATAAGGTGTATAGGCTATAAATACATCACATAGTGTTCATATGAGATATATGAAATAAAAAGAGGAAATTACTAAATCAAGGTTTAATTATTTTATGGTATCAAGGCAAAATCAAAATAAGTTCATTCGTAGCAAGTTTCGGTTTTGATCATTTGAGAAGTAATCACAAGATCTTTAAGTTTTTTGACCAACGTACCGTTTAGAAAAAATAATACCAAGTGTTTTGTTTGTTTTCTCCCGAGAAATGCAAGGATTTCTAATAATGCATGATAACAACCGTTCCTGTTATGAACCAAACGACGACACAATCCTTATGGATGTGGATGTTACTCACCAAGGTTGTGAGAGAGACCTTTCTTCCCTAACCAACTCGACAAGAAAAAAGGAGGATGTGGATGTAATTGCCTCAACAGCGAACCTCGATGGGCTTAGATTCCAGTTTTCCATAGTCGGGTAACTTTTCTCCTAAAAGTCGAACGATAGAATCACCCTTTATAAAGTCATGGTAGACGTTTGACGGGTGAAGGGATGGTTATCAAGCACATCGACGACAGGGTGCATGGGCTCTTCTTCCCCATGGCGGTGAAGAGGGACTAGATCCGAATAATGAGTATTTGCTTATTTGCTTCTTTGGATACGATATCCGAATTTACCATCCCATTAGATATTTGATGATCGATGCATATGTCGTTCCCTCATTCCGCGTGTAAAACATTGGATCAACAAGTTTTTTGCGCCACTGTAGGGGAGCAACTAAAGGCAACAATCACGCATCCCCTTTCTCTTGAAATTGTTTCAATTTTATTTGTTTTTATTTTTCATTTTATTTCATTATTTCTTGTCTATTTTTTAGTTTACATGGATCAACCGGTCACTTGAGGTGATTTATGCTCACCCGTTCTAAATCTTTTTCAAGTCAATTGTTTAGAAATTGAGAATTAAGGAAGGCTTAAACATGTGGGAGACAATCACAAAAGAAATTTGTTAGAGCGGGAAGTGATTCACTTAGCTAATAAAACCGACCATATCGTATAGGGAAACTCAACATCGGTGGCTTCGTTAAAGTGATGGATTTGGGTTTACTATCGTATTTATAAGAAGAAGGAACAAGGTTAGCGGGGTTCTGTTCAAGATACCCTTTTGCGATTATTTATCCACATGCAATTAATCAGCTTCTGTCACTTGCTCTTGGATCCTTATTTGCAGGAAGTATGCTTGTGCTTTTACTGTTTTCCAATCCTCACCGTTAAATATAGATTAAATCTCTTCCCGTGGTCCCGCTCACTTTGCTCGATGCTTTTCCTTTTTTTTCCAATAACCACATCCACTTTTTTCAATTTTAAACCACTAATTTGCTCACTAAATGAAACAAAAAAATTGAACCGTAATCATAACCATTTTATTAAAACAAGATAAAATCATGATCCTAAATAAGATAAATAGAAATAATAAAACCGGTATAACAACAAAAACTGAACTAAAATTTCTAAACATCGTGGGACCAGAAAAAAAGATTAAAAATACTCATAAACCGAAATGCTCTAGCTGGATGTTGGTGGAGGGATGTTGCAATAGCGGTTGAAGATACCGGTACATCTACTCCAAACGGTAAGCTAGGACATAGTAGGCCCATTTCTGAAGGGTTGGCATCGAGGCGGACGCAAATATGATAGAGGACTGTGGAAGAGTTACCTTGTTATCTCAAAATGAAGCATTTGGAGTGTCTTGTTTCTAATTTTATATATTTGTTTTATGAAGAACTATGGACATAAATTTTCTCTAATTATGTTAAAAGCAACGGGAACAACTTTGCTTGACGGATTAAAGTGAACAAAACATATGGTGCATCAGATCCTATTGAAGGCTCCAGAAGAGCCAATGTAATGTTACCAAATGGTACACAATTTATTATCAATGATGCAAGTTCTCAACCAGATCAGATATTCGCCGAAATGGTTATCACATTGAGACAACAAATGAAAATAACGTTGAATGTTTATACATCACGTCCATGGTATCGGGGAGAAAAGAAATTGCGGGAAAACTCCCTTCATATAGTTTTGGATTATATTATACTTTCATTATTTGAATTGAATCCAATATGGTACGTGATGAGGACATCGAAGCTATTAGCAACATTCCTATTATGCGATCAGCACCGGACGTCGAAGCTATTAGTAATTTGTCCGAGCCCGAAGAAGAAACTATCAGCAACATTCCCATTATGCGATCAGTACCAAGGACAAGATCAGGCACCAAAGCATTACATGAAGAATTCAACAAGAAAGTGGAGAATTTAATAGAGCATGGGGAACTCCAAGAAGACGCGATCACCAAGGCAAATCAAGAAGGCATTCTAGAACAATTCAAGACTTCAACAAATCTGTTTTTGCCTCTACTTCAAGGAATTAATGAAGCCAACTTATTCATCATTTCCAAAGGAGATTCAGCCCCTCAAACTACTCCAGAACATTAAATAGTCAAGGTATACATTTAAATTCAGATTATTAATGAGTTACTTTTGCTGTTTTGCAGATTCAAAGCCTTTAGTTATTCAAGAGTCATTTAGCTTTAATTAGAGTCAAATGTAATCAATTTTAGACCCTTGAAGGTCACTTGCTGCTGGACTATTTAATAAAGTCCCTTCTCAGCATGTACTATCCAAGTTTTATGAAATAAAAATTCGAGTTTTCTTCTGGGAAGAATCTATCACATTCAACCTTCTTGTGTGCGAAGCCTTGAAGTTGTTTGTTCGACTTATCACAGACTTTCCATAATCTGTGTGGCGTCATTCAATCCACCATCTATCCTCCTAGTTACTTCGATTCTTCAAAAAGTGTTGTACGACCATTTGAAGCAATCTCCATCATCGACTCCATCTTCATCCATTGGAACCTTAGAAAGTGTTGTACGACCAGCTAAGGTTCTCCATCCACCACCACGTTCCTGTATCAGTACGTGATTAACCAAAAACCAATGGACCCATCAAATTTTATGGTATGGCATGATCATTTAGGCCATCATGGTTCCACAATGATGCGAAGAAATATGGAAAATTCACATGGACATACCCTGAAGAGTAAAATTGTCCTTTTATCAAAAGATTACCCATGTGTTTCTTTTTTCAAGGAAAACTGATTACAAGACCATCTCCAATGAAAGTTGGGAGTGAATGTCCAACATTAAAAAAAATCACAGAGATATATTGGAATTCATGACATGCAATATGTTTATGACACGATTTGCCACTTTCAATTCGATGAGAAAATTTTCTATGCATTAGGGGGAGATAAAGAAATGTTTGAAAGAGAAAGACAAGAAGTTTCATGGAATGCATTGACATTGTCTCATTTCGATCCTCGTACAAATGAGAACTAGAAGTTCAAAAGATTATCCACTTACAAAAGGTTGCAAATATATTGCCTGATGCATTTACGAATGTTAAGACTGTGATAAAATCACAGATACCAGTTGCTAATGTTCCTTGTATAACTAATTTTCCTGATGAAGCAAATGAGTCTAAAGCACGCCAGAAGGGTGGTAGACCTATTGGATCCAATAGATAAAAACCTAAGAAAAAAAAAGGAACAAGTTCGGCAAGTTGGTACATCAAATGATATCACAATTCCCGAAGAACAAGAAAATGTGATAAATGAAGAGACATTTTCAAAAGATGATTAAACACCTGAAAAAGATGACAATAAAGAGATCTCGATTAACTATGTCACTTAAGGTGAAAGATGGAATAGAATAGAAGTTAATATGGATGATATATTTGCGCATGCAGTTGCATTAGATTTCAAAAGTAAACGAGGATCATGAACCAAGATCGGTCAGTGAATGTCGAGGAAGAAATGATTGGCCGAAATGGAAAAATGTCATTGAGACGGATTTGAATTCACTCAATAAATGCCAAGTCTTTAGACCTGTAGTCTAGACACCTGAAGATGTCAAACCCGTAGGATATAAATGGGCATTTGTGCGCAAAAGAAATGAGAAAAACGAGGTCGTAAGATACAAAGCGCGACTCGTCACACGACCAGTAATTAATTATGAAGAGACATATTCACCAGTTATGGATGCAATCACGTTTAATTTTTTACTCAGTATGTCATTTTAGAGGGACTCCAAATGAACTTGATATATGTCGTGATAGTCTATTTATATGGGTCACTTGAAAATCCTTGAAGGATTAAGAATGCCTGAAGCATGCATCTCAAAACCCCGAGAAATATACTCAATAAAGCTCCAAAGATCTTTGTGCGGGCTAAAACAATCTGGTCGAATGTGGTATAATCGTCTCAGTGAATACCTTTTGAACGAAGGATACATCAACAATAAAGTATGTCCATGTTTTTTTTATTAAACGGACGAAAACCGAATTTTCCATCATCGCGGTTTGTATTGATGATTTAAACATCATTGGAACACATGATGAGCTTGTAGAGACGATCGAATACTTGAAAAGTGAATTCGAATTGAAAGACTTTGGAAAAAAAATTGTCTCGGCCTTCAGATTGAAAATTTGTTAAAGGGGATTTTTGTTTACCAGTTATCATATATTGAGAAGATCTTTAAATAATTTAATATGGATAAATCACATCATTTTAGTTCCCCCATGGTTGTTTGATCACTTGATGTGAAAAAGGATCCATTTCGCCCTCGAGAAGAAAAAGAAGAACTTCTTGGTCCAAGAAGTACCGTATCTTAGTGACATTGGGGCGCTACTGTATTTTGCTAATTTCACCCATCCTGATATAGCATTTTCTGTTAATTTTCTAGCAAGATATAATTCTTCTCTGAATCGAAGACATTGGACTAGTGTTGAACAAATTTTAAAAAATCTTCGAGGAACATTAGATATGGGGTTATTTTATTTAAAAGACTTGAATTCTGAAGTGATTGGATATGGTTGATGCCAGATATTTATCTGATCCCTACAAAGCACAGTCACAAACTGGACATGTATTTATCCATATTAGTTCAATACTAATATATTCTACTCTCTCCATATTCTCTTGTTTTCTGTCACGCCCCAAATCCGGTTTTGACTGGACTCAAGACGTGAACTAAAATAATAAATAATAAAAGAAATTTTAATACCAAAATGAGTCTCCAATAACATTTTAAAAGATCCAACTAACACCACGAGTCAACAGCTCACGTCACTAAGCAACCTACAAATAAGGACTCTCGCCAGGCTCCACAACTCTGAGACGTCCTCTAAACCGACTCACGATCGAAACCTGTAAAACAATAATGAAGGGGGTGAGCTTTCGCTCAGTAGGAAAAGTAGTTAAGGCGATGAGCTATACGCTCACCACCACGAGTAACCGTCCAATTAGGGCATACTAGTCAGCACAGTAACTATAAAACAGTTAAACAAAAAATTCAAGACAACGCTTAGTCCCCACTCGGGTGCAAACCCGTAAATCAGCCTCGACGCTGAACCGAACTTAATACCACTTTTCTCAACTATGCCCTTGACCACTATCATCCACTCACGTCTCAATGGACAACGACCACGGTTATCTCACAACCGACCACACGTGCGAACCCGCACATCAATACACTAAACTCAGGTAAAGCTATATTTCAAATCAAAGAAGATCACCTAGCATGCATAAGCAGTCACAACAGTCAACACAGTTCAACACACAGGGTAATATCAACAATCACTGCCACCTATGGTATCCCAGAACAATGCGCCGGCTTCCTATAGCCCGACTCGACCACATCGTACCGAAATTGACATCGGCCTAGACATCTTCCCATCGGGATACAACTTGTCACGCCCCAATTTCAGCGAACCGAACTCGGGACACAAACATTTAAAAAGATGCAATACTTGAAACTTGTTTTCATTAAATCACTTTAAAAGCCAGCTTAGTTCAACAAAATAATATTTACATCTCAAAATAAGTCCCAACAATTGGACAAAAACGAGGTACACGTCACTAGACTCAAAAACACCCAGAAACCCGCTTCAAGCTCTTCAAGCTTCAGAAGCTCACCTAGTCCAGCCTGCGAACGGTACTTGTAGGAAAAGCAGCTAGGGGTGAGCGTTCGCTCACCACCACAGATAACAGACTGACTACGACATACTTAGCAGACAAAGCCGGTGACACCCACAACGACTCAAATGACACACACACGACCAGCACTTTTCTCAACCGACTCATACACTCGGACACGTGATGTAGACCCCACACAACAATTGACGACCTCCTCCAAAGACACGACTGACAACCACGCAATACCAAGATCACAAAGGATCGCACACCAAACAAGATCACAAAGGATCGCATACCAGCTGCTCAGTAACCATCTCTGTCTCTCCCCCTTTCCGATCCCAGTCGGGCCAGGCGGTCGACCTGTCGCGCAACTTCTCCCGATCCCAGTCGGGAGGCTAACCCACAACCTCTCCGCTTCACCCGATCCCAGTCGGGTGGTTAGCCACACCAGCGCGTCCTTCCCCCGATCCTAGTCGAGGAGCTAGCCCACAACCTTTCCGCTTCTCCCGATCCCAGTCGAAAGGCTAGCTACACCACACAACCTCCACCAGTATCCAGTAACCAAACACAATCACAAACAAAGTTCAACAGACTGTAACGACACCAGTCCCAAACTCCACAGGCACTCAAGGCCACCAAGACACCAACAACCAAACACGGGTACAACAACCCTACGGGCCCTCATGGCCACCCAAGACACCAACGGTAAAGTACGGGTTCACAACCCCACGGGCACTCAAGGCCACCAAGACACCAAAATAACAACTCGGGCTCTCATGGCACCCAAGACTCAGCAATAGTAACACGGGCTCTCAAGGCCACCCAAAACTCAATAATAATAACACGGGCTCTGAAGGCCACCCAACACTCAACAATAATAACACGGGCTCTCAAGGCCACCCAAAACTCAACAATAACAATATACAACAACCTCCGGCATACTCAATGCCTCCAACAGTCCTAAGATCACTAGTTTCACAAACAACCTCCGGGTATGGTCATATGCCTCAAGTAATTCTAATATCGCTAAGTTCTATGCTCCTACGACACTACTAAGTGTCACATGCCTTTCCAATAATTGCTAAGTTCCCGTAACATGCTTTTCTAATGTTCGATAACCTAAATAACCCACGACACCTCAGTGTCACATTCAATTCTACAGTTTGTTAGTCTTAGTGCCCGTAGTTCAATCCTAAATGTCCAAATGTATATATCATCGTTAGCAATAAAATTAAAGCGGCTTTATATTACTTATGTGTTGGAGTAATATATCGATGTGTGCTCTGATCTATGCCCACCATGCGAATAGAACCATAGATCGAGATAGATCACACTCGATGGGTCCCTAGTCAACAAAGCTTCACTAGAAGCGACTAGTATGAAAGATGGCTCTTTATGGCTTACGTTCTGTTAGTCATTGGAATGGGATTCCGGAGTCTGATCATAGATATCATGTGGGACATGATATTGGACGACCCGCCCTGAATATGTGCCATAGATTAAGTCATGAACATATTCAGTGTTGTAGCTTGTCATGTATCCTTAGACCAAGGAGTCTTTGTGATCGTTATGTAGTCAACAACTGAGTTTGACCTGAGCCTAACGTTGTCCGTAATAGGGTTTCCATAACGGCCAGGATTGGCTTGGGGACGGGCTACATGAGTGACACGAAAGACGGCTAAGGGATTTATCCCTCATACTAAGGTATGGGAAATATATCGGTTCTCGGCCGCTTGATCGAGAGTGACTGAAAGAATAGCATGGCCATGCACATGATACTGGGTATCATATCTTCAGTCATCTCACATATCAAGGAACGGTGATTGAGAATAATAAGGATGACGGCTCTATGCCTTATCTCAATCAGGATATCGGAGATAAAAGGATAATGACAGGGACGACGGAAAGGTTAGAATCGACAGGGTCGATTCGTTATGTAGTGTCAGGCAATACTAAAGTCTCGTTAGTTGCCACTTAAATAGGATCAAGTAAAATGGGATTTTACGTTGATCTATTGACATGCATAAACCTAAGGGTCACACCGGAGGATGAAACTCATTGACACATTTATGGAGAATGGCCAAAAGGGAGTTGTCCCGGGACATGACCAAAACTGGGTTTTGGGTCATGTGCCCGTAAGTGAATAGGACTTTACGGATCGAGACAAGGCTTGGAGTCTTGGGATTGATCGCGTCGGATAATGTTGGACATTTCCGGTATGGAAGGCATGGAGGCGATGAGCGAATCACGGGACCTCGTTGGAAATGGCCACGGGCCATGTTCCAAGAGGCCCATGAAAGGCCCATGCAACCAAGGCCCATGGAACTAATTAATCAAGTCTTGATTAATTAGTACTAAGTAAGCAAGACAAGGATTAAGGTGTTGGTGATTCACCACCTAACCCAATCTTGTCTTGCCATACTTTGTCCTATTTACACCTTACTTGACACCATACTTGTCCCATGCCTTTAGTTGGACAAGTATGGGTTTTGTTATGTTTAAGTCATCTTTTTTCAACATAACAAACACAAGACAAGAATAGGAAACACAACTTCTCTCCCCCTTCCCTTGCAATTTCGGGTTTGGCAAGCTCCCACCTCCATTTTTGTGTTCTTGAGTCCTCAAAGAGAAGAACTACGTGGCTTTGATTCCCATGTGGATACGTAGGCGTCTTGGAGACTCAAGCCAATCATTCGTTACCCGGTGTTCTTGTTTTGGTAAGATATAGTGCTGAATTTTTCTCTTGTGAATCCATTCTTTGTTAGTTGTTTCATGGTTTAATCGTCTCTTGGTTTTCATTGATTTTCCGCTGCGAGTTGGTTCATCTCCAACCCTACCTCGAGACCCAACACAGTTAACTTTCCCTAGTCAGGGCCGAGATCCGGCTACTTTTTCCTACCTCGTATATAACTCCAAAACTGCTCCACTAAGTCTCGAAGTGATCTCAGTCACTCGCCGAGCTTCCCTTTGCCTCGGTCCGCAGCACGATCTAAAAGAACACAATTTTTAATGCACATTAAACTCGCAGGAAATAAACCGGAAATTAATAAACTTAACACCCAAACGTAACCCCGACAATGTCGATCACTCCCAAACTTCCCAATTACTCGACATTGTCGATAAAGGACCCGTAAAGGCCCGATTCGCCCGACATGGCGAATCTGCCCGGGTTTTGTAAATGGCCTTCCGGGGCTCCAAAAGCCCCCGTTTTCATTTATACGGTCTTAGAATAGTTCAAGGAACCCAATGTACTTGACGGAATCGAATTCCTACTTCCGAGTCAATTAATTAACGTTTAAAGTTTCTAAAACCCGTTAATTACAACTTCTCCAATTTAATTCCAAATTTGATTCGGTTAAGGATAATTGGTCCGGGGAACGTTTTAAAGCTCCTGAACACTAAACCCGATCACCCGAGCACGTGGGCCCCACCCGGCCTACTTGGCCGTGGGCCCTAGGGTTCCAATGGGGCTCGGCCACCATGGTGGTGGTCGGCCCTAGGTCTGGCCAGCCACCTCCTATGGTGGCCGGAGCTCCTCCCGAGCTCCCGGTCGCCGAAAAACGTTCAATCAAACCTCCAAACACCTCTAAAACGTCTCCAACACTTCCCCAACCTCAATACAACCCTAACCCATTCATTTTAACAAAACCCTAGCTTTTGAAACTAAACAAAACGACGATCAGTTTAGGTCTTACCAACGAGGAAGACGAGGGGAAGAAGATTGATCCTTGTCTTGAGACGATCCAAGGGTGGGATGACGTGAATAGTGCTCTAAAACCCTAACTTCCTTCTTCTCTCTTCTTCTCCTTCTCCTTCTCTCTCTAAACTCTCTTCTTTTCTAAAACTAACACATTTTTCTCTTTTTTTTTCTTTTAAAACCAAGTGTGGTCGGCCACCCCTTGTCCCTTCTAGTTTCCCACCAAAACTAACACCACCACATATTGGACAAGTGTCAAGGTGGGTCCCACACCTTTTGGAAAATATCTACTTGATATTTTCCAATCAGATCTGCGAAAATCGGACATTTCGGGCCCCGAACGGGCACTTTTTCCAAGAAATTACGAAACTTGGCGGGCTAGAAGGAAACGGCTCAACTAAGACCGCTGCGACGACGGCTAAGCTTTTTGGATCCAAAACGGTCCTCGAATGGACCAAAACGTCGCTCGGTTGACTTTTCCAGCGAAAAGTCAACATTTCCCAAATTGATCAGAAAGTTGCCCTGAGTCCCCCGGAACTCATTTTGGTCGATAACGGGGTCAACTTAAGTCCGGTATGACCATCGGGTCAATTTAGGTTAAATTAAGTGTCTGTCTTAAAATTTTTATATTTTCCTGTTTTTCGCAGGTTTGACTGGCGTTGACCGGAAGTGGTTATTACAGTCTGCCCCCTTAAAGGAATTTCGTCCGCGAAATTTAAAACAGACGTACCTCGGGAGTCGAACAGGTTGGGATACTTCGCGCGAACCTCGTCCTCGCGTTCCCACGTCGACTCAGCCCCGTGATGTTTCCACTGCACTCGTACCAAGCGGATAATCTTGCCTCCCCGTAGGACCTGCTCCCACGTGTCCATGATCCGAACCGACTGCTCCTAATAGGAGACATCGTCAGCCACCTCGATATCGGTCCACTCAATGACGTGGGAGGGGTCTGCGGTGTACTGCCGCAACTGGGATACGTGGAAGACGTTATGGACTCTCCCAAGTTGCGGTGGCAACGCCAGACGATAAGCCACTGCTCCCACTCTGCCCAAGATCTCGAACGGGCCAATGTACCTCGGGGCCAACTTGCCCCCGCTGCGTCTGAACCGCACCAGCCCCTTCCTCGGGCTCACCTTCAGGAACACGTGATCTCCGACTGCGAACTCAAGAGGTCGACGTCGCATGTCGGCATAACTCTTCTACCGACTCTGCGCGGTCCTCAACCGATCGCGTATCAGCGCGACCTTCTCTGTCGTCTCTCTGACAAGATCTGGCCCCAACAGGCTCTTGTCCCCCACCTCCGCCCAACACACTGGCGATCGACACGGCCTCCCATACAACGCTTCGAACGGTGCCATCCCGATACTGGCCTGGAAGCTATTGTTGTAGGCGAACTCGGCCAACGGCAGGTGGGTCTCCCATGATCCCTGGAAATCCAGCACACATGCCCGCAGAATGTCCTCCAATATCTGAATAGTGCGCTCGAACTGACCGTCTGTCTGGGGATGATGTGTCGTACTGAGTAGAACCTCGTTCCCCAATGCCTTCTGCAGACTCGGCCAAAACCTGGACGTGAAGCGGGGATCCCTGTCAGACACTATCGACACCGGGACCCCATGGAGACGCACTATCTCCTGAACATACAAGCCGCTCAACTTGTCGACCGGGTCAGTCATCCTCATAGCCAGGAAGTGGGCCGACTTGGTCAACCGGTCGACTACCACCCACACGGCGTCGTTTCCCTTCGGCGATCTCGGTAGTCCACACACGAAGTCTATCGTAATGTGCTCCCACTTCCACTGAGCAATCGGTAGTGGCTGTAACAATCCCGCTGGACGCTAATGCTCGGCCTTCACCTGCTGACAGACGAGGCATCTCGACACAAACTTTGCTACTGCTCTCCGCATCCCGCGCCACCAGAAATGTCGTCTGAGGTCACGGTACCTCTTGGTGGCCCCCGGGTGCACTGTAAGACGCGAGTGATGTGCCTCTCGCAATACGTCGTCTCTACAGTTAGCCGGCACGAACAGCCCCCCTCGGTACTGTAGTCCCCAATCTGTACTGATCTCCCAACCTACTACCTCGTCGCCGTTGACGACCCTCTCTCGGATCTATGCCGTCTCAACGTCCTCCATCTGCGCCTCCAACACTCGGGCAAGCAGTGAGGGCTGGGCCACCAATGAGCACATGGCCACGCTGCCAGTAATCTCCTCCAGCTCAAGCCCGAACGTGCTCAGCTCCCCCATCATGTCCCACTCTCGGACTGATATGCTGGCGAGGCTCGGAGCCGACTTCCTACTCAAGGCGTCGGCGACCACGTTCGCCTTGCCCGGATGGTAGTGTAGCTCGAAGTCGTACTCCTCGAGTAGCTCCATCCACCGTCGCTGACGCATGTTCAGATCTCGCTGGGAAAATATGTACTTGAGGCTCTTGTGATCCGAGAACACTTGAAACCCCTCACCATACAGATAATATCGCAAGCTCTTTAGCGCAAACACGACTGCTGCTAGCTCCAAGTCGTGGGTAGGATAGTTGCGCTCGTGCGTCTTCAACTGCTTGGAGCCATAAGCCACAACTCTGCCCAACGGCATCAGTACGCAGCCCAGTCCCTCTCTAGACGCATCACAGTAGACATCATAACCGATCCCTCGCTCGGGCACCACTAACACTGGAGTTGTAGTCAGTCGAGTCTTCAACTCCGCGAATGCACGCTCACAGTCCTCTGTCCACACAAACCCGACTCCCTTGCGCGTCAACAGAGTCATCGGTGCGGCTAGTCGTGCAAAGTCCTAGACGAATCGCCAATAGTAGCCTGCCAACCCCAGAAAACTGCGGATCTCGAAGACACTCGTGGGCCGTGCCCACTTCGAGACCGCGTCGATCTTCGACGGATCGACCAGGATACCGTCACGGGACACGCTGTGACCAAGGAATTTCACCTCAGTGAGCCAGAACTCGCACTTCTCCCGGTTGGCATATAGCTGATGCTCGCGCAGTAGTGTCAGAACAGCCCTCAGATGTGACTTATGCGCCGCCTCATTCTGCGAATAAATCAAGATGTCGTCCACGAACACCACCACAAACTAATCTAGGTACGTCCGGAAGATGCTGTTCATCAGGTCCATGAACGCTGCAGGTGCGTTCGTCAGTCCGAATGGCATCACCAGGAACTCGTAGTGCCCATAGCGTGTCCGGAATGCAGTCTTTGCGACGTCTCCCTCACGGACACGCAACTGATAATAACCGGATCGCAGATCGATCTTCGAGAAGTAGGTCGCCCCTCTCAACTGGTCGAACAAGTCGTCGATCCTCGACATCGGGTATCGGTTCTTCACCGTAACCCGGTTCAGCTTCCGGTAATCTATACACATCCGTAGCTCTCCACTCTTCTTCTTCACGAAGAGTGCTGGTACTCCCCACGGCGATGCACTCGGACGGATAAACCCCTTCTGCTGAAGCTCCTTTAACTGACGCTTCAGCTCAGTCAACTCTGCCGGCGCAAACCTGTAAGGCGCCATCGATATCGCCGCCGTTCCCGGCACCAGGTCAATCCCGAACTCCACCTCACGAACCGGTGGCAACCCGCTCAACTCCTCAGGAAAGACATCGGGGAACTCGCATACCACTCGCGGTAACTCTCGGCTCTGCACAGCCGATACTTCCTCCTCTGCGGACAACGCCGACAGGAGGACCCCGCTCTTATTACCCAGAACACACGTCACCTTCGTACCACCCACTGACACTGTCACTCTTCGCCTGTAGCAATCGATGTTGGCTCGGTACCTCGACAGCCAATCCATTCCCAAGATCACATCAAAGGTCGTCATCCCCAACACGAGAAGATCACCAGGGCAAGGACAGTCTGCGACTCTAATCTCGCAGGCACGAAACACCCTAGTCAACGATACACCACCCCCAACTGGGGTGTCCAGGCATATGGGTGGACTCAACGGTTCTAAGCTCAACCCCAACCTCTCAGCACAACTCGACGAAATAAAAGAGTGCGACGCCCCGGTATCAAATAAGAATAACGCCCATAAATGATACAATAAACACGTACCCTGGATGGTCTCACGGTACGTGCTAGGTCCTGGGGCTCTGGAGTCGGTGACTGCATACATCCTTCCCTGCGAGGCCTGCTGCCTCTGACCCGGCGCACTGGCCGCTGAATACCCATGACTCTGCTGATGTCTCGGAATCGGTACGCTCGTAGAAGGCTGTGACGGTCTGGACTGTTGACTCTGACGAGGACGACCCCTGGGCGACTGTACTGTACGCGACTGCTACAGTCGCTGCGCTGACGTTGCCCTCGACGGCTCTCGGCACCACGCAATGGTGTGCCCAACCCGGCCGCATTGGAAACAGCCGATCTCGTCGGCTCTCGACTCCGTGCCCTGGCTCGTCCGGCTGGTCGCTGGCAGCTTCGTGGCCCCTCCTCCCATCGGACACTCGTGACGAAAGTGGCCTCGCTGCCCGCAGGTGAAGCACGTCGGGGCCCTCTCTGACGCGACTGGCCCAACTGATGCCACTGACCCCCGCTGTCTCGCTCCACCCTGATGAGTCGGTGGTCGGAAGAACCCCGTGGTCCTCTGCCTCCTCGGGTCTCGTGACTCGGACAGCCCTACAAAGCTGATCGGCCGCTGTCGGACCTCACGGGTCCTGGCTGCATCCCGGACGCCCTGCTCCACTGTAGCCACGGTGTCCACGAGATCTGTATACTTCCGCAGTCTCAAGGCGAGCACCTGGTTCCGAATCTCCGGCCCCAGTCCTCCCTGGAACCGCAGGCAACGATTCTGCTCGGTCATCACCATCTCCGGCGCGAATCTGGTCAAGGCCGTGAATCTGGCCTCGTATTCCGCCACTGTCATCCCCCCCTGCTCCAGGTCTAGAAACTGCCGATGTCGCTCCAGCCGAGCCGACTCGGGAAAGTACTGCGCTAGAAACACCTCCTGGAAGATGTCGTAGTCGTGCCCTACAGTGTCCCTCACACGCCCCCACCAATGGTAGGCGCTGTCTCTCAGCTGGTGAGCTGCGAAGGACACCCTGCGACGGCCATCTTCGATACCTGAAGTATCCAGGTCCCGCGTGACCTGCTCTAACCACCTCTCGGCTCGGTCGGGGTTCGGCTCCCCGACGAAGATGGGTATCCCAAGCTTCAAGAAGTCTAGTAGTGCCCGGAATGTGTGATCCTCTGCCTAACCGGGCCTCGCTAGGACCACGGCTGCCTCTGGAGCTGGTGAAGCCGACTCTCGGCTGGCGATGACCGGCACCAAACTATGGACTCTCCTGGTCAGCTCATCCAGGGCAGTCATGACGGGAGGGTCCGCGACCGGCGGAACATTGGGTGTGCCTGTAGACGGTCCCGCGTCGCTTCTCCTGTCTTCTCCGACAGGAGTGCCCTGCGCCTCCGCTTACTCGACGGGCTCAACGGTTGGCACCCTTCCCGGTGTCCCCGCCGGCCTCGCGTGGGCGCCCGACCCCGTGTTCCCGCTGCTCGTCCGCGTCTACCGCGAGTCATAAGTCAATATCCTCTGCACGGATACACGCAAACGTTCAGTTTGCGAACTCACAAAAAAAAAACAAGCTTAAATACACTAACGTTCACACGGTCTATGTTTACTCTAGCGTGCTTATCACTGATACGTTACACCGCTCACGCTAATAATACTTTAAATATTAGTATTAGTAAAAGAAACCCCCAAAGAGACCGCACCCTCGTGCACCAAACACGCGACGACAACCTAACCACACAACGAAGCAACAACCACCAAAAGTTTAAAAACGGCTCACTGGACCAGGCCGGTACACGACCCGGGCCGTGCCACCCTCCGGGCCGGTAACCAGGCCGGGGCGTGCCCCATACCGGGTCGGCATCTAACCCGTGCCGTTTCGCCTACCGGGCCGGCGACCGATCCCTGCCGGGCCCTTACCGGGCCGGCGAACAAAACCTGTCGGGCCCCATACCGGGCCGGCGACCAAAACTTGCTGGGCCTCATACCGGGCCGGCGACCAAAACCTGCCGGGCCCCATACCGGGCCGGCGTCCAAACCTTGCCGGACACCATACCGGGCCAGCGTCCAAACCTTGCCGGACCCCTCACCGGGCCGGCGTCCAACCCTTGCCGGATCCCTCACCGGGCCGGCGTCCAATCCTTGTCGTTCCACCTTCCGAGCCGGCAACCGAACCTGCCCATTCCACCTACCGGGCCAAACCAGTGACTCTGATAATGTAAAGGTAAAGATTTCACACCCGCTATGTCTATCCTAGGGCATTCGTAACTTCCCCTACTAATAGCGACTCGTACATTAGCACGTCACAGACAAACGGCCACCAAACACAAAACAAAAGCATGGCAACTCAAGACCTACCTCACACACAAGCCAACACGGCCGAGCAACAACCATACATGCCCACCGGGTCAACCAAAGTCACACACGCCCACCGGGCCAAACAACCTCAAAACACGCCCATAGGGCCAACAAATTTTGAAACTTTTTCCACTCCATTAAAAGTCTCATTTCTCGACATCAGGTAGTCACAACCCGGTCCAGGCGTCCCCGAACTACGTTGTACCCACTTGATATCAACACCGTCACGCTCGACTACAGGAGCGCTCCTGAGTCGAGTCGCGACAGTTTAAAAACATTTCACGCAGCAACACACAAACACTATGCCAGTAACCCCGTACTGCACAAGCACATAACAAAACAGGACTCAAATCCTAACGGGTCTACACACGAGTTTCGACTTGCGTACCCAACGCACGAAGGGACCTTACTGACTCGACTCCCCCACCTAATTGACGTGCAGTCCGAGGTGTGAAACCTCGAGCTCTGATACCAAGCTGTCACGCCCCAATTTCAGCGAACCGAACTCGGGACGCGAACATTTAAAAAGATGCAATACTTGAAACCTGTTTTCATTAAATCACTTTAAAAGCCAGTTTAGTTCAACAAAATAATATTTACATCTCAAAATAAGTCCCAACAATTGGACAAAAACGAGGTACACGTCACTAGACTCAAAAACACCCAGAAACCCGCTTCAAGCTCTTCAAGCTTCAGAAGCTCACCTAGTCCAGCCTGCGAACGGTACCTATAGGAAAAGCAGCTAGGGGTGAGCGTTCGCTCACCACCACAGATAACAGACTGACTACGGCATACTTAGCAGACAAAGCCGGTGACACCCACAACGACTCAAATGGCACACACACGACCCGCACTTTTCTCAACCGACTCATACACTCGGACACGTGATGTAGACCCCACACTACAATTGACGACCTCCTCCAAAGACACGACTGACAACCATGCAATACCAAGAT
This sequence comes from Erodium maritimum, assembly GCA_963921825.1. Taxonomy (NCBI): domain Eukaryota; kingdom Viridiplantae; phylum Streptophyta; class Magnoliopsida; order Geraniales; family Geraniaceae; genus Erodium; species Erodium maritimum. The sequence goes on along the minus strand of OY997592.1, from coordinate 37,199,758 downwards.
CATAAAGGATCGCACACCAAACAAGATCACAAAGGATCGCATACCAGCTGCTCAGTAACCATCTATGTCTCTCCCCCTTTCCGATCCCAGTCGGGCCAGGCGGTCGACCTGTCGCGCAACTTCTCCCGATCCCAGTCGGGAGGCTAACCCACAACCTCTCCGCTTCACCCGATCCCAGTCGGGTGGTTAGCCACACCCGTGCGTCCTTCCCCCGATCCCAGTCGAGGAGCTAGCCCACAACCTCTCCGCTTCTCCCGATCCCAGTCGGGAGGCTAGCTACACCACACAACCTCCACCAGTATCCAGTAACCAAACACAATCACAAACAAAGTTCAACAGACAGTAACGACACAAGTCCCAAACTCCACAGGCACTCAAGGCCACCAAGACACCAACAACCAAACACGGATTCAACAACCCTACGGGCCCTCATGGCCACCCAAGACACCAACGGTAAAGTACGGGTTCACAACCCCACGGGCACTCAAGGCCACCAAGACACAAAAATAACAACACGGGCTCTCATGGCCACCCAAGACTCAGCAATAGTAACACGGGCTCTCAAGGCCACCCAAAACTCAATAATAATAACACGGGCTCTCAAGGCCACCCAACACTCAACAATAATAACACGGGCTCTCAAGGCCACCCAAAACTCAACAATAACAATACACAACAACCTCCGGCATACTCAATGCCTCCAACAGTCCTAAGATCACTAGTTTCACAAACAACCTCCGGGCATGGTCATATGCCTCCAGTAATTCTAATATCGCTAAGTTCTCTGCTCCTACGACACTACTAAGTGTCACATGCCTTTCCAATAATTGCTAAGTTCCCGTAACATGCTTTTCTAATGTTCGATAACCTAAATAACCCACGACACCCCGGTGTCACATGCAATTCTACAGTTAACTTTCCCTAGTCAGGGCCGAGATCCGGCTACTTTTCCCTACCTCGTATATAACTCCAAAAGTGCTCCACTAAGTCTCTAAGTGATCCCAGTCACTCGCCGAGCTTCCCTTTGCCTCGGTCCGCAGCACGATCTAAAAGAACACAATTTTTAATGCACTTTAAACTCGCAGGAAATAAACCGGAAATTAATAAACTTAACGCCCAAACGTAACTCCGACAATGTCGATCACTCCCAAACTTCCCAATTACTCGACATTGTCGATAAAGGACCCATAAAGGCCCGATTCGCCCGACATGGCGAATCTTCTCGGGTTTTGTAAATGGCCTTCCGGGGCTCCAAAAGCCCCCGTTTTCGTTTCTATGGTCTTAGAATAGTTTAAGGAACCCAATGTACTTGACGGAATCGAATTCCGACTTCCGAGTTAATTAATTAACGTTTAAAGTTTCTAAAACCCGTTAATTACAACTTCTCCAATTTAATTCCAAATTTCGATTCGGTTAAGGATAATTGGTCCGGGGAACGTTTTAAACCTCCCGAACACTAAACCCGATCACCCGAGCACGTGGGCCCCACTCGGCCTACTTGGCCGTGGGCCCTAGGGTTCCAATGGGACTCGGCCACCATGGTGGTGGCCGACCCTAGGTCCGGCCAGCCACCTCCTATGGTGGCCGGCCACCCCCTATGGTGGCCGGAGCTCCTCCCGAGCTCCCGGTCGCCGAAAAACGTTCAATCAAACCTCCAAACACCTCTAAAACGTCTCCAACACTTCCCCAACCTCAATACAACCCTAACCCATTCATTTTAACAAAACCCTAGCTTTTGAAACTAAACAAAACGACGATCGGTTTAGGTCTTACCAACGAGGAAGACGAGGGGAAGAAGATTGCTCCTTGTCTTGAGAGGATCCAAGGGTGGGATGACGTGAATAGTGCTCTAAAACCCTAACTTCATTCTTCTCTCTTCTTCTCCTTCTCCTTCTCTCTCTAAACTCTCTTCTTTTCTAAAACTAACACATTTTTCTCTTTTTTTTTCTTTTAAAACCAAGTGTGGCCGGCCACCCCTTGTCCCTTCTAGTTTCCCCCCCAAAGCTAACACCACCACATATTGGACAAGTGTCAAGGTGGGTCCCACACCTTTTGGAAAATATCTACTTGATATTTTCCAATCAGATTCGCGAAAATCGGACGTTTCGGGCCCCGAACGGGCACTTTTTCCAAGAAATTACGAAACTTGGCGGGCTACAAGGAAACGGCTCAACTAAGACCGCTGAAACGACGGCTAAGCTTTTTGGATCCAAAACGGTCCTCGAATGGACCAAAACGTCGCTCGGTTGACTTTTCCAGTGAAAAGTCAACATTTCCCAAATTGATCAGAAAGTTGCCCTGAGTCCCCCGGAACTCATTTTGGTCGATAACGGGGTCAACTTATGTCCGGTATGACCCTCGGGTCAATTTAGGTTAAATTAAGTGTCTGTCTTAAAAATTTTATATTTTCCTGTTTTTCGCAGGTTTGACTGGCGTTGACCGGAAGTGGTTATTACACAACTCATACCATACTGGACCGGAACCCTCCTACGGTCGGGTATCTTCCTGCAGCACGGGTACAACTTATATCGTTCAATCAATACACACACAGGTAAAGCAATAGCAACCACGCAGCAAGCTATTAACAATACACACATATTGAGTCTCACATAATACGCCGGATCACACCACTATAACACATTTTACCGACACCTAGGCGGAAGGCAGGCGCACCTTATCACAGAATCATAGCACATTTTACCGACAACTAGTCGGAAGGCAGGCGCACCTGATCACGAAACCATAGCACATTTTATCGACGACCGGCCGAAAGGCAGGCGCACCTTATCACAGGCAATAACACATTTTACCGACACCTAGTCGGAAGGCAAGCACATCTTGCCACATAATCCGCTCATCGAGTACACGTCATACCAACGTATCATGTCAAACATATCACACCAACATATCACTCTGAACATATCATATTAACCTATCATGCCAACACATCATACCAACACATCACCGGTCTAGATATCCTATACCGGAATCCACCTTCGGTATAGGTATCATCTCGGAATACACGGTATATCATTACCAAACAATCTTACCGAAACACATCATATCGGTCTATCAATCACCCGATCATATCACAAGCATTGGTTCACGTCATACCAAACATATCACACTTGTCATAACATACCACACCGAGCATACTACATCATGATCCTCAATCTATCAACGGATAAACCACATATCAAGCATCACAATCATCAATCATAGCGTCACAACCAACACACAAACCTAAGGGCTCGACATGGCCCACATGCATTTCTACAGCACGACATGGATCGCAAGCTATCCCTCATTTCACTCGTTCCTCACATCCTACATGCAATCCTAACAATTATATCGAGTATTCGCAACCTATATGCATACTAGTAACTTTCCGCAATGAAACTGATATTCGCTACTTTCCCTACCTCGATCGCTTTCCAAACGCTTAGTCACTTCACGATGTCCAAAAGTCTCCTCCGCCGAGCTCGGGTCCAATGTCTAAGATCACAAGCAATACAAGAATGAATGCTAATTCGAGTGTGGATTAAAGAGGGAAATACCCAAACTAATCCCAATTGCTCAACTTGTCAAAATGGGCCCGGAAGGCCCATTTTGCCCGGAATCGGGAAAACGTTCCTCGGGACTCCGGAAATTTCCCTTTTCGTGTCTAACATTCATAACTAATTTACTTGTTCCAACGTACTTGACATAATTAAATTCCGAGGTCCGAGCGTTCTAAATTCGTAATTATAGTTTCCAAGCGTTTTTCCCGAAATTTCATGAATCACATCCATAATTCGTTCCGAGTGTGAAAACGTCGTCCCGGGGTTCACCCACGACCATTCAATTTATGGAACCACCAAACCCGGCGATGTGGGCCCCACGACCACACATGGCCGTGGGTGGCCGGACCGGACCGGACCGGTCAGGGTTCCAAGGGTGGCCGAACCATGGCCGGTCATTTCCCTCCCCGGTGAACGGATTCCAGCGACCGGGCGGTGCTCCGGAAAGCCTCCGGTCGCCGGAAAAATACTTAATTTCTCCAACAAGCTCCTAACTAGTTCTAGATTCTCCATAACACCATTGTTAAGTTCAAAACCTTCAAAAACCACCTTAAACACGCCAAAGTTTCAAGACCCAAGGGGGATTTCATCAAAACCACCAAAAACCTAGTGGATTTCTATCAATAAACTCTACTTTGTCTTCATAACTCACCAATTCATCAACAAACCCTCAAAACTCATCAATCCCAACTAGTTCCAAGGCTTTTCTAGAAAACCCATAAACCCAAACTTCATAAAAATGAATTTGGTTTGAAGATTTACCTTAGAAATGGAGAAAGGAAGAGGAAAATCAAGTTTTGGAGGAGGTTAGTGTTGGAAATCACCCAAAGGAGCTCCATTTCTTCTTCTTCTTCAAGCAATGGAGTTTCAATGAAGTTTTTCTCCTCTCTCTCTCTAGCTATAGGTTCGGCCAAGGTGGGAATGAAGCTGAAATTTTGCCCCATGTGGTCTTATCCTCAAGGTGGAAATATCTCTTTCGTCATTTAGCCCCCCTCTCTCTATTTTGTCCATATGTGGGGACCAATTGGTCTTTTCTCCCACTTTTCTTCCCCTCCAAGCTAACATGGACATGTGTCCATGTGGGGTCCACTCCTACCCAAAATATCTCAACTCTTAATATATTTAATCGTTAAAACTCCGAATTCGACCTAGTTTGACCCGGGTTTGACTTTTTCGCAAAAGTGGTCATTTGAAAGGAAACGACCCAACTAAGCTGACCGTAACGACGGCTAAGCTTTTTGGCTCCCGGAAAGGTCCCGAATGACTCCCGGAGTCATCGGTTGACTTTTCCAGCGGAAAGTCAACTTTCGCCAAAAACCACCGGTTCGACCGGGATAGCCCCGGGGCGGTTCTTACATTTTCTCTTGATATTGTTCTTCTATTGTTCTTCCACTGTCAACGTATTGTTTTTTTTTCACAACAGTATTTACTTTAAAAAATATATAAAGGCAACCAATTTTCCTTAGAATAATTTATATAATTAATTCTGATATATATATATATATATATAGGATAACAATCAGGTACAAACTTACATCTTTTGTCAGAACGTAGAACTATCAATCTGGGCCCTTGGATCGTAGAATTAATGGCTCATATTTAACGCATATCTTATAATATCTTTTTAATTAATGCATATCTTGTAATTGATTTCGTAATCAATCACCACCCCCCTGAATTTCGGTGGCCATTCGATCTGAGTAATCAATGGCCCAGATTAGTTCTACGTTCTGACCCGAAATAAGGTTTGTACTTGATTGTTCCGATATATATATATATATATATATATATATATATATATATATATATATATATATATATATATATATATATATATATATGTGAAATAAAAATTATTTTTATTAAAAATATTATATATATATATATAATATTTATGATTTATACATATTTATATAATTTTTAAAAATAAAACTATTTTTTATTAAATAAAAATTGATTATTTAAAATAAAAAATCTTATTATTTAAAATAAAATTTTATTTTTATTGTTTTGAATAAAAAGCTGATTTTTATATAAAAAAATTGAATAAAAAATCATATATATATATATATATATTAATATAAAATATGATATTTTATGGTAATTTTTGAAAGTAAGGCTATTTTTATATTTTACTATTTTTTATGTTTGAAGAACCAATGATATGATTTTGAAAATATGCTTGTCTGTGAAGGGTATTTAGGATTTTCTATGTTTTTGGGATGGAAAGTTAACTGAAAAGTAACGACAAGTACTAAATTGAAAATAAAAAATTCCAAGATAATGGAAAAGAAAAAATACAATTCAAAGTATTATATTGAAAATAAAACTTTTACAGGATATTAAAATAAAATTTTATTCTTTAAAAACTGAATATGACATGAAATAAATGAAATATCATTTTGAACTTATACTAAAATCCGCTATTTGGGCAAATCGAAACGATATAACGGAATCCGGTGTGCAGAGAACGCTCTAAATGTTTTCCGACAATGCACGAGACAAATATTTTTATTATATTAGTTTTTATATTATTATATGACATTTTTCTTTATAATACAGTAGTTTTGGTATATATATATACTTGTATTTTTAGTGAAGCTAGATTTCATTTCACTAATATTAATATACGTTAGATTCATTTGAAAATATTATTGGAAGAAAAAAGCTCTCTATTCAACCCTAGGGTTCCAATCTACTGTCGCCTTCATAGGAGTCGGTCTCCTCTCGCTTTACTCGCTTCTGTCGTTCCTCCACGCCGGTATTACCCCTCCGATCGTGATCCGCGCCGTCCATCTGATATTGCAGTCGAGATCTTGGCCGCTTCTGCACCATGGATCCAGTTCACCAGATCTGCTCCGACGCTACCCAACCGCTCGCGTCGACCTTCCATCCCGACGTCCTCTTCTCACTATCGTCGGACGCCTGCCCCATCCGTCCGCAACGCCCTTGGTCTGACCTTCTACGAGGGCCACCATGGCGTATCCATCCAATGCCGGGTTGGCATATGATCGAGCCTTACCGATATGGAGATTGGCCGATCTCCCCTCCGCATCCGGATGGCGACGAAGTCGGCGGACAGTCAAGGCCGGGCACGATCGGAGCCCAACTGGGGGCGGGGGTGGACGTCCTGGGATCCTCTGTGTCGCCGCTCCCGATGTTATGGATTCCTATTGAAAAAGGGAATCCCTTTAGGGTTCCCAGTCGTATAGTGCCGCCGCTGGCGTCACCACTGGACGGAGAGCAGTGGACCCCGTTGGGACCGACAAAGGGTCAAGCATCAAGGATAGGGGTTAGTGCAGGAGCAGCTGGAATGCAGTTGGAGGGACTTGACCCTCCGCAGGACGAATGATAGGACCCGGCGCGGGTGGAATGGTCACACTGGGACCTATATCCACAGACCCGGGGCTACTACTGCCGGGGAGTCTCGGGAAATCCGCACCAAAGGCATTACTTCCTGATTGTTATTCTGTTTTAGGTCTAATAAATTTTTGGCTAGCTAGGTTGCTTATGTTTTTTCATTTAATGTCTCTCTGTTTTGAGACGTTGGTAAGGAGTTGTCTTGAGTTTTTGCCTTCGATGTTAAGAAGACTATTATTATGAGTCCATGAGCGTTGGGCCTACTACGGTCGGTTCGGACATAAATCTGAAACCCGAGGCGGTCACGCCCTATCTTGTTTGATTACCTTTGGGTATTAATGCAATTCTCTCTAGTTATCCGTTTCAAAAAAAAAGATTTCATTTCACTGTAAACTTCTTTTTTCAAAAGAATAAACTCTTTACGGTAGAGCCTAAACTTTTTAATGGAGTATAGACTTTTGAGTCCAAAGGCGTGAATATTCGTAATAAGTCCAACATGGGAGATGTTATTGATCCATATTTTGCCAACACAGTCCATTACTCCCAAAAAGGTCCTCCAATTAGTTTATAATTTTAAAGCCCTAGTTATTTGAGATTCGCAACAAAACCAGACAATCGATTCTCCACTCCATATGCAGAGCTGAGAGCTTCCTGTTCCTCGTCTGCTCCCATGGCCACCGCCTCCATCCGCAGGCTCATCCCCACCCGCCTCAACCACAACGTACCAATTTATCCCTTCTTCACATCATTTAAGCCTACTTGTTTCTCTGCTCTATTCTCACCAACATTTGATCTTATCTACAGAAAAAGAGCATCCCATCTATTGGACTTGGGGAAGGTTTGATTTTCTTCTTTGTTGGAGTGCTAATCAGAATGTTCATGCTTTTATTTGATAAATGAATGCACAGACCATTAGAATTTGATGTTTCTGTGGATCACTTAATGTTACTTACATTTTTATACTGTTCATTGGGTTATATCCATTCACTGGCCCTGCAGAGCTGTGAGTGCCAAAGTAAATTCCTTGTCTTTATCTTTGTATCTAAAGAAATGGATATTATATATGAAGTTCCTGCTTGTTTTTGTTGAAATGCATTATACAATTGTTTTACACCCACTTGAGACTTCTACTCTAACATAAGGGTATGGAATAGGGAATCGAGGCTACTGTGGAACTGCATCATTCGATGAAACTGTGTTGAAGCTCGACAAGGGAGCTAGGCTGTCTGAAGCAAATGATTCTGTGCTTGATGATGAACTTTCAAGGATTCGGCGCAAGTTTAACTCTGCAAAACAGGGTTTTATGAAGATTCCCGAGGCACTTAATGAAATGCCAAAGATGAATCCTGAAGGTACTGTAGAAGTATGGTTTTTAGCTGTGTTATATTTCAAATAATTTCATTACTGATTATTGTGTTATGTTGGTGTTAGGTATATACGTAAATAAAAATGTAAGGTTGGACACTATACAAGTTTATGGGTTTGACTATGACTACACATTGGCACATTACTCAGCAAACTTACAGAGCTTGATATATGATCAGGCAAAGGAGCATATGGTGAATGAGGTCAGTATTGGCCTGTTACCAATTTTTTTGTTTGATTTACCATCTTATTGTTCAGTGCTTGCTCTGTTTTTTTCAGTTTCGATATCCTGAGGCTTGCATGAAATTTAAGTACGACCAAACTTTTCCCATCAGAGGATTGTACTATGATAAGCTAAAAGGTTTCCTTTTAAAGTTGGATTTCTTTGGGTCGATTGAACCAGATGGATGCTACTTTGGTCGTCGCAAGGTAACTCATTCTTAGTTTTTTGTTCTAAGACTTTATAGAACACAGTTTTGCTGAGTATTTTTTGTTGTTTTCACCTATAAATTTGGGTGCTAAGTAAGTGATTATCCTAGGGAAACAAAAGGAAATGGATTCCATAATGCATGATTCTTGTGATCACTATATTGCTCAATAGTCAGTCATGTAAAGCAGGCTGTTAAATCTATAACATGGTTGCTGCACTGCAGCTACCTGAAACTGACATCCTTAACTACAACTGTCTATTTATAGCTACCTCAGAATTTTATGTTCATCTTATTAATTGCATCAATCAAACTAGTTTGGGTGAGAAGTAGAAGTTGATCATATTCTTTGATGTATTTGTAGCTTAGCACGAAAGAAATAGAAGAAATTTATGGCACACGCCATATTGGCCGTGACCAAGCTCGAGGACTTGTTGGTTTGATGGATTTCTTTTGTTTTAGTGAGGTAAGTTCTGTACTCAAGCTTGGTTTTTTTGGAAATCAATGGATATGCACGTTTGGGTGGCCTAACAAAGATTAACACCACTCTAGGGTGTTGACATCTACTCCGCGTAGAAATTATTTGGTGGAGGACTAAGTCATGTCGTTCATATGTTTATATGGTTTTCTTTGTATGTGATAATGAAATAGTTGTTAATGACTTGTTAAGAACATATCCATGCTGTATCGTTTGTTGCTAAGTGAGTAGACCTTACCAACAAATGATATCTCCATGTAACATTAATGGTAGGCTTTGAATGTTGTGCATGTGGTGAGCTTGGTTGTGGATTTATTACACTTGCTGGCTCAAGACGTCATGAACTTACATTATAAGGCAAAGTATTTTTGAAAGTATTCATTAGTTGATACAATGTATTGCAAAGTTTCATGGAGTAAGAGCTTGATTCTAGAGGGAAATTCATGCTTGGAATTTAGAGTTCAATGGTATGGGGTTCGTAGCTATAGGAATTACAACATAAAAGCCTTTCTTGAATGTTGTATTTTAGATGCATTATTTCAAAGTTGTTTTTTTTATATTACATAGCATTTTTAGGAAAACCTTTTGTTTTCTATTATGTTGGAATTTAGTTACATTTATTGATAACTGTAGAAAAGTGTATACCTTTGACAAAAAGGACCGTCATCTCTAAATCGCGACCAATACGAGTGGAATGATGACTATCCCAACCTCACGTTTTTGGAATATGAAAATAAATTTTAAAAAAAATAAAAAATAAAAAATGCTAAATTTAATTTTTGAATTTTTAAAGTATGTGAAAATACAAACATTGTTTTTAAAAATTTGAAAATATTTTTAAAATTAAATTCATTATATATATATATATAGGGAAGCTTTCAGGTACAAACCACTCTTAGGATACTAACTTGCGAACCCATTAGAAGCGTGGATACAACAATTGAATATGCCACATGGCAACATCTTGGATAATGAGTATTTATTTTTTTCTTCTAAATTCGCTAATTTATTTATTCCCGCTTCGTTTCAACTCTGTTTTTTTAAATTCTTTCACCATTATTTTTATTTTTCCAAGAGCTATCTATAGAGATGCATATTGAATATATTTTGAGCAAAAAAAATAAAAATAGGATAAGTCTAACGTAATTGTAAATCGAAAATGTAAATCTGCATAAACAAAATGTAATTACATTTTATTTTAGTGATATTACATTTCAATTCTGTAAATTTACTTCTGCAGATTCACAAACTGTGTTCATCTGATTTACAATTACATTGGACTTATCTTATTTTTATTTTTTTGCTTCAAGTATATTCAATATGCATCTCTATGGATAGCCCTTCAAAAAAGAAAAATAATGGTATAAGAATGAAAAAAATCAGAATTGAAACGAAGCAAGAATGATTAAATTAGCGAATTTGGTAAAAAAAATAAATGCTTACTACTAAGATGCTGCCATGTGGCATATATCCAATGTATTACAATGGTTCGCAAGTTAGTATCGTAAGTAGGGGTTTGCACCTGAAAGTAAACCTATATATATATACTCTCAAATGATGTCATCGCCTTCTTCACCTTGCTCTGCTCAAGCGCTCTCTCTCCCACTTTGGCACTTCTTGCACCACTCCACTTATCTAGTCAGATGATGAGCTTCACAACAATGGAAATTCTTGGTAAGTCTCTTGATGTCACCATTCCCCACAGAGTGAGGACATTTTCGACAACTGGATCGACCGACAAGCAATGATCCGCCTGTGAGCTACCAGACTAGAGGATTCTTGAGCGTCACCGACCTTTTCTGAGCCCCATTAGCATTCTGACGACAAAGCCAAAATCAAAGCCAGGTCAAAGTTGCTGACCATTTCCAACTTCCCGCCCTCTCTGTCTTGTCGTGCAACCACCACACTTGACCTTAACACCCACCTGCTGCTACAGCTGAAAACTGACCTAGAAATCTGTTCCCTTACTTCCACTTTCTCGCGATTTTTATTATTTTATCTTAAAACTTTATTATTAATCATTTTGTATAGTATTATTAATATATATCTTAAATATTTGTATTTTTTATTTTTCAAATTATCTATAAAACTAATAATCATAGATGATAAATACTTACATCTTAAATATTTAATATTATAAGTTTTTATATAATATAGCTCATATTTTGATAGTATTTATGTAATATATATTTATTAATAATTAAAAAACAGAAAAATACAAATCCTATTAATCCCTGACTAGCGCCTAACATTTTTTATAACCTTGGTCTCACCGCCACCTAGAATCGAGATTGGCTATGCTATGAAGGGTAAGTACCAGAGCTAGGGTTAAGGTTAGGGTTTGAGGGTTTTAGTTTTTTTTTTTTTTGTTTTGAAAAATAAGGGTATCACGTGTGATGCATGTGACTAATTTTCCATTAATTTTCACCGACGGTGCTCCGTAAAAGAAGTACCAAGTCACGATATGTTCCGTAGAAAAAGTACTGGGTGACGATTCCACAATTTAAAGATAACGGTCATGTTTTTGCCAAAGGTCTAAAATACACGGTCCTATTTTGCAATTATCCCTTGTTTCTGTTATACTATTTTGGTGATTCTCATCTACAATTTCTCGTCTAATGCAACGTTCCTCATGCTTTCACAGTGTTTTGCATTTTGCTTGTGGAAAGCAATACATATTTAGATACAAATCCAGTTTTATTTTTCTCGCACACTATCCTGTTTATGTTATTATCGGCTTAAAGATCAGTGGTCAACAGGTTGTTATTTTTTGTCGTTTTTATATTTACAATTTTTGTAATATTATATATAGTTATATTCCTTGAATATTTGATATTTATTATTATTCGTAGGTATGCCTTATAGCAGATATGGTGCAATATTTTGTTGATGCTAAGTTGGAGTTTGATCCAAGCTACATATATGAAGACGTGAACCGTGCAATTCAACATGTTCATCGAAGTGGCTTGGCTCATAGAGGAATTCTCTCTGACCCCCACAAATACCTGGTTAAAAATGTAAGTTTAGCTATTTATATGATTTTCATATATGACTATCTGCCATGACGTAGAGATGTGAAAAATGGTTGCAGTTTTACTCGACCCATGTATATTTACTTATGCTAGGATGAATCTCTTATCTGCTTTAGAGGCTAAACTTCCCATTATGTGGTAATTCTTTCAGAGTAAAGTGCTATACTTCCTAAAGATGCTAAAGGAGAAGGGGAAGAAGCTGTTTTTGCTTACGAACTCACCATATTATTTTGTGGATGGAGGGATGCGTTTTTTGTTGGAGGTACATTACATCATTGAAAATTACATGATAACCTTGTATGTTAAGAACTAAAGTCATGTTTTTGTCTAGTACATTCCATTTCCAAGTGAATATTATCTTAGTTTCTATTTCATTGTTTAAAGTTGTATATTCTAGCATTTATTAGTGGCGATTATATATGATTCTTATTTGGGTTCTAATTTCATCGTAGTACGTATTAGTTGAATATGAAAATTGTGAACCGAACTGTCTGGGTTATGAAGTGAGACAGCCTTCTTAGTGCCTTGCATGAACCTAGAACATATTTTCAGGTTAAGACTGAAAAGGATAATGAAGTTTGAGCCTCTTTCTTACCCTTATAGATTGGGCACAAACAGTAAACTACCCACTGATAGAAAATAAACTTTAAGATACCTTTTGCTTACAGAACGTAGATTTCTGTTAATTTTTTATCAACTTTGTTACTCGAGTTTATCTTTTGCCATTATAACTGTACTTTTATCTCTCTTCGAGCAACGTGGGACTTTGTATTGCTCTGTTTTTGTATATCTCATATACGAAAAGACCTTCATGAGTGTTTTGTGTTCCTTAGGATTCTATAGGCTACAAAGACTGTTGGAGGGAGCTTTTTGATGTTGTGATTGCTAAAGCTAATAAGCCAGAATTTTACACATCCGAGCACCCATTCCGGTTTGTAGTATCAGATTCTGAGTTTCTTACACGTTTCTTAGATTTTTCATATGAAAATTGAACTATGGTTGTGATTTTCTTCTTGCTTTGACCTTCTTGAATCTTTGTAGTCTTTATGTTTTTGTGGTATTTTCTCAAGTATTTTAAAGAATTGATAGCAGGGATTAAGGTTGACTAAGTGGTTAAGTTTGCGTTAAATTTGGACTCTTTTATAATAAGAGAAGCACAAGTGATGTTTAAGCGTGACCTTTTACATTCTGAAATGGTATGCTATGCCCCTTCCGTCCCAAAGTAACGGTTCTATTTGACTATTTGTACAGATTATGTATTGAATTTGATTGTTTGACTTTTCATCTTTTACCCCTTGTTCTCTCACGTGCTCCCGTCTCCTCATTGCTCTAAATTGTTGTAACAAACTTATAGAGGGAGACATTATTAGTAAACCCTAACTAATTAACTAAACTTCCCCAAATTTTGTAAATCTGATAAGGATTACTTGCCATAATATATCCTGAAGTATTGTCCACAGCCAAAGAAAGACCTTATCTTTTGTCCACACTTTTAAGGTGCACAAAGTATTGTACCACGTCGTTTGTTAGAAAAATGTAATTGCACACAAACTATTGAATGCATTATGATTTGCCCACAAATCTACTGCAAAATGACGAGTGTTATCAGAAATAATAAGCCAAAGCTGCAATTTTGAAAGTAGGACACTTATTTTGAGATGAAGGAAGTCATAATTATTTTCCTGCTTGCCATCTAGTGCTGGACATTCTATATTCTTGAAGTCCATAACAAAGTGTTACTTACAATATGTTAATGCCTTGTTTGCTTAACTTTTCTTCATTGTCTTTTTGAACTTTTATGTAGGTGTTATGACACTGAGAAGGACACACTGGCCTTCACAAAGGTGGATGCATTTCTTCCTGAGAAAGTTTATTACCATGGAAACCTTAAATCATTCCTCCAAATTACTAAGTGGAAGGGTCCAGAGGTATGTTTCATTTTTATGATTTATTGTTGGGTTGATTGCTAAAACCTACAAAAAGATTTGTCCACATGCTACAAAGTACATTAAGTTTGAATGTGGACAAAAACATACAATAAGTATTGTCCAGTCTTCTGTTACAAATAATGAACAGAATATTATGTTCTGTTAAGTATTTGGCCATATGATTTGTCTACAGTACTTTTCAATGTTATATGTTTTAACCATAGTACTTTTCAATACTATATGTTGTGAGCGCAGTGCTTTTCAATGCTATATGTATTGTCTAACATCCTGCAGGCATTAACAGAATGGAGTATTCTGTTCATTTTTTGTAATAGAAGACTGGAAGATACTTATTGTATGTTTTTGCCTACTTTTAAACGTAATGTAGTTTTTAGCATATGGCCAAATCTTTTTGTAGTTTTTAACAATTAACCCTTTATTGTTTGTGTCGATTTCAGGTGTTTGTTTTTCTCCATCATTCTTCAACGTGTTCAAAATTCTAATAATTTTGCTTTGGATTAATCTCTATAATTAAGTAGATATTGACCGATAAACGTTATTTTCACCTTGTGTAGGTGATATACTTTGGAGATCATCTATTTAGTGATTTGAGAGGGCCGTCACAGGCTGGCTGGCGTACTGCTGCCATCATCCATGAACTAGAGGTATGCATTTGTTTCTTAGTGCTTCTATGATATACCCACAAAACCAATGTAAGGATTTCAAAATGTCATATGATACATGAAGCATAATAATTCAAAGTGAAAAATAAAGATAATTGAAATGCTATCATGAAACTTCCATCCATATTCAATTAATTTATCATGCAAAGCCATTTAACAAGTGTAGCCCCATTTGTCTTACCACATTTTCTAAATCATCCTTGACTCTTTAAATATTTTTGGCAAGTGAACTAGAATAACATTGCTTTATATGTGGGAAACACTATTTCAGTTCCATCGTTTAATACTTCAATTTCCATAGTTTTGAGGTTTCACTAGAATAACTTAATCTGTATGTTCACAAAACTAATTAGATACGTAAGATAAGAAATATAAAATAACTAAGAAACAGACCCAAGCCATAATCATCCCCTAGATCAAGAGCGCGAGTCTTTGTTTTCTGATGCATTTACATTAGCACTACTAGAAGATGTTCAGATGTGGCTCATTCTGAGTTAACAAGTATTAGTTGCAGTTTTCGTTGACATGTTAAGTGTAGGTTGGTCATTTGCAACAACTAGATGACAGAACCACTAAATTAATCAGTTTTAGTGCATGTTGTCTACTGAAAAAACACGCTGAAACAAGCAAAAAATTAATGAGTGGAGAATTCATTCTTGTATTGCAACCAATGCTTTATGAGTATTTGTGTGTCCTGTACATGAGCTTTCCTCGTTCTATCTTAATTTTATTCCTGTTAATAGTGTTAGTATACAAACTTTTCTAAGATGGTGTTGTCGGGGGATATTTATTTTATTTTATGTTTTTCTTTGCAGAGTGAAATTCGTATACAAAACACTGATAGTTATCGCTTTGAGCAGGTATCTTATTGTGAACTCAGTTTATTTTCATTGGCTCTGTTGCTGTCATTCACACATTGATACACTAAAATTATGTTAAAACTTTTGCCAGTTAATCTTATAATCTTTGAGCTCACCAAATAAAAATGCAGTAGTAATGTGCTGGGATATTCTTGTATTCAAATTTGTGAAGAGCATCCGCAAACTTACCCTTTAAAAGGATGGGATGTGCTGCAAGTCCACATCGGATTTGGCATATGTGATGTGTGTTGTAATTGATGACAAACTGTGGAATTTTGTAGTTAATATTATTGTACTTTGTACAGGCAAAGTTTCATATAATACAGGAAATGCTTGGTCAGTTACATTCAACTATGCCTGAAAGTGCAAGAGCTGAAGCTTACGGGTCGCTGTTTAAGGAGCTCAATGAGGAGAGGCGGAATGCGCGTGAGACAATGAAGAGAATGTTCAACGAGTCTTTTGGTGCTACTTTCCTGACAGACACTGGTCAAGAATCTGCTTTTGCTTATCACATCCATCAATATGCAGATGTATATACCAGTAAACCAGAGAATTTCCTACACTATCCACCGGAAGCTTGGCTTCATGCACCCTTCGATATCAAAATCATGCCACATCATCTCAAGGTATGTTCACACTGTCCTCGGTACAAGCTGTATTTCTTGGTTTCCTGCTCTGCAAAAAACAGAAAGATAGTTCTGATTTTCGTCTGCTATTTCACATGTTCCTTTTGTCTCAGGTTCCTGCAACTTTGTTCAAAAATCATTAACTTTTAATAGTCACAACAAGTGTACTAGGGGCAGTTCTGGAGAGCGGCAATAGGATGTAGAACTGGTGGCTTTCCGACAAACATGAGGATTGTAAAAAACTTGCGGCTGAAGATAAATGTGTAATCTTCTAAATCTTATCATTCTTTGACCGATCTGATGTCATAAATGTGATCTTATTCTGATGGATGTATACCCTGATCGTAAAAACGTAACATCTAATTTGTTCCATTAACAAAACGTTATTTGTTGTTAGATCCATACTGCTGTTCCAGCATTTCCTATATAATCTTATTAATTTTGTAGTCCATGTGATTGTGTTCACCGTTACTTTTTGAAGGTTAATCTTCTTATCGACATCATGATTCAATGTTTGGGTCGTTTCTTGATTGAAAACT
The DNA here is from genome assembly GCA_963921825.1 of Erodium maritimum. NCBI lineage: Eukaryota > Viridiplantae > Streptophyta > Magnoliopsida > Geraniales > Geraniaceae > Erodium > Erodium maritimum. Next base: position 37,182,899 of record OY997592.1, on the reverse strand, counting down.
ATTTTTGCATAACAACGGCAAGGGCCGGTCCTATATATTTGATGGTCTTAGGCAGAAATGCAAAAATGAGCTTTATAGACCATATCTTATTAATAAATACATTAAGATAGATTTTTATGGCTGAGACATAAAAATTAAACTCTATTCCAAGAATCAATCAAGTACGTATGAATTTCCATTTATTCATCTACATATATCTAATTCTAAAAATTACATCTAAATATGAAATTAAGAATTCCTCTCGAACATATAGTCAAAATCTTATTTTGGAATGTAATCTTATTTGTATCGATTCTTTTGTTGCCTGGAACCTACACACTAGCATTTCTGGGATGGTTTTGGGTCCTGATACAGGAACGTGGTGGTAGGATGGAGGACCTTAGCTGGCCGTACAACACTTTCTAAGGTTCCAATGGATGAAGATGGAGTCGATGATGAAGATTGCTTCAACTGGTCGTACAACACTTTTTGAAGAATCGAAGTAACTAGGACGATAGATGGTGGATTGAATGACGCCACACGGATTATGAAAAGTCTGTGATAAGTCGAACAAACAACTTCAAGACTTCGCACACAAGAAGGTTGAATGTGATAAGTTCTTCCCAGAAGAAAACTCGAATTTTTTATTTCATAAAACTTGCATAATACATGCTGAGAAGAGACTTTATTAAATAGTCCAGCAGCAAGTGACCTTCAAGGGTCTAAAATTGATTACATTTAACTCTAATTAATGCTAAATGACTCTTGATAAACTAAATGCTTGGAATATGCAAAACAACAAAAGTAACTCATTAATAATTTAAATTTAAATGCATACCTTGGCTATTTAATGTTTTTGAGTGGTTTGAGGGGCTGAATCTCCTTTGGAAATGATGAATAAGTTGACTTCAATAATTTCTTGAAGTAGAGGCAAAAACAGATTTGTTGAAGTCTTGAATTGTTCTTGAATGCCTTCTTGATTTGCCTTGGTGATCACGTCTTCTTGGAGTTCTCCATGCTCTATAATTAAACTCTCCACTTGCTTGTTGAATTCTTCATGTAATGCTTTAGTTCCTGATCTTGTCCTTGGTGCTGATCACATAATAGGAATGTTGTTGATAGCTTCTTCTTTGGGCTCGGATAAAGTACTGATAGCTTCGACGTCCGGTGCTAGTCGCATAATAGGAATGTTGGTGATAGCTTCGATGTCCTCATCATCACCTCCCTCTTGACAAGGTTCTGACCTCAAAACTGATTAATCTGCATGATAGGGAGCCAAATCAGTAATATTGAAAGTTGAAGAAATGTTTAACTCACCTGGAAGCTCAATCTTGTAAGCGTTGTTGTTGATTTTCTCTAACACTCGAAATGGTTCATCTCCTCTTGGTGAGAGCTTGGATTTTCTCTGATTTGGAAACCTTTCCTTTCTCATGTGTACCCATACCAAGTCTCTTGGTTCAAAACTGATATCTTTTCTATGCTTATCAGCTTGTTGCTTGTATTTCTCGGTCCTTTTCTCCAAATTGTCTTTGACCTTTTGATGAAGCTTCTTGATAAAATCTGCTTTTCTTTCTCCCTCACTAGAAATAACACCTTGAGGCAAAGATACAAGATCTAAAGGAGTAGTAGGGTTAAAGCCATAAACAATTTCAAAAGGAGAGAATTTTGTAGCAGAATGTTTGGCATGATTGTAAGCAAACTCAATAAATGGTAAAAAAGATAACCAATGCATCAAGTTCTTACCCACAATGGCTCTCAACAATGTTGAAAGAGTCCGATTACTACCTCAGTTTGGCCATCTGTTTGTGGATGACACGTAGTTGAGAAAAGCAGCTTTGTTCCCAACTTTCTCCATAAAGTTTTCCAAAAATGGGCTAGAAATTTGGTATCACGATCTGATACAATTGTCCATGGCAATCCATGCAAACGTACTACTTCTTTGAAAAAGAGATCAACAATTTGAGTAGCATCATTAGTCTTGTTGCATGAGATGAAATGAGTCATTTTGGAAAATTTGTCCACTACCACAAAAATGGAGTCCTTGTGGTTGATCTTTGGCAGACCTAAAACAAAATCCATAGAAATGTCTACCCATGGTAGGTTAGGAATAGGCAAAGGCATATATAAACCATTTGGATGTGACCTGGATTTTTCCATTAAGCAAGTGATGCATTTAGCACAGAACCTCTCCACATCTCTCTTTAAGTGCGACCAAAAGAAATGATCCATAAGCACACTTAGAGTTTTGTCTCGACCAAAATGTCCCATAAGCCCTCCTCCTTGTGCTTTTCTGATCAGCAAATATCTCATGGATCCTTGTGGTATGCAAAGCCTTCTATCCTTGAATAAGAATTCATCTTGTTGATAAAATGATCCATACGCAGTCTTGCTTGTCTCCTTGAAAGCTTCTTTGAAATCTGGATCAGTTTCATATAAACTCTTGATATGCTCAAATCCCATGATTCTTGCCTCCATTGTGCAAATTAGAGCATGTCTCCTTGATAGTGCATCAGCTACGACGTTTTCCTAGCCTTTCTTGTACTTGATCACATATGGAAAAATCTCTATAAACTCAAGCCACTTCGCATGTCTTTTCTTAAGAGTGGTCTGTCCTCTTAGGTGCTTGAGGGTCTCATGATTTGTATGAATAACAAACTCTTTGGACAATAGGTAATGTTGTCAAGTAGGGTAAACCAAAGCATAGAGTTCTTTGTCATAAGTAGGGTAATTGAGGGCTGCTCCATTGAGTTTCTCACTAAAATATGCTATTGGTTTTCCCCCTTGAGTTAGGACAGCGCCTATACCTGTACTGAAACATCACATTCAATTTCAAATGTGTTATCAAAGTTAGGTAATACCAAAACAGGTGCATGTGTAAGGCTATCTTTGAGCTTTTGGAATGTTTCCTCTTGTGATTAACCTCATTTAAACTCCACATTATTTTTAATCACAACGGTCAAAGGGGCTGCAATGGTGCTAAAATCCTTCACAAATCTTCTATAGAAGTTGGCCAATCCATGAAAGCTCCTAACATGTCCAATGATTGTTGGTGTAGGCCAATCTTGAATGGCTTTGATTTTCTCCTCATCAACCTTCAATCCCTGCAGGCTTACAACAAATCCTAAAAACACAACTTGATTAGTGCAAAATGAGCATTTCTTAAGATTTGCATAGAGATTTTCAGCTCGTAGTGTCTCTAGAACCTATTCGAGGTGGTTTAAATGATCTGCAAGATTAGAACTATAAACCAATATATCATCGAAATATACTACCACAAACTTACTGATGTATGCCCTGAGGACATGATTCATAAGCCTCATGAATGTACTTGGAGCGTTTGTGAGTCCAAATGGCATGACCAGCCACTCATATAACCCTTGCTTAGTCTTAAACGTTGTTTTCCATTCATCTCATTCCTTCATTCTGACTTGATGGTAGCCACTCCTTAAATCAATCTTAGAGAATATTGTAGCTCCATTTAGCTCGTCTAACATATCATCAAGCCTCGGAATTGGATGCCTATACTTGACTGTGATATTGTTGATGGCTCGACAATCAACACACATCCTCCATGTTCCATCTTTCTTAGGCACTAGAAGGACATGTACTGCACATGGGCTAAGACTTTCACGAATATAACCTTTTGACATGAGATCTTGAACTTGCTTTTCTAGCTCTTGAGCCTCTTTGGGATTAACTCTATAAGCTGGTCGGTTTGGCAATGGTACACCCAGAACAAGATCAATTTGGTGCTCAATTCCTCTTATTGGTGGCAGACCTGGTGGTATTTCCTCGGGAAACACCTCTTTGAATTTTTCTAGTAGTTCAAGCATCTCGAGAGATAATTCATGCTCTTCTTGATCTGAAAACAAACCTTCCTTAAAGATCATTAGCGAGTGATGATTGCTTCACTCGCATAATAGGAATGTTGGTGATAGCTTCGATGTCCTCATTAGGTCCACAAGCTTCAAGTCTCTCAGGATCAACAAGATCTTTAGCATTGCAAGCTCCCTTAAGACATGAAGTCAATCCCAATCTTAGATTTTTTCATATTGGAACCCCTTAAGTCTCTTAAAAACTATCAAATGCAATTGAAATCACAACCAAAATATCTAAAACTAAATGAAAATAATATAATAATTGCCAAAAAGGATATTGTTCGAAAAAAGATCCAAAACTTTTAGCAGATCATCAGCTAGCTTTGTGGAGATTGAGGGGTAGAGAAAATTGAAGCTCAAATAAAGTTTCATTAACATGTGTAAATAACCTAAACTTACGGGTACAACACCAATTAGTCTATTGGAATAAAGATCTACAACACTTAGCTTTTTTTATAAACCCAAGCTAGTTAGGAATGTTTTTGTGAGCTGATTATAAGATAGTTGCAAAACTTGAGGCAAAAAAAAAAGAATCAAAGTTTGAGAAGTGTCGTTTGGAAATGAAGGAAGAAAATAAGACAGTAGGTTTTGTGCTTTTAGAAATAAAGTTGGGCTTAAGTAATAACTCATAGAGGAGAAATCGGCTAGAAACTCCTCTTATCCTAATAATCATGAGAACTCATCCTAGTCACACACATGTGATCCAACATTCACCAAGATGCCACATCATCATTCCAATTTCACTCAACATCCACGCCACTTTCTTCCTTTCTCACACAAGCAAGGGCATAATTGTAATAGCATGGTGCCATGTGGACAAGTATCCATTTTTTTCTTCACCAATTCACTAATTTAATCATTCTCGCTTTGTTTCAACTCCGATTAGCTTCAAACTTGCACCAATATTTTTATTTTTCCAAGGGTTTTAAATCAAGATCAGTCATGAATATATTTTGAAGAACGAAAATAAAAGTTTATTTCGAGGTGATAAAAATAATATTGAGTGTTGATAAATCTTCCTAATAAATGTTTTATATCGGGATATCAAATTAGTGCTAAATGTTGATAAAAAAACATGCACTGAGGCGATAAAAAACGTGTACAAATTTGATAATAAGTGTGATAAACTAGAGTTTAGTGTTGATAAAAAAACATGTGATGGAGTGATAAAACACATGTAATTTAGTGATAAACATAGTGTTTAGTGTTGATAAAACTAGTGATTAGTGTTCATAAAAAAACATATGATGAGGTGATAAAAATCATGTTCGGTTTTGGAAAATAAGGTGATAAAACTAGTGTTAAGTGTTGATAAAAACAGAGTAAAGTTTTGATAAAACCAGCATAAAGTGTTGATAAAAATTACCCAGATATAAATTCTTTTTAAATCATCACCGAAATAATTTGTTTTTTTCTTGCTTTAAAGCATAAAGTTTTTTCTTAATAGAAAGTCCTTGAAAAAACAAAGATATTGACGCAAGTTTGAAGCCAATCGGAGTTCAAACGAAGCGGGAAAAATTAAATCAAGTTTAGTTTTTTTTTAAAAAAATGAGGTGATAAACCTAGTGTCCAGTATTGATAAAATCAATGTAAAGTATTGATAAAACCAATGTAAAGTGTTGATAAAAATTACCCAGGCATAATTTGTTTTTAAATCAACCCCCAAATAAAAAAATTTCATGCTTCAAAATATATTCATGACTGATCTTGATAGAAAGCTCTTGAAAAAACAAAAATATTGGCGCAAGTTTGAAGCCAATTGGAGTTCAAACGAAGCGGGGAAAATTAAATTAGTGAATTGGTAAAAAAAAATATATGATAGTTTTAATAAAAAGCCCTACCACTTATTAAAAAGTGCTTTATTTTTGCAGTCAACAAGTCAACAACTCAATTGCATCTCATCCATCCATTTTTAAAATGGATGGCTGGGATGAGTTCTCATTGTTACTAGGTTAAGAAGTGGTTTCCATTTGATTTCTCTTCATAACTGATATAAAGCTCACTTTTTTAAAATAGGGCCTCTCTCTCATCTGAGAGCCGCTTTAAGCAGACGCCTATTTAGCTATACGAGCGGACCGATCCTGATAATGGCCCACCATCCATTACTTTGTGATGCTCATGGCTCATGGTTGAAAGTCATCATGTTATCTTATTAGTTAACGGATATATTAAGTGTATTTTATTATTATATTAAAAAGCATTTCTTATATATAACCAATGTTGTAAAAATTCTCGCCTGGAAGCGCCTAAGCCCAGCCTAGGCGTTGAAATAGGTTTTGTCGATCCGATTTATTCTCTTAGGACGCTCGAGGCCGTTTGGAAGAAATATGACCGATTAATCTTCGATTTGACCGATTAATCACCGCCTGACCGATTAATTGAGCGGGTCACTCAGGTGTCGGGTCGGATTCATAGTTAAAAAAAAACAGTTTCTAATATTCTACAAACTAAGAGAAATCATAAAATTATGCTAGTTAATTTGGTAGAGCACATTTTTTTCAAGTGTTACATCCCGAGTTTGATTCACACTATTATTTTTTTGTTTAGTATTTTCAAAACATAAAAGTGCACTAGTTTAGGACCCCTTCCCACCCGACTAGCGTCTAACGTTTTTTACAACCTTGTATATAACCGAGGAATAATTCTACTTCAATATTTTAAATCTTTTATATTTTATTGAAAAACCCCTATGAAGTCTCGTTGTTCTTTGGTCAATTCTCACATCATAACTCATATCTATTAACTTTCGTACATAGTAACAAATTTAACATATTAATTCGTAAAATGTATCAAAACGTGTTATGTGTGTCTGACTCCGTAAAATATCAGTCACATGCTTGTCACGTGCCTCTAAAAAGTTCCTAAAATGGCATGAGAAAACTTGATGTCATAACGTAGACCGTAGACCTTTCGTTTATTCACAAATCATAACCCTGACTTACAAACGGCCGTTAAAATTTTAGATGGAAAATGCCAAACGTTGCTGTCAACGTTATGATATGAGAACTAGGGGTGTGTCAAAAAATCCGAGATCCGGAAATATACTCGAATCTGGACTGATCCGATCCGAAAAATCATTGATCTGATCAAATATGGAAAAAATCCGGACCGAAAAACGGATATACGGATCATCTGGACCTGGATCCGGATTTGGTACCCCAGATCCGGCGGATTCCGGATATAATCCGGTCTGGTCCAGATAAATAAGCCCAGCAACAACCAAGCCTATAAGAAGTCAGGCCCGGGTACTATTTGTCTTACCCAGCAACAGCCAAGCCCGTGACCCGTGTACTATTTCTTATGTGGTACGATAATTAGCAAAATCAGATCATTAATCACGCGTGCAATTTCTAGAACGCCAAACCCTAGCCGCCTTCCCCAAATCGATTCAACCCTTCGTCTTCGCCAAACAACAATCAATCAACGATTTCCAAGAGATTTTCCCTCTTCTTTCCCGATTCTGAAATCCTACCGTTAGCAATTCATGGATAAAAGAGGAACAAACGAAGAAGAAGGCTACTGTTTCTCAACCTCTTTTTCTTCTTGTTCTTCTTCTTCCTCTTGCAATCTGAAGTTCATTCAAAGTTATTGTATTGAGTCTCCGAATCTGAACTGTGAGCGGCAACAAATGTCTGAGAGTGAGGTAAACAATCTGATCTTAGTTGTGTATATTAGTGTATATTAATGAGGTAAACAATCCGTGTTTGGTATACCGTATTATGATTTGTCCGAGAGTTAGATTAATGTTAGTGTTCTTGTATATTAGTGTTCTTGCTCGTTCTGTATTATTAGTGTATATTATGATTTGTCCGTGTATATTAGTGCTCTTGCTCGTTCTATAATTTTTTAGCATGATTTTACTGTTTTAATTTATTTGATCTAACTGTGTTGCTCTGAAAATGAAGGGAGAACCTGTTACAGCATTATGTTTTGCAAATAATGTATGTATTAATTTATTTTATCTGTCTTAATCTAATCTAACTGGTTTACTCTAAAATTGAAGGGAAAACCTGTCACAGCAGATGGATCTGAATCTGCGGGGGCTTCTGATGATATGATTGCATCTTCTTCTACTTCAAACGTACCGGATGCTGAAGGTGGGGGAGGTGCAACGACATCTCCCCATGGTAAACTTCTTCCTATAGCCAAAATTAAGAAAAAAATGCATCTAGTTGTTGGGGTTTCTTTGATTTGGTAATGAAAGATGGTGAACAAAAGGCTCAGTGTAGGATGTGTCATAAGTTTTTGGGTGGTAAAACCAAGGATTATGGTACAACTACTCTTAACAATCATGTTAAGATATGCCCTAAAAACCCTAAAAGAATACCAAAGGGACAACAACTACTTAGTTATTCTGCGGCTGAAAAAGACAAACCATCTTCATTATTATCTTGCCGATTTGATCAAGAAGCTTGTAAAATTGTTCTCGCCAAGATGATAGTGCTTGATGAGTTGCCTTTACGCATGTTGAGGGTGAAGGTTTTAAATTGTTCATGTCTATTTGTTGTCCGTTATTTTCTATTCCATGTAGGACTGCAATTGCTAAATGTATTTTTGGGTTATTTAAATCTGAAAAGTCATTGTTGCTCTCTTATTTTAAAGATGCTAAACCTAGAGTTTCTTTGACTACGGATACATGGACTTCCAACCAAAATATCAATTACATGGTTTTGACTGCTCATTATGCTGATGAGAATTGGAAGTTACAGAAAAAAATACTCAATTTTTGTCCAATAGTTGGACATAGTGGGAATGCTATTGGGGCTGCCCTAGAATCGTGTCTTAATGCTTTGGGTTTACATAGGATAATGACGGTAACTGTTGATAATGCTAGTGCAAATGATAAGGCTATTAAGTACTTGCAAGATAGTTTCGATTTCATACCGAATTCTCTCTTGGGAGGAAAGTTCATGCACGTGAGGTGTGTTGCTCACATTTTAAATCTTACAGTGAGTGATGATACTAAAATGTTGGTTGATTCCATTGAGAGAGTGAGATTTGTTGTTAGGTGGATTAGGTTATCTCCTGCAAGGTCAACAAAGTTTAAAGCCTTAGTTGAAAAATTAAATGTACAATAAAAAAAATGCTTTGTCTTGATGTATGCACTAGGTGGAATTCCACTTACTTGATGCTTGATGCTGCCCTAAAGTTTGAGAAACCGTTTTTAAAATATCGTGCTCTCAAATCTGAAATGGAGAAAGCCAAGAAGAAGGATAGTAATGAACCACTTGGTGTATTGACTGATGCTGATTTTCTGGGTCTTGAATTTGTTATGAGATATTTAAAGCTATTTTATAATATGATTGTGCGTATGTCTGCTTCTTTGCATGTCACATCTAGTATGGTTTTGAGTGATATTAGTATGTTGTATGGTCTGATTGAAAAAGGTAAAAGTTCATCACATGCTTACATTGTGACTATGGCTCTTTGTATGGAGACTAAGTACAACAAATATTTTAATGACCTAGAGAAGTTGAACATGTTTGTTTTCATAGCTCCCATATTAGATCGCAAATTGAGATATGTGAACTTTATTATTGACAATATCTATTCATTAGATAAACGTGTTTTGCTTAAATCACAAGTTAGGACAGCTTTGGATGGTATGTATGTGGAATATGACAAGTTGTTTGATGTTATTGTACCTGTTGTATTACCTACTACTGATTTGGATGATGGTGGTTATGATGTTGGAATGTATGATGTTATGTTCGAGAGGATGGAAAATAGTGAGATGAATACTTCTAGGTCAGAATTGGAGATGTATTTATCTGAACCTAGGGTGGTGACTGATAAAGACTTTGATGTTTTGGATTGTGGAGAAAGAATGCTGAAAGATTTCCGGTCATTTCTAAAATGGCAAGAGATGTTTTAGCCATTCCGGTCTCCACTATTGCTTCTAAATCTGTTTTCAGTTCTGGTTCTAGGATTGTGACAGATTATAGTTGTAGTCTCAAGCCAACAACTGTGGAGTGCTTAATTTGCCTCCAAAATTGGTTCAAATGTCATGGTTGGATGACGAGGAAGTCGCGAACTTGTTTCAAATGTCATATGAATATTTACTCTTTTATTTTGTTGCTTACTTTTTTTTATCTAAATTTTAGGACAAGAAGGTATTGTTGTTGGTGAAGTGGAGAATTTATGAAGAAGATGAGGTCCAGCTGCTTTGGAAGATGATAATGGAAGAACCAAGTTTTATAAACTTTGTTATTTGGTTTATGTTTTTTTATTTTCATAAGTTGTATGTTGTGAGATACTTCTTGTCTTGATATTTGCTTATTATTATAAAAATTAGATTGGGGGGTGTTTTTCATCATTATGCATTTATCAATGAGTTCAACTCATTGAGATGAACTCAATGATTCTTGCATAATAGTTTTTCACCCATATGATTATTATTAAATATTTTGTACTTATTAGTATTAATTTCTGCCAACAGTAATTTAGTTCTGAAAATTGAATTTGCGCTCAAAATATTAACCTTACTAAGATAGGATTAATCCGGTTAAAATCCGTAACCAGTCCGAATCCGAATCATCCAAAATCCGGTCCGAAATCCGATAATTCGGATCGGACATGGACATTTGTTTTTGATATCCAGTTGAAACGGACTGGACATGTAATAACCACTCCCGGTCAACGCCAGTCAAACCTGCGAAAAACGGGAAAATTTAAATTTTTTAAGACAAACATTTAATTGAACCTAGAATTGACCCCGAGGGTCATATCGGACTTAAGTTGACCCCAATATCGACCAAAGTGAGTTCCGGGGGACTCAGGGAAACTTTCTGATCAATTTGGGAAATGTTGACTTTTCGCTGGAAAAGTCAACCGAGCGACGTTTTGGTCCATTCGAGGACCGTTTTGGATCCAAAAAGCTTAGCCGTCGTCGCAGTGGTCTTAGTTGAGCCGTTTCCTTGTAGCCCGCCAAGTTTCGTAATTTCTTGGAAAAAGTGCCCGTTCGGGCCCGAAAGGTCCGAATTTCGCGAATCTGATTGGAAAATATCTAGAAGATATTTTCCAAAAAGGTGTGGGACCCACTTGACACTTGTCAAATATGTGGTGGTGTTAGGTTTATTGAACAAAACAAAAGATGAGACGTGTGAGGGGTAGTTTGTAATTAAGTATTAGTTTTGATTTTTAAAACAAAATAAAAGGAATGGTGGTTGTTGATACACGTTCATTTCAAAAAAAGAGAAGAGTTGGAGAGAGAAAGTGGTGTTAGAAAGAAGAGAGAAGGAAGAGAGAAAAAGAGAAGATGTTGGGGGAATTTGTGACGTTTCTCGTCGATCAAACCGGTGGATCGTCTCAACGATAAAAGAATCGAGCTCACATCGACATTCCCTACGGTGAGAACCTAACCGATTTTCATTTTGGAACGTTTGAATTTTAGGGTTTGAGTTTAAACTGTTTGATTAAGGTTGGGTTTTGTTTAAGATTGGTTTAAAGATGAATGGTTGAGGTTTGGGGTTCGTTAGGAACGTTTTGGGGCAAAAAGGGAATTTTGTCATTGTGGCCGTGTGGGTCCCACATGCCCGGGTATCGGGTTTTTGTGTTCGGGTGGTTTAGGACGTTCTCCAAGTCGTTAATCCACACCCGGATCGAAATTTGGAATTAAATTGTGAAAGTTGGAATTTCGGGTTTAGAAACTTTAAACGCGAATTAAATCGCTCGGAAGTCGGAAATTGATTCCGTCGATTGCGTTGGAACCCTTGAATTATTCTAAGACCGTAGAAATGAAAACGGGAATTTTCGGAGCCCCGGAAGGGCGTTTCCAAAACCCGGGCAGATTCGCCATGTCGGGCGAATCAGGCTTTTCCGGGTCCAATATCGATAATGTCGAGTAATTGGGGAGTTTGGGAGTGATCGACATTGTCGGGGTTACTTTTGGGCGTCGGGTTTATGAAAATTCAGTTTATGCCTGTAAGCTTAAAAGAGTTTAAATTTGTGTTCTTGTTAGATCGTGCTGCAGACTGAGGAAAGGGAAAGCTAGGCGAGTGACCGAGATCACGCCAGAGCTTAATTGTGCGCTTTTGGAGAAAGCATACGAGGTAGGGAAAAGTAGCCGGATCTCGGCCCTGACTAGGGAAAGTTAACAGTAGAATTGCATGTGACACTTGGGGTGTCGTGGATTAAGTCGGTTATCGAATATTATAAATGTATGTGACACTTGGGGTGTCGTGGGTTAAGTAGGTTATCGAAGTTTGGAAATTCATGTGACACTTAGTAGTGTCGTAGGAGCAGAGAACTTAACGAAGTTAGGATTACTGGAGGCATATGACCATGCCCGGAGGTTGATTGTGAACTTATCGATATTAGAACTGCTGGAGGCTTTGGTTATGCCCAGAGGTTGATTGTGTAGTTGTTTCTTGGGTGGCCATGAGAGCCCGTATTACTGTTGTGTCTTGGGTGGCCATGAGAGCCCGTTTTACTGTTGTGTCGTGGGTGGCCATGAGAGCCCGTGTTACTGTTGTGTCTTGAGTGGCCATGAGAGCCCGTGTTACTGTTGTGTCGTGGGTGGCCATGAGAGCCCGTGTTACTGTTGTGTCTTGGGTGGCCATGAGTGCCCGTGGGGTTGTTGAACCCGTGTCTTTACTGTTGGTGTGTCTTGGGAGGTCGTGAGTGCCTGTGGGGTTGTTGAGCCCGTGAGTTACTGTTGGTGGTTTTGAGTGGCCGTGAGTGCCCGTGGGGTTGTTGAGCCCGTGAGTTATTGTTGGTGGTTTTGAGAGGCCGTGAGTGCCCGTGGGGTTGTTGAGCCCGTGAGTTACTGTTGGTGGTTTAGAGAGGCCGTGAGTGCCCGTGGGGTTGTTGAGCCCGTGAGTTACTGTTGGTGTATCTTGGGAGGCCGTGAGTGCATGTGGGGTTGTTGAGTCCGTGTTTTACGGTTGGTGTCTTGGGTGGCCATGAGTGCATGTGGAGTGTTGAACTTGTGTTGTTGATGTTTGTTGAACTTTGTTTGTGATTGTGATTGTGGTTACCTGAGGTTGTGGGCCCGCTTCATGAAACAGTGGTCCACGAGCACACGCGTCTGCATATTCAGATGGGGTAGGGGGCCCGCCCGTCAGTAAAGGGGTCCTGGCCGCGCGTGTGTGGTTTGGGGTTGTGAGTGTGATAGGTCGACAGCCTGATTCGACTTTGTGTCGAGGACAATGCAACAGGTCGACCGCCTGGCCTGACTGAGATCGGTAAAGGGCGTGAGGGAGATTACTGAGCAGCTGGTATGCGATCCTTTGTGATCTTGTTTGGTGTGCGATCCTTTGTGATCTTGGGTGTTGCGTGGTGGTCTTTGAGTCCTTGGAAGAGGTCGTGATCGTGGTGTTGGGTCTACATTACGTGTTCGAGTGTTGAGTCTGTTGAGGAAAGTAACGGGTTGTGTGTCAGTTGAGTACTTGAGTTTGGGGGTTGTATTCCCGGTGTTGGGTTTGGTTTTGGTGTTACCGGCATTGTCTGCTAAGTATGCCGTAGTCAGTCTGTTATCCGTGGTGGTGAGCGAACGCTCACCCCTAGCTGCTTTTCCTACAGGTACTGATCACAGGACGGACTAGGTGAGCTCTCGAAGCTTGAGGAGCTAGGAGCGGCGGAGTCCGGGTTTTATCTTTTGAGTCTAGTGACGGATACCTTATATTTTTTTGTCCACTTGTTGGGACGTACTTTGTTAAGTTGTAAATGATTATTTTGTTTAACTAAATGGTAATTTCAAAGTGTTTATTCAAAACATGTTTCAAATGTTTTATGGTTTTAAATGTTCGCGTCCCTAGTTCGGTTTACTGAAATTGGGGCGTGACAGGACATCAGAAAGGGTTTCGGACAGGTTATCCGGTCCGGTTACACCCCTAATGAGAACAGAGCTTTGCTTGGATTATGATTTCGTAATCAACGAAAGGTATATGTGTTATGACATCGAGTTACCTCTATTTCATTTAGAGTAGCTTAAATCTTTTTCGTGTCACTTCAGTACCCTAAACTTTCAGTAATTCTATTTTAGTACCCACCGTTAACTTTGCATCTGATTTTCCATCCAAAACAAATAAAATGACCATAATACCCCTCGGTAACAATCAAATATTTAAACCCATACCATTGATTTTCAAAAAATATATATATAAATCATTTTTAAAATAAAAATCATATTTTAATTTACAAAATCATATTATTTTTTAAAATTCAGTTTTTATTTAAAAATTAATAATTATTTTTTTAAAATATATTTTATTTATTAAAAATCAATTTTTGTTTAAAAATTTGTTTTTATTTTTCTTACAAAAATCAGTTTTATTTTGTAAAAATGATATTTTATTTTACTTATAATCATAATTAATCTTATTATTAATAAGATTTTATTTGTTTTTTATATATTTATTTTTTAAAATTTAAAAATATATAAATTAGATTTTATTTGTTTTTTTTTTCATTTTGGTACCAAATACAAGGTCTTCTCTAGCAGCAACAACGTCGGCACAGACACAATTAAAACCTTTAAATATGCATATCTCCTCCTTGAATTTTGGTCATCATCAACAAAACATAACTCACAAACAACAAAAAACACAGAGAATAAAAAAAGAATGAAATCAGAGATACAAAACTCATACAACAAGATCCTCAAAGTCATACAACAAGAACAAATTAACTCAGAAACCCAGAAGATAAATGTAAAAAAAATCATAAACAAATGATTTTTTCTCACGACCAGGAAAGCACTTGCAGAAACCCACAAAACACACGTCGTTGAATCAATTCGAGGACGACGAGACCCAAATCGCCTTCGTCGTGGCTTTGAGGATGATGGGCTACGGTGGTGGAGGACGAAACTTAAGGGAGATTAAGGGGTGGTGGTCGTGGTTCTCGCCTTCGTCGTGGCTTTAAGCTTGTCGGAGAATTCCAGATTCAGATTCTGTCGACCCGTTGTGGAATACGAAGCCAGTTAGGGAGGTTCTCGTCTCCACATCTACTACACCACCTTCGCGTGCTCGTTGGCAGGGTGAGGAAGAACACAGTACAAGGAGGCGACAGAGGAGTCTGGGGTGTAGTGAGGAGAAGAACAAAAAAGGGAGGGAGGAAAATGAAAAGAAAAAAAAATGAATTTAGGGTAGGTAACAAGGGGTAAGTTTGTTATTTTTTAAAAATGTAGGGTCATGTGGATGGAAAATTAACGGTAGAAAGATTAAATACATTGGGGTGGAATTATCCCTATAACCAATCACTAGGCATTTTTTTCAAGTGGATATGCAAGAAGTAGAGACTACCGAATAAACCTTTGTCTCATCCTTGTCCACCCTTTCATATGTTTCTCTTTACATTGATAATGTCTTAACTATCTTGTTTAAGATCACAACAACATGTTTTAATTGTTTCTTGATCAAGATAAAAAATACTACGACACGTTCTTGTAATCATATATCACAACAATATACATTCACTTCACAACTTTTCAGAGCATGTATGTACCGTCGAGGATAATGAGTTTGAGCTGTCGTTCTAAGTTTTAAATATCCATAATGGGGAGATCTTCATAAAAAAACTATAATTTCATTCAAAATTAGATAAAATAGTATATATCAAACATAAATAAATATTATATATAATGGTATTAAAGTTTCAGGTAAAACCAAACCCTTCTCGCTTCTATCGAGACCTCCCCTCCTCGCTCTGTCGAGACCTAACCCTAGTTATGGAGCTAGCACTTATTCCCGCCGTGTTAGCCAGGCAGAGTTCTATGGAGGTCGTGCCGACGCCGTCGTCTTTCCTGTCCCCCTGGTCGGCGTCCTCATCCCCGCTTGTCACCATGCCGAGGTCCTCGTTCGAGTCGGCAATAGGATCGTCCGCCTCTCCCCCGAGCGTGATCGTTATCTCCTCGGACAACTCATCCTCTTCCTTCCCGTTATCCTCTCCTTCGCCGCTGCACCGATCCTACCAGTCTCCTCCACCCTTGCTGCTCCCTACATGGGGGCCGCGTCGTCGTTGCTCGGGTCTGGAGACTTTTCCGCCACAGCGTGTTTTTGCGCGGGGGCGGCCGTGTGAGCCTACCCCAAGGTCTGGTGCTCCTTCTCGCATCCAACGATCACGATTCAAGACTGTAGCGACCCATGACCTTGCTCTGGGTCGTCGTTAGGTGCAAGGCCAACCTGGCCATCAAGCGGGCTTTTGGCGATCACCGGATCGCCTTAGGGTTGTGAGGGGCTGGTCTGGGACTCATGTCCATCCGTCGGGTTGGTCCTTTTCGATCACCCGGTTATATCGTTCACATCGGGCCTCTGTCTCGGTGGGGGTTCTTGGTCCTCTGGTTGGTCGGACTCTTTGGCTGATGGCAGGGGACAAGGTGCGGTTGGCTATCGGCGACCCCTTATGAGGGAGCCCTTGACGTACTATGACCCTGCATGGAGTATCCAAACGGGGCGGATGGTAGGACCTCGGCCTTGGCCATGACACCCGGGGCCGTGGGCCATGATGGCACGGAGATGTTAGGTATGGGGGTCGTCCGTCCACCTTTGTCCCTGGATCCCTTACCTAAGATTGGGTTGCGTCGTGGCTTGGGTGCCGGTGTACCTTTGGTGTCGGGCTCTAACCTGGGGCATTGTCCTGTGTGGGAAGTCGACCCATTGGGGTGCTGTGTTCACCAACATGTCCGGATGTCTGCCCCCATGGCTATGGTTCCGGGACCTGGGGAAGGGTTCGGGGGTAGAGGCCATCTTGCTGCAGCTCCCAGGCCCAATACTGAGATACATTGTCTTCATCAGCAGGTTGTGGAGGAATGGGGGGGGGGGGTCAGCGAATATTAGGACAGGCGAGGGCTGGGCACCAGCCCTACCGATTCACATGAGTCCCTAGGCCGGCCCCGGAGGCAAGAAGGAGTCTCTAGGGGTGGCCCATCAACCTTCCCCCACTGACGGTCACAGGTTCGGTTGCATCAACGAGGCAGGGAGTCACCCTCGGGTGACCCAGAGGTATCCAGAACCCACCTTGAGCAATGCTCGTCGGTGGATTTTATTTAGCCTGGTTTTTAGTTTATCGTTATTAGGTTTGGTTGTCTGTTTCTCTTTTAATCTAGTTTTTTTATGTTTGGTTGTCAATTCTAGTCCCCACAATGGCACATCCGCAACACGTCTCTGACGTGACAGTAGTTACAAGGTTTCTTTGTTTACCTCAACTGGGGTTCAAACATGTATTGACTCTTTTAATGGAATGAAATATCAATTTACTAAAAAAAATATATATTATATCATACACACTAATCATACATTACATATCAAAACTTAAACCAAACACCATCACACTTGAAAATCAATGGTATTGTCAAAATTAATTGTCATCATTAGAATCATCATCTTTATGAATAGGGTAAACTATAAATGCATACCCTGAAGTTGTCACGTTTAATCGATGATTACCCTGAATTTTTAAAGTTAACTAATGCATACCCTGAAGTTACGAGTAGTAACTCAAAACCCCCCCGTCAGCTAAAATGACGAAAATACCCTCAACTACACTTCAATAATTATGTTAAAAAAATTATTAAAAATTACTTTTGTTTTTTTTATATATATATATACTTATTAAATGACTTCATTTATATTTTTAAAAAATAATTTAAAAAATCACTGAGGGTATTTTCGTCATTTTAGCTGACAGAAGGGGTTTTGAGTTACAACTCGTAACTTAAGGATATGCATCAGTTAACTTTAAACTTCAGGGTAATCATCGGTTAAACGTGCCAACTTCAGGGTATGCATTTGTAGTTTACCCTTTATGAATAACTTTAAGAATGTATGTTTTATACTCTTATTTTTTTTCTTCGTCTTCTCGGATAAATGATTAAAAATCTCCATTTTATTTTTAGACCATACACATAACCTGGAGAATGAGGAAAAAGGAAGATGGCACATAAGGGGGAGACTATTTGCACCAGCTATGCCTCTCCTTTTTCGATGAGTACGATGGTGGAGACAATGATGGGAATGAACTAGGAGGTAGAGATTCTTCTTCTTCTTCTTCTTCTATAAGAGGACCGGGAAATTCTTTAAGAGGTACATTCGGAGGATACCATGGATACATCTACCGTTGGGGCTTGAAGATGAGTGGAAAAATGGCTCCCATTCATTGAAATCGAAAGGAGACTCATTAAAAGACATTTCGACAAATCTTAAGACAGAAAGAAAAAGAATAAGAAGAACTGTAAAATGATATGAAGACTCGGGGTGGCTCATATAGAAAGGAGAAAAGAAATTGTAGATAATAAAATCGTAAAGAGAATATATTTATTCTATAAAAAATAACCAAACTTCAGATGAATATATTTTAGCAGTCAAACACTATAGCCTTAAGATATGCAATAATAAAAATGAAATAAAGTATAATAAATGAAATACAATTATTAACTGAAGAGAAAATAAAACATAAAATCATGTTTGACTAAATTACTTATCATACAAACAAACGAATTGATCTCAGATGTGCTTAACAAGATCGATTTTAAGCTACCTATATACTCTACCATCGCGTACTTGTTCATATTTTCCATAAAACTTCTAAAATCAGGTACGAGCTTTTGGTGAAGATCTGGTGGTGGTGTCCATGGTGGCATCAGCATCCTCCTCATTCACGAAATCTTGTTCGCGTTCGTAGTTATGGCTTTCATCTTTACAATCATGTTGTGTAAAATGATACAAGTATGCATTATATTTTCTAAGATTCGTTTATCCTAGATATGAGCTGGCCTTTCAACATCCCTCCTCGCACCCTCTTGACAACGAGTAAAGTGTATCCTTTTCCAAGAGCGGGAAAGGAATGGTTTAGCAAACCGACTTCATGAAGCTACAATGACTGCTTCAAGAAAGGCTTCTTTTGAGAACGTGTTGTTATACTTGGTAGGAATTTTGACTTTGTCTTTTCCATGACACGCCATCGACGTCCGTTTGTAGAGATGAATCCTTATTTGAAGGATAATCGAATGAGGACTATGGTTGATCGGTATAATAGTCGGTCATGATCTAGGGACTCGTTCTCGTCCTTTTGGAAGCGCAAAGGCTTTGTTGTTGGAATTAGTGGCGAAACTTAATATGTTACGGGACCGAAATCCGTATTGGCGGAGCTTGTCCAGCTAGTGGGACTATTTGTTAGAGGCCCAGTCGTGCGACCACAACGTGCACGACTCTTTCTCTGATCTTCGGAGAGGATGTTAGTATCGGGGCCTTGTTGAGTTGTTAGACGCGTTCCGATTCGGAGTCGCCAAAGAAGACGGAAGCTAGACAGGACAAGGCCATCTTTTGGTCCCTCAACAACGTCTGGTCGGCCAACAATCTTGCCTTCAGCCGTAAAGCACCCTACTCCCGTGCTTCGGACCACCATAGTGGATCACCCGCCCCTTTTACTGCTGCGATCTCGTCCTCTTCCCCTACTACCCATGTGTTGGTTGTTATCCATTTAGCTACCATGGAAGTTCAATCACCTGCTGCTATGGCAGCTCATACCCTTCACTCCCTTGAAACACTTGTCTAGACAGGCCATCTTGTTTCTAATACCCCTCTCCGAGGTACTGCTGCTTCGAAGCCTTCCTTTGCCTCTTTATTCTCGATGATTCCTCCTCAACAAGCTCTTAATGTTCCTTAGCAGGCTATTAACGATGACTAGAATGTCATTAAAAAAGGCAGAGAGGCTCAAGAAGACGAAACCACGACCTATTAAGCTTTCAAATCAAGACTTTCCGGACATCCTTTATAATTTTCCTAATTCGACTACAATAGAGAAACTCAAGACTCTATGGTCTCCTTTTGGCACCGTTATTGTTGTTTACGCTGGCTCCAAACTCGCTACCAAAAGTAACCGTTATGCCTTTGTTTATTTCAAAAAGCCTGATGATGTGGTTTGAGTTGTGGCGGCTTTGCATGGTTCTTACTTTGGGGATAGAAGGATTCGGGCTGAAGTGGGAAGGAAACATTCAAGGGTGGGTATTGTTGTTGCTTTTCCCTCCGTTCCATCTTTGTTTAGACCTGGCATTGAAGTGGCTCTTCCCGGTGTCCCTTCTACAGACACTACCTCTGCTTAGCTCCGACCGGAGACGTGTACTATGTTGTTGATTTCTCATTTTGAGAAGATGCTAATGTTTAATGTGATTGTCATTGCTAGCACTTATATCTCAGTACATGTCGTCAGTGCGAGCCTTAGGTTTCCATAGCTCTCAAGGGTGGCTAAAGTTTATGTCTCGATTTCCTATCTCGTCAATAGGAAATCGAGACATAAACATGTCGGAAATCATAGATAAGTTCACTAAATGACTACAGTTTTCATTTTTACGAACTGTAGCCTAGAACTTGATATATACCCGAGAAACGAAATAGCTAGCACATGAAATCGGGTTCAAAAACATGACAAATCGAACACAAAGCACGAAAATCATGCATAAACATCGAGTAGCTTAAATATAGATGAATATTCATACAAGAAATTGGATGTTGATTAAACTCAAAAACCACAAATCATATCAAAAACATCACCAAACTCAAATTAACCATAAATTCATGCATCAATTTAAAGGAAATCAACATTTACACAACACACATGACCAAAGATTGGAATCCAAGGTCATGAAATCCAAATGCTACTCAAGCATAAAAAAACGAATTTTACAATAAAATAGAGAAGAATAGAGATTAGAATCGGAATTGGGTTGAGAAACCCAATCGAAAACTCCTCTAGCTTGCAAACAAACCATCTCCACTTCTCCAAAGCTTCAACACATGAAAATGGAGAAGTTGGAGATGGTGGGAGGCTCATGGATGCTTGAAGCCTCCTTGGATCGTCTTAGTTATGGTCTTTAGTGATAAAAAATACTCCCAAAATGAAGAACACTAAAAAAACAAATGAAAAACAAAAGAGAGAAGAAGAATAAATAAAAATACAAAGCTTGAAATTAAATTTTGTAATGAAAATTCTGATCTCACATGTCTATTCCCACGCCAACGTATATAGAAGCATAGGAAAAGAAAACAAAGAAAAAAATAAAATAAAATAAATTCACGCCAATCTGAGAAGGAGGGGAGGGAGACGCACGTAAGGTGAGAAATTGTGAGATAAGAGCACCACGTGGCGCTCATTAATTGGCCCATGTGGCTTGTTGTGTTGTAGCTTTTTCCAAATTAACTCCAAATTTTAAACACCCTTTTTTGTTCCACTAGTACTCCGATTGACCTCGTTCTTGTGGCAATATTTCCTTTTATCTAGGCCTACAAAATAGGACGAATCATGAATATATTTGGAACACTTGAAAAATATCGACGTTTAACGAGGTTTTGCGCAATTATTAGAAAACACTAAAAATATAAAAACGAGACACAAATAAGATAAAGATGTAGGGGGAAATGGTCTAATTAGGTAGGACACACTTACGCTCATCAGGGATCAAGCAACGTTCAGACCACACCTTGAGCAGTCTTCATTTGTTCCGTTAGTTCCTTAGTTTAAGTCTCATCCGTCAATTGCTTCTTCAACAAGAGAAACTGTCACGCCCTGAATTCAGTAAAAACGAACCCGGAACGTGAACGGTGAAGCAAGTAAAACAAAGTCTCAAATAGTTTAATAAACCGCTTTAAAAGCACCACTTGTATTAATTAAAACAATATTTTTACAACCGAGTTTTAATTTTAAAAAAACGAAAGAACACTAAAACATGAGTGTATGTCGCTAGACAACCCCGACAGCCCGAACTCTCGCTCCCAGCTCTTCAAGCCTCGAGAGATCCTCCTAGTCCGCCTCGCGAACGGTACCTGTAGGAAAAGCAGCAGAGGGTGAGCGTTTCACTCACCACCACGGACACCAGACTGACTATGGCATACCAGCAGAAATATCGGGTACACCGGCAACAAACAAAAACACAGGGGACTACTACCCCAAATCACATGTTAAACCCGACTGTCACACAAAACACTGTCAATTTCCCCCCAACCATCTAAGACCCGTGCACGTAAAGGAGACCCCAAATCAGAGACCGAACAACCATTCCATTAGTCACACCGACAAGGTAAAGCTCGACCCTCACACGATCCTATGTGCATTTACTTGTAACTTTCCGCAACCAAACCAGTATTCGCTACTCGTCCCTACCTCAAAGGCTTGCGGGAAAAGTAGTAAAGGGGATGAGCGTTCCGCTTACCTCCACGGATACCCGTTCGATTATGGCATACTAGTAAAGCATCAACAACTTACCAATCTAAACAGGGCAAACAACTACCTCAAAACCTGATACCAAACCGTCACAACTGCTCACGATATCAATACCTCAAATACTCGCTCACGTAAGGGAAACCTCGAATGGGGATCATATTCTCAACTAAGCAAAACACTATTGCTCACCATATCAACATCCCAATTACCCGATCACGTAGGGGAAACCTCAAAACGGAGATCATGTTCTCAACTAGGTAAATCACTATTGCTCACAACATCAATACCCCAACTACCCGATCACATAGGGGAAACCTCAAACAACCCACTCACGTGAGGGAAACCTCAAACCACCCATTCACGTGAGGGAAACCTCAAACAACCCGTTCATGTGAGGGAAACCTCAAACCACCCGTTCACGTGAGGGAAACCTCAAACCTCCCGTTCACGTGAGGGAAACCTCGAACAACCCGCTCACGTGAGGGAAACCTCGAGCCACCCGTTCACGTGAGGGAAACCTCGAACAACCTAGTTCGTACGGCGCCACAGCGCATCAACCCTAACCCCTCTCCGTGGTGAGACCCTCACACAAGGGCGTTGTATCACCACCGTAGGTTATTGATGAGTCTCGAACCCAAGACCTCACCCTTTAACACAGAACTTACGACCTCTACAAACAAACACAATCGTGAACAAAGTCACACAATATCAACACACACAATGCACGCAAGATCACAAAGGATCAACACCCATACTGCACAACCACAATCCTCAGCACTTTACCGATCGCGCGCCGGAAGGTACGACACACCTCACGGGGACCACAACCCTCGGCACTTTACCGATCGCGCATCGGAAGGTACGACACACCTCACGGGCATAAATCAAGCCTTAGCACTTTGCCAATCGCGCGCCGGAAGGTACGACACACCTCACGGGGACCACATCCCTCGGCACTTTACCGGTCGCGCATCGGAAGGTACGACACACCTCTCGGGCACATCTCAAGCCTCAGAACTTTACCAATCACGCGCCGGAAGGTACAACACACCTCTCGGGGAACACAACCCTCGACACTTTACCGGTCGCGCATCGGAAGGTACGACACACCTCTCGGGCACAGCTCATCCAGGTATCACCAGAACAATCACAATCACAACCAAATATCACACAATACTCCGCAAATATCAAAATTAACCTCACGACTAACTACCACTCAGCAAGTCAGTCAACAACCATACATGTTCAACACCCCACATGCATTCATGGCCACACACAACAACAATCAGTTCATTAACAAGTGCCACATGCAATTCTATTATTCGACAGGTTCATTCAACCTACGACACCACCAAGTGTCACATGCAGTTCTATTATTCGACAGGTTCACTCAACCTACGACACCACCAAGTGTCACATGCAGTTCTATTATTCGACAGGTTTACTTATCCTACGACACCAACAGTGTCACATGCATTTCTACTGATAACTTTCCCTAGTCAAGGCCGATATCCGGCTACTTTTCCCTACCTCGTAACGCTTTCAAACGTCCACGCTCAAGCTCCGGCGTGCTCGCGATCACTCGCCTATCCTCCTCTTTCCGCGGTCGGCGGCACGATCTAACATGATCACAAGTTGGAACACTTTTTAAATGCGCAGGCAAAACCGAATTTAATGAAATTGACGCCCAAACGCAACCCCGAAAATGCCGATCACTCCCAAACTTCCCAATTACTCGACATTGTCAACAATGGGCCCGGAAAGGCCCGATTCGCCCGGCTCGGCGAATCTGCCCGGGATCGGAAAACGCCCTTCCGAGGCTCCAAAAATTCCCGTTTTCGTTTCTACGATCCTAAAATAATTCAAGTGATCCAACGCAATCGACGAAATCAATTTCCGACGTCCGAGCGATTTAATTCGCATTTAAAGTTTCTAAACCCGTAATTTCCAATTTTCACAAATTAATTCCATAATTCGTTCCGGGTGTGAATTATCGACTCGGGGATCATCCAAGACCACCCGAACACGAAAAAACTGAGGCCCGACCAAGTGGGCCCCACAGGGCCACACCGAAAAACGCTCCTCTTCGCCCCAAAACGTTCCTAACGAACCCCAAACCTCAACCATTCATCTTTAAACAAATTCTAACAAAAACCCTAGAATTCAAACGTGTCAAAACGAGAAAAAGACGGGTTCTTACCGTAGGGAACGATGAGGGGATGACGAATACGCGAGAATTGAGACGATCCATCGATCGGATCGTCGGGAAATCGAACCCAAACCTCTCTTTTCTTTCTCCTTCTTCTCTCTTTTTTCTCTCTCCTTCTCTCCCTTTTCTGTCTTAAATTTCCGACCATTAACTCATCTCTTCTCTTTTAATTTTGTTTTCAAACCCAACACACACCAAAAAGACCATTTTGCCCCCAACCTTCTTTGTTTTTGATTTTTAATTCCAAGGGTAATGTTGTCCTTAAAACTCCCTTCCACCACTTTCATGACAAGTGTCATGTGGGTCCCACTAGTTAGAAAAATATCTTTGTAGATATTTTTAGTCAGATTCGCGAAATTCGGCCGTCTCGGGCCCCTACGGGCCCATTTTCCAAGAATTTATGAAATTTCGCGTGCTACAAGGAAACGGCCCAACTAAGACCGCTGTAACGAAGGCTGAGCATTTTGGATCCAAATCGGGCCTCGAACGGACCAAAACGTCGCTCGGTTGACTTTTTCGGCAAAAAGTCAACTTTTCCCAAATTGGTCAAAAAGTTGCCCTGAGTCACCCAGAACTCACTTTGGTCGATATCGGGGTCAACTTAAGTCCGATATGACCCTCGGGGTCAATTTTAGGTTCATTTAGGTGTCTGTCCCAAAATTTTAAATTTTTCCGTTTTTCCGCCGATTGACCGGCGTTGACCAGGAGCGGTCCTTACAGAAACAAACTCTCGACTTTGTTAAAAGAAATGCGAACAAAGCTTATTGTCTCGCTAGAGAAGCTTCTTCTTTGTCTGTTCTTCAGTGGTCAAGAGATTTTATCCTAAGACACTTCACTGTACTATACTCTTAGATAATTAATAGTACCCTAAATCTTTCATATTTCATTTAGAGTACCCTAACTCTTTTTTGTGTCATCTCAGTACCCTAAATCTTTCATATTTCATTTAGAGTACCCTAAATCTTTTTTGTGTCACCTCAGTACCCTAAACTTTTATTAATTCTATTTTAGTACCCTAAACTTTCATTAATTTCATTTTAGTACCCACCGTTAATTTTACCATAATTTTGGTTGTTGGTGAGGGGTAGTATGGTCATTTTACCTGTTTTGGATGAAAAATCATATGTAAAGTTAATGGTGGGTACTAAAATGGAATTAATGAAAGTTTAGGGTACCGAAGTGACACAAAAAAGATTTAAGGTACTCTAAATGAATTAATGAAAGTTTAGGGTACTGAGGTGGCACAAAAAAGATTTAGGGTACTCTAAATGAAATATGAAAGATTTAGGGTATTGAGATGAAATTATCCCTAATTAATAAAATACAACTTTCACTCAAAAAAGGCTCAATCCTTCTATCTTCTTTAACTACTTTCGTATAAATTTTTTGGGTTAAATACTTTTTGGTACCCTTATGTTCAGTTCACGAACGTTTTGGTACCCTTATGATTTTTTATTCTAATTTGGTACCCTGATGTTCGACCACGGACAAAATTAGCATATTCCGTTAAAAAGCTAACGAAATATTCTTCTAATTTAGTCATGTGGAGTCTGAAATGACAATTTTGCACTTATCAAGTTTAGCCTTAAGAATTCAAATGAGAAATTACCATTCTGCCCTTATTTAACAATAAATATTATTAAGAAATAATTATAAAATTAAATAAATATAAAACTAAAAAAATAAAAAATCAGAAATAATTATAATATTATATTTAATTAATAAAAAAACAAAACAGAAAACTTAAAGACTTGGCTTCATTACCCTCAGAAGTCAGACCAATCATTTCACAGACTTCTCTAAAACGTTTGTGTTCATCTCTCTTGTTCTCAGGTCGACGAGGTGTTGGCGACGACGACGAGACCGAGGCGGCGAGGAGAAGGTCTACTGGCTTGGTCGTGGTCCAGAACCCTGAACCCTAGTCCAGATCTCCCTCGTCGAGCTTCTTCTGCTCTGCACACAAGGGCTCTGAATCGTGGCGAGGTGCGGCGGCGAGGGGTTCCGAGCTTTTTCTGTGCCTCTGCCTCGGCTTCATTCCACTCGGTCTCGAGTTTCCAGCGACTGCAGGGACTCGACTTCGGTGCTTGGTGCTGAGTCTAGAGGACCTTTTGGAGTTCCGAGGTGGAGGCTGTGGGAGTCCCGACCTGAGGTCGATGAGGTCTGACCAAGGTCCAAATCTGCAAAACATGTTCTTCCCCAGCTCCAGATCCGCAAAAATATGTCGATGTTCGTTGATTTAAAACCTTTCCGAGCCGACGAGGATTTCTGATTTCTGCAAATACGATGTCGATTTCGATCTGCAAATTAATCTCATTTTGTTTTCGTATTTGATTCAGTTTCTGGATTCTTTTGTATTGGATTCAATTTCTGAATGTTATGCGTCTGTGTGCTCATGTGTCATGGTGTTTTGCGTGTTCATGTACTGTGTTTTGTGCAAATTAATCCTGATGTTTTTTGTATCGGATTTTTATTTTGGGTCAGGGTTTTCTAGTTCAACAAGGTGAATGTTCATCTTCGGGAAAGGAATACAAAAAAAGAAAAAAAATAAAAGAATTAAAATATAATTAGAAAAATACATTAAAATTACAATTTTATATAAAAAAGAAAAAAAACACACATATATATATATATATACATAGGGGAACAATCAAGTACAAACCTTATTTTGGGTCAGAACGTAGAACTAATCTGGGACATTGATTAACGAGATCGGATGACCACCGAAATTCAGGGGGACATTGATTAACGAGATCGGATGACCACCGAAATTCAGGGGGACATTGATTAACGAGATCGGATGACCACCGAAATTCAGGGGGGTGGTGATTGATTACGAAATCAATTACAAGATATGCATTAATTAAAAAGATATTAAAATATATGCATTAAATCTGGGCCATTAATTCTACGATCCAAAGGCCCAGATTGATAATTCTACGTTCTGACGAAAGATACAAGTTTGTATCTGATTGTTATCCTATATATATATATATATATATGTTACATAGATAATGAAATTATTATGAAAATAAAATAAATATATTTTAATAAAATAAAATTTATCAAATTTTAAAATAGTTATGAAAATAATATTTTTATAATAAATTTTGAATATGAAATATTATAAAAATTAATAAATTATTAATTATAAATTATTTTAATAAAAATAATTATATTATTATAAATTAATTAATGTATTTATAAATTATTAAAACATAATAATAACGAGGAGTAAAATAGTCTTTTTAACTCATAAGACAACTTCATTTGAAATGTCAAAGGGTAAAACAGTCAACTCACATAATTTTGTTAGTTTTTTAACCCCAACGGCTCAAATTATTTGTGGACCGAACATAAGGGTACCAAAATGGAATAAAAATCATAAAGATACCAAAACGTTCGTGAACCGAACATAAAGGTACCATGATATATTCAGGCATGGCAACCATACCCGGAACTCACATGCCAGACCCAAAAAAAATCGGGCTAGACCCGACCCATTATACAAACGGGTCGGTACGGGTTAGTTTGATCGGGCTTTTAACCGAACTCGGGGTTGGTACTACCCAGCCCGGACCCAGCACGATAGGTTACTAAATAATATAAAAAACCTAAATTTATTTGTTAAGTTTTACGTTTCTATCCTATATATACATTGATTACTCATGCAATTTTAATCACACTTAGAATTACTCATGCAAAAACTAAATCAAGCATCAAGCGATAAATGTCCACATAATAGGCCCTTAAACTAACTTCCACTCGATTAGTTTAGGTTTGATGTTACTTGTTTTACTTGTCCGAGATGATGAGATTAGATGTTTCATATAAATATATGAAACTTTTACGCATCATATATACATGATTTGTCAATATAAATTGAGTAGTGAAATAAAATTATGGTGTCCAAAAAAAATACAACTCTTATATTGGGCGGGTAGGGTAATACCCGACCCGGTCAGGCCTCAAGCGGGCCGGATAGCAAGCAGGCCACTATCAAGTCCCGAGCGGGCTCGGGCCACATGTAGGGAAATCGTGCCGGGTACGAGTATTACAAAACCCGGCCCAGACCCGACCCATTGCCATCCCTAAATATATTTAACCCAAAATTTTTAAAACTTTTTTATTGCATAGAACATTAACAACCATTCTTACATAATTAGCAAGAACAATACGTTAACCTCATATCTTTTTTTGTTGATCAACGAGGTTTTTCATTATCCATCCGATCCAAAGAATGGAAACAGAGGATGCTGCAAGGGCAGTCGGATTACAAGCTCGGAAAAGAGAAATGAGGACCAAAAGGTCAATACAAAATAAGAATACTAATGAGAATACAATTCTAGCTAAAACAAATTCATATCAGCATTTCTAGCTAAAACAGTTTCAGATCAGAGGTAACATGAGCAAATTCAGAACTGCAGTAGCAGACAAAGTGGCTAAATGGTAATCTGAAGTCGAGAGGATACTTGATTTTTGATGCAAGACTGAGGAGCTCGGATCCATTCAGTTAGGGAGAAGGTAAGTTTCAAGCCATCTCTTGCCTTTAGAGCTTGGAAGGAATTCACCTGAATTTTTGAAAGGGGTTTTACCCCATTCTGTAGTATCAGAATTGAAGACACATGAATTTCTTGCAAGCCATGTTTCCCAAAGTGTCAAACTGGCAATGCCCATCCAAAATTATAGTGCCTTTCGAGGAACAAGGTCTTCCCAAGAGGCCATTATCACTCCTAATTCAGATGGAATAACCCAAGAAATGGACCACCAGTTCAAAATTTTGCTCTATAGAACCCAAATTGGATGACAGTGTAAGAGGAGATGCTTGGCTTCTTCAAAATTAGTCTTGCAAAAAACACATAGACAGTCTTGCAAAAATAGTATAAATCCTCTATCCTCCAAGAAATTTTTTGTTGGTATAGCATTTAGGCAACGGAGCCAAGAGAATGAAGCATGCTTTGGAGAAATCTCATGAATCCACAAGACAGAACCCCAAGCAATATGGGTACCTTGAGGATGTAGGCAGTGATAAGCATGGCTCACAGAGAACCCATCTTTGTGTGCAAACCATTTAGGAGTGTCTGGGAGCTCTGATGTTAAGGCTTGACACAAATGAGAGTAGCAGGGAGATTTGGGAGAATTCCCAACTGTTCCTAGTCCCAGTAAAATCAATTTTCCAACCAAGTCCATCCCAATATTCAACTGCTTTACCATTCTTGTTGGAGGCCAAGGTATAAAGCCTCCCAAAAACAACCTTTAGAGGCTTGTCACCTATCCATATGTCACTCCAGAAATTAATTCTGATACCATTGCCAAGCACCCAAGAAATGCTAGACTGACCAAAAAGAGTGTAGAAGTGAGGGTCTTTAGTTAATGACTGAAGGTGTCCCAGCCAAGAAGACTTGTCCAAGTTGCCAGCATTTAATAAGTTCCAATCTTCAGTATTCCAGCCATACTTAGCATAAAGCACAAGCTTGCAGAGGGAATCTGACTCATCACAGAATCTCCACCACCATTTAGAGAGAAGATATTCATTCATCTTGGATAAAGATCTCACCCCAAGGCCTCCATCCTCCTTAGATAAGCAGACAGTGCCCTAGTTAATATTGTGTAAAGCTCTCTTGGTTAGGGTTCCTCCCCAAAGGAATGTCCTCTGCCACTTTTCTAGTTTGTTGATCACTCCAATAGGAGCCTTCATTAAGGACAAGTAGAATAAAGGGAGAGCATTTAGAGTTGACTTCAACAAGGTCAGCCTGCCTCCAAAGCTAAGATGTTTTGCTTGCCATAGGTTTAGAATTTACAAGCCTTGATTCTCTTAGGATTTGCATCAAGCATGAATCCTAGATAAGGAATAGGGAGGGAGCAGGTAGAGCAATCAAATATTTCAGCCACTATGTCATCAAAGAGAGAGAGCTAGGATTCAACACACAAGAACTGGACTTTGTGAAATGGATTTTTAAGCCAGAATATAATTCAAAGCTGATGAGAGCTAACTTGAGGTTGGCTAATTCTGAGGGACCTCCTTTGATGAACATTATTGTGTTATCTACAAATTGCGGATGAGAGATCAGAGGGCCATTGCTTCCAAATTTAAAGGTTGTAAATCTTTCTTCTCTAATCCCCTTGCACATAATTTGATGAAGCCCTTCTCCAACAATAGCAAAAAGGAGAGGAGACAATGGACAACCTTGTCTAATGCCTCTCCCCATTTTCAATTCCTCAGTTAGAGTACCATTGATGAGGACAAAAATATGTGCTTGAAAACAATTCTTCAACCAGTCTCTCCAAATCTGATTGAACCCCATCACATCAAAACAATGATCCATATACTCCCAGCTTAGAGAGTCAAAAGCCTTTTCGAAATCAAGTTTGATTATAGTTACTTGCTCCTTTGACTTCTTGATTGAGTGGACAAGCTCAGAGGCAATAAGGACACCATCAAGTATCTGTCTTCCCTTGATGAACCATGTTTGAGTGTCACTCACAATGCTGTTGATAACTTGTTTCAGTCTGAGGGAAAGGACCTTTACAAGAATCTTGTAGGATGCTGAGACAAGACTGATAGGTCTGAAGTCTGAGAATTGGAATGGGTGATCCACTTTGGAGATAAGTGCTAAGAGGGTTGCATTGTTGCCTTTCCCTATTGTGCCATGTGCATGAAAGGCATGCATAAGATTCATAAAATCAGACTTGATGATCTCCCAGCAGACTTGGAAGAATTTTACGGAGAAGTCATCAGCCTCAGGGGCTTTAGACCCATTGCAACTAGAGACATCAGAAAACACTTCCTCTTCACTGAAAGGAGCTACCAAAAGAGCTGTGTGAGGAGAAGAGATCCTTTTGAAAGGGAGGTCAGGGAGCCCCCAGAGCCCTTGGTCCTGAGCTTTAAAGTGATTGCTAAAATGCTCAGCAACTTTCATCTTGATGTTAAGAGGGTCAAAGTACATTGTACCCTTGTAATTGATCTCCACAATGGAGTTTTTTATAGCCTTGTAATTAGCAATTATATGGTAAAGTTTAGTGCACGTGTCACCATTTTGAATCCAGAGGAACCTTGATTTCTGCCTCCATAAAGATGCCAGCTTCTTGGATTTTTGTATTAGGAGGGCTCCAGTGAGTGATCGCAAAGAGAGCTCAGAGTTTGAGAGAGTTCTTGATTCAGAGGGTAGGTCCAGCCTTTCAATTTCCATTTTCAAGTCACTGCAATCCTTCTCCAGTAGGCCAAAAACTGAAAGGTTCCACTGCTTGAGAACTGGTTTCAAGGATTTTAACTTGTTTCATAGGATGTAGGTTGGGGCTCCATGTGCTTCAAAAGAATCTCAGGCTTCTTTAATCAAAGGGACACATCTAGCATATTCCAGCCACGCATTAACAAATTTAAAATGCCTTGGTCCACAATCAAAAGATTCAATTCTGAGGATAATTGGCCTATGATCTGAGAACCCTCTTGGAAAATTTTCCTTAGACAAACTCCCAAAACAAGCCATAGATTCTGTATTGATCAGAAATCTATCAAGTTTTAGGGGAAACATTGTTAGGACCATACCAGGAAAAGCGTCCTCCTTTCATGGGTAGATCCATAAGGGCATTAGAATTGAGGAAGTCCTGGAATTGTCTCATGTTAGTTGAAGATGCCTGCGCCCCACGTTTCTCATCATGACTGAGGATAGAGTTGAAATCACCCCTACAATGATTGGGTCAACTGTCCCAAGGAGCTCTCTCTCAATATGCTCCTTTGGATGACGTCGCGCAAGGAGCATATATGTTTGAGAGACAAAGGGGACTTGAATTGAGGATGAGGACACCCCACCAGAAGATAGCATTTTTCACAGGTTTGGTGTGTTCCTTTTTTAAGAGAGAGTTTTTCCAACAAGTAATCAGACCACCAGATAATCCAGAGGAGGGAGAAGATTCAATGCTCCAGTCTGATCCCAATCCACAGGATCTAAGAAAATCAAAAGGCAGGTCTTTCAGCTTAGTTTCTTGTAAGAAGATGATGCAAGGCCTTCTCTTGATGATTTCGTTTCTCAGGATGGACCTCTTTTGTGTAGAGGTGATGCCTCTCACATTCCATGACAGAATGGAGAGGCTCATTGCTGTTTCTTAGAGGTGGTTTGGTTGTCACTAGAAGAGTTTAAGTTGGTTGCCGTAATTCACAAAGCAGGTCGCCTTCTTCTTCATCAGAATGGCAGTGATCTATCACTTCATTTCTTGAGTTCAGATAGCCTTTGAGGAGGTTTTCCTTGCCCTTAGTTTTGAAGCCCGTGGACTTGCATGTTTTCAGTGCTTGGGAGAAGTCTTTCAGACCATAAGTTTTCTTAGCAATGTCTGCGTCAAAGACTAAAGAGGATTCAATTATCTGATTTTTCACGGCGCGTTTACCTTTCTTCTTTTTCTTTCTCGAGGATTTCAAAATCACAGAAATTGTTTCTTCGTAATCCAAAGAGTTAGAACCAGGTTCAATACCAGGATTAGTCACAACAATTTCCAAGGTGTTTAATTCTATAGGTTCATATCCTCTTTCCTCACTTGCAGCCTGAATTAAATTGTTTGACTCACTGATCTCAACTCTAGGCAATCCCTCTTTAATTGTTGGGACAAAAGAGGACTCCGCCTCTTTGGAATCCACATTCCTTCGATCTGACTTTCCAATGGTCACGTTCCCTGAGACTTGTCCCCCAGAATTGAAAGCGTTCGTCTGAGAAACCGGCGGCGAGAGCAAAGGGGGGAATCAGATTACCGCCGTAATTTGTGACAGAGACCAAAAAATCCTCATCCTCAATCAAAAAAACAATTTCATCCGAGAAAAGTTTATTAGACCTGGCATGGATTAGCACGAAAGCCTTCTGGAATGCTAGCTTTGAGAGGGATTCAGGATGGACTAATAATGGTGTTCCAAATTTACCAGCAATGGACTCAAGATTGTCAGAGGTCCAGCCTTGTATTGGGACACCACGAATGCAAATTCATCCGTAGAAGCCTCCTTTGGAGACGAGAGCTTCTTTTCCATGAACCATCTCTAACCATTTACATTTACATATTACTAGTTTTTCTACTTGTCAATCAGTCATCAAAAAGATCAACCGACTCAAACCTTTCATCTACTTTTAACTACTTTTTCAAAACGACAAATAGGTACTATACCTCTTGCTTATCTTTTCTTCTCGTAAATTTTTTTATCTCTTTCAACGTTTGCATTGATTTCTGTCATCGGTAGGTGTTCTAATGTCTATCAAGGAAAGTCGGTTTACCCGACGGTGATCTCTTGACCAACCGGCGACGGTGCGTCACCGCGACAGCTTTGTCGTCGAGTTTCTTGACGCACGTCCATTCTTCCTCTAGTTGAAATCTTCCTCTATCTGCCTCGTGCGCTAACCGTCGACATCCAAAACACCGTTGGAGTTTTCCGACGAGGGTTAGGCCTGCTTGTTGCCCCAAATCTGACCCCGCCGGAGTTCCAGTCGCCATGACCGCCATGCTTTCCGTACCTGAGTATTGGCGTTCAATCCACACCGAAGAAGACAAAAACATTCAAGATCAAGTTTCTAACGATTTTCATTTTAATTTTTGTTTTCATTTCAATCGTAATGAATTGTAATAATAATATTAATATTTATATAACTTTTAATTATAAAGAAAGAATTAAGAATTTCTAGAAATTATTAAAAAAATAATATATTAATTTCATAAAAATATTAAAAAATAAATGCTAAAACTTTGATAGTTTATTAAAATTTTATTTTGCGGTGTCGCTGCTTTGGACGGGAGTCTGAAAGATGGCGCGACTCCGATCGGACGATGGGGGGACGATGGTACCACCCTACTAGCATTGGATCCGAGACCTAAATATGTATTGTTTAGAGGACGGGGTGCACGTGTGCCGTTGGATCCGGGACCTAACCCGGGACCCCGTCCTTTGCATTAGGGCAGCACCTGGTTGCCCAAGACAAGCCTCCCTAGGAGGGTTGCTCCTCTACGGGGAGCCATAACGAGGGCAAGGGAGATGCCCCGCTGGGAGGGATGACGCATAATCGGAGCATATGGGACTGGCCCTGGGAGGGGTCCCCAGACGATGCTTTGCCTCCCGCCATCACCATTGCTGTTGTGGTCCCTCAGGATCTCTTGTACCTTGTTCTTTCTCTCCGCCTTCTTTCTCTGCCTACGAGGCATTCCAATTCCGTCTGTGACGGTCATGATAGTATAAGGTCTAGTGAACCTTTGTTCATTAATACTGGCCTTCCACTGGTCGGGGAGCATGTTTCCCGATACAGGATAATGTAATCGTTTTAAAGTTATAAAGTTGCACCTTTCGTTAAAAAAAATTAAAATTTTATTTTTAACATATTTTTAATTAATGAAAAATTAAAGATAAAAATAATTGAGTATATAATAAAAATAAAATTTATTTATTTTAAAGATGTATTAAAATTTTAGAAAATTAATTATTAAAGAATTAATGATAAATAAAGGTAAAATAGTATTTCAATTCATAATGTAAGTTTATTTGAAGTGCAAAAAGGTAAAATAGTTATTTTACGTTAATCTGTTAGTTTTTTAACTCCAAATCGAAAAAGGCATGTAGACCAAATATAAGGGTATCAAAATAGTCAATTTCAAACATGTGACACCTTAGAGTCCGTGGACCGAACATAATACTACCAAAAGATATCTAACCTATTTTTTTTCCTGGAGAGATTTTTCATACCTATGTCCAATCATGTGAAGGATTTAAACTTTATGTACCATTATCGCAGAGCATGCTTGAGGCCATACAAGCTATTTTTCAGCTTACGTACAAAATCTTCTTTGCCATTAACTTCAAATCCCTCTAGTTGTTACATGTAAATCTCCTCTTTCAATTCATCTTGAGAACCGCACGATCCCATAAAGCGATTACAAACAACTATCAAATGGAAGAGAATCCGGCCTAGTAGGGCCTTATCACCTTTTTTTTCAGAGATAAAGATCAGAAAGGACGCCAATTCAGGCCCACTTCCATATGGGATGGAGGAAATTCTGGCACATACCTAAAGAAAAGGTTCTTCATCAGGATACCATACTTCTCCAAGATCCTTGACTCAAAGTGGTTATTAGAGAACCAACTCAACTAAAAGCTTAAGATGAAGGCCCAATTATAGTTATATTCTAACACGCGCCCTCACAGACAAGTCCGTTTTACGGGTTTGGAGGTGAATTATATAGAAGAGGAGATAAGCCCATTGAGAAGAGAGATAAGGGCTGATCCATTTTGGGCAAATATGATAAATAGAGAAGAAATAAATTTTTTTTTGTAGAGAGTGGGGTTTGAACCCGGGTCCATGATGTGCCAAGCTCTGATACGATATTAGAGAACCAACTCAACTAAAAGCTTAAGCTGATAGATGAAGGCCCAATTATAGTTATATTCTAACAGTGGTCAAGAATCCCGAGGGAATATTATCGTAGTTGGAGGTAAGGGAGTAGCAACTACAACCAAAATGCAACATGTCACGCCCCAATTTCAGAGAACCGAACTCGGGACGCGAACATTTAAAAACATAAAAACACTTGAACCTGTTTTGAAGAAAAGCTTTGGTATTTCCATTTAGTTCTCAAAAATAATAATATTTACAATACAAAAACGTCCCAACAAGTGGACAAGGTACAATATCCGTCACTAGACTCAACAAAATAAAGACCAGACTCCGCTCCTAGCTCCACAAGCTTCAAGAGCTAACCTAGTTCGTCCGGTGATCAGTACCTGTAGGAAAAGCAGCTAGGGGTGAGCGTTCGCTCACCTCCACGGATAACAGACTGACTATGGCATAATTAGTAGATAAAGCCAGAAACACCAAAACCAAACCCCACACCGGGACTATAGTTCCCAACTAAAGTACCCAACTGACCCACAACCCGTCACCATCCTCAACAGACTCAACACTGATGAAGTAATGTAGACCCGACACAACTATCGACGACCTCCTCCAAGGACACGACAGAAAGACTACACAACGCCAAACAAGATCACAAAGGATCGCACACCAGCTGCTCAGTAACCAATCTCAATCAG
Source organism: Erodium maritimum (assembly GCA_963921825.1). Lineage (NCBI taxonomy): Eukaryota > Viridiplantae > Streptophyta > Magnoliopsida > Geraniales > Geraniaceae > Erodium > Erodium maritimum. Next base: position 37,146,631 of record OY997592.1, on the reverse strand, counting down.
GTTCAGGATCGACCTATCGCAATTCCTCGACACGAAGTCGGATCAGGCTGTCGACCTATCACAATTCATCGACACTAAGTCGGATCAGGCTGTTGACCTTTGCAGTTCATCGACACTAAGTCGGATCAGGCTGTCGACCTTTTGAACTCACAACTTTAGGTAACCACAATCACAATCACAGGAAAGTTCAAGCACACAGGCACTCAAGGCCACTCAAGACACCTCAACAGTCAAGACTCGGGTTCAACAACCCCACGGGACCTCCCGGCCACCCAAGACACACCAACGGTCAAGACTTGAGTTCAACAACCCCACGGGCACTCACGGCCACTCAACACACAGCAACGATCAAGACTCGGGCTCAACAACCCCACGGCACTCACGGCCACCCCAAAACACCAACAGTAAAGCACGGGCACTCACGGCCACCCAAGACACCAATTTAAATAACACGGCTCTCATGGCCACCCAGACACCAATTTAAATAACACGGGCTCTCATGGCCACCCAAAACAGAAATTTAAACAGTCAACCTCCGGGCATGGTCATATGCCTCCAGTAATTCTAATATCGCTAAGTTCTCTGTTCCTACGACACTACTAAGTGTCACATGCTTTTCTCATACACGCTACAATCCCGTATCATGCTTTTCTAATATTTAAAAAGGTAAACCTACTCAACCCACGACACCCCGGTGTCACATGCAATTCTACTGTTAACTTTCCCTAATCAGGGCCGAGATCCGGCTACTTCTCCCTACCTCGTATATAACTCCAAAAGCGCTCCACTAAACCCCGATGTAATCCCAGTCAATCGCCGAGCTTCCCTTTGCCTCGGTCCGCAACACGATCTAAAAGAACACAATTTTAACTCACTTTTAAACTAGTACGAATAAACCGAAAGTCAATAAACTTAACGCCCAAACGTAACCCCGAAAATGTCGATCACTCCCAAACTTCCCAATTACTCGACATTGTCGATAAAAGACCCGTAAAGGCCCGATTCGCCCGACATGGCGAATCTGCCCGGGTTTTATAAAAGGCCTTCCGGGGCTCCAAAAGCCCCCGTTTTCGTTTCTACGGTCTTAGAATAGTTCAAGGAACCCAATACACTTGACGGAATCGAATTCCGACTTCCGATTCAATTAATTAACGTTTAAAGTTTCTAAAACCCGTTAATTACAACTTCTCCAATTTAATTCCAATTTTCGATTCGGTTAAGGATAAATGGTCCGGGGAACGTTTTAAACCTCCCGAACACTAGAACCGAGCACCCGAGTGCGTGTGCCCCACCCAACCCACTTGGCCGAGAGCCCTAGGGTTCAAGGGGGCTCGGCCACCATGGTGGTGGCCGGATCTCCTCCCGAGCTCTCGGTCGCCGGAAAACGTTCAAACCACCCTCCAAACGCCTCTAATACGTCTCCCACAAACCCCAAAATTCACTACAACCCTAGCTCATCATTTATAACGAAACCCTAGCTTTTGAAAATAAACGAAACGACGATCGGTTTAGTACAAACCGTAGAGGAAGACGAGGGGAAGACGTTTTCTTCTTGCTTTGAATCGATCCAAGGGTTGGATGAACTTCCAAAACCCTAGCTTTAACCTTCTCTCTTCTTCTCCTTCTCCTTCTCTCTCTAACTCTCTTCTTCTCTCTTTCTATTTCAAACTCGTTTTCCTTTTTTTTCTTTTTACACATGTGTGGCCGGCCACCTATGGCACACCACACAATTTCCCCCCAAAACTAACACCACCACAATTAGGACAAGTGTCAAGTTGGGTCCCACACCTTTTGGAAAATATCTACTTGATATTTTCCAATCAGATTCGCGAAAATCGGACGTTTCGGGTCCCGAACGGGCACTTTTCCCAAGAAATTACGAAACTTGACGGGATACAAGGAAACGGCTCAACTAAGACCGTTGCGACGACGACTTAGCTTTTTGGATCTAAAACGGTCCTCGAATGGACCAAAACGTCGCTCGGTTGACTTTTCCAACGAAAAGTCAACATTTCCCAAATTGATCAGAAAGTTGCCCTGAGTCCCCTGGAACTCATTTTGGTCGATAACGGGGTTATCTTAAGTCCGGTATGACCCTCGGGGTCAATTCAGGTTAAGTTAAGTGTCTGTCTTAAATTTTTTAAATTTTCCTGTTTTCGCAGGTTTGACTGACGTTGACCAGAAGTGGTTATTACACAACAATTCAAATAACTCTAAACCTAAGCTTACATTTGCTATTTGAGACCTTTTTAGTAAGAGTAGGGCTTTGTAAGTATTGTACGAAGAATTATATTGCCGACTCTAATAAAAATGAAACTACTATATTAGGAAATCAACAAGTATTTAGGGAATTTGGTAATACTAAACATGTTTACATTCCTATATTTGATTTTTCATCCCTGAAAAAAAGCTAAATTATGTTAACTACACTTAAGAGGACATGTATTATGTTGAAATGTGTGTTACTATAACCATATGTGTCAATATCTTTCAATAATAATATGTTTGAGCATTATAAAAAAGAATATGGTACAAGTAATGAGTCGTTAACACAAGAGGCTGTTCCGTAAGTGTTGGCGGCAAACCATCCAAACTTCATAGTTTTGCAAAATACAAGAAATTGTGTACCTCTAGACATGATCCAACCGGTTTTAATATTCTTTCATGACGGGTTGGAAATGATCACTGATATTCTATTATGTCTACAGTGGCTAGCGATATTTGAGTCATTTCTATTACCTCAGTGTCTAGTGAAAGTGCATTTAACGATTGTAATAGAATACGCAATCATTTTAGGAGTTATTTGAGCACAAGAATTGTACAAGCTCTTATATGCTTACAAGGTTGGTTGAAAGATTCTTTAGTTATAAACTCTTTCGATTCTATAAAAAAAAACGAGGAATTGCTTCAATAAGTAGAAGATGGTATGATACTTTATTTAATTGTTTGATATTTGATATTCTTTATTTAGTTTTTTGATTATTAATATGTGCTTGAATTCATCAATTTTATGTTTCTTTTCATTCTTCATTTTGTAACAAGGGTAAACTACAAATGACTACTCTTAAGTTGGCACATTTAACCGATGATTATCCTGAAGTTCAAAAACTACTGATGCATCATTTTAGCTGCGGAAGGGGATTCTAGTTACAAATTGTAACTTCAAGGTATGCATCAATAGTTTTTGAACTTCAGGGTAACCATTGGTGAAACGTGCCAACTTAAGAGTTGTCATTTGTAGTTTATCCTTGTAACGATCTCTCTAATACAAGTATTTTCTTTGACATGTACAAGTCATTTGGAATTGTGTTCTGATTTGATTAGGTAGCTTATTGAATTTGTGAAGTTGGTCGATACGTAATCTTTTGTATATTCTTAGGTATTAGTTCCAGATAATTTGAAATGAGCAGGTTATGTTTGTATAAACTTGGATTTGGGTTTGGACCCGATACCAAATTTATAAGTCCAGTTCAAGGTCCACTGGACCCGGTGTACCGGTTAAAAACCGACCAATCATGGGTTTTACACCGTCCTTGCCGTCTTCCCCCGGTTTCCAGTGCCGACAGGATTAATTGGGCAACTGAAAGTGCTTGTCCGGTTACCGGAATTGGCTGCGGGTACCTGTTGATGCCCACCCCTACCAAATATAGCATTTCCGTAATCATGCTTTTGTATGACCTTGAAAATTGATTTGACTATTACATGCTAACTTAGTTTGACTAACTTGATAGAAGTGGTGCAACAATTGTGACGGCTACATGGCTTTATACCCTACCAAAAGGATCAAACTTGAAGATACGAAAAAACAGAAAATCTGTGTGTACTTTTGTGATGTCAATAACATCAAGTATGTTTAGAAGCTACTGACACAAAAAAGCCATCTTGAGATAACTCCATTACATGCAATCCTTAGTCCAGACACAATAAGCCACCCTTCTTCAAATGAATGAATTCCCATCTTTCTCTGCTCATCATCTTGTTGCTCCCAACTTTCCATTTGGTTGCAATAAGAAACAGCTAGCGTTGGAATGAAATGGAGTATGAACCAGTGTTTGGATCTTTGACAGATTTGAAGTTATCAACACTCATCCCAAAGCGGCCTAACAATGAATTGCCCATTTCTTTAAGCTTCCCTGTTAACAAATTACTACAATATCAACTTCACAGAACATCATCCCCTCATACAATAACAAGAGAATACATGTAAACTGAAAGACGTGGAGAAAGTTCCCCTTCTGATATGAAACAGGCAATTACACAAACATTAGAGAATACATGTCCAGCTTTCTTGTACATCAAGGTTAAACCGATGCATCCTTTATGTTTCAAGTTATTTTAGGATAAATCAAATCACTACCCTTGCTGGTTCAAATCGACTCAGAACTACTTTGAACAATAATCCCTTGGCATTCAAGGCTAACAAACAAAATGGTGAATGAAGTACATTTTCTGACTGAACTTAATAGAAACAACAAATCAGCTCACCTGACATGTCTATTAGATACAAACTTTCTTTTTCTCTAGTCTAGTTTTTCAAATTATAACCTCAGGTTTTAATGAACATTAATAAGGTAGTTCAAGGGACCAAAACACATATACAAGATCTCTTCTAATTGAGACCACACTCATGGGTAATACATGGAAATGTAAGCATGTAACACCATTCTATTCCAGTGCCCTTTTATTTGAGACAGCAACCCTACAGCCGTGCTCATAACTTAATAAAATCATGCACGCCTTTTCATGAATATTTAGCTAAAGGAACCAGAATGGAAACTGGCCTACAAGCCATAGATTCCCTTTTAAGAACAGGTACGCATGATACAGCAAGATCTCGAGAAATTAACTTTCAATCAAACATTTTCTTTTTTATCTACAGGCTCCTCTCTCGTTGATACATGAAATGGTTCCTTTTCCCCACTTCACGCATCCTTTAGCTAAAACTGAGAAATGGCCATCTAAATTTCGAGAAGTAGATCATCATTATAATGCTATTGTCAAAAAGTACGCAGAGTGATGGATTCATTGACACAACACAATGAATAGAAAATAAATTCATTTCTTATACAACCTTAGCTAATCACCTAATACTTATGCTCTGCCCTTTTCCGAATACATGTAGACTTGGAATGAAAGAGAGACTACCGAATCCCAAGTGTTCTTCTGCCACCCTTTCCCTCTGTCACTATTTCCTCTCTAATTTCAGTAACATTCTAATGAGTACACTATCCTAAGAAGTAGCCATACACATCAGTACCAACATGTTACATCCTAATGGCAATATATATTAAATCCACTATCCTATTAAGATAACAATCTATACCAGTTCAAAATACACAGGTTATGAAAACATGACGGTGAAAAGTATAAAACAAGAATCAATAACTCTTACCAATCATCTCTTCCTTCATTTGTTCTCGCTTTTCATCAGCCAGCGGCTTCAGACGGTTAGCAGTTCTCTTAGCTTGATAATTTGAAGGATCCAATTCCAGAATCTTTTGCATATCTGCAGGGGGATAGAAGAAATGATGTGGAGGGAAACAGCAAGAGAAATAGACTATAGAACATATTAAAAGGGGGGCGTATGAGTTTTGCAATGCCAACGCAGAAGCAAGAAGGGCTTGGGAAATATATATAAAACTAATTATTTTTGCATACCAGCAATAGCCTCTTCATATTTTTCTAGCTTTTCATGAGCCTCTCCTCTTCTCACCAGAGCTTTCATATATATCGGATTTAGTTCTAAGGCCTTTGAGCATTCCTTGATTGTGTCCTCGTATTTTCCCTGAGACATTTAACATCAAAATTACTAGGCATCCTAGAAACAAATAAGTGAGAGCAAATCAAGGCACATTTCATAATTACACTGCAATTATAGTATTCAAAAAAAATTATCACAATTTTTCATTGTTAAGTAACCAACCAAAAGAGGATGTACAAATCAACTGAAGCCTCCATTTGTTAGAGCGGTCAAAAATGAATAAAGATGGGGCTGCCCTTTCACTATTTTAAGGAAGTTGCTTTAACCTTCTTCTAGCAAAATTGAAATCCTCCAATCAGGGGTGGGGAGTCTCATACAAGTGAAAGGCCTTCAGAACCTTTGGATACTCTTTGAAGTGCCAAATATTGTACTTAGTTGAGATTAAACTATACAAAAGAAATGGGGTCGCCAAGATTGAGAATAGCCAAATGTATATAAGCAAAATCATCAGAAAAGGGGGGTGAACTGTGATTGTAATATATAAAACGTGAGAACGCTACCCTATAAAAATATATCACTAAGTTGAACTTTACGCCATAAACCTAATTTCAATTACTTCTACAATATAAATGGTTATACGTGGATCACAAGGAAAATATACTAAGCTGACGTACATATAATAATCATGACATATTGAGTTGCTATTCATAATCCATACAGGTAATCTCCAAGTTGATGAATTAGCAGAGCTCAACTTGAGCAATGAATTCTTAGCTCTAGTAACTAGGTTTCAATTGCAAACCAAACATTAGGCAAATGGTATATCCAAAAAGTATAATATATCTAGTACATGAAGCATTTCTAGAAGAGAGTCCATACCAATTTGGAAAAGCACACACCACGATTGGAATGGCAAATTGCCCGCAGCTCCACAGAGGAGGGCATGTCCTCCGGCACGGCCCGCAGAGCAAGTTCATATTTTGACAATGCCTCTTCATACTTCCCCTCAGCAAACAGCGTATTTCCCTGCGATTTCGCCTCATTTGCTTCCTCCAAGGCATTCTGGTTCAAAACCCCCAAAACAAAATCACATTCAGAAGATATATATGTTGCCATTGATCCAACTGATAGAAAATTAAATAGATGTTCCGCCGATTCAACCACCTGTTTCAATTCCTCTTCGTTCACGGCCGCCTCCACCTGCTGCTGTTGTCGTTTCTTCGATTCATAAGCGTCGTCGTCGCTTAGCTCGGCATCGCTGGCGGTTTCGAAGCCATCAGAAACGTCTCTGTTGGCTTTCACAGTGGTTTCGCTTGTCAAATTTGTTGTGGATGGGGATGGTGGTGTGGTTTTGGGAGGGTTGAGATTGATTTCTTCAGTAGTTTCTGGTTCAATGGTGACCATTTTGGCTCGGTTAGAAAAATAGGGTTTCGGTTCAGTGATGCGATGAGACAGATAGAGTGATCGGGACAGTATATACGGTGTCTTCCTCTCTTCTCAATCCATCCACTTACACAAGCATCGTTACATTTACATAATACTTTTCTTGGGCATTGGTTTTACAGTTAAAACGACAGCGGCAGGTTTTTCCTTTCCCTATCTTGGATCGAATAGTGGAATGTGACTAATCAAGTGGGTTCAAATGTACAAAGAATTTGAAAAATCGTGAGTTTGTCTTTCCCTATTATTTGACGGTCGGTCTTTTCTATTATTATTTTCTTCTTCATTTTCGCTGCTCTTATCATCACCGTCTTAATCTTTACTACTTTTACTGTTTCGTCCTTTGAATCCACCGTTTCTATCCACGGTCTTCCATGGTTTTCACAGATCTGTCCCGCCTTAATACACCAACAACCCCCCTCCAACGTGACGACCCGTCCCAATCCACTTGCTACCTTCCACCCGATCTCGCTCCCCGAGGCGCACTGTCCCGTTAGGCCGCCACCAACGTTGTTGTCCCCGCCTCCTAAACCACCGCCTCAACCGCCACCAACGCCTCTGTTGCCACCAACGCCTCAACCTCCGCCAGCGCCTCCACCACGAGCTCGTCTAATACCTCCACCTCCTATAGTGTCTTCGCCGCGAGCCTGCCTGTGCCGCCTCCACCACTCCATGCAAGGATGCTCAATCCTCATTCGCTGGATCAAGACCCTTCTATAAATGCAAACTCGGTGCACCAACCATATCCCCTGGATCGAGAGTCTAATACCCCCGAGGTGTGTATGTGTGTGGGAGTGTTTGTGTGTGTGTGTGGGAGGGGGGGGGGGATGCACATCTCGCCCTACCGAGGTCAGTGTAAATCCGACATTCTGCCCCCCCTCCCCCCGTTTCTTGGTGTTCTCTTTGGATTCTCGGTAAAATATCTCAAGCATTTTCAGATCGAGGTAGGAAACAAACCTCGCAGCACTCTTGTCTGCCACTACAACCGTCGCGGTCTACTAGTCAACTGCCCCTAGTTCGTCGGGTTTATTGTTATAGGGTTAGCATCTGTTACCCACGGGTCACGACTCCAGTCTCTCCCGTTTATTTCATTTCATTTCAGTGCTTTTCCTCATAGTCCTAATGTCTCTTTTAATTTAATATATGTATTTCGATCATTTTATTAATAAAGTATCATCCCCCCTCGTGTTCTCTTTCTGTTTGCGTGTTTCGCTTTTTGAGGCTGTGGTTGATAACTTTGGGTGTGCCATGTTCTCCTTCTCCTCTGGCCGGAGATTCATGAAGCTTCCTTCTCTCCAACCTCTCCCTCTTCCCCGATATCCCCCACCTTCTTCTGGCTCGACCATGGACTCACAACTCTATCCATCATCAAATAACTCCCACATATCGTCGACCTCCCCATCACAGAGAACCAAAGCCACGAGACATTATTGTGGCTGCTCTCGGCCCTCAAAATACCCTTAGTCACGTCCTCGGCTCATACTTTCACCCTCTCTTGCAATCTATGACCTCTAAGCAACACGCAAAGGGTTCCTTGTTGGGGAAACGATCGGAATATCGCCACCATGCATCTACCTCTGCCCCTCCTACAAACCCAACTCCAGTGCCCAACCCGACCATCTTGGAGACCATCCAAGCAAAACTCATTGAGGTCTCCATTGAAGATCACCAGAAAGAAGACTTTGAAGAAGATGATGCGATCATATAGGTCTCAGCCAACACGATTCTTGTTGTGACGACGCCCGATATCGATATGTCCTCGTCGGTCGCCTCCTAGCCGATTAATATGTAAGGCCCCGAACTCTTTACACTTCGATAGAAAATACTTGGAGTGTGAGGGGTTCGACGGTCCAGCCATTAACAGACAAGATATTGGCCTTTTACTTCCCTTCTCAAGCTACGTTGGACGACATTAGAGCCAAGGAACCTTTGTCCTTTTATGCTACTGTTTTGCTTCTTACTCCATTACCTCTACGCACCCAACCGGAAACGTTAAGCTTCCGACATGTTCGCATATTAGTAAGAGCTTACGATATTCCAGTGGAAGCTAGAACTTCCCAAATAAGAGCTTTCATAGTTTATATCTTAAGAAGGGAGGTAGAAGTCCAAAGACCGAACAACCCAAACAAAACAGGCCAGCCAAGGGGTTGGGATACGTGTTAGTATTAGTGCCTGTAGCTCAATCATAAATGTCCAAATGTATATATCATCATTAGCAATAAAATTAAAGCGGCTTTATATTACTTATGTGTTGCCCTTATTACCCAAATGGTCTTATTATAGGAAAATGTTACGATGGCATACCACGTAATTTACCTTCACTTATTTATTTTCTTTTTGTATGATAAAATTATAAGATTACCTATATACCCTTTCCACGCTTAGAAGTTAGATCCCAGAAGCTTTGTTTTTCCCCTCTTTATCCACGTGGCTTTTTCCCTCCCAAAGGATCAATCGGGTCGTGGGGCAGATATGAGTTCGGGTTTTAAAACAAATCTAGGTCGTGAGCCAGGTTTCGGGTCAAATTTCGTTTATTTTACAAAAAACTTGAGCCTCTGGGATTCGAACACAAGAATATGATAGGTAATCTAGCTACTTACCACTAGGCTATGTGGTATTTTTGTTATTGTATGAATACCAAATAATATTTATTTATTGGTTTTCAGTAGAATGAAAACAAAAATATATACACTATTTGAATATAATGGGATTCAAACCAAGGTGTAGCCCAAGCCAGATGAGACCCTTACCATTGGGCTACATTGAATTTCGTTGTTATGTGAATAATAAATAATATTTAATTATTGGTTTTCAGTGGAATTGAAAACAAAAATATATAGATTTTTTAGATATAGGGGGATTCAAACCCATGTGTAGCCCAAATTAGATGAGCCCTTACCACTAAGCTAAGTGAGCTTATAGTAAGAATGTCCAAAATATGCTTATGTTGTTTATGTTGTGGAATATCGACTTGTCCGTTCTAGAAATTTATTTCATGATACTCATATTGTCATGGGAATTATTTTCCACACCCTCAAACTGCTCTAAAAAATTCCAATCAGATCTACAACTAGTACTCGACCTGAAATAAATTTACATGTCCTGTTTATGGATCTAGAAATTATGTATCGGAAAAGAAATTAGATCTAGACATTCTTATACGGATCTATATATTTTTTGTTAGATCGGAAAAATATTTCCCAGACCTATTTTGAGCATCCACAAACATATTAGAATTAAGTCTATTGTTTAACATAAAGTGAACATAAACATAAGTTATATAACATTGATACCATAGATCGGTAAATATATGAGTTACATATCATTAGAACCTTCACTGGACCCAAAATCCCATTCGTCACCTCCTATTACATGGACCTCCAACACATCATCACCACCTTCATGGACCTCCTCTTTGTCACCACCTTTCGGGTTTTTTTCTAGGTCTTCCTCGTCGACCTCTTCCTCGCCGATTCGAGGTAGAGGACGACGAGGAGGATGTTGGCGAGGAAGAGGTTCTAAGTCAACCATTTAAAAAGGTTCTAAGTCAACCGACGAGGAGGATGTCGTCGACCTATTCCTCGTCGATTGAAGTCAAACTTGAATGGTTCTAAGCCAACCATCTAAAAAGTTTGTTTTTGTTGATTTTGTAAAGTTTGGAAGGATATTCAAACTTTAGTAGGATTGATTAATTCAAACTTTTTGTATGTGAAATATGAATGAATGCAAATTTCAATGTTCAGTACCTTATATTCTTGTTTTTGAGAAATAACAATTTTGTTCTTCTTGTGTCTTTTATCTGTTAATCTGGAAAATTTATACCAGGACGAGCAGAATATTCATAGATCTTCAATTTATTTTATAGTTGGGATAATTATTCTGGGACTTAATGTCCAGATTTAAGTGTCAGTCTGAAAAATTCATTTCAGATCGGCACCTAGATCGAATGAAAACATCAAAGGATCGACATTCAGATCTGGCTACCTCTCTCATCAGATCCGGGAGACGGAAAATAACTAACTATAATCTTAAGAACACAAAATCATGAAATTTATGTTCAAATGTAGTTCGAAATAAGTAATTCAATAGCTCGACGAATCAACAAATTGACATTTCGAGTGATTTTAAGTGGAGATTGTTGGTCCAATTTATAATTACAGCTTCATCAATTAATTAACGATGTGCACTTTTTGGCGGGAAGACTAAAATGGAGGTGACTTGGATGATGATTGATTAGCATAATTGTGTCCTAGTTAATTTGACCATTTCCCCTATATTTATACCTAGTTTGTGTCTCGTTTTTATATTTTTAGCGTTTAGTAATAACTGCGCGTAACCTCGTTCTTGGTTGATATTTTTCAAGTGTTCAAAATATATTAATGCTTGGTCTTGTTTTGTAGGCCTCAAAAAAAGAAAATTATTGGCAAAAGAACGAAACAAATCGGAGCTAAAACGGAGTAGATATAAGCAAAATAGTGAAAATAACATTAAAAATGAAGGAGCGAACTAGAGCACGCCACATGGCGCGTTGACCTAATAAGTACCATCTCTTTCTTCTCATTTCCTTTTTATTTTTCAAAAAAAATTAATAGTCAAAAGGGTAAGGTTGGAATTATGAAACTTTCATTAAAGATGAGCTAGTTTGGTGAGAGCATAGAATGCTGATGCCATTTTAGTTAGACTTATAGAAAAAAAGGTCATTTGGGTAATAAGACACTTATGTGTTGGAGTAATATATCGATGTGTGTTCTGAACTATGCCCACCATGTGAATAGAACCATAGATCAAGATGGATCACACTCGATGAGTCCCTGGTCAACAAAGTTTCACTAGAAGCGACTAGTATGAAAGATGGCTCTTTATGGCTTACGAACTAGTCATTGGAATGGGATTCCGGAGTCTGATCATAAATATCATGTGGGACATGATATTGGACGAACCGACATGAATATGTGACATATATCAAGTCATGAACATATTCATTGTCGTAGCTTGTCATGTGTCCTTAGACTGAGGAGTCTTTGTGATCGCTATGTAGTAAACAACTGAGTTTGACCTGAACCCAACGTTGTCCATATAAGGGCTTCCGTAACGGCCAGGATTAGCTTGGGGACGGACTGCATGAGTGACACGAAAGACGGCTAAGGGATTTATCCTTCATATTGCGGTATGGGAAAGATATCGATTCTCGGCCGCTTGATCGAGAGTGACTGAAAGAATAGCATGGTCATGCACATGATATTGGGTATCATATATTCAGTCATCTACATATCAAGGAACAGTGATTGAGAATAATAAGGATGGCGTCTCCATGCCTTATCTCAACAAGGATATCAGAGATAAAAGGATAATGACAGGGACGACGGAAAGGTTAGAATTGATAGGGTCGATTCGTTGTGCATTTTCAGGCAATACTAATGTCTCGTTAGTTTCCAGTTTTATGGGATCAAGTAAAATGAGATTTTACGTTGATCTATCGGCATACATAAACATAAGGGTCATACCGGAGGATGAAACTCATTGACACATTTATGGAGAATATCCAAAAGGGAGTTGTCTCGGGACATGACCAAAACTTGGTTTTGGGTCATGTGCCCGTAAGTGAATAGGACATTACGGATCGAGACAAGGCTTGGAGTCTTGGGATTGATCACGTCGGATAATGTTGGACATTTCCGGTATGGAAGGCTTGGAGGCGATGAGCGCATCACAAGACCTCGTTGAGAATGGTCACGGGCCATGTTCCAAGAGACCCATGCAACCAAGGCCCATGGAACTAATTGATAAAGTCTTGATTAATTAGTACTAAGTAAGCAAGACAAGGATTAAGGTGTTGGTGATTCACCACCTAACCCCATCTTGTCTAGCCTTACTTAGCACCATACTTGTTAATTTATACCATACTTCCCATGATTTTAGTTTGACAAGTTGATGGGGGTTGTTATGTTTAAGTCATCTTTTTTCAACATAACAAACACGAGACAAGAATAGGAAACACAACTTCTCCCTCCTCTCCCTTACAATTTCGGCCAAGGCAAGCTCCCACCTCCATTTTTGTGTTCTTGAGTCCTCAAAGAGAAGAACTACGTGGCTTTCATTCCCATGTGGATACATAGGCGTCTTGGAGACTCAAGTCAATCATTCGTTACCCGGTGTTCTTGTTTTGGTAAGAAATAGTGCTGAATTTTTCTCTTGTGAATCCATTATTTATTAGTTGTTTCATGGTTTTAATCGTCTCTTGGTTTTCATTGATTTTCCACTGCGATTTGGTTCATCTCCAACCCTACCTCGAGACCCAACAATACGTTCCTTTGGTTTCAAGTGGAGATGGATGCTACCCGTTTGCTCCGTCGCCATCTTAAACTCCAATTTGATAAAAATGTGGATCCTTTCATGGTCTGGCTTGAATATGAAAAAAAACAAAAACAAAAAATAAGCATGCTCGCGAGCCAACTACACCCCAACCAGTTGCGCCTTGATCACCTCTAATTCCTCTCAGCCCTGAACCAAAAGAGTCACACTAAATGATAAGTCCCACTCCCCATCCACAAGAAACCAGGAAATCGAACCTTGATCACCCTCTGGTACCCTATAGACACAAGGAAATCGAGTAGCCATTGAAACGTCAAAAATACAAGGACCCTCCCAAAACCAAATTGTGGTCTCAGATCCGAGTTCCCATCTCAACGTGTTGGTCCCAAACACCCTCTCAAACCCTGGTTTGCGAGTCAAACGTGCCACATGCCTAACAAAAATTGGAGCAGAACTCAGCAAAATTGGAAGCACACCTAGGTGCCACTCTTTTTCACTCCACTCGTGACAAGCACAACGAACTTGTCTCCAGAAAGCGTTCTCTTCCATGGTAAAATGCTACCACCATTTTAGAAGAAGACTCATGTTCACCTCGAAGAGGGCACAAACACCAAGCCCCATCATAATCCTTGAACATGCGAACCACTTTTCACGGAACCTTAGAGAGACATCTCCTCTCTTTTTCAGAGCACCATAAGAACCTCCGCTGCAATCTCTCCAACAAAATAATCACCCTCTAGGGGTCCTAAACATAGCCATAAAGAAAACATGTAAGCTTGCCAGAGTAGTCTTAATAAGTGTAACGAAAGAAACCGAGTCCTCTATATTGTCAAATGATCTTTGTACCTGTCCACCACTAGGGTCTAGAACGAAAAAATCCTAGGGTTTCCCCCAAAAGGAAACCCCATGTACGTGAATGGAAACTCACATAGAGTGCACTGAAGGGCATCGACTGATGCACCACGTGTCACCTCGCCCACACCAAAAGCAACCAGAAATAACTTGGAAAAGTTGATCAGAAGACCAGATGCCAACTTAGATGTATGCATGATAAACCTTACTGCTCGCATCTGTATAACTCCAACCTTTAGGAAAAGAAGAGTATCATTCACAAATTGGAGGTGAGAAACCTGAATGATTGAGCTAACACGGATACCATTGTACAACCCATGCTTGATACCAAGCTGAAAAACCTGATGGAACTGCTCGACCGCAATAAAAAAGAGAGGGGGTCATAATGGACACCTTGTCCGACTCCCTGTCAGACCCAAAACCGCTAAGATGGAGATTCACTAACCAAAATGGAAGAAAAACCCCTTACACAAGAGAACACCCACATAATCCACCTGGCACCAAACCCCATCCCCGAAGAACCTGAGTCAAGTAAAACCAAACAACCTTGTTGAAAGCCTTCTAAAAGTCTAATTTACCACTATGGTTGGGCATCGAGAACGACGCCCAAAGACCATAATCTCCATGGCAACGAGGACACTGTTAGTCAACTGTTTCCCCCGAATGCACACAGATTGAGTACTACTGATAAGATGACTATGTTACCCATAAAACAATCTGAGAAGATCGGGCCACAAAAAAAACATGTCGAGATGACTATACCTGGACGCAGGACCATACCAGGTGAATCGTTTGTTGGCCAAAGGAATGTCAAGCCACTCGACGGTTGAGATAAAATCACCAAACTCTGAACTATCACTATGAAGAATTCTGTAAGAACCGCCCCCGGTCGATCCCGCTTGAACTGGAGGTTTTCGGCGAAAGTTGAGTTTTTACTGGAAAAGTCAACTAATGACTCCGGGAGTCATTCGGGACCTTTCCGGGGCCCAAAAAGCTTAGCCGTCATTACAGTTAGCTTAGTTGGGTCGTTTCCATTCGCAAAAGGTTCTTCGCGGAAAAAGTCAAATTTGGTCAAACGGGGGCTCGAATCGGATTTTTTATTGAATAAAATAAGTGGGATGAGATTATTTTAATTGTGCCGGAGCGGGAGATCGGATATGATGTGTATTGTGATGCGTCCGGTGAGGGACTGGGATGTGTGTTGATGCAGTCCGGGAAAGTGGTTGCTTATGGCTCCAGACAGTTGAAGATACATAAGCGCAACTACCCTACCCACGACTTAGAGTTGGCGGCCGTCGTCTTCGCTCTGAAGAGCTGGCGACACTACTTGTATGGAGAGCGATTTCGGGTGTTCTCGGATCACAAGATCCTCAAGTACATCTTCTCCTAGCGAGACTTGAACATGCGCCAGAGGCGGTGGATGGAGCTACTTGAGGAGTACGACTTCGAGCTACTTTACCATCCGGGCAAGGAGAACGTCGTCGCCGATGCCCTGAGTAGGAAGTCGACTCACTACATTGCCAATATATCAGTCCGAGAGTGGGACATGATGGAGGAGTTGAGCTCGTTCAGACTTGAGCTAGAGGAGATAACAGATGGCGTGACTATGTGTTCGTTGGTGGCTCATCCCACACTAGTTACTCGGGTGCTGGAAGCACAGGCCGAAGATGCCGAGACGGCAGAGATCCGGGAGAGGATTACCAGCAATGTTGACGCTGAGGGTTTGGAGCAGGGTGCCGATTAGGGTCTACGTTACCGAGGAGGTCTGTATGTACCGCGAGGCTGTAGAGATGCCGTTTTGAGAGAGTGTCATCACTCCCATCTTGCTGTGCACCCGGGTGGCACAAAGATGTATCGGGACATCAGACGACAGTTTTGGTGGAGCGGGATGCGGAGAGCAGTTGCAGAGTTCGTCTCGAGATGCCTCACCTGTCAGCAGGTAAAGGCCGAGCATTCGCGTCTCGCCGGTTTATTGCAGCCATTGCCGATCGCAGAGTGGAAGTGGGAGCACGTCACGATGGACTTCGAGAGTGGCTTACCGAGATCGCCGAGAGGGCACGACGTTGTTTGGGTTGTGGTCGACCGACCGAACAAGTCGGCACACTTCTTAGCCATGAGGATGACTGACACGGTTGACACCTTGAGTCGGTTGTACGTTCGGGATATCATCCGTCTTCACAGGGTTCCGGTGTCCGTTGAGTCCGACAGGGATCCCCGTTTCACCTCCAGATTTTGGGAGAGCTTGTAGAGAGCGTTGGGGACCGAGGTCTTGCTCAGTACAGCTTATCATCCGCAGACCGACGGTCAGTCAGAGCGCACTATACAGATCTTAGAGGATATGCTGCGAGCATGTGTGTTGGACTTCCGGGGATCATGGGAGGATCACTTACCATTAGCCGAGTTCTCCTACAACAACAGTTACCAGGACAGTATTGGGATGACACCGTTTGAGGCATTTTATGGTAGACCATGCAGATCGCCCGTGTGTTGGGCAGAGGTAGGAGACCGGAGTCTACTTGGCCCGGAGCTTGTCCAGGAGACGACCGAGAAGGTCGCACTGATTCGGGATCGGTTGAAGACCGCGCAGAGCCGACATAAGAGTTATGCGGATAGACGACGCCGACCTCTCGAGTTTACAGTTGGTCATCACGTGTTCTTGAAGGTGAGCCCGAAGAGGGGATTATTGCGGTTCAACCGCGGCGGAGGCAAGCTGGCCCCGCGGTTTATCGGACCTTTTGAGGTTTTGGGCAGAGTTGGAGTCGTTGCTTATCGCCTTGCATTGCCACCGCAGCTTAGGAACGTGCATAACGTCTTCCACGTTTCCCAATTGTGGAAGTACACTACGGACCTTTCCCACGTTATCGAGTGGACGAACATCGAGGTAGCTGAGGATGTTTCGTATGAGGAGCAGCCAGTCAGGATTTTGGATACACGAGAGAAGGTCTTGCGTGGCAAGACTATCCGACTGGTACAGGTACAGTGGAGACACCACGGAGCAGAGTCGACCTGGGAGCGCGAGGATGAGGTTCGTGCGAAGTACCCCAGCCTGTTCGACCCTTGAGGTACGTTCGTTTTAAATTTCGAGGACAAAATTCTTTTAAGGGGGGTACATTGTAAGAACCGCCCCTGGTCGATCCCGGTCGAACCGAAGGTTTTCGGTGAAAGTTGAATTTTTACCAGAAAAGTCAACCAATGACTCTAGGAGTCATTCGGGACCTTATCGGAGCCCAAAAATCTTAGCCGTCGTTACGGTTAGCTTAGTTGGGTCGTTTCCATTCGAAAAAGGGTTTTCGCGGAAAAAGTCAAATTTGGTCAAACGGGGGCTCGAATCGGATTTTTTATCGAATAAAATAAGTGGGCTGAGATTATTTTAATTGGAAATGACCTCATTTAGACACTTGACATTATTTAATTAAAAGGGAGAAAAGAGGTTGGAAAAGACCTTGTGCCCTTGCTTTTTCCCAAAAAGGTGAAACAAGACAAAAGGGGCTTTATGGTTTATCGACTTTAGGTTAAAGAGCAATTGAGACACAATTTTCAGCTCATTCCCACCATTCTGGCCGAACACCTTAGAGAGAGAAAAAGGCTTGGACTCTATTGTTGCTCAAGGAAGAAGAAGAAGAAGAAGAAGGAAGGTCACGCAAGCTCCATTTCTCCATCGAAATTCCATTTTTCTTCCATATTCCTTCTCTCTTCATTCCCTACGGTAGGAACTCTTTTATTTTCATTTTTGAGCAACTAAAATCCGTGGGTCTTGGAAGAATCAACTTTTTTGGAGTGGGTGTGGTTGGAAACAAGAAAACAAGGTTGGATTTGTAAGGAGATGTAAAGAAAACGTTGGAATTGAAGATTGGAGTTGAAACCCTAACTTGGAGATTTGGGGAAAATGTAAAATTGGGACTCTTATTAAGGGGCTTTTGATGAAACTTGTTGGATTAAGGACCTAAAACACATTTGGACGAATTTGGAGAAAAAGGAAAATTTTCCGGCGAACGGAGGCTCCGTGGAGCGCCGGAGGACCGGCCACGGGTGCCAGAATTTGGGAACACGGGGTGGGCACCTCGGGACCCGTGCCTCGGGACCCTTGCATGGGGACCCGTGCCTCAGGGGCCGTGCACCAGGAACCGTGCACTCGGGGCTTGGGTGTTCGAAGCCCAATTGTTCGTGAATTTCGTGCCTAAAACCGTTTAAATTGAAAAAAGGACGATTTGTTGGTTTAATTTTGGTTTTCGTCACTTTAAAACAATGTTGGAATCATTATTAATTTATCGTGTTCCTTGTTAATTCAGATTCTGGCTTCGTCCACGGAAGAGGAGGAAGCTAGCCAGGACGTCAGCTGCTAGGAGTAATTAAGCGTTGGAGAATTCAAGGTAGGGAAGAGTAGTAAACTCCACTCTTAATTTAAAGAATGCTAATAGTATGCCTATAGGATAATAATAACCAGAAAGGTCCTAGTTTGCATATAGGATGTGATTCACTAAAATAGTCGCTTTCAATTATGTTAATAATCGGAAGAGTCTTAGTATGCATATAGGATGTGATTCACTAGTTTAACCGCTTTCAATTATTGGGAAATTGTTGTGCTGGTAGAATGGCCATGACGAGCCTTAGGATTGATTGTGTTGTGTTGAATTGTGATCAATGGTATCAAATGCCGATGCATGTTTCATTCTTTGGATAATACAAGAGTCATAATAATCTAGATGAATTGTGATGATTGTAATGTGTATGGTTGATCCGTGTTATGATTGATTGAGTGAATGTTTGAATGTGATTATGTGATTGTGTTTTGTGGTATGATCGGGTGAGTGATAGACCGATGGGACATGTTTGGTAAGTCATGTCGGTAAGCTTGGTTGATAATATGAGTTCTATGTGGCGTGTTGTGGTAAGATTGTTGGGCTTGGTAAGTCGTGGTTGAACTATGACATTATGTTGCATGTTATTCTCTTGATGCGTGTTCCACGAGGAGTTGTATTCCGGTATGGTACCTACACCGAGGGGGTATGCCGGTGTAGGGTAGTATCTAGGCCGACGGTTTGTGTTTTGGCACGAGGTGTCGTACTTATGTCCCGAGGGATTTCCGGGAAGACCGATGTGCATTCCGGTATGTTGTATTATGTGTTTACCCCGATGTATGTTCCGAGAAGACCGATGTGCATTCAGGTATAGTGTTTACCCCGATGTGTGTTCCCGGAAGACCGATGAGCATTCCGGTATATTGTAATATTTGTTTGCCCCGATGTGTGTGTTCCGGGAAGACCTAGGCCGAGGGATATTCCGGCATGGTACATTGTTGTCTCACTCCGATGCTACGTGTTCCGGAGAGACTTGTTTCACCCCGATGATCTGTGTTCCTTTGGAGACATTTTCGGGAGCCCCGAGGATATGTGTCCCATCATGACCGAGGGGCATTCCGGTACGATGTGTTGGTTTGTGTGTGGATCTAAGTCTTGTGGTTTAAAATTTCTATATTTCCGTACTTGTGTGTTCTTTAGTTGTTATATTGGTCACTAACCGGTCTGACCATTTGTCACGCCCCAAATCCAGTTTTGACCGGAATTGAGACGTGAATAGAATTTGTAAAGAAGACGATAATTAGCAATTATAAACCTTTGAAATAGACAAGCAAATCTCCTCAAATCAGCAAATAAAGTTCAAAATCTCCAGTGAGTCACAGCTCAACAAGTAAAGTAATAAGTAAACGTTTAGTGCGACGACCAACATAAGTCTAAACTAAAACCCAAGATCACGGAAGCTCCCAAGCCTCCCCTCTCTAGACATCAGATACTCCTGTAAAACAGTAAGAGAAACAAAGGGGTGAGCTTACGCCCAGTAGGAAAAACCTTAACAATTCACCCTTGGATCAACATTATACTGTGTAAACGGATGACTTAAATAAGAGTCAACACGACCCCAATGAAATAAAGCGTAGCAATATAGAATAAGATAAGTACGATGAGACAATAAACAAATGAAATAGAATAGGATAAATACGATGAAAGAAAGTATAACTAAGATGGAATACGATAGACTCGTAATCTCGAAAATAACATTAACTTGAAAGGTCCCATGACAGAATTAACATAAGGTATCATAACGACTAAATGGGAGTAATTGTTATTACGCCAACCACCTGCTTTCTCAAGCCTCCGATCCATGAATAGAATTTAGTGTCACCTCGGTTCCCATACTCCGATCCACTAAAGTATTCATCTCATATCAGATTTTCCCTCGGTCCGGAGGGAGACATATATATATCGGAGTACCGAACACCATCCCATAGGGATGCTCGTCTTCGGTATTCTCGAAAGTGTCTCCAAAGGACCATAATCATAGGGAACCAAGGTAGTGCTCCCGTAGGACGCATACCATTGGGTGAAACCTTAGAACTCAACTCTCATGAAGTAATCTCATCAATATCCCGTAGGATCTGCCGAGCCATAGGCTCCTCACATCACTCAATATCCCGTAGGATCTGCCGAGCCATAGGCTCCTCACATCCCTCAATATCCCGTAGGATCTGCCGAGCCATAGGCTCCTCACATCACTCAATATCCCGTAGGATCTGCCAAGCCATAGGCTCCTCACATCACTCAATATCCACTCCATAAACACTCAATAACCACTGCCTCTGTCAAACTCCAACCACCACAACGGCACCGGATTACCCCCCCGAAAATACATTTCAAGGATAAGAATAAAGGAACAAGTATTTCATTCGTCCATCCAGTAACACACGTCGGAACACTCTTTCATCACAACCAATACCGTTTCATACTTACCGTACACTTACCTGTCACCTACCATCGGTACATCGATCACCTGATTGTACCCCTTTGGCACAATCAGTCATACTCGATCATCCGTTCAACCAATAATTATAGCAACAAAAACACTCAATCAATTAAATAAGCATTCAACCACACGACAGCATGTGAACGAATAAATAGACACTCAATAAGAGATGCTAATCTAGTTTCATTAGACTCTTAAGATAACCCGACACTATCAATCAAGCATATGAACCTAGCACACAACTAATCCGAGAGCTCTTCACAGCCTCTCTACCAGTAAATCAAGTTCCCAAGTATTGAAAGCACACTTCACTAATTGTCATCGTCCTAGGCATGCATACTAGACTCATCCAATTATTAGTAATTGAAATACGATTATTCTAGTTATTCGCATCCTATAGGCATTTCTAGGACCTTTCCGATTTTATTATCCTAATCATGCATTCTAAGCGGTAATTAAGTAATTAAGGCTTTCCCTACCTTGCGGTCTTCCTACGAACAAATACTCCTATCAACAGCTGTCCGGCTCGCCTTGTCACCTCGGCGAAGTCCCAGCTACGAATCTGGGTTTACACACAAACGATCCAAAATCAGATCGGGTCCAGATTACCCAGTTCTTTAAATTAACAGTTCTTCATTTCCTTTGATTACACTGTTTAAACCGGTAAAAGTCCGACTTAGTCCCAAGTGTCGTTTAAATCAGTTTTAAATTTAATTAAACGAGTTTGTCCAAATGGTCCGTATCCGATCCAGTCCCGGAGTCAGGCCCGAGTCCGGACCCGAAGTCCAGAGTCAGTCCGGGCCATGGCCCAGACCAGATTCGAGCCCAAGGCCCAAATCTAGTCTAAGCCGAGGCCCAACTGAGTTCCGAGCCCGAGCCCAAGGACTCGACCTCGTCCGGTCTGAGCTGGGAACGGCGATGGCCAGGGCTAGGGTTCTGGCGACTCCGGCGGCGACGGCGTCAGGTAAGCACTGGGGTTTCTAACGGTGGCGAAGGTTCGAGAACCCGAAGGGACGGGTGCTGGTGCTAGATCCGAGCTCTTCCGGCCAGTTCTGACGGCCAAAGGGCTCGCCGGCGCGCGAGTTCCAGATTTGGAACTCGAGCGCTCCGGCGACGCTCTCAGGTCCCGTCCGACCCCAGGGTGAGCTCGGAGCTCGAGGTTTCAAGCGAAGAAGAGGATGGGGAAGGTGATTCTGGTGAGGGTTTAACTCACCGTCGCTGAATCCCCACGGATCTGGTACGGTGGTGCTTGAAATCGACGGTGGTGGTCTTGAATCGAAGAGGGAGAAGACGGGTGGAGCTCTCTTCTGGGTTTTTGGGGGGTTTCGTCACGGCTGAGAGAAGAAGACGGAGTAGAAGAAGAGGAAGGTGGACGTGAGGTCGGAGAAGAAGAAGTGGTGGCCGGAGAAGAAGAAGGAAATCGGCGAGGAGAGGTTTCGGTTCGACGGGAGAGAGGGACGCTCTCGTCTCGGGAGTTGTGCGCGGAATGGATCTGAAGCGGTGAGAGGGAGGCTTTAAAGCTAGGGTTTTTGGGGTAACCGGGCCTTGGGCCGCTCCTGGTGCGCGCGTGAGTAACGGGCCTGGTCTGGCTCGGCCCAAAGCCGAGTCTGATCAGGCCCAAGCCTGAAACCTCTTTTCCCCTTTTTTTTTACAAACTCGATACAAAAACAACCCCCAAGAACCGGTTCGCACTTTAATACCCTTTTAACCAAACTGGGTTTTACACCATTAATCTCCTTTGAGTTACAATTTTATTAAGTGTTGTAATTCTTGTTGCTCTCTAATTACGGTGTCTTTGGATAATCATTCTAATCGGGATTTTGTTGCCAAGCGAGGATTCTTTTTACTTTACTACTTTTTCCTACTGAGCGTAAGCTCACCCCCTTCTTGTTTACTATCTGTACAGGTTTCCTTGATGAGTAGACCTAGAGGTGGTCTCAGGGCTCGGGAGCTCCTTGAGGATTCGGGTGATTTTATGTATTAGAGACGTACTGCCCTTTAGTATCAAACTATATTTTCCGTTATTCTGTTGGAACGAGTGTATGACTCTTATATTTGGATTTGAATTATGTTTTACTCGGAGATTGCATTATTAAATTCCTTTTTATTTATTATTTATTTATTATTTATTTATTATTCCTAGTTCACGTCTCGAGTCCGGTCAAAACCAGATTTGGGGCGTGACAAATGCCCCGGACAAATATATCCTTTAGCGAACAGACAATGCTAAGGTCTCATGCGACGACCAATACAGGATCAGCCAAAATCATAGAAAACGGGAGAGAAGACCACAAGTCACGCTCGCGGGCACAGTGTGTATGGTGTTAGTTTTGACACAAAACATATCCAATTTAAAATTAACAGTGCATAGAACTTAATGTGTTATTATCCATAATCGAAAAACAACCAGAGCAAGACAGAGTAAATAGGAAATGGATTGTTGTCTTTACTTGAGTATTATAGATAGATAGAAGTCCCCCGAAGCAGAAGGCACAAGCCGATGCGAGCAATCCGGACCAAGATCAATAGATTAATTTTGTTAGTTAAGTACGTAACCTTGTGTTCACTGTCAAACACTTGTCTCCATCATCAAAACCAGAATAGTTTGGTTTTGGTTCAGGTTGTGAATTTCTCAACAACTTTGAGATGGAAAAGCTTGAATACACCCTTCCCAAGTCATTCCTTAATCAGATGTAAATTGACTATTTCGTAATATCCTAAAGTCTTGGTCTCTTCTTGGTCAATGAACATATCTATCTATCTCCAAGCAAAACTAAGTCTATATTTAAGTTGTTGTTGGTAGCTATGGGTAATAAATCAAAAAGATAGAAATGGGACGAACGCAACAAGAGCTCCAAAGCAGCTACGATGAAGTGAGATCCATAGGTGAAAAGCTACGGCGAAGAATAGAGGTTGTGGAGAGCAAGGCGATGCAGCTCGGCATATCCTACGTTGTATTCCAAATGTTGGTCTTGTCATCGGTCTCTGGATCCCCGACCATGTCGTGCACCCAAGGGTGGATCCCCTTGTGGTCCTCCTCTCTCGTCGCTGCTCTCTTCGCTCTCCTCTTCGTCCCCATGATCACCGAATGGCTCCAAATGCAATTCGAGCATGACCTCACTCTTTTGGAGCAGCATATGATCCATTATAGGATGTGCTCGTCCGATCGAAACAGAGATGACATGGTGGTCAAACCAGATATGTTTACAGCCTACAAGCGACGAGTATCCATGTGTCTGCTTGGATTTGCCCTCCTTGCCTACACACTTGTCATATTACGCGCCTCGCTCTCTCTTCTATGTCATGCCACTGCCCAATTCAAGGCCTAACCAGGTAAATTTCCCGCGGTCTATAACTGAATTAAAAACCGACCAAGAAGACTACACTATCCCCAATTTTTATTCAGATACAAACAAGGGGAAAAAAATTAATGTCGTCAGTTTAAAATTTTGACATGTCACATATTCTTTCAAGTGATTTTGTCTATAAGTTTTAACAAATTTAACTAATGCTCAAACTAACAAAATAAATGATAACAACCTGTCGTGAAATAAAACAACAGATTAATATTACACACTATTTTTCTGTCACTATCCCTAAGTTGAAAATAATTCATTTTAAGACCCATGGGTTTATATTTTTGTCTTTGTTTTTTCAACTTTAATAGTTTACTTTGTGTTTCAGGGTGTGTTTTGTATCAGCTTCAAGGATATGTATAGCATCTCCGCCGCGTTAATAATTCCCCTTCTTTGTTTGGTCATTTACCTATCTTTACCTTTTCTTTTTCCACTACTTTCATTAAGGACTTATATCAATATTGTGTGCTTCATTTATTGATGAAACTATTACGTTCTTATATATATATAAATAATATATATATTTTTTTTTAAATTCGTGATTGCTGATTTAATGCAAGTTGATATGTTATCAACTTTCGATTCAATGTAAGTCGAAAGGATGATTCCCTTTTGGAACGATGGTAGTCTTTTAAGACACTATTTACAAATTCAATATTGCCTCTATAAAAGCCCTCGCCTGTTCTAGTATACTAACAGTTGTGTCGCAAGCCTATTTTGTTGTCGCTGTCGCTGTTCGGCCTCGACGATATCACTGTCGTCTATCCCGAGCTTCGTCACATCTCCCCTTTCGATTAGGTTTCTCGTCATGTGTGTGTGTATCCTTCTTGGTGTCGTCTCCAATGCCGCCGCCTCCAACGTCGTTGCATCCAACACATCTGTCATCGTCAAGCCAGAACAGCCCACAATAGTTGGCTACGCCGCCTCACGAGGTACCCCCTCTTCTCCCCTTTATTGTTCTAGTGAATAACCGATTGGTAGATCCGATTGCACCTCTGTCAGGTCGTCATTATACCTCATGTAGAGGCCCACACCCATGTGTACCCTCTCACCATATTGTTATGGGAGCCGGCTCTGCGGGTGGGGAACACCCTCATTTTTTCGATACTTCATCTAGTGAGGACTACGACCAACTTAGATATAGATGATCCGACGGGGATTTCCACCGCCCCGATGCATCTAACCCCAACATCACCATCATTTCAGGGAGATCAGACACAATCGACATATTCACCTCTAGCGCCGCCTCCATCCCCGAGGGAACGACTATACTCACTATCGTCGTTCCCTCTCTGTACAATGGAGGATCCTCTAACCCCATCAACTGACCAGACTATGGGAATACTATCATAGAATTATTAGGGCGTGGCAGCCACAAGGCATAGACAACACCTTATAATTCTTGTAAATACTTACTGTCCATATGTACTCTTCTTGTCTGAGACAATTCAATCGGTCGTGGATACCGAAACCCTATGTAGGTATTTGGGATTTTGTGATGGAACATAGGTCCCACCGCTGAAAGGGCATAAGGGAGAGTTGGCCATCCTCTAGAGACCTGACATGATGGTCACAATTTTGGGTATGGACCAACGGTACATTGACTTCAGGGTCACGCTTCCAGGTTAGGACCCTAATTGGCTCACTAGGTATGCGATGAACCGAATCAGAGTCATCGACACCACACATGGCTGCACTACGAGGACTCGTCTAACATGATACCCAACATTAGATCCTCATCGATGACTTTAATGTCGTGTTGCCTCAGGCCGACATAAGAAGGGGTTGACCTTACCCTCACACACTCATTCTAAAAGGTTCTAGAGGATATTGGGGTTTCAGATGTTCCCTTGGAGGGGCATCCATTCACGTGGTTTCGAGGGCGGCATAAGAAATGTAGGACAAAGACCAGACTAGATAGAGCGCTCATCTCAAGAGATATGGAAGAGAGGTCCTGACAGTACGCCTACAAGATACGAGTACCACGACTTCTGATCACTTCCCAATACTTCTAACTCTAGCTCCGACAAACTAAACACCCTAGAGTAGCAAATTCAAATTGGAATTCAACTAGGCAGATGAACCGAAATGCGGTCTGCTCGTGTAGGAGGCTTGTAATGGGATTATATTCCATGGGATATGTAATCGGGCAGCACGAGTTGGGGAGGCCCTTCATGACTAGGCCTAAATATGTACCGGACCACGCTACAAAATATCAAAAGATACCAACGTCAAATTGCTAAGCTAAATAGATGCACAAACAGCAAGGGGGTAAACCCGAGAGGCTTTCCAGACTAAGTAGAAAGCAACCTTGACCCAGAACGAAGCTTTCTAGAAACAACGAGTCGAACACCATTTATTTCTCTTGGTTAATAGTGGTTCTAATTTCTGGAGCAGTTCTATCAAGTTTAGCATGGAAGAATATCAGTCAATTTTATTTCTTCCTTAGCTTTGTGTTTTAATTTAACCTCTTTGATTTGTTTTGTTTTGAGGGCATTGTATGTTGTTGCTGTAAGAGTGTTACAATTGCAACACCCTTTGTTTGTTACATTTTTATGTAGGTAGAGCTTGGTTCTTCTTTGTATGAGTTGTATCTATATTATCATTCTTTGAGAGTGCTAAATGTCAAGTTCTTATCCTTTTTTTCGTCTTGAAAAGTCTGGATTTATGAATCAATTAAAAAATTGTTGATAAAATATATATAAATAAATAAGGATAATTGTATAAAAATAATAATGACCACATTTTTTTTATCAACAATGTATTATTATAGGACCAAGTTTTCAAAATGAAAACGAGGCTAAGGGGAAACCCTCAAACAAACAAATCAAAGCATGCTTGTACCGACACCTCAAAACAAAGAAAAACCAACCCAAACAAGGGGTACGATACATGTTTAACTACTCTAATTTTGCTAACATGAAGAACAGAGTAACTAAAACCTGGATGGAAGCTGAACACATCCGAACCAAACGAAACTAATCCACACAATGGGACAAAAACATAACTCTTACCATGAAGATATACCAAACATTAAGAAAACAAGGCCAACAAAGCAAACAACAAATAGAACAAAAAAGAGAAGGAAAAGAGAACTCCACTGCCCAACAGACGCCCTACTAAGAGAGAACAAACTAATGCTCGGTCCTCGGTTATCCGAAGAATAATCCCCCTCCAGCCAACATAAAGAGGGGACCCGAGAAGGGGAGAACCAATATCAAATGATACCGAGCAGACAAACATAACCCTCTAACACAAAATCCACCCTCCAACCCCAAATCGGGGTAGAAGCTACCGACCAACATCGGTAAAATACGGCTACCCAAAATCTCTGTAGAAAAACGAAGAGGAAATGAGGGTTAAATGGAGTGGAAGGCAGAACTGTTAACCTCCTTCGCGAAGCAGTTAGTCAAGACCCAATCCAAACCGCGCTGATCAACAACCAATGTTGT
Source organism: Erodium maritimum (assembly GCA_963921825.1). Lineage (NCBI taxonomy): Eukaryota > Viridiplantae > Streptophyta > Magnoliopsida > Geraniales > Geraniaceae > Erodium > Erodium maritimum. The sequence goes on along the minus strand of OY997592.1, from coordinate 37,118,720 downwards.
GAAGCAGCGACCCACATCCAGTAGAAGAGCTAAACACCTACCAAAATCGTTCGAGGTCGAGCCCCCAAAGCTCCGAATGAAGCTTCCAGAAAAAAGGAAAATCTTCGACAAGATTTAAAGAACCAAATCCCACTATACATCCTGAGAAACTAGTCGGGGACTAGGACGAGACACTGAACCAGCGTCGCCGCGAACCCCCCACCCACCAACAAAGCCGACTCCACAGGTCCGGATCTAACCCAAGTCTTTTCCCCTAATGTCTAACCAGACACCAAATCGGACAGCACCAGAACCACTCTGTAAAAACCGCCCCCGGTTGAACTCGGTCGAACTGGTGATTTCTAGCAAAGTTTGACTTTTGGCCGAAAAAGTCAACCGATGACTCCGGAAGTCATTCGGGACCTTTCGGAGGCCCAAAAAGCTTAGAAGTCATCACGGTTAGCTTAGTTGGGCCATTTCCTTTAATTTGACTGTAATATTGTAACAGTCAACTTTTGGTCAAACCCGAGCTTTTTATCGACTTTTTTCCGATTTAATTTGGACTGCTGGAATTTTATTAAAAGAAAATGGCTCCCACAATGCCACATGGAATTAGAGACTTGGATGAGAAGAAAATGAACTTAAATGACCTTTTACCCCTCCTTAATGCCTTTAAGTGGATAGAACTTGAGAGGGCTTTCGGTCATTTAACATTCTAGGTCATTTAAGGCATTTGGTTGATACAACTCAACCATTTACTCATTGTTGCAGCTGAGTATTGATAGAGGGAGAGAAAGGGAGAAGCAACTTGGCTTGAGTAAGAAGAAAGAGAGAAAATGGAGGAGTTTTAGCTCATCTCTTCACCATTTCTTCTCCTAAAGCTTCCTAGCTTCATCATCTCCTCATCCTAAAGGTATGGATGCTCTTAACTTCTCATTTCATCCACTTTCTAGTTTGGGTTTTTGTGGGTTTTGGCTTGAACTTGAAGAACTAGCTTCCTTGGTTGTTGTTGGAGAAGAGTTAGTGAAGTTTAGGTTGTTTTGATTGTGTTGGTTGAAGTTTTGATGAAACCCATTGAGGGTGTTGAAGTTTGGAGGTTTTTGATGGTTGTTTTGGAGTTGGGAGAAGCTGGAAATGGAGGTTTTGGTCTGATTTTCGTGGAATTCGAGTTGGGGAAGAAAGGGGAAGGTTTTGGGCTGGTTCGGCACGGAATGGAACCCAGAACAGGCCAGGTACCGGCATGGTACACGGCGCGGAACGGTCCTGACTCCGGCACGGCACCTCACACGGTCCGTGTCTGGTTCCGGGCCGGTGCGTCACGCGATCCGTGTCTGATACAGGGCCGACCTGTGAAGCGGTCCGTGTCTGGTTCCGGACCGATCCGTGACACGTTCCGGATCAGATTTCGGGCCGGACAGTGATACGGGACGGGCCATATTTCGGGCATGGTTCCCAGAAACGTGACCCTTCCTATTTTAGTCTAATTCAATTCCAAGTTCATTCCTTTGACTCTAGTTCTGTTCGTAGAGGATTGTTCTGTACTTTAAGTTGAAGACCGCTCCGTTTAGTTACTAATTTTTAGTATTTTTGTGATCCAAGACCGTGAGACCAAGCTCGAAGGAAGACGAGGACTTGGACCCGTGAGAAGACGGAGATGACACTAGCCCAGACGTCAGCAGCAAGGAGTATTGTTCGTGGAAGACCTTGAGGTAGGGAAAGTACTAACTCCTCGTTTAATTTAAAGAAAGCTTAGTATGCCTATAGGATAATAATAATCGAAAAGGTCTTAGTACGCATATAGGAATCACTAGATTAATCGCTTTTCAATTTTTAATAAACGGACGAGTCTAGTATGCATATAGGTTGTGACTCACTAGTTAACTGCTCTCAATACTTGGGAATTGTCGTGCTGGTAGATGGCCGTAATGAGCCTTAGGATTGTTTGTGTTTGCCTCACATGTCGTGATTGTCTAGTCCTTAGGATAAGACAAGAGTATAATTAAACTAGATGTTTTGAATGATTGAACTATGAATGCTTGAATGATTATTTGATCGATTGATTGGATGAATGATTGTATGAATGTTCGAGTGTAATTGATTGTGCTAAACGGTATATGATCGGGTGAGTGATAGACCGATGGATCGAGATTGGTAAGTATATCGGTAAGTGTAAAGTTACATTGATTCTTGTGGTGTGTAATGATAGAATTGTGATTTGCTAAGCTTTTGTTGTTCCATGACTGTTTAGTATGTTATTCTCTTGTGAGTCTTTAAGTTGGATTGTATGCCAGTATGGCACCCACACTGCGGTGTGGGGTAGTGCCTGTAAGGTACCTACACCGAGGGGAATACCAGTGTGGGGTAGTACCTAAGCCGATGACTTGTGATCCGGTATGGTACCTACCCAGAAGGGAATATCGGTGTGGGGTAGTATCATAGCCGAGAGATTGTTCACCTTGCGGGGATGGTTATGGTTACTTATTGCTTCACCCCGGGTGTATGCGTCCTGCGGTAGCATTCTCGGAAGGTTATCCTGTCTTACCCCGATGATCTATGGTCCCTTGGGGACGCTTCCGGAGATCCCGATGTTATGTGTCCCTTTAGGGATATTTCCGGTAGTCCGATGTATGGGTTTCCTCTGGATCGAGGGAAAATCCGACATGACACAAAGAGTGTTGTGGATCGGAGTATCGTGGCATCACGTGCCACTGTGACCTTTAAATGTCTATCTTTAACTGTTTGTCAAGAAGTATATCATTTTCCCTTACTTTCTATAATTATTGCTATCTTCTTAAAGCGTTAAATAACCGTTTGATTTCCTTTACTTTAGCATCTCCTTGGTTCTTGATATTATTGAAACTCGAATGAAATTGTGAATTTCTAATTGTTAAACTTAAAGGTTGTCGTTCGTTATTTATTTTCCCTACTGAGCGTAAGCTCACCCTTGTTTGTTTATTTACCGTTTTGTACAGGCTTGCTTGATGAGTAGTGGACTCGAGGCTCGGGAGCTTCTGTGGGTCCGGGTTATTCTATCATTAGAGACGTCTTTGGTCATAGTTTTGTTATGAACCTTATGCTTTAAAGGATTTATTGTGGAACTTATTTACTCGAGATTTCCTGATCGAAACTAAAAGTTGGAGATTTATAATTGTTTGATTCACCTTTATTGTTACATTTATTTATTGTCCTTAAGTCACGTCTCGAGTCCGGTCAGTACCGGATTTGGGGCGTGACACACTCCATCACCAGAGCAAACAGAGGGAGAAGCGGCTAGCATTGAAACCTTAGAAGACCAGATCTGAGGTGATAAAGGATTCGAGACAAAAAGAAACGCTGGGAAGAGAGAGAAGACAAATCTGAAGGAAGGAGTGAGAGGTGGAGCCACCTGAGGAGCCATCATCGTCTTTATTGGCTCTGGAGGAGACCAAATCAGACACCGATGACAGGCGACTGAAAACAATAGAAAGAAAAGGGAAAAAGCGAAAAAGAGAAGGAAGAAAGAGGGGTACCACCGACGATAACCATGGCCGGAGACCACGTCCATCACCGATAATGACAGGATGAAGATGAAGAAGAAGACGGAAGCACGACTAGGTTTTGATGTGAGAGAGGCGGGAGCTTCTCTCTCTACACTCGTTAAAATGACCGCGTGTATCCAATGTTTGCAATCTTTGTATTCATATTTTGCAATCTCTAGTACTTTTGTTTGATAATTACAAAATCGAGCCCTACAACTATTTTTTTTTTTTGCAATTTGTGTAAAACAATGTAGATTTAAAAACAATAAAAAAAATCAAATTTTTATATCCTTTGTACCCTACATAAAATGAGAAGTGTGAAAATTTCGATTTTTGTTCTTTAATATATATTTTTAAAATGTATTGAATCAAATTGATACAAAGTACGATAAAAGAGACAAATTTATGGTATTTTTATAAAGACAATTTTGTTATTTAAAAAAGTTAGGGTCATTAGACTTCAAATATGATTATTTTCTGTCTATTTACAAGTTTGAAGGTAAAACGTAAAAGGGGTACCAAATGAATGTTTACAATAATAAATGAACATATTTAGAAATATACAGTAATAAGTACTAAATTATGCAGACCCTCATCCCTGATAAGCTCACTAGTCCAACACATTTGTCATATGTTACTTCAAAACGAAAATGTTACTCTTGAATTTGTTAAAAAAAATGTGAACAAAGCATTCCATTAACTAACCAAAAAAGATCGTTTTATGGTTGTTCTCAAGTGGTCAGGTCATCTTTTAAGTGACGCACTTCATTGTATTATCCTTTTTGATAATCAATAAATTAGTATTTTTGCTATAAAAAAAAACTAAAATGATCTTTTGCGTTGCTAAAAGAAGTTTACATGTGTAATAAACATTATCGAGAGGCAGAGGGTTTTGAGGGAGATGTTGTTTGGACGAAATGAGGTGTCTTTCTCTGTAATAGCGCTGACACACGTAGGAGAAAGACTGCAAAATCAGAGAGAGACAATGACCATTTCACAACTTGTCTTGAGGTTCAGTTTCAGGCACAGCTGTGCCCAATATCATCTCTCAGTCAAAACGGTCTCAATCATTCTGTGCCTCAACATGACCTCACTCACCAGCTACACCCTACAGAGTACAGACCAGCTGATGCCTGATGCTGCTGTTGGTGTCCCTCCAAGACCCACTATTTACATTTACAACCCCAAAAGTTGTCAACAAACATGAATACAAAACCTGTAGGACTAACTAACAAGGATTTGACAAAACTACCCCTTCTTTCTATCTACTTTCACTTTGTAATGGAGCGTCTCATCTTGGACCAGAGAGTTCCATGGCATGGGAATCCAAAGAGTGGTCATCATCTTCTTCTTCCATTCCCATGCCAAACATGCTTGCTCCATGATCAATGTTCGATGCAGGCTTGTTGTTGTTGATGCTATGATCATGCGATGCTGCCCATTTATCCACTAGGCCGTCCCCTTCCAGCATCCTCACCACTTCCGACATCTTGGGACGGTGGGCGGGAAGGTATTGAGTGCACAGCAAAGCCACCTGCATCGTTTCTCCCACTTCGATTCGGTCGTACTTGCTCCCTAGCTCCCTGTCTACCAACAATTCTATCTTCTTTTCTAGCTGTATTTTCTTCACCTGTCACCCACATGTTAATCTCGTCATTAAGCCTAGCCTAAGAAATGTTAAATGAACTAATTATATGCAAATGACGGTGTTAGAATAGGGAGAAACTGAACTAGTTCGTACTATTCAGCAAAAATCAACACCTAAATAAGTGGCATCTATCACACTTTTTTCAAATGGTTTGGAAATCATTGCACAGCTATTACATATATCATCACCCAGTCACTCATTAATACAAATCTCAAACTACATTTTTGTTAACTGGTGCAATTATGTGAAGTCAGTTCAAACAATTGAATACAGAGGCAAGAATTGTGAGGTTCTCATGCTCATCATTTCAAATATTAGTGGAGTAACCTTAATTTTTACTACCTTTGTCCTAAAATGAGTGTCCTAAAATGAGTAATCAATTATGTATCCACTTTCCTTCTTCTTTGGAAGTTAATTATGTATAAAATATATTATCATATTAATTAGCTACCACCCCTTAGAAGGTATGTGGGACTGTGAAAGACAAACCATAATCTCAAGCGTTCCTAATTTTTACAAAAAAAATAAATTAATTAAAAAAACGTACCCATTCAAGCATAAGTCCTTTCTGATTAATTGTCTTCCCCAACTGCAGAGCTCTCATTCCACTTATGAGCTCTAACAAAAGAATGCCAAAGCCAAACACGTCGGTCTTCTCAGATGATTGGCCGGTGGAGAGATACTCGGGTGCAATGTGTCCAACGGTGCCACGGATAGCAGTGGTAACATGTGAGTCACCATGGTCAAGGAGCTTTGCAAGGCCAAAATCACCAACAATTGCCTCGCAGTAGTCGTCAAGTAGCACATTAGCAGCCTTGACATCTCTATGGATTATCTTTGGATCACATTGCTCATGTAGATACAAAAGGCCCCTTGCAGCTCCAATTGCTATCCGCTTCCTTGTATTCCAGTCTAGTGCAGGTTTTCCTGTTTGATCAATACACACGCCATCAGAGGTTTAGCAAGAAATCATGCCGGCGATAACTTTTCCCCAATCCATAGCATATCAGTTTGTTCAAGTGTGCCACACCATGTGCATAACAAATATCATCAGTACTTTGAGTATGGTACAAGACTACAAAACTTATAAGCAAAATGACAAATTTGAGATTCTGATCAAAGGACCACAAATTATTATTTTTCTCCAACTATAAATGGATATTTACAGAGAATAATTTTCCAAAACACCCTGCCGAGAAAATTATTATCAGTTTCCATTTCGACAGGAGAGCTATTGGAAATGATTTTTTCTTGTTTAAGGCTCCACGGGACACTAGCAATGCATTTGTTTCTTTAAAGTATGTTAAGAAATTCAACAGTAGCAATGATTCTCAGAAACAAATAGTGCGAACCTCTGAGCCTGGCTGCCACACTACCATTAGACATGTATGGATACACCAAAAGCCTCTCAGTAGATGTTGCACAATACCCAACTAGTCGTAGCAAGTTCCTGTGCACAGCCAAGCTGATCATCTCCAGTTCAGTCTGAAATTGTGACTCTCCAGCAGTTCCGGTTATATCTTTTAGCCGCTTCACGGCCACCATAATCCCATCTCCAAGTTTTCCTCTATAAACAATCCCAAACCCTCCAGCACCAAGTATGTTCTTAGAGCTGAAATTATTTGTTGCCGACTGGAGCTCTCTGAAGGTGAACCTCTTAAGGTTGCCAAGGCTTATCAGTCCCTCTTCTTGGATGTCTGAATTAAAACTCAAAACCACATCAGAATTTCAGTTAGTCAAATATATGCGTCTGTGAATTGAGATTGCTATGTTACTTACCATTTCTATGTAGGATGGTTTGATTTTTCTGAGTCCATATGCGCCAAATGATCCCAAGAACAAGAATTGCAAGGCAAGCAAAACTGAGGCTGAGTCCAAGTGCAATTGCTAGCTTCTTGGACTTACGGTTTCCTAGATTAGTCAGGGGAGAGTAAAAAATTTCAGTTGAAGATAAAAGAATTGAAATTAGTCCCTTAAAATGAAGGGTTAGGAGAGTTACCAGGTGATGAGTCCATAGAGATGGAAAGAAGAACAGGAGAGGGTGATCCAGAGCATCCTTCAGTGGAGCTGTCTCTACAAATGAGTGGATTACCCACAACACTAGACAGACAGCAAAATAGAGGAAACAATCAGATATAACAGTGACGACACAGAGACAGGGTGAGAATCCTATAGAGAAACCAAACCATACTTGAATGTTCTGGCTGGAAACTTGGGCAGTGGTCCACTGAGATTGTTAAATGACAAGTCCCTGACAATCCAATTGGAAACAAAACACTGTTGCTACACTAAGCAGGGTTTTTTAGTTAACCAAGACAATGATTTGGGACTTGAAAAAAGATATACTCACAAGAAAGCAAGGAGAGGGACTTTGGCCAAGGACACAGGGAAAGCGCCAGACAAGGTGTTGTTGTTGAGCCTCCTATAGTAGTCCCATTACATGACAAATGCAGCAGCAATAATAAATATATTGATCATAACTTACTGTGAACACATTAATGCAGAGCACTAGACTCACAGGTACTGGAGACCAGCCATTTGACCCAGAAAGGGTGGAACCGACCCAGAGAATAGATTATTGGAGAGATCCAAAGTTTGAAGCTTTTTGAGATTTCCCAATTCTGGGGGGATATGGCCCGAGAAGTTGTTGTTCTGCAATAGCCTGGAAATCCAAACACAAGACACTAAATCAAAGTCGAAGAGGACCCAGAAAGCAAATTAACATTTCTGACATAAACAAACCCAGAAACGCTTGTGATCCCATTTCCGTCCCTTTCCCATAAGCCAAACAGAAAAGCTGAAAACAAAATGGTTGAGTTTACTCACACTTGACGGAGATTAGAGAGATTTCCAATGGCCCCAGACAGCGTGCCGGAGAGAGACTGGCTGGGTGCTCCGCTGCAAGAAGGAGAAGATAAGAAAGAGGCAAGGGCAGAGAGGGGGGGAGGAAGAAAGTAATTACAGGGCAATAACGAGATTGTCAGGGGAGCAAGTGATCATAGCCCAGCTACAGGGGTCGACGGAATCGCCATCCCAGTTGTTGAGCGAACCATGTGGATCATTCAGGGAGTCCCTTATGGTAATCAAAGCTTCCACTGCAACCACAGAGAAAACGAAATGTCTGTCAACAGATGTGCGCAAAAACTAAGCAGAGCTCAAAATGGATTGTATCAGAGACCTTCGTGGTTTCTGGGTTCGTAGGAGAAGGAAGGAGGAAGAGAGGAGAGGAAGAGAATGAAGAGCAGGAGAGGAGGAGCCATGGTGTGTGACAGTGACACAGAGGAGTGGGTTCGTGGGTGTGTATTTGGGAGGTGCGCTTTGCTTTTTCTTTTTTTGCTTTATTACGGTCTCTCTCTCTCTCCCTATCACATTCACATATATCACATATATGCGTATATATGCGTAGTGTGTTTCTGTCTAATAATAAGGTGATACGGGTTTGTCACAAGGGAAGAGAAGAAAGCAAGTCTGCAGAAATTGAGAGGAACAGACTAGTCCTGGGGGTATTAAAGTAATTCTATACTAATGAACATGCAATATCGCACGTCTCTCCCTCTTTTTGAATGTCCTTTACTTGTTCAAAAGTAGGATGTTTATTTCTTTTTATTAATTATCTACCATAAAAATCCACGATAGTGCCTCAAGTAAAGGTTGTCCCGCCCTGACATCACGAGCTCTCTCTCTCTAGAGAGAAATCCTAAGAGTATGTACAACCGAACGGTCTGGATCGTAGCTTGCGTTCCGGTTCGTGTTTTTGTAGGACGTAGGACGCGAGCCGTCCCGTTGTAGGACGGTTTTTTCGCGTTCGGCGTCCCACAAAAACTCGGAACGGGCCGCAGCTCGCGTCCGGCGTCCCGCTATTCCGGACCCTATACGGGACTCACCACTGTGGAACATAGTTTATTTTGAGTGATGCATCCCATTGTTTTGTACGGGCAGCATCCAAGACCCTAACCCATGCCCTTCTGTTATACATGCTCTAACAAAGCATCTATTCTCAAAAGTTGCAGTCGTCATCGGCGGCCATAGTGGCTCCGGCTACAGAAGCTGTCGGTAGGGCTCGTCTTCCCCGTATGGTACTGATTGTCCTTGTCCTTTTCATGCCCCTCCGCCGACTACCGTTCTGGCCTTTGTTCGGCCGTGTGCGTCTTCCTTCCGGTCAGATCTGGCGACTGAACCGCCATCTCCACCCCCCACAGCCGCTCCTCTTGCCTCGCCACCGCCTGAGCTTCTTCCCTCGACATCTTCGTTGGCCTCTCCGCCACCCAAAGCCTCCCCTCTCCCTTCCTCTACCCCGCCTCCCCTTTTCCACCGTTTATCTCCCCGCCACCCCCTCTGGCCAGACCACCCACTTATCGAACCTGCTCCACTCCCCAAACCCTTTTCCTTACTCCAACCAAACCTCTCCCAGATCCGACCGGATTTCCCTCACAACCCCACCCTCACGTCCTCCCACATAGACACCAGCCTGCCCACCAGACTCCTCACTCGACGTCGGCAAAGGTCAGCCACCAGTTCCACCGTCCGACCCTATCCCCCGACAACAACGACACGAGGTACCTCGGTCGAGTCTCTCTAACATGTTTACCCGGCCAGACAGTCAGATTTGATCCCATCTCCCGCCGGAGTTCCGTAGTCTGAGCCGCTTAGTCGTGCTCTTGCATTTAGTGATCTACCTGCCAGACCTCTGCACCCGCCCCAAGCGGACCAGATCTGTACCCGTCGGCGCCGTCCACCTTCCACCCTCGCCTCACTTTCTGCCTCAGACATCAGAGGCCGGTTGTGTGTAGTTTATGTTCGTAGTTTTCGTTTATGTGTATTTATTTTATTTCTGTTTGTTGTATCCCCTCTGTCGGAATCTTGGATATCCGGTAGGGGTGGTTGTTTCCTTTGATGGCGTGTCCGATTGGATCTCTCTTTCGGCGTATCTCTTCGGAGAGTCGATAAGAAAGACCGATCTGGTTGTTTCTTTTTATTTAGTAATGCGTCGCCTTGGTCGAGAGATATCCATCTTGCTGGTAGTCTCTCGGATTCCCGAGAACGACCGGTGGATACAACGCTTCTGTTGTTCAGTTTTTATTTTTCGGTCTGTAAGATTTATTAATCGATTAATGAATCTTTCCGTTAAAAAAGGGTTGTCCCGCCCGGAGAAGGACAAGCTTAAAATATGGGATATTCTAGCAAGCTAATGAGATGTCTTGTTCACTTACACTTTGATAAATTCAATTTTAGTATCTCAAACAATGATAAAAGAGTGCGGATATCTTATATAATAACCCATATTAGGGAGATAAAGGGAGATCTTGAAGTGGTCATGGAAATAGTAGTCTGTATGTCTGAACGAATAATAAGATGCGCCCAATCCATGTCTTTAGCAAAGGCCAGTGTCACCGCTATGTCAAGGGCCTCAATCATTAATAAGGACCATAGAGTCGGAATAACGTCATTCTTGGCTATCAGAACCTGACCTCTCTGATAGGTAAACAAAGTCTCAACCTGATTGCTTCGTGTTCGGGAAGAGAGCCCCATCTACATTTGATGACCACGGAGCCTGATGGGGGTGAGGTCCATATGGACTGTGCCTTCAAGCTAGACGATGATTGGGGAGGACGTGGTTCGGATATTTCCATATTCCATGCCGCCAAGTTTGTCGTTGAGGTCGTGGCTACCTCTATCGCAGATGGAGTGATAGCATTCCAAACCTTAGCGTTCCGTGTTTTCCATATTTTCAAGACCCATTCGAGCAGTTTCGTAAGTTGGTTCGCTACTGCTCTTGTAGTCAGTCACAAGGGCCCACCATGTTAGGAATGAGAGAGGGTTTCAAACATCGACCACCATGTTTTAGCAAAACCATAGTATATAAGGAGGTGGTTGGTAATCTCTTGATATTGTCCACACATCGAACATACGAGAGAGATTAGAACAAACCTCTGATATAAACAAACATCCACATGGAGTGAATAGTTAAGGCCATCCATAGGAAGACACAGATTTGGGATTAAGCTGATATCTGCCAGATGTCCCTCCATAGAGAAAAACAAACTAGAGCCTCAATTGTGATATGTCTTCGCAGAGCAATCGGTATCCCGCTTGAGTGGAACCACACCCATACTCTTTGGTAGCCTATACCATTCACCCTTAGTTCATGTGGCCGAGAGATAGAGATAAACATGATGTCTTTCTGGTCATCCGTGTTAAATATGGCTCGTATAAGGCTCGTATCCCACACACATGTAGACCAGGTATGTTAGCCTCTTAAAGGACCGGGGATACTGTTTGGACCCTCGGGTTGTTTCCCATAAGCCAAGGTTAGTAGAGAATATGATTTTCCTTCCTAGTACTGATAGCCGGTGTAGACCTATCATCGTGAGAAATTGGGTGGCAAAAATACTAGACCATATGAAGCTTGGATTGATGCCCAATTTCATTAAGAGGAAGTCACAATTGGGGTAGTACTGGGCTTTCAAGAGGCGATCGACAAGGGTCTATGATCGTAACTAAAGCCCCCCAAGCTTGTTTGTTAAGGAGGGTTAAATTGATGTTCTGAAGGTTTCAGAATCTCATCCCCCTTTCTACCTTTGGGTAACAGAGCTTCTCCCAATCTCACCATACAATTGGATGTGATGTAGAGGTTGTTCCCCACTAGAACTTAGCCAAAAGTGATATGAATCTTATTAGTAATGCTTTGTGTGACTTTAAAATGGACATGCCATATATAAGGATGGATGGAAGGAGAACATACTATGATTTCCCGTCCCATGAGTGAATCCTTTTCAGGATCTGATCACACAAGTATCGCATACTCTAAGTCCTATCTTTACCGATCATATTAGGTGCCCCTAAGTATAACGATGATTTAGATGTCTCTGCGATTTCTACGACCTGACAACAAGTAGATCGAATGGACAACAATGTGGTATCATTGAACCGAGGACTTCTAGATGTTTAGTACCTAGCCTGACAAATCTCCAAAAATCTTGAGAATGTTTCGGACCTATTACATTTCTCTAGTATCAACTTTGTAGAATATGTAGCAGTTGTCATCGAAGAACATATGAGCGATGATTGGTGCCCTCGAGCCACTAAGATCCCATTAATACACCCCTCTTCATGTGCTTTAGTCATGAGCCGAGACAACCCTTCCATATAGAATAGGAATAAATACGAGGATACAGGGTCCCCTGATGGACACCATTAGTGTTAGTCTTAGTGCCCGTAGTTCAATCCTAAATGTCCAAATGTATATATCATCGTTAGCAATAAAATTAAAGCGACTTTATATTACTTATGTGTTGGAGTAATATAACGATGTGTGCTCTGATCTATGTCCACCATGTGAATAGAACCATAGATCGAGATAGATCACACTCGATGGGTCCCTAGTCAACAAAGCTTCACTAGAAGCGACTAGTATGAAAGATGGCTCTTTATGGCTTACGTTATGTTAGTCATTGGAATGGTATTCCGGAGTCTGATCATAGATATCATGTGGGACATGATATTGGACGACCCGACATGAATATGTGCCATAGATCAAGTCATGAACATATTCATTGTCGTAGCTTGTCATGTATCCTTAGACCAAGGAGTCTTTATGATCGCTATGCAGCAAAAACAACTGAGTTTGACCTGAGCCTAACGTTGTCCGTAACAGGGCTTCCATAACGGCCAGGATTGGCTTGGGGATGGACTGCATGAGTGACACGAAAGACGGCTAAGGGGTTTATCCCTCATACTACGGTATGGGAAAGATATCGGTTCTCGGCCGCTTGATCGAGAGTGACTGAAAGAATAGCATGGCCATGCACATGATACTGGGTATTATATATTCAGTCATCTCACATATCAAGGAACTAAGATTGAGAATAATAAGGATGACGGCTCTATGCCTTATCTCAATTAGGATATCAGAGATAAAAGGATAATGACAGGGACGACGGAAATGTTAGAATCGATAGGGTCGATTCGTTATGCAGTGTCAGACAATACTAAAGTCTCCTTAGTTGCCACTTAAATAGGATCAAGTAAAATGGAATTTTACGTTGATCTATTGACATGCATAAACCTAAGGGTCATACCGAAGGATGAAACTCATTGACACATTTATGGAGAATAGCCAAAAGGGAGTTGTCTCGGGACATGACCAAAACTGGGTTTTGGGTCATGTGCCCGTAAGTGAATAGGACATTACGGATCGAGATAAGGCTTGGAGTCTTGGGATTGATCACGTTGGATAATGTTGGACATTTCCGATATGGAAGGCTTGGAGGCGATGAGCGCATCACGGGACCTCGTTGGGAATGGCCACGGGCCATGTTCCAAGAGGCCTATGAGAGACCAATGCAACCAAGGCCCATGAAACTAATTAATCAAGTCTTGATTAATTAGTACTAAGTAAGCAAGACAAAGATTAAGGTGTTGGTGATTCACCACCTAACCCAATCTTGTTTTACCATACTTTGTCCTATTTACACCTTACTTGTCACCATGCTTGTCCCATGCCTTTAGTTGGACAAGTATGAGGTTTGTTATGTTTAAGTCATCTTTTTTCAACATAATAAACACAAGACAAAAATGGGAATCAAATTTTTTCTCTCCTTCCTCCTACCATTTCGGGTTTGGCTAGTTTCCACCTCCATTTTTGTGTTCTTGAGTCCTCAAAGAGAAGAACTATGTGGCTTTGATTCCCATGTGGATACGTAGGCGTCTTGGAGACTCAAGTCAATCATTCGTTGATCGGTGTTCTTGTTTTGGTAAGAAATAGTGCTGAATTTTTCTCTTGTGAATCCATTCTTTGTTAGTTGTTTCATGGTTTTAATCGTCTCTTGTTTTCATTGATTTTCCGCTGCGAGTTGGTTCATCTCAAACCCTACCTCGAGACCCAACACTTAGTTGGTTGAAAAACCGGACTCCCCTTCCCCTCTGAGCTGAGGGAAAAGATTTTGATCCCATGCATATAAACATATGAGCCCTCCATTGGTCTGAGAATCGTAGACACAACATAATATAGAGGATAAATGGTCTCTTGACCCGGTCGTGCGCCTTGCTAATGTCTAGTTTAAGATCCATAAAACCTCTTGTTCATTGTCCTTTCTAGTGGAGATAATGTATAATTTAAAAAGATATGAGAATATTATCTTGAATGCACCGACCTAGGACAAACACGCCTTGTGTTAGGGCGATGATCCTGTATTGGAATGGCTTAAGGCAGTTAGTAAGGACCTTGGAGAGGATACGAAAGATCATGTTTTATAGGGCTATCGACCTAAGATCTGTGACCACCATGGGTGTTCAGCTTTTTAGGTATAAAGACAACGTTTGTGGCATTAAGGCTTGGATCAAAATATACATCTTCGATGATATGTTGGACGAAGCGTATAACTTCCTATTTAACAACCAACCAATAATTTTGAAAGAACCTTGGATTAAGATCGTCCGGTCTGAGTTGTATATTGGGTCTCATTTAAACGACTGTTACCCAAACCTCTTTAGGAAGGACTGGCTATAGAAGAGATACATTATGTGATTATGTAATTCCCACATTCCAAATCCAAATAGGGAAAGACTATAGGTCGGGTAACCTTGTAGTGAAGAGTTCCGTGAAATAGTTGATGATTATTTCCTTCAGTCATATGTCCCATATACAAGATCATATAAAAACTCGTCCCCTTAATGTAAAAAAACAATGAGTAATCTGCAATTGACTGATAAAAACCAAATGACTTCAGACCAGATGACAATATGGCAAAGCATTGTCGAGGGGTTTGTCGAAGACCGTACAAAACTTTTTGGAGATGACAGACCTTATCCATCTAATCTGATGGTGCATAGCAAGGGGGAAGCTTCATGTAGACCTCATGTTCCAAGTTTCCATGAAGAAATGAATTGTGCACACCCATTTGATGAAGATCCCAATTTCAAGCGATCGCAACGGCAAAAAATAATCAAACAGCCACTATCTTTGCGACTGTTGTAAATGTTTCATGCAAGTCAATACCATGCAATTTTCTGTTATCCTTCACACGAGGACGATAATTAGCATAATACAAGCTACCAAAAACGCGTATAAGAGAGTAGTTCGGAGATTTTCCAAACAATGCCTTATACGTAGACTTGCTATTTAACAGATGAGAAGTAGTCCTATTGATCACATAGGCAGCTGTCAAGACACATTGTCACGCCCCAATTTCAGTAAAACCGAACTAGGGACGCGAACATTTAAAATAATAAAACCGTTTGAAACCTGTTTTGAATAAACACTTTAAAATACCAGTTTAGTTCAACAAAATAATATTTACAACTCAAAATCAGTCCCAACAAGTGGACAAAACATGGTATACGTCGCTAGACTCAATTAAACCCAGAATCCCGCTTCTAGCTCTTCAAGCTTCAGAAGCTCCCCTAGTACAACCTGCGACCGGTACATGTAGGAAAAGCAGCTAGGGGTGAGCGTTCGCTCACCACCACGGATAACAGACTGACTACTGCATAATTAGCAGACGATGCAGGTAACACCAACAATAAACTCAACACCGGGGAAACTATCCCCAACCCAAGTACTCCGACTGACACACACCCACTGTTACCTTCCTTGACCAACTCAACACTCTGACACGTAAAGTATACCCGACACAACGATCACGCCCCCTCCCAAGGACTCAAAAGACCACCACGCAACACCCAAGATCACAAAGGATCGCACACCAAACAAGATCACAAAGGATCGCATACCAGCTGCCATCTGCTCAGTGCCAAGAACGCTCGCAACCTCCCGAGACTCTAACTCGGTCAGGCCAGCCAAAGAACGCTCGCAACCTCCCGAGACTCTAACTCGGTCAGGCCTGCCGAAGAACGCTCGCAACCTCTCGAGACTCTAACTCGGTCAGGCCAGCCGAAGAATGCTTGCAACTTACCGAGACTCTAACTCGTAAGTCAGCCAAAGAATGCTCACAAACCCAAACGACACACGCGCGGCCAGGACCCCTTTATTGACGGGCGGGCCCCCTACCCCGTCTGAACATGCAGACGCGTGTGCTCGTGGACCCCCGTTTCATGAAGCGGACCCCCAACCTCAAGTAACCACAATCACAATCACAATGACAATCACAATCACAATCACAATCACAATCACAAGCAAGTTCAACAACCAGTAACAACGCAGGTTCAACACTCACAGGCACTCATGGCCACCCAAGACACCAACAGTAACTCACGGGCTCAACAACCCCACGGGCACTCACGGCCACTCAAACCACCAACAGTAATTTACGGGCTCAACAATTCCACATGCACTCACGGCCTCTCAAAACTACCAACAATCACTCACGGGATCAACAGCCCCACATGCACTCACGGCCTCCTAAGACACACAAACAGTAACTCACCGGCTCAACAACCCTACAGGCACTCACGGCCTCCCAAGACACACCGCCCATAAAGACACGGGTTCAACAACCCCACGGGCACTCATGGCCACCCAAAGCACCAAAGGTAAAGACACGAGTTCAACAACCCCACGTGCACTCATGGCCACCCAAAACACCAAAGGTAAAGACACGGGTTCAACAACCCCACGGGCACTCATGGCCACCCAAAACTCAACAATAATACACGGACGCTCAAGGCCACCAAAGACACAAAAATACACAAACAACCTCCGGCATAACAAATGCCTCCAACAGTCCTAATATCAACAGTTTCACAATCAACCTCCGGGCATGGTCATATGCCTCCAGTACTCCTAATCTCGATAAGTTCGCAATCAACCTCCGGGCATGGTCATATGCCTCCAGTAATTCTAACATCGATAAGTTCTCTGTTCCTACAACACTACTAAGTGTCACATGCTTTTCTAATAATCGCTACGTTCCCGTATCATGCCTTTCTAATATTCAATAACCTACTCAACTCACAACACCCCGGTGTCACATGCAATTCTACTGTTAACTTTCCCTAGTCAGGGCCGAGATCCGGCTACTTTTCCCTACCTCAACCGAAGAACAACCGCTACGCCTCCTAGCTGTTAACGTCCTGGCTCGCTACCTCCGGTCTTCTCTTCGATCGAAGGCGGACTCTATACAAAACGAAAGCCAAACTCAAAAACGTTTCTAATGCCGAATCAAACGTTACGAGGGTTTCGAATTAAATTCAACGGTTGTCCTTTGAAACTCGAGCGGCTAGAAGCGGGATTAAACGACGAATCTGTTTCGAGCAGTCGAGCCTCGAACACCGAACCTGGTACACGTTTTTCAAGTCACGCTTCCCGAGGTGTGGGTTTCGGGCACAAATCCCAATGTGTCAGATTCAACGTCCCGTGTTTAATCCGTTCTAAGTTCAATTTTAAACGTCCAGCTTAGCCCATTCACGTACCTCGTTCAACAGTCCAAAAATCGTTTTAATAATCCAACTGATTTTAATTTCTTTTCAAAATGATTCCTTTCCACTTAAATCTGATTTTCCATTTTTAAATTCCTTTTCTTTTCCAGTTGTTCCTCGCTGAACGAAATCAAAAAGAACTCGGAAAACGAAACACAAGGAAGGGACAGAGCTCGGGTTGAGAAAACCGACCGG
Source organism: Erodium maritimum (assembly GCA_963921825.1). NCBI lineage: Eukaryota > Viridiplantae > Streptophyta > Magnoliopsida > Geraniales > Geraniaceae > Erodium > Erodium maritimum. The sequence continues at coordinate 37,101,005 of OY997592.1, read as the reverse complement.
CCACCGGCCGAGACGCCAGCGACTGAGGACTCAAGGGCACCCGAGAAGCTCACCTGAGAAGAAAAGGGGCGGCTGGGCGAACTCGCCTCAGATCCAGCCCGTACGACGAGGGTCTCGCCGGAAACGAACACGCGAGGAGACGGGATGAGGGAGGTCAGAGGCGGCGGACTCTCGGGAGAGAAGAGGACGGCGCCGGCGAGTCCGTCTCGGCTCTGGCCGTGCACGGTAACGGCGATTCTCGAGCGTGGAGGCGCGACGGAGCTCGGGCGGCTGGTGGTGGTGTGAGAAGAGAAGGAGAGAGTGGGCTCGGTGGCTCGGCGTAAGCGATGAGAGGTGGAGCTTGGAGGCGGGTCGTGGCCGCGGAGCTCACCTGAGCGGCGAAGACGTGTGGGAGAGAGAGGGGATCGGGTTCGGTGAAGGTGGAGAGAGGGTGAAGGTCGGTAGATCGAAAACGAAGGAGGAAGAGATCTGGAGTTGAAACCCTAAGTAGGGTATAAATAGACTGGGCCGGGACTTGGTCTTCTGACGACCGGACGGGCCTCGCGGCCCACTAGGGCATGGCTGGCTTGGCCTGGCCGGGCCTGCGGGTCTGGTCGGGTCCAACCCTTTTTTTTTTTGAAAAACAGTTTTCTTTCGCGCTCGATCAAAATTTCTCGATCCGGTTTTTCAACCACGACGCCTTAAACGATAACTTAAACAAATTAAAACTTTTTACCGAGGCGGTCTTCACAATCTACCCCCCTTACGAGAATTTCGTCCTCGAAATTCAAAACAACGCACTTCAGGAGTCGAACGGGTTAGGGTACTTCGCGCGAACCTCGTCCTCGCGTTCCCAAGTCGACTCGGCCTCGTGGCGTCGCCACAACACCAGTTCTAAGCGGATAACCTTTCCGCGCAGGACCTGCTCTCGTGGATCCCTTTACCACATCGGTGTCTCCTTATACGGGACATCACCCGTTACCTCGACATCTGCCCACTCAAAGACGAACTCAAGACCTCGAAAGGCCCGATACACCGCGTGGCTAACCCGCCTTCGCCGCGATTGAAACACACCAGTCCACCCTTCGGGCTCATCTCTAGGGATACATGACCACCGATTACTGACTCGAGAGGTCGGCGCCGTCGGTCAGCATATCTCCTGCTGACTCTGCGCGGTCTTCAACCGCTCATGCTTTGGCCCGACCGACTCTGCCGTCTCTCGGTCCAGTTCTAGACCCAGTAAACTCTTATTCCTCACTTCTGCCCAGCACACGGGCGATCGACACGGCCTACCATACAACGCTTCGAACGATGCCATCATGATACTGGCCTGAAAGCTGTTGTTGTAGGCGAACTCGGCTAATCGCTCACGAAACCCATCGTGACGTGCCCCCATTTCCACTGTGCAACCCGCAGTGGCTGCAATAATCCAGCGGGACGTTGTTGTTCGGCTCTCACCTACCGACGAGTGAGGCATCGCGATACTAACTCCGCGACCGCTCTCCGCATCCCGCTCCACTAGACATGCCACTTGATGTCGCGCTCCTCTTAGTGCTACCCACGTGCACTGTCATGCGTGAATACTGCGACTCTCGCAGCTCGTCGCCAGTAACAGTCGGTATTGGCTCGGCACTTCGCCAGCCAATCCATTCCCAAGACTACGTTGCTGTCATTTCGTAAGTATCCCTCCCACGGATGCACGCACAAGCTCAGTTGCTGCCGATTCTCACGGATCCTCGCAGTCTCTCTAAGACCTCGCTCCACTACCGTCGTCGTGCCTACCAACTCTGAACATACCCGATCCTCGGGGTGAGGACTCAATCCAGCATCAGGGTTCTTGAGCCCTCTCTCGAACCTCCTGTATCGGTTCGCTTCTCCAACTCCGCAGGCACGACAGACCCTAGTCAACACCACCCCACCACCAACCGGCGTGTCCCGACGCAGGGGTGGACTCAACGGCTCTAAACTCAGCCCCAACCTCTCAGCACAACTCGACGAACAAACGAGTGTGATATCCCGGCATCCAATGAAACTGACGCCCAAATCGGAAGCCGAACACCCACTCCATTAGTCACCCCGGTAAGGTCTAGTGCAACCCTCACACGGTCCTCTAGGCATTTACTTGTAACTTTCCGCAACCAAACCAGTGTTCGCTACTCGTCCCTTGCGGGAAAAGTAGTAAAGGGGATGAGCGTTATGCTCACCTCCACGGACACCCGTTCGATTATGGCATACTAGTAATGCACTAAAGACTTACCGATCTAACCAGGGAAAACCACTACCTCAAAACCGGAAGTCAAACGTCACACTGCTCACGCCATCAACACCTCAAGACGGGGAATCACGCTCTCAACTGAGCACACACCATTGCTCACACTATTAATACTTCAATTAAAATAATACGTAAGTGAACCCTCAAATAAGCCGCACAAACGCACACTAAGCCACGCAACGACAAACCTAACCGTACAACGAAACAACCACAAAACAATTGAAACCGACTTACTGGACCAGGCCGGCAACTGACCCGAGCCATACCCCTTCCGGGCCGGCATCCAAGTCGTGTCGTGCCACCTACCGGGCAGGCACGCGAAATGGGTCGTGCCACCTACCGGGCCGGCACACCAAATGGGCCGTGCCACCTACCGGGCCGGCACGCCAAATGGGACATGCCCCATTCCGGGCCAAGACAGAGGTTCCAACCACGTTTTCTATCGGGACGGTCCAAGACCCGTCCCGTAGCGGTGATGATTTCGCACCCAACACACCATCACGTCGATCCTAGGACACTCGCATCCTACCCTTCTCCTAGCGTCCCGCACGCTTGTGCGTCGCATACACTCGACCACTAACCATATAACACAAGTACCAAAACAACGACCAAAACACGAGTCACTCAACCTCAATCACAAGCCAACCCGGCCAAACAACCACAACAAAGACACCCGCCCACCGGGCCAACCAACTTACACACACGCCCACAGGGCCAACCAAAGCTCCACAATACGCCCACCGGGCCAACACAAACAAGCACGCCCACCGGGCCAATCAATTTAAAAACTTTCTCCTTTTCATTACAAAACTCCATTTCTTAACATCAGGTGGTTACAACCCGGTCCAGGCGTCCCCGAACTACATTGTACCCACTTGACGTCAACACCGTCACGCTCGACCACAGGGGCGCCCCTGAGTCCAGTCGCGACAGCTTAAAAACTTTTCACGCAGCAACACATAAACAGTATGCCAGTAACCCCGTACTGCACATACACACAAACATAAGCAGGACTCACAACACAACGGGTCTACACACGGTTCCCGACCTGCGTACCCAACGTACGACGGGACTTCAACGACTCGACTCTCCCCACCTAATTGACGTATAGTCCGAGGTGTGAAACCTCGAGCTCTAATACCAAGATGTCACGCCCCAATTTCAGTAAAACCGAACTAGGGATGCGAACATTTAAAATAATAAAACCGTTTGAAACCTGTTTTGAATAAACACTTTAAAATACCAGTTTAGTTCAACAAAATAATATTTACAACTCAAAATTAGTCCCAACAAGTGTACAAAACATGGTATACGTCGCTAGAGTCAATTAAACCCAGAATCCCGCTTCTATCTCTTCAAGCTTCAGAAGCTCCCCTAGTCCAACCTGCGACCGGTACCTGTAGGAAAAGCAGCTAGGGGTTAGCGTTCGCTCACCACCACGGATAATAGACTGAATACGGCATAATTAGCAGACGATGCCGGTAACACCAACAATAAACTCAACACCGGGGAAACTATCCCCAACCCAAGTACTCCGACTGACACACACCCACTGTTACCTTCCTTGACCAACTCAACACTCTGACACGTAAAATAGACCCGACACAACGATCACGACCCCTCCCAAGGACTCAAAAGACCACCACACAACACCCAAGATCACAAAGGATCGCACACCAAACAAGATCACAAAGGATCGCATACCAGCTGCTATCTGCTCAGTGCCAAGAACGCTCGCAACCTCCCGAGACTCTAACTCGGTCAGGCCAGCCAAAGAACGCTCGCAACCTCCCGAGACTCTAACTCGGTCAGGCCTGCCGAAGAACGCTCGCAACCTCCCGAGACTCTAACTCGGTCAGGCCAGCCGAAGAATGCTTGCAACTTACCGAGATTCTAACTCGTAAGTCAGCCAAAGAATGCTCACAAACCCAAACCACACACGTGCAGCCAGGACCCCTTTATTGACGGGCGGCCCCCCTACCCCGTCTGAACATGCAGACGCGTGTGCTCGTGGACCCCCGTTTCATGAAGCGGGCCCCCAACCTCAAGTAACCACAATCACAAGCAAGTTCAACAACCAGTAATAACGCAGGTTCGACACTCACAGGCACTCATGGCCACCCAAGACACCAACAGTAACTCACGGGCTCAACAACCCCACGGGCACTCACGGCCACTCAAACCACCAACAGTAATTTACGGGCTCAACAACCCCACAGGCACTCACGGCCTCTCAAAACTACCAACAGTCACTCACGGGCTCAACAGCCCCACAGGCACTCACGACCTTCCAAGACACACAAACAGTAACTCACGGGCTCAACAACCCTACAGGCACTCACGGCCTCCCAAAACACCAAAGGTAAAGACACGGGTTCAATAACCCCACGGGCACTCATGGCCACCCAAAACTCAACAATAATACACGGGCCCTCAAGGCCACCAAAGACACAAAAATACACAAACAACCTCCGGCATAACAAATGCCTCCAACAGTCCTAATATCAACCGTTTCACAATCAACCTCCGGGCATGGTCATATGCCTCCAGTACTCCTAATCTCGATAAGTTCGCAATCAACCTCCGGGCATGGTCATATGCCTCCAGTAATTCTAACATCGATAAGTTCTCTGTTCCTATGACACTACTAAGTGTCACATGCTTTTCTAATAATCGCTACGTTCCCGTATCATGCCTTTCTAATATCCAATAACCTACTCAACCCACGACACCCTGGTGTCACATGCAATTCTACTGTTAACTTTCCCTAGTCAGGGCCGAGATTCGGCTACTTTTCCCTACCTCAACCGAAGAACAACCGCTACGCCTCCTAGCTGCTGACGTCCTGGCTCGCTACCTCCGGTCTTCTCTTCGATCGAAGCCGGACTCTATACAAAACGAAAGCCAAACTCAAAAACGTTTCTAATGCCGAATCAAACGTTACGAGGGTTTCGAATTAAATTCAACGGTTGTCCTTTGAAACTCGAGCGGCTAGAAGCGGGATTAAACGACGAATCTGTTTCGAGCACTCGAGCCCCGAACACCGAACCTGGTACACGTTTTTCTAGTCACGCTTCCCGAGGTGTGGGTTTCGGGCACGAATCCCGATGTGTCCGATTCAACGTCCAGTTTTTAGTCCGTTCTAAGTTCAATTTTAAACGTCCAGCTTAGCCCATTCACGTTCCTCGTTCAACAGTCCAAAAATCGTTTTAATAATCCAACTGATTTTAATTTCTTTTCAAAATGATTCCTTTCCACTTAAATCTGATTTTCCATTTTTAAATTCCTTTTCTTTTCCAGTTGTTCCTCGCTGAACAAAATCAAAAAGAACTCGGAAAACGAAACACAAGGAAGGGACAGAGCTCGGGTTGAGAAAACCGACCAGCCACCGGCCGAGACGCCGGCGACCGAGGACTCAAGGGCACCCGAGAAGCTCACCTTAGAAGAAAAGGGGCGGCTGGGCGAACTCGCCTCAGATCCGGCCCGTACGACGAGGGTCTCGCCGGAAACGAACACGCGAGGAGACGGGATGAGGGAGGTCGGAGGCGGCGGACTCTCGGGAGAGAAGAGGACGGCGCCGGCGAGTCCGTCTCAGCTCTGGCCATGCACGGCGACGGCGATTCTCGAGCGTGGAGGCGCGACGGAGCTCGGGCGGCTGGTGGTGGTGTGAGAAGAGAAGGAGAGAGTTGGCTCGGTGGCTCGGCGTAAGCGATGAGAGGTGGAGCTTGGAGGCGGGTCGTGGTCGGGGAGCTCACCTAAGCGGCGAAGACGTGTGAGAGAGAGAGGGGATCGGGCTCGGTGAAGGTGGAGAGAGGGTGAAGGCCGGCAGATCGAAAACGAAGGAGGAGGAGATCTGGAGTCGAAACCCTAAGTAGGGTATAAATAGACTGGGCCGGGACTTGGGCTTCTGACGACCGGACGGGCCTCGCGTCCCACTAGGGCATGGCTGGCTTGGCCTGGCCGGGCCTGCGGGTCTGGTCGGGTCCAGCCCCTTTTTTTTGAAAAACAGTTTTCTTTCGCGCTCGATCAAAATTTCTCGATCCGGTTTTTCAACCACGATGCCTTAAACGATAACTTAAACAAATTAAAACTTTTTACCGAGGCGGTCTTCACACACATTCTCCCCCCAAAACTCAAAGGTAGGTTAGCCTAGAAACGTAAAACCCAGGCCACATTGAGAAAATGTCGATGCTTACGTTCTACCCTACCATTTATTGAGGTCTATAACCACACAATGTTTGATGTAGCATTCCATTATAAGCATAAAACATCGTAAACATGTAAATTCATGACCATTGTCACTTCTTAACAGTTGAACCTGTTTATGGAACTGAGTATGCACCATTGAACAAAAATCCTTGATAATCTTCCAAACCTCTCTCTTAGCACTCATTAAATACACCCAAACCGCTCTTGAAAAGTCATAACAATTGTGTGAAAGTAGTAAGCACCACAACTAGAAGGAACTTTGTAATCACCCCAAATATCACAATGAATCATCACAAACAAATCAACTGTTTTATTTCACGAATCGGAAAAACACTTTTAGTTTGATGGAAATTAAACAATTACCACAAGGTTCCTTAAACTCAAAAAAATCATTGTTCATACTATTAGCTTTATCGCAATAAATAAAAGGCTAAAAAAGCCGACGATGCCATAATTCTTGTTGTCCAACCACAGTATTTTGATTGGCATGAACCCGCCTCGTGGGCTTAAACTAATATACTCCGTCACATTGTTCACCTGGTCCAATCACGGTCCTTGAATTGTGGTTTTGTATGATACATAGCTTATTAGTTATTGTAATAAAGTAGTTCAAGGTAGCAAGTAATTGTAAAACAGAAGTGAGATTAACGTTCAGATCAGTAATATATAACACTCCCTTCAAAATCAAATTGTCACTCAAGACGACCATTCCTTCCTTAACTGCCATCGTTGGTAACCCATAGCGTACAAACTTTGGAATAAAGAAATACTTCCGGTCATATGGTTCGAACAACCAATGTCAATTATCCATTGACGTGTCTTATACTTACCAGCATGCGTAGGAGTAGCATCATTGACTTGGGAGGGTTTTAACATACCCAACAACTGGGGCCATTGTGTATTGGGGAAACCATGTGTCCTAATCCAGTTTGACTTTTGTTTCCGCTATTCTAATTACAATTGACCTTTTTTTTAACATTTCCCATTTATGACTTTTCTAAAATTTACACGGGACTATCGATTACTGTCAAAGTTAACGGTGTCGTTTGCTTTTGGAGCACAACTTGGTCAAGTGACCCCTAATAATTTTGTAAATGGCACTGCTGCCCTCATTTTTTTGGTTAAGTCTCATATGCTCATTGTCGAACACCAAAACGTTCTGAAGCTTCAAATCTCAGTGAACGAAACCTTGACTGTGCAGATGAGACAAACTTAGGAGCATCAACCTCGCATAAAGCCTCACGTCGTGCTCTAAAAACTTACCGCCACAATTCTTCAGCTGATCGGCCAAGGTTCCACTAGAAGCGTACTCTAAGAACACACTGTAAAGCTTCTCACCATGTTCGAAGGTCTTATCGTCTCCAAAACACAGAATTATTTTTGGGCAAGCACCGATTTGTTCTAGAACCCGCTTCTCGTTCTGGAGAGTTGTAGAGGTGGAGATGTGAAACGATTTGGCGACCATCAATGGTGAAAATTGGGAGGAGATGCAACAGGGTATGTTTTTTTTTTTTGACGAAGCAACGGGGTATGTTAATGATTGATTAGTTTGTGTTTTTTTATCACGTCTGATTATTTGATGATTATGCTTCCGATGTTGAGAATTTCCCTGCGTGATGATCTCTAGAAAACTCTATAATGTGTAGACGAATTTGTGTTTGTATATTGATGGAGTTGGATATCAATTCCAAATTCCAAATTCCAATGTTTCCATGGAAAACAATGAGTGCTATTGGGATTTTAGTTTGAGAATTTTTGTTAGAGGTAGAAACGATAATATTATAAATTTAGAATATTCTGGTGTCTGCGAATGTAGGAATCACCATACATAATGACCAAACTATCAGAATCTGAAAGACAAATGCATAAATGTAAATTTTGCTCTTAGACATAATGGCGGTCGGAGGGGTGGGACTGCAGTAGCATCCAGGGATACCGATACAGTATACTTCAACCATTAGAAACTGATCGAGCAGATCAGATGATAAACGTGCAGTAGTGGACCGATTACTCTCCCGGTAAGTCAGCGTGCGTCGTCCTCCCTTGACTGATAATGGTAGGGCTTCTGAACGCGGGATTGCTGACCCCGAAGTGGTAGAGAAGTAACTCATCAACTGTTGGTGGTACCAATGCAACCTATACACCAGGGAGAAGGTACAGTCGACCAAACCCTCCCTGGCCCCCTCCGTACTCATTCTTAGAGGCGAGAGTGCTTGAAGCCCCCCGCCACTGCAGATGACGCCCCATTCGACGCCGCTGATTCGTCTCCCTCCGCAGGATCCACTTCCCTCACCGCCCTCTTATTTCCAGACAGTGACGACGTCGGGTCACGTGGTAACCAACCCACCGACACCTCCTCATCCCCTGCTTCCTGATGTCCCCACCACCCTTGTCTTTCCTGCCTTGGGGGTGTCCTTGGAGCCCCCTTATTATGGCCTCCCTTTCCCGATCCACCTATGTAAGTCCAGTTCGTCCCTGAAACGGTCTTCCCATGTTTCATTTTCTCTAACGCCGATCTCGGATCCCCTGGTGCCTTCAGTGAGGACCCCCTAACTCCCCCAACAACCGGACAGAACGGAAACAGATGCCCCCGCACAACAACACCCAAAACAATGCTCAGGTAAATGTTCAAACGAGATATTTAGACGCGTTCTTACCTGAGAGACGGAAACCCGGAACCAGAGTTGACTCTGCAAAGGTACTCGGATATCCGCCCTAATTTTGATCTTCATAAAGTCCCCCCAGCAGAGACCGTCCTTGTCCACATCCACACCTTGGCAAACTCCCAATGTGTTTCCTACCCTGAATCCCACATCTCTCGTCCAAGCCCCCACTGGAAAATTCGACACTCGCGCCCAGACCGAGAAATGGTGGAACTGCAGGTCCTTGATCTGCATGTGGGCCCTCAGGTTCGTAAACAGGACCAGAAAGCGACCAGACCTCCCTCCATAGGTTTAGCCTCGACCTTCATTACCCATACATCCTCCATCCTCGTCACCACTGACTTCTAGAAGATCTTCCTGGTGGTCAGGACCTTAGCTGCCAGCGCGAATCTATACAGATTCCCTCGGCCAGTAATCTCTTGGACCGACACAACTACCTCCTTGATCCTCATCGCGCCCATCTGGGAATCCAAAACTCCGACCTGATCCCCCGAGGGACGCCTCATTCCTTGAACTGGGTCAACCGGGTTGACCATAGTAGCCGGGTTCCCCCGACCCGCCTGGTCCGTACGCCCATACGGGTTCGGGCTCAACCCGCGCCCCTGTTCCGGTCCTGGTCCAGTACCGCCCCGCTCACCCGGTCCGATCCGCAACCCACCCGGTCCACCAACATCGACCCGGCCCGCTCCATATCTCGCTGCCCACCGGGCTATATCACCTCCTCCGCCCAGGGCCCAAACCGATTTCTGACCCAACCCAGCAGCTCACCGAGCATCGCCCATAAACCCACGGCCCAAGCCCACTCCCTCTTCGGCCCGACCCTGCGCAACCCTAGTTTCCTCTGGCGCCGCCACCCCTTTCCTCTTCCTTCGCCGCCAAGAAATCGCCTCCGGCGTCTCCACCGGCGTGGCTGCTGAATCCGATGAGACGGGGATTGGTGTGTTCTCCTCCCCTATGGCCGCCAGCAGTAATAAGACATATCCATCACCACCTCCGACCCGAACTGCCCCCACCTCCATCGATCTACTCCTAGCCCCACTACCCAGCCTTCTCGGCCGGGGGCCTTTCGCCGGTGTACGGCGGAGACAACTCGGTCCCGACCGAACCCGACCTCCTATAACCCAGCCGTCCATCTCACCTGATCGGGCCGAGAATTGCATCACCATATGCCCCTCCTCCCGGACAGGCATCTCCCCCACATGGATCACCTCCTCCCTTACCGGCTCCTCCTCCGGCATCGACTCTTCCTCCTCTGGCAGCGGATCTTCCTCTCCCGCCGTATCCTCCGCCGTCTCCTCCTCTAGCTCCTCCGTAGCAGACCCGTAAGCCGAGTCCTGTACCTCCAACTCCGGCAAACATGGTCCCCAGTGCACCCCCTCGTCGCCGCTCATCTCCCCGCCGTCCATACTGCTTGAAAACGCCATGAAAGCGCAAAGGATCGCAAAACACGCCCTAAACCCTAGCAGAAGAACAGAAAGAGCTGCGTACAACTTTATTCAGTTTGAGAATTTGGTTTCACACACTTGACTTATGTGCATGTTTTTGAAATAAAAATTCAAATAATGCTTTTATTTTCATTCTTGCTGTGTATACATGCTCACGGATTTTGCTAGCTTTGTAATCCTATAGAGTAGGAAATAAATAATAGAATAATAGAATATTTTAATATTATTTTATTAAATATTCTAATTGGTAATTTATTTAGTTAGACACAAATTTGCAAGAGTTGAGGAATGTAGTAGGGGTTTGGAGAACAAGAAAATACTTTACTTAATTGAGGGGTTGAAATTTGATGAAGAATTATTCAAAATACCCAGCGACCCTCTTGTTCTCCAAGACTCACTTATGGATTGTGATTTTAGACCTCCCATGGGACATCTTTATGAGTGAAACATGAAAAGGATTGGAGACTCGCTGGGGAGGACTGCTTGGATGTCCGTACGAACACATCTGGAATCAGAAGTGGAGGCGTACCCCGGGTGTGCTTCTGGAAGGACCCGACAACACCTCTTATGTGAAGGACCAGAGTCACTATATGGTCAATAGACGCCAATCCTGACCTGAATCCAATATGTCTGGCTTCTAATCTTTTTCTTCCACTATGGATGCATCGGACATCAAGAAAGCGAATGCAAATAGAGGGGCCTACTTTAGCCAGCAAGACCACCCAACTATGACTCTCCTTATGACTCTAGAAATCCCTCACATTAAGGTAGGTATTGCAAGGACTTGGTCGGAACCCACCCCGCTCAGGCATAAACCCCTTAAGGGTTGGAGCATGCAAATTATAAACATCCCGAAGACCCTCAGTGCACCACGATCCACTATCCGTCCATGTTTCTCGCTCAAGCCCTCTCGGCACCGACACCGATGCACGAACTCCCGCCTAAATCAGTGGCACACACATGTAGCTGAATGATCAGACCATGCTCTCTTAACCCATCCATGAAAAACCCTCTAGCCATGGATCAGACTATGGTAGGAAGGGAAACCCCGCTCGTCTCTAAGAAGAAGAAGACCCAGATGGAAAAAGGGAGATACGACCAACCCTCTCATCCCATACGAGGCCCTCATTACCCGTCAAACAAGGAAAGGGGCCATAAAGTTTAGTCTTAAGGATGATAGGATACTAACTCTGGTACATGCCCCGAAGAAGAGAAACCTTCAAGACCTCATACCAAACAAGATGCACTATGCTCTAGAGCAAGTTTAGGCAAGTTTTGCGAAGTAGCCTCGTCCAGGTCAATGAACGACCCACACTATATCAGAGTTTGCATTGGGATGCATTCTCCGCCTTACTCTGTTCGGTGTAATCCCGAGGCCTTGTGTCACGCCCCAAATCCGGTTTTGACCGAACTCGAGACGTGAACTAAAACAGTAATAATATTTAAATAAAAGTAAAATTTAAAAGCTTAAAATAATAATCCGCGATTCATAAATTTGAATAAATGAGTCAACAAATCTTAAGTAAACCTTGAAGACGATAAATAAATCAAAACGATGTACGTCTCTAGACCCACTAGCCTAGGACTCTTGCCAGCTCCCAAGCTCAGATGTGTCCTACTAGCACAAACTCCGCTCAACACCTGAAAATCAACAATGTAAGGGGTGAGCTTTCGCCCAGTAGAGAAAGTAGTTAAGGTAATGAACATCGGCTCACCACCACGAGTAACCATCCAATTAGGGCATACTAGTACATCGTGACTAAATACCAAACCGGGGTTCATAGCCAATCTTACAATACTCTTAACGACGACTTTCACACAATCAACAATAACAAACGTCAAACACAATCAACACAAAAACCAACAGTGTACACGTCCCGTACCGCAATACCCGAACTCCACCGGCTGTACACAACCCAATACCATCAGTAAAAAAATCGGTAGGTCAAACATCCATCGGACTACCTCTCGATCCAGAGGAGATGCATAATGTCACAAAGACGTATAACGTCGAGAATGCCGGAAACATCCTTATGAGGACGCATTCGTCGGGACTCTCGGAAACGTCTCCAAAGGGCCCTAGATCATCGAGGCTGAAACACGGCACCCAGTGCCCATCACGACCCGTAGGCCCAACACGACCCTCAGGCCCAACCACGACCCGTAGGCCCAACCACGACCCGCAAGCCCACTATGATATGATTTGGCCCGTCGGCTCCGACCCGTCGGCCCTATGCAATATGAAATGATATGGCCCGTCGGCTACGACCCGTCGGCCCCCTATGCAACACGACCCGCAGGCCCAACACGACCCGTAGGCCCCAACCATATTATGGCCCGTTGGCCCCAAACACGACCCGTAGGCCCCAAACACGACCCGTAGGCCCAATCTCAACCGGAATACCGTCCCCAAGGAACACACAACAAAATAACAATCACGCATCGAAATGCCACATATCAAACACGGCTCACCAAGCCCAAAAGTCTTACCACAAATACACGGCACGTCGGTCTATCACTCACCCGACCATATCACAACCAAGAGTTCTCATTACAACAAACACGGCACACATGCTCGCACACAATCACAATCATGCAACACCGAGCAATAATCTTATTGAACTCTTAAGTACACTCAAACCGTCACGTACTTACCATCACTTACCGACCCCACGTTCAACGTGGTAACCCCGCCGGCTTAACCGGTATCAAATCCCCAACCGTCCCACAGTTCAACATATCAATTAACAGGAAATAACCACACAGGTCATCAGCATGCATCACTAGTTCAATCCTATCCGTTTTCATGTTCCTTATTTAATATTCGTTCAAACAACACAAGCACACTAGCAGAAGCACTCAGCAAACAATCTTACGGGCACGTCATGGCCCGAAACTACCAGCACAGCAATTCCTAAGACAGAAAACGTAAATGTTCACATTTCATACGTCTACGTTAGTGGTTTGCATCCTACGTGCCAAACTACGATCTTTCCGATTTTATTATTATTACCCAGCATGCATACTAGTAACTTTTCGTAATTAAACCGGTATTCGCTACTTTCCCTACCTCATGAAGAACCAACAGCTACGTCTCCTAGCTGATGACGTCCTGGCTAGCTTTCTCCCCGTCCAAAGTCTCCTCTTCCGTCACGCTCGTTTCCAAGGTCTAAGATTACAAGCAAACACGAATTAATGCTAATACAAGTGTGGATTAAAGAGGGAAAATACCCAAACTAATCCCAATTGCACAACTTGTCAAAATGGGCCCGGGAGGCCCAATTCGTCCGGAATCGGGAAAACGTTCCTCGGGACTCCGAAAGTTCCCCTTTTTGTTTCTAACCATCCCAATTAAGTTTACTTGTTCCAATGCACTTGACGGAAACAAATTTCGGGGTCCGAGCCTTCCCAATTTCACAATTTAAGTTTCTAATCGCTTTGCCCGAAATTCTAGGAATCACCTCCATAATTCGTTCCGGGTGTGAAAACATCGTCACGGGGGTCAATCACGACCGTCACAATTTCCAAACCACCAAAACCCGACCATGTGGGCCCCACGGCCACACATGGTCGTGTGTGGTTCAACCGGCCGGCCGGCCATGGTTCATGGGTGGTCGGACCATGGCCGGTCGTTTCCCTCACCGGTGGCCGGATTCCGGCGACCGGCCGGAGCTCCGGCGAACCTCTGGTCGCCGGAAAAACATCCCATTTCTCCAAAAGGTTCCTAACAAGCTCTACATTCTCCAAATCTCCATTCTTACGTTCCAAAACCTTAAAATTAACCTCAACATCTCCTAACGTTAACAAGTCTGACTGTAATTTCTCAAATACACTCCAACCCTCACAAATTAGTCTTCAACATAATCGCCTAAAAAAAACATTTAAAATGGCATCACTTCCCCGTGAACAAGAAGAACATTTACTGCAACATAAAAAAAAGAGAGCATTTAATGCTCATTTTCAGCAACCCAATCAAAAAGGGAATAAGCAATTTCCATTCCTATTTAATTTCCTTTGTTGACCACGCGCCACTTCGAAAACAAAGATCCTGATGTGTAGAGCACCCACAGTCGTGGGCGATAAGCTGCTGGCGAGGAGAGGTCGCCGGCAAGGAACTGGCGGGGAGCAGGCGAGGAGGAGGCGAGATGGCTGCCGGCGAGAAAGATAGACGTTGGCGAACTCGCCAGCAGATCTCGCTGGCGAGTTTGACCTGGTCTGTCTCGGGCGGCGCGCCGGCCGTTGACGACCCACTCGCTGGCAACACGTGTCCTCCTCGTTGGCAGCAACATTTATAACAATTTACACTTTCCCCCTATAAATAACACCCCCAAACACATTTTTCACACACACTCATAAATTAGTTTCTCCTTCTACTACACGTCTTAGTTTTGAATTTTAGGTATGGCTTCTTTCGATCTCAACGAGTGGGCAACCATCTATAGGGCGGTCACGGATGAAACATTGTCCCAAGAGTTCTTGGACCCGCTTTTGTCCCCCAACCTGACCGTCCAATCCTCTCCACCTTCTACCGAGCACGTCGAAGTCCGTCCGGCAAAGGCCAAAGCAAAGCGTGTCTTGTGGACCGTCGAGGAGGACTGCAGGTTAGTTAAAGCTTGGACGCACAACTCGTACGACTCAGTTCACGGCAACCAGAAGCACAACCTGAAGTACTGGGGGGCCATCGCTGAGGAACTGGCTTCTACTCGGGGGCCGGATGACCCGCTAAGGACGGCTAAGCAGTGCAAAGACCATTGGAAGCAGACAAATACCCGAGTGACGTTCTTCCAAGGGCTGTATGTGAGGAACTACAGGGACCACGGGAGCGGCCGTAATGATGTTGACGTCATGAGGTTGATCGAGGAGCGATACCTCCAGGCTTGTAACCACCCATTCACATGGAAACACTGGTGGGATCTTGTGAAAGGTGAGCAGAAGTGGAATTCAGCGTTCTTTTCCGTTGACGATCTCGTTGTACCGACACCGATTACAGCGTTCGATCTCGAAGATTCTACCGACTCGGGGAAGCGCACTTGGGAAGACACGCCGGGCGTTGAGGACAGTCAGCAGACGACGGGTGCTAATACGGAAGGTCAACCCCAGTACAAGAGGCCTATGGGCTGCAAGGCTGCCAAGGCTGCAAGGCGAGGAGGAAAGAGCTCGGCATCATCGTCTAAGGAAGCGGTTGCTGATCGTGTCGAGAGGGCCCATATAGCGGCCAAGGAAGCAAGCCAAGCCAGGACCATTGAGAAGGCTGCGCAGCTGAAGTTGATGGCATACCAGCAGTGGGTCGAAGCTAAAAAAACCGACACTTCGGGCATGGACCCCGAGCAGCTAAAGGCCCACATGACGCAGCTTAATATTTTGCGCAATCTGATGGCCCAGTGACTTGTTTTTTTTTTTCCAACTTACCGTACTTGTTTTTTTTTAGTTGTAATTCAAGATTCCTTTTTAATGAATGTTTTTTAAGTTTCATGTTTTGGTAATTGGTTTACTTTAATGGCTTGTTTGAATTTGGTCAAAAAAGATTTTTTTTTTTTTACATTATGAGGTCTCCATTATTGGGATGTGTGCCATTATTGCCACCACCACCACAAAATGACCAAAATGCCCCCTAGTGGCCGGCGGTTTTGGCCTATAAATGGCACCCTTCTCCTCCTTCATTCTTCACACCTCTTCTCCAAATCTCTCTCTATCTCCCATACTTTTGTTCTTCAATTTTTCCTCACTTTCTTCGAAGCACCAATGGCCGGTGTAGGCTCATACCCGTGGACCAACGAGGAAGAGATGGTGTTGGTCCTATGTTGGCTGCAGGACGCCCGGCCGGGCCCAAATCATAGGTATTGGCCGGAAGTGTATGCCAATTTTGTCCACAATGCTCTGGCCAATTCCCGCCGAGAACCCAGAAATAGTGTCGAGACCATTGGCAGGAACTCGCCCGGAGAATTCACCGGTATGAATTGTGCTACCGTGCAACAGTTCATAACGCCCCGCCGGGAACTTCCGAGACTCACGTTCCCTCTCAAGCAGCCGCTGCCCACTACAGTGCCCATCGCAACCATTTCATGAAGATGGGTCTGTGGGAGATCGTTCGAGACCAGTACAAATTCCTGCAATACGTTCACGAGCTGTAGATCGTGATCGTGTCATAAAATTAGATTTCGTTTAAGTATGTACTAACTTACCATCTGCGTGCTAATTATATGTATAATTATCGTTAAAGTTTGTTTTAATTATCGTATGTGTGGTATATGTATAAATATAATAAAGTTGTGGGTTTATGTTGCAAATTGTTTTTCATTTTTTTAATGTTTTTTCCTCCTTCTCGCCGGCTGCTCCTCGCCAGCAACACTTTACCCACTGCAGACGTCGCTGCCTCCTCGCTGGCGAGATAATTAAAGTATAACATTTTAAGTCATCTCGCCGGCGCCATCTCGCCGGCAGCCGGCGAGATGACTGTGGATGCTCGTAGGTGCAAGTTGCACATAATCCAGCCAAGAATCAATTGGTCCACGCGCAACACACAAGAAGGAGAGGAGAAGAGCACAACTTTGTTTGCTGCCGCCGCACCAGCCAAATAAGTTTTAAAACCTACTATTCCTTAGATAGTAATACAAGACAATAAGAGGGATAGGCTTAAGTGAATGGTTATATGGGCTTGGCACAAGGGCCCAAACCATTAGACAAATATTTTTTTTCTTTTTATTAAGATTTTTTTTAAGTCAAATATTAATGAGAATCCACCCCCCTTAAAAGAATTTCGTCCTCGAAATTTAAAACGAACGCGCTCCACTTAACCCTATCTCAGGGAACGTCTGATTAAAACTCCCAGTCCATCCTCCCTCGAGCACACGGAAAACACTTAAACCAGTTAGTCGATACCGGAAACCTCCGTCAGTAGAGACGTCACACCGACCGACGCAACTTGGTCGAGACATCCTATACCGGAACCGTTCGTCGGTATAGGTATCATACCAGAACAAAACTCACATCGCACTTAAAACGAATCCAACACTTCTCCTCAACACTCTCATCACTTAAGCCAGTATCGCGTGCATCACAAACAAAAGACGTCCACATCCCGTTACTCGGACAATCGTCAACAGACTCTAAACATGGTCACGCCCTAACCAACCACCCACGATAACACAAGTAAATAACACGCAGACTCAACCAGTTTACAAGTCGATTCACTCACAGTACCACGAAACTGAAGACACTACAAGTACCAGTCCCTCAGGCTCCGAACGGCTTGGATACCTCGCGCGCACCTCATCCACGCGCTTCCGTGTCAACTCTGCGCGGTTATTAATCGTTCACGATCACGCGACCCTTCAGTCGCTTCTCGAGCAATTCGGGACCACACTGGTCACTATCAAACCTCAAGTGTGCCCTGCTTGGGAAAATGCCCGACCTACCATCTAACGCTTCGTGCGGTGCCATACTGTTACTGGCCAAAAAGGGCTGTGGTAGTCGTACTCGACGATTTATTTCCGGATACCTCGTGAGGTACTCCCACTTCTACCATACACTGCACACAGTCGTCCAACCACAAAGTAATCAGTCATGGTGTCAAGATGCCAGAACCGCATCAAGGTTCTACCTTTAGACCTCCACGTTTCCTCACGTGTAACGAAAACCGAAGAATGCAATGCTTGTGGGTTATGGGCCCACCACGCTTCCACTGCACCACTCTGATCTCATCGTCACTCGGCCACCTCTCCTGACCGGGCTGACGGCTTACTAGAGTTGTTACGGCCCTCCGCCGCTCGGGCACTCGACTCCGATGTCCCGACTGCCGACCGTGTAAACACACTGGCCCCCGTCCTAACGCGACGGTACCTACCGATGTTCTTGATCTTATCTGCTTTATACGGTCAGCCCGTGCCTGTGGCCGGGGAAACCCTGCGGTTTTCTATCCCCCCAGTTCTCGAGTCCCGTACGGTCTCGCAACACTGCTCAGTCACTACCGATTCTTACGGGTCCTCGCGGTCTTTCTACGACCTCGTTCCACTGTTGTCGTTGTAACCACCATCTCAAAACTTCACCCGATTCAATAGGTTGAGAACTTGACTCAAACTACGGGCACGGGGCCCTCTCTCGAACTTCTTGCATCCAATCGCCTCGATGGCCACCCAAACTGGTGCAAACGGTTCACGCCGTGAATCTGACCTAGCATCTCATCTCTGATACTCCGTCCCGTTGTAGCCCGGGGACCTGCTGGTGTTGCTCCTCCTAGCCTCCCCAGTGGGAGTAACCCGGGCACTTATGCCCCAACAGCTTACCTCTCCTACCCCGAGGTGCCACGACGCAAGTAACCTCCACACGGTAACGCACACGATGGGTTTCTTACTCTTAAAGAACGACGCGCTTATCATAACAGACGTACAGTCCGAGGTGTGAAACCTCGAGCTCTAATACCAAGCTGTCACGCCCCAAATTCAGTAGAACCGAACCCGGAACGCGAACGTTTAAGACAATAAAACATTTTAAAACCTTTTAAATAAATCGCTTTAAAACCACCATTTAGTTAATCAAAATAATAATTTACAACTCAAGAGTACGTCCCAACAAGCGGACAAAATACAAGGCGTACGTCGCTAGACTCAAAAAGGAAACCCGGACTCCCGCTCCTAGCTCTTCAAGCTTCGAGAGCTCACCTAGTCCGTCCCGCGACCAGTACCTGTAGGTAAAGCAGCTAGGGGTGAGCGTTCGCTCACCACCACGAATAACAGACTGACTACGACATATTAGTAGACAATGCCGGTAACTCCAACAACAAACCCAACACCGGGGACTACTATCCCCAACTCAAGTAACCCGACTGACACACAACTGATACTTTCCCCAACAACTCAACACTCGGACACGTAATGTAGACCCGACACAACGATTACGACTTCCTCCAAGGACACGAAAGACAACCACGCAACACTCAAGATCACAAAGGATCGCACACCAAACAAGATCGCAAAGGATCGCACTCCAGCTGCTCAGTACCCCCGCCCTTTTCCCAACACGACGGTTGGATCAGGCGGCCGACCTGTCGCACTTTTCCCAACACGACGGTTGGATCAAGCTGTCGACCTGTCGCACTTTTCCCGACACCCAATCGGATCAGGCTGTCGACCTGTCACACCCCAACCCCGGGTAACCACAATCACAATCACAATCAAGGTTCAACAACAGCAACAACACCGGTTTAATACTCCACATGCACTCATGGCCACCCAAGACACCAACAGTGAAACACGGGTTCAACAACCCCACGGGCACTCATGGCCACCCAAGACACAACAATAGTAAAGTACGGTTTTAACAACCCCACGGGCAGTCATGGCCACCCAAGATACACCAACAGTAAAGTACGGGTTTATCAACCCCACGGGCACTCATGACCACCCAAGACACACCAACAGTAAAGTACGGGTTTAGCAACCCCACGGGTACTCATGGCCACCCAAGACACACCAACAGTAAAGTACGAGTTTAACAACCCCACGGGCACTCATGGCCACCCAAGACACACCAACAGTAAAGTACGGGTTTAACAACCCCACAGGCACTCATGGCCACCCAAGACACAAACTAAACAATCAACCTCCGGGCATAATCAAATGCCTCCAGTAATTCTAATATCGATAAGTTCACTGCTCCTACGACACTACTAAGTGTCACATGCATTTCTACTGTTCGATACGTTCTCGTATCATACGACACCACCCGGTGTCACCTGCCTTTCTATTGTTCGATAACTTACTTAACCCATGACACCCAAGTGTCACATGCATTTCTACTGTTAACTTTCCCTAGTCAGGGCCGAGATCCGGATACTTTTCCCTACCTCGTATGCTTTCCCCAAAAGCTCACAACCAAGCTCCGACGTGATCACGATCACTCGCCTAGCTTTCCCTTTCCTCTGTCGGTGGCACGATCTAAGAAGAATACAATTTAAAACACTTTTAAGTTCGCAGGCATAAACTGAATTTTAATACACTTGACGCCCAAATGTAACCCCGACAATGTCGATCACTCCCAAACTTCCCAATTACTCGACATTGTCGATAATGGGCCCGGAAAGGCCCAATTCGCCCGGCTCGACGAATCTGCCCGGGTTTTGAAAACACCCTTCCGGGGCTCCGAAAATTCCCGTTTTCGTTTCTACGGTCTTAGAATAATTCAAGGGTTCTAATGCAATCGACAGAATCAATTTCCGACTTCCAAGCAATTTAATTCGCGTTTAAAGTTTCTAAACCCGTCATTTACAACTTTTACAATTTACTTCCAAATTTTGACCCGGGTGTGGATTAACGACTTGGGGATCGTCCTAAACCACCCAAACACTAAATCACGAGACCCGGGCAAGTGGGCCCCACACGGCCACAACGGGAAAATTTCCTTTTCACCCAAAAACGTTCCTAACGAACCCCAAACCTCAACCATTCATCTTTAAACCCATCTTAAACAAAACCCAACCTTAATCAAACCGTTTGAACTCAAACCCTAAATTTCAAACGTATTAAAACGAGAAAAAATTGGGTTCTCACCGTAGGGAATGACGAGGGGAGTTCGAATCTTTACGAGGGCACTTTTCCCAAGAAATTACGAAACTTCACGGGCTACAAGGAAACGGCGCAATTAAGACCACTATGACGACGGCTAAGCTTTTTGGATCCAAAACGGACCTCGAACGGACCAAAACGTCGCTCGGTTGACTTTTCCAACAAAAAGTCAACCTTTCCCAATTTGGTCAGAAAGTTTCCCTGAGTCCCCCGGAACTCACTTTGGTCGATATCGGGGTCAACTTAAGTCTGGTATGACCCTCGGGGTCAAATTTAGGTTCATTTAAGTGTCTTGTCCAAAAATTTTAAATTTTCCTGTTTTTCGCCAATTTGACTGGCGTTGACCGGGAGTGGTTCTTACAATCTACCCCCCTTAAAGGAATTTCGTTCGCGAAATTTAAAACAAACGTACCCTAGGAGTCGAACAGATCGGGGTACTTCGCGCGAACCTCGTCCTTGCGCTCTCGAGTCGACTCAACCTCGTGGTGCCTCCACTGCACCCGTACTAGGCGGATAACCTTGCCACGCAGAACCTACTCCCGCGTGTCCATGATTCGAACCGGCTGCTCCTCATAGGAGACATCGTCAGCCACCTCGATATCTGCCCACTCAATGACGTGGGAGGGGTGCGCATTGTACTGCCGAAACTGGGACACGTGGAAGCGTTATGAACTCTCCCAAGTTGCGATGGTAACGCCGGACGATAGGCCATTGCTCCCACTCTGCTCAAGATCTCGAAAGGGCCAATGTACTGCGGGGCTAACTTGCCCCCGCTGCGTCTGAACCGTACCAGTCCCTTCCTCGGGCTCACCTTCAGGAACACGTGATCACCGACTGCGAACTCAAGAGGTCGACGCCGTCTGTCGGCGTAGCTCTTCTGTCGACTCTGTGCGGTCTTCAACCGCTCGCGTATCAGCGCGACCTTCTCTATCGTCTCTCGGACAAGATCTGGCCCCAGCAGACTCTTGTCCCCCACCTCTGCCCAACAAACTGGCGACCGACACGGCCTACCATACAACGCTTCAAACGATGCCATCCCAATACTGGCCTGGAAGCTGTTGTTGTAGGCGAACTCGGCTAACTGCTCACGAAAGCCATCATGACGTGCCCCCATTTCCACTGTGCAACCCGCATTGGTTGCAATAATCCAACGGGACGCTGTTGTTCGGCTCTCACCTGCTGACAAGTGAGGCACCGCGATACTAACTCTATGACCGCTCTCCACATCCCGCTCCACTAGATATGCCGCCTGATGTCGCGCTCCTCTTAGTGCTACCCACGTGCACTGTCAGACGCGAATGGTGCGACTCTCGCAGCTTGTCGCCTCCACCGTTACGCGGTATGAACAAACCTCCACGATACCGTAACTCCCAATTAGCACGACGATCCCAGCCCTCGGCGTCAACACCGTCGGTAACTCTCTCCCGGATATTCTGTCGTCTCGACATCCACCGACTATGCCTCTATCCCCCGGCCAAGCAGTGATGGCTGGGCCACCAATGAGCACATGGCCACGCCACCGGTAACCTCCTCTAGTTCAAGCCCGAACGTGCCCAGTTCCCCCATCATGTCCCATTCTCGGACGTATATGTTAGCAAGGCCCCGAACCGACTTTCTACTCAGGGTGTCGGCGACCACATTCGCCTTACCCGTATGGTAGAGTAGCTCAAGTCGTACTCCTCAAGTAGCTCCATCCATCGCCGCTGGCGCATGTTCAGGTCTCGTTGGGAAAGGATGTACTTAAGACTCTTGGGACCCGAGAACACCTGAAATCTCTCGCCATACAGATAATACCTCCATCCTTTCTGCGCGAACACTGCTGCTACTAATTCCGGGTCATGGGTAGGATAGTTGCGCTGTGCGCCTTCCACCGCCTGGAGCCATAAGCAACAACTCTACCCAACTGCATCAATACTTCCCCGGACGCGTCACAATAGACCTCATACCTGACCTCGCGCTCTGGCACTATCAACATTGGAGCGGTAGTCAGACGAGCCTTCAGCTCCGTGAATGCACGTTCACAATCCTCTGTCCACGCAAACCCGACTCCCTTGTGTTTCAAAAGAGTCATAGGCGCGGCTAGACGCGCAAAATCCTGGGCCAACCGTCGATAATATCCTGCCAGCCCTAGAAAGCTGCGGATCTCGAAGACACTCGTGGGCCCTGCCCACTTCAAAACCGCGTCTATCTTCGACGGATCGAACAGTATACCGTCACGGGGTACAATGTGACCGAGGAATTTCACCTCAGCGAGCCAGAACTGGCACTTCTCCAGGTTGGCATATAGCTGATGCGTGCGCAGTAGAGTCAGAACAATCCTCAGATGCCCCTCATGTGCCGCCTCGTTCTGCGAATAGATCAAGATGTCGTCTACGAACACCACCACAAACTGATCTAAGAACGGTTGGAAAATACTGTTCATCAGATCCATGAACGCTGCAGGGGCGTTCGTCAGTCTAAACGGCATTACCAAGAACTCGTAATGCCCATAGCGAGTCCGGAATGCAGTCTTTGCGCATCCCCCTCTCGGACTCGCAACTGGTAATATCCGGATCGCAGATCGATCTTCGAGAAGCATGTCGACCCTCTCAACTGGTCGAACAAGTCGTCAATCCTCGGCATCGGGTATCGGTTCTTCACCGTAACCCGGTTCGGCTTTCGGTAGTCGATGCACATCCGAAGCTCTCCACTCTTCTTCTTCACGAAGAGTGCTGGCGCTCCCCACGACGATGTGCTCTGCCGGATAAACCCCTTCTCCCGAAGTTCCTCGAGCTGACTCTTCAGCTCGGTCAACTCGGCTGGCGCGAACCTGTAAGGTGCCATCGATATCGCTGCCGTTCCCGACACCAGGTCAATCCCGAACTCCACCTCACGAACTGGTGGCAACCCGCTCAACTCCTCAGGGAAGACCTCGGGGAACTCGCACGCCACTCGCGATAACTCTCGGCTCTTCACGGCCGATACTTCCTTTACTGCGGACAAGCCGATAGGAGAACTCCGCTCCTACTGCCTAGAATACACGAACCTTTCGTGTTGCCTGTTGACACCGTCACTCGTCGCCAGTAACAGTCGATATTGGCTTGGCACTTCGCCGGCCAATCCTTTCTCAGGATCACATCAAAGGCTGTCATTTCGTAAGTATCCTTCCCACGGATACACGCACAAGCTCAGTCGCTGCCGAACTTCACGGAACCTCGCGGTCTCTGTAAGACCTAGCTCCGCTACCGTCGTCGTGCCTACCAACTCCGAACATACCCGAATCCTCCGGGTGAGGACTCGATCCAGCATCAGGGCTCTTGAGCCCTCTCTCGAACCTCTTGTATCGGTTCGCTTCTCTAACTACGCAGGCACGACAGACCCTAGTCAACACCACACCACCACCAACCGGCGTGTCCAGAAGCAGGGGTGGACTCAACGGCTATAAACTCAGCCCCAACATCTCAGCACAACTCGACGAAGCAAACGAGTGTGACACCCCGGTATCCAATAATACTAACGCCCAAATCAGAGACCGAACAACCCCTCCGTTAGTCACTCCAGTAAAGTCTAGCACGACCCTCACACGGTTCTCTATATATTTAGTTATAATGTTCCGCAACCCAACCAGTACTCTCCACTCGTCCCCGATCTAACCAGGGAAAACCACTACCTCAAAACCTGATACCAAAACGTCACGCTGCTCACGCTATCAGTACCTCAAATACTCGCTCACGTAAGTGAAACCTCGAACGGGGATCATATTCTCAACTCCGCAAGCCACTATTGCTCACAACCTCAATACCCTAATTACCCGATCACGTAGGGAAACCTCAAACGGGGATCATGTTCTCAACTCAGCAAACTACTATTGCTCACAACCTCAATACCCCAATTACCTGATCACGTAGGGAACCTCAAATAACCCACTCACGTGAAGGAACCTCAAACCACCCGTTCACGCGAGGGAAACTTCGAATAACCCACTCACGTGAAGGAAACCTCAAACCACCCGTTCACGCGAGGGAAACCTCGAACACCCGTTCACATAGGCGAAATCTAGTTCGTATGGCGCCGCAGCGCATCAACCTTAACCCCTCTCCGTGGTGAGACTCTCACACCGAGGCGCTGTATCACTACCGTAGGTTATTAATGAGTCTCGAACCCAAGACCTCACCCTTTAACACCGAACTTACGACCTCTACAACCAACACAACCGTGAACACAGTCACGCAAAACCCATACTCAAACTGCACAATCAAGACGGTGGAACAAAACAGGAATTACGGATCCGTGACAGACCCCGTCACGGTTGGGGTCACGGAGCCGTGACAAAGGCCCAAAACTCGCCAAAACGCGGTGCTCCGTCACGGATCCGTGACAGGGTCAGTGACGCTCGCGCAGGTCTGTTCCCCAAAAATTGTTTCAGACTCGATTTTTACCCCCTTTTAACCCCAAAAACAGTCTTAAGCGTCACACACGTTCGATCACCAATTTATCAACACACGCACAACAATTTAAAGACCAACCACAAGTCACCCAAACCTCAATCATAAGCCGACAAGGCCAACCAAAGTCAAAACACGCCCACCGGGCCAACCAATCTCAAAACACGCCCACAGGGCTAACCAACTTACACACAAGCCCACAGGGCCAACCAACTTAAACACACGCCCACAGAGCCAACCAACTTACACACACGCCCACAGGCCCAACCAACTTAAACACACGCCCACAGGGCCAACCAATTTTAAAACACGCCCACCGGGCCAACCAATTTTAAAACTTTCTCCTTTTCATTATAAAACCTCATTTTTGACATCACGTAGTTACAACCCAGTCCAGGCGTCCCCGAACTACATTGTACCCACTTGATATCAGCACCGTCGCGTTCGACTATAGGAGCGCTCCTGAGTCAAGTCGCGACAGCTTAAAAACGTTTCACGCAACAGCACACAAACAATATGCCAGTAATAACCGTACTGCACATACACACAACGATAACCAAGACTCAAGACACTACGGGTCTACACACGGTTTCCAACTTGCGTAACCCACGCACGATGGGACTTTTGATGACTCGACTCTCCCCACCTAATTGACATACAGTCCGAGGTGTAAAACCTCGAGCTCTGATACCAAGCTGTCACGCCCCAAATTCAGTAGAACCGAACCCGGAACGCGAACGGTTAAGACAATAAAACATTTTCAAACCTTTTAAATAAATCGCTTTAAAACCACCATTTAGTTAATCAAAATAATAATTTAGAACTCAAGAGTACGTCCCAACAAGTGGACAAAATACAAGGCGTACGTCGCTAGACTCAAAAAGGAAACCCGGACTCCCGCTCCTAGCTCTTCAAGCTTCGAGAGCTCACCTAGTCCGTCCCGCGACCAGTACCTGTAGGAAAAGCAGCTAGGGGTGAGCGTTCGCTCACCACCACGAATAACAGACTGACTACGACATATTAGCAGACAATGCCGGTAAAACCAACAACAAACCCAACACCGGGGACTACTATCCCCAACTCAAGTAACCCGACTGACACACAACTGATACTTTCCCCAACAACTCAACACTCTCGGACACGTAATGTAAACCCGACAGAACGATTACGACTTCCTCCAAGGACACGAAAGACAACCATGCAACACTCAAGATCACAAAGGATCGCACACCAAACAAGATCGCAAAGGATCGCACTCCAGCTGCTCAGTACCCCCGCCCTTTTCCCAACACGACGGTTGGATCAGGCGGCCGACCTGTCGCACTTTTCCCAACACGACGGTTGGATCAGGCTGTCGACCTGTCGTACTTTTCCCGACACCCAATCGGATCAGGCTGTCGACTTGTCGCACTTTTCCTAACACGACGGTTGGATTAGGCGGTCGACCTATCGCACTTTTCCCGACACGAAGTCGGATCAGGCTGTCGACCTGTCACACCCCAACCCCGGGTAACCACAATCACAAGCAAGGTTCAACAACAGCAACAAGACCAGTTTAACACTCCACATGCACTCATGGCCACCCAAGACACCAATAGTGAAACACGGGTTCAACAACCCCACGGGCACTCATGGCCACCCAAGACACACCAATAGTAAAGTACGGTTTTAACAACCCCACGGGCACTCATGGCCACCCAAGACACACCAACAGTAAAGTACGGGTTTATCAACCCCACGGGCACTCATGGCCACCCAAGACACACCAACAGTAAAGTACGGGTTTAGCAACCCCACGGGCACTCATGGCCACCCAAGACACACCAACAGTAAAGTACGAGTTTAACAACCCCACGGGCACTCATGGCCACCCAAGACACACCAACAGTAAAGTACGAGTTTAACAACCCCACGGGCACTCATGGCCACCCAAGACACACCAACAGTAAAGTACGGGTTTAACAACCCCACAGGAACTCATGGCCACCCAAGACACAAACTAAACAATCAACCTTCGGGCATAATCAAATGCCTCCAATAATTCTAATATCGATAAGTTCACTGCTCCTACGACACTACTAAGTGTCACATGCATTTCTACTATTCGATACGTTCTCGTATCATACGACACCACCCGGTGTCGCCTGCCTTTCTATTGTTCGATAACTTACTTAACACATGACACCCAAGTGTCACATGCATTTCTACTGTTAACTTTCCTTAGTCAGGGCCGAGATCCGGATACTTTTCCCTACCTCGTATGCTTTCCCCAAAAGCTCACAACCAAGCTCCGGTGTGATCACGATCACTCGCCTAGCTTTCCCTTTCCTCTGTCGGTGGCACGATCTAAGAAGAATACAATTTAAAACACTTTTAAGTTCGCAGGCATAAACTGAATTTTAATACACTTGACGCCCAAATGTAACCCCGACAATGTCGATCACTCCCAAACTTCCCAATTACTCGACATTGTCGATAATGGGCCCGGAAAGGCCTAATTCGCCCGGCTCGACGAATCTGCCCGGGTTTTGAAAACACCCTTCCGGGGCTCCGAAAATTCCCGTTTTCGTTTCTACGGTCTTAGAATAATTCAAGGGTTCCAATGCAATCGACAGAATCAATTTCCGACTTCCGAGCAATTTAATTCGCGTTTAAAGTTTCTAAACCCGTCATTTACAACTTTTACAATTTACTTCCAAATTTTGACCCGGGTGTGGATTAACGACTTGGGGATCGTCCTAAACCACCCGAACACTAAAACACGAGACCCGGGCAAGTGGGCCCCACACGGCCACAATGGGAATATTTCCTTTTCACCCCAAAACGTTCCTAACGAACCCCAAACCTCAACCATTCATCTTTAAACCCATCTTAAACAAAACCCAACCTTAATCAAACCGTTTAAACTCAAACCCTGAATTTCAAACGTATTAAAACGAGAAAAAATTGGGTTCTCACCGTAGGGAATGACGAGGGGAGTTCGAATCTTTAATCGTTGAGTCGATCGGTCGGTCGGATCGTCGGGAAATCACCAAAAACCCAACCTTCTTCTTCCTTTCTCTCTCTTCTTTTCTCTCTCTTCTCTCTCCTAAATTCTGAAATGGCCGAGACCTACACAAGTCTTCCTTTTGTTTTTGTTCAAAAACACACTTTTACCATATTTACAAAACTAACACCACCTTTCCATTTCTTTGTTTTGTTCAATGTTACCTAACACCACCACATTGGTGACATGTGGCAAGTGGGTCCCACCCTTTTGGAAAATATGTTCTAGATATTTTTCAATCAGATTCACGAAATTCGGCCGTCTCGGGCCCCGAACGGGCACTTTTCCCAAGAAATTACGAAACTTCACGGGCTACAAGGAAACGGCTCAATTAAGACCACTGTGACGAATGCTAAGCTTTTTGGATCCAAAACCGACCAAAACGTCGCTCGGTTGACTTTTCCAGCAAAAAGTCAACCTTTCCCAATTTGGTCAGAAAGTTGCCCTGAGTCTCCCGGAACTCTCTTTGGTCGATATCGGGGCCAACTTAAGTCGGGTATGGCCCTCGGGGTCAAATTTAGGTTCATTTAAGTGTCTTGTCCAAATTTTTTAAATTTTCCTGTTTTTCGCCGATTTGACTGGCGTTGACCGGGAGTGGTTCTTACAGTTATATTATCCCATCTTTAGGAGGATGCCCCATCTTTTTCTTCCCTGGTATAACCGAGCCTGCTGTTATAGGGTCGAGAGTTTCACGCCTATAGGCTAGAACGTATTCTCTCCCTTCTATTTCTTTATATCATTATTTTCAGGTTGTCTATATAAGGCTCTACTTGTAATTTGGATTTCTCGTATCAATAAAAGTTTCCTCGTTGCGGTACAAAATCCAATTAAACCTACACAAATATTTATATTTAATTTAATTATTCACCAATTAAAAAATACCCCTAAAAGTAAAAGAAGTATTGTGCCTTTAGGGTTCTTCTTGCTCTCCTTGCGTCGTCGCTCTTGTTCTCCTCCTCCAATGGTTGTCATGGCTCTCATCCTCTTCGATCTCTTGTTGTTGTTGTCAACCACCAACCCTATGGTGCCTCGTGTCCATGTCCCACAATTGGTACCGCTTCCATGTCCTACCACATATTTGATCAAACTTGTGCGGGGAGAAAAAATCACATGGTCTTTAAGGTTCTCTCCCCATCGCCAGATCCGTTGCCGCCGTCAGCAGTGCCACCACCTCCGTTGTCAAATCCACAACACTACTGCCTCCGCCCCCTTCGTCGTATCCGCCTCGACCTTATTCACCATCTCTGCTGCTACCTCTGCCTCCATCTCTGCTGTCTCCTTCTCTACCTCTGATGCCGTTCACATTCTTTGTCGCATCCGCTACCTCCTACCTCTTTGCCACCACCGCTTCCATCGTCGCCTCTGATTCCAACCCATTGGAGGCATGACCCAAGATCCGACAATCAACTTGAAACGCCCTTAGTGGAGCCCAACCTACCTCCACATCCGTGTAATATTGGTGTTCCCGATCAATGGAACCCTACCCATAGAGGCTGATCCACCACCATGAGCGGGGTTTTTCGAACCGACCAATGAAGGGATGGAGGAATAAGGAAACAACCGACCACCACGGGTGATGGCTCTAATGTTGCGGAGCCCCACTAGTATACCTCACCTCTAGGGCAGGATGAAGAAGCCCCGCTGGTATCCATCCCTTCCGGAGTCGAAGGACTCTAGCATCACTGCCCACCAGATGAAGGAGCCCCGCTGGTACTTCTCTCCCCGAGGTCAAATAGATCTGACACCGCCACCCAAGGAAGTCTATATTACATAGACGATGCCAAAGAAGTTGGTTCTAATGGGGAAATAGCAAAGCACATTGAGCTGCCTCGGTGGTCGCCATGAGCCATTAAGGGCATTTCGGGGTGCTATGAGGAGCCATACCCAGGCCTTTGCGGAATAGTTACCTTTTGATACCTAGCCTCCTCCTTTCCCTAGCATAATCCTTGTACATCTATTGCGATATAAGAGGATCATTCAAATCGAGATAGGGAGAGTTTTATGGATCCACAACTCTAAGCATAGTTCGAATAGGGAACCACCCCTAGCCTCTCCTTGGGTACCATTGGTCATTTAGTTATAGGATCAGTGTTTCGCCATCACTGAAATTGTATCTCATCTTATTAGTTTATTACCACTTTTATACTGTCTTTGTGACCTTTCTATTTCTATATCAATAAAAGTTCATCCGTGTGCAAAAAAAAGCATCCCCCTAAAATTAAATCTAAAAAAATTAAAAATTGAAAAATAATATTTTGACGATTTAAAATTAATATTATAAATATTTTAGACATATAATTATATATTTTTTTGATCAGCAATGCAGTATATATAAACCAGTCTTTCAGAGAATGAAAGACGAGCAACAAGGGTTCCCATATAGAACAAAGCACCGAACTAGCTTCGACCTTCACAAAAAAACACCCGAGGACTTAATAGATCTCAACATTAAACCAAGGAAGGGACCCTAAAAGGATCAAACAAGTACACGGAAGAGCATTCCTATGATAGGAACCTCAGCAACTCAACAAGGGCGCAAACCTGACAACCAAGGTCAACTTACTAG
The DNA here is from genome assembly GCA_963921825.1 of Erodium maritimum. Lineage (NCBI taxonomy): Eukaryota > Viridiplantae > Streptophyta > Magnoliopsida > Geraniales > Geraniaceae > Erodium > Erodium maritimum. The sequence continues at coordinate 37,069,842 of OY997592.1, read as the reverse complement.
ATTTTACAAACATGAAGCCCAAAACAAAAACAAAAGATCTAAAACCCTAATATACAACCATAAAGAACAAAATATTAATGGTTATTTACGATTTGGTACCCACATGTTTCGTCCACGAACGATATGCCTTATGTTTCAAATGACCAATTTGGTACCCAAATGATTTGTCCACGGACGGAAGTAGCATATTCTGTTAGAAAACTAATGAAATATTCCTCTAAATTAGACATGTGCAGTTAAGTGGGGTGTAAAATGACGATTTTACCCTTTTTTTTATTTTAAGCTTATAAATTTGAGCGACAAAATTACCATTATACCTTTAGTTATAATACAATAAAAAAAATTAATTTAAAAATTTTAAAAAATAAAAATAATTTTTTTTTAAATATTAAAAAAATTTTAAATATTAAAAAAATTTAAAATAATAATAAAAAAAATTAAATACAAAAAATTAAATATTTAAAAAAATATTAAAATATTAAAATAAAAATAAATATTAAAATATTTAAAAATAAAATATTAAAAAAATTTAATGATACAAAAAGTTTAAAATTAAATATTAAAATAAAATATTAAAAAATATTTTTTTTAAATATATTAAAAGAAATTGAAAATTAAAATGTTAAAAATAATAAAATATTAAAAATTAAAATAAAAATATTAAAATAAAAAATAAAGTATTTAAATATTTAAAAACTAAAAATTAAAAAAAAAGTAATTAAATAGTTAAAATAAATAAATAAATAAAAAATATGTAATAAATTAAATAAAGTCAAAAGTCAATATAAGGGTAAAATGGACATTTTACATTAAAGTCAAAAGTCAACTAAATTAATATAAGGGTAAAATGGTCATTTCACATTTTTCTGTTAGTTTTTTAACCCCATTAACTCAAATCATTCACGGACAAATCATTTGGGTAACAAATTGGTCATTTGAAACATAAGGGTACCATATCGTTCGTGGACGAAACATTTGGGGTACCAAATCGTAAATAACCCAAATATTTAAATGTTCCAAAGGTCTAAAAACTGAAATTTATCTACCATGAAGCACAAGAAAACCCGTAAGAATGGAACCGTAGTAATCCAACCTACCGTCCAATCCAGCGTTAGAGACATCCTCAAACATTCAGACGAAGAGTCGGCCCAACCAATGGACTCACAGCAACTCCGACCAAGGGAGGTGTCACCGGTGGCCAACACCATGAAATCTGGTGACCTGGCCTCCCTGGATCCCGAGACAACAACAGACTGAGCTCCACCACGGACTCCAGACGGAGCCACCACCAAGCCGCATGCGAACTCCGAGTTCCACTACCATGCAACAGGGATGTTTGGCCGAAGTGGCAGAGACACGCCATAATTGGGGAAAACGACGTCGGAGCTGCTGAGAACAAGACCGGATCCGAACGAGGGAGGTGTCACCGGTGGAAAACACCAAATAATCCGGTGACCTGGGCTCCCTAAAATCTGAGACAACAACACAATGAGTTCCACCCTGGACTCCAAACAAAGCCACCACCAAGCCGTAGGCGAACTCCGAGCTACACCACCATGGAACATGGAGGTGTGGTCGGAGCGGTAAAGACACGTCGGACTTGGAGAAAACGACGCCAGAGCTGTTGAGAGCAGGACCAGATCTTGGTCGCCGGACACTGAAAGCGAGGTACTGCATCCTGACCCGAGCCTAGAGAGTAAGCTGTGCAAACAAGCCGGAGAGACAAAACAAGTAGGTAAGAACGCCTAACTCCGGTCCGGAACCGACTATGAGCCGAGCAGATTAGATCTAGATGAACATCCAGATCTGAGGCCCTGAAGCTGAAGCTGCGAACGAGCACCCATGGAAAAGAACTGGTGACGAGCCGACGAGAAGGATGAGCTAGCACAAACACCAATGAAACCCGTTGATTAGAGAAATGGACGTGAAAGGTGAGGAGAAGGGGAGTAGAAAGAAGAGGAAGGAGAGGGAAGGTTAACGAAAAAGGGAGGGACCTTCGCCAGCAACAGCCACGGTCGTGGCCGTCACCGGCGAGGGAGAAGGGAGACGATAGGGATGAAGCCCTAGGGTTAGGAGGAGAAGAAACACAACAACAAAAAAAGATTGCTTTTTAGTATCTTTTGTCCCCTATATAATTATATATTTAAGATACTATTTTTACAAAAGTTAAATTACTGTTATTTATTTTGAATGAATTAAAGAATAAAAGATGAAATAAAAAAAATAAAACAAATTATGTCAAATGAATAAAAAGGAACAGAAAATAAATAAAATAAAGAACACATAACGGGCTCTCATTGATGCGTCTGGAATCCAGGATATGATCCTTGCGTTTATCTGAGAGGAACTGAACCTCACGATTCTGGTTCCCGAACCCTATCATAGGATTCGATTGCTATAGATCCTACCTTCTACAACATTTGGATCTCGAATCCCGAGTCCTAAGAGGATTTGAAATCACCAAAAGAACAGGCTGTAGGTACTCTTAACCTCCTTTCGAGCACGTGTCATGTGTTCCCATAATGATATATTTTTTTGAAATCCAAATCAAGGTATCTATAAGAAAATTAGCTACATGATAAAAACAAGTTGAGTAAAATGACAAAAATAAAATATACAATAGAAAGATTAATTGTTTAAATGATCAAGTTCAATTATTGCCGTTAATATAAAGTTGGTAGAGCCTTGGCTCGATTGGAGGTGGGATCCGGGAAAAGGGCTAGTCGTGGTGGACGATGGTATTGGAGGTGGTCGGAGCCTTGGCTTGGTTCGTACTATGGGTGTTGATTAGGAAAGGTTAGAAGGGAAGAAGCTTCATCCTATATGAGTCTTCGTTTTGAATTTTATAGTTAGTCTTAGTGCCCGTAGACCAATTGTAAATGTCCAAATATAAAAATCATCGTTAGCAATAAAATTAAAGCGGCTTTATATTACTTATGTGTTGGAGTAATATATCGATGTGTGTTCTGATCTATGCCCACCATGCGAATAGAACCATAGATCGAGATAGATCACACTCGATGGGTCCGTAGTCAACAAAGTTTCACTAAAAACGACTAGTATGAAATATGACTCTTGATGGCTTACGTTCTATTGGCCATTGGAATACGTTCCGGAGTGTGATCATAGATATCATGAGGGACATGATATTGGACGACCCGACCTAAATATGTTCCATTGATCCAGTTATGAACATATTCAGAGTCGTAACTTGTCATGTATCCTTAGAACGAGGAGTCTCTATGATTGATATGCAGTAAACAACTGAGTTTGACCTGAGCCTAACGTTGCGCCTTGACTGGGCTTCCATAACGGCCAGGATTTGCTTGAGGACTGACTGCATGAGTGACACGAGAGACGACTAAGGGATTTATCCCTCATACGTATGAGAAAGATATCGGTTCTCGATCGCTTGATCGAGAGTGACTGAAAGAAAAGCATGGCCATGCACATGATACAGGGTATCATATATTCAATCATCTCACATATCAAGGAACAGTGATTGAGAATAATAATGATGACGGCTCTATGCCTTATCTCAATCAAGATATCGGATATAAAAGGATAATGACAAGGACGACGGAAAGGTTAGAATCGACATGGTCGATTCGTTATGCAGTGTCAGACTATACTAAAGTCTCGTTGGTTGCCACTTTTATAAGATCAATTAAAATGAGATTTTACGTTGATCTATTGACATGCATAAACCTAAGGGTCACACCGGAGGATGAAACTCATTTACACATTTATGGAGAATGGCCAACCGGGAAATTTACATGGGACATGAACAAAACTAGGTTTTGGGTCATGTGCCCGTAAGTAAATAGGACTTTACGGATCGAGACAAGACTTGGAGTCTTGGGAACCATCGTGTCGGATAATGTTGGAAATAACCTGTGTGGAAGGCTTGGGAGGCGATGAGTGCATCACAGGTTCTCGTTGCAATGACCATGGGCCTTCTCCCGCGAGGCCCATGGATGGCCCATGTCACCCAAGGCCCATGGATATAATTAATTAAGGTCTTGATTAATAATGGAAGACATGGATTAAAGTGTTTGTGATTCATCACATAACCACATCATGTCCACCCATACTTAGCACCATATTTATCCTATTTACACCATGCTTCTCTACACCATACTTGTCTTTTATTGTTAATTTATTATGTTGATGAAAGACATGCTTTAAGTCATCTTATACAACATAACAAACACAAGACAATAAGAAGACATGGTGTTTTCTACATTTTGGTGTTCTTGAGTTCTAATTAGAAGAACTACGTGGCTTTGATTCCCGAGTGGATACGTAGGCGTCTTGGAGACTCAAGCCCATCATCTTTTCTTTGCTGTTCTCTTCTCTTCTTGTGTTCTTGAATAAAGAGTAAGAATTGATGATTTCATTTTGTTTTGTGAATCTAATCGTGGTAGTTTTTCCTTGCATGGTCTCGGATTTATTTGCTTCCGATGCGAGTATACGTTCATACCCTCCACCGAGAACCAACAGGAAGACGTTCAGTTGCCACAAAATACGAATGAGAGTGGGATGTTTTTAGGTTTGTGGAGTTTTAGGTAAATACAGATTTAAACTGAGTGGCATAGGTGGTGAATGGCACAAAGCTGGGTGATCACCTTTTGTTCGTCGATCAAGCCTTGGTGCAACTGAAAGGATCACAGACAAAGCTTTTGATTTAAGCGACATATTGTAGAGGAAGAAGGTAGAGGGAAAAAAATGGAAGGGTCCTTATGTCCATATCAAGGTAGATGAGGTGTTTGACAGAGAAGACCAATCCTACTGTAATTGATAAAACCAGGTTGATGTGATCTGGTTGCCTTATGACTTTATTTATATTGATAAGGCAAGTACACCAACAACTACCCATATATTTAGCTACTGAAACGACATAAGTAGATTACTTAAAATTGAATGAAAGGCAACTAAAACAACAATAGCTAGAAAAAGCCCAAAAACCTTTAGTTGCTGCATAACTATCAAAGGACAAGATTAACCTAACAGGTTAAACCATCAATCTCCCCCTTAATCTTATACTTAAGCCATGACATCCATCATAATCAACTTCTTTCTCATTTCATGAAACTTACACCGCCCCAATGGTTTTGTCAGAATGTGAGCTCTCTGATTATCCGAGGTTACATGATCTACCTCAACCTTTCCAGTCTCGACACATTCACGTATAAAATGGTACCTTATGTCAATATGCTTGCTTCAGTCATGATATATTGGATTTTTGCTTAATAAAATGGTTGATTTATTACCAACTTTCAGGCTTACTTTTTCCGGTTTCTTCCTTATGAGATCACCCATCAGCCGAGACAACCGTAAACCTTGACATGCCATGGTGGTTGCTGCAATATATTCCGCCTCATAAGACGATAACGCCACAATTTTCTGCTTCTGAGAAGTCCAAGCAATTGGACTGGAACCAAGAAAGAAGACATTTCCTGTGGTATTTTTACGATCATCAACATCCCTCCTAGATTACTATCATTGTATCCAACCAACTTTGGTTCTATGTTTGTTCTTTTATAACATAACACAAAGTTTAATGAACCTTTCACATACCTTATGATATGTTTAACTGCTGCCAGGTGCTGAGTAGTTGGATATTCCATGAATGGGCTAACAATGCCAATTGAATGTGCAATATCAAGTCTCGTATTAACCAAGTATCTCAAGCTTCTAACAATTCTCCTGCACTTTATGACATCCACGGCAACTCCAAGACCCCTTTTGCTCAACTTCATTTTGTTTTCCATGGGAGTTAGGCATTCATTATATTCTTCTAGTCTTGAGAACTTTAAAAGCTTTGATGCATAACCTGATTGGCATAGTTAAATTGCAGTACTAGCTTGTTTAACTTCAATGCCTATATAATATGTTAGCAAACCCATATCACTCATGAAAAAATTATCCTTCATCTGAGTCTTAAATTTATCAATTTCACTTACCTTTGACCCGGTAATGATTAGATCGTCCATGTAAACTCCAATCATCAGAAGAGAGTCATCTTCAGGCTTTGTGTATGCAGCATGTTCAAGTTGGCTTTTATTAAAACCAAATGATCTCAAGGTCTGGTCTAGTTTTGCATTCCAAGCTCTCGGTGCTTCTCGCAAGCCATACAGGGCCTTTTTCAGCTTCAACAAATAATACAGATTAGATTTATTTATGAAACCAAAAGGTTGTGATACATATACCTCTTCGGTGAGCTCTCCATTTAAAAAGGTAGATTTTACGTTCATATGATGGACTTCCCACCCATTATGACCTGCAATGGCTAGAAGTAGCCTTATAGTCTCTAAACGAGCCTCGAGAGCAAAAACATCTTCAAATTCTACTCCTTCCCTTTGAGTGTACCCCCTTGCCACCAATATAGCTTTGTGTTTTACGACATTTCCCACTGAGTCTCTTTTAACTTTAAATACCCACTTTAGATCAATCTACTTCTGTCCTGCGGGCAACTGAGACAACTCTCAGGTATTATTTTCATCGATGGATGCCATTTCTTCTTCCTTAGCCTTCTTCCATCTTCCATCTTTCATAGCTTCTTGTGGAGTGGCGGGCTCTTCTGCTGATAGAAAGCAAAAAACAGAGTATACAGTTTCAATTTGAGTGGTTGGTTCATAAATTTCACGTAAGGACCTTTCTTTGTGTGGTCCATCTGTTGGTGAAATACATAATGATTTGTCTTCACTTGATGAATCATGAACTGGTGATTGTACGAGTGGACTTTCAACAACACTACTCTTATGAGGTGCTTCAGAAAAGGCTTTGTGTTTTCAACAAAATCAGTCATTACAACATCACCCTCCCAATTTACATGAAATGCATCACTTAACTTAGGTTCCTTTTTCCAATCCCATCTCTCCCTTTCTTTGAATATGGCATCTCGACTTACAACCAATTTTTGTGTGCTTGGATTGTAAAATCGATAAGCTTTAGAGCTTTTCTCACATCCAACAAAAATTACAGTGTAACTTCTATCATCAATCTTTTTTAAACACCAAGTTGTTACCTTTAAGTGTGAAATACATCCGAAGACACGTAGATGATGAATCCTAGGCTTTCTTCCGTACCAAGCCTCATATGGTGTCATGCCATACACATTTAAAAGGTAAACTGAGGTTGTCACAGCTTCTCCTTAAAACTTACAAGGCATTTGTTTTTCCTTAATTATAGATCTTGATGTTCTAATAATAGTTTGATTTCTTCTTTCGGCCACTCCATTCTGTTGTGGTGAATATGGAGCTGATAAGAACCATTGGACTCCTTGCTCATCACAAAAGAAATTAAATTCATTGGACACAAATTCTCCTCCACGATCAATACACATTGCTTTTAACTTTCTTTCACTTTCAACTTCTACCTTAACTTTGATGTTTCTGAATGCCGAAAATGCCATATCATTGCTCTTCAACAACATAAAACGGGAAAATTCGTCAACAATCATGAAAAAATATTTGTTACCTGGAGGTGTTTTCGGGCTTATAGGACTACATAAGTCAGCGCGAACCAATTCAAGGGGCTTTGAGGCTCGTTATGTTGAGTGTTTTGGGAATGATTTTCTCTTTTTCTTCCCTATGAGACATGCCTCACATAATTGCTCTGGATGTTATTTTTGGCAAACCTTCAACTAGTTCAAGGTTTGACATGATCTCCAGAGATTGAAAATTTGGGTGCCCAAGTCTGGATTCTAACTTGGATAATAAACAGATAAGGGCAACACTTTTCATCTTAATTGTATATAGCCTGTTCTTCGAACTTTTCACCTTGGCCATCAACTTATGTCTACGGTAAAAACACTTAACCAACCATTTTCAAATGTTATCCTGCACCCGGATTCATCAAGTTGGCCAAGACTTATAATATTACTCTTTAATTTTGGAATGAAATACACACCTGAGAGGGCTTTATGCTCCTGATTTTGACCTTCCCATAGAATTGTGCCCGACCCTTTGATGGTAACAACTGAACCATCTCCAAATATGACATTCCCTGATATTGTTTTATCCAAAACTGGCAAAGACCTCTTGGCTTCCGATCATATGATTAATCACCCCGGTATCTAAATACCATGTGTCACTACACATCCTCTTCCCATCTCAAGCTCTGGTTTCACATTATTTTCATTTAGCATAAAATTTTTAGTTCTTTCGGATTCAAGAACTTCATTAGTTACGGACATGAGGAATGTGGGTTCATCATCATCATATTGTTTAGCAAAGTTTGTCTCTTCTTTCTCTATCTTACTATACTCATAAGCAAAATGTACATAGTCAGACCATTTATAACACTTGATTTTAGACTTATCAAACCTGCGTTAGAGTCTATTATCATTCTCATGGCATCGTCTGTAGCCTCTCCCTTTCTATTTGTTCTAGCTGATCGAGCTTCCCATTTTGCTTGTGTGAGTAGCAGCTGCTCGCCCTCTCTTTCTTTCTCTTGCATTCTTCCTTTCATTGTAGCTTCATAAGCCCGTAGACGTCCAATCGCCTCTGCACATGTCATCGTTGACATATCTCCCATTGTTGTATGGTACCAACAATAGGAAGAAAAGAGTTTGTGACTGAACGAAATAACTTCTCCACCCACTACATCATCAGGCATCTCACTCCCGAGAGCACGTATTTCGTTCACGGTATTTGTTAATCTCATTGAAAAATCATTAATCGAATTAGTATCTCCCATGACTAACCGTCAAAGTCACGCTTCAAGACCAAGACATTGGCCTTCTTCACCCGTTCTTCTCCAACACGCATCTCCTTAAGCGCGTCCCAGGCCTCTTTCACTGTTTTCTTCTCTGTAATCGACATCATGACAACATCTGGAATTGCTGGCAAAATTGCAGCAAATGCCCCTTGGTCTTTCTCTTTGTTCACAGGTGTGTTGCCTTTTATCGCAACCTATACTCCGAGTGCTTTCATCATAATCTTCATTTTGACTGCCCAAACTCCATAGTTTTTTTTTATAAGCTCGAAAATTTATTAATAAGACCAATTCTAAAACGAACCGGAATAACCTGATTCAAGAAAAATAAAGGTAAGAGGCAACGATTACAAAGGAGCTCTCTAATAGAGCTGAGGGGCCTAACCCCGAAAACAAGAGGAGTTAAGTCCTCAAAAACCAAGCAGGAAGTAAACAGAATCAACCCTCATCTTCACCCTCCGAAGTGAGATTCAGATCGTCGAAAGCCTTCTAAGCAGGTTGTCCTAGTAGAGCGTTTCGAGCGTCAACGACCTGCTTCTAAACATCAATAGGAATAATGTGCCTTTCACGACTCAGAGATCGATTTCTTGGTTTACACAATATAATATAGTAATCCGAAAAGTGCTTAATTAGGAGGCATACTCTTCCGTTTACAGTCCTCGTCTCATCTGCGTCCTCGAGCTCCCTTCACCACATGTCTCTGCCATTTGATGCAATCGGGCTCTGATACCAATTGACAGAGAAGAACAATCTTATTGTAATTGATAAAACCAGATTGATGTGATTTGGTTGCCCTATGGCTTTATTTATATTGATAAGGCAAGTACACCAACCGTTACCCATATATTTAGCTACTGAAATGACATGGGTAAATTATCTAAAAATGAATGAAAGGCAACTAAAATGACAGTAGCTAAAACAAAGCCCAAAAATCTTTAGTGGCTGCATAATTAACAAAGGACAAGATTAACCTGACATCAGTGTTAGCAAATGAGGTTTACTGACATTACAGATGGTACCTGAATTGAAGAGGAACATGAACGTTAGGGGGTTGTTGATATGGTAATTTGACCTTTGGGGAATAGAGTGGTCATGGTTACTTGGCAGAAGAAGGAGTTTGAGGAGAGGATGTTGGAACATAGGTGGAGATGGCTGGCTCCATGGTTAGATAAGGAGGAGTTATTATCTAAACAAGGAGTATAACGGTGGATGAAAGTACAAGCTTAGAGTAAGGAGAGCTTTCGGTTGTTGATGGTAGTACTGATAGTCCAAGAGTGGACTTGAGGCAAAATAGGGATTCGTAGACCATAAAGTCTCAATTTCTTATGTGTGCAAATACTCAAATGTGGGATCAGGTCTCTAGGAGTGTTGGTGTAGATGGCAAGGACTGTGTTGTTCCTGTCTTGTAGCCAACTTTGTCTCAAGTAGACAAGTAGAAAGCATTGAGTTAAAAATTGGGTTGGGGTGGGAGGTAGTGATACCTCTCAATCTCGAACCTAATGAGCCTGACTCCGGATTTACAGGATCATGTTCATATTTGAGTGGCAAAGGTTTCGTGGCAGATCATATTGATTCATTCTTTTTCAGAATGGAGTCGACTTCTGTCAGTATGCTCCAGATTAGACTTAGAGATGGCGATTTTCTTCCTTCTTTTCGGTTGCTTTCCCATTTTGATGTTAGTCTTTCTTTTCAATATTATGATTTTTCTCTTGTGGATAATGCTTGGTTATGTGGGGAAGGAGTCCCAAATTTCCTCTTAAATGGATATGAACTGCTTGCACTCGGGATACAAAAAATGAGCTCTTGGTCATTTGGTGAAAGCTTCTAATCCCTCAGTTTTTTTACAAGAATCCAAGTTGGTAAAAATTCCTCCTACACTTTCTAAGGAGTTCTTGCTTCCAAGAAGGTTGGGAGTTCATCTTCTCTCGATACGCTGGAGCTTCAGGTGGACTGATATGAATCTGGGATTCTAATGCCTTCCAACTGGCATCCTCCAAAATCGAGCCAAATTTCATCCTTCTAACTTAGGAAACTCGGTGACCACAGATCATTGGTTTCGATTATCAACGTTTATGCACCTTGCCATCCACCTGAGAAACGTCAATTATGGGCTCAACTAGAAGAAGTCACAACACAAATTTATAATCCTTTCTTTCTTGCATGTGACTTCCATTCAGTCCTTCACTCTTCTGAAAGATCATCTGAATGCTCCTCCTTTTGTTCTCATTGACCCAGATAGTAATCCCTCGTCTTGCTGGAAAAAAAATTCACTTGGTTCGGGACGGGGTAAAAGGCTAGTTGTCTAGACAAGTTCCTCCTTTCATAAAGCTTTGTAGCCCTTTTCCCTTCTTTATTGGTTGAATGCTTCGACATATTTTTATCCGATCACAAGCCAATCCTACTAAAACAAAAATCAGTCGATTGGGGCCCAGATCTTGCAAGTTCTTTAATGTCTGGCTAAAGCATCTCGAGTTCTTACCAACGGTATAATTATTATAGAGCTCTTACCAGCCACAAGGAGACACCCATTTCAAGTTTTGGTGCAAACTAAAACTCTTGCGCCAATACCTGAATTAGTGGAATCATCTGATTTATAGAAACATCAATTTTAGCATTGTGGATACAACTTGGGAAATCACTGATTTGGACGAGATCATGTCGTCCAGGCCTCTGGTTCCTCAAGAGGTAGCTCTCAGCTCTAAGCTTCAAGCCGCTCTTATAAGGCTATTTAAACATCAAACTAAGTTGTGGCAGCAAAAATCAAGGGCTATCTGACTTTTCTTCTGGGGATTCAAACTCTTCCTTTTTTTCACCAGTTTACAAATCGAAAAGAGTTTAAGAATACAATTCACTCCCTCAGCTCAGAACTTGGAGATATCTCAGACCTAACCGAGGTAAAAGCTTTCTCCTCTTATTTTAAAGCCCAGTTCACTGATAGCCTTTCCAAGCATCTGAGCCTCCCTCAGCTAAACTTTAAGAGAATCTACCAAGCTCAAGGCGACCTGCTTGTGGCCCCTTTCTTAGAAGAGGAAATTCTGGATAGTGTCATCAGTCTAAATGGAGACAAAGCCTAGAGGCCCGATAGATCTCGATGAAATTCTTCCAAAAGGTCTGGAATATTGTAATACCGGATGTTCTGAACTTCTTCTCGGAGTTCCACCGATCTGGAAAAATAGGCAAAGGCTTCAGTGCATCCTTTATAACCCTCATCCCAAGATTCCCTCCTCGTTCTCTTTGGATCGCTACCGGCCGATTAGTCTCCTCACAACCCCTTATAAAATGATTTCCAAGCTCCTTGTGCCCAGACTCAAGCCTCTCGTCCCAAGCTAACATCTACATGGAAACCGATTATCTCCAGGTTCCAATAAGCTACTGAGCTCTATTAAGAAAAGCACTTGTCTTTAGAAGGCCGATAGACCCTTATTTGTTCCACCCTCAGCTCAATCCCTGTTTTCTTCATGTCCCTATTTAAAGTTCCAGTTAAGGTGGTTAACAAATTAGAGGCAATGGAGAAAGCCTTTTTTTGGGGTGCTAAACTCGATCGCCGGCCCTTTTGCAAAGTTGTCTGGGAAAGATTTATGCAACCTAAGCTATTAGGGGGTTTAGCCATCCGATGCCTTTCAGATTTTAACTTTGCCCTGCTCTCCAAATAGATCTGACGCTTTGCCTCCGAGTCGGATATCGTATGTAAGAAGGTCCTCTATTCAATTTATGGTTGGTCAGAGTAGTCTTGGGACCTCTCAGTCGTTACCTTCTTCTATTATTCGAGCAACATCTCCAATATTTTTAGTCTATTTCTCTACTCAAGAATCGCTAGCTTGTTTGGGCCTAATGGAATTAGATGGGAATTGGCCTCGGGATCTATAATCCTTTTTTGGACAGACTGTTAGACAGACACGAAACCTCTTGCTTCTCTCCACCGTCGTTTATACCTTATCGCAGAAAACAGAGAAGCTACAGTCGCCAACAACTGGCATACCAATAACTAGAATCCTCGTTTTAGAAGAAGAACAATGCTGGTTTATGAGTACGAACTATGATACCTATTTCTGAACCAACTTTGACTTTTCCATCCCTCAGCATTTCCTGATCAGGTTCGATGGGTACAGAACTCAAAACCTTCTTGGTTAAGGTCTGTTATGAGGCAATTAGATTGAGTGTGTCCGACCCCAAGCTTGATTAGGCATTGTACCTCTGTAAATCTAAGATCTCCCCCTAGAAAATCACCCTCTTCAGCTGGTTGGTAGCACTTCTTGGAGGAAAGAGGTATGCGCATCCCCTTATCTGTAGCTATGTGCCACTTCTGTGCCTCGAGTTTTGAAGATGTCATCCATATCCATTTACTTTTCCTGCGCTCTTTTGGCTTTTGGGGTCAGTTGTTTAGATGTAGAATATCATATGTTGTCTCCCTGCCTCCCTTTTGGACCTAATCAACCAATGGATCGATTTGTTACCCAAACGATCTCTCAATAGCTTTTGGTCAAAGATTATTTTCCTGGGCTTTTGGTTTCTTTAGATTTCCAGGAATGCAACTGTTTTTTTTTCAATTCCATCGAAGGGGTCGAGTCTATTCTCACAAGAATCCAACTATACAACTTCTCTCTACTGTCTCTAAACCAATCCAACATCTCGGAAGCAAATGTAGCATATTGGAAGAGGTCCCAAATCAAACTTCTAAGATCCATCACGACTCCATAAGCTTGAAGGTGTTCTCCTGCTTTGTTTCGTTTTCTTGTATTCGGTTTAAGAATTATCTTCTTATTTTCGATTTCAATAAGATCGTTATTTTTTACTGATAAAAGAAATATACCTCATATCATATAAAATTATATCAACAGTTGAAGGAGCATAATGACTATTCTGAGTAGGGGTGGGCATGGTCGGTTAAACCGACCATGAGCCCAACTTTGACCCCACACGGCAGAGTTGCGGGTTCATAATTCCGGGACCTCCAAGGTAACCGGAACCGGAAAATTTGGAATTATCCAACCTCCATGATTTCAGGTCGGTTTTGCGGTTTGGACCGACCACCACCTTCGTGATTGGGCTCTGTATTGGGCCTTTTTTTTTGCCTAAATTCTACAATCTTTTTACTTACTCGTGATGATGTCAAATTTTTAATTGATTGATGATTTCAACTTGGACTTATTATGGACATTCATTTCAAATCTGCTACACATAAAGATCATTTCGTATTTTTTTTTAATTAATCTCAATATTATGAAAACCAAATTTACGCCTTACCTTGCAAATGTTCATATCAATATCTATATAATTGATATCATTAAATACAATAGAAATATCGAATGGTCATTAACAAAATCAAAGTAGATTTGAAGGTCAACAAGAACATACTCAGATCTGCGATGAATATTAATTTTATGGATTTCAGTTTGCAAAAATAAAAAATAGTTAGTGTATAGAAAATAAAGAAACATACATCCGAGGTGAAATCGGCTACAAACCACTCTTAACCTAAGAACTAGAGAACCAATCCTAGCCACACACACCTAACATCCAACATTCCCCATGATGCCACATCATCACCCCAATTTCACCCAAACTCACGCCACTTTCATCCTTTCTCACACAAGCAAGGGCATAATTGTAAAAGCATGGTGCCATGTGGACAAGTGTCCATTTTTTTTCTTCACCAATTCACTAATTTAATATTTCCCGATTCGTTTCAACTCCGATTAGCTTCAAACTTACGCCAATATTTTTATTTTTTCAAGGGCTTTAAATCAAGATCAATCATGAATATATTTTGAAGCACGAAAATAAAAAGGTATATCGGAGTGATAAAAAAATGTTGAGTGTTGATAAATCTTCACTAATAAATGTTTTATATCGGAGGTATCAAACTGGTGATAAATGTTGACAAAAACATGTACTGAGGTGATAAAAACCATGTTCAATTTTGATAATAAGTGTGATAAACTAATCATGATCAGTTTTGGAGAATGAGGTGATAAAACCAGTGTAGAGTGTTGATAAAACCAGTGTAAAGTGTTGATAAAACCAAAGCAAAGTGTTGATAAAAATTAGCTAGATATAATTTCTTTAAAAACCTGCCCCGAAATAAATATTTTTTTGTGCTCCAAAAAAACCATGTGATGGTGATGATAAAACACACGTAATTGAATGATAAACCTAGTGTTTAGTGTTGATAAAACTAGTGTTCATAAAAAGCACGCGATGAGGTGATAAAAACATGACCAGTTTTGGAAAATGAGATGATAAAACCAGTGTAAAGTGTTGATAAAACCAGTGTAAAAGTGTTGATAAATCCAGAGCAAAGTGTTGATAAAAATTACCCAAATTTTTTTTATAAAAATATTCAACACCGAAATAATTTTTTTTTCATGCTTCAAAATATATTCATGACTGATCTTGATTTAAAGCCCTTAAAAAAACAAAACTAATGGCGCAAGTTTGAAGCCAATCGGAGTTCAAACGAAGCGGGAAAAATTAAATTAGTGAATTGATTAAAAAAAATAACACAATAGTTTTACTAAAACGCCCTTACCACTTATTAAAAAGTGCTGTTTTTTTGCAGTCAACAAGTCAACTACTCAATTGCATCTCATCCATCCATTCTTAAAATGGATGGCTTAGATTGGTTCTCTAGTTTTTAGGTTAAGACATGGTTTGTATTTGATTTCTCCTCACATACATCTTGCTAAAATAGAAAAAGGAATTAAAACAGATCTAGAAAGAAAAATCGGAAAAATAACAACAAAAATTATTAAATAAAAAACAAAGAAACATACATCAACATGTCTTCACTTATGTAAAAGATCTCAGTACTACACATAATAGATCCAGATCAAAAGAAGACAAAAATGAAAAGAAGAACCATACAAAAAAATGCGAAATTAAAAAAAAACATATATGATAAAAAAACAATAGAAAAAATAAAATACAGATACAGGCTGAGAGTGGAGATTGGAAGAAGGAGATGAACTTGCTTTCGAAGAGAATCGGTTGAATGGGTCTAAAGAGTTTTGGGAGAGAGAATAATAAAAGGGAGAGTTGATTTGGAAGAAGGTGAGATGTGGAGAGGTAGATGTGGCTGTGACTGAGCGTATATGGGGTTTATATAGGATTAGGGTTAAGGATAGATTGATGGTTAATGGACTAACTTTAAGTAGTGGGCTGAATATGTTGGGCTTCGAAAACAAAAATGTGCCTTAGGTGATATACGAATATATGTTTAGTAAATGACGCTTATTTCCGGTCGGTTTTTAGAAACCGCGGTTTAGTAATTTCTGAACCGGACTCCGACCACAAGGTGAGCGGTTTAATGAATTTCACGCTGAAAAACGACTGAAATCCACCGGTTCCGGTTTTTACGGTGGTATTTACGGTCGGTTCCTGTCGGAATCCGGCGGTGCGGATATTTTTGCCCACCCCTAGTTCTGAGGTCCTCATGATCTTTAAAATAAATGAAATGTGAATAAAGCTTGCACCATCAGTCGCTTCTTTTCAGGAAATGTCCAAATGATATCCATTCCTCACTCCACACTTAAATGCTAATTCCCAAATCATATTATGTTGTTCTTAATTTATGGCTCTAGTAGATATATTATATGGAATCCCAATACGTATAGTCTCCTTATTCAAAAAAAATGTGTTTAATGACATATAGTTAAATTGGTTGGTTACCCAAGAACAACACTTTTCCAACACTTCGTTTCGATCTTTCACGTCAAATTGGCAAAATGTGGTTTGTGATTCCATATTTTTTTTATCAGCAATGTTTTATTAAAATCAAGCTTTCGAAATGAAAAGCAAGGCCAAGGAACGAACCCTCAAGTGAGCTTACAACCTAAAGAGACAATTAAATGACTCCAACTGGTGACTTGCACTGCAAGAAACACCAAAAAAATGACTAAATAGAAAACAAACAACGTCTCCCCTCAAAATATCACCAATTACAACCCTAAAACTAATGTCCTTTCAAACCCAAAGTCTGCCCACACCAATCAACCCTCCCAAACAAACAACCATAGTTCAAGTCCGAAATTGTCAAGTCTTAACAGCTACACCAGCAACCAAAGCACTCCAACATTGCCCCAACAGGAAACGAATTATGCAGCAAATCCCGAACCACCAAAACACTCCAACACAGCCCCAACATGAACGAATTATACAGCAATGCCCGGCCCTCAAGAAAGGAGACCAACAACAGACAACATCTGAAAAGAAAAGAGAGCAAAGCCAAACCTTGCCAATTGAAGTATATCAGCAAGCCAACACTGGACCTAAAGAACTACCCACTCTAACAGCAGATCAAGTACCAAAACGACTCTCATTAGCAAAACAGAAAGATACCCAATTACCACTCCTAGCCTCACCAACCTAATTACTCACAACCCAAACCACCCAAATCCCACCCCAGTCCCACCCAAAGTAACCAAGAAGCCTCCAATAGATTACATGAGGAGCAAGGCACATAAGTCTCCTCACAAACCAGAAACCCCTCTACTTCTGATACAGTTCTGAGGGTCAGAAATCCAAGCTAGGAAAGAGTAGGACTGTCCACTCTTGAATCTAGCCCACAAAATCTGATACGTGTCATTTAGGACTTGTTGCAATATCCAGTTAGGAGTGACAGTCCTCCCTCTGAAAATTGTTGAGTTCCTAGCAAGCCACAATCTCCAAATGCTGACGGAGAATACAATTCTCCAAAAACATTTCTGGCCACTGTAGGAGCCAAATGATTCCAAGAAATGAACCATTGAATTATACTTTCAGGCATGGCAGACTTGATTCCCCACCAAGATAAAACACTATCTCAAATAGTGTTGGCCATAAGACAAGTTAAGAAGAGAGGATCATTCTCTTCAGGTTCCTCCTGTTAGAAAGGGCACCAAATGTTCTCAGCATACAAACTGTCACGCCCCAAATTCAGTAAACCAAACTCGGGACGCGAACCTTTAAAACATAAAACACTTGAAACATGTTTTGAATAAAAACTCTGATATTTCCATTTAGTTATCAAAAATAATAGTATTTACAATACAAAACGTCCCAACAAGTGGACAAGGTACAATATCCGTCACTAGACTCAACAAAATAAAAACCAGACTCCGCTCCCAGCTCCACAAGCTTCAAGAGCTAACCTAGTCTGTCCGGTGATCAGTACCTGTAGGAAAAGCAGCTAGGGGTGAGCGTTCGCTCACCTCCACGGATAACAGACTGACTATGGCATAATTAGTAGATAAAGCCAGTAACACCAAAACAAAACCCAAAACCGGGACTACAATCCCCAACTCAAGTACTCAAAAGACCCACAACCCGTTACCTTCCACCACATACTCAAGCTCAAACTCGTAAAGTAAGACCGACACAATCATTTATAACCTTCCCCAAAAACACGAACACGGATCAGGCTAGCCGAAGAATGCTCAGAACCTGCCGAGATTCGTACACGGATCAGGCCAGCCAAAGGATGCTCGTAACCTGACGAGACCCGGTCACGGATCAGGCTAGCCAAAGAATGCTCATAACCTTTCGGGATCCGGACACGGAACAAGCTAGCCAAAGAATGCTCAGAACCTGTCGAGACTTGAGTTTGGTCAGGCCAGCCAAAGAATGCTCGTAACCTGCCAAAATCCACACCACTCCCCGACACACAGTCGGGTCACTAACCTCGGGAAAACACAACCACAATCACAAGCAAGTTCAACAAACAGGCACTCAAGGCCACTCAAGACACCTCAACAGTCAAGACTCGGGTTCAACAACCCCACGGGCCATCATGGCCTCCCAAGACACAACCACTATAACTCACGGGCTCAACAACCCCAAGACACCAATAATAAAATACGGGCTCTCATGGCCACCCAAACTCATAAATAATACACGGGCTCTCATGGCCACCCAAAACATAAATTTAAACAGTCAACCTCCGGGCATGGTCATATGCCTCCAGTAATTCTAATATCGCTAAGTTCTCTGTTCCTAAGACACTACTAAGTGTCACATTCTTTTCTCATAACCGCTACAATCCCGTATCATGCTTTTCTAATATTTAACTAAACCTACTAAACCCACGACACCCCGGTGTCACATGCAATTCTACTGTTAACTTTCCCTAATCAGGGCCGAGATCCGGCTACTTTTCCCTACCTCGTGTATAACTCCAAAAGCGCTCCACTAAACCTCGATGTGAACCCAGTCACTCGCCGAGCTTCCCTTTGCCTCGGTCCGCAGCACGATCTAAAAGAACACAATTTTAAAGCACTTTTAAACTATTACGAAAAACCCGAAAACTAATAAACTTAACGCCCAAACGTAACCCCGACAATGTCGATCACTCCCAAACTTCCCAATTACTCGACATTGTCGATATAGGACCCTTAAAGGCCCGATTCGCCCGACATGGCGAATCTGCCCGGCTTTTATAAATTGCCTTCCGGGGCTCCAAAACCGTCGTTTTCGTTTCTACGGTCTTAGAATAGTTCAAGGAACCGAATGCACTTGACGGAATCGAATTCCGACTTCCGAATCAAATAATTAACGTTTAAAGTTTCTAAAACCCGTTAATTACAACTTCTCCAATTTAATTCCAAATTTCGATTCGATTAAGGATAAATGGTCCGAGGAACGTTTTAAACCACCCGAACATTAAAACCCGAGCAACCGAGCACGTGGGCCCCACCCAACCTACTTGGCCGTGCCCTAGGGTTCAAGGGGGGGGGGGGGGGCTCGGCCACCATGTGGTGGCTGGTACCAGCTCCGGCCAGCCACCCCATGGCCGGCCGGCCACCACCCACGGTGGCCGGAGCTCCTCCCGAGCCTCCGGTCACCGGAAAACGTGCCATTACACCTCCAAACACCTCAAAAATGTCTCCAACACCTCCCCAACCTCAATAAAACCCTAACCCAGTCATATTAACGAAACCCTAGCTTTTGAAAATAAACGAAACGACGATCGGTTTAGTACAAACCGTAGAGGAAGACGAGGGGAAGACGTTTCCTTCTTGCTTTGAATCGATCCAAGGGCTTGATAATCCTCCAAACCCTAGCTTCTTAACTTCTCTCTTCTTCTCCTTCTCCTTCTCTCTCTAACTCTCTTCTTCTTTCTAATTAAATCAACTAACTACTTTATTTCCTTTTTTTTTCTCTTTTAAACATGTGTGGCCGGCCACCTATGGCACACCACACATTTCCCCCCCAAAACTAACACCACCACAATTAGGAAATGTGTCAAGGTGGGTCCCACACCTTTTGGAAAATATCAACTTGATATTTTTTGCAATCAAATTCGCGAAAAACGGACGTTTCATGCCCCGAACGGGCACTTTTTCCAAGAAATTACGAAACTTGACGGGCTATAAGGAAACGGCTCAACTAAGACTGCTGCGACGACGGCTAAGCTTTTTGGATCCAAAACGGTCCTCGAATGGACCAAAACGTCGCTCGGTTGACTTTTCCAGCGAAAAGTCAACATTTCCCACATTGATCAGAAAGTTTCCCTGAGTAACCTGGAACTCATTTCGGTCAATAATGGGGTCAACTTAAGTCCGGTATGACCCTCGGGGTCAAATTAGGTTAGATTAAGTGTCTGTCTTAAAAATTTTAAATTTTCCTATTTTTCGCAGGTTTGACTGGCGTTGACCGGCCTTAAAGGAATTTCGTCCACTAAATTTAAAACAGACGTACCTCGGGAATCGAACAGGCCGGGATGCTTCGCGCGAACCTCGTCCTCGCGTTCCCACGTGACTCAGCCCCGTGATGTTTCCACTGCACTCGGACCAAGCGGATAATCTTGCCTCCCCGTAGGACCTGCTCCCGTGTGTCCATGATCCGAACCGGCTGCTCCTCATAGGAGACATCGTCAGCCACCTCGATATTAGTCCACTCAATGACGTGGGAGGGGTCTGCATTGTACTGCCGCAACTGGGACACGTGGAAGACGTTATGGACTCTCCCAAGTTGCGGTGGCAACGCCAGACGATAAGCCACTGATCCTACTCTGCCCAAGATCTCGAACGGGCCAATGTACCTCGGAGCCAACTTGCCCCCGCTACGTCTGAACCGCACCAGCCCCTTCCTCGGGCTCACCTTCAGGAACACGTGATCCCCGACTGTAAACTCAAGAGGTCGACGTCGCCTGTCGGCATAACTCTTCAGTCGGCTCTGCGCGGTCCTCAACCGATCGCGGATCAGTGCGACCTTCTCCGTCGTCTCTCTGACAAGATCTGGCCCCAGCAGACTCTTGTCCCCCACCTCTGTCCAGCATACTGGTGACCGACACGGCCTCCCATACAACGCTTTGAACGGTGCCATCCCGATACTGGCCTGGAAGCTGTTGTTGTAGGCGAACTCGGCCAATGGCAGGTGGCTCTCCCAAGATCCCCTGAAATCTAGCACACATGCTCGCAGCATATCCTCCAAGATCTGAATGGTACGCTCAGACCGACCGTCTGTCTGGGGAGGATGTGCTGTACTGAGTAGAACCTCGGTCCCCAGTGCCTTCTGCAGACTCGGCCAAAACCTGGACGTGAAGCGGGGATCCCTGTTAGACACTATCGACACCGGGACCCCGTGGAGACGCACTATCTCCTGAATATACAAGCTGCTCAACTTGTCTACCGGGTAGTCATCCTCATCGCCAGGAAATGGGCCGACTTGGTCAACCGATCAACCACCACCCACACGGCGTCGTTTCCCTTTGGCGATCTCGGTAGCCCGCACACGAAGTCCATCGTAATGTGCTCCCACTTCCACTGAGTAGTCGGTAGTGGCTGTAACAATCCCGCGGGACGTTGATGTTCGGCCTTCACCTGCTGACAGACGAGGCATCTCGACACAAACTCTGCGACTGCTCTTCTCATCCCGCGCCACCAGTAGTGTCGTCTGAGGTCACGGTACATCTTGGTGCCCCCCGGATGCACTGTAAGACGCGAATGGTGTGTCTCTCGTAACACGACGTCTCTACAGTTAACCGGTTTGAACAGCGCCCCGCGGTACCGTAATCCCCAATCAATACTATCCTCCCAGCCCACCACCTCGTCACCTCTGACGACTCTCTCGCGGATCTCTGACGCCTCGACGTCCTCCGTCTGCGCCTCCAACACTTGGGCAAGCAGTGAGGGCTGAGCCACCAATGAGCACATGGCCACGCCGCCAGTAATCTCCTCTAGCTCAAGCCCGAACGTGCTCAGCTCCCCCATTATGCCCCACTCTCGGACTGATAAGCTGGCGAGGCTCGGAACTGACTTCCTACTCAAGGCGTCAGCGATAACGTTCGCCTTGCCCGGATGGTAGTGTAGCTCGAAGTCGTACTCCTCGAGTAGTTCCATCCACCGTCGCTGACGCATGTTAAGGTCTCGCTGGGAAAATATGTACTTGAGGCTCTTGTGATCCGAGAACACCTGAAACCCCTCGCCATACAGATAATAACGCAAGCTCTTTAGCGCAAACACGACTGCTGCTAGCTCCAAGTCGTGGGTAGGATAGTTGCGCTCGTGCGTCTTCAACTGCCTAGAGCCATACGCCACAACTCTGCCCAACTGCATCAATACGCAGCCCAGTCCCTCTCCGGACGCATCACAGTACACATCATAACCGATCCCTCGCTCGGGCACCACTAACACTGGAGCTGTAGTCAGTCGAGTCTTCAACTCCGCGAATGCACGCTCACAGTCCTAGGTCCACACAAACCCGACTCCCTTGCGAGTCAACAGAGTCATCGGTGCGGCTAGTCGTGCAAAATCCTGGACAAATCGCCGATAGTAGCTTGCCAACCCCAGAAAGCTGCGGATCTCGAAAACAATCGTGGGCCGTGCCCACTTCGAGACCGCGTCGATCTTCGACGGATCGACCAGGATACCGTCACGGGACACGATATGGCCGAGGAATCTCACCTCAGAGAGCCAGAACTCGCACTTCTCCTGGTTGGCATATAGCTGATGCTCGCGCAGTAGTGTCAGAACAGCCCTCAGATGTGACTTATGCGCCGCCTCGTTCTGCGAATATATCAGGATGTTGTCCACGAACACCACCACAAACTGATCTAGGTACGGCCGGAAGATGCTGTTCATCAGGTCCATGAACGCTGCAGGTGCGTTCGTCAGTCCGAATGGCATCACCAGGAACTCGTAGTGCCCGTAGCGTGTCCGGAATGCAGTCTTTGCGACGTCCCCCTCACGGACTCGCAACTGATAATAACCGGATTGCAGTCTTTGCGACGTCCCCCTCACGATCTTCGAGAAGTAGGTCGCCCCTCTCAATTGGTCGAACAAATCATCGATCCTCGCATCGGGTATCGGTTCTTCACCGTAACCCGATTCAGCTTCCGGTAATCTATACACATCCGTAAGCTCTCCACTCTTCTTCTTCACGAAGAGTGCTGGTGCTCCCCACGGCGATGCACTCGGACGGATAAACCCCTTCTGCTGAAGCTCCTCTAGCTGACGCTTCAGCTCAGTCAACTCTGCCGACGCAAACCTGTAAGGCGCCATCGATATCGCCGCTGTTCCCGGCACTAGATCAATCCCGAACTCCACCTCACGAACCGGTGGCAAACTGCTCAACTCCTCAGGAAAGACCTCAGGGAACTCGCATACCACTCTCGATAACTCTCGGCTCTGCACAGCCGGTACTTCCTCCTCTGCGGACAACGCCGACATGAGGACCCCACTCTTACTCCCCAGCACACACGTCACCTTCGTACCCCCCACTGACACTATCACTCGTCGCCTGTAGCAATCGATATTGGCTCGGTACCTCGACAGCCAATCCAATCCCAAGATCACATCAAAGGTAGTCATCCCCAACACGAGAAGATCACCAGGGCAAGGACAGTCTGCGAATCTAATCTCGCAGGCACGACACACCCTAGTCAACGATACACCACCCCCAACTGGGGTATCCAGGCATATGGGTGGACTCAATGGCTCTAAGCTCAACCCAAACCTCTCAGCACAACCCGACGAAATAAAAGAGTGCGACGCCCCGGTATCAAACAAGAATAAAGCCCATAAATGATACAATAAATACGTACCCTGGATGGTCTCGCGGTACGTGCTAGGTCCTGGGGCTCTGGAGTCGGTGACTGCATACACTCTCCCCTGCGAGGCCTGCTGCCTCTGACCCGACGCATTGGCTGCTGAATATCCGTGACTCTGCTGCTGTCTCGGAATCGGTGCGCTTGTAGACGGCCGTGACGACCTCGGCTGCTGACTCTGTCGAGGGCGACCCCTGGGCGACTGTACTGTCTGTGACTGCTGCGGTCGCTTCGCTGATGTCTCCCCCAACTGCTCGCGGCACCATGCCATAGTGTGTCCCATCCGGCCACACCGGAAACAGCTGGCCTCGTCGGCTCTCGACCCCGAGCTCTGGCATGCCCGGCTGGTCGACGGTAGTTCCGTGTGCCCTCCTCTCGCTCTGCACCCTCGCTGCAAGTGGTCTGTCTCCCCGCAGAGATAACATGTCGGCACCCTCTCTGAGGCGGCTGGTCCTACTGATGCTACTGACCCCTGCTGTCTCGATCCACCCTGATGAGGCGGTGGTCGGAAGAACCCTGTGGTCCTCTGCCTCCGCGAGTCTCGTGAGTCTGACGGCCCTGTAAAGCTGGTCGGCCGCTGTCGAACCTCGCGGGTCCTGATCGCATCCCGGATCCCCTGCTCCACCGTCGCTGCGGTGTCCACGAGATCTGTATACTTCCGCAGTCTCAAGGCGAGGACCTTGTCCCGAATCACCGGTCTCAGTCCTCCCTGGAACCGCAGGCAACGATTCTGCTCAGTAGTCACCATCTCTGGCGTGAATCTGGTTAAGGCCGTAAATCTGGCCTCGTATTCCGCCACTGTCGATCCTCCCTGCTCCAGATCTAGGAACTGCCGATGTCGCTCCAGCCGAGCCAACTTGGGAAAGTACTGTGCTAGAAACACATCCTGGAAGATGATGTAGTCGTATCCGACCGTGTCCTTCACACGCCCCCACCAGTGGTAGGCGATGTCTCTCAGCTGATGGGCGCGAAGGACACCCTGGGACGGCCATCCTCGACGCCCGATGTATCCAGGTCTCGCGTGACCTGCTCTAGCCACCTCTCGGCTAGGTCAGGGTTCGGCTCCCCGACAAAAGTAGGTATCCCGAGCTTCAGGAAATCTAGTAGTGCTCGGGAGGTATGATCCTCTGCCTGAACGGCCCTCACCGGGACCGCGGCTGCCTCTGGTGCTGGCGAAGCCGACTCTCGGCTGGCGATGATTGCCACCAAACTCTGGACTGTCCTGGTCAGCTCATCCAGGGCAGTCATAACCGGAGGGTCCGCGACAGGCGGAACACTGGGGGTGCCTGTAAACGGCCCCGCGTCGCTCCTCCTGCCTTCTCTGACAGGAGTGCCCTGCGCCTCCGCATAGTCGGCGGGCTCAACGGTTGGCACCCTCCCCGGTGTCCCCGCTGACCGTCCCCGCCGGCCTCGCGTGGGCGCCCGGCCCCGTGTTCCCGCTGCTCGTCCGCGTCTGCCGCGAGCCATAGTCAGTATCCTCTACACGGATACACGCAAACGTTCAGTTTGCGAACTCAAATAAAGACAACAGTTCAAACACACTAACGTTCACACGGTCCACGGTTACTATAGCGCGCTTATCACTAATACGTCCCACCGCTCACACTATTATTACTTTATATATTAGTATTAGTAAAAGAAAACTCGAAGAGACAGCACCTACGTGCAACAAAACACGCGACGACAAACCCAACCACACAACGAAACCACAACAACAACCAATTCGACAACTCAAGACCGACCTCAAACATAAGCCAACACGGCCGAGTACCAACAATACACGCCCACTGGGCCAACCAACGTCACACACGCCCACCGGGCCAAACAAAGTCACACACGCCCTCAGGGCCAATCAAATTTTAAAACGCGGCCTCATTCTTGGTCGGAAACGGAGCGAAAAGAAGCAAAAGAGTCCTGGATTTCTGAGGCGCACGCTGGGCGCACGGAGTGCACCCAGCATGCACGCCAGGCGCACGACATGCAAGCAGCGTGCAATGCGCACGCCCAACGCACGCTGGGCGCACAGCGTGCAGATTGGACAGAGAGCCCTCAAGTGGGCTGCATGCACGGTGCACACCCAGTGCACAGCGTGCAAGCAGCATGCGAGGCGCACGCCCAACGCACGCTGGACGCACGGCGTGCGGGTGACCTGCACTGGCGCGACCAATTTTAAACTTTTCCTTTTCATTTTAAAACCTCATTTCTTGACATCACGTAGTTACAACCCAGTCCAGGCGTCCCCGAACAACGTTGTACCGACTTGATATCAACACCGTCACGTTCGACTACAGGAGCGCTCCTGAGTCGACCCACGACAGTTTAAAAACAGTTCACGCAACCACACACAATCAGTATGCTAGCAACAAAATACTGCAACATACGCACAAACAAAACAAGACTCAAGACATGACGAGTCTACACTGACTCGACCCTCCCCACCTAATTGACGGACAGTCCGAGGTGTGAAACCTCGAGCTTTGATACCAAGCTGTCATGCCCCAAATTCAGTAAACCGAACTCGGGACGCGAACCTTTAAAACATAAAACACTTGAAACCTGTTTTGAATAAAAACTCTGATATTTGCATTTAGTTATCAAAAATAATAGTATTTACAATACAAAACGTCCCAACAAGTGGACAAGGTACAATATCCGTCACTATACTCAACAAAATAAAAACCAGACTCCGCTCCCAGCTCCACAAGCTTCAAGAGCTAACCTAGTCCGTCCGGTGATCAGTACCTGTAGGAAAAGCAGCTAGGGGTGAGCGTTCGCTCACCTCCACGGATAACAGACTGACTATGGCATAATTAGTAGATAAAGCCAGTAACACCAAAACAAAACCCAAAACCGGGACTACAATCCCCAACTCAAGTACTCAAAAGACCCACAACCCGTTACCTTCCACCACAAAATCAACCTCAAACTCGTAAAGTAAGACCGACACAATCATTTATAACCTTCCCCAAAAACACGAACACGGATCAGGCTAGCCGAAGAATGCTCAGAACCTGCCGAGACTCGTACACGGATCAGGCCAGCCAAAGAATGCTCGTAACCTGCCGAGACCCGGTCACGGATCAGGCTAGCCAAAGAATGCTCATAACCTTTCGGGATCCGGACACGGAACAGGCTAGCCAAAGAATGCTCAGAACCTGTCGAGACTCGAGTTTGGTCAGGCCAGCCAAAGAATGCTCGTAACCTGCCAAAATCCACACCACTCCCCGACACACAGTCGGGTCACTAACCTCGGGCAAACACAACCACAATCACAAGCAAGTTCAACAAACAGGCACTCAAGGCCACTCAAGACACCTCAACAGTCAAGACTCGGGTTCAACAACCCCACGGGCCATCATGTCCTCCCAAGACACAACCACTGTAACTCACGGGCTCAACAACCCCAAGACACCAATAATAAAATACGGGCTCTCATGGCCACCCAAACTCAACAATAATACACGGGCTCTCATGGCCACCCAAAACATAAATTTAAACAGTCAACCTCCGGGCATGGTCATATGCCTCCAGCAATTCTAATATCGCTAAGTTCTCTGTTCCTACGACACTACTAAGTGTCACATGCTTTTCTCATAACCGCTACAATCCCGTATCATGCTTTTCTAATATTTAACTAAACCTACTCAACCCACGACACCCTGGTGTCACATGCAATTCTACTGTTAACTTTCCCTAATCAGGGACGAGATCCGGCTACTTTTCCCTACCTCGTGTATAACTCCAAAAGCGCTCCACTAAACCTCGATGTGAGCCCAGTCACTCGCCGAGCTTCCCTTTGCCTCGGTCCGTAGAACGATCTAAAAGAACACAATTTTAAAGCACTTTTAAACTATTACGAAAAACCCGAAAACTAATAAACTTAACGCCCAAACGTAACCCCGACAATGTCGATCACTCCCAAACTTCCCAATTACTCGACATTGTCGATAAAGGACCCTTAAAGGCCCGATTCGCCCGACATGGCGAATCTGCCCGGTTTTTATAAATTGCCTTCCGGGGCTCCAAAACCGTCGTTTTCGTTTCTACGGTCTTAGAATAGTTCAAGGAACCGAATGCACTTGAAGGAATCGAATTCCGACTTCCGAATCAAATAATTAACGTTTAAAGTTTCTAAAACCCGTTAATTACAACTTCTCCAATTTAATTCCAAATTTCGATTCGATTAAGGATAAATGGTCCGAGGAACGTTTTAAACCACCTGAACATTAAAACCCGAGAAACCGAGCACGTGGGCCCCACCTAACATACTTGGACGTGCCCTAGGGTTCAAGGGGGGGGGGGGGCTCGGCCACCATGTGGTGGCTGGTACCAGCTCCGGCCAGCCACCACCCACGGTGGCCGGAGCTCCTCCCGAGCCTCCGGTCACCGCAAAACGTGCCATTACACCTCCAAACACCTCGAAAATGTCTCCAACACCTCCCCGACCTCAATACAACCCTAACCCAATCATATTAACGAAACCCTAGCTTTTGAAAATAAACGAAACGACGATCGGTTTAGTACAAACCGTAGAGGAAGACGAGGGGAAGACGTTTCCTTCTTGCTTTGAATCGATACAAGGGCTTGATAATCCTCCAAACCCTAGCTTCTTAACTTCTCTCTTCTTCTCCTTCTCCTTCTCTCTCTAACTCTCTTCTTCTTTCTAATTAAATCAACTAACTCCTTTTTTTCCTTTTTTTTCTCTTTTAAACCTGTATGGCCGGCCACCTATGGCACACCACACATTTTCCCCCCAAAACTAACACCACCACAATTAGGACATGTGTCAAGGTGGGTCCCACACCTTTTGGAAAATATCTACTTGATATTTTCCAATAAGATTCGCGAAAAACGGACGTTTCGTGCCCTGAACGGGCACTTTTTCCAAGAAATTACGAAACTTGACGGGCTACAAGGAAACGGCTCAACTAAGACCGCTGCGATGACGACTAAGATTTTTGGATCCAAAACGGTCATCGAATGGACCAAAACGTCGCTCGGTTGACTTTTCCAGCGAAAAGTCAACATTTCCCAAATTGATCAGAAAGTTGCCCTGAGTCCCCTGGAACTCATTTCGGTCAATAATGGGGTCAACTTAAGTCCGGTATGACCCTCGGGGTCAAATTAGGTTAGATTAAGTGTCTGTCTTAAAAATTTTAAATTTTCCTGTTTTTCGCAGGTTTGACTGGCGTTGACCGGAAGTGGTTATTACAAAAACCCATAGACAACAAAAAACACCTTGTAGGAATAGCCTGCATACAAAGGAGCCAAGAGAAAGCTGCAATCTTTGGAGGGAGTAATGGAGCCCAAAGTAGTGCAGGCCACTCCAGATTTTGATCCTCTCTAACATCTAGTGCCTCATACATTTTGTGCACAGAAGACCCTTTATTATCAATCTGCCAAGTGACTTTTCTTACCAAAGTTCTGTAAATGAACAATATTAAGATGATCACAAAGCTCATCAAAAATTTCATTTTCCCAACCTCTAAGCCCTCTTCTGAAGATCAGCACCCAATCACCATCAATCCAGAACTGAGACACTAAAGAATTCTTCTGACAGATGTGGTATAGTCTTTGAAATACAAATCTTAAAGGGGCCTCCAATAACCAAGTATCCTCCCAAAAGAGTATTGTGTTTCCAGTAACCACATACCAATGTAATCCCACTGCACCAAAAGCACAAGAAAATTTTGGGCAATCAAGCAAGGATTGAATGTGTCACAAGAAAGAATTATCCTCTTGGATCATGAGTTTTGATAAGCCCCAAGAGTTAGGATTCCAACCATACTTAGCACATAGCAATTGTTTCCACAGAGAATCTTTCTCCAAGGCAAATCTCCACCACCATCTAGCTAATAAAGCTTTGTTCATGATATGAAGATTCTTAATACCCAAACCTCCAGCTAGCTTAGGTCTGTAGATAAGGTTCTATCTGACTTTATGCAACACCTTCTTAGAAATGGTCCCATTCCACAAAAATCTCCTTTGCCAACTCTCCATTTCTTTAATAACCCCTTTAGGAACTTTATACAGAGACATATAATACAGAGGTAGAGAACTCAATGAGGACTTGATCAAAGTTATTCTGCTCCCAAAAGACTTTGTTCTAGCTTGTCATAAACTGAGTTTCTTCTTGAATTTATTTATGATTGGTTCCCAAGTTTTCATTCTCCTTGGGTTAGCCCAAGTTTTAAATCATCGTTAAAACAATAAAATCACTTACTTGATTTGTAGAACGAAATTGATTTAGCTCCGAAACTACGAAACCTCTAGTGTATAAACACCGAGTAACAATATTTGATGCTTTCAACAACTGAGAAGGCTATGGAGAAGAACGATTCTTCTTTTGGTTGTGTGAAAGAGAATAGAAAAAGTGGCTGCAGAGAATAATCTGAAATTATGCCTCTTAACCCTAAAAGTTTCATCTCCATACCAAAAAACCCTGGATCAAAAAAATGAAGCCAACTTTCCTCTCTTTCGCATCTTTTGGTTCATCCTTGATCTCAATGTACGATGAGTACTGCAAAGTAGTTACAGCTGGTACAACTTTCAGAGAGAAATCAAGGTTTAGAGAAGCAAAAAAGAAAGATGTAGTTACAGGAACTGGTTCAGGCTGATCGGATGGTAGAGCTCGCGCTGGTGGTGGTCGTCATCGCCGTGTAAACCAACCTTCTTCGGACCCTGTTGTAAACATTGTTCCAGACAAGCCTGAAGGTGGAAGGGTTGTTCAGATCAACACGGGCAGAGACTGTTGATAAACAGGGGGAGAAGAATGTTTTGGTTGGGGAAGTTGACCCAGTGTTGCCTGCACTATCAAACAAATCACGGTTTCGGTAGGGTACTCTGTCAATCAGGAGTCGGAATCAATTACGCGAGCTGGTGGAGGATGATTTTTTTGTGAGTAACCTACCTTTTGAGTCGTCGGCAAACTGGACTCGGAATGTTTCCAGTCCTTTCCGTGTGCGTTCTCAAACGTCCGAACCTCAAAGGTCGTTATTTTGGATTCATCCGGTTTTATTCCAAGGTGGCCGCAGATCAGGCAATTGAAGGGTTAAACGGATACAAGATCAACAGGCATATTCTCTTTGTCACTACTGCTCGAGCTCATAATATGAGGAATGCTTCGCCAGAGCGTTTATACATAGGATGTGAAAAACAGAGCACCTGCTCTGTTTTTGAGACTAAGAAGCAGAACTCATGTTTAAATGCTTTGGGCATCTCAATTGGGGGAGAAGGGGTAGGTACGGTTAGACAAAACCCCTTGGAGGAGATTCCGGTTGTAGATGGGACGCGGGAGAAGCTGTTTCTCTCGCCGGAGACATCCACCGGAGACGAGCCCGATCGGCTGGCATCCAAATCTCTCGGATTGATTTGCTCCATCAATTACGGGATTGAGAATTCGAATTCTGATTCTCTACCGCGATTGGAGGAGCAGACTGGATTCGTGCGTCCCAAATCTGCGTCTGTATTGCGTGGGGAAGACGACTGTTCGTTTCAAACCTGCGTGATGGGCTGAAACAGTAAGGCCCCGTTGGAGGATCAGGCGGCCCATGTGTCAACGCAGGTGTATGAGGAGGAAGTGGCGCATGTTGGAGACGTCCTCACGCAAGTTGGGCCAGTGCAAGTTGGGCCTGGATCTGAATCAGCAGATCCTGTGCAGTCCAATGATTGTTTTGGGTTAGTTAAAGGTCAAGAAACCCAAGCCCAGAATCCTTCCACAGGTCCAGCTTCAGTAACTTTTGATATTGGGCCAGTTCCAATAGGCTCAGAACCCGGTTCAGGTAGTTTGGTTTTTAAGAAGGATGTTTTGTCTGGGGATCAGTCTGGTCCATGGAAAGATGCCCTTCTTAAATCCCCGAAATGATTGAGTCGGGCTCCCTCACATCTTTCGGACTATAAAGTGTTTGGCGTGAAGCTTCCGCCCATTCAGAACGTGTCCTACAGAGCTTTGCATTCGATTGGTGGGTGGGTGGAGGAGGCCCTCGCGGTTAAGGCCCGTAAGGGTAGGCCGAAGTCCTCTTTCGTCCCTCGTACTCATAATTGTGAAACCCCACTTATTACTTACGGGTAATATTTTGAAACATCGAACTTTGGGGTATGAAATTGCAAACGGGTCTTTTTGAAAAGAAGAAAAAAAAAGAGAATAGGAAAATTTGGGCTGAGTTGGGAGTTCTGAGCCAGACATAATAATATTTGGGCCGGACCTACACAAGCCCAAACCGAACCCATTCCCACTCCCAACCCTAGCGCGAGTTATACCCTCCAATGTTGTCTCGACTTCTCAGAAGTCACGCATGAACCCCGAGGCACGAAGCCTCTCTCCTTCTCTTCAACCTCGAGCGTCGCCAGCGTCTTCATCCTCGAACCAGAAGTTATCACCGGGGCTCGAGCTACTCCTTCTCCTTCACCTTCATCCCCTTCTCCACCCTCTCACCGTGCCACCGCACGCGCAGGTTCGAACCTTCGCCGGACGAAGCTTTCGGAGTTTGAGTCCCGGACGCGTTCGTCATCGACGACGAGAGTCAGGAGGTCCGGACATCCCCTAGTCGTCTCCTCCTTCTTCTTCGATCTCACCGGGACGGGGAGCGTACCCTCCCGAGCTCGATTCGAGCGGCATGGGTCGGAAACGTCGCCGGCGAAGCAGAGCTCTCCAGATCTGAAAATGGGCGAGCGTGTGTCACGTCCCAGGCATCGTCGTCGCAGCTACGGCGTCACCAGCAACCCTACGCCGCTCACCGCCCCGTTTTCCCCCTCTACCGAGCGTGTCTGACGCTGTAGACGGTGGTCGGAGCACCCTGGATCACCGGAGACATCGCCGGAGCTAGGGCACACTTGAGCTCGGGCTCGAGCAGATTTTGTGCTAGAAGAGTATTGGGCCGAGAAAGCCTTGGGACGGCTGATGGTTTGGGCCGTGGAAGGTCAGTGTGGATCAGAACAGACTTCGGGCCTTGGGCCCAGTTGGACTTCAGGATCGGGTCTGGACCGGGTTCGGGCTCGGATCCGGGTCAACCCGGCAGTAAAAGAAAACTATTTTAAAATCAGTTTCAATTAATTAATTAATTTAATTTAATTGGTTTTAATTGGATAATTAAAAGACATTTGTGGTTAAATCAGAGGACCTTTAGACATTTACCGGTTTTGATTGGACTTTTTATTTGTCAAACCTAGACGGGACTTCGCCCGAGCACAAAGGCTTGGACCCGAGCTAGAAGAGCGAAGATCACGCCGGAACCCGTGTGAAGAACGGAGTTGTGACCACTCGAGCGTTTCATCAGAGTTTTATTAGAGGAAGACCACGAGGTAGGGAAAGTCTTAATTTCTTATTTAACGGTTAGTATGCATGTTAGGCTAATAAAATTGGAAAGGTCCTAGAAATTGCCTATAGGATGCGAATAACTAGAATAATCATATTTCAATTACTAATAATCGGATGCGTCTAGTATGCATGCTTAGGAGGAAGATGACTAGTGTAACTTGCTTTCAATACTTGGGAATTGATTTACTGGTAGAGAGGCTGTGAAGAGCTCTCAGATTAGTTGTGTTCTAGGGTCACATGCTTGGTTGCTAGTTACTAGGATAAACTAAGAGTCTAATGAAACTAGTTAGCTTGTATGATTGAATGCTTACTTGATTGGTTGAGTGATTGTGTTGTTATAATTGTTGATTGAACGGATGATCGAGTATGACTGATTGTGCCAAAGGGGTACAATCAGGTGATCGATGGACCGATGGTTAAGTGTGACGGTAAGTGTAACTGTGGGTATGAATCCCGTGTGGTGTGTATGGATGAACGTGTATACTTCTAAGATTGAGGATTAAGTGAATGTCTTTGGTGAAAGTGTGATTCGATGAGTGTTGGTTGATGGACGTGATATTGTATGTTTCCCTTATTCTTGAATGTTTATTTGTATGTTTGTTTGTTTGTTCGGTTCTGTACTACACCGGGGGGGGGGGGGGGGGGGGGGTAATCCGGTGCCGTTGTGGTGGTTGGAGTTGGACAGATACAGTGAGATATTGAGTGATGTTAGGAGCCTGAGAGCTCGGCAGATCCTACGGGATATTGAGTGATTATTGGAGCCTGAGAGCTCGATAGATTCTACGGGATATTGAGTGATGTGAGGAGCCTGAGAGCTCGGCAGATCCTACGGGATATTGAGTGATTATTGGAGCCTGAGAGCTCGGTAGATCCTACGGGATATTGAGTGATGTGAGGAGCCTAAGGGCTCGGCAGATCCTGCGGGATATTGAGTGGATTACTTCATGAGAGATGGTTACTGAGGTTTCAGCCAAGGGTGTACGTCCGACGGAAGCACTACCTTGGTTCCTATGACTATGGTCCTTCGGAGACATTTTCGAGAATACCGAAGATGAGCATCCTTATGGGATGGTTTCCGGTGCTCCGATGTATGTGCCTCCTCCGGACCGAGGGAAAATCTGATGTGATATGAATACTCTAGTGGATCGGAATATAGGAACCGAGGTGACACTAGAATCCATTCATGGATCGGAGGCTTGAGAAAGCAAGTGGTTGATATCAATTACTCCCATTTAATCGTTATGATACTTTATATTAATTCTTTTATGGAACCTTTCAAGTTAATGTTATTTTCAAGAGTACGAACTTATCTTATTCTATCTTGCTTATATGTTATTTCATCGTACTTATCTTATTCTATCTTGTTATACATTATTTCATTGTTGGTCGTATTTGTTGAGTTATCTGTTTACACAGTACAATATTGATCTAAGGGTTGAATTGTTAAGGTTTTTCCTACTGAGCGTAAGCTCACCCTCTTTAGTTTTCTTACTGTTTTACAGGTGTAGCTGATGTCTAGTGAGTTCGAGGCTCGGGAGCTTTTGGACATCTTGGGGTTTATCTTAGAGTTATGTCGGTCATGTGTTTTAAACATTATTTATTTGACTCTTTATGTTGAGCTGTGACTCATTGACAGTTTTGAAACTATTTATAGTTGTTGCTTTGAGCGAGTTTACTTTATTATTATAAAGGTTTCTGTATCTAATTATTGCTTTTCTACTTTTAATTCTGGTCATGTCTCGAGTCCGGTCAAAGCCGGATTTGGGGCGTGACAATAATACTAGGTCCAACACCCGAGTCATCAATCAGAAGACTTCCAGTGTTCCGTCTTCAGATAGCGAGTGGTATGAGGAAGATTATAGGAAGCTGTTTTTGACTAGTTGATTCTGGTCTTTTTCTAGTTAAGGGATTGTTCCCTGTTTTCTCCAACGGAGACTTTTGTAATCGTGGTTGCTTGCTTTTTGGCTTCTCCCTCTTGGAGAATGACCATTGAATAAATTTTTAGCACTTATAAAAAAAACAAAAAAAACCCTTATTATCTCTTTATATACTTCTAATTATTGGGTCCAAGACTCAATTGGGCTTGAAACCCGATTGGGTCCAGGGAAAACCCAACAGTTTGTGTAGTTTTGGGTGATTTATTTTCTTCTGTGGAGTTTCTTTTGGTGTGCTTTGAGGTTGTTAGTTTTGAGCTTCATGTTCTCTAGGGTTTTATTGTGTTGGTATGGTCTTATCTATGTCTGAGTGTAGGTTCTCTGTAGCTTGGCTGTTGTGAGGGGGTAGTTCATTCTAAGGTTAGTGTGTGGTTTGGCTATCTCTGAGTTTGTATTCCATTGTTGGATCTAGAGAGATTCTGTGTGGTTGTCTTTTGGGTTGTGCCTGCAATTTCTTTTCTACAACTTTGTTCATCTTAGATCAGATTTCAACCCTCTCAAGTCCTTAGGAGGTTGCTCGGACAGTCTTGGATAATGTGGCTAACTTCATTATTTTTTCTGTGAGCCTTTGTTGCGTTGGGTGGATTTTGTTTCTGACTTTTGTTGATAAGTGTTCTGTTGGATTTAGCTTGGGTTGGGTTAAGCATCAAGACACGCGTATCCCTTGGCAGTTAGTTTGGATTGCTTTCTTGTCCCTCAAGCTTCTATTTTCTTGGGTTGCAAGCTTCTTTCCTATCTTGTTTTGGGCGTTTGTTTGTTGGGGTTGGGTTTCTTTTGTTCTTTTTGTTGGTTTGTAGTATGGGTAAGGACTTTGTAACTATTCTTTCACCTCAAAAGATTTTTAATTTAAATTTGCTTTGCTGATAAAAAAAAGAGTCTTAAAGATCCCCTACGAAGAACAATTAAGGTTGGAAACAATGAAATAAATAGTGTATTTTTATCATAATGTGAGAATTAGGGGTGAGAAAATTTAATCCACATCAAATAATTGATAGATGTTCACCGATATTTGAGGCATCGAAAATAGAGAAAAAAGGGTGACTCCAATGGAAGAAACTCATAATCGATAGCTACAATATCGATAGTTTGTTATACCGTCCCATTTTTATTAGTTAATGGATAAAACCAACACCGACTTCCACTACCCTGTTTAAAGGAAATAAGGGGTAAAAAAATAAGGATTAAGGATATGAGTTAACTGAGGAAGATAGGATATTGAACTTAAGTAAATTTAAGGGAAAATTACACATAACCTCTCTTACTATTGTCTTATTTTCATATCACCCCCCTTAACTATTATTTTTTACATTTAACCCCCTTAACTTCTATTTGTTTTCACTTTAGTCCAACTCCGTTAAATTTTGGATGGAAAACAAGCATGTGCAATGCACATGGTATTATATTTTTAGAAAATACCTAAACTACCCTTATACACACTTTGCTAAATTAAACCTAATCAAACCACCCTTTTATCTCTACCCTTCTCTCTCTCACTTCCTCAGCCGCACGCATACCCTCTCATCTCTACACCATGATGGAAGAAAGCTTCACAGCTTGAATTTGGGGATTTCGGGCAGAGAAGAAGAAAAATGGAGCCGGCCAAGGTAGAGCAATTGAAGCAGTTCGTCGAGCAGTGCTCCACCAAATTTCTCCATATTCATCTCCATTCTACAAGATCTGGGTTCGTTTGAGTGTTTCTCCAAATCTCTGGTGATAGCACGGTGGTTCTTGGACTGATTTTAACTTCGCGACAGAGATGACGGTGGGGGGAGGCTTGAGGCTCTCTCTCCCTTTTGGGTTTTCATGCTCCCGAAAAACATTATGTTTTTTTTTGTATTTTCCTTTAAATGTTCTTCGATGTTCATCGGGTACCCACCTCAAATCCTTTGATTTTAATTGATGTTTAACGTTTTCAAAGAAAAATGGAAGAGAAAACTTTGTTGAATTTGTACTCACCGTTGCTATTTGGTTTGGAGGTTGGGTAGCAATTTGGGTTCTATAGAATGTTTGACAGAATTTAAGTTTTACTGAATTGATTATGTAATTGATTAAGAATTAAAAAATCAAGTGAAAAGAAACTAAGAAACTTTGACTTTCGTACAAGTTTGTGGACTGATTTCTACTCGGGGAATGAAATTGAAAATGAAAAGGAGTTGTAAGACAATCCAAAAAGAAAATTTCGTTGAGTCTGTACCCAAATCTGTAGAATACAACAAAAAAAGAATTAAAATCTGAAAAAACAAAGAACTAGGATTATAAAGAGGGAGATGGATCTTCATCAGAATGGGTATGAGATCAAAATTTAAGTAGAATCATAGGAAAAGAAGAATAATACTCATATTTGAATCAATGGCAGACTTTTGAAAATTTGATGGATACGAAGGGGTATTTTAGACATTTGATGTTCACTACATGGAAACTTAACATAGTTGGACTAAAGTGAAAACAAATAGAAGTTAAGGGGGTTAAATGTAAAAAAATATAGTTAAGGGGGTGATGTGAAAATAAGACAATAGTAGGGGAGGTTATGTGTAATTTTCCCTAAATTTAATGATAAATTTCCAGCTCATTTAACCTTTATCCCCATTTTCAGTCCATTTAGTAATTTTAAAAATCCTACACCTTTTTTTTCCACTTTTTTTGCAACCCATTAGTTCTTCATCCCCACCTTTGTTTTATTTTGTTAGGTTTATCACTCCATATTGTTTTATTTCTCTTCCATGTCATAAGTCGTCATGATAACATCAAAGAAGACACAGCCACGACGAGCTCGAGCTAGGCCCCATTTTACAGATTATGAAAACGCTGTCATCCTACCATTCTTTCTTATTCTTCTCATCTAGATTTTGGATTTCGAGGATTATATTTATCAGTCGTGGTTAAAAAAGGAAATCGACTAGAAATAATCTGGTGGAAAATAAGAAATATATTCAGTTTCAATGCTAGTACTTGTGTTTTTATCAAGAAAAAATGTGTTAACAAAAAGATGACGTAAGTCCCGAGATGGGAACCACAAGCCATCAAAATGAGATTCAATAATAATACAAGAAAAGAAAGCAGTACAAAGAAGGTCCACCTGGTAGCATAAGGCGAGGAGGTCATATGCCGAGCTACTATGGAAGATTGCAAGGGTGAATCCTATGGTCTAAAGAATTCTAAGCAATTTGCATTCCTACCCTATATACTAAGGTGGATCAGCCCTAACAGCAGCTCCAGAACAAGCATTCATTGTACCTGATCTAGGGAGCAAGACACACATAGGATACGTAGGGGACAAATAAAGAAAAAATAGAACATAGCCACCAACAACCATCATGATTCGATGTAGAAGGGCAGCTACAAGAGACTACAGTCAAGTGAGGATGTTAATATGTTGCCCATATGGACCCAATCTAGTATACGCTCTATGCTTAACTCACACTAATAGAATACCCGGATAAATAACCTCAACTCTCAAAAACACGTTATTGTTATACTTAATCCATATAAGCCATAATCACAATAATATGATGCATGACCAGACCCTTTCAAAACTCAAAGAGCGCACGAAAGAAGATCATGACGAAAAAAAAGTGTCGGAAAAGAGGATATGGGATGGCTCTAACAATAACTAATCAGAAAAACAACATGGACCAGAACCGCCAAGACGAGGGACAAGTCATGAAGAGGTTGTATATGTTCTCCCCTGGCGATCTACAAAGAAAACACTTATATATCCTTATCGGAATGAGGTCTGTTGCATTTTATTCATTAGGACAAGCCACACCCTATACAATATCATTTGAGTTAATAATAGTTGGCAAACGTTTTATTATCATTAAGTTGTAATGCTAATGAATTTGTGAATGAATTACTTTCGACAAGGTATCCGAGAACAATTTTCTAATAGTAGAACTCTTATAGATAAATGAGTGAATCCATTCGCTCGTCCCTAGTTAAGCAGATAGTTAGAGCTGATGTGACTTTTGGCGAGATGATCATGTTTTATTGATCATGAATATAGGGATATGAGTCAAAGTCACAGATGCCAAAAAGTTTGACATTGGACAACCAACCTTACGAATACTCCATAGAACAAAGACATGAGTATAACTCAACTACCAAAAGTATATCTTAGTCATAGGACCATAAAGCCACCATATTACTTAATATGTAATGATTCATGGTCTTAACACAATCAAATGATATTCCTAACAAGATGGTAATAAAGGTTGTGCTCATGATTCTTTACCCATGACTTGTGAATCAAATGTTTATGTCATTTCACTACCAACGTCATAAGAATTCTAAAGGGTCACACATAAAGAGAAAGACCACAATGAAGTGAAATAAATATTTTTCCGGTTAAATAAGTTGGTAAAAAATTATATATTGATATAATACATCCCTTTTATTGCTCACAAGACAGAACCAATCTTTTTATTTAATTATTATAAAATATAATAACTGAATGGAACAAATAAAGGGCCAAATATACAAATATTTAAGGGCTTGGCCAAGCACCTCTATTGGTCTATAGGAGGTTCGGCCAAACCAATAATATTTACATATTTGTAGTATTTATTTATTAAAATAGAATTAAAGGAAATCCCAAACATTCTACAAGGTTTAGAATAAGGAATACTAGTTGGACTACGTTAAAGAAAATCCTAAACATTCTAGAAGGTTTAAGACACCTTCTTAAACAGGGTTTCCTAATTTTACTTGGATTGGCTTATGGGAAGTTCAACTCCAATAAATAAAACTCTAGTTTTGGTCGAAAATCACAAGCATTGTAGCTGAAAATTTCGGCCAGCATAAGAGAAAATAGTGAGTTTCGTTCAAGGGCTTCTAGTACATCAAGTTGTGGAGCAAACTTTCTCGTATGGATACCGTTAGAGGGTAAACACTTGGGTGACTATGACTACACTTTCAAAGGACCCCATCTAGAACCAGTTGATCCAAATTTTCCTATATCGAGGTAAAGTTCGTTTATATTATGCATAGATTAGTGTTAGATGATGCATGTTGATCTAGGTTAATTAAGATTATACCGACAAAAGTTGAATTTTTGTAAAGAAGGTAAATTTGAACAAAAGAACTAGATTTATATATTAAGAAGTTCAATACAAGAAT
Source organism: Erodium maritimum (assembly GCA_963921825.1). Lineage (NCBI taxonomy): Eukaryota > Viridiplantae > Streptophyta > Magnoliopsida > Geraniales > Geraniaceae > Erodium > Erodium maritimum. The sequence goes on along the minus strand of OY997592.1, from coordinate 37,029,734 downwards.
AGAGGTTAAAGGTGGAAATCATTCCACACATTCCATGTTCAACGAGTGTGGATCGTTAGGCGGAATGACTTCGAAACAACATTGAATCGCGAAGTAAATGATTCGGCCTTGTTACGGGCTTTTATATTGTTCGCGATGACGTCCAACAACCCAATTCTTGCATGGTGTTTGAGTGTATTATGCGACCAAGACTCCTTAGCCTTTTTCTTCCTTAGCCTACTATATGCAAAAGTAGTTCAAGGCATTTATGACATAAATGAGCCAACTTATTTTATATGTTATAATAAAATGGAAACCAATGTAATTAACTTATGTTCCTTTGAATTCTAATTCTAGTATACGGGAAGCTGCTTCCTTTGAGCGAGACGACTTAGGAATTCTTTTGGGATGTCAACATACAAATTTAGGTTGTAGTTGACCATCTCTTTCACGACAAATTTTGATACCACTTCTTGGAGTCGTGGTTCTCCCTTTAACATAAAGTTCCTGTAAAAAAGGTAACTCGAAAGTAGTAATTAAGAAAATAATTTATACAAAATTAAAAATACATTAGTACTATGGTCGGGATACATATGATTAGTCGTTTGAAAAGTTCTAACATGGCCGCCATGACGACTTTGTCATGGATTTTGGCATTCATCTGGACGAAGCCGCGAATTATGGCCATGATGTCCTTGTTTATCCTTTCTAAGGGATTCCCACAGACCGGCTTATGTGCAACAGGATCCCATGTCAACTTCAATCACCCATCAGCTTTGACTAGATTTAGGGTCCATGAGGTTGCGACAATACCTCGTTGTCCCCTTCTTCTTATTTTGTGCGACATCGTCAATAAACTCGGCTTCTTCCGCAATTTTCTTGTTATTGAAAATGTGCAAGGCCTTCCCTAAAGGCCCCACCAACGTTGATGAAGAAGGGGAACTATATGCCCAAGTATCTCCCACAACCTGATGTAGATGGGTTGGCCGACGACGATGGCCGGAAGACAGTGTTACGACTGAATGGACAAATCCTATGTCGTTGTATTCAACCCTCTTTTCCTGAATCCATTCTTGAAGAGCGTAATCTGTTTGTTTTTGCCATCTTGAGAATTGGCATCGTTTCACGTATGGAACAAATAATTGCAAACTCGTCTTTCCTCCTTTTTCATACGATATAGGCTTTCGATTCTTCCTTTTTCTTTTTCTTTTCCCTTATTTTCTCCTACCCTAAATTCATATTCTTTGTGCTTAACATTATTAAGCACATAATATTTCCCAAAATGAGCCTTCTTTATCACCGTATCCTCCTTAAGCCCACCTTAATATTTGAGCATAAACTAACCCTCCAATACAAGAATAATGTTGTTAATCATTCTTATTCTATGCATGCTAGTTAACACTACATAAAAAACATGGCTCAAATTCTTTGTTTGAATTCTACACAGAATCTAAGCCTTCGGTTTTCTTCACTGTGATAATATCCTATTGTACATTGACATAAATCCAATCTCTTTTAACACGTGCTTTGTAATGTCATCCATTACGAAGAAACGGTCGTCTGTATAATTTATACATGGACACTTAAACAATTCTCAATTAAATAGTTTACGGGTTTCCAACACAAATTTGATGAAAAACATCACACCTTTTTTGTATGTCTTTTATTTTTTATGCAAACTCATCCCAAACTCCTATCATATCCTTCCTATGTTCCAAGAAAATTTAATAACCACGCTTATTTTTTTCGTTTACCTCGATTGGTGGGAGCAAGCGAAAAGTGAATGTATAAAATGAATGAAAAAAAAGGAGGGAGGTGCTCTACAGAAGATAAGGACTTAAGCACCACCAACGGATTATGGGTAGAAGGGGAGAGCCCAACTGCCTGGCTCAAATTTTGGGGCAAGCCAAAAGACTAGGCCAGAGGATAAGGGACCTTAATAATACTACATTGTTGGAAACACGTGGAGAAGACTTGGAAATTATGCAAACCAGAGCCTTAAGGCATTCATCACGCCAAAGACCATCAATGAAGTGTGAAGAATCCGAGGTTTATTTTGGTGAAGCGGAGCAATGCCTCCGACAAGAACAAGGGATAACGGAGAGGCTCAACGGAGAGGTTTGATGTTTAGAGGGGTAATTCTATAATTTTGCAGCTCAAACTAACAGACCTATAACATAAAATGGAATCCATCATTTTCTGTACAACTTTGAAAATTTTAGGGCGCATAAATGAGGTAAAGGTCTCCGTTTGGTAATGAAGTTATCCTTAATTATGTAACTCATTTCATCCAACACTTCTCAAACACAAATTTTATAGAAATCTAACAAAATGATCAAGAAAGACTTAGGAAACATACATTTTTTAAGCTTCAAGGGGTGAAACCCTCAACACCATCTCCTAAATCGATAAATTGTGGGAGAAAATGTGTTTTTTGAGAGAAAAATATGGCATGTGAGAGAAAAAAGTGTAGAAAACGATGATGTGAAGGAAAAGAAAGTTTGGGGTGTTTAGGACTTGGAAACGCAAGTGTTTGGTTTTAATGAATCTAGTCAAACTAGGCCGACGAAGAATTCATCATCCTATCGGTATACTGATAATCTTTATTGACGATTGTCAAAAACATCGGTAAAGTTATCTTATTATATCGAGGATCCTTAAAACTATCGGTCAAGAGTGATACATGGTCGGCGATTTGAAAAAATGTCGGTAAATATTTGGTATAGAAACCTTCTTCACCCACAAACAAAATTTCGTCGGTATAGTAGCAAATCATTACCAATGGTCATTAAAAATCGTCGACGAAGTGAATTCCCGGTGTAATGCACATGAAAGGAAAGTCTGTGTCAACGATGACACAGTATGTACAGCAAGACCCATTAGACACACATAAAACATCGTAGGGGACCTTTGAAATACACTCGTATCTATGTTAGAAGTTGACTAAAGCTTCCTAAGACACATCTGAAATAACTAAACCACCAGCTTAAGGGGGTTGTAAACGTGGACATGTAGAAGATTGGAATGCTTATCATAGTCACCCTAATAAGAGTGTGAGAGAAGCCCAAATAAGTAAATGATAGATGACCCAAAGAGCAGTAAAGTGTGTAAGAGAGGGTAAAGATGGTAAAGATGTCTAAAGAAAAGACTATAAGGACTGACTTAGCTAAATTGATCCTTATCCCAGAGATCGCCTCCAATACCAGTCTCGAGAAACTTTAATATAAACTCCATTATACATTTAGTGGCGAATCCCAAGTTGTAAAAACTAGGGAAGGTGGCTGCAATTAGAAAAAAGGTAGGAAGATAGAGGGCTACCCTAACATACACCTTGGAGAATCAACAACTACTTAGAGAAGAGAAGCTTCTAAGGGAAGAAAATATCCATATAGCTCACCTATGCTCCTAAGAGTTTTGGTGAAGTAAAATCAATCCAACTTTTCATAAGGTTTTCTTAAAGCCTAGCGGGAGGCGAGACCAACAGGTCAAACTCAAGACCTCAATGCAATCAAAACACTATAGATTATTGTCCCACTTAAATAAGTTCTCGCTAATGATTCTCCCAATCTCTACTTGAGGCGACGAGGCTAGATCTTGTACATGCTAGCAGTGAGGTTGATGAGAGGGAACCTTCGGGATGTGAACAATAAAGGTCCAGTTCAACCCTACAAATTGAACAAGTGAATGAAGCACATAAAGTTGACCTTAATATTTTCCCATATTGAAAGACCATGTGAATAATGATCTGGGCCTTTTTCTCTGCGTGGGAAAACATAGTCTAAATAAACTCTTCCTTAGTAAAGCTCTGTTAGGGGCCTTATTTTTCGAAAGCCTGGGAGAAGGAAAATTGAGCAGTTGGTAGAGGATCGAATAACCAGAGAAGAATTGTGTTCGATGTCTAGTCTAATATGGATACACGTAAATAGATATCTTTTTTACAGCCATGTCATTGACTTTAAGGTCCTAATTCTGGTTTGGTTTATTCATGTTCGGGGTAACTCGATGTCATAATCCTAACCTTTCGTTTATTACCAAAACATAACTTAGGAAAAGCTGGTTCTAGTATCATAATATTGACCGCAACGTTTGACATTTTCCTTCCTCAAGTTTAACAGTTGTTTAAATGTTGATAGGTCAGTGTTATGATTTCTGAATAAATGAAAGGTCTACGTTTATGACATCAAGTTTTCTCATGCTATTTCAAGAATGTTTAAGGGGCACGTGACAAGCATGTGCCTGATATTTCACGAAGTCAGTCACACTTCCCAGTTTTGATACCTTCTGAGAATTAATTTGTCAAACTTGTTACTATGTAAGAAAGTTGATAGGTATGTGTTATGATTTGAGAATTTACCAAAGTACAACAAGACTACATCGAGTTTTCCCTTCATGTTTTTAGTTATATATGATATATTTTTTTAAATGGGGAAACTTGTATTAACAAAGAAATAACTATATGTGGTACGTAAACTAGTCATGTAACGAATTTAATTACTTGTATTAACTTCGCATGGGGAAAAACTTACCTAAACCAACTCTAGGGGCTGCGCAGCCTCCCCCCCCCCCCCCCCGTCAAAGCGCTCTGCTACCCTTGACGGATTTACCCATGAATGGTTGCTAGGGTTTTCTTTTACATCATCATTTTTTCATCTTTTTTGGCTTCCGCCCGTTCAAACCGTCCCACGACCTCGCGCTATCGATCATGCGTCGCCGGATTGGTCCCGAGCTTGTGCCAATTGCCACCGTGGCCCTCTTGTCGGCGTCCACTAGGGTCCGTGCACCATGCGCTGTCTCCCATCTGCAGCAGGCCAGTTTAGGGCATATCCATCAAAGGGGAAAACCCTAGCCAGCATGGTTCTGCTCCCTCGATGGATCTGGGATTCAGGAGGAGGGACGATAGGCAGGGGCTAGATTCCACGGCACCCTAAGTCGGGACCCTCGACCCCAAACAAACCGTTGCGGTCGAATCGATGATCTCGTCCTCCTCACTACTTCGAAAGATCCGGGCGAATGAAGACGGAGAATTGACGATACCAGAACGCTCCAATGGCACGGGGCCCAGAAGAACTGGCATCGCAGATTTGGTAGTTTGTTATTTCGTTCGTGTGCTAATCTTTTATCATGTTTTAGGTCTAGATAGGGTTAGAATTTTGAGTATTAGTTTTTTTTGAAATTTCGTTAAGAGGAACTCCTAAGTTCGGATCTGCAATTCAAAGCAGGCTATATTTATGGATCCATGAGCACCTGACGGACTACGGTCGATCGAGACAAATATCTGGAATCCGGGACAGTTATGTCCTACCCTGTAAGGTTACTGTTATACAGTAATACAATACCTCTCTACTCGTTTCAAAAAAAAAATCTAGTCATGTAACATGTGGGTTCTATAAACTAGTCTTGTAGCCCGTGGGTTAGAAACTAAGTAAACAAAATAATGTGATTGAAAAAAATTTGAAATGTTTTGCCAATAAAAATTAGGAGATCAACCTTGATACGAGTGTTATCGGGGGAGTAACTACCAATCTAGGGATACTCGTCGGTAATCCTAAAGGAAGCTTGACTTCTCGATCCTACGACACTCAAGTGAGGTGTAGTTGGACTATTCTCCCGTCCTGGATTTCAACGTCCTTCTCCCTCCCACAGATGAGTAATGAGGGCCCTAAAAAGTAGTGTGTTGCAACTCGAGTGGTCTAGCGGAATCCAAATAGATACTTGGCAGGGAAAATCCTACCCTAGTTGGGTAGTTTGAGAACTATCCAACCAAACATTCCTTACTCTAGAGATTTTGATAGGCGAGGGTGCTTTTCGCCCCTCACTTGTTTCTCTTCTCCCATAGCTATGTCTTCCGCTCTTTTCGGAAGAGAGGTCGGGGCTCACTTCTAAAGGCTCCCGACTCACGCACTTCCCAATCGAACAGGAAATTCTTCCAAGACAAGTCTCCCCTGCTTTATCCTTCTAAACCATCTTTACCCGACCGTTTCTCAACCTTTCCTTTCAGGGCAAGTGGTTTTGGCTCCGGGTGCCACTGTGTCGACCCTCCTACATTTCTGTTGTGGGGTTCGATTTTCACTTGTCGTAGTGACGTGGCGGGTTGTCTTTTGTGGAGGTGACAGGAATTGATGTTGGGGAGCCTATGGGTGTGTTGATGAGGGAGGCAGTTGGATGCCTTGCCCCTAAGGTTGCAGATTTTTTTTTTCAAAGTTGGAGTCCTCTCACTCTATGATTGAGTGTTTTCTTCCTTAAGTTCCAAAATATGTCGGCGTTCCGGTTGGAACTAGTACCGGTGAAGGGGTCGGGTAAACCCCGATAGAGTTGGCCTAAGAGGACTACTTGTAGATCCGTTGTCGTCTCATATGGTCGTAACTTGTCATTTTGGGGGAATTTAACCCCATCACATCGCGATCCACATGCCTACAATCACTCATAATGTGCCTTATCTGGCCACATTCTAGGAAATAGTCAGGAAGTTTTTCATACGAGAAATCGATCATTACCTATTTCATCATGTCCATACCCTATATCGTGAGAAAGAGCTTACGCTAGAGAGGGTTACCCAATTGGATAAAATATTATTAAAAGAAAACTTCTCCGAGAAGGAAAGGATCAAAAGGTCAAAAGACCTACAAGAAGGTGTTTTAATAATGGGAACTCATGAAGGGCCTAACCACAAACCTGGGACCAAAGTCTTGAAAAAGTGTTAACCAACAAAAAAAAAACAAACTACTTTGGGCCAGCACCACGTTCCTTATCGAGGCTCCAACCTCTAGGGCTCCCCGTGGGCATTTACGCCAAAGACTATCTTGACTAATAGGTACATAGGAAGTCGTTTGAATCGTCGACTTTTTTTTTTGACTAAGAGAATGAATCTTCGCCCTTGTTTTGTACACAATGTTTGAAATTACTCCACGAAAGTTGTAGTTCTCTGAATACCTTTCGATGCAATGTCTCACGAGCGAAAATGGGAGTTTGTATGAGAAAGTTACGCCCATAGGAAGATCAGTAAGACTTCAGGACTCCTTAAGATGAGTTTTACTCCATTTTGACTCTGTTTCGCTCCAATTTCCTAAACAAACGTAAAGAGATGCCAACTTCATACATAGACAGGAAAGTGCATCAAATCCTACCTACCTGAGACTGAAAAGCTTAGAAATGTGGGCTAAAACATCTAGAATAAATGTGTTTTATGTTCACATCAGCAAACCGATTTTTTAGCATAACATATAGTATTTTATTGGATCGAAATAGGATATAGCATAATGATCATACAATAGTGGAAAGACTTAAAAAGAACAAGATAAATTTTTGTTGACAACCAAAGCACTAATCCTATAACTAGGTGCCCGGTAATACCAAGGATAACTATAGGGGTTGTTTCCTATTCGTACGATGAGAGGTGCATGAGTTCCAAGAGACTTTCCTTGTCTCGACTTTCACTAGCATGTTTTGTCATTATAGTCGTCCAAGGAGTATACCAGGGAAAAGAGGAGGCTGGAGAATAGGAGGAGAATGTTCTATGTAGGCCGGGAGTGGCTCCTTAGGGACACCCCATGGTGTCTTAGGGTTGTCATGATGACCAACGAGGCTGCTTTGCATGCCCCACTTCTGCCCTACTAGAGCCACACTCACACCTTGGTTAGTGTATCCTTCTTCTACATTATGAAAATTTACAGGACCTCCTGGCCCAATAGCGGAGTTGTGGTTGTGGTTCCTCAATGGTTGTTTAATATAATAGCCTCGAGTTCCAGTTTCCTTTCCTCGAATAAGGAAGTGACGGTTTTTTCTTCTCTGGTGCTGAGCCATCTAGGTGACATAGGCTAAATCGCATGTCCAACATGATGCAAATCCTAAACAACATTTAGCATATTGGATATGTTGGTTTCTGGTGTATGATGTTGATGATGTTGAGGAGGAACAATTGTGTATTTAATGGAGCTATGGACTCAATCGAAGCTACGTTTCTAAATGTTCAACAACTTTCTTTTTTGATCTTCTGGTCGACAGGTCATCCGAAACCAAGAAGCCTGTTCTCTAGTGGACAACAAGACCCATTTTGTTGTTTGGGTTAGAAATTGATGTGTTTTGTTTGGTTTGGACGTGCATCTCAAGTTATTTCATTTTTATTGTTCATTTTCCCATCAGGCTGCAATTATGTAATTCATCTTAAATTACATGGATCAATAATACATCGTTAATCAAAAGAACAGTAAGAAAAAAACATTATGAAATATATAATTGTATAATTATATATTCAGATATGCACTTTCTATGTTCTTCTTGGCTTCTGGTTTAGCTGTCAACTATGACAAATCCTCGGTTATCCCTATGAATCTATCTGAAAGAGAGGAACTTGTAATTTTGTCAATCATGGGGTGCCTTTCAAATACATTTCCATTAATTTATCTAGGATTTCTTTTGTGTGCTAATACTAAAAGGCTGAGAACTTGGGATCCTATTATTCTAAAGTTTAAACAAGCTCTTGGGTTATGGCAAGCTAAAATTTTATCATTTGGGGGAAGGATAACATTGATAAAGTCTACATTAGGTGCACTGCTATTGTATTTGTTTTGTATAATCAAATCCCCAAAAGGAGTTCTAAAGGCCATGGAAAGTTGGCAAAGAAGATTTTTATGGCATGGCAAAGGCTACTACGGGTGAAAGTGTGCAGATCAAAGCAAGAAAGAGATTTGGGCATTAAAAGTCTCTCAAGTATGAACATTGCTCTCCTAGCTAAATGGTGATGGAGATTTTCTCTTTGGAAAGTAATAATCTGTGCTAAATTTGGTTAGGGGTCTCTGAATGGGAATTATCAAAATTTCCAGTAGTAGGTGCTTCAAGTTTCATTTCACACATTTTAAGAGGATTCAGGGAGATATATGTGACCCTACACATCCAGCCAGTGGACCATTTATTATTTCATGGTCCTGATAGACGCATCCAGCAGATGGTCTCATATTTGCTTATTGTCAACGTGAAATGTTGCATTTGCTAAATTGCTGGCACAAATCATTAAGTTTAGGGCACATTTTCCTGATCATCCCATTAAGTCGATTCGTCTTGATAATGCTGGTGAGTTCACATCCAGAGTATTTGCATGTCTTTATGGATTGATATTGAACATCCCGTTGTACATGTCCATACCCAAAATGGTTTAGCAAAATCGTTTATTAAATGTATACATGTAATTGCACGTACATTACTAATGCACTCACAATTACCTATTTCTGCTTGAGGACATGCTGTATTACATGTTGCATCTTTAACTCGTATAAGACCAAGTGCATACAATCAATATTCTCATGTACAACTTGTGTGTGGGCACCAACCTAATATATCCCATTTGAGAACATTTGGTTGCACAGTGCAAATGCCGATTGCACCTACTCAACGCACAAAAATGGGACCTCAACGTCGGTTGGGGATATATGTTGGTTTTGATTCACCGTCCATTATAAGGTATCTTGAACCTCGGACATGTGATTTGTTTACTGCAAGATTTGCAGATTGTCATTTTGATGAGACAACATTTCCACCTTTAGGTGAGAAAGATTAGCCTCCTGAAGTAAAGCTTGAACTCTCTTTTAGGCCTCCTGAAGTTGGGCATGAACTTTCTTGGAAAATGAGTTCGTTGTCTCATTTAAACCCACACACGTCACAATGTGAAACAGAAGTACAGAGAATAATTCATTTGCAAAATGTTGCAAATCAAATGCTTGATGCATTTGCATCAAAGATGACAATGTCTTATATAGATGCAATCAATGTACCAACTAGAATTAAGGTCACTGGTGATACTGCAAAAGCAACTATCGATTCCTCTAGTGCACGCCAGAAACGTGGGAGACCAGTTGGATCAAAAGACATTGTTCCCCGGAAGCGGAAATGTCATACAAATATAGGGAATAAGAAAACAATGGTTCCGGAAGAACGAGCCGATGAAAGAGCCTTATTACCAGAAGTAGTTCCAGAAGAACTACCAGAGTCGGTTCCAGAAGAACCAATCGGTCCAGGAGTACCAATCGGTCTAGAAGGACCAGAAGACTAATACTCCTGAAGAGTTGAAATAGAAAAGAAATGAGGAAATTCATATGAATTACTCACACATAAAAAAAATCATGGAATCAAAAATCGGTATCCATTGATAAGGGCATTACTATTACCATGATTGAAATGGTAGATAATTTTGACATTGAACCACGTGGTGTTGACTAATATCATTTAAAGACATTTATTCCCTAGGTTATTTGCTCTATCTCAGTCCAAGAAAATTTTGGTGGCTGAAGCATGGAATGGTTTGAATTGGGAGCTTAATTTTAGCAGAACTCCAATATGGAGAGTTGAGCAAGATTCAGGTTAATTCTAAATGGTGTTTCAATTGGAGATCATGAAGATATGTTGGTATGGCATTGGGATCCCAAAGGCTTTACTTTTAAAAAGGCTTTATGAGTTACTTGAGCATCAAGAAACTTAGTCTCCATCTATCTCAGCTTAGAGTGCTCACCTTTGGATCCCTGGAATTCCTCATAAGGTCTCGGCATTTTCTTGATTGGCCTGCCATGAAGAAATTCCTTCAAGATGCTTTTTAGAAGTAAGAGACATGAACTTCTCCCTGGAAGAAATCCTCTGTCCTGTTTGTGATTGAGATATTGAAGATGGAGCCCATGCAATTCTTCATTGTTCAAGAGCTTGGGAAGTCTGGTGTTTATTGGCAGGTTGGTGGGACATTAATCTTGTTATATCATGAACTGTAAAAGACCTCTTAATCTCTTGTCCTACTCTTCAGATGTCAAAATATAGGAGAAATTGGATCAAAGTTTTCCGGATAGGTTGTTGTCAGTTCTGGCTAGTAAGGAATACCTCCATCTTCAATCGTCAAGTTCAATCTGCTCAGGATATTTTTCAAAAAATCTTGCATCAATCATTCTCTTGGGAGTGGGCTTTTTTTCAATCTCATGGTAAAATTTTCTCCTTCAATAGTTAGAAAACATCCCCCAAAGGCCTACATCTCTTGGATTTCGAAGGGTTAATCAAAAGCTGGTAGCTTTTTGGCTTCTCTCATCTGACTTGTAGCTCAAGTATCTTGTTTTTTAAGCTCTCTTCTTAGGATTTCTTTTCTAGCTTTTCAGTTCTCAGTCCCTTTGTTGTTCCTTAAGCTATTTTTGGGTTGGGAGGGTTTTGGTTGGGTTGGTGAGTGTTGGTGAGTTTGTGAAGTCTCTTGTGTCTTTTTTGGGTGTTTGGCTTGCTTGGCTCTTGTTTGCTTGTTGTGTGGGAACTGGTTTCTTCCTCTAGGTCTTCTCTTTTGTGAGTGGGTATCTCCTCTTTTAGGTCAAGTGGCTCCTACAGTTCTTTTCTTGCATGGCAGGTTCTCTTTGTGCTCGTGAGTGGGCCCACGTGTTCGGGTGCTCGGGTTTTATCGTTCGGGTGGTTTAAAACGTTCCCTGGACCATTTATCCTTAACCGATTCGAAAATTGGAATTAAATTGGAGAAGTTGTAATTTATCGGGTTTAGAAACTTTAAACGTCATTTAATTGACTCGGAAGTCGGAATTCGATTCCGTTAAGTGCATTGGGTTCCTTGAACTATTCTAAGACCGTAGAAACGAAAATGGGGGCTTTTGGAGCCCCGGAAGGCAATTTACGGGTCCTTTATTGACAATGTCAAGTAATTGGGAAGTTTGGGAGTGATCGACATTGTCGGGGTTAAGTTTGGGCATCGAGTTTAATGATTTTCAGTTTATTCCTGCAAGTGGTTAAGTGCCTTTAAATTGTGTTCTTCTAGATCGTGCCACGGACCGAGGCAAGGGAAAGCTGGGTGAGTGACTGAGATCATCACCGGAACTCGTGGTTGGCTTTTGGGAGAACACGCACGAGGTAGGGAAAAGTAGCCGGATCTCGGCCCTGACTGGGGAAAGTTAACAGTAGAATTGCATGTGACACCGGGGTGTCGTGGGTTGAGTAGTTTTATTTAATTATTAGAAAAGCATGATACGGGATCGTAGTAATTATTGGAAAAGCATGTGACACTTAGTAGTGTCGTAGGAGCAGAGAACTTAGCGATATTAGAATTACTGGAGGCATATGACCATGCCCGGAGGTTGTTTGTGAAACTAGTGATCTTAGGACGGTTGGAGGCATTGAGTATGCCGGAGGTTGTTGGGCATTATTATTATTGAGTTTTGGGTGGCCTTGAGAGCCTGTTTTATTGTTGTTGAGTCTTGGGTGGCCTTGAGAGCCCGTGTTATTATTGTCGAGTCTTGGGAGGCCTTGAGAGCCCGTGTTTGACTGTTGAGTCTTGGGTGGCCATGAGAGCCCGTGTTATTATTCGTGTTTGGGTGGCCATGAGAGCCCGTACTTTACTGTTGGTGTTTTAGCTGGCTTACGAGTTAGAGTCTCGGTAAGTTGCGAGCGTGTTTTATTTTTGAGTTTTGGGTGGCCATGAGTGCCCATGGGGTTGTTGAACCCGTGTCTTTACCTTTGGTGTTTGGGTGGCCGTGAGTGCCCGTGGGGTTGTGAACCCGTGTCTTTACTGTTGGTAGTTTGAGTGGCCGTGAGTGCTTGTGGGGTTGTTGAGCCCGTGAGTTACTGTCGGTGTGTCTTGGGTGGCCATGAGAGCCCGTGTTTGGCCGTGAGTGCCCGTGGGGCTGTTGAGTCCGTGTTTTGTGGTTGGTGTCTTGGGTGGCCATGAGTGCCTGTGGAGTGCTGAACCTGTGTTGTTGCTGTTTGTTGAACTTGCTTGTGATTGTGATTGTGGTTACCTGAGTGAGTGAGGTTACTGAGATAGGTCGACTGCCTGGACCGACTGGATCAGAAAGAGCGAGGGACAGATATGTTGTAAGAAAGGTCGACTGCCTGGACCGACTTTGTGTTGGAAAGAGCGAGGGACAGAGAAGTTGTAAGATAGGTCGACTGCCTGGACCGACTTTGTGTTGGAAAGAGCGAGGGACAGAGAAGTTGTAAGGCAGGTCGACTGCCTGGACCGACTTCGTGTTGGAAAGAGCGAAGGACAGAGAGGTTACTGAGACAGGTCGACCGCCTAGCCCGACTAAGATCGGAAAGGGCGAGAGAAACAGAATTGGTTACTGAGCAGCTGGTTTGCGATCCTTTGTGATCTTGTTTGGTGTGCGATCCTTTGTGATCTTGTTTGGTGTTGCGTAGTTTCTTTTGAGTCCTTGGAAGAGGTCGTGATCGTTGTGTTGGGTCTACTTACGTGTTTGAGCGTTGAGTCGTTCGAGGAAGGTCACCGTGGGTGTTTGTCAGTCAGAGTACTTGAGTTGGGGACAGTGATCCCCGGAGTTGAGTTTGCTGTTGGTGTTACCGGCATTGTCTGCTAATTATGCCGTAGTCAGTCTGTTATCTGTGGTGGTGAGCGAACGCTCACCCCTAGCTGCTTTTCCTACAGGTACTGATCACGGGACGGACTAGGGGAGCTCTCGAAGCTTGTGGAGCTAGGAGCGGAGTCCGGGTTCAGTCTTTTGAGTCTAGTGACGGATACCTTGTACTTTTGTCCACGTGTTGGGACGTGTTTTTAAGTTGTAAATATTATTTTGATTAATTAAATGGAGATTTTAAAGTGTTTATCCAAAACAGGTTTCATTGTTTTATGGTTTTTAAAAACGTTCGCGTCCCGAGTTCGGTTTACTGAAATTGGGGCGTGACATCTTGGTATCAGAGCTCGAGGTTTCACACCTCGGACTGTCCGTCAATTAGGTGGGAAGGGTCGAGTTAGTGGAGACCTGTAGTGTTATGAGTCCTGGTTGAGATTGTGTGTATGTGTAGTGTTTTATTGCTGGCTTATTGATTGTTGTTGCTGCTTGAAACGTTTTTAAGCTGTCGCGGGTCGACTCAGGAGCGCTCCTGTAGTCGAACGTGGCGGTTCTGACATCAAGTCGGTACAACGTAGTTCGGGGACGCCTGGACCGGGTTGTGACTGCGTGATGTCAAGTCTGAGGTTTTAAAAGTGAAGTGGAGAAAGTTTTAAAATTGGTTGGCCCTGTGGGCGTGTGTGTAAGTTGGTTGGCCCGGTGGGCGTGTTTTGATCTTTTTTGACGCCGTGGGCGTGTGTGTTTGATTGTGTTTGGCCCGGTGGGCGTAGTTTGGTGTTGGTTGGCCCGGTGGGCGTGTATTGTTGCTACTCGGCCGTGTTGGCTTGTATTTGAGGTCGGTCTGGAGTTGTCGTAACTGTGTTATGTGTTTGGTGGTCGTTGTCTGCGACGTACTTGTGTACGGGTCACTATTAGCCGGGAAAGTTACGAATACCCTAGGGTAGACATAGCGGGTGTAAGTAGTGTGAAATCATTACCGCTATATTATCGGGGTCACTGGTTTGGTCCGGTAGGTAGAATGGACCGCTTTGGCTGTCGGCCCGGTAAGAAGCCCAGCAGGTATTGAACGCCGGCCCGGTAAGGAGCCTGGCAGGCATTGGACGCCGGCCCGGTAAGGTGCCCGGTAGGTTTTGGGTTCCGGCCCGGTAGGGGGCAAGGCCCGGCTAGGTTACCGGCCCGGTAGGTGGCACGGCCCGGCCCAGTTGCTGGCCTGGTCCAGCCAGCTACTTTAAAAAAAAGGGGGTTTTGTTGTTTCCTTGGGCAGTTTGAGTGTTGGCTTTGCGTGGCGGTGTTCACGGTTGTGTTGGTTGTATAGGTCGTAAGTTCGGTGTTAAGGGATGAGGTCTTGAGTTCGAGACTCATCAATAACCTGCGGTAGTGATGCAGCGCCTCGGCGTGAGAGTCTCACCACGGAGAGGGGCTAGGGTTGGTGCACTGCGGCGCCTTACGAACTATGTTTCCCTATGTGAACGGGTGTTTGAGGTTTCCTTCACGTGAGTGGGTTATTTGAGGTTTCCTTATGTGATCGGGTTATTGGGGGTATTGATAGCGTGAGCAATGTGATGTTTGACATCAGGTTTTGAGGTGGTGGTTTGCCCTGACTAGAATGGTAAGTCTTTGATGCGTTACTAGTATGCCATAATCGAACGGGTGTCCGTGGAGGTGAGCATCACGCTCATCCCCTTTACTACTTTCCCCAAGGGACGAGTAGCGAACACTGGTTTGGTTGCGGAAAGTTATAAGTAAGTGCATAAGGGACTGGATGAGGGCTTGTTGTACGTTTGTGTGGTTAAGTTTGAGGTTCTGCCTACGTGTGAGTAATTAAAGTAGGATTAGCGTGAACGGTGTGGCGTTTAGTAACAAGTACGTTGGGGTAGACGTAGACCGTGTGAACGTTAGTGTGTTCGAACTGATTTTCTTTAATTGAGTTCGCAAACTGAACGTTTGCGTGTATCCGTGCAGAGGATACCTGCTGATGGCTCGTGGCAGACGAGGAAGAGCAGCAGTGGCACGGGGACGAGCGCCCTCGTGAGGCAGGCAGGGACGGTCAGCGGGGACAACAGGACGGGTGCCCACCGTTGAGCCCGCCGAGTACGCCGAGGCGCAGGGTACTCCTGTCGGTGAGGACATGAGGAGCGATGCGGGACCTTCTACGGGCACGCCAAGCGTCCCGCCGGTCACAGACCCACCCGTCATGACTGCCCTGGATGAGCTGACCAGGACAGTCCAGAGTTTGGTGGCGGTCATTGCCAACCGAGAGTCGGCTTCACCAGCCCCAGAGGCAGCCGCGGTCCCAGTGAGGCCCGGTCAGACAGAGGATCACACATCCTGAGCACTACTAGACTTCCTGAAGCTCGGGATACCTACATTTGTCGGGGAGCCGAACCCCGACCTAGCCGAGAGGTGGCTAGAGCAGGTCACGCGAGACCTAGATACATCGGGTGTCGAGGATGGTCGTCGCAGGGTGTCCTTCGCGGCCCACCAGCTGAGAGACAACGCCTACCACTGGTGGGGGCGTGTGAAGGACATGGTCGGTTATGACTACAGCATCTTCCAGACAGTTTTTATGGAACAGTACTTTCCCGAGTCGGCTCGTTTGGAGCGACATCGGCAGTTCCTAGACTTGGAACAGGAGGGGATGACGGTAGCAGAGTACGAGGCCAGGTTCACAGCTTTGGCCAGATTCGCGCCGGAGATGGTGATGACCGAGCAGAAACGTTGCCTGCGGTTCCAGGGAGGACTGAGGCTGGAAATTTGGAACCAGGTTCTCGCCTTGAGACTGCGGAAGTACACAGATCTCGTGGACACCGCAGCGACGGTGGAGCAGGGGATCTGGGATGCGGCCAGGACCCGCGAGGTTCGACAACGGCCAACCATCTTTACCGGGCCGTCCGACCCACGAGACTCGCGGAGGCAGAGGACCACGGTGTTCTTCCGACCACCGACTCATCAGGGTGGAGCGAGACAGCTGGGGTCAGTGGCATCAGTTGGGCCAGTCGCGTCAGAGAGGGCGCCGAAGTGCTATACCTGCGGCCAGCGAGGCCACTTCCGTCGCGAGTGTCCGATGGAAGGAGGGCCCACAACGCAGCCGGCAACCAGCCGTACGGGCCAGGGCACGGAGTCGAGAGCCGACGAGACCGGCTGTTTCCGATGCGGCCGCGTTGGGCACACTATCGGCCAGTGCTACGAGCCGTTGGGGGCAACGACAATGCGACGACCACAGCAGTCGCGTACAGTACAATCACCCAGAGATCGCCCTCGTCAGAGTCAATGGTCGAGGTTTTCGCAGCCGTCGACGAGCGGGCCAGTTCCGAGACCGCAACGGAGCCATGGTTATCCTGCAGTTAGTGCGCCGAGTCAGAGGCAGCAGGCGCTAGGGGGAAGAGTGTACGTAGTTACCGACTCCCGGACCCCAGGATCCTCTACCTACCGCGAGACCTATCAGGGTACGTGTTTATTGTACCTTTTTATGAGCGTTATTCTAATTTCGCGGACGAAATTCCTTTAAGGGGGGTAGATTGTAATAACCACTCCCGGTCAACGCTAGTCAAACCTGCGAAAAACAGGAAAATTTAAAAATTTTAAGACTGACAGTTAAGTGAACCTAAAATGACCCCGAGTGTCATACCGGACTTAGTTTGACCCCGTTATTGACCAAAGTGAGTTCCGGGGGACTTATGGCAACTTCTGATCAATTTGGGAAAAGTTGACTTTTCGCTAGAAATGTCAACCGAGCGACGTTTTGGTCCATTCGAGGACCGTTTTGAATCCAAAAAGCTTAACCGTCGTCGCAGCGGTCTTAGTTGAGCCATTTCCTTGTAGCCCGCCAAGTTTCGTAATTTCTTGGGAAAAGTGCCCGTTCGGGGCCCGAAACGTCCGTTTTTCGCGAATCTGATTGGAAAATATCAAGTAGATATTTTCCAAGAGGTGTGAGGCCCACCTTGACACTTGTCCTAATTGTGGTGGTGTTAGTTTTGGGGGGAAACTAGATGGGACAAGAGGGAGGTGGCCGGCCACATTGTTAAAGGAGAAAAAAAAAGAAATGTTGTTAGTTTATTTGAAATAGAAAGGAAGAGAGGGTTTAGAGAGAGAAGGAGAAGAAGAAGAAGAAAGAAGAGAGGGAAAGCTAGGGTTTGGAGAGTATCCAACCGTTGGATCGTCTCAAGGCAAGGAGCAACATCGTTCCCCTCGTCTTCCTCTCGAGTAAGCACTAAACCGATCGTCATTTTGGTTAATTTCTTGAAAGCTAGGGTTTGGGTAAAGTATTGGTTTGAGGTGGTTTTGATGTTGGGGTAATTGTTGGAGACGTTTTGGAGGTGTTGGAGGTTTGTTTGAACGTTTTCCGGTGACTGGGGGCTCGGGAGAAGCCCCGGCCACCATGGGGGGTGGCCGACCACCATAGGAGGTGGCTGGCCGGAGCTAGGGCCGGCCACCACCATGGTGGCCGAGCCTCATTTAAGACCTAGGGGCTCTCGGCCAAGTAGTGTGGGTGGGGCCCACGTGTTCGGGTGCTCGGGTTTTATCGTTCGGGTGGTTTAAAACGTTCACCGGACCATTTATCCTTAACCGATTCGAAAATTGGAATTAAATTGGAGAAGTTGTAATTTATCGGGTTTAGAAACTTTAAACGTCATTTAATTGACTCGGAAGTCGGAATTCGATTCCGTCAAGTGCATTGGGTTCCTTGAACTATTCTAAGACCGTAGAAACGAAAACGGGGGCTTTTGGAGCCCCGGAAGGCAATTTACAAAACCCGGGCAGATTCGCCATGTCGACCGAATCGGACCTTTACGGGTCCTTTATCGACAATGTCGAGTAATTAGGAAGTTTAGTAGTGATCGACATTGTCGGGGTTAAGTTTGGGCATCGAGTTTAATGATTTTCAGTTTATTCCTGCAAGTGGTTAAGTGCCTTTAAATTGTGTTCTTCTAGATCGTGCCACGGACCGAGGCAAGGGAAAGCTGGGTGAGTGACTGAGATCATCACCGGAACTCGTGGTTGGCTTTTGGGAGAACACGCACGAGGTAGGGAAAAGTAGCCGGATCTCGGCCCTGACTGGGGAAAGTTAACAGTAGAATTGCATGTGACACCGGGGTGTCGTGGGTTGAGTAGTTTTATTTAATTATTAGAAAAGCATGATACGGGATCGTAGTAATTATTGGAAAAGCATGTGACACTTAGTAGTGTCGTAGGAGCAGAGAACTTAGCGATATTAGAATTACTGGAGGCATATGACCATGCCCGGAGGTTGTTTGTGAAACTAGTGATCTTAGGACGGTTGGAGGCATTGAGTATGCCGGAGGTTGTTGGGCATTATTATTATTGAGTTTTGGGTGGCCTTGAGAGCCTGTTTTATTGTTGTTGAGTCTTGGGTGGCCTTGAGAGCCCGTGTTATTATTGTCGAGTCTTGGGTGGCCTTGAGAGCCCGTGTTTGACTGTTGAGTCTTGGGTGGCCATGAGAGCCCGTGTTATTATTCGTGTTTGGGTGGCCATGAGAGCCCGTACTTTACTGTTGGTGTTTTAGCTGGCTTACGAGTTAGAGTCTCGGTAAGTTGCGAGCGTGTTTTATTGTTGAGTTTTGGGTGGCCATGAGTGCCCGTGGGGTTGTTGAACCCGTGTCTTTACCTTTGGTGTTTGGGTGGCCGTGAGTGCCCGTGGGGTTGTGAACCCGTGTCTTTACTGTTGGTAGTTTGAGTGGCCGTGAGTGCCCGTGGGGTTGTTGAGCCCGTGAGTTATTGTCGGTGTGTCTTGGGTGGCCATGAGAGCCCGTGTTTGACTTTCGAGTCTTGGGTGGCCATGAGAGCCCGTGGTTGGCTGTTGAGTCTTGGGTGGCCATGAGAGCCCGTGTTTGACTGTTGAGTCTTGGGTGGCCATGAGGGCCCGTGTTTGACTGTTGGTGTCTGGGGAGGCCGTGTGTGCCTCTGGGGTTGTTGAACGTGTGTCCTTACTGTTGGTGTGTCCTGGGAGGTCGTGAGTGCCTGTGGGGTTGTTAAACCCGTGTCTTTATCATTGGCGTGTCTTGGGAGGCCGTGAGTGCCCATGGGGCTGTTGAGTCCGTGTTTTGTGGTTGGTGTCTTGGGTGGCCATGAGTGCCTGTGGAGTGCTGAACCTGTGTTGTTGCTGTTTGTTGAACTTGCTTGTGATTGTGATTGTGGTTACCTGAGTGAGTGAGGTTACTGAGATAGGTCGACTTCCTGGACCGACTGGGATCAGAAAGAGCGAGGGACAGATATGTTGTAAGACAGGTCGACTGCCTGGACCGACTTTGTGTTGGAAAGAGCGAGGGACAGAGAAGTTGTAAGACAGGTCGACTGCCTGGACCGAATTTGTGTTGGAAAGAGCGAGGGACAGAGAAGTTGTAAGGCAGGTCGACTGCCTGGACCGACTTTGTGTTGGAAAGAGCGAAGGACAGAGATGTTACTGAGACAGGTCGACCGCCTAGCCCGACTAAGATCGGAAAGGGCGAGAGAAACAGAATTGGTTACTGAGCATCTGGTTTGCGATCCTTTGTGATCTTGTTTGGTGTGCGATCCTTTGTGATCTTGTTTGGTGTTGCGTAGTTTCTTTTGAGTCCTTGGAAGAGGTCGTGATCGTTGTGTTGGGTCTACTTACGTGTTTGAGCGTTGAGTCGTTCGAGGAAGGTCACCGTGGGTGTTTGTCAGTCAGAGTACTTGAGTTGGGGACAGTGATCCCCGGAGTTGAGTTTGCTGTTGGTGTTACCGGCATTGTCTGCTAATTATGTCGTAGTCAGTCTGTTATCTGTGGTGGTGAGCGAACGCTCACCCCTAGCTGCTTTTCCTACAGGTACTGATCACGGGACGGACTAGGGGAGCTCTCGAAGCTTGTGGAGCTAGGAGCGGAGTCCGGGTTCAGTCTTTTGAGTCTAGTGACGGATACCTTGTACTTTTGTCCACGTGTTGGGACGAGTTTTTAAGTTGTAAATATTATTTTGATTAATTAAATGGAGATTTTAAAGTGTTTATCCAAAACATGTTTCATTGTTTTATGGTTTTTAATAACGTTCGCGTCCCGAGTTCGGTTTACTGAAATTGGGGCGTGACAAGCAGGCTTCTATCAACAATTACAAGCCTCTTCTTCATCATTTCGGCAACGGTTTACACTTCAGCTCCTGAGCTTTTCATCTTCTTACCCTCTTCTTTGGTCCACTCTAGTTTCAGCTTTATCTAGTAGGATAAAAGGGTTCATTTATTCTTAGTCATCGCTCGGAGGGTTTCAGAACTGGCTTTTTTTCTTGACTGATTCAATTCCCTATTTTGTATTGTTGTGGTTGGTTTTACAGTTTGTTACCCTATTGTTCTATGTTTTGGGATGGTTGTGGTTTGTTTTTTTTTTTGCTTGATGTGTAGCTAGATCTCGTTTGTACTCTTCTTTAACTTCTAAAGAGGTTTTAATCTAAATTCGGTTTGCTGATACAAAAGACAATAAAATTTTTATATATTTTCTCGTCTTGTAGGAGTGAAATAGCTACTGAGTTGTCCCTAAGAAAACTCCAAATCCATTACTATATGAAATAGAGGTTTAATTACGTTGAAATCACAAGATTCCTTTTTGGGAAATTTTCATTTTGATACCCTGACAAACTTTTATTTGCAGTTTAATACCCTAACTTGTTTTTTTTTGCATTTTAATACTCTGGCAAACTATTATTTTTAGTTTTATACCCAACCGTTAACTTTCCATCCAAAATGATTGAAAAGTCCAAAAATACCCCCTGAGACCAATCAAATTTTCAAAACCTACCACAAAAAATCATATTTTTAAATATTTTTAAAAAATAGATTTTATTTCAAAAAATATTTAAAACAATCAGTTTTTATATATTTAAAAAATAAAATTTTATATATTTCAAAAATCATATTTTTATATTATTCAAAAATCAGTTTTTCTATATTTTAAAAATCATATTTTTATATAATTCAAAAAATAAAATTTATACATTTGAACAAAAATTAGATTTTTTACCGTATTCTTGTATGTTATCGTTAATACCTGAATTTAAAGATTCGTTGAAACCAAAATATTTGGACCAGAAGTTCCAAATACATAATACTAGCGACCCAATATGTGTTGGACCAGAAGTTCCAAAATAAAATACCAACGACCTGAAGTCGAGTATGATCCTGACATACAATTATTTTGATCAATGTTCAGGATAGATGTCACGCCCCAATTTCAGCGAACCGAACTCGGGACGCGAACATTTAAAATAAAGAACACTTTGAAACCTTTTTCCATTAAATTACTTTAAAATACCAGTTTAGTTCCACAAAAGAATAATTTACAACTCAAAATAAGTCCCAACAATTGGACAAAACGAGGTACACGTCATTAGACTCAAAAATACCCAGAAACCCGCTCCAAGCTCTTCAAGCTTCAGAAGCTCACCTAGTCCAGACTGCGAACGGTACCTGTAGGAAAAGCAGCTAGGGGTGAGCATTCGCTCACCACCACAGATAACAGACTGACTACGGCATACTTAGCAGACAAAGCCGGTGACACCAACAAGGACTCAAATAACACCCACACAACCAATACTTTTCTCAACCGACTCAACTCTCGGACACGTGCTATAGACCCCACACAACGATTGACGACCTCCTCCAAAGACACGACTGACAACCACGCAACACCCAAGATCACAAAGGATCGCACACCAAACAAGATCACAAAGGATCGCATACCAGCTGCTTAGTAACCAAGTCTCTGTCTCTCGCCCTTTCCGATCCCAGTCGGGCCAGGCGGTCGACCTGTCGCGCAACTTCTCTCGATCCCAGTCGGGAGGCTAACCCACAACCTCTCCGCTTCACCCGATCCCAGTCGGGTGGTTAGCCACACCCGCGCGTCCTTCCCCCAATCCCAATCGGGGAGCTAGCCCACAACCTCTCCGCTTCTCCCGATCCCAGTCGGGAGGCTAGCTACACCACACAACATCCACCATGATCAAGTAACCAAACACAATCACAAGCAAGTTCCACAAACAGCAACAACACAGGTTCAACACTCCACAGCCACTCCACAGGTTCAACACGGACTCTACAATCCCACGGGCACTCACGGCCACCCAAGACACACCAACAAAACTCACGGACTCAACAACCCCACGGGCACTCACGGCCACCCAAAAGACCAACAGTAACTCACGGGATCAACAACCCCACGGGCACTCACGGCCACCCAAAACACACCAACGGTAAAGACACGGGTTCAACAACCCCACAAGCACTCACGGCCTCCCAAGACACACCAACAGTAAAGACACGGGTTCAACAACCCCACGGGCCCTCATGGCCACCCAAGACACAAACAATAAAGTAACATAGGTTCAACAACCCAACATGCACTCATGGCCACCCAAAACACACCAACAGTAATAACACGGGCTCTCATGGCCACCCAAGACTCAACAATAATAACACGGGCTCTCATGGCCACCCAAGACACGACAATAATACACAACAACCTCCGGCATAACCAATGCCTCCAACAGTTCTAATATTACCAGTTTCACAATCAACCTCCGGGCATGGTCATATGCCTCCAGTACTCCTAATATCGATAATTTCGCAATCAACCTCCGGGCATGGTCATATGCCCCCAGTAATTCTAACACCGATAAGTTATTTGCTCCTACGACACTACTAAGTGTCACATGCATTTCCGATATTCGCTACGTTCCCGCATCATGCCTTTCTAATATTCGATAAACCTACTTAACCCACGACACCCCAGTGTCACATGCAATTCTACAGGTAACTTTCCCTAGTCAGGGTCGAGATCCGGCTACTTTTCCCTACCTCAACTGAAGAACAACCGCTACGTCTCCTAGCTGCTGACGTCCTGGCTCGCTACCTCCGGCCTTCTCTTCGATCGAAACCAGACTCTAAATTTAACACGAAGCCACAAATTAATAACGGTTCCGCCGTTAAATTAACGGTTACGATTAGTCTAGTTTAAATCCGACAGTTGTCTTTTAAACTCGAGCGGGCTAAAAGCGGGATTACGACGAATCGGGTTCGAGCACCCTCGCACCGAACTCAGAACCCGATGCACGTTTTCCAAGGCACTGATCCCGATGCATGGTTTTCGATGCACGATTCCCGAGGTACGATTCAGTGTTCCGCTTTTGACCCGTTCTAAGTCCGAATTAACGTCTAGGTTCCAAATCCGTTCTACAGTTCCAAAACGTCTTAATTCCAAACTGAAAATAATCCGTTTTGAATCCTTTTCAAAATTTCAATTTAAAACCCTTTTTATTTAAAACTGATTTTCCTTTTTAATCCCAAAACCGAAATCTTTTCTGTTTTCCTTTTTGGGACTGATTTTCGTTTCACAAAAAATTTCCCTTTTAACAAATTAAATCCTTTACTTTTCTGATTCAACCAAACAACAGTTTTAAACTCGACCAGATCCAGAAGTCCATAAACGAATAAGCTCGGAAACGAAATCACAAAACCAAAAGAGAGAAAGAAGGGAGAGAGACGCTCGGTTTTGACACCGGCCGACCACCGGTGACGATGTCGCCGGCGACCAAACCCCAAAGGGTGAGAATCACACCGTGGGGAAAGAGACGACGTCGGGGAGGTGAAGGCCACCACGGGAGCGGCGGAGTACGGCGAGGATTTCGCTCGCCTCAGAGCAGGACGACGCGAGGACGGCGAGCTCGAATAAACAGGTCGGAGAGGGTTTGAGGTGGTCGGACCGAACCGTCAGGGCGACTGGAAGCTCGGGATGAGGGGAGAGTCGGCGTTGTGGTGGCGGTGGCGGAACGGACAAGATGAAGGAAGGGAGAGGGCCGGAGAGGTTCGACGAGGACGAAGGGGAGACGGGCTCACGGGTCGTGCGGTGGTGGCGTGAGGAGAGAGAGAATCGGAGATGGGCGGCGGCCACGGCGGCGGGAGAGAGACGCAGAGAGAGAGAGGGGCGAGTCAGGATCGAGGAAGGAGAAGGAGTTTAGGGTTTCAGAACCCTAAACTTGCCATATATAGGCGGGCCGAGCTAAACGGGCCGCGTGCGGCATGGGCTGCACGTCCCAAACGAGAGAGAAGACCTGGTCCGGCCTTCTCGGGCCTGGTCTGGCTTTTTCCTTTTCTTTTTTTGAAATTTCTTTTAACCAAAACCCACTTATTGCACAAACGTACCCCGACGATTCTAATTACAAAAGAATACCCTTTTTAAAAATAAGCGGGCTTTACAATAGATAACTTGAAAAACCTTAATTATCCACCCCTTAGGCTAGACGGGAAAAACTATTATGAATGAGCGCTAGACACGACTCTCCACTTGAGATCATAAAATCTTGGAGACGTCATAAAAGAGGGGAATAACGAGTCAGTTAAAAACAAAGTCACAGCCACAATATTAATCTGTCATCACATGCATAGAGACCTACGACTTGAGTATATAGGTGACGAAGACCCCCTTAGTTCATGGGTTCAGCTCAAGGAGAGGTTTGAGCATATGAAAGCAATAGCTCTCCCTCGTGCTCTATATGATTAGTCCAACCTCAGGTTACAAGACTTTAAGTCTGTAGATGAGTACAATTCGGCCATGTTTGAAGATTGTTTCCAAGCTTCGCAGTTGTGGTGAGAAGATAACTGACGAATCTATGCTTGAGAAAACATTCTCTGTCACGCCACAATTTCAGTAAATCGAACTCGGGACGTGAACATTTAAAATAATAAAACATTTTGAAATCCTTTTTATAGATCACTTTAAAATCACCATTTGTTCAACAAAATAATATTTACAACTCAAAATCAGTCCCAACAAGTGGACAAAAACATGGTATACGTCGCTAGACTCAAAATAAACCCAGAATCCCGCTCCTAGCTCTTCAAGATTCAGAAGCTCACCTAGTCCAGCCTGCGAACGGTACCTGTAGGAAAAGCAGCTAGGGGTGAGCGTTCGCTCACCACCACGGATAACAGATTGACTACGGCATAATTAGCAGACAATGCCGGTAACACCAATAACAAACTCAACACCGGGAAACACTGTCCCCAACCCAAGTACTCCGACTGAACACACAACCACTGTTACCTTCCTTGACCAACTCTACACTCTGACACGTAAAGTAGACCCGACACAACGATCACGACTCCTTCCAAGGACTCAAAAGACCACCACGCAACACCCAAGATCACAAAGGATCGCACACCAAACAAGATCACAAAGGATCGCATACCAGCTGCCGTCTGCTCAGTGCCAAAGAACGCTCGCAACCTCCCGAGACTCTAACTCGGTCAGGCCAGCCAAAGAACGCTCGCAACCTCCCGAGACTCTAACTCGGTCAGGCCAGCCAAAGAACGCTCGCAACCTCCCGAGACTCTAACTCGGTCACGCCAACCAAAGAACGCTCGCAACCTCCCGAGACTCTAACTCGGTCAGGCCAACCAAAGAATGCTCACAACCACAAACCACACACACGCGGCCAGGACCCCTTTCTTGTCGGGCGGGCCCCCTACCCCGTCTGAACATGCAGACGCGTGTGCTCGTGGACCCCCGTTTCATGAAGCGGGCCCCCAACCTCAGGTAACCACAATCACAATCACAAGCAAGTTCAACAACCAGTAACAACACAGGTTCAACACTCACAGGCACTCATGGCCACCCAAGACACCAACAGTAAAACTCAAACTCAACAGCCCCACAGGCACTCACGGCCTCCCTAGATACACAAACAGTAACTCACGGGCACTCACGGCCACTCAAACCACCAAGAGATACTCACGGGCTCAACAACCCCACATGCACGGGCTCTCAAGGCCACCAAAGACATCAACAATAATCCACGGGCTCTCAAGGCCACCAAAGACACAAAAATACACAATCAACCTCCGGCATAACCAATGCCTCCAACAGTCCTAATATTAACAGTTTCACAATCAACCTCCGGGCATGGTCATATGCCTCCAGTACTCCTAATATTGATAAGTTCACAATGAACCTCCGGGCATGGTCATATGCCTCCAGTAATTCTAACATCGATAAGTTCTCTTCTCCTACGACACTACTAAGTGTCACATGCTTTTCTAATATTCGCTACGTTCCCATATCATGCCTTTCTAATATTCGATAAACCTACTTAACCCACGACACCCCGGTGTCACATGCAATTCTACTGTTAACTTTCCCTAGTCAGGGCCGAGATCCGGCTACTTTTCCCTACCTCGTGCGTGTTTTCCAAAAGCCAACCAACGAGCTCCGGTGATGATCTCAATCACTCACCCATTTTTCCCTTGCCTCGGTCCGTGGCACGATCTAAAAGAACACAGTTTTAAGGCACTTAACAACTCGCAGGAATAAACTGAAAATCATTAAACTTGATGCCCAAACTTAACCCCGACAATGTCGATCACTCCCAAACTCCCCAAATACTCGACATTGTCGATAAGGGACTCGTAAAGGCCCGATTCGCCCGACATGGCGAATCTGCCCGGGTTTTGTAAATGCCCTTCCGGGGCTCCAAAAATTCCCGTTTTCGTTCCTACCGTCTTAGAATAATTCAAGGGTCCCAACGTACTTGACAGAATCGAATTCCGACTTCCGAGTTAATTAATTAACGTTTAAAGTTTCTAAACCTGATAATTATAACTTTTCCAATTTAATTCCAAATTTCGATTCGGTTATGGATAAATGGTCCGGGGAACGTTTTAAACCTCCCGAACACTAAACACGAGCACCCAAGCACGTGGGCCCCACCCGGCCCAACTTGGCCGTGGGTCCTAGGGCTTAAATGGGCCCGGCCCACCATGGTGGTGGTCGGCCCTAGCTCGGGCCAGCCACCCTCTATGGTGGCCGGCCACCCCCCATGGTGGCCGGAGGTCCTCCCGAGCTCCCGGTCGCCAGAAAAACGTGCTCCTTCACCTCCCAACACCTCCAAAACGTCCCCAATACTTCCTCAACCTCAAAACACCTCTAAACTAATAGTTTTACAAAAACCCTAACTTCCAAAATAAACAAAATGAGAATCGATTCGGTGTATACCGTAGAGGAGGACGAGGGGAGTGTGAATCTCCAAGCTTTGAGACGATCCAAGGGTGGAAGACGTGAATAGTGCCCCCTTCAAGCCCTAGCTCCTCTCTTTCTCTCTTCTTCTCCTTCTCTCTCTAAAACTCTCTTCTTTTCTAAAACTAACTCTATTTTCTATTTTTTTTTTCGTTTTTGCCATATATGGCCGGCCACCCCCTTATCTCTCCTTTTCATTTTCCTTGTTTGACAAGTGGCAAGGTGGGTCCCACACCTTTTTGGAACAATATCTAGAAGATATTTTCCAATCAGATTCGCGAAAATCGGACGTTTCGGGCCCTGAACGGGCACTTTTCCCAAGAAATTACGAAACTTGACGGGCTACAAGGAAACGGCTCAACTAAGACCGCTGCGACGACGGCTAAGCTTTTTGGATCCAAAACGGTCCTCGAATGGACCAAAACGTCGCTCGGTTGACTTTTCCAGTGAAAAGTCAACAGTTCCCAAATTGATCAGAAAGTTGCCCTGAGTCCCCCGGAACTCATTTTGGTCGCTAACGGGGTCAACTCAAGTCCGGTATGACACTCGGTGTCATTTTAGGTTCAATTAAGTGTCAGTCTTAAAATTTTTAAATTTTCCTGTTTTTCGCAGGTTTGACTGGCGTTGACCGGGAGTCGTTATTACATTCTCCACGTTCCATCCCTCGAATATGCTCCTGCACCATGAATATCGAGAAAAAGGGTTTAAGAAATTTACAGATCTGATTGCTTGTTTGCTCGTTGCAGAACAAAACAATGAATTATTACGGAAGAACAATCAAACTCGCCTTGTAGGCAGTGCTCCATTCCCTGAAGCGAATGTGACAGGATATGATGGTAACTCTAGACCCAGACAAGGCCGAGGACCCTTTAGAGGTCGAGGTCAAGGTCGTGGACGTGGTCGTAGTCAAGGATATGGGCATAACAATTTCCAACCTTATAGAAGAGATGATAGGGTGTACCACCAGAATTGTACCCGATGTGAGAAATGAAAAGACCCACAGAACAAGACTGCTAGAAATGCCGAAAATATATGTTACCGTTGTGGGGGGACTGATCATTGGTCACGTGTATGTCGTGTGCCAAACCACTTGGTAAAGTTATACCAAGAGTCAATCAAGGTAAAAGAGAAGGTCGATGAGACAAATTTCATTGATCATGTGAGCCCTGAAGATGCTCCGATCAAGCTTACAGTCTCCGACTTCTTTAAAGATGATGACAAAAATGTGGACCGTGGTGAAAATGTAGATTGAACTTGTGTCGTTATGTATTCCCCTACTTTTAGTCAATGTGAAATATATATAATGTTTTTGTAATCCTTTCCTAAGTTTACAAACCAAAGGATATGGGTCCCAACTATGGGTCACATATTTGCAAAAATGATGGCGGCTTATGTATTGTTGATTGCGCGTCGACGCACACAATCTTAAGAGATAAAAAAATTTCTCTTATCTAACCTTGGTTGAAGCAAATGTTAGCACAATTATAGGTACTGAAAATTTGAAATAAGGCTCTGGAAGAGCTACCTTGATATTAGAATATGGAACAAGGTTAAATAATCATAATGCTTTATATGCAAGTAGATCCAGAAGAAATCTACTTTGCTTCAAGGATATTCGTAGCAACGGATATCATGTCGAGACCAGAAGTGAAAATGAGACTGAGTTTCTCTGTATCACTTTTAATAAGTATGGTGAAAAGCGTGTACTTGAAAAATTATAGGTTCTATCATCAGGTTTGTATTATACAACCATAAGAACCGTTGAAACCTACGCAACGATGAACCAGAAGTTTATTAATCCAAATGTTTTTATGCTTTAGCACACGTCTTGGTCATCCGGGATCGACCATGATGCGTAGAATTGTTGAGCACTCAAGTGGACATTAATTAAAGGACCAGAAGATCCTAATGTCCAATGAGATATCATGTACAACTTGTTCACAAGGAAAATTAATGGTCCGACCATCGCAAACCAAGGTTAACATTGAAATGCCATCTTTCTTGCAGAGGATTCAGGGAGATATATGTGACCCTATACATCCAGCCAGTGGACCATTTAGTTATTTCATGGTCCTGATAGACGCATCCAACAGATGGTCTCATATTTGCTTATTGTCAACGCGAAATGTTGCATTTGCTAAATTGCTGGCACAAATCATTAAGTTTAGGGCACATTTTCCTGATCATCCCATTAAGTCGATTCGTCTTGATAATGCTGGTGAGTTCACATCCAGAGTATTTGCATGTCTTTATGGATTGATATTGAACATCCTGTTGCACCTGTCCATACCCAAAATGGTTTAGCAAAATCTTTTATTAAAGGGTTATTTACGATAAGGTACCCTAATGTTTCGTCAACGAACGATAAGGTACCCTAATGAATTTTTTGTCCGATAAGGTACCCTAATGATTCATCCACGAACGATTTGGTTTAATGCTGTTAAAAAACTAACAGAATTATGTAGAATGACTATTTTGCCCTTTGACATTTCAGTTGACTTTTGACTTAAGAGTGAAATGACCATTATACCCTCAGTTATTATTTTTCCTTAATTTATATTTTATAATTAATTTTAATTTTCAAAATAAAATAAATAAATTATATATATTTTTTAAGTTATATTTTTTTAAAACTGAATTTGTTTTTTTTTTCAAAAATCAGTTTTTATATTTTAAAATCAGATTTTATATTTAATTAGTATTATTTTTTAATAATTAGTTTTTTATATATAAATAATTTTTTATTAAAAACAGTAAAAAAATTTAAAAAAAATTTATCTTTTTAAAAAAATAATTTTGTTAAAAAAAAATCGCAGAACTGTTCTGCGTCTTCTCCGGCCAGCTCCGGCGTCGTCTCCGGCCACCCCCTCCTCTGGCGTCTCGTCCCCGGCCACCCCCACCTCCGCCGCCTCCTCCTCCCTCTTCCACCTCCCACCTTTCACCGCCCGCCATCGCCAGAACTCGTCTTCCCCAACCTCGAAACCCAACCCAGAAAACCCCCTGCCTCACCTCTACCTTCTTCTTCCTCGATTTGCGACGACCCGACCACGCCGACCTCGTCCCGAGCCCTACCGTGCTGTCAACGGACGAAATCGACGACGGTGAGTTGTCTCCCGACCTCATCCCACCTCCCCCATCTCTTCCCCTCTTGTTTTTGAGCGATTTCGAGCTCGATTCATCCGAGTCTTGTCCGAGAAGAGCTCGACGGAGCTCGCTCGCACCAGATCTGACACTTACCAACGCCGGCGAGCTCTCACAACCATCAGATCTGGACGGCGAGACTCGATTCCTGCCCTGACGACTTCCCCACAGCCTTCCGAGCTCCTGAAGCCACCCGCCGCCGTCGTGAAGCCTAGCTCGCCTCTGTCGAGGTTGGGGAAGACGAGTTCTGGCGATGGCGGACGGTGGGAGGTGGGAGGTGGAAGAGGGATGAGGAGGCGGTGGAGGTGGGGGCGGCCGGGGACGAGACGCCGGAGGAGAAGGTGCCCGGAGACGACGTCGGAGCTGGCCGGAGAAGACAGAACAGTTTTGTGATTTTTTTTTACTAAAATTAATTTTTTTTTAAAAATAAAAATGATTTTTAATTTTTTTGTATTTTTAATATTTTTAAATATATTTTTAATTTATTTATTATTATTTTAAATAATTTAATTTTTAAATTTAAAAATTTTAAATTTATTTATTTATTATATTTTTATTGTATTATATAATTAAGGGTATAATGGTAATTTTGTCTATCAAATTTATAAGCTTAAAATAAGAAAGGGTAAAATCGTCATTTCACACCCCACTTAACTGCAAATGTCTAAGTTAGAGGAATATTCCGTTAGTTTTTAACGGAATATGCCAATTTTAAACCAAATCGTTCGTGGACGAATCATTAGGGTACCTTATCGGACAAAAAATTCATTAGGGTACCTTATCGTTCGTGGACGAAACATTAGGGTACCTTATCGTAAATAACCCTTTTATTAAACGTATACATGTAATTGCACGTACATTACTAATGCACTCACAATTACCTATTTCTGCTTGGGGACATGATGTATTACATGCTGCATCTTTAACTCGTATAAGACCAAGTGCATACCATCAATATTCTCATGTACAACTTGTGTGTGGGCACCAACCTAATATATCCCATTTGAGAACATTTGGTTGCGCAGTGCAAATGCCGATTGCACCTACTCAACACACAAAAATGGGACCTCAACGTCGGTTGGGGATATATGTTGGTTTTGATTCACCGTCCATTATAAGGTATCTTGAACCTCGGACATGTGATTTGTTTATTGCAAGATTTGCAGATTGTCATTTTGATGAGACAACATTTCCACCTCTAGGTGAGAAAGATTAGCCTCCTGAAGTAAAGCTTGAACTTTCTTTTAGGCCTCCTGAAGTTGGGCATGAACTTTCTTGGAAAATGAGTTCGTTGTCTCATTTAAACCCACACACGTCACAATGTGAAACAGAAGTACAGAGAATAATTCATTTCCAAAATGTTGCAAATCAAATGCTTGATGCATTTGCAGCCACGTCAAAGATGACAAGGTCTTATATAGATGCAATCAATGTACCAGCTAGAACTAAGGTCACTGGTGATACTGTAAAAGCAACTATTGATTCCTCTAGTGCACGCCAGAAACGTGGGAGACCAGTTGGATCAAAAGACATTGTTCCCCGGAAGCGGAAATGTCACACGAATATAGGGAATAAGAAAACAGTGGTTCCGGAAGAACGAGCCGATGAAAGAGCCTTATTACCATAAGTAGTTCCAGAAGAACTACCAGAGTCGGTTCTAGAAGAACCAATCGGTCCAGAAGTACTAGTCGGTCCAGGAGTACCAATCGGTACAAAAGTACCAAAAGACTAATACTCCTGAAGAGTTGAAATAGAAAAGAAATGAGGAAATTCATATGAATTACTCACACATAAAAAAAAATCATGGAACCGAAAATCGGTATCCATTGATAAGGGCATTACTATTACCATGATTGAAATGGTAGATAATTTTGACATTGAACCACGTGGTGTTGACTAATGTCATTTAAAGACATGTTTGTCCAATACGAGAAATGGTCA
Organism: Erodium maritimum; assembly: GCA_963921825.1. Lineage (NCBI taxonomy): Eukaryota > Viridiplantae > Streptophyta > Magnoliopsida > Geraniales > Geraniaceae > Erodium > Erodium maritimum. The sequence continues at coordinate 36,997,326 of OY997592.1, read as the reverse complement.
TTCCAGAAGAATTGACTTATTGGCATAATGTCTAATGTTCAAAATCATGATCAAAACATCGAAGGATGTTTTCCCAGCTGGGTATAGATGAATGAGAAAACAAAGATGCTGAATATAAAGCACACCTTATAAAGGTATTTTTCTCAAATGACTTGAAGTCAACTTTTGATATAGTTATGTTGTGTGATCACCATGGTATATTAGATATATGTACCCACTACTAATGGTACTTTTAAGTGCCGACATTTATAAAAGTCTCCGAAGGACCTGCATTGCCTGAAGCATTGCAGTTTGCTTGAAGCAAACCCCATGCATTGCCTGAAGCAAATCCCTTTAAAATTTAAATTGCCAGAAGCAATGCCATTTCCCAAAGGATTTATGATTATCTAGAGAAATGACTCTCTGAAGGGTTTGATTTGCATGAGGTAATGAGACATGGTATGAGAAACCATGTACTTAGTAAGCAGTGTGGGTCGATAATATATGGACTCCTGAAGAGGTCCTTGAAACTGCAGTATGTCTAAAGAAAGACTCTCAAATGAAAGTTTTTATGATGAAGTATTGTCTCGGCCTGAAGATCGAACATACTTCAAATGGATCCATAAATATGCATATATTAAGAAACTCTTGAAGCGTGTTCTACTTGATTGATATTTAGATCCTAAAGAGGATCTCATCTGTTTCAAAGAAATGAAAAGATATTTGGCTTTGAAGTACCATATCTAAATTTGAGACGTTATGATGTACAAGGCCTGACAGAAAATTCGCAGCAAATGTGCTAGCTAGTTTGAGCTCAGAAACTACTTACCGGTTTTAAGATTGAAGCAGATCTGCAAAGCATGTCTCGGGACTGTTATAATTTGGAAAGACGGTTTTTAGTTGCAACTGATCAGTTTTCGTACGAAATTATGATATAATCATGAACTCCAGAAGAGTCATGAGAGATTGACGTCAATCAGAATCATGAAGTGAAAATCCTATAGGTTTGTTAACTGGAAGTCTAGCGACATCAGTTTTGGGAAAGTTAGTGTACAATATAATATGACTCGACTTTGCAAGAAACTGAGATTATTTAGTCGGTCTTCAGGGGGAGCGACAGTCAGGGGTAGTATGTTTCCGTGTGCTGCAATCTTTTTCCCTTATTCAGGTTTTGTCCCACGAGGTTTTCTTGAAAAGGTTTTTAACGAGGCAGTTGTTATGCACGTCCAACTCACTAGAAGTGAGTAAATGGAAGAAACACTACTCGGTATGGTTTTCCTAACATCCACTTGTTGAGAAATTAATGTTCAAGATCAGATGACGTCGACTCGACCGAACAACCAAAGTAACCTGTCTAAAGTCAGGGAGAGACAAGTTTTGTGCGTTGTACTCTTTTTCCCTTGTCCAAGTTTTGTCCCACAAGGTTTTCTTGGAGAGGTTTTTAATGAGGCAGCATCAAGCACATCATCAAGCATGTTTTGCGCATTGCACTCTTTTCCTTACAGGTTTTGTCCCACCGGGTTTTCCTGAGGAGGTTTTTAATGAGGCAACTTAAGGCGTATTTGATATATTCGTAAATGGAAGAGTGCAAGGGGGAGTGTTGTAAAACACGTGTCATAAATGTGTCCACCACCCATTCATATGTAAGACACGTGCCAATGAGTCAGGTCGCCGGCGGCGTCTCCGTCGGTGGCCGGCCGGTTTCAAACCCAAGCCCCTCGTTTTCGGTTTCCCGTGCTGTTCATTTCGAGTTAAATTGGATCTGATTGAGGGAAACGTTATCTGTTAAACCTGCTAAAGAATTTGATTAATTTTGGAACCGATTTTGAATTGAAAAGGGAAATAATTGAATCAAAATCAGATTGGAGTAAAAGTTGGTTTTCGGATCTGTTTTGGGTTGGAATCAAAATCAAGGTTTTGGAAAGAAAAAGTTGTAAAACGAAAATCAGATTTAAGGAAAAGGGTATTTGAAATAAAAAGAAATTAAAATCAATTCGGTTTTAAAAACGGTTTTAAATCTGAACCCTAATCCTCTGCCTCCCTCGTTCTTCGACCTCTCTCCCTCTCTTCTTCGATCCACGCAGCCCCGACCTCCCCCCTCCTTCTCCGGCCAACGCACCAGCTCCGGCCCTCTCCCTTCCCTCACCTCCGTCCAGTCTCCCTCACCGTCCGCTCCTTCTTCTCCGTCCAACCGCTCCGGCCGCCACCGTTCCGGGCTCCTCTCCGCTCGGCTTCGCAGCCACGCCCTCGTCTCGCCACCGTCTCCTCCTTGTCTCAGACCGCCGTCACCGCCCTACTCCGCCCCTCACGCTCACCTCCGTCCAGATCTAGCCACCGCCCCTCGCCGTCACCGAGACCCGACCTTGTCTCCTCTCCGTTCAGGGGAAACCCTCTCCGTCACCGAGACCCGACCTCCCTCTCCAGATCTCCGGCGAGAAAAGCTCACCTGGGACACGACCGTCCCGAGCTCCTTCCCTTCTTCTCCGTTTAACCGTCGTCGCCGTCCACTCCCAGAGCCGAAGAGCCGCCGTGCTCCGCCGTGCTCCACCACCTCGTCTTCCACGGTGAGATTCTCACCACGGGGTGTGGTCGCCGGCGGCGTCTCCGTCGGTGGCCGGCCGGTTTCAAACCCGAGCCCCTCGTTTTCGGTTTCCCGTGTTGTTCATTTCGAGTTAAATTGGATCTGATTGAGGGAAACGTTATCTGTTAAACCTGCTACCTCCCTCGTTCTTCGACCTCTCACCCTCTCTTCTTCGATCCACGCAGCCCCGACCTCCCGCCTCCTTCTCCGGCCAACGCACCAGCTCCGGCCCTCTCCCTTCCCTCACCTCCGTCCAGTCTCCCTCACCGTCCGCTCCTTCTTCTCCGTCTAACCGCTCCGGCCGCCACCGTTCCGGGCTCCTCTCCGCTCGGCTTCGTAGCCACGCCCTCGCCTCGCCACCGTCTCCACCTTGTCTCAGACCGCTGTCGCCGCCCTACTCCGCCCCTCACGCTCACCTTCGTCCAGATCTAGCCACCGCCCCTCGCCATCACCGAGACCCGACCTTGTCTCCTCTCCGTTCAGGGGAAACCCTCTCCGTCACTGAGACCCGACCTCCCTCTCTAGATCTCCGGCGAGACAAGCTTGCCTGGGACACGACCGTCCCGAGCTCCTTCCCTTCTTCTCCGTTTAGCCGTCGTCGCCGTCCACTCCCAGAGCCGAAGAGCCGCCGTGCTCCGCTACCTCGTCTTCCACGGTGAGATTCTCACCACGGGGTGTGGTCGCCGGCGGCGTCTCCGTCGGTGGCCGGCCGGTTTCAAACCCGAGCCCCTCGTTTTCGGTTTCCCGTGCTGTTCATTTCGAGTTAAATTGGATCTGATTGAGGGAAACGTTATCTGTTAAACCTGCTACCTCCCTCGTTCTTCGACCTCTCTCCCTCTCTTCTTCGATCCACGCAGCCCCGACCTCCCGCCTCCTTCTCCGGCCAACGCACCAGCTCCGGCCCTCTCCCTTCCCTCACCTCCGTCCAGTCTCCCTCACCGTCCGCTCCTTCTTCTCCGTCCAACCGCTCCGGCCGCCACCGTTCCGGGCTCCTCTCCGCTCGGCTTCGCAGCCACGCCCTCGTCTCGCCACCGTCTCCTCCTTGTCTCAGACCGCCGTCGCCGCCCTACTCCGCCCCTCACGCTCACCTCCGTCCAGATCTAGCCACCGCCCCTCGCCGTCACCGAGACCCGACCTTGTCTCCTCACCGTTCAGGGGAAACCCTCTCCGTCACCGAGACCCGACCTCCCTCTCCAGATCTCCGGCGAGACAAGCTCGCCAGGGACACGACCGTCCCGAGCTCCTTCCCTTCTTCTCCGTTTAGCCGTCGTCGCCGTCCACTCCCAGAGCCGAAGAGCCGCCGTGCTCCACCACCTCGTCTTCCACGGTGAGATTCTCACCACGGGGTGTGGTTGCCGGCGGCGTCTCCGTCGGTGGCCGGCCGGTTTCAAACCCGAGCCCCTCGTTTTCGGTTTCCCGTGCTGTTCATTTCGAGTTAAATTGGATCTGATTGAGGGAAACGTTATCTGTTAAACCTGCTACCTCCCTCGTTCTTCGACCTCTCTCCCTCTCTTCTTCGATCCACGCAGCCCCGACCTCCCGCCTCCTTCTCCGGCCAACGCACCAGCTCCGGCCCTATCCCTTCCCTCACCTCCGTCCAGTCTCCCTCACCGTCCGCTCCTTCTTCTCCGTCCAATCGCTCCGGTCGCCACCGTTCCGGGCTCCTCTCCGCTCGGCTTCGCAGCCACGCCCTCGTCCCGCCACCGTCTCCTCCTTGTCTCAGACCGTCGTCGCCGCCCTACTCCGCCCCTCACGCTCGCCTTCGTCCAGATCTAGCCACCGCCCCTCGCCGTCACCGAGACCCGACCTCGTCTCCTCTCCGTTCAGGCGAAACCCTCATCGTCACCGAGACCCGACCTCCCTCTCCAGATCTCCGGCGAGACAAGCTCGCCTGGGACACGACCGTCCCGAGCTCCTTCCCTTCTTCTCCGTTTAGTCGTCGTCGCCGTCCACTCCCAGAGCCGAAGAGCCTCCGTGCTCCACCACCTCGTCTTCCACAGTGAGATTCTCACCACGGGGTGTGGTCGCCGGCGGCGTCTCCGTCGGTGGCCGGCCGGTTTCAAACCCAAGCCCCTCGTTTTCGGTTTCCTGTGCTGTTCATTTAGAGTTAAATTGGATCTGATTGAGGGAAACGTTATCTGTTAAACCTGCTAAAGAATTTTATTAATTTTGGAACCGATTTTGAATTGAAAAGGGAAATAATTGAATCAAAATCAGATTGGAGTAAAAGTTGGTTTTCGGATCTGTTTTGGGTTGGAATCAAAATCAAGGTTTTGGAAAGAAAAAGTTGTAAAACGAAAATCAGATTTAAGGAAAAGGGTATTTGAAATAAAAAGAAATTAAAATCAATTCGGTTTTAAAAACGGTTTTAAATCGAGGAGTTTGAGAATCTAAGTTGTAAACGGGGTTTAGGGACGGTTGTTCAAGAACCGAACTTCATTCATTTTGGGCTCAAAAGATCGGAACAGAAACAGATTTGAAATAAAAGGGAATTTGATTTAAAATAAAAACCGTTCTGTTTTGAAAAAGGGTTATTAATCGGAATTGGGAACGACTCTGGAACTCTGGGTAAAATGGACTGCTATTTGGGTTTAAAAAGGAACAAAAGCGGACCGCTGAATCGGACCTCGGTATTCGTGCATTGGGACCGTGCCTCGCATGCACCGGTTTCGGTGCTCGGGTACTCAAACCCGATTCGCCGTGACACCGCTTTTATCCCGCTCGAGCTTAAGGGACAACTTTCGGATTTAAACGGGTTTAATCGTGACCTTTAAATTAACTTGAGAACCGCCGCTAATTATGGCTTTCGTGTTATCTTTAGCGTCTGGCTTCGGTCGAAGTGAAGCCTGGAGGTAGCGAGCCAGAACGTCAGCAGCTAGGAAACATAGCGGTTGCTCTTCAGTTGAGGTAGGGAAAAGTAGCCGGATCTCGGCCCTGATTAGGGAAAGTTAATAGTAGAATTGCATGTGACACCGGGGTGTCATGGGTTGAGTAGAATTATTTAAACATTAGAAAAGCATGAGACGGGATTGTAGCGTTTAAGAGAAAAGCATGTGACACTTAGTAGTGTCGTAGGAACAGAGAACTTAGCGATAATCGAATTACTGGAGGCATATGACCATGCCCGGAGGTTGTTTGTGAAACTAGTGATCTTAGGATTGTTGGAGGCATTGAGCATGCCGGAGGTTGTTGTGTGTTATCTATTGTTGAGTTTGGGTGGCCTTGGGAGCCCGTGTTATTTACTGTTGAGTTTGGGTGGCCTTGAGAGCCCGTGTTATTTACAGTTGATTTTGGGTGGCCTTGAGAGCCCGTATTTAATTGTTGGTGTCTTGGGTGGCCATGAGAGCCCGTGTATTTAAATTGGTGTCTTGGGTGGCCATAAGTGCCCGTGTCTTACTGTTGATGTCTTGAATGGCCATGAGTGCCGTAGGGTCGTTGAACCGGAGTCTTGACCGTTGGTGTGTCTTGAGTGGCCGTGAGTGCCGTGGGGTCGTTGAACCGGAGTCTTGACCGTTGGTGTGTCTTGAGTGGCAGTGAGTGCCGTGGGGTTGTTGAACCCGAGTCTTGACCGTTGGTGTGTCTTGAGTGGCAGTGAGTGCCCGTGGGGTCGTTGAACCCGAGTCTTGATTGTTGAGGTGTCTTGAGTGGCCTTGAGTGCCTGTGTTGTTGAACTTGCTTGTGATTGTGTTTTTGATTGTGACTGTGATTGTGGTTGCCTGAGTGAGAGAGGTTAGTGAGACAGGTCGACCGCCTGGCCTGAGTGGTTCGGCAAAGCGCGTGAGTGAGACAGGTCGACCGCCTGGCCTGAGTGGTTCGACAAAGCGCGTGAGTGAGACAGGTCGACCGCCTGGCCTGAGTGGTTCGGCAAAGCGCGTGAGTAAGAGAGGTTACTGAGACAGGTCGACCGCCTAGCCTGAGTGGTTCGGCAAAGCGCGTGAGTGAGGGAGGTTACTGAGCAGCTGGTTTGCGATCCTTTGTGATCTTGTTTGGTGTGCGATTCTTTGTGGTTTTGGGTGTTGTGTGGTAGTCTTTGAGTCCTTGGAAGAGGTCGTGATCGTTGTGTCGTGTCTACTTACGTGTTTGAGTGTTGAGTCGTTCGAGGAAGGTCACCGTGGGTGTTTGTCAGTCAGAGTCCTTGGGTTGGGTACAGTGTCCCCCGGTGTAGACTTTATTATTGGTGATATCGGCATTGTCTGCTAATTATGCTGTAGTCAGTCTGTTATCTGTGGTGGTGAGCGAACGCTCACCCCTAGCTGCTTTTCCTACAGGTACTGCTCACAGGACGGACTAGGCGAGCTCTCGAAGCTTGTGGAGCTAGGAGCGGAGTCCGGGTTGTTTTTGAGTCTAGTGACGGATGCCTACTTTTGTCCACTTGTTGGAACGTGTTTTAACTTGTAATTATTATTTTTTTGTTGAACTAAACTGGTATTGTAAAGTGTTTTAATGGAAATGGTTTCAAATTGTTTTCTTATTTTTTTTAAATGTTCGCGTCCCGAGTTCGGTTTACTGAAATTGGGACGTGACAACAAGGGGGAGTGTTGTAAAACACGTGTCATAAATGTGTCCACCACCCATTCATATGTAAGACACGTGCCAATGAGTCATATTTGCTCATACCTGTACATATAGAGCCAAGTTCTCTATTTGTAAATATATAAGAGGTATACAGAAATAAAAGAAAAGGTTACTAAATCAAGTATCAAAGACAAATCAGTTCATTTGTTTTGGTTTCGATCGTTTGATAAATAATCACAACAAAATTTTCCTTTTCCTTGTACTTATCGTCAACTGTCCTCGTCGTATTTCATGGCATCCCGTTGTACACACACTCAGCACGCACTGCACATTTACTGACAAGTCCAAATGATGATAATAGAATATATACACCAATTAATTCTAATAGAATAAATTAATGGAGAATGTGGATAAGCTTGTTAACTTGACGTTATTGCTAGGAGGTTTCTCATGCAAAAGAATAAAAATAAATTAAGATTATAATGGTATATATTGGAGTGCTAACTAGTCCCCACTTGCTTATTTCTTTGTCTAGTGCTAGTACAACTATGGATGAGATGGAAACAAAGACAAAGCAGAGATGAATGGGTTGATGTAGCGTGCGACTTTAGCCAAAACCTTCTTTATTTCTTCCACATGCATATATGATTTGAATTGGAATTTGAATTCGTGTTTGAAAATGAATAATGGAAATACCATATTCTAAATTATTCGATGCTTGTAGCGCTATCTTTCCGTCAAAATGAGATCAAATTTATCAAAAAGCCTTTGTCAATATTTTAGTCATATCTGCTGTATAAATTATCATTTTAAAAATTTGTTATTGTCCTTTTCTTTTGACGGAATGGACCTTATTATTCAGAGCACCTACAACGAGCGAATGGAACAGCTAACCACGAATCATGAACCACGATTTAGTGGTTCGCGAGTCGCGACTCACACTGGTTCACGAATCGCGGTTCGTTGGGTGCCCAATGAGATGCCGACACGTGGCATTGGAAGGGTCCGATTTCAAAGGTTATATATATATATAGGGAAGCAATCACGCGAACCCCTCTTCAAATGTGAACCTGCGAACTCAACAACAACATGACACGTGTCGCGCTTAGAATTACTCATCTTTTTTTTCCCCACCAAGTTTATTAATTTAATTTTTCCCGCTTCGTTTCAACTCCGATTTAATTTTTTTTTTGTCAATATTCTTATTTTTTCAAGAGCTTTCTAACAAGTAGTGGATTGCATATATTTTGATGTGTTTTTGAATACATGTGTGGATGTGTGAATATGAGTGCGAAAAGTGTGATGTGTTTTGCAAATTTAGTGTATATGGTTTGCGGATTTAGTGTATATGGTTTGCAGATTTAGTGTATATGGTTTGCGGATTTAGTGTATATGGTTTGCGGATTTAGTGTATATGGTTTGCGAATTTAGTGTAATTTTCACACTTTACTAAAACTAAATCTTTGTCAAATAAATGAGACATTCATTGTAGAATATTGTATGATGGAGGAAGTATATGTATACTACTAAGACTTTAAATAACTTTATGATAAATGTTGGAGTCATAACTTGCATTTAATTTTAAAACCTGGAATTGGAGTTAATCTTATTGGTTTATTAGAAGATTATCTAATTTGAGGATGATAAATCTTGAATAAGCAACTTACTGTATATGGTAGGAAAGTTTAAATAACATTAATATTTGTAAGCTTATATTCAAACATGGAGTTGAACCATATATATTATTTAGTGTATTGTGGATCTTGATGTTTTACTAACTCCACTGTGGAACAGCTTAACAGAGGCTACTAGTTGTTGCTTGATACCAACATTATATATATAGAAGGGACATACAATTATGTAAAGGAGGGAATGATATATATACATCCTAGGTAACTTTGATATGTGCATCCGATACAGTTCATAGCACATCTGTTGTTCCAATATATGTATGAGTATGATATCTATCCATATGTACATAAGTATGCAATACACTACATTCGCAAACCATATACACTAAATTCGCAAACCAAATACACTAAATCCGCAAACCATATACACTAAATTTGCAAAACATACTAAATTCGCAAACCAAATACACTAAATCCGCAAACCATATACACTAAATTTGCAAAACATACTAAATTCGCAAACCATATACACTAAATCCGCAAACCATATACACTAAATTTGCAAAACACATCACACTTTTCGCACTCATATTCACACATCCACACATTTATTCAAAACACATCAAAATATATGCAATCCACTACTTGTTAGAAAACTCTTGAAAAAATAAGAATATTGACGCAAGAAAAAATGAAATCAGAGTTGAAACGAAACGGGAAAAATCGAATTAATAAACTGGATTATGAAAAAAGGGGGGCATTTTCTGAGCGCGACACATGGCGCAATCTGGTTGAGTTCGCATGTTCACACCATAACTCATGGTTCGCACCTGATTGCTCTTCTATATATATATATATATATATATATATATATATATATATATATATATATATATATATATAGGGGAACTTTCAGGTACGAACTCATCTTTAGATACGAAATACGAATTGATCGCAACTTTGGAATCGTAGAATTCCCAAGGGCTGCGATTTCGCAAGGCTGATTTTTTTATTATTTTTTTCACCAAGTTTCTTATTTTGATCTTTCCCGCTTCGTTTCAACTCCGATTTAATTTTTTCTTGCGCCAAAAACTTTCTTTTTTCAAGATCTATCTATCATGTAGCATATTGAATATGTTTTGAAGAAAAAAAAAACATGTACAAGCAAAAACACAAATTGTCAATCGTACATTAATGTATGTGTTTGCAATTGTATTTGTATGAATAAGCTAATCTTAACGTCCGGACTATCCCCACTCTCGCTATCCTCGATGTCCTCCTCAACCGCAACCTACAGTGAGGATTCGGAGCCTGGAGAAGTGGCAACAGTCTTTTTCACGAAACGCTTGCTAAAAATCCACGTTCCTTCTTTACTTTGTTTAGCAATATCAATGATGAGACTTCCCGCAGGACCCCCTTTATCAGCCGATGTTTTCGCTCTCGTCTGGTAAAAAACAGTTGGAGGAGCTGTCTTTTTCGTCTGTCCTTTTTTTGGACGACCACGTTTCTTTGGAACCTCGACGGGAATACTAGGTTTACTCAAAAGAATGTCTTTCCAATTACCTATCTTGAAACCCGACTTCCAAAATTGGTTCTCCACCCAGAGGCTGAACCTGCGTGACTGTACCCGAGCCCTCAGCAACTGACGGACCCAAATCAGTATCGATACACTTAAAAATATCGAACAGACGCGGGTCGCTGGGCCCTCAGCAATTGATGGACCCAATTTCTGGGCAACTGGGCCTGAACCATCATTTGGCCTGGTAACTGCCCCAAGTCCAACCTTTGCAGAATCTGGGCCAGAACCACTAGAAGGCCCGTCATCTACTTGAGTAAAAACTAGGCCTGTTACACGCGCCGACCCATTCTCTACCTGTATCAAGTCATCGTCCTCACGCCTCTCTTCACGCACCTGATTTTCCGGAACTGAACACAGCGAATCATCAATCACAGGATTTGAAATCAGCACCAAATCTGGATCACGATCTGCTCCATGAATCACGGAGCTTGAGTTTTGAAACGCCTCCAACGGGACAGCTCCATCCATGCGATTCTAGATGACCTGATCGTGATTCTCCACGGCCCGACCAACCTCCACCACCGGCGAGCTTGAACGATCCATGTCGACGAACAGTTTATACCTATTCAAGGTCTGAATAGCCTGCACCGCTGAGGACGCAACTGCAAATTCTGCAAAACCAAACCATAGACCTTTCTTGTTCGGTTTTGGAACGACAAAAGCTTCAACTACCTCCCCAAACGGAGATAACGCATTACGTGCCCACTCCGACGAAGTACCCATCTGCAAGTTATAGATAAAAATCCGACGGCCCTTGGAGAAGTCCGTCCCTGGTTGGCTACAACCCTTGGATTTGATCGGCCCTGTTTGTGCCGGAAACAGAGACTGCGATTTTACCTGAGGCAATTCTACAGAAACTACCGGCCTTGACTTTGCCTGAGACTTTTTTGCAGGAGCTACCGGCCCAGATTTGGCTGCACGCTTTGCCTTAGGTCTCGTTTTGCTCTTCGAAGAACCCTTGGCAGCGCCTGTGTCCTCGGCCGGAACGGACTTCGCGATTGGACGCACAACAGAGGCGATCTTCACAAAGTCTTTGTACAGAGCAAGTAGTGTTGTACCGAAGGAGTAAAAAGACCGCACCGGCTCATCGAGATCACGGCTACTTGGCCGGCGCAACCTCTTCCGGCGATCCCGAGTTACAGCCATTTTTTTTACTTTTTAAATTGACTTATGTATGTGTAATCTGTTAATTTTGTATATTGTAGACATTTTGTCACAGTATCATGTTGATCTTATTCTGTATTGTGTTAAGAATGGTCACTAATATGTTTGTGAGTATGAATGGTTAACTATAAGTATTATGAATTGTAAACTTTCAGTAGTATGTTTGCTAAACTTTTAGTAGTGTGTTGTAAACTATTAGTGTTTACTGTTAGTTTTGTATGAGTTTTTTCGGTGCATTATGTTTTAGTAATATGTATTCTTCAAATGAGTTTTTCAAGTCATTCATTTTGTCTTTCTTAGAAGAACCAGTTGCATCATCTCTAGCTGCAGAGTTAGTTGTACCTGATTATGGCACTAGCTTGTTGCATCCTTTAGAAGGAAAAGTGACGAAGACAATATTCCTATTGGGATTATAAGGAAAAGGGCTTTGCAAGGTCAGGTATAGAGACTTCGGAAGCGAAAACAAAAAATTGATGTACTTAGTAAGCGAAAACAAACGGATATAGTGTCTTCAGTTCATGAGGCCAAAAAAGTAACGATTGGTGATGAATTTAAGAGGAGAATTTATCGAACCTCACATGAGAGGGACGATGCTCATTTGATCAGGCAAAGGAAAGCTCTTCTACCCAAGATTTTGTTAAGAACTTCACCATCAAGGTTGTATGACCTCATACTGCAACTAACTCCAGCTCAGAGAAAAGATATTGTTGATATAGGGTTTGGATCCATTTTAAAGTTGAGAGTTCGAGTTCTACCTCCCCTGCTATGTTTGTATCTTGCCGAAAGCTTCAAGGCTGGTATTATGTCCCTTGTACTTGGTTTTGGAGATCGCTTAACATCGATGATTCAGAGGTTGTGCACGTTCTTGGTATTCCTTGAGGCAGGAAGAAGGTTTACTTGAACAAAAGTAAGTCTTATTCAGACGCTCGTATGAAATGGAGGGAGGAAACAAAGCTCAAATACTTAAAGGGGAAGAAAAAAGAGCACATGTCTGAGTATGATATGTTACACGAGGACTTCTAACATCATCTGCTGTCATTGAAGGATGGAGGAGACCATTTCAAGCGAACCTTCATGGTCTTTTTCGTCACACTCATGATTGATTTTGGGAGTACAACCAGACTTGTCAACCAATACATCTTGGATGTTGTTTATGATGTGGAAAAAATCAAAGACTATAATTGGTGTCAGTATGTTGTGGACAGATTGGTGGAGAGCTCTAAAAGTTGGGATCAAAAGAAATTCTACACAGGTCCAACGACCTTTTTGGTGGTGAGTTTGTTTATTTTCATATTTTTGTTTTTGAATGCATAATAATATTGTAATATGTTAGTGGTATGTAGCATAAGGTTTTAGTGTAGTGTAGCATGAGTTATTGGTGCTCTACAGCATAAGATATTGGTAGTCTGCAGCATAATATTTTAGTGGTGTGCAGTATAATATTTTAGTGGTTTGTAGTATCAGATATTAGTGGTCTGTAGCCATTACCATGTGTCACACTATGTTATTACTATGTTACAATCAATTGGTTAATTGACTAAGGTTTTATTACAGCTGTTTTATTTGGATCGTACTACCATAACAAATCTCAAGAAATCAAAATGTAAACCTTCATTGATTGGGTGGACTATAGAGGATGTTCAGGAAATGGAGGACAAAGAACTGTTGTTAAGTGAAATTTTTTGTATGTGTTACATCGACAAAAATGATTCTCAGTTGCCACCTCAGTCGCCTCTTATATCGCCCCGTAGGCTCATTGAAGAATCTGGTGCTCATCAAGAAAATGAGTGTCGTCCGGGACCTTCTGGTCCTAAAGGTGGTTCAGGCAACAATTATCATGTATGTTTTCTCACTAATATTTTTTACTTCTTTCAACTATGGTTTCTAAATTTTGTTTTTTGATATATTGTTTTTATTCTTATTTTTCAGAATACATACAGTAGCTTTGTTACAACTGCAAAAATATTTGTTCAGAGCTTTGAGTTTTTGGTCAACTGTTATGAAAACACTCAACATCCTCTACCCGGTGTCCAACATGTTCGATGTCTATCTCAAGGATTTCAAGATATTGCTAGAGTTACAAGCCCTGTTGTAACAACACCACCGATGCAGGTTGAACAGCTAGTGGATGGTGATTTTCAGGAGCATGAAGAAGTTCTTAAAGCTATACTACTTATTGAACTTGCTCAATTGAAAAAGAAATCTAGTCCTTATTTTCATTCACTAAGGACCAGATCTCCTGATATAGGTCCTCTACCAAGTTTCAACCTTCTACCTGATATTGAAGAAAATGACACCAACAAAAATCTTGGTGATGCCAAAACTGATAAGGATCAGATGCAAGGTTCAGATGGAAGTGAAAGAGAAGGATCAGACGGAAGCAATTATGATAGTGACCAATGTGCTTACGTTAGTGATGATGAAGAATAAACTGAAGTAGATGCACTTGATTTAGAGGTAGCAGCTGAAGTAGATGTGGCAGCTGAGTTAGTAGCACCTAAAGTAGATGCACCTGAAGTAGAGGTGGAAATTGGTGATGATGTCGAGGTTAATGAAGAAATAGAGATCATTGTTAACGAGGAACAAGATGAAAAGATTGACAATTGTTGCGACGCCAATGACACCAATGCTGATCAGTTAGTTGAAGGAGATGCATGCGAATTGAAGGAAGTTGCTGATCATGTTGAGGAAAATTCAGGTCAAGACAAATTAGGTGGTGATGCTTATGTTATTGGAGAAGTAGGTGTAGATGATATAGTTCAAGACAAAGGAGTTGTTGATCTTGTGGAATCTGAAGAACATGGAGATGTCTTTGTTATTGGGGAAGGAGGTGAAGAGAACGAGGAATTGTACCTTGGCAAGAATCATATTCTCCTTGATTCAGATTCACAAGTTACTGAGAATCAAACTGCTCAAGTAGCTGCTGGAAACAATTGTAACGTTGTCCCGATGTAGGTGAACAGTTGTTATTTTACTCGATTATGAGACACAAGAATCATTGAAACAAAGTCCCGATATACCAGGTGAACTGAGCGGATTTGAAGCGAAAGAAGTTGGTGCTGTTGTGCAGCACAAAGAAGAAGCAGACGTTCTTGTTGCCGGCGAACACCATATGTCAAAAACTGATGTGGAATCTCTTGATAATGCACAAAATATAGCAGATAAAACTGGTGACGGTCAGAAAACCGTATAGAGGAATGGTCTTCAATGTCTAGTTGGTGTAATGATGGTTGATTCAATGGCGTCACAAGTTATTTGTGCTGAGCAGAAAAGCAACGAACTAAATAATACAATCATTGGTGCGGATGATAGTAAAGGTCATCAATTCGAAGTAGAGCACTCTACTGCAGATGTAGTCCTGGAACATGGTGTTGTAGAAGGAAGCTTGTGATGAAGTGGAGGAAATATCTGAACCGTGCATGGATTTGGTCCTTTATGTTCCTCCATTGAACTTGTTTGGGATGAACACATCTGGTTCAGACATGAACAATGATGACAAACCAGTAGGCGAGGAAAGCGTTGATGCAGAACCATCTCATCATTTTGGTGATACAGACGATATTTTTAACGCCTACCTACAAAAGAATGAAGCGGAGACTACTGCTGATGCAACAGATGTTTCACCTCCTCCTAAACGGAGAGGAAGAAGAAAAGTTGCATTAAATATTGCTCCACTTCAAGCCATCCCATCGCCAAAATGCACTACAGGTCCTGATGTATATATTTTTGATTCGGCTAAAGTCCCTTATGGAAACACGCATACAGAATTCAAGGGCAATAAGTAGTACAACACTTGGGAGACACTGTTGACAGATTGGGCTTTTAACCCCACCGAAGATTTTTTAAGTAAGTTGCTCCTATTATTTTCAGATGATCTAAACTTCATATATACCTTTTTGATGTATCTCTGATTGTATTTATAATCCTGCATAAGTTATTTTGTGTTCTGCACTATAACCTTTTAGTGGTGTGCAACATAAGCTTTTAGTGGTGTGTAGCATAAGTTTTTAGTGGTGTGCACTATAAGCTTTTCGTGGTGTGCATCACAAGCTTTTGGTGGTCTGTAGTATAAGCTATTAGTTGTCTGCAGTATTACATTATTTTCATTTATAATGTAATACTGCTTGTCGGTTAACTTCCTAAACACATGATTTTGGCTCTCAGAACGGGATGTAGTCCTCATCGGCGTCGCCATCGGTACATCATGAAAGTAGGCAGGTATCCAGTCTTCCCTCATGTCGAACAGTTGTTGCAGGCAAGCATTCTCCTCTAAATTGAACTCCTTCATTATCTCAGGCCACCTTTTTTCAAATTCTTTTGGCGTCATAGTCCTGGACCACACCACTTCCTTAATCTGTTCCTTAAAGTTAGTGTCAGTCAAATTGCTAAGGGAAACCTGCCAAAACAACAAGTAACATGCCAACCTATCAGTACAGTGAATTGTAAACTATTAGCATGATGATTATTAAATTATTAGTAGTATGAATGGTAAACTATTTACTAGTATGAGTGACAAACAAATAACATGTCATCCCATTAGTACACTATAGTGTAAAATTGCAGCACTGTTAGTCCAATCTATTAGTAGCACAATGAATTTGAACTTGTACTCACCTTTTTTGGAATTTTCTCCATGATGTGCCACATGCAGAACCTGTGTTTTGTCTCTTTCATCACCTCCTTTACTGCAATCTTCATTGTAGGGTCCTGACCAGTAATTAGGCATAGTGGTTTCTTTCCATTCATTGCCTTGAGGAGCATTTGGGAAATCAAAATAAAGGATGTTATATCTTCTTTCGATATCAGGGTTGCTGCGAAGGTGATTGATTTGTTGTGGCTGTTTATACCAGTGAATGGGGAGAATGTCATGTCATACCTGCAAAATGAATTTTTTTTATAAACACCACAATTCTATATATACCACCACACGAACAATATCACAACCTTACTTACTGGTTTGTGTGATAGTCGGAATCGAAAGCTACGCAGTCTCCATACAGCTTGTAGTCATTCACCATGTCAACATCAGCCCAACAAACAGTGGTTAACCTATCTGAACGGTCTGTTTTGAACTCAAAAAAGAATTCCGGGCTTGACTCCTTCTTCTCGTGGAACCTGTCCAGTACCATCTGCACATCGATATCCCTTATATAAGCCCTTAGATCTCTTTGGTAGTTCATGAAATCCCTCGTAGTTACCCAAACTTTTTCCGACCCTCCAAGCGTTTCGCTTAACACCTTGTGACACAAAACCGGACCAACCGTAGCTTTTTGACAATTAAGCAACCAGTTCTGCATCGGCGAACTCACACTCCTGTGGGATCTCATGTATTGCCTGTCGTTCATGACGAATAACTCGTGATTGTGGGCTTCAACAAAGTCCTTTATGTAGTGTACATTCCCATTATCCCCTGCTTTCCATTTAATAGTGATCTTTTCTTTACAACCAGTTCTTGTCAATAGCCAGTTTCTTTTCTTCTCTTCTATTGGCTCGTCATCCTTAGGTTCATACTTATGCCCTTCTTTTAAGCATAGCATGTACTTGAGGGTCACAGTTTCATCTGTGTGCTTTTTTTTTCCTGCGGCTCTCCTAACATTGAAATCAGTCACTTTAGTATAACTCTGATAGAAGTTAATAGTGACATCAAGTGTGTTGAACTCTTGATTCACTTTTGGCTTCCTGTCCTCCTGGAAATTTGGTATGTATTCATTTTTCCCATCCTCTGTTAACTGGATCAATGAAGCAGGTACCGGGATCTCATAATGTTGAAAATCTCTTCTTTCACTTGTACTTGGTTTATTGGTATATGTTTCCACTCCTGGTTCCACGACTGGTGCCTCTATGTCATCCACTATGATTGTATCATCAAAGTTGTCACTTGTAGGTGGTTGGTTGATGTTTGTTACGTCTCCTGGTGCCTCTATGGCATCCACTGTCACTGTATTATCAGAGTTGGCAGGCTCATGTGTTTCTTCTGCAGCTACCAGTGGATGAGGTATAACGGTTCGTGTGCTTGTGTTCACTGGTATAGGTGTGGGCACACGCGGTGTTTTTTGTGCTGTTTGGCACATTACACGAGGTGTTGTCGGTGTGGTATTATTATTTGTTGTAGTCATATTTTTGTGTTCACTGTAGAACAAAGCGACATGCAGCGTATAAGTAATTAGACATACACACCACCCTATTAGCAGTTATACATACAACATATTAGTAACTGAAAACATAGAATGCTAGCAGTTGGCCACTCAAACTATCAGAGCTGTGCATGTTACAATGTTAAGATGTGAACAACAATCAATGTGTATACTAGTAACCGAAACAACACACCGTATTAGTGGTTGAACACTCAACCTACCTGCTAATATCCTTTATGGATGGATGGAAATATCATTTCGGGATGCAACAAGCATCCCTTTTGGATGCTACTCCTACAACAATCTTTTAGTGTCCATGCACCAATCTATCAATAATACTGAAGTATGTCTTTAGAACCCTCTAGTATTTAATACTGCAAAAGCATTTACCTAATAAATTCGTATGATGAACAGACAATAAATTTGATCATTGGAAGTCAACAATCTCAGTTGTATGTCCCTATATTTCGAATTATATTCAGTACAACTATATGAAATCAAGTCCCATTTGTATAAAACCAGTATTTCTGCATAATTTCCAACAATTAGGATGAACAGAATAAATTCATTTATTGGAATTCAGGAATTTCAATTTTGTGTCTATATTTCGCTGCATATTCAATACAACAATATGAAATCAAGCCCTATTTCTTTAAAACCCGCACTTCTCCATAAATTTCAACAAAATCGATGTACTAGTTTGTTAAAGTAACAATGGAATAGATTTGAATCCTAGATTTTTTGTGAAAATTCGACAAATAACATAAGTTTACACATCTGAGAACTTACATGCATTTTAGACAATTGTCGAGAACGCTTGTCGAGGAATTGTGGTGTGTTTTGTCGAGCTTCGTGTTGTATCGACCTCGAACGAGAGTTTCTTCAGATTAGTATCGATTTCGAAGCAGAGTTGCTCAGAAATCCGAAAGACACAAGGTTGAAGAAGGAAAGAATACAAAATTCTCTCTTTTCAATCGCGTGAATATGAAAATATCGCCAAACGATATATTCAGTGCTATTATTCGCGCAAGGACGTGTTGCGTTCAAATGAGCTTGCGCGCACTGTTTGGACGCGAGTCGCCATCCTGTGCTCCTTGCTAACATCAGAAAAGCCAAACCGCGCGGCCACAGTGCGTTCGTAGTTTGCACAATGAGGGGCGTTTTTACTGGATACTGACCTTATATATATATATATATATATATATATATATATATATATATATATATTAAATCAAATAAAAAACAAAATAACAGTAAAAAATTAATTTTACCCACCTATAAATACCCTCATCTCATTCATCGTAAACCACTAACACTTCTCTCAACTTTAACTCTCATATTATCAATTTTCTCCCTCAAAAGTTCGATCAACAATGTCTGACAAGTCGACTCAACCACCGTCTTCACTGGATCAACAAGACTACACGCCGGAGCAAGTCAATCCGACTGATCAGGTCTACACATATCAAGGAGGCGGCTTCCAATAGATGTTGAACACACATTTCAACCCTACCGATTGTTGGAACGCTGAAGCTTTGAACCAATACATGCAACAACATTGGAACTCAGGTACTTTCAACCTCTTGTCTTTAATCTCATTCATTAATTTTTTTATTATAAATGTTTAAGTGCATTCATGAATTTTTTTATTATAAATGTTGGTAAATGCATTCATTAATTTTTTTAATTATTATAAATGTTGTCAAATGAACCCAGGTACATTCCAAGCACATTTCAACCAAGGTGCATTCCAACCACGACTTTTTAACCCCCCATCTTACAATCCCGAGATCAACTATTACGGCTACCCCAGGACCAGTCAATACCACCAACAACATGTCAGCGATAGTAGTGACAGTCGGATGTCATCTACGTCATCCTCTGACGGCTCAACACAACGAAAGAAGTAATGAGAAGATAGAAAAACTAAATGTATCTCTGAGGTGAACACGCTCCTGATCCATATCTGGCTACGCACAAGAAAATACCCTATTAAGAGAAAGTCCCAAGATGGAAGTTCCTTCCAGGGCCAAATTTTCAAACAATTTTGGAAGGAGGGGCATTTTGACCCAAAAGTTTTTGCCTGGCAAGGCATAAAGAGTCATTGGATCAGATAGGCGCCTCGAGTGCGGAGGTTCATCACCCTTTCGAGAAACTCAAAGGATGATGTACGAAATGGATGGTTCGACGAAATGTACAAAGAGGAGGCCAAAGGCATTTATTATAAAACATAGAAACCTAACGAGCCGAAGCATTTCAACCTCGATCATTAGATCGAGCCATTGCAACACGAAGACAAGTTATGGGCGGAGGAAGGCACAACCGGGGTTGTACTGTGAAGATTTGATGAGGCCGGTACTTACAGCTCAACCCCACCCACCTCACTTCCCACCGATGATGAACATGTTACAGCCCTTAGTGGTGAGTCCCAAACTGGTCCGATCGAGGAAGGTAGTACCCCAAGTGCCCCTCAGAATGTAGAAAAGCGTCTGCTGAATCAGAAGTCCAGAAAGAGGAAGGGGAAGGAGTGGAAAGCCAAGTAGACGCCATCAGCCGCATGGACCAAGCAAAGACCGAGAAGGAAAAAATAATTCTCACACTAGACGACAAATTCAACAAATACTAAACTGAATACAAAGAATAGCAGAGTAAGGACGTGTCATACCTCTACGAGGAGCAGTTGGTAACTCACGCAAAAATATTGTCTTTATCGTACACACAATGTGATAAGATCCAGGCTCATATTAACAAACTCCAATAAAACTGTACTACTTTTATTTAATTAATTTGTTTTTTATTAATTAATAAATGTAATATTTGGTATTTAATTAATTTTTTTTTAATTACAAGTTCAAGTTTACTTTCGTTTTAGCTAATTTAATATTTATTAATTAAATTTATCAATTATGTTTCAATTTTATTTGGTATTTACTATTTTAAATTGGAATTTAATAAATTTAACAAAATATCAATTAATTATCTAGTCAGCATCCACTCAACACCCTTGCAAATCATGATCCCCATACAAGAGTGTCACAATATGGAACACAACTCAACTTAAAGGGAGACGCATCATAATTCAGTCCAGTCACCACATGATCCTCAAATCATTATCCTGATATACGAGTCCCTCACTATACATGCTCTCATACTTGATAACCGAAGATGCGACCATAACTGCAAAAATGGATTCGAGAAATGATCTTCTCGAAATAATATCCAAGAATGAATGGAACTTCCACCATTCATAGTACTTCCACAGAAATATCGGCCCAATCATGGGATGCTGCCCTTTAGATTCGTATCTGTGTCACCATGGCCAGGCCCTTATACCACCGAAAATTACTTATACACGAAGACATACAATGTTAGATAATGTTTTTTTAGCTACGAACTATTTACTTGGCCATTGCTATAATTCTGAGTGGGTATAAGATATTGCTAGAGACTCGGTTTTATAGCATTAAAGCCCTCAATTTCACGTGATGGGCCCAAACAGAGGGGGAATCCCCTTAACTAAGCGGATGGTGACCATTCAGCTTTTTGATCCCGTCAAGGAAACACTACTCATGCTATATCGGTTGGGAGTAAGGTGAGCCCCCAATCCCCCCAACATTTCATCAGACGACCCCATTAAGTGGAGTCTTCCTCGGCTAGACGACCTCGAAGCGTAAGGAAAATTTGTCCCCCTTGTCAAGGGGGAGGCAAAAAGATCGAGCTAGAGTTCGAAACATCAAGGGTCAGGGTATTCCTTATCCATTATACACCGCAGATCCTCACAATGGTTGACTTGTTGTGCCCACCGAAGGAAATATCTTTTACAAATACATATTATGGCTTCAAGTTCATAATTTAGCGATGGAAGCAATAAATGAGGTCTTAGGAATACACATTGATTACAAGATAGAAATATCAGCCCAATCATGGGATGCTGCCCTTCGGATTCGTATTCGTGTACCCTGGCTAGGCCTTTATACCATCGGTTATTACTTACACATACAGATATACAACGTTAGATAATGATTTATTTTATCACTGAACGGTTACTTGGTCATTACTATAATTGTGAGTAGATAAGACATATTTCTAGGGACTGTGTTTTAGGGCATTAGGGTCCTCAATTGCAGGCGATGGCCACAAAGAGAGGGTGAGGCCTCCTAAGAAAGTTGTGGTGACCATTCAGGTTGTAGATCCCATCAAGGGAACATTACTCGAGCTATATCGGTTCGGAGTAGAATGAGCCCCCAATCCCCCCAACTGTTCATCAGACCACCACATTAAGGGGAATCTTCCTTAGCTAAACAACCTCTAAGCATGAGGGAAGTTCTTCATCCTTGTCAAGTGGGAGGTAGAAAGATCGAGATAGAGTTCGAAACGTCAAGGGTCAGGGTATTCTCTTTAAACTATACACCGCGGATCCTCGCAATGGTTGACTTGTTGTTCCCACCGATGGAAATATCTTTTACAAATACATCTTATGGTTTCATGTTCATAATTTAGCGTTGGAGGCAAGAAATGAGGACTTGGGATACTCATTTACTACAAGATAGGGACCTTATGCAAGTGTCCATAAAAAAATCGGCCCAAGCATGGGATGTTGCCCTTCGGATTCGTATCCGTGTACCCCTGGCCAGGCCCTTATACTATCGGTTATTACTTACATATACAACGTTAGATAATGATTTATTTTATCAATGAACGGTTACCTTGTCATTGGTATTTTTTTTGTATGCTCAAATTTTTTATTAATAAGACCGATTCCAAGAAAGGGAATCAGAAAAGCCCTGATTCAAGCAGAAACAGGGTAAAAGAGGCCAAAATACCCTAACAACGCTTACAAATGAGTTATGCTAAGGGGGAACTATAAGGGTAACCTTACCTTGTCATTGCTATAATTGTGAGTGGATAGTACATATTGCAAGGGACTACGTTTTAGGGCATTAGAGTCCTCAATTTCAGGCGCTGGGCACAAAGAAAGGGGGAAGCCACCTAAGCAAGCGGCTAGTGACCATTTAGGTTGTCGATCCCATAAAGGGAACACTACTCGGGCTATATCGGTTGGGAGTAGGATGAGCCCCCTATCCTCCCAATCGTCCATCAAACGACCCCACTAAGGTGAGCCTTCTTTGGCTAAATCACCTCGAAGTGTGAGGGAAATTCGTCCCCTTCAGCAAGTGAGAGGCAGAAAGATCGAGATAGAATTCGAAACGTCAAGGGTTAGGGTACTTTGTTTCCCAGTTAGATAATGATTTTTTAGCTATGATCGGTTTACCTTGCCATTTCTATAATTGTGAGTGGATATGACATATTGCTAGAGACTCCATTTTATGGCCTTAGAGTCCTCAATTTCGGGCGATGAGCGCAATAAGAGGGGGAAACCCCCTAAGCAAGATATTGGTGACTATTCAAGTTGTCGATCCCATCAAGGGAACACTACTCAGTCTATACCGTTTGGAAGTAGGGTGAGCCCCTTATCCCCCCAACCGTTCATTAGATGACCCCATTATGGGGAGTCTTCCACAACTAGACCACCTCGAAGCGTGAGGGAAATTTGTCCCCCTTGGACAGTAGGAGGCAGAAAGATCGAGATAGAGTACCAAATGTCAATGGTCGGGGTATTCCCTTTCCACTATACACCGCGGATCCTCGCAATGGTTGACTTGTTGTGTCCACCAAAGGAAATCTCTTTTACCCATACATCTTATGGGTTCGGGTTCATTATTAAGCATTTGAAGCAAGAAAGAGGACGTGGGAATACTCCTTGGCAACAAGATAGGGACCTTATGCAAGTGGCCACAACAATATCATCGCAAGTATGGGATGCTACCCTTCGGATTTGTATTTGTATCATCCTGGCAAGACCCTTATACCATCGGTTATTACTTACACATAAAGACATACAACGATAGATAATGATTTATTTTATCAATGAACGATTACCTGGTCATTGCAATAATTGTCAGTGGATAAGACATATTGCGAGGGACTGCGTTTTATGGTATTGGAGTCCTCAATTTCATGTGATGGGCACAAAGAGAGGGGGAAGCCTCCTAAGCAAGCGGCTGGTGACCATTCAGGTTGTAGATCACATCAAGGGAACACTACTTAAGCTATATCGATTGGGAGTAGGATGAGCCCCAAATCCCGCCAACCGTATACAAGACAAACCCACTAAAGTTAGTCTTCCTTAGCTAGACCACCTCGAAGTGTGTAGAAAATTTGTCCTCTTTGGAAAATAAGAGGCATAAAGATCGATATAGAGTTCAAAACGTCAAGGGCAAGTGTACTTAGTTGCCCCGCTAGATATTGATTTTTTTTACCTATGAACGGTTCACCTGGCTATTGCTATAATTGTGAGTGGATATGACATATCCCTAGAGACTCCGTTTTATAGCCTTAGAGTCTTCAATTTCAGGCAGTGGGTGCCAAGAGAGAGGAATCCCCCTAAGCAAGCGGGTGGTGACCATTCTAGTTGCCGATCCCATAAGGGAACACTACTCAAGATATATCAGTTGGGAGTAGGGTGAGTCTCCAATTCCCCTAAATTTTCATCAAACGACCCCATTAAGGGTAGTATTATGCGTCTAGACCACCTCGAAGCGTGAGAGAAATTCGTCCCCCTTGGCAAGTGACGGTCAGAAAGATCGAGATAGAGTTTGAATCGTCAAGGGTCTGTGTATTCCCTTTCCACTCTCACTACGGTTGACTTGTTGTGACCACCGAAGGAAATCTCTTTTACCCATACATCTTATAGGTTTGGGTTCATTATATACCGTTGGAAGAAAAAAATAGGGATGTGGGAATAGTCATTGACAACAAGATATAGACCTTATGCAAGTGGACACAAAAATATTGGCCCAAGAATGGGATGCTTCCCTTCGTATTTGTATCCGGGTCACCATGGCCAGGCCCTTATGCCATCAGCTATTACTTATAGACAAAGACATACAATGTTAGATAATGATTTATTTTATCTATGAACGGTTACTTCGTCATTGTTACAATTGTGAATGGATATGACATATTTCTAGGGACTGCGTTTTAGGGAATTAGAATCCTCAATTTCAAGTGACGGGCACAAAGAGAGGGGGAATGCTCCTAAGCAAGCGGCTAGACACCATTCTGGTTGGCGATCCTCTTTAGGGAACGCTACTTAGGCTATATCGGTTGGGAGTAAGATGAGCCCCAAATCCCCCCCCCCCCCAACAGTTCATCAGACGACCCCACTATAAGGAGTCTTCCTTGGCTATACAACCTCGAAGTGTGAGTGAAATGCATCTCCTTTGGCAAGTGAGAAGCAGAAAGATCGAGATAGAGTTCAAAAAGTAAAGGGTCAAGGTACTCAATTGCTCTGGTAGATAATGATTTTTTTAGCTATGAACGGTTCACCTGGCCATAGCTCTAATGTAAGTGGATATGAATTATTGCTAGAGAATTTGTTTATGGCCTTAGAGTCCTCAATTTCAGCCGACGGGTGCAAAGAGAGGGGAAACCCCTAAGCAGGCGGTTGTTGACCATTCAGGTTACCGATCCTACAAGGGAACACTACTTAGTCTATATTGGTTGGGAGTAGGATGAGCCCCCAATCCTCCCAACTTTTCATCAGACGACCTCATTAAGGAGAGTCTTCCGCGACTAGATCACCTCGAAGCGTGAGTGAAATTCGTCCCCCTTGGCAAGTGAGGGTCAGAAAGATGGAGATATAGTTTGAAACGTCAAGGGTCGGTGTATTCTCTTTTTACTATACACTGCAAATCCTCTTTATGGTTCACTTATTATGCCCACAGAAGGAAATCTCCTTTATCCATACATCCTATGGGCTTGGGTTCATTATTTACCATTCGAAGAAAGAAATGAGGATGTGGGAATAGTCATTGACAACAAGATAGAGACCTTATGCAAGTGGCCACAGAAATATCGGGCCAAGCATGGGATGATGCCCTTTAGATGTATGTCAGTGTCACCCTGGCCGGGCCGTTATACCATCGGGTATTACCTGACACACAGAGACATACAACATTACCTAGTCATTGCTATAATAGTAAGTGGATAGGACATAGGAACTGCATTTTAGGGCATTAGAGTCCTCAATTTCAGGAGATGGGCACAAAGAGAAGGGGAAGCCCCCTAAGCAAGCGGCTGGAGGCCATTCAGGTCGCCGATCTCATTAAGGGAACATTACTCAAGCTATATCAGTTGGAGTAAGATGAGCCCCCAATCCCCCTGGCCGTCAATTAGATGACCCCACTATATGGAGTCTTCCTTGGCTATACCACCTCGAAGCGTGAGGGAAATTCATCCCCTTTGAAAGTGCGGGGCAGAAAGATCGAGATAGAGTTCAAAAAAGAAAGGGTCAAGGTACTCAGTTGCCCCGTTAGATACTGATTTTTTTTTGCTATGAACGGTTCACCTGGAAATTTCTATAACTGTAAGTGGATATGAAATATTTGTAGAGACTCCATTTTATAGGCTTAAAGTCCTCAATTTCAGGCGATGGGCGCAAAAAGAGGGGAATCCCCCTAAGCAAACGGGTGGAGACCATTCAAGTTGCCGATCCCACAAGAGAACACTACTCAAGCTATATCGGTTGAGAGTAGGGTGATCCACCAATCCCCCTAAATTTTCATCAGACGACCCCTTTAAGGGGAGTATACCGCGGCTAGACCACCTCGAAGGGTGAGGGAAATTCGTCCCCTTGGCAAGTGAGGGTCAGAAAGATCGAGATAGAGTTTGAAACGTCAATGGTTTGTGTATTCCCTTTCCACTATACACTGTGGATCCTCACTATGGCTAACTTGTTGTGCCCACCGAAGGAAATATCCTTTATCGATACATCTTATGGGTTTGGGTTCATTATTTACCATTGGAAGAAAGAAAAGAGGATGTGGGAATAGTCATTGACAACAAGATAAAGACCTTATGCAAGTGTCCATAAGAATATCGGCCTAAGCATGGGATGCTGCCCTTCGGATTTGTATTTATGTCACCCTGGCCAGGCCCTTATACCATTGGCTATTACTTACAAACAGATACATACAACGTTAGAGAACGATATATTTTATCTATGAACAGTTACTTTTCCAGTGTTATAATTGTTAGTGGATATGACATATTACTAGGGATTACGTTTTTGGGCATTAGAGTCCTTAATTTGAGGCGATGGGCACAAAGAGAGGGGGAAGCCCCCTAAGTAATCGGTTGGAGACCATTCAGGTTTCCGATCCCATCAGAGGAACACTACTCAGGCTATATTGGTTGGGAGTAAGATGAGCCTCCAATCCCCCCTAATCGTCTATCAGACAACCCTCTATAAGAAGTTTTCCTTGGCTATACCACCTTGAAATGTGAGGGAAATTCATCCTCTTTAGAAAGTGAGAGGCAGAAAGAACGAGATAGGGTTCGAAAAGTCAAATGTCAAGGTACTCAGTTTCCCCGTTAGATAATGATTTTCTTTAGCTATGAACGGTTCATCTGGCCATTGCTATAATTGTAAGTGTATATGAAATATTGCTAGAGACTCTGTTTAGTGGCCTTAGAGTCCTCAATTTCAGGCGATTTGCACAAAGAGAGTGGAAGCCCCTTAAGCAAGCGTGTGGTGACCAATCAGGTTTCCGATCCCACAAGGTAACACTACTAAGGCTATATCGGTTGGGAGTAGGGTGAGCCCCCAACCCCCCAAAATTTTCATCAGAATACCCCATTAAGGGTGAGGGAAATTCTTCCACCTGGAAAGTGAGGATCAGAAAGATCAAGATAGAGTTCAAAACGTCAAGGGTATGTGTATTACCTTTCCCCTATACACCGCGGATCCTCGTTATGGTTGACTTGTTGTGCCCAGCGAAGGAAATCTCTTTTACCCATACATCTTGTGGGTTCGGGTTCATTATTTACTGTTGGAAGAAAGAAATGAGGACGTGGGAATGGTCATTGACAACAAGATAAAGACCTTATGCAAGTGGCCACAGAAATATCGGGCCACGCATGGGATGCTGCCCTTCGGATTTGTATCTGTGTCACCCTGGCCAGGCCCTTATACCATTGGCTATTACTTACACACAAAGACATACAACGTTGGATAATGATTTATTTTGTCTGTGAACGGTTACCTGGTCATTGCTATAATTGTGAGTGGATAGGAGATATTGCTAAGGACTACATTTTAGGGAATTAGAGTCCTCAATTTCGGGCGATGGGCACAAAGAGATGGGGAAGCCCCCTAAGCAAGCGGTTGGAGACCATTCAGGTTGCCGATCCCATTAAGGGAACACTACTCTAGCTATATCGGTTGGGAGTAGTATGAGCTCCAATCCCCCAAACCGTCTATCAGACGACCCCACCAAGGGAAGTTTTCCTTGACTAGACCACCTCGAAGTGTGAGGGAAATATGTCCCATTTGGCAAGTGAGAGGCAGAAAGACCTAGATAGAGTTCGAAACGTGAAGGCCAGGGTAATCAGTCCCCCCCCCCCACCACCTCTCGTTCGAGGAACCTACACACTCGTAGTAACCCAAGGTAGGGTCTGAAACGTCACAGAAATGGATCATTTCATGCACCGAGATACAATTGGGAGTCAGGGAAAATAAAGGCCCCTCGTCCAATTAGATCTCCACCAGCCTAGACCTGGTCGGGAAAGGTATATCAAGGGATGATTTGACAGGTGAAGGAGAAACTATCGGGCGTTGGATGAAACTCACACTCTACCAGGAAGAGGACAAAATAAGAGCCTAATACTCCCATTCTAGGCGACCCACCAGGTGTGTGTTATAGTTTTGTCGGTAATGAATGTCTTTCAATTCATTACTGACCAAACTATAATGTCGGTGATGAAATTTCATTATCGACCGATATTTAAGATTATGTTGGCTAAGTTAAACAGTTGATTGAATATATATATATATATATATATATATCATGCATTTAAACGTGCATTACTTGAAAATTAACCTGCAAATCCAAAGCAGAAATGCATCCAAATTAGTTATATTTTTTCGAAACACTGAAAATAAAAATTATATAATGAAACCAAAAGTATCCAAACAATGAAACCATGAGCAGTAAAGTATACAAACAAAAAAAGTCAGATATAGTTAAAGTCACAAAAAGCAAAAGGTGAACTAACTCGTCATCGTCATGATCACGACGATTAAAAAAGTCTAGGCCTCACCTTGAGATGATATTTCAAAGGAGATCATGTTTTTTACCATATCTTTCTATCTTTGTCTTTTTATGTTTTTCCTTTAATGAAAAATTATCCATAATGGTTTTCGTTCTATCGGGTGTTGATCCTACGTACAACAGTGTTTGCCAGGCACTCAACATTTGTTGGTACCTCTTAGCCTCTTCATTTGCAATCGAGCTATCAACATCATGACTCATCGCATAATCATTAATATTATCACCATCATTTTAGAATGAAAATGCATGTTCCATATACTCCTTTGTTGGATCATATTTCATGACTTCTTAAGTCACCACATGATTACTAGATGAAACACAGTTAGCCCTATCATGTAAGTTCCAATGGTGAAGTTCTACGAATGTTTGAGACATTAGGTTCGATTTACTATGATGGTTCCCAATTCTATATGATGACATGATCTCGGGCTTCTTCAACAAATGTGTCACATTTACCTTCTTTGAGCAGAAATAGTTGGTCGTATAATTCATACATAGACACTTAAACTCATCGCAATGATGTGGTGTACATTTTCTCGCCAAATGATCAATAAATGCCTTTACGCTTACTTTATACCAATCATGTTGCCGCGACAAATTTATCCAACTCCTATGATCATCATATGTTCAAAATTATATAAAAAAATGTACTAATTAATTACAGTTATATATACAAAAATAATTACAAAATAACCGATGTTAAATTCCAATATAACTAATGAACACATGATTTGTCATACAATTAGAATATTTTTTTCTCATTATCTAACAAGATATATAATGAATAAAACTAACATAATGTTTAAAATCTAATAAGTAGTACAATCTCAACATCAACTTCCCAAATCATCTTAATTAACTAACAAAATACTCATAAATATTTTAAAACCATACGATGTTTTTAGCTTCAAGGAATACAACTTCTCAACACCAAAGTGTAAATCAAAACTAGGCCCTCTCCTCCGCCTCTTGTACTGCCTCCACTTCTTGCACTGCCCCCACCTCTTGAGCCGCCCCGCCTGTTGTAACGCATTCGTCATTGTTTCATCATCGTCGCTGCCCCCAACATCACTGCCCTACAAGTCGTCGCCCCGTTTCTAACCATCACCGCAACAGGTCATCGAATCCCAGCGGTTGCCTACTCTGCAATTCCTAGGTCTATGAGTTTCAATCACTGTAGTGCCCATGATTCTTTCCACAACCGACACTAGCCCCCACGGCGTAATCGTCTCTCCCCTCTGTCGATCCACATGCCACCACCAACGCCCTTGCTTCCTGCTCATGAGCCATCACCTCCCATGTCGTCTCCAACGTTGGCACCGCCACCACTTCATTTATCACTAGAGTCGCTATCACCAGAGTCACCGCCACCTCCTCTTCTGTTACCAGAGCCACCACAGTCCTCGCTAAACTTAATGAGGCGATGGCAAACAATGGGGTGTGTATAGGGGTAAATACCTCGCCCTACAAAGTTCGGACCTTGACCGACACGCTCATTCCCCATTCCTTGGAGTTCTCCCTGGATGCCCCCCCCCCCCCCCACCCTAAACCAATCCATATCAATCGGGGTAAGCATTTTCAGTTCGAGTCAAGAACTGAGTATTGTGATACCTTCGAGGCGTGTGTGGGGACGCACACCTCAGCCTGCCAAGGTCGGTACAAAACCGACATCCAAGATCTGTTATATTACGGGCTATTTCAGGCCGAGTCAGGAAATGATTATTGTGAGCTACACCTGAGTGGACATTTTATGGAGATTTTCCACCATTAACTGTCCCTGGCATAGCTGCGTATCTAGTCATAGGGTTAGCGTCTGTACCTACGTTTCAGGACTTCTATGTCACCCTTTTACTTTCCATGTTATTTTTTGTATTAGTTTCCGTCTTATGGCCTCGCTTGCGTTTGTACGTCTGATTTTTTGTTAATAAAAGTTCTCTTATATTCTCAAAAAAAGTTACAGAAAATTAATTTTAAAATAATAAATGATTTTTAAAAAGAAATAAGAATTAGTTATGAAATCAATAGTTAATTAAAATATTAAAGAAAGTAAATCTAAAACTTATAGTTATAATGGTCTTTTTACTTTAAAGTAAAAACTCAACTAAAATGAGAAAGGGTGCAACGGTTATTTAACATTACTCTGTTAGTTTTTTAACCTCCAATGCTCAAAAGGTCCGTGTACCGAACATAAGGGTACCAAAATTTATTAACAAACACAGGGGTACCAAAAGGTCCATGGAACGAACATAAGGGTACCAAAAAGTATTTAACCCCAAAAATATATTTAAAGCATGTACAACGGGTCGGCCCTCGTTCCCGGGACTGCGCGCGCTCGGTCCGCGGACCGCGGCCCGTTCCATTGTGGGCTCGTTTTCGCGCGGTCCGCGACCCTGAAACACCGGGCTCGCTCCTCGGGCCTCGCTCCTCGCTCCTCAATCGCGGGCCAGGCTCGCATGCCTCGCTCCTCGCTCCTCGCTCCTTGCACACGCTGGCCCAACCTCGGGCCGACACCTGGCAGCAGCGCACTCCTTTTTTTTTTAACAAAATTTTTTGTCAATTGTGGGATTTGAACCCCAACCTCAAGGTTCAAAGCCTTGTGGTTCTACCATTGAGCTAGATGAGTTTTTGTTACTATGTTTTATTATAATTTATATGATATAATTTTAATTTTGGAGTGAAATGCATATTAAAATTCAAAATCAAATCTTCTTTTTAATAGATTATATATTATATAATTTAGTGTTGGATGATATTTCAAATAAAATATCATATTTATGCAATATATATTTGACCATATTATCATTTTTGTGTGTATTTATATCCGGTCCGATTCAAAGATTTTTCGTTATAGCAACTACTATGAATATTACGTAGTTGACCATATTATTCCATACACATATTTTATTGATTTCTTTTCCATTATTAAAAAGTTCATTTTTATTCGTGTTAAATTTATTTATTATTTTTTTATTGGCATTAATTATTTTTTTCACATTTGTTTATATAATTTAAACGGTTTCTGATAACGAATTAAATAAAACAGCAAAATATAAATTAATAATCCAGTCAGCATTGTTCTGCACTCCCAAGACCTCAAGGTCCTTTCTGTTGCAAAACACCCACTTTTCTGCACTCCCACTCCCTGACTTTTGTCCAGTCAGCACAAGGTCTGCACTCCCACTCCCTGACCAAGGTCCTTTCTGTTGTTCATGCTCTTAGTCAGTAATGTTGTAATATAACCGACGTCGTCGGGCAAGTAACTTCTGTATATAATGTTTTAATTCATTGCCGACCATCACACATTTAGTCAATAATGTTGTAACATTACTGACGTCTGGTCCTGGATACATTGGATCTTAAATTTAAGGGTAATTCCACCTTAGTTGTCACGCCCCAATTTCAGCAAACCGAATTCGGGACGCGAACTTTTAAAACAAGAATACTTAAAACTTGTTTTCAATAAAAGCTTTGACATTTCCATTTACTTCTCAACATAAAAGTATTTACAATACAAAAACGTCCCAACAAGTGGACAAGGTACAACATCCGTCACTAGACTCAACAAAAATAAAGACCAGACTCCGCTCCAAGCTCCATGAACTTCAAGAGCTAACCTAGTCCGTCCGGTGATCAGTACCTGTAGGAAAAAGCAGCTAGGGGTGAGCGTTCGCTCACCTCCACGGATAATAGACTAACTATGGCATAATTAGTAGATAAAGCCAGTAACACAAACCAAACCCAACATCGGGACTACAGTCCCCAACTCAAGTACTCAACTGACCCACAACCCGTCACTTTCCTCAACAGACTCGACACTCGATGATACAGTGTAAACCCGACACAACTATCGACGACCTCCTCAAGGACACTATAGAAAGACTACACAACGCCAAACAAGATCACAAAGGATCGCACACCAGCTGCTCAGTAACCAATCTCAATCAGGTCAGGGTTCGACCTATCGCAATTCCTCGACACGAAGTCGGATCAGGTTGTCGACCTTTCAAACTCGCAATTCATCGACACTAAGTCGGATCAGGCTGTCGACCTTTGGAACTCGCAATTCATCGACACTAAGTCGGATCAGGCTGTCGACCTTTAGAACTCGCAATTCATCGACACTAAGTCGGATCAGGCTGTCGACCTTTAGAACTCACCACCTCAGGCAACCACAATCACAATCACAGGCAAGTTCAATCACACAGGCACTCAAGGCCACTCAAGACATCTCAACAGTCAAGACTCGGGTTCAACAACCCCACGGGCACTCACTGCCACTCAAGACACACCAACGGTCAAGACTCGGGTTCAACAACCCCACGACACTCACTGCCACTCAAGACACACCAACTTAAATACACGGCTCTCATGGCCACCCAAACTCAAGGATAAATAACACGGGCTCTCAAGGCCACCCAAACTCGACAATAAATAACACGGGCTCTCAAGGCCACCCAAACTCAATAATAAATAACACGGGCTCTCAAGGCCACCCAAACTCAACAATAAATAACACACAACAACCTCCGGCATACTCGATGCCTCCAACAATCCTAAGGTCACTAGTTTCACAAACAACCTCCGGGCATGGTCATATGCCTCCAGTACATCAATTACGCTAAGTTCTCTGCTTCTACGACACTACTAAGTGTCACATGCTTTTCTCATAATTACTAAGTTCCCGTAACATGCTTTTCTAATAAACGCTACAATCCCGTATCATGCTTTTCTAATATTTAAATAATTCTACTCAACCCACGACACCCCGGTGTCACATGCAATTCTACTATTAACTTTCCCTAATCAGGGCCGAGATACGGCTACTTTTCCCTACCTCGTAAATAGCTCCAAAAGCGCTCCACTAAAACCCGAGATGATCCTAGTCACTCGCCGAGCTTCCCTTTGCCTCGGTCCGTAGCACGATCTAAAAGAGCACAAATTCAAAGTACTTTTAAACTAGTACGAGTAAACCGAAAATTAACATTCTTAACGCCCAAACGTAACCCCAACAAAGCCGATCACTCCCAAACTTCCCAATTACTCGACATTGTCGATAAAGGACCCGTAAAGGCCAGATTCGCCCGACATGGCGGATCTGCCCGGGTTTTGGTTAATTGCCTTCCGGGGCTCCAAAAGTCCCCGTTTTCGTTTCTACGGTCTTAGAATATTTCAAGGAACCCAACGCACTTGACGGAATTGAATTCCGACTTATAAGTCAATTAATTAACGTTTAAAGTTTCCAAAAACCCGTTAATTACAACTTCTCCAATTTAATTCCAAATTTCGATTCGATTAAGGATAAATGATCCGGGGAACGTTTTAAACCACCCGAACATTAAAACCCGAGAAACCGAGCATGTGGGCCCCACCCAAGGGGCTTGGCCGAGAACCTAGGGTTTGAGGGGGGGCTCGGCCACCATGTGGTGGCTGCTGCCAGCTCCGGCCAGCCACCTCATGGCCGGCCGGCCGGCCACCCACGGTGGCCGGAGCTCCTCCCGAGCCTCCGGTCACCGGAAAACGTCATTCTTCTCCTCCAACCACCTCCAAAACGTCTCCAACTATCCCCCAAACTTAAATTAGAAATGACGATCGGTTTAGTGCTTACTCGAGAGGAAGACGAGGGGAAGAGATTTGCTCTTTGCTTTGAATCGATCCAATGGTTGAATATCAAACCCTAGCTCCACTTCCTTTCTTCTCTCTTCTTCTCCTTCTTCTTCTCTCTCTAAAACCTCTCTTCTTCTTTCTTATTTAATTAAACTAACAACTAACTCCAACTCTTCCTCCTTTAACCCTTAGTTTCGGCCAACACACCACAACCACACCTTTTCCCCCCAAAACTAACACCACCAATTAGTTGACAAGTGTCAAGGTGGGTCCCACACCCTTTGGAAAATATCTAATTGATATTTTCCAATCAGTTTTGCGAAAATCGGACGTTTCGGGCCCCGAACGGGCACTTTTTCCAAGAAATTATGAAACTTGACGGGCTACAAGGAAACGGCTCAACTAAGACCGCTGCGACGACGGCTAAGCTTTTTGGATCCAAAACGGCCCTCGAATGGACCAAAACGTCGCTCGGTTGACTTTTCCAACGAAAAGTCAACATTTCCCAAATTGATCAGAAAGTTGCCCTGAGTCCCCTGGAACTCATTTTGGTCGATAACGGGGTTATCTTAAGTTCGGTATGACCCTCGGGGTCAATTTAGGTTAAGTTAAGTGTCTGTCTTAAAAATTTTAAATTTTCCTGTTTTTCGCAGGTTTGACTGACGTTGACCAGAAGTGGTTATTACAGTTTACCCCCCCTTAAAGGAATTTCGTCCACGAAATTTAAAACAGACGTACATCGGGAGTCGAACAGGCCAGGATACTTCGCGCGAACCTCGTCCTCGCGTTCCCACGTCGAGTCAGCTCCGTGATGTTTCCACTGCACTCGGACCAAGCGGATAATCTTGCCTCCCCGCAGAATCTGCTGTCGTGTGTCCATGATCCGAACCGGCTGCTCCTCATAGGAGACATCATCAGCCACCTCGATATTAGTCCACTCGATGACGTGGGAGGGGTATGCGGTGTACTGCCGCAACTGGGATATGTGGAAGACGTTATGGACTCTCCCAAGCTGCAGTGGCAACGCCAGACGATAAGCCACTGCTCCCACCCTGCCCAAAATATCGAACGGGCCGATGTACCTCGGAGCCAACTTGCCCCCGCTGCGCCTGAACCGCACCAACCCCTTCCTCGGGCTCACCTTCAAGAACACGTGATCCCCGACCGCGAACTCAAGAGGTCGACGTCGCCTGTCGGCATAACTCTTCTGCCGGCTCTGCGCGGTCCTCAACCGATCGCGAATCAATGCGACCTTCTCCGTCGTCTCTCTGACAAGATCTGGCCCCAGCAGACTCTTGTCCCCCACCTCTGCCCAACACACTGGTGACCGACACGGCCTCCCATACAACGCTTCGAACGGTGCCATCCCGATACTGGCCTGGAAGCTGTTGTTGTAGGAGAACTCGGCCAATGGCAGGTGGGTCTCCCAAAATCCTCTGAAATCCAGCACACATGCTCGCAGCATGCCTCCAAGATCTGAATGGTACGCTCAAACTGACCGTCTTTCTGGGGATGATGCGCTGTACTGAGTAGCACCTCGGTCCCCAATGCCTTCTGCAGACTCGGCCAAAACCTGGACGTGAAGCGGGGATCCCTGTCAGACACTATCGACACCGGGACCCCATGGAGACGCACTATCTCCCGAACATACAAGCTGCTCAACTTGTCGACTGGGTCGGTCATCCTCATAGCCAGGAAGTGGGCCGACTTGGTCAACCGATCGACTACCACCCACACGGCGTCGTTTCCCTTGGGCGATCTCGGTAGTCCACACACGAAGTCCATCGTAATGTGTTCCCACTTCCACTGAGCAATCGGTAGTGGCTGTAACAACCCCGCTGGACGCTGATGCTCGGCCTTCACCTGCTTACAGACGAGGCATCTCGACACGAATTCTGCGACTGCTCTCCTCATACCGCGCCACCAGTAGTGCCGTCTGAGGTCACGGTACATCTTGGTGCCCCCCGGATGCACTGTGAGACGCGAATGGTGTGCCTCTCGTAACACGGCGTCTCTATAGTTAACCGGCACGAACAGTCTTCCTCTGTACTGTAGTCCCCAATCTGTACTGATCTTCCAACCTACTACCTCGTCGTCGTTGACGACCCTCTCTTCGATTTGTGCCGTCTCAACGTCCTCCGTCTGCGCCTCCAACACTTGGGCAAGCAGTGAGGGCTGAGTCACTAACGAGCACATGGCCATGTCACCCGTAACCTCCTATAGCTACTCAGGGCGAGGCTCGGAGTCGACTTCCTACTCAAGGCGTCGGCGACCACGTTCGCCTTGCCCGGATGGTAGTGTAGCTCGAAGTCGTACTCCTCGAGTAGCTCCATCCACCGTCGTTGACGCATGTTCAGGTCCCGCTGGGAAAATATGTACTTGAGGCTCTTGTGATCCGAGAACACCTGAAACCCCTCGCCATACAGATAATATCGCCAGCTCTTTAGCGCAAACACGACTGTCGCTAACTCCAAGTCGTGGGTAGGATAGTTGCGCTCGTGCGTCTTCAGCTGCCTGGAGCCATAAGCCACAACTCTGCCCAACTGCATCAGCACGCAGCCCAGTCCCTCTCCGGACGCATCACAGTAGACATCATAACCGATCCCTCGCTCGGGCACCACCAATACTGGAGTTGTAGTCAGTCGAGTCTTCAACTCCGCGAATGCACGCTCACAGTCATCTGTCCACACGAACCCGACACCCTTGCGCGTCAACAGAGTCATCGGCGTGGCTAGTCGTGCAAAGTCCTGGACGAATCGACGATAGTAACCTGCCAAACCTAGAAAGCTACGGATCTCGAAAACACTCGTGGGCCGTGCCCACTTCGAAACCGCGTCGATCTTTGACGGATCGACCAGGATACCGTCACGGGATACGATGTGGCCGAGGAATCTCACCTCAGAGAGCCAGAACTCGCACTTCTCCCGGTTGGCATATAGCTGATGCTCGCGCAGTAGTGTCAAAACAGCCCTCAGATGTGACTTATGCGCCGCCTCGCCCTGCGAATAAATCAGGATGTCGTCCACGAACACCTCCACAAACTGATCTAGGTACGGCCGGAAGATGTTGTTCATCAGGTCTATGAACGCTGCAGGTGCGTTCGTCAGCCCGAATGGCATCACCAGGAACTCGTAGTGCCCATAGCGTGTCCGGAATGCAGTCTTTGCGACGTCCCCCTCACGGACTCGCAACTGATAATAACCGGATCGCAGATTGATCTTCGAGAAGTGGGTCGCCCCTCTCAACTGGTCGAACAAGTCATCGATCCTCGGCATCGGGTATCGGTTCTTCACTGTAACCCGGTTCAGCTTCCGGTAATCTATACACATCCGTAGCTCTCCACTCTTCTTCTTCTTCACGAAGAGTGCTGGTGCTCCCCACGGCGATGCACTCGGACGGATAAACCCCTTCTGCTGAAGCTCCTCTAGCTGACGCTTCAGCTCAGTCAACTCTGCCGGCACAAACCTGTAAGGCACCATCGATATTGCCGCCGTTCCCGGAACTAGGTCGATCCCGAACTCCACCTCACGAACCGGTGGAAAACGTTATGCACGTTCCCAAGCTGCGGTGGCAAAGCTAACCGATAAGCTACAACTCCAATCCTTTCTAAGACCTCAAATGGTCCAATGAAGCGCGGTGCCAGTTTGCCTCCGCTGCGGTTAAACCGCACTAGACCCTTCTTTGGGCTCACCCTCAGAAACACGTGCTCCCCGACCGTGAACTCGAGTGGTCTATGACGCCTGTCTGCGTAGCTCTGCTGCCGACTTTGCGCGGTCTTTAACCGCTCTCTAATCAACGCGACCTTTTCGGTCGTCTCTCTGACCATGTCTGGTCCAAGTAAGCTCCGGTCCCCAACTTCAGCCCAACATAGCGGCGATCTACAAGGTCTGCCATACAAAGCCTCAAATGGTGCCATAGCAATGCTGGACTGGTAACTGTTGTTGTAAGCAAACTCTGCCAAAGGCAAATGATACTCCCATGATCCCTGAAAGTCAAGCACACAAGCTCGAAGCATGTCCTCTAGAATTTGAATGGTGCGCTTTGATTGTCCATCTGTCTCAGGATGGTAAGCTGTACTCAACAGTACCTCAGTGCCCAAAGCCTTCTGTAGACTCTTCTAGAACTTGGATGTGAAACGAGGGTCCCTATCAGATACCACTGACACTGGTACCCCATGTAGGCGAACAATCTCCCTGACATACAACCGACCCAACATGTCCACCGTATCAGTCATCCTCATAGCTAGGAAGTGCGCCGACTTGGTCAGTTGATCGACCACCACCCAAACAGCATCGTGCCCCTTCGACGACCTTGGTAACCCACACACAAAATCCATAGTCACGTGCTCCCACTTCCACTCGGAGATCGGTAAAGGTTGCAGCAAGCCTGCGGGACGCCGATGCTCGGCCTTCACCTGTTGGTAGGTGAGGCATTGGGAAACGAAATCTACAACTGCCCCACGCATCCCACTCCACCAAAACTGTCGTCGCATGTCTCTATACATCTTGTTGCCACCGGGGTGCACAACCAGACGGGAGTGGTGGCACTCTCGCAATACGGTGTCTCTGCACCCGCTGGGCACAAACAGCCGTCCTCTAAAACGGAGACCCTGATCGGTGCCCATCTCCCAACCCTCGAGCTTGACACCGTCGATCAATCTCTCACGAATCCCTGTTGTCTCGGCATCCTCGGTCTGTGCCTCTAGCACTCGAGAAAATAACGTGGGCTGAGCCACCAAGGCACACAAGGCCATACCATCAATGACCTCCTCCAAGTCCAGTCTGAATAAGCTCAACTGCTCCAGCATGTCCCACTCTCGGACAGCCATACTAGCAACACAATGACTCGACTTCCAGCTCAAAGCATCGGCGATGACATTTGCCTTGCCCGGATGATAGAGCAGCTCGAAGTCGTACTCCTCAAGTAACTCCATCCATCGCCTTTGGCGCATGTTCAAATCGCGCTGTGAGAAGATATACTTGAGGCTATTGTGATCTGAAAACACCCTGAACTGCTCACCATACAGATAGTGTCTCCAGCTCTTCAGCGCAAATACCACCGCTGCTAGCTCAAGATCATGGGTCGGGTAGTTGCGTTCATGCACCTTCAACTGCCTCGAACCGTAAGCAACTACCTTTCCATTCTGCATCAAAACGCAACCTAGCCCTTCGCCTGAGGCGTCACAATACACGTCATAGCCTACTCCCCGCTCTGGAACAATCAACACTGGAGCGGTAGTCAATCGAGCCTTTAGTTCGCGGAAAGAGTGCTCACACTAATCCGTCCAAAGGTACTCCGCCCCCTTGCGGGTCAAAGCTGTCATAGGTGTTGCAAGATGCGAGAAATCCTGAACAAAGCGTCGGTAATAACCTGCCAACCCTAGAAAGCTCCGAATCTCAAATACACTGCTGGGTCTGGCCCACTTCGACACTGCATCAACCT
The DNA here is from genome assembly GCA_963921825.1 of Erodium maritimum. Taxonomy (NCBI): domain Eukaryota; kingdom Viridiplantae; phylum Streptophyta; class Magnoliopsida; order Geraniales; family Geraniaceae; genus Erodium; species Erodium maritimum. The sequence goes on along the minus strand of OY997592.1, from coordinate 36,957,523 downwards.
TTGCCGGATCGACCAAGATGCCCTCTCGAGACACCACATGCCCGAGGAACTTCAGCTCTGTGAGCCAAAATTCGCACTTCTCCAGATTTCCGTACAACTGGTGAGTGCGTAAGAGTGTCAAAACGGTCCTCAGATGCTCCTCTTGCGCCTCCTCACTGGGCGAGTAGATCAAGATGTCATCGACAAAAACTACTACAAACTGGTCCAGATAAGGTCTGAAGATGCCATTCATCAAGTCCATAAAGGCGGCTGGTGCGTTCGTCAAACCGAACGGCATCACCAGAAACTCAAAGTGTCCATAACGAGTTCGGAACGCTGTCTTCTCTACGTCCTCGGCTCGGACCCTCAGCTGGTAGTACCCCGATCGAAGATCGATCTTCGAGAAGTACTTTTCTCCCCTCAGCTGATCGAATAAATCATCAATCCTCGGCATCGGATAGCGGTTCTTCACTGTCACCCGGTTCAACTTTCGGTAATCGATGCACATCCTCAAGGCTCCACCCTTCTTCTTCACGAAGAGGGCGGGTGCTCCCCACGGAGATACGCTCGGGCGGATGAAACCCTTCTGCTGCAGTTCCTCGAGTTGTCGCTTTAGCTCGACCAACTCGGCTGGCGCAAACCGGTACGGCGTCATCGAGATTGACGCCGTACCCGGGATCAGATCGATCCTGAACTCCACCGCGCGCGCTGGCGGCAAGCCTGATAGCTCCCCCGGGAAGACCTCCGGGAACTCACGCACTACCCTCGGTAGCTCTCTGCTACTCTGCACGATCTCTGCCTCAGATCCCGTAGTCAAGGCGGATAGGAGAACTCCGCTCTTTCTACCCAAAACACACGTGATCACCCTGTCACCTGACCTCACTGTCACCTGACGTCGATGGCAATCGATTGTCGCTCGATACCTCGCAAGCCAGTCCATACCGAGAATTACGTCAAAGGCGTTCATATCAAGAACGAGTAAGTCACCAAGAAAGGGGCAATCTGCCACTCTAATCGCACAGTCTCTACAAACGGTGCTCAACACCACCTCACCCGTAACCGGGGTCTCCAAAAAAAGGGGTTGACTCAAAGTCTCCACCCGCAAACCCAAGGAAAAAGCAATAGACGAAGAAATGAACGAATGGGAAGCTCCCGTATCAAACAAAAATGAAGCCCACGCATTATAAAGTAAACACGTACCCTATGTGGCCTCATGGCCGGCGTACGGCCTCTCAACTCTGGAATCAGTAACTGCAAAGACTCGGCCCTGCTGTGCCGGTGGTCCTCCTCTCGGTGGTGGGGGAAGTGCCACCTGTTGCCCAGCTCTAGGCTGGTGTCTCTGACCTGCTGCTCCCGCCGCTTGACGCGGAGCTCTCTGCTGCTGTGCCTGACGTGGTCGGCCAGGTGGTGCATGGCGAGTCTGAGTCTGCTGGGGCCTCGGTGCAGGCGCTCTATCAGCTAACTCAGGGCACGTCCGAATGAAATGATCAGATCGACCACACTGGTAGCATCCCCTCTGCCCCCCCTGTTGTGCCAGCTCAGGACACACACGCACGAAATGGTCGGGTCTGCCACACTGATAACACCCCCTCGGCTCACTCTGTTGTCTGTCTCTAGTCCCCTAGGGACGATCATCATGGCGCTCTAGAGGTCCATTGCCCCTCGGGCAGTCTCGTGCCAGGTGACCCTGTTGTCCACACCGAGGACACAGCTGTGCCACCGGGGCGGGTCCAACTAACGCTACGGTCCCTGCTCGGCACAGGCCATCATGCTGAAACTGAGGCTGAAAGTATCCTGCAACTCTCTGTCTGCGTCGGTCTCGACGATCAGACGGCTGAACAAAGCCACTCGGCCTAGGCCTAGTCTCTCACACCCTGATAGTCTCTCTGAAGTGTCTCTCCATGGCTAAAGCCTGATCCAAGAGCGTGGAGTACTCTGTGGTCCTGAAGGCGATGACTCGGTCAGCTATCGACGGGATGAGCCCGTTCTCGAATCTCCTGCATCGGTCGTCCGCAGTCCGAACCAACTCCGGCGCGAAGCGGGCCAGAGAAGTAAACCTCACTGCATACTAAGAAACGCTCAATCCTCTCTGACGTAGGTCCAGAAACTGTTGGCGCCTGTCATCCCGAATGGAGCGAGGGAATTACTGTTCCAAGAACAGCCTGCTGAACTACTGAAAATCACTACCGACCCTGTCCTGCACTGACTGCCACCAATAGTAGGCCTCTCCCTCAAGCTGAAAAGTGGCGAACGAAACCCTCAAGCGCCCCTCCGATACTCCAGAGGTATCGAGGTTGCGGGTAACCCGCTCCAACCAGCCCGAAGCTGCCTCGGGGTCTGCTCCCCCGGAGTTGGTCGGCGTACCGAGTCTAAGAAACTCCCTGAGCGACTGGGCCGTGAGGCTATCAAGCTGTCCTGGCCTCTCCCCAAAATCTGCTGAAGCAACAGGCACGGGCTCTAGTGTCGGTGATGTAGTCCCTTACTGCGCACTCAAGGCTGCTAGTACAGCGCGAACCACCTCCTCGAGAGGGGTCGTCTGAGTCGGCTCTGCGACTGGAGATGTCCTGGGTGGCGACCCTGTTGGTCCACCCTCAAAGCTCTGATGCTCTGTGGAAGCAGCATCCTGGGCGTCAACTGCCCCCTCCTGCTCAGCGGCAGGTGCCTGACTCGGACCCCCAACTGGGCGGCTCCGGGTACCTCTTGGAACATACGTACGAGCCATGTCGCCTATCCGCCTGCACGGATAACGCACATGTTCAGTACTTAGTTCAACAACGGTTCTCACACGTTACAAGGACGATCACGCGCGTCACACAAGTCACCCACAGTTTACGCCTCTCACACTTAGTAGACATATATATACTCATATATAATAGCACACAAGTTCGCATCTCTATGCGTCTCACAACAAAAACCAGCGATTTAAGCAATCAACCAACAACTCCCACAGGAGGGTTCCAACTCAAGCACACCACACAAGCACAAATCAATAGGCATACCCCTTGCTCGGGTATCCTCCCACAAAGAGGGGTTTAGCCCTTAACACAATTCAATTCAATAATCACCCTTAACATTTCCTTCCTTTCCGTGGATTCCCATTTCTTAACTTTTACCCAAACTTTTCCATATCGATCTCATGTTGTTACAACCCGATTCAGGTGTCCCCGAACCTTATTGTAACAGCTTGACATCGAACCATCACGCTCGACTACAGTGGCGCCCCTGAGTCAACCAGTGATGGTGCAATCATTTTAGTTCTACCGAAAATTTGGCATGACCCATTCGTATTTTCCGTTAACCCTCCGCTTAAGCGGGACAATTACCAACACAAATTCACAAGACAAAAGTACGCAGAGTTCTCATGCTCGGCCAAAGACACCACACAGTCAATAAACGGAGTTCTCGTGCTCCTAAAGTACACAACGCAATCAATAAACGGAGTTCTCGTGCTCCCAAATACTACGGGGTGCTCGTGCCCCAAACTCGCCACACACGGGCACACGGGGTTCTCGTGCCCCAATCTCGCCACACACGGGCACACGGGGTTCTCGTGCCCCAATCTCGCCACACACAGGCACACGGGGTTCTCGTGCCCCACCAACATCCTCAACACAAACGCTATACAGGGTTCTCGTGCCCCACCCAAGGTTCTCACACAACGGACTACGGGGTTCTCGTGCCCCTCCCAAACACTCAATACAAGCACACATGGAGTACTCATGCTCCAGAATAGTGGTCAATCAAACAAGTCAACAATTGAATACGACCAAACTACAACTCGAAAATTTAGGAATGATCCACCAAAATGGCAACACCACCAACAACTGGCTCACTCTACAACGAATGCTTAGCGGGTTGATCACTGCCCGTTAATCCAATTTCGATCTCAACCATTCGGCTTCACCGATCGCTAGGGAGAGGATATCAATCAAGTAATGCAAACATTGTAGTGTAAAGATCTCATTTAGGACAAACATTAAAGCGACTCACGACTCAGGTCGTTCCAACTCTCCGCGTCAATGTTTCCAAATCGCGTCACTGAGTATCACGACTCCGACTCCCTAACTCTACCCACCTAATTGACTTCGGTCCGAGGTTTGAAAATCAGTTCACAAGACACCTGTTTCAAATGGAACCAGGCTCTGATACCAAATTGTCATGCCCCAAATCCGGTTCTCGCCCGGACTCGAGGCATGACTAGGATAAAACGATTAAAAAGTCAATAACTCAACAGTAACTTCCTGAAAATCTCCAATATAAAACTCAAATCCACATAACTCAATTTAAAACATAAATAACCCTCCAGGGGTGTAATAATAATCCTCCAACATAGTTTGTTCAAAACTGAAATGAAATAAAAACGAAGTCTCTACAAGACACCCACACCAAGAAGCTCCTGAGCCTCTACTCCTCAATCAAGCCTGTAATCACAACAATAAACTCATAAGGGTGAGCTTGCGCTCAGTAAGGAAAATACATAACAAGTGGACTTTAAACTCAATAATTTCATCAGCAAAGTCAACAAGATAATTCTTAACAATCACGGGCAATAGGTAATCCAATCAATGCCGTGGCACATGAAGTCACCACCCTCCGATCCACATATGATGTGTCCTCTCGGATTTTCCCTCAAATCCAGAGGAGACGCATATCATTGAGGCTACCGGAAACAACCCCCTGAGGGCGCTTATCATCGGGATTCTCAGAAACGTCTCCAAGGGATTTTATGTCCTCGGGAACCAAGGTATTACTACCATAGGAAGCATACACTTGGGCAATTCAATAATAATCAAATAATAATTGAGTAACACACTTAAACCGAAACACGAAGCAATCCATTCCCAACAAACACCAATCCACTATCACACATAGCTCACGCATCACGGTTTCACCACAACACACAGCACACAAATCACATAACCACAACTTACCGTTTACTTACCAGTTATGGCCCATCGGTCCATCGATCACCTGATTGCACCGCTCGGTACAACCAGTCATACTCGATGCTCCAATCAACCATTTAACGAAACAAGCAATCATTCAAATACGTTCAACAGTCAAGAACGAGTTTAATCGACCAAACATGTAAACCTTCAATCGAGCCTTCTAGCATGTAAATTCATCTAGTTCCATTAGACTCTTTAGCCTATCCACTAAGCAAACCAACAACCAAGCAACCACGCATATGATCCTAACACACAACTAATCCGAGGGCTTTGCCAAGGCCGCTCTACCAGTAAAACAATTCCCAAGTATTGAAAGCGAGTTACACTGGTGATTGGCATCCTAATCATTCACCACTAGACACTTCCGGTTATTAGTAATTGAAAAACAATTATTCTAGTTATTCGCATCCTATAGGCATTTCTAGGACCTTTCCGATTTTATTAGCCTAACATGCATACTAAGCATTTAAACGAGAGGTTAAGACTTTCCCTACCTCGAGGTCTTCCTCTCAACACTCTGATGATAAGCCCGGTGGTCACCACTCCGTTCTTCACACGGGTCCCGGCGTGATCTTTGCTCCTCTAGCTCGGTCCCCAAAGTCTTGGACACAAAGAAACGTTAATTAGATTCCACTTAAACAGCAAGTAAGACCCCCAAAGCCCTTCCAAAGTTCAGCTCAAAACCAAGGTCAACCAAGGTGAAAAACCCTCAAAGAAACCCCCACCCTGCTCGGCCACGGACCTGGTCACGGACCCGTGACGCCAACCCTCACGGTTACCGTCACGGACCCGTGACGAGTGCCGTCACGGACTCCCTCACGGAGCCGTGACGTCGCCCGTCACGGGATCCGTCACGGATCCGTGGCGCTCCAAGGCAGTTTCGCCCTTCTTCAACCTCCAGCTCCTTTTCTCCAAAAATCCACCTTCAAACCCCAAATTTTACCACTTCCAACTCCCAAAACAGTCATAGTCCTCCAATACTCCTCTACCCATGGTAGGAATCAACAAATAAGCAAGTTTCTAATGATTCATCAAATCAAAACCAACTTAAAAGCTCCAACAAACTAAGGATTTCTCACAAAAACCCAACAAAACTTCTCATCAACAACATCTCACACCATTTCTACTCAAACCCAACAACATCTAGCAATTTCAACCAAAACCCATGAAAAGAGATGAAGGGAAATGAGGATTAGAGAGTTACATTACCTCTAGGAGAGTGAGATGAAGAAGATGGTAAGGATTTGGAGAATGGGTGGCTAGAGGAAGACTTCAAGTAGCCTCCTTTTCCTTGTTTCTTCTTCAAAACTCCATGGGAGCTCCTCTCTCTTGCTCCTCCTCCAATTTTCGGCTACACCAAGCAAAATTGGTTGGTTTTGCTTTTCCAAACTCATATAATACCTAGATGTGTCAAATGACTAAAAGCCCTTGAGCTAGAATCCCTTGTAGAAGCTTTTGGGAGGGTATAATGGTCCAAGACCACTCCCCTTTCTCTCTTTCAACCAAAAAGGGACAAGTGTCCAAGTAGGTTATTTAATTTTCCAAAATAATTTCCAGCCCAATAAAATATTGCTTTAACCGATAAAAAGTCCCGTTTTGGCTAAATTTGACTTCCTCCAACATTATACTCAAACGAAAGGAATTTATCCCCTTAAGCCAAATGTGATGATGGCTAAGTCGTTTGGGTTCCGGAAAAGCCCCAAGTGACTTCCTGAGTCATCGGTTGACTTTTCTGGTAGAAAGTCAAACTTGCTTGAAAAGCCACCGGTTCGACCGGGAGCGGGTCTTACACATTTGGAGTACCCGAAATCTTTTTTGTGTCACCTCAGTACCCTAAACTTTCATTAATTCCATTTTAGTACCCATTGTTAACTTTCCATTTGATATTTTATCCAAAACAGGTAAAATTACCATAATACTCTTCACTAACAACCAAATTTGTGGTAGAGTTAACGGCGGGTACTAAAATGAAATTAATGAAAATTTAGAGTGCTGAGGTGACACAAAAAATATTTAGGGTACTATGAATTAATAAAATTTTAGGGTACTGAGATGCCACAAAAAAAATAAGGTACTCTAAATGAAATAATAAAGATTTATGTGACTGGTGTGGAATTATCCCTTAAATTTATAACCCTGAAGAGGTAAGGAAAAATATGTTAAGTTAAAGTGTGATATTTATATCAATTACAAGGATATGATGGTATGGTAACATAGTAGTATATTTATAAGAACACAACCACAACACTGAAAATTCATTGTTTTAAATTAAACATCTATAATCCCTATATTTCCTATGAACATAAGTTTATAACCAATCTCAATAAAACATAAATAAAACTTAATCCAACATACCTTGACCAAATTCAGAGTTTCTGAGTACACATTCAACTTGCCTCAATTTTCCCTCCTACGACTCATTGTCTTAGGGATCTTGCTAGTGCTAGGGGATAGCTCAACGAGCCCCTCCAAAGTTCTACCTTAATTCTGGAGTGGTTTATGCTAGCTATGTATAATGAGGGAAATTGTAAAGGATATCGCAAAGGGTTGCTATAAATTATAAATGTAGAAAAAGCTTAGCTAGACATCAAGAGAGAGAGAGAGATACTTCACAAAATATGAACTTCTTTAGAATTTACAGCTTGGTTTTTACATGATGATGTGGCTTCTTATATAGGCATCCTCATCAACTATCACAATCATGGCAATTACAATAATGGTTAGTAGGGGGAAGCACCGCACGATGCACGGTGGTTGTAGTAATAACATATAGTTAAACCTAAACCCTAATTTTGTTGAAAGTAATTCATATTAGCTTATATGAAGAAAATTTCAGATGCTTCCATACAAACAAAAAAACAATTAGAATGCTACATACACAACACCTACCATGAAGCTGTCACCTATAAAGGCACAATTAACCAGAGACACATAAGGCGTAAAGAAAATAAAATTACATTGAAACATAATGATAACAATCTAATCAGTAAATGATGTTAGAAATTATAATATAAGTAAAAGCATAATGCAATAATGCTTGACCACTTATACGAAGTTCAATCTTAATAGTATATAACTTTTACATTAACTATTTTGAATATAGTTAGTTTTAAAAAAATAGTATTTTTATGTTCTTTATTATAATAGAACGATGACTTTATTGTCATCCATGATAGAGCTGAAAACTACAACACTTATGTAGTGGAATTCGTAAGACTATGTAGGGGACAAAGAGTCTACCACAAGGCTATAATGGCACCATGCAAAAAACTTATTTGAAATTTGAGATCTTCATGTGAGAGCCTTGAGGGAGTTGTTCCATGTCAAGTATCCTTTAATTCTTTACTACAATCACCAAATGGCATAAAATCACCAACAATGATCAATTAATCATAACAAAGAAGGTTTTACATAAGGTGAGGTGGAATTTGGTGTGTCAGCCAAAGGAGAGGAGGGCTTAGGGATAAAAAGTCTTTACATTATGAACTCTGCACTTCTAGCCAAGTGGTGGTGGAGGTTTGCTATTGACACTGATTCTCTTTGGAAAAAATTCATATGTGCAAAGTATGGATGGACTGCTGAAGATTGGAACTTATCAACTATCAAGCTAACCACTAGTCAGAATTTTTTAGGTCATGTGCATACACTTCTAAGTGATAATAAATTCTGCAGTGCTATAGGCTATACTGGTTTACAGTGGTTTGTGGTTAATGGTGAGAGGGTCATTTTTTGGGAGGATATTTGGCTTTTGGATGTTCCTATCAAGAATAATTTTCAGAGACTTTTCCACCTTTCCATACACAAATTCAATAAGGTGGTTTATTTCTGGAATAATGGAGAATGGATCCTGCACTTTAGGAGGAAGCTGAGAGGTTGGGAGTTAGGTCTTTTTAGAGAATTATCTGAGCTACTCAATGCTTTCTCTCTACAAGACACTGGACAAGACAAAGTGGTTTGGAAAATTCACTCAGCAGGTTTAAAAGTCAAGAAGATGTATAATTTTTTAGAAGGAACTACAATGCAGGATCAGAATTGGGCAAAGTTTCTGTGGTCTCCCTCTCTCCCTCCAAAAATCTCAGCATTTACCTGGTTGGCCTGTCACAAGGCTATTCCCACAAGAATGTTCTTAGATGGAAGAGGTCTAAATCTTCAACTGGAAGACACTCTATGTCCTATGTGCAATTTTGATTTTGAGGAGATAAATCACCTACTTCTCTCCTGCCCAAAAGCCTGGTTAGTTTGGTCTGAAGTGTTATCCTGGTGGGGATTTAAAGGAGTAATACCTAATGACATTATTCAATTCATTTACTCCTGGGAATCATTTTGTCCTTCTGCCTCACTAATGCAATGGAGGAATATTTGTTTCATCACCTTATAGCACATTTGGATTGCTAGGAATGAGGTAATTTTCAACAATAAACTTTCCAATCCTACTGAAATAGTCAACAAGGTGCAAAGTTATAGCTCCAATTTGGAGTGGAGCTTATTTTCTAAATTCAAACCCTTCTCCTTCACTCTTTGGAGGTCTGATCCTATTGCTTGCACCAGAAGAAAGTCTCCTCCAGCCCTGTTCTGATCCTTCAACTGGAGAAGATTGGTTACTGGTTTGTATTGGGGGTTTTTTTGGGGGTGGTTTTAAGGGTGGTTTGGGGTGAGATAATTAGATTTGTCCCTGTGAGGTAGGTGAGTGTTCTTGGGGTTTTGGTTCTGTTTCTCTTTTGTGAGTGGGGGCACATATATTTACTCATCCTCTTGTCTGTGGGTAGGTTTTAGTGGTCTTTTGAGGGCTTTTTGATTTTGAACTGATTAACTTGTTTGGTTTTGTTGTGTCCATCAACACTGGTTGGGTTACATTACTTTTGGAGTTGTCCCTATATTTGGCATCTTGGGACAAATCTTGGGGAGACATTTGAGCTTGTTGCTGGTGGAGTCTTGTTGGGGAATTTTGTTGCAGGTCTTTGCTTTCTACATCACAGGTTCAAAACAATTGAAGCTTCAATGGTTTTGCTGCAGCTATAACAAATTCTGAGTGAATAACTCAGTTTTGAGTCTGCAGCATTTTGGGTGTTTGGGGTAGTCAATTATCAAAGCCTTTTCTATAGCAACTTTGTATAGAGGCTGGTTTGGAAAGTTGGGGAATTAGGTATGCTTCGGCTACTTGGGAGTACAAGGTTATTAGAATTATTGCTAAGTTTGGGTTACATCACTGTAAGTGAAAATTTGGTTCTTTGAAAGGTGTCTTGGATCACAAGCAACCTTAAAAGAAGGGTGTTAATTAGTTTGGAATGGGGTTTGATTTGGGTTTATACTTGAGAGTTAGTACTTGTCACGCCCCAATTTCAGCGAACCGAAACTAGGGACGCGAACGTTTAAAAAGTTACGATACTGAAACCTGTTTTCGTTAAATCACTTTAAAAGTCAGTTTAGTTTCACAAAAGAATATTATTTACATCTCAAAATAAAATTAGTCCCACACTTGGACAAAAAGGGTAGGTGCACGTCACTAGACTCAAGACTCCCGGAACCCGCTTCAAGCTCTTCAAGCTTCAGAAGTTCACCTAATCCAGCCTGCGAACGGTACCTGTAGGAAAAGCAGCTAGGGGTGAGCGTTCGCTCACCACCACGGATGACAGACTGACTACGGCATAACTAGCAGACAATGCCGGTAACACCACAACGACTCAAAAGACACACACACGACCAGTACTTTCCTCAACCAACTCAACACTCGGACACGTTATGTAGATCCCACACTACGATCGACGACCTCCTCCAAGACACGATTGACCACACAATACCAAACAAGATCACAAAGGATCGCAAACCGGCTGCTCAGTAAGCAATCTCTGTCTCTCGCCCTTTACCGATCATAGACGTGGTCAGGCGGTCGACCTGTCGCGCAACTTCTCCCGATCCCAGTCGGGAGGCTAACCCACAACCTCTCCGCTTCACCCGATCCCAGTCGGGTGGTTAGCCACACCCGCGCGTCCTTCCCCCGATCCCAGTCGGGGAGCTAGCCCACAACCTCTCCGCTTCTCCCGATCCCAGTCGGGAGGCTAGCTACACCACACAACCTCCACCAGTAACCAGTAACCAATCACAATCACAAACAAGTTCAAACAGACAGTAACGACACCGGTGACAACTCCACAGGCACTCAAGGCCAACAAGACACCAACAACCAAACACAGGTTCAACAACCCTACGGGCCCTCATGGCCACCCAAGACACCAACGATAAAGTACGGGTTCACAACCCCACGGGCACTCACGGCCACCCAAAACACCGAAACGACAACACGGGCTCTCATGGACACCCAAGACTCAGCAATGAAAAATACGGGCTCTCAAGGCCACCCAACTCAACAACAAATAACACGGGCTCTCAAGGCCACCCAACTCAACAATAAATAACACGGGCTCTCAAAGCCACCCAAACTCAACAGTAAATGACACGGGCTCTCAAGGCCACCCAAACTTCAACAGTAAAAATAACACACAACAACCTCCGGCATAATCGGTGCCTACAACAGTCCTAAGATCACTAGTTTCACAATCAACCTCCGGGCATGGTCATATGCCTCCAGTGCCCCTAATATCGATAAGTTCGCAGTCAACCTCCGGGCATGGTCATATGCCTCAAGTAATTCAATTATCGCTAAGTTCTCTGTTCCTACGACACTACTAAGTGTCACATGCATTTCCAGTAACTACCAAGTTCCCGTAGCATGCCTTTCTAACAAACGCTACAATCCCGTATCATGCTTTCCTAATAATTGCTACGATTCCGTATCATACATTTCTAATGTTCGATAACCTAAATAACCCACGACACCCCGGTGTCACATGCAATTCTACAGTTAACTTTCCTTAGTCAGGGCCGAGATCCGGCTACTTTTCCCTACCTCAACTGAAGAGCAACCGCTATGTTTCCTAGCTGCTGACGTTCTGGCTCGCTACCTCCGGGCTTTACCTCGATCGAAGCCGGACGCTAAAGATAACACGAAAGCCATAATTAGAGGCGATTCCCAGGTTAATTTAAAGGTCACCACTAATCCAGTTTAAAACCGACAGTTGTCCTTTAAATTCGAGCGGGATAAAAGCGGGGTCACGGCGAATCGGGTTTGAGTACCCGAGCACCGAATCGGTGCATGCGAGGCACGGTCCCAATGCACGAGGTCCGATTCAACGGTCCGCTTTTGTTCCGTTCTTAACCCAATTAGCAGTCCATTTTAACGAGAGTTCCAGATTCGTTCAACTGCTCGAAATTCCGCCTTAAAACCGTTTAACGTCTAGTTTAAACGTTCAGGTTCCCAATCTCAATTCAGTTTCAATCCAATAATCTTAACAAGAAAACCTTTTGCTCGACTCTGGTTTCGTTTTAACAAAACCCCTTTAATCTCAAAACTGATTTCTTTTCCCCTTTCCTTTCACAACTGATTTATTTCTTAAATTTAAGTTTGTTTCTGTTTCGGTCCAACACCACCCAAAACCGATCTCAAAACCCTAACTGTTTCAAAACAACTTCCTTTTCTTCTCTTATTCCAATCTGATTTTTTTTGTAAACTCAGTTTCTTTAATTTTCTGGATCCAACAGAACCGTTCCAAAAAGTCCAGTTTAATCGTTCCAAAACGTTCCAAAATCAAGCCACGGTTTTGTTCAATCAGTCTCAAATCCGTCCTTTCTTTTCTTAAAAAAAATATTTGAAATCGTTTTAATTTTTATTTTCCTTTTAACAATTTATTTTCCTTAAAATTTCTGATTCCAAAATCTTCACAACGTCAGATCCACAACAGTTTCCGATCAACACTAACGGATCTTCAACAAAACCCAGATTCAACACAAATCGAAAACGGGAAAAGAAATAGAGGTTCGGTTTCGAACCGGTCGGCCGCCGGCGAGGGCGGCGTCGGCCGGGGCCTAACCGTAGAGAAAAGGACGGCGGTGGTGGTCTTGGACGGCACTGGATCGGGAGAGGGAGAGGGTGGTCGGGGACCCGAGCTGGTCGGAGGCGGTGGTTCAGGCGGCTGGTGGTGGCGTGAGGTCGACCGGGACCTCGCCTGAACGGGAGGGCGGCAGTGGTGCTCTGGATCAAGAGAGGGAGGAGGGGCTCGGATCTGGTGACGCGGTGGCTGGACGGAGAAGGAGGAGGGGTCGGAGACGCCGATTTCCGGCGAGGGTGAGAGGAGTGGGTCGGAAGGGGTTTGAAGGAGACGAAGAGGAAGGAGTGAGGGAGGACGGGGTTGGGAGGTCGGAATCCGGTGAGTGAGAGGGAGACGGCGTGGAGGTGACGGGATGGTGAGGGCGAGAGGGGCTGGCCGGGACATCGTCGATGACGGCGTGAGGAGGGAGGAGTGAAGTCGGGATAGGGGACGGCTGCACACGAAGAAGGAGAGGCAGAAATGCTTCTCAAACCCTAAAAACAATGGGTATTTATACCCATTTGGCTTGGGCCTCTCTTGCGGTTGGGCCTGGCACAGCTTTGCTGGGCTGGTTCAATAGTTGGGCCCGGCCCGACCAGCTGGCCCTAAAGCCCCTTTTTTTTTTTTTTTGCAAAGACCAATTTTTGCGCAAACCTAACCCGACGTATCTAATTACAAAAGAAAACCCCTTTTTAAAATAAGCGGGTTTTACAGTACTTGTACTTTTCTCTTGCTCTCTTCTACAATTTGTAGAATTGATACATCAATAATATTTGCTGATCAAAAAAAGACTAATTCCCATTTCTAGCCTTACACTGAAATTTTTTTTCTCTCCTACAAATCACGGACATAAATATTTAGACTCCAGTCGTTAAATAACTCCATTATCACCACCGGTTTTGCAAGTGTATGACATTGCAACATACAAACAATAATGGGGAAAAGCAGTGGATAGTGTTCCGAACAAGTATGATTTTTTTGCTATAATGGAACTAAATTATATCTGGGGAAAATTTCAGTATAATACCCTGCCAAACATTTAATTTCAGTATAATACCCTGACATAAATTTTTTGCACTTTCATACCTAAACCAAACATTTATTTTCAGTTCCATACCCAATCGTTAACTTTCTGTTAGTTTGGATGGAAAAAGTTAAAAAGACCATAATACCCCTAACTATTACTCAAATTTTCAAACTCATGTCATTGGTTCAGAATTTGAAAATAGGTGAAATGACAATAATACCCTCCATTGTTAGGTGAATCCTAGCCATACATGATGAACTTTAAAAAGTTTTATAACAAATTCGTAATTGTTACTAATCTTCCACAATACCAAACTAATGTACCTCTTGGTCTCTCCAACAACACCCTTAGATCAATTCATAAGAAACCACCATAAATACTACAAATTTTAGCAAACTAGTAAATAGATAGATATCCAATTCTTTGTCACTTGAATCATATATTTTCTACCACAAACTAAATTCATAACTTACATAAGCAAATTCATCCAACACTTAAATATAAACATAGTAAATAAAATAATTAAAACCCATAAACAAACATATTATTTTAACAACTATGCACGCATATTAATGTGCTGACATATATTTTACAGAAATCGCCACCGAAATTTCAAGCAAAGACAATGCACAATCCGTTTTCTACAAGGAAAATCACGCCTTTATCAGTATTCCCTGTTTAGCGTTCTAATATCCTAACCATCTTATATGTTTTTGAGTCCCATTTAAAAAATAGTGATGAAAATAGGATGTTGTGAGGGCATGAATATTGACACATAAGCACAAACATTGTATTTGACCTCACTAACACACAAAAGAGAGGGGTGTTTCTCATCTCTACACACAACCTAAGAAATCCCATTTTTTAAAACCCTATTCTGAAAATAAGGTGATGTGAGGGCATGAAAACGGACAGATAAACACAAACATTGCATTTTCCCTCATTTACACATGAAAGAGAGGGGTTGATTCTCATTCTTACACGAAACCAGAAGCAACATCGTATTCGCATAAGTGCAGATGTTTTTTACACAAAAGTAGAAGACAATGATCTTATAGAAATGAATGAAACACTACTTTGGCATTAGAAGTACATGTATGTTTAAAAAGTTTCAGTACAATTTAAGTTATATCTCAATCTCAAATGTCACTTTTAGAATCAAAACGGTAACTGAAGAGTTGGTTGATAGTTGTATCTATCTTTTGATTCAAACAATAAACTAACACTAAATTTTACAGAAAAATGAACTAACTCTCACAAACTCATAAGGCAGCGAAATTGAAAGAAATACAATAAAATAAAGGGAAAATTCCATTTTAATACCCTGGAAAACTTTTATTTGCAGTTTAATACACTAACTTGTTTTTTTTTGCATTTTAATACCCTAGCAAACTATTATTTTCAGTTTCATACCCAACATTAACTTTTCATCCAAAATGGATGGAAAATGGTAATGTTCTTTTGCACATGACCTTGTTTTTTATAAAATACCAAAATCACCCTTCAACCTTTGACTTCTGAAAAAGATTAGGGTATTTTTATGAAATTTCAAGAATAAATTAAATAAAAAAGAAAAGAAAATAATACTAATTTAAAATTTATTGATTTTTTCTTCATCTGTATACATGTAAAATAATTATGGATAATATTTAATTCTAAAAAATTATTATTCATAAATATGTGAAGTATATAAAATATTAATTATAAAAAAAATCTGATTTTTGTTCAAATGTATAAATTTGATTTTTTGAATTATATAAAAATATGATTTTTGAAATATATAAAAATTGATTTTTTAAATATATAAAAACTGATTTTTTAAAATATTTTTTGAAATAAAATCTAATTTTTTGAAATATATATATAAAAAAAATATGATTTTTTGTGGTATGTTTTGAAAGTTTGATTGGTCTCAGGAGGTAATTTGGACATTTCATCCATTTTGGATGAAAAGTTAACGGTTGGGTATAAAACTGAAAATAATAGTTAGCTAGGGTATTAAAATGCAAAAAAAAACAAGCTAGGTTATTAAATTGCAAATAAAAGTCTGATAGGGTATCAAAATGAAATTTTCCCTAAAATAAATGAAATTGGAGTAGTGAACAAACAAGTAAGTACCTTCAAAACCCTTCAACGTTCTAGCAACTTTCCTAGCACAAGCCTCACAGTGCATATCATTATCATCCTTTAGAACAATTTGTTGTGGCCCGTCTTCTTTCTTCTCTTCCTGCTTCACTTCCTATTTCTTTTCCCAGATTCGATCAGTACAAACACACATCATAAAACAAAACCCCAAGAAAGTAAAACAGCCACTTGTTTTAGAATCAAAACAAAACACAAAAGTTGATATGATACTTAACCCATGTATTTTTTTTATCATCAATATTACTTAGATTAAAACCTTTTTAAAGGTTAAAAAGGAGTACAAGGCATGTCTAACTACAAATCATGCACAAAAAACACACCTAAAAGAAGCGTTTTTGCAAACAACAGGCAGAGGCCATCCACAATATCAAAATTACACCCTCAACAAAAAAAAACATTCATCAGCAACCATGACACCTATTTCATTCTACTAACATATGTACCCAAAATTCCAAATAGTTCAAAAGCTTTTGATCTCACGACACGTGAAACAATTGTACCCTAAACAACTGTAAATCAGAAAGAACATGATCCAGTTTATCAATGGTCTAATTTTTCCAATTCGGACACGTTACATGAGAGGACATTTGGGATGATTTGAACCACAATCAGGGCCGACTTAAGCTTTAAGCGAGTTAAGCAATCGCTTAAGGCCACCGATCAAAAAAGAACCCGTAAAATAAATAAGAAGTCGTTTAAGGCATCGGGTGAAAAATACCTTATACAATTAAAGATCTGTTATTATTTGTTCAAACTTAATCAAGTAAAAATATTAGATTTCTAATCTTGAAATTAAAATTTAGGGATAATTCCACATCAGTACCCTAAAAGTTTCATTTTTCATTTAGAGTACCCTAACTGTTTTTTGTGCCACCTCAGTACCCTAACTCTTCATTTATTCTAGTTTAGTACCCACCGTTAACTTTCCATCCATTTCTAGATGAAAATTTTCCATGTGTTTAGCACAGGACCCTATCTTTTAAGTAAATACCAAAACTACCCTTCGATACTTTAAAACCCTAATTTCCTCTTTACCATCTCATTTCAGATTTATCTCTCTCTACCATTTCTCTCTCTTCACCCACTCTCTCCCTCACGCCTCCTATTCTTCACAAATCAGAATCACTTGTCTCCGTGGACCATCTTCTCCAACCGTGCGAGGAGGAGGGCTAGATCGTCACCGGAGCTCCATCCTCGCCGATCGTCGCTGGGTGGAAGGCTTGGACCATATGGAGCATTTCTTCACCTTCAACTCGAGTTCCTTCGGCGTGCGAACAGAGCCTGTACGGTGGGGAAAGTGGTTCTCCTACTTCGCGATGCTCCGACACAGATCTGCAACTCTATTCTTCGTCCTTCGGCCTCGTCTCCGAGGACTACCTCTCTCCCATCCTTGCTATTATTCATTTTCTAAAAATCATCGGATGAACCGGTTACATGTTTGGGGGTTTTGCTACAATTGAAAGCTTTTGTAATGGATGGTTGTGTTCCAAGTTTAGATTTTGATTTTGCTGTAATTCAAAACATGTTGTTATAGATGGTTGCATGTAATGGATGATTTAAATTTTTATGCTTGTTGAGGACATGTTTCAGATTTGGTTTGGGGGTTTTGCTTGTTGTGCCTCGCCCACGAAGAAGATGAACATAAATAATATTTTTTTAACAAAAGATAAACTAATTTTTGTAAGAAAAATAAAACTATTCAATAGAAACTGAATTTTAAATAAAATAAAATTAAATAGAATATCATTTTTTGTTAAAGTAAAGATAATTTTTGTAAGAAAAATAAAAACTGATTTTTAAATAAAAATTGATTTAAAAAAAAGAAAATTAGTTTTTAAATAAAAATTGATTTTTTAAATAATAAAAATTAATTTTTAAATAAAAACTGAATTTAAAAAAAATAAGTGATTTTTTTAAAATTAAAATATGGTTTTTATTAAAAAAACTGATTTTTATAAAATAAAAATAATTTTTGAAAAGAATTGGCATAAGTTTGAAAATTTAATTGTTAATAAGGGGCATTATGGTCATTTTACCTGTTTTGGATGGAAAATCAGATGAAAAGTTAACGGCGGGTACTAAACTGGAATAAAAGAAGAGTTAGGGTACTGAGGTGGCACAAAAAACAGTTAGGGTACTCTAAATGAAAAATGAAACTTTTAGGGTACTAATGTGGAATTTTCCCTAAATTTTAATACTAGTTAGGCCTAATTATAATCTCTATTCAAATTTGTTTTTCAGAAAAACATTTTTCATCCTAATAGAAGACAATTTTTCTTGATGGTTGAACATTCTAACAACTCTAGGGATGTTTATTTCACAGTGAAAAACTATCGTTAACGAAATAAAATATGCAAGTTCCATTTATCAATGGTAAGTGAATTAAAAATATGGATAAAAAATAATGGAACACATCAAAAAAGAAGCGCGGATATTTATATATCAATACACTATAGTACTTGTTTGAGGAATGACAATCAATTTATCAACTTAATTATGGAATTTCTCAAAACAAAATAATCTGGAAAAATAAGCAGTAAAAATTGGAAAAACAATTCAACGTTGGATATAGATGTCTGATCAAAGCAGAAAGAATGCAAAAAAAACATATGAGAAATCCATTAAATCTTTGATTTCACATTTCATACTTCCCTTAATGTTTTATAAAACGATTTATGAGATATTCAAACAATAAAATTATTCATCTAAAGATGAATAGTAAAGAATATCAATATTCTCTTATTGAAAATGAAACAAGACATGCACATATTAACGACTGGTTCTAGAATGTCTGGTTTTTGTGCGAATATGTTTACTAAAAAAAGACCATTTATCGAAGAATAATGCCTAGAGTTCATGGACTAAAAGCATGAGTCTCGGTGTGTTTGACAATATTAAAAATCGGGGTTACTAATATACACTATAAGTTGTCTAGAAAAGATTTTAACTATGGAAATTTCTAGAAGTTGATGATAATAGCTACCCATACACGACGTCACATATAAGCTAGCATAATTTAGTGTAACTGTCTAGAATTATCTTGAACCTGTTATATTTTAACTTGACATGAATGTGTCGTGTTTATAGATAAATGTGAATCCTTAAACTTTCAGATTTTTGTATGGAATTCTAGACGGTACATCTTATCCATAGTGGTTGTCTTGTTAGAACTTAATCTTCATCATTCATTTTAGATTTTGAGTGTTATAAGTAGATGCCCAAGATCATTTGTTGAATATCATCTAGTATAATCTTTCTATACGAACATGTTTACTTATTTTTTATTATAATCTTTCATACAGAAAAAAAGACATCGATCAATTCTCGATTTAGGCCCCAATAATCATTAGGTCAGCCCTGACCACAATATGTACCCATAATACTGGGAAATGAAAATACCCAAAGTAAGCTTACCACCTGATGACAGTAATCATCATCGCTAACTGCCTCCCATCATATATCTGATCCTGTAAAAATCACATTTAAAGACATCTTTAGCTGCAATTTATTTGAAAACCAGTTAATCCCAAATCACCAACAAAAAAAAGTCAGTCGAGTTGTTGGAATCAGACCTGCCTTCTCCAATAAAGCTTGTATAATCTGCAAAGAGAATGTACAACTTTCAAACGACAACTACATTGTAAGCAATCCTAAAACAATAGAAGTTCACAAAATCGCAAGGGCAAGACTATGATTTTCTCCTGTTTATAATGGTAAGTAAGAAGCTATAAATGAGTAGTTATATTCAATATTCAATTTTTACCTACATGATTCTAATTGCTTCTTTAATTGAGTAGTTAGATAACAAACTATAATATTGCAATTGTTTAAAATTTAATCGAGAAATCACCTACCAAACATTAACAAAACTAAACTTAACATTGATAATCAAGGAACCGTGAAATAGTACTCTTTTTCTCTCTCGCAACATGAGAGCAAACCCTAGCCCTAGCCGTCGTACCCCTACGACTATGGTGCTTTCTAGCCCTGTCCCTGATGTCGTCGGTCTCGCTGACATTGCTGCTGCTATCCCTGCCGGTTCTGTCATGGCGTCTCCTGTAAGAACCACTCCCGGTCAACGCCAGTCAAATCGGCGAAAAACAGAAAAATTTAAAATTTTGGGACAGACACCTAAATGAACCTAAATTTGAACCCAAGGGTCATGTCGGACTTAAGTTGACCCCGATATCGACCAAAGTCAGTTCTGGGGGACTCAAGGCAACTTTTTGACCAATTTGGGAAGGTTGACTTTTTGCCGGAAAAGTCAACCGACCAACGTTTTGGTCCGTTCGAGGCCCGTTTTGGATCCAAAAAGTTTATCCGTCGTTACAGCGGTCTTAGTTGGGCCGTTTCCTTGTAGCCCGTGAAATTTCGTAATTTCTTGGAAAATGGGCCCATTCGGGGCCCGAGACGGTCGAATTTTGCGAATCTGACAGAAAAATATCTACAAAGATATTTTTCAAAGAGGTGGGACCCACTTGCCACTTGTCACACAAGGGGTGGTAGTTGTTATTTTTAAACAAAACAAAAGGAAAAAGTGATGGTAGTTGGTAATTTTGAACAAAACAAAAGGAATACTACATGTGGTGTTCGGCCATTAAGAGAAAAAAGGAGAAATAGAGAGAGTAGAAAGAGAGAAGAAGAGAAGGAGAAAAAGAGAAGAAAGGTTAGGGTTTTGCGATTTCCCGACGATCCAACCGACGGATCGTCTCAACGGTTGAAGAATCGAGCTCCCATCGTCATTCCATATGATGAGTACCTTTTCGATTCTCGGTTTGGTACGTTTGAAAGTTAGGGTTTGTGTTTAAACGAGGTAAATATGGATGAGTTGAGGTGTAGGGTTCGTTGGGGACCTTTTGGGGCGAAAATGACCGGAATTCGGTGACCAGAGGCTCGAGGGAGCTCCGGCCACCGTGGGTGGTGGTTGGCCGGAGCTGGAACCGGCCACCACAGTGGTGAACCGGTCCAGACACCCACGGCTAGTGGTGGCCAGGTGGGGCCCATGTGTCGTGTAATAACCACTCCCGGTCAACGCCAGTCAAACCTGCGAAAAATAGGAAAATTTAATAATTTTTAAGACAGACACTTAATTGAACCTAAAATGACCCCGAGGGTCATACCGGACTTAAGTTGACCCCGATATCGACCAAAGTGAGTTCCGGGGGACTCAGGGCAACTTTTTGATCAATTTGAGAAAGTTGACTTTTCGCTGGAAAAGTCAACCGAGCGACGTTTTGGTCCATTCGAGGACCGTTTTGGATCCAAAAAGCTTATCCGTCGTCGCAGCGGTCTTAGTTGAGCCGTTTCCTTGTAGCCCGTGAAGTTTCGTAATTTCTTGGGAAAAGTGCCCGTTCGGGGCCCGAAACGTCCGAATTTCGCGAATTTGATTGGAAAATATCTAGTAGATATTTTCTCAAAAGGTGTGGGACCCACCTTGCCACTTGTCAAGCAAGTGGTGGTGTTAGGTTTTGGGGGGGAAAGGGAAGATGAGGCCTTATAGGGTTCGGCCACACCTAAAACAAAAGGAAAAAAATAGAAAAAAGAAGAGAGGAGTTAGAGAGAGAAGGAGAAGAAGAGAGGAGCTAGGGTTTTGGGTGTCACTATTCACGTCTTCCACCCTTGGATCGTCTCAAAGCTTGGAGATTCACACTCCCATCGTCTTCCTCTACGGTAATCACCAAACCGATCTTCGATTTGTCATTTTCTAAAATTAGGTTTTGGTTTGAAACTATTAGTTTAGGGTTGTATTGAGGTTGGGTGATCGTTGGAGACGTTTTAGGGTGAAGGGGGGACGTTTTCCGGCGACAGGGAGGAGCTCCGGCCACCATAGGGGGGTGGCTGGCCGGAGCTAGGGCCGGCCACCACCATGGTGGGCCGGGCCCCAAAGAGCCCTAGCCACCTACGGTCAAGCTTGGCCGGGTGGGGACCACATGCTCGGGTGATCAGGTTTTGTGTTCGGTTGGTTTAGAAAACGTTTCCCGGATCATTTATCCACAACCAGATCGAAAATTGGAATTAAATTGGAAAAGTGGTAACTGACGGGCTTTAGAAACTTGAAACGCAAATTAAATTACTCGGAGGTTGGAATTGAATTCCGTCGAGTGCATAGGAACCCTTGAATTATTCTAAGACCGTAGAAACGAAAACGGGAATTTTTGGAGCCCCAAAAGGGCATTTCCAAAACCCAGGCAGCTTCGCCATGTCGGGGAATCGGGCCTTTACGGGTCCTTTATCGACAATGTCGAGTAATTGGGAAGTTTGGGAGTGATCGACATTGTCGGGGTTACTTTTGGGCGTCAGGTTTATTAAAATTCAGTTTATGCCTGCAAGCTTAAAAGCGTTTAAAATTGTGTTCTTTTAGATCGTGCCGCTGACAGAGGAAAGGGAAAGCTAGGCGAGTGACCGAGATCACGCCGGAGCTTGATTGTGCGCTTTTGGAGAAAGCATACGAGGTAGGGAAAAGTAGCCGGATCTTGGCCCTGCCTAGGGAAAGTTAACAGTAGAATTGCATGTGACACCGGGGTGTCGTGGGTTAAGTAGGTTTATCGAATATTAGAAAGGAATGATACGGGAATGTAGCGAACCTTAGAAATGCATGTGACACTTAGTAGTGTCGTAGGAGCAGAGAACTTAGCGATATTAGAATTACTGGAGGCATATGACCATGCCCGGAGGTTGATTGTTTAGTTTACGTCTTGGGTGGCCATGAGAGCCCGTATTACTGTTGTGTCTTGGGTGGCCATGAGAGCCGTGTTTTACTGTTGGAGTCTTGGGTGGCCATGAGTGCCCGTGGGGTTGTTGAGCCCGTGTTTTACTGTTGGTATGTCTTGGGAGGCCGTGAGTGCCCGTGGGGTTGTTGGACCCGTGTTTTACCGTTGGTGTCTTGGGTGGTCATGAGTTCCTGTGGAGGGTTGAACCGGTCTTGTTGTTGTTTGTTGAACCTTGCTTGTGGTTGTGATAGTGTTTGCCCGAGGTTAGTGACCCGACTTCGTGTCGGGAAGTGGTGCAGAATTTGGCTGGCTTACCTGATAGGGATCGGTAAGTTGCGAGCGTTCTTTGGCTAGCCTGACCCGAGTTCAAGTCTCGGCAGGTTGTGAGCGTTTTTAGGCGGTGAGAGGGCAGCTCCCCTTCCGACTAGCTATCGGAAAAGTAGCTCGGTTTATCGCCAACAGGTCGACCGCCTGGAGCCTGATAGTGATAGGTAAAGCGTGTGGGGCAGGCTCGAGCCCAGCCGGTTAGCAACCGGTACTGAGCAGTTGACAAGAATGCGATCCTTTGTGATCCTGTTTGGTGTTGCGTAGTTATCTGTCGTGTCTTTGGAGGAGGTCGTCAATAGTTGTGTCGGGTCTACATCATGAGTCCGAGTGTTGAGTCTGTTGAGGATTGTTCGGTCTTCAGTTGGGTTACTTGAGTGTGGGGATTGTATTCCCGGTGTTGGGTTTGTTTTGGTGTTACCGGCATTGTCTGCTAAGTATGCCGTAGTCAGTCTGTTATCCGTGGTGGTGAGCGAACGCTCACCCCTAGCTGCTTTTCCTACAGGTACTGATCACAGGACGGACTGGGTGAGCCCTCGAAGCTTGAGGAGCTAGAAGCGGAGTCCGGGTTTTATCTTTTGAGTCTAGTGACGGATACCTTGTACTTTGTCCATTTGTTGGGACGTTTTTAAGTTGTAAATATTATTTTGATTAACTAAATGGTAATTTCAAAGTGTTTATTCAAAACAGGTTTCAAATGCTTTATGATTTTAAATGTTCACGTCCCGAGTTCGGTTTATTGAAATTGGGGTGTGACATGTCGGGTCTCGGGATTTTCGTGTTTGGGTGGTTTTGGACGATCCCCGAATCGATATTTCACACACGGAACGAATTATGGAATTAAATTGTGAAAGTTGGAAATTTCGGGTTTAGAAACTTTAAACGCGAATTAAATCGCTCGGAAGTCGGAAATTGATTCCGTCGATTGCATTGGAACCCTTTAATTATTCTAAGATCGTAGAAACGAAAACGGGAATTTTCGGAGCCCCGGAAGGGCGTTTTCCGATCCCGGGCAGGTTTGCCAAGCCGAGGGAATCAGGCTTTTCCGGGCCCATTGTTGACAATGTCGAGTAATTGGGAAGTTTGGGAGTGATCGACATTGTCGGGGTTGCTTTTAGGCGTCAAATTCATTAAAATTCAGCTTCGCCTGCAAACTTAAAAAAAGTGTTTTAATTGTGTTCATGTTAGCTCGTGCCGCCGACCGCGGAAAGGGGAAGCTAGGCGAGTGATCGCGAGCACGCCGGAGCTTGGGCGTGGACTTTTGGGAAAGTGTTACGAGGTAGGGAAAAGTAGCCGGATCTCGGCCTTGACTAGGGAAAGTTAACAGTAGAAATGCATGTGACACCTAGTGGTGTCGTAGGATAAGTAAATTTATCGAACAATAGAAATGCAGGCGACACTTAGTAGTGTCGTAGGATACGTGAACGTATCGAACAATAGAAATGCAGGCGACACTTAGTAGTGTCGTAGGATACGTGAACGTATCGAACAATAGAAATACTGGTGGCTTTTGGTTGTGCCCGTAGGTTAAGTAATTTGTTGTGTTTATGAGGGTGGTCATGTGTTCCTTTGGGGTGTTGAACCCGTATGTTATTGTTTGTGTCTGTGGGTGGCCATGAGTGCCTTTGGGGTGTTGAACCCGTATTTTACTGTTGGTGTGTCGTGGGTGGCCATGTGTGCATGTGGGGTGTTAAACCTGTATTGTTGTTGACTGTCCTGCCGAGGGGTAGTGAGTCGTATATTATTGTCGCTATTTGTTGAACCTTGGGTGATGAATGTGGTTTCATAGAGGTTGGGGCCCGCCTGATAGAAAAGGAGTCCTGTGGTCGCGCGCGTGGGGGTTGGCTAGCCTTCCGACTAACCATCGGTAAAGTTGTGCATTTCTTCGGCGATGAAGGGCGGCTCCCCTTCCGACTAGCTATCGGAAAAGTATTGCTGTATATATCGCTAGCAGGTCGACCACCTGGCCCGACTGAGTGTCGGGGAAAGTTGCGTGGGGCATGCTCAAGCCCAGCCGGTTAGCAACCGGCACTAAGTAGCTAGAGTGCGATCTTTTGCGATCTTAATTGTTGTGCGCGATCCTTTGTGGTCTTGAGTGTTGCGTGGTTATTAGTTGTGTTTTCGGTTGAGGTCGTAACCTTTGTGTCGGGTCTACATTACGCGTCCGGGTTTTGAGTTGGTTGGGGAAAGTAACAGTTTTCGTGTGACAGTCGGGTTACTTGAGTTGGGGATAGTGGTCCCCGGTGTTTTGTTTGTTGTTGGTGTTTCCGGCATTTATGCTAGTATGCCGTAGTCAGTCTGGTATCCGTGGTGGTGAGCGAACGCTCAACCCTAGCTGCTTTTCCTACAGGTACTAGTCGCGAGGCGGACTAGGGGGAACTCTCGAAGCTTGAATAGCTGGGAGCGGGAGTCCGGGTTTTTGGGAGTTTAGCGACGTACGCTTTGGTTTTTGTCCGCTGTTTTGGACTTATTTTCAGTTGTAAAATATTATTTTGATTAACTCTAAGTGGTGTTTTTAAGCGGTTTTATTAAAATGTTTGAAAATTGTTTTATTGTTTCACCGTTCACGTTCCGGGTTCGGTCCTACTGAATTCGGGGCGTGACATCTCCAGTGGAGACTTCTCCCTCGTAGCCTCCGTCGTCTCCTCTTGTGAATCCTTCTTTGAAGGCCCGGCGCGGGAGGACGTCAAACCAACCTCTACACATGATTCTTTCAGCGCCTCCTTCTCCTTCGACATTGCCTTTGCAGCCGCTACTGAAGCAGCCATCGCTGTCCCTACCTCCTTGGCCTCCACCGATAGGACGACCCATGCAGCGTCCCTTGGTTGAGTCCTCCTCAAGCAACGCCCTTCCCCCACCAAACCCTAGGCCGCCGGCCCCCCAAATTTGCCAAGACCTTGCTCTGGCTCTTCCTCTCCTGGGCGGCGCGCTTTTTAGGGTTACACCTTCACCATTTTCTGCTGCGACCCGGGACCTGGTTCCTCATCTCACTGGCGGAGCGGGCTCTAGGGTTTCCTCCTCTTCACGGCGCGAGCCTCTTCTCTCTACCGCTGCGTGGTATAAGGTTGTGAATAACGCCAGCCGACATGCCTCTACTTCTATTCCAGCAGCCCTCGCAACTCCTGGAGGGGTGTCGAGGGACCAATCAAGGCACTTGGATTGGGACGAACTCTCCCGTTTAGGCAAGGGCGGAGAAACAGCCCCACCAGGAGAATGAAAAGCGGACAAAGCATCAGGGACTGGCCCTTGGAGGGTCCCATGACGATGTTATGCCTCCCACCATCACCGCTGTTGAGAACTCTGATTTCTGGCACCCCTTCCCCCTCTTCGTATTTTGTACTTGCCTATATGGATTTCATATACCGTCTGTGAGGGTTCTAGTGGAAAAAGGTTTAGTGAGCCGTTGCTCTTTTTGTCTGACCGTAGTGGCCCGGGAGCATGTTCTCTGACGTACATCGATGTTTAGATATAAGTATTTATAAAATTGCAACTTTCGCTAAAAAAACAATGATAATCAAGCTATTATGAGATAATTGGCTTATGATATAGATAAATAAAATAAGTACGAGAATAAGAACCCTAACTGGTTTTACAGTAATCCACAAACGCAAAATGGAAAATCGCAGAAGAATGAAATAATCGAGAACTAACCTTCTTTGAGTCGGATCTATGAGTTGAAGGTGAGCATGTGCCAGATATGTAGCCATCACGGCGACAATTGAATTCAAAAGACAAAGGGATCGAAGGCTAAGGTAACGGTTTGGTGTGAAAGAGGAAGGGTGACCCGATTGAAGACGAAGCTGAGGCGTCGTTTGGAGCTTTGATTGCAGTCGAGGGAGATACAGAACGGAGAGAGAGTAATTATGCGTCTGAGAGGAAAGTCCGGTCGAGAAATAATGCAAAAAGGGAATTTGCTCATGAAAGTTGAGTGAGAGCGTAAGGCCTATACGACTTGTGTGAACTACACGCGTGTTTTCCTATTAAATATAATATAGATTAATATTTGTAGTTATAAGTACAATAATACTTTTATGAAGTTTCTAGTTTTGTCCATTTCTTTTTTTCTTCTCTTCATGTTGCCAAGGCCTTATCTTTTCCTCACATGCGAAGATTCCATTTGTTTTTCACTTTTCTTTCTTCTTTATTTTCCTATTTTTATGTTGTCGACACTTTACTCTTTCATTAGAAAATATTTTATGTTATTTTTCCTTTTCTCCATGTTGGACTTTCATTCTCTTTTCGGGCTTGTATGATTCTATGTTGGGCTTGAATGAATTAAATCATTTTCATTGTAGCAGAAGACTCTACAGGATCAAGCTCAAGCCTCCTCGTCCATGGGGTTACCTCCTCCAGGCTTTGAAGATAGACACAAGTATCAGCACAATGGTTACACAACATAGTTGGACGCAGAGGAAAGAAGAGTGGTGGAATCAAAAGGAAAGCAGGTTGTGGGTTCCAAGAGGAAATATTCTCAATCGTCTGATTTTGTGGCTTATGTTCACAATATCCCTAGTAGAGCAACACAGGAATGGTTATTCAATATATTTGTAGAGATATAAGGGATCAAAAGAGTGCATGTGGCTGCAAAACCAAGTACGCTTGGGAAAAGCTATAGATTTTTTTACTTTCAACACAACTCTCAATTGCAGGGGGGGCATTTTTCTCTTCAATGGTTACAATATCAATGGTCATACGCTCTATGTCTCTGAAGCTAGGAATAAGCACATCTCAAAACCAAAGTCATATGTCCACAAGAAAGCTTCAGTTGTGCAGGCCTTCACAACCACCAGTGAAGACTGTCTTCAACCACCGAGATTATAAGGCTCTATAGTTACTAATCAATAAAAAATGTTGGCCAATTGTCATCTTGTTATTGCTCATAAGAACCTCAATGCCCAGAGTATAATGAGGGATATTGCTATGGATGGAGTGTGTGAGGTTCAAGTTAAAGGCTTAGGAAATAGAACA
This sequence comes from Erodium maritimum, assembly GCA_963921825.1. NCBI lineage: Eukaryota > Viridiplantae > Streptophyta > Magnoliopsida > Geraniales > Geraniaceae > Erodium > Erodium maritimum. Next base: position 36,929,499 of record OY997592.1, on the reverse strand, counting down.
CTTATGGTTCATTGTCATGACTCTGGTTTTGACAAGGAATTGATGAAAGATGATGGAGCTTGGCTAATCAATTGGCTCTCTTTCATTCATGGTAAAGAAGTGTTTTAGAAGAAAGGTGTAAAATTTCTTTTGGTTTCCATCTAGGGCATCCCCTTCCAAGGATGGTGTGAGGAAACGTTTGCTACTGCAGTTAGCAAATTTGGCACTTTTGTGTACACACATCCTCTTTCCAAATCTAGACTTCAAGTTGATGCTTCATATGTACTAATTAACTCCACAATATTCACTCCAATCTCTTCGGAAATAGAAATTTTTCTAGGCTCACAAAGCTTTAATCTCTAGGTATCATCAATAAGTATAGAAGAAGTGGCTGAGATAATTCCTGATCAGGCAACCTCATCACAAGATCAGAGTTTCTGAGGGCACTGGTCCTCTTTCTTCTCCTTCTCTTGAGGAAGATACTAGCCAATCATCATCTGAATTTGGTGTTTCTTACTCAACAAGAGAGGGAAAGGATGAATTAATGGCAGTTCAAACTGCTTCTGCACACTTATCAATCAAGGAAACTAATCTTGGTTTGGAAAGAACAAGCCCTATTCCTCATAATGGCCAGGTACACACTACAATTCATATTCCTACTACACTCACAGTTATTGCAACACAACAATTGCAGAGCCATCAAAATTTGGTAGTACAAGATACCTATGATCAGGCATCCAAGGATGAGGAAGGTGAAGATGTTTGAAGAACTCAAAACTCTCTTCAGGAATTGGATCAATTGCCAACACTGGTCCTACTTGTCAACAATAGAACATTCCATCCCCTTACAACTGAATAAGTTACTCAGCAACTAATTTTGTCCTTCCCCAATGAGCCAAGTACAAAAGAACATCAAAAGTTATTGCAGGGTGTGGCTCAAAACCTCAGCTCCCCATTTTCTGGTAAGAGAATGGCCTTGGAAAATGTTGCAATAAATGCCACTAACCCACCTCAAGGTATTTCCTCTCTCTTGTCAACTCAGGCACAAGGGCTAGAGGGAATTATCAATGACAATTATACCCCTCAAAATGTTTCTCTACCTTTGCAAATACGTCCAAGAGGAGTTAGACTCTTTGGGACTCCAAAATTCAATCCCCCCCCCCCCCCCACAATAAGTTGAAGAAAGGCAAAAAGGAAATTGCAAAGACCTCAATTTCCCCACATACTTATGCAACCAGGTCAAAATGTAAAGAGGGAGTTGCAAAACCTAAAACATTTGTCTCTAAAGGTCAACTGAATGAGGCAAAAAAGGCTTGAAGCTTTGGGAAGACTATAGGATTATCTGCAAACTGTAGTGGAGATTTGATCCTTCAGCAGCTCAAATCTCTGGATGATGAAAGAAATATTGGTGTGGATTTAGAGTGGGGAAGTGAGGATGAATTTCTTGATCTTGTTAGGGACTCAGACATTGAATTGGTTGTGAGCAACATGCTCACTCCACTCCCCTCTCAATAATCTTTTAATGAAGACCCCCTCATGGAATCTGAGAGGATTGTCTTCCTCACAAAAAATGAAGACCCTTGGTGACGTGCTACGCAAACAACAACCTGAAATGGTGTTAATACAAGAAATAAAACTACAATGGAGCTGCTGAAGTTGGGAAGTTGATTATATACATGCTCTGGTTTAGCTGATTATATACATGCTTTTGGTTTAGCTGGTGGCCTTGTTATGTTTTGGAAATCCCATTTCTTTCAGATGACCAGGGTAAGAAAATCAATGGAGCTATGATCTGGTATGGTATTCTTAAGGAATCTGGGGAATATTGTTGTATAACAAATATTTATGCTCCTTGTTCTAGGAGAGGGAGGAGAGCTCATTGGCATGAACTAATATTTGAGATTAATATGCTCAATCCTCATCCTATAGCGGTATTAGCAGGAGACTTCAATGCAGTATTATCATCCACTAAAAGATCAACCTCTAGAGACTCCTCAACTGGCATTTCCAATTTTCAAAGACTGATAGACGTACTTGCTCTAATTGATTTGCCTCTATCAAGAGGGAGATTTATCTGGTTTGGTCCAGGATCTATTGCATCTAGAATAGACATGTTGTTGGTCTCCACTGTATTTTTACAAAAGTATACCGATCTCACTCAACTTTGCTTGCCAAGATGCATTTCAGATCACATGGCTCTAACTCTCTTTGATGATCAGATTGATTAGGGCCCTATGCCTTTTAAATTTCTCAATATATGGATAGAGGATGGGATATTTTTTGATGTAGTGTAAGATTTTTATGTATCATTTAATGTCTCTAAACAACCCCACCTTGTCTTATGGCTGAAGCTCAAATTACTAAAAGAAAAACTCAAAGAATGGAACAAGCAGATCTTTGGTCATCTAGATACTGAGATTGCTTCCCTCAGGAAGAATTTAGACTCTATAAATGCCATTGTTGAAGAAAGAAGTCTCACACCTGTTGAGTGAATGATAGAGGGTCAATTAAAGCAGAGTTAATTCAAAAAACCAAACTCCTAGCTAAACTCTGGAGCCAAAAGGCCAGAAAAAACGGTTTCATAAAGGAGATACATGTTCAAAACTTTTCATCGAGTTGCAAACTTCCAGAGAGCTAGAAAGAAAATTTCTCAAATATTGGTTGCTGATGAGGTTATTGATGATCATGTCTTAATTAAAGCATTAGCTGCATCTCACTTTAGTGTCAGGTTCTCCCAGTCCCCCACAAACCCTGTCAACATTGATTAGTTTAAGTTCAACAGATTATCTCAGGATCAAGCTATTGATCAAGAAAGGCCTTTCTCAGAATCATAAGTATTGCAAGCATTAGTGGCTTGCTCAGGGGACAAAGTTACTGGACCTGATGGTTTTACACTGAAATTTTATCAGGTTTGCTGGCCAATAAGCAAAGAAGATTTGTTCCAATTCCTCTCACAATTTCACATGTCAGGCCATTTAGAAAATGGTCTCAATTCTTCCTTCCTAACACTTATACCAAAATGTGATGCCCCTCTAACCTTTGATGATTATATACCCATCAGTGTAATGGCAGGGCCCTATGCGGTCAGCTCACTTGTTGGTTTTGAACAAACTGGTTTTATCTCAGGGAGACAGATTTTAGATAGTCTTGGTGGCCAATGAGGTAGTGCACAAGGTGAAACAATCAAGAACCAAAGCTCTAATTTTCAAATCTGACTTTGAGAAAGCATTTGACAATATACATTGAATGTTTATAATGAGGTTATTGGCTAGGATGGGTTTTGGAGTCTTATGGAGGCTCTGGATGATTTCTTGTTTTAAAGCACATATGTTTGTTCTTATAAATGGATCTCTATCTTCAGATTTTGTAATCCATAGAGGCTTGAGGCAGGGTTGTGCCTTATCACCACTACTCTTTGCTCTAGTAGCTGAAGGCCTAAACCAGATCATGAAGGCAACATTGATCAATGATTAATTTCAAGGAATAAATATGTGAAACTATGGCCCTATCATCTCTCGTCTACAATTTGTAGATGATACAATGTTTTTCATCAAGGCATCTGCAGAAGGGGCTAGAAACTTGAAGAATGCTCTAAAATGTTCAAATTAACTACAGGATTCAAAGTCAATTTCAACAAATCAACCATCATACCCATGAACCTATCACAAGAGGAACCTCAGTAATATTCAGACATCCTGACATGTTCAACTAAGACACTACCACTTACCTACTTAGGTTTCTCATTAGGCTCAAATCCTTAGAGGCTAATTACTTGGCAACCAATCATCCAAAAATTCAAAAAGAAAAGCCTTGGACTATAAAAGACTAAAATGCTATCTTTTGGAGGCAGCTTTACATTAATCAAATCAACTGTGATGAACATCCTAATCTCGGATCCTTCCTCTTTGCCCCATGATACTATCCAAGTCTACCGCTGGTGGTGGTCCTCTACGGGTCATTGGGTTCGGAGCACCAATATTTGCAAACAGATATGTGGAGTATGACCTCCGTTGATCCTTAACAATCATGTTGTGCAAGATAATACATCAAGTCACGATGATTGCGAGTGAGTGCATATCCGACATTCGACTCGAACGAGTAACAATGTGAAAGCGATCATGTAGAAATCCAAATTCTTGTTCGATATCCTTCTTGCACACCTTTTGGTTTCTAGCAAAGCACTTTTGCTAAGTCGTTTGTGTTGCTCGTATTGTCTTCACAAATGTAGACCTAGTAGGATAAATTCCATCGGTCAAGTAATAAGGGGTTCTGTATTCTTTGTCGTTGACCTTGAACTTAACATCTGGAGCGAAGTCTCGAACTGCCTGGTGAAACAATGTAGACCTATTGAGCATGTTGATGTCGTTGTTGGAGCCCGGTGTTAAGGTCTTGGGATGCAACGACTTCTAGCATGATTGTGGGGACGTTCCTGTGGTGCCTGGTTGAGAATTGTGTAGCCCATGCCACAAGACAATTCTGTCAATCCTAGTGCAAGTAGTCGAGACACCCTATCATCCCCGAAAAGTCGCGCGTTTCGTTGATTTCCAACAGACGGTAGGTATCTTCCTCGGTCGGACGTCGTAGATATGTCCGCCTAAAAATCTTGATGACGCCAATGCAGAACTTCTTGATGCAATCCAAAGCAGTGCTCTCCTCCATTCGCAAGTACTCCTCAACGGCATCGGCGAGACCTCCATAGCAGAGTTGACGAAGTGCTACCGTGCACTTCCGGTGTGGAGAGAATCTGTGCTTCGTGATCCGTAGGAACAATTCCCTCGACATCCGGAGGCGTAGTATGTGTACCGGTCACTCAATGCATTCATGATCCGTAGGAACAATTCCCTCGACATCCGGAAGCGTCGCCGAAATTGTTGGTTGTTGTACACCGGAATAGGCGTGAATAAGTCAACTATCTACCGCACGTGTGCTTCGTCTCGATTGCGCTCTATTACTCTACTCTTTGGTGGCGCCGACGATTTGAACCCTCGGCCTCCTCATCTTCTGTCCTTGGATGTATACTTCCTAAAAGCTGGTCTTGAATTCGGTTTGCCGTTGCTGCAGCCACCCTTCCCATCTTTTCTTCTATTTCTTTAGGAACCATTTTCTGTAACGCCGCTACTGTTGGAAATCGATCCATCGATAAAGGAAGAAAGTTCGAAGAACGAAACTTGAGAGAAGAGGATGTGAAGGAAGAAGTGTAGTAGAGAAGGCTGTGAATCTGAGGGTAGGGATTTTTGTGTATTTATAGGAAAAAATTAGTTTTTTTTTAAATCTGACTTCGTTACGTGTCGGCGTGAGGTTGGACCGCCGACTAGTCGTTGGGCCAATGACGACGCGTCGTTGCAAAAAAGGTGATGCGACCGCCTGTGACGGTACCTCGAATCATGCCGACTACGACGATTAGCCGTAGCAACGAACCGTTGTAGGATCTGCGACGACATGCGTACCACAACACTGCGACGACCGTTGTGGATGCCCTTAATAGGGTAGGCTGAAATCAAAGACCTAAGATAAGAATCAAAGGCAAACATAAATATAACATCAAACGGTGTCGTACTGTAAACGAAGAAGGATTGGCGTAACAATGGCATTGGAGCGCCGCCGCGTGTAGCCTTTGTTCCCACGCAAACAAAACCCTACCTCCACTCCTTTGTTTTTCCTATTTAAATACTCTCTCGCCCCTAATTCTCTCATTCACAGCCTCCACCACACATTTATCTATCTTTCTCCAAACTATTTACAGCCTTTTTTCCTCCTAATATTCTCTTTATTTTGATTCCTCTGCCCATCCATCCTCCCAATTCTTCTTCTTCCTGTCGATTTTCGTTGTTAGATAACGTAAGTATAATTATAAAATTTTCAATCTTTTTCTGTTTTCGAATCTATGGTATATATGTTTATCATCTGGGTATTTGCAGAAGCGTGAATGTTTTAATGGAGACCAAAGGTGGGAAGAAGAAGTCCAGTAGTAGTAGCAGTAGTAGCTCCAAAACCTTGATGTACGAAGCTCCCCTCGGTTACATCATCGAAGACGTTCGTCCCAACGGTGGCATCGAAAAGTTCAGATCTGCTGCTTACTCCAACGTAACACCTCTGACCACCAACTTAATATGCTTCTGTATTTTTCATGTTTTTTTTACCGATTTTGTTTCTTTTTCATTTGAATGCAGTGCGTGAGGAAGCCATCCTGATATCGTTTTTGGGGAGATCGAGATCCAGTAGTTTAGGTTTTTGCAGCTTTCGTTTTTCCTATCTTTCTTTTACAATAAGCTCAGATCAATCTCAGATTTGTGATTTGAAGCCATGACTGTTTCTCCCAACACCAGCCCTCCTCAGAACACATCCCCGATCGGATTCGAAGGGTTTGAAAAGCGTATCGAGATCACCTTTTCGGATCCGCCATTTTTCTCTGACCCAAGTGGGCTGGGCCTCCGATCCCTGTCTCGTGCCCAGATCGACTCCATCCTGGACCCCGCTTGCTGCACCATCGTCTCTAACCTCTCCAACTCGGACTTTGACTCGTATGTCCTCTCCGAGTCCAGCCTGTTCATCTATCCGCGTCAGATGATCATGAAGACATGTGGGACCACCAAGCTCCTCCTCTCCGTCCCACAGATCCTCTCCCTCGCCGAGTCGCTATCACTCTCTGTCTCGGCGGTCAAGTACACTCGCGGGACCTTCATTTTCCCTGGCGCCCAGCCTGCGCCGCACCGCAACTTCTTAGAGGAAGTCGCCGCCTTGAACGAGTTTTTCGGCGACCTCAGCCCCGAGGCTTACGTCATCGGCGATCCTCAAGTAGCTAATCGCAACTGGCATGTTTACTCGGCGTCAGGAGGAGCGAAATCGTCGGCGTTTTCAAGTGACCCCACGGACGTTGTGACTGTGGAGATGTGCATGACGGGTCTGGATCGCGACAAAGCCGGCGTCTTTTTCAAAAACTCGGCTAAGGAAATGACAAAGCTGTCGAGGATAGGTGAGATTATGCCAGATCACGTGATCTGCGACTTTGACTTTGACCCTTGCGGCTACTCCATGAATGCTATTCACGGCACTGCCTTGTCCACCATTCACGTGACCCCAGAGGACGGCTTCAGCTACGCCAGCTACGAGGCCATGGGTTTCGACCCGGGATCTGTCGGGCTTGGATCTCTGTTGGGTCGGGTCCTCAAGTGCTTCGGGCCTGACGAATTCTCGGTTGCGGTGACGGCCCCATGTGGGACCCAGTGGTGGGCAGTGGACGGAGCTGACGTGGAGGGGTACAAACGCCATAACCTGGTGAAGCAGGCTCTGCCAGGAGGGTTGGTGCTGGTGTACCTGAGCTACAACAAGGTTGAAGGAGCGCTTGGCAAAGTTGGTGTCAAGTGCTGGAAAGAACTGGCGCTGGCTGTGGTGGAGGTGGAGACTGAGAATGTGGTGGCGCGTCCTTGCGCGTCGTCGGCGTAGAAGTATTGCTTTTTATTTTCCTTTGCTTTGTCTTTTGTGATTCTCATTTATGGAATAAAGAATGTATTTGGTCCGAATTGTGTTTCTTTTATTCGAATTACCTTTTCAATAATCATTGTTACTTAATAATCATTATTTCTCCTAGTGCAGCTGAATGGGGTCCGATTGACCGACAGTATGCAGTCTGTTTTTGTTTCGATTATTATTGCCTATATGTTTGTTTCATCCGGGCTAGTTGGAAATGGTGCTAACATTGTTTCTCAATTGTGATTGAGTTTTGTTTTTCGTTTTTTAACTGTGGACTTACCATTCATGATAATTTTCAATTCTGAACAATCACGTTTTTAAATAAAAATTCTCTTCTTGATTACGTTCTTCGTAGCAATTGCTTGTTGAGCTTTCTCCCGAGCTAGTTCTTTCACATTTGTGGCCCTTTGTGGGCTCTTGTAAATTTATTTCTGTCTCTGATCTTCCTTGTTCCTAATAGTTCCTCTAGGAACTTCTTTTGGCCCGCTGCCCCTTAAGATCTTGTGTTGGGGAGTAGTAGCTAGCTGTAGACCCCGAGGGGATGTCTCGTACGACATATGGCCCCACCCACCTGTTTGGGTTAAGTTCCCGAGGCAAGTCAAATCCCCAACTGGCCCAGGTTAGGCAAAACTATATGTTGAATTCTTATCAGGGTTAGGTTAGATACTAGCGATCCCTTCCTGATTTCCACCCGACCCTCCAATGCCAATGGCGATGCACGCTTACCACATTGATCTTGAGGCAAGACTGTAGGATGAAAAACACTGGATCCCTGCAACAACTTTCCTCTTCTCTTCGGGTAGCACCTCCCACGACAAAGGTTCGTGGATGAGAGATCTCTACTGACTGTGATACACATGCATGCACTAAAACAGAATATGGGGCCTCTAAGGTTCCCATCAGATATTTCGGTAGGGGATGTGGGACAACTTCCCAATTTGACCGAAAATAACCATAAGTTCGGATGGTTGGTGGTGCATAGAGAGAGTCCCCATATCTGATTACAAACTGATCCACCCCCGGAAGGACCGTCATGCAGTCAAGGTTGATGTGATCAAGTCGGCCACACCGGAAGAAAAAGTCCGACATCTTCTCATACTGGAGACGGGCTGTAAAAGGTGCGGCAAGCCCTTTAAAACAGAGCCTAAGGTGTTGTCGGAGAGGACATATATCATTTGTTTCCACCCGGAGCCACAAAAAAAATGTCTTGACCCTTAGGTTTCGTCGGATTACTCGTTTCCACCTCATTCCCCAGTTTGGAGACGATAAAGTCCCTCATTTGGGATCTCCTATCTGCAACCAATATATTGTAAGCTCTTAATGACATGTAGACATGCTAGAAGATCAACAATTTTGGTTGAGTGCATGGTGGGAGCGACGTGAGGAACAACACGGTACTATGGAAGGACCATGGCTCCCTGTCCCTAATACCATCCAGCGCAGCTTGGTATGGGATGAAAAATGCGACAATCTTGTCAGTGAGGGGTTGGACCATAAGGTCCCGGACGTCCTAGGGGTTAGCTATTAAACCACAAAGGGTCTTACCTGTTTATCGACAAGAAGACGGTCCGTAGGGGCGAACCGGTAACGAACATCCTCCATGGTCGGAACGGCGTTGGCAGGGACGTTAATGACCACGTCATCATCGTCAAAATCATCATATTTCTCCTCTCTGATGGTCACATCAATGATTTTTTCTTGGATATCCTCAACCGAGTTCATCTTGAACTTCTCGATTGGTGGAGGGGGAGTGATGGAGCTGTAGGCGTCGAGCTGGAGGTCCGAACTTTTTCCTAAGAGTTACCCCATTGCATGCTGTTTTGGAGTCCCGAGAACACCATAGGTTGTGGACGTGTTGAGGAAGGTTGTGTTCGGGGACAAAGTGGAGGGATAAGGTAGGAGTGACGATAATTGGGATGTAGATGTAGCTGGAGTTTGAGAAAACATGTCTAGAGAGGCGTTGGGCGGTGGGGGTACGTTCTGATGTGGTGACGCTGAGGACGTGGAAGGTGGAGAAAGTGAAGACGGTGAAGAGGTCGGAGGAGAAAAGGGCTCCATGGAGCTCTGACGAGGAGAGGTAGGAGAAGAGGAAGGGTTGGATGTCATCTACACCGTTGGAAAGAAGAGAAATGAGGAGTGTGAGAGGCGTTTGACACAGAACTAATGGGGAAAGGGGCTCACGACTTGACTTGGATTCTGTTCTTGAATTATAAAGCACTCAAAGGCTCGGTATATAAGTTGTCTAATTCATTAATTATACCATTTTAATCAATCTTTTTTTGTTGGATTCGATGTTGGATTTAAATATGTTGGTACGAGCTAATTTTATTGAGAAAACCTGAGATTCTAAAGAGGAAACAATAAAGGTGGATGATACTCGGTCTCAAAAAAGGCCCTTTAACAATCCAAAAACCAAGGTTAAGTTGAACATAAACAAAAGTCCTCCATAAAACAAGGAGAACCATGAAACAAAACAAAAAACAATAGCCTCCCTAAAAGCTAAAAATAAAACTAAACTCCATTAATGTAGGTCATATGGGAAAAATGAAGGAGTAATTCTAATGGGTTTTGGGTTTACACTTGTTAAACTTATTTGTAGGTTAGTGTTTATTTATTTTCGTATTTAATGATTTGTCGCATTGACTACATGATAGATGATGGAGTTATATTAACTAACAATAGAGAAATGAGGTTACTAGGAGGAAGATACAATCATACAATTCAGGTTTAAATTTAAACTATAATATAGCCAGGTTAACATGAGAGCAATAGTCATATGATTACTACTCCGAAAGATAGAGGAAATCACGAATCTTACTGCTTTGTATATTTCTACACCTAGATTAAATATAATTACGTGGTCAGAGTATAATAGGGTTCTACTATGTCCAAGAGATGGTTAGGACTAGTTAAAGAGAATTCTCATTACCGCTAAATTATTCTTGTTTGCAAGTGTAAACCGAATTCCCGATAAGTTACTTATCATATTATGACCCCGTCAATATCCTAAATCGTCTTTAATGTCTGATTACAAAACAAATTTTGATATTGTGTTTTTATTCTCGTCTTAAATTTACTTTTCTTTATCTTAATTTATTAATATCTTTACACAACAAAAACATTATCATCCTAGAAATTTCTTAAATAACGAATTAAAAATTGGGTGCTTGTTTAACTGCTACATTGGGTACGATTACTGAAACTTAAATCTCGAATACAACTTGACGATCGGTGCGCTTGCAGTGTCCATTTTGTAACTTCATTCTCAGGGTGTCAGGTGCCCACATACCTATGAGACTTGGTCTTATCAAATTTCCAACTAATGTAGCATATTTAGAGGTTTATGAAACTTCATATGCTTCAATTAGCGATCCAAATTATGGAAGATGAATTAGTAAGGGTTCGAGGCGAATAATGTTGAGTTTCTAATTTCCATTGGAGTCATCATTATGTTTCCTTTGGGAAGGCTTGTTTTTCGACGGTGATGTTCTAATTTCTTACGACTAGGTGGATTTTGAGTGAGAAACAAAGGTCGACATTTTATCGTATTTTTAAGGTATAGTTGCTGCTCAAGCTCAAATAATGACATGTTATGTTTAATGTCTCACAAGGATTAGAACTCTACATGTGGGTTGTTTTCACTCTGGGAACAGCTAGCCCAGATATGGCATATGAACAACCTCCCTCTCCGGTAGGAGCTCAAGTAAGTGCCTTCATCTCCAACAGGAGCTCAGTTAAGTGGTGATGGTGGATTCGTTCTCCTTCCTCCTTAAAACGCCCACTCTGACGCCGTGGAGCTCAAGCTCCTCCTTCCCTAGCTCTGGTCGACGGCGGCTCAGTCCATTAGAACCCTCCCCAGTCCTCAAACTCTCGCACAGCTCAATCCCACAACCGCGGCGAGATAATCGGTCTTCGATCCTTCGTCAGGGCCTCCGACAAATCACGTCCCGTAGGCATAGGAAGAAGAGCAGAGCGCGTGAGATGCACGCGCCTAGATATGCGCGTTCTTTTCCCCGCGCATATATGTCACGCGTGTTGACTCGGTGTTGACCATTAACCATTCACCATGGGTTGGCAGTGGCCTTTTGTTGATCGTATCCTTTTTGTTCTATTGTTTCGATCTAATTCAGTTTCTGCGATTTTCTTTTTGTGATTTCTCTGATTTTTAGAATGGAGTTGGCTAGGGGAAAAGTGGGAAGAGTGAATGGAAATTGGTGCGCAATCTGAAAAAGAAGGTCGCATCTCTCTCAGGGGGTTCTCTTAATATGGCTAGAGTTTATTCAGTTTATGTAAGAAATCTTTTGGAATCTACCTCAAGAAACCAATTATGGAAGCTTTTCGGTCATTGTGGCGGGTTTCGCGGAATAGATTCCTTTTCTCAATTTTTGTTAGGAGGTTCACGTTTCGTTTTCATCTATTACCTTAATTATGCTGACATGTTAAAAGTTGTCTCTGCTTTGAATGGTTACTGGTTTGTCAACCATAAGCTTATTGTCGAGATTGGCTAGAGATGCATTGTTGTGCCTACTCCTCTTGGGATTATTTCTCCTACCCCTGTAGGTGTTGTCTCTAGGAGAGTTTACTCTGCCAAAAAAAGGCAGATCATTGTTCATTCCCCTGACTATCAAGACACTATTTCTCCTACACCAAGACACTATATGGATCGTCAAGAAACTCTTAAGGGGGAGAGTGTCATATGTGTCGACTCTATTAGAGGAGATGCTACTCCCTCTCACCAAGTTCAGCTGAAATGTAAGGGCTATGTGAACCAGGATTTGTTGCAGAAGTTTGAGTATTGTGTTGTAGTTGTTTCAAACTACACTTCTCCGCTCTCAAATATAGGTTCAAGTATTCAGACTGCTAGTATTGAAGGTCTGGAAACTTCCGACTTCGGCTCCGGGACTTCCTTTATCTCTTGTAGGGAGAAGGCTATCTGGGACACTGTGTCGTCCAATGATTGGGATCGTCCAATGATTGGGATAGTCTGCAGCCCTGGTTTTTTTGACTTCTCCACTTGTTCTGACAGGATTCTTTCAGGAGGATAGTTGTTCTGTGTAGATGTGCTAAGCTTACCCATCCGTTGTTGGAACGAAAACTCTATAACGGATATTTTGGGAACCGTCGGGTATCTGATTGATGTTCACCCTTGTTCCTTCGGTTCACATCAGATGATTAGTGTAAAGACCGGCTAAATTAAGAGAGGTAAAATATTATTTTGACCGTCTTGCAATGACGTGGGTGGAAATCGAGCGGAAAAATTGGAACGACTTCAAAAAAAAAAGATATATATAAGCAGGTCAGTTTTGGGCTGGGTGAGTCAGGCCAACCCAGCCCAGCCCCGTTTTGGGCAAAGCTGCTCAGGCCCGTTAGAGGCCCAGCACCCCAGGCCCGGCTTTATAACCCTCTTCTTTTAGGGTTTCACTCATTTGCTTCCACCCTCACTTCGCGCAGCTCACCAGACTCCTCTCCCTCTCTCATCTTCGCCACTCGACACAGGCCACTCCTCCTTCTCCCCTCGCCTCTGCTTCTCAGACGATCGCACCACCTCGTCCCCGCTCTTCTCCCTCATCCCGATCCCGTTACCCTCTCCGTCCAAGCGAGCGCCGCCGCCCTCTCTCCCACTACCTTTCCCCTTTTTTTCCGTGCGTTCCGTCTCCCGTGGAGGCGTCAAAAAGGAGCGTCGCCGGAGGGTGCTGAGGGACAACGGCTCGGGGTTCATCAAACCCGCCGTCCACATCGTGTTCGCCGGCGAATTAGACGCGTCGACGTCGCCCGCCACCGGAGAGCTCAGCCAAGCCAAGAACGCCGCAGATCCGTCGAGATTTTCACCGGTCTCGTCCGGATCTGAGGCGAACTCCTCGCCCTACTCCGCCGCTCCCAGACCGGAAACCTCCCCGCCGCTGTCCTTTCCTTCACGGTGAGAATCTCGGACCTGTGAGACCTTGGTCGTCGGCGGCTTTTCCGTCAGCGGTCGGTCGAAAAATCAAACCAAACCCCCCTTTCTCCTTCGTTCCTTCTGTTTCACGAGCACATTGGTTGGATCTGGACGATTTTGGAAATAAAAAGTTGAGTTTTTAACAGAGAAGGGTTTACAACAAAAAAAAGGAAAATAAAATCAGTTTTAAAATCTAAAAGGGGAGTAAAGTGGAACAAAAATCAGTTCTAAAACAAAAGGGAATTGATTTGAAAAGAACGAGAAGGTTGCACCGTGAACAAATCTGATGAACGGTTTGTGGGAAACTTGGATCGACTAAACCGAACAGTTAATCGGACTCAGAACGGACTAAAAGTGGAACGATGAACCGGACCTCAGGAATCGTGCCTCGAAGCCTGTGCCTCGGGATCCGTGCACCGAGTTCGGTGTTCGGGTGCTCGAACCCGGTTCTTCGTAATCCCGCTTTTATCCCGTTCGAGTCTAAAAATGCAACGTGTGGATTTTATTGTGTACAACACGTTTTCTGATTGTATGTTTAACTGTTAAAATCCCAGAGCTTAGACTTCGCCCGAGAGGTTGGACTTCGCCCGAGAAGACGAAGATCACTCCGGGACCCGTGTGAAGAGCGGAGTTTTGATCACTTGAGCTTTTCATCAGACTTTTATTAGAGGAAGACCACGAGGTAGGGAAAGTCTTAATTACGTAATTAACGCTTAGAATGCATGAATAGGATAATAAAATCAGAAAGGTCCTAGAATTGCCTATAGGATGCGAATAACTAGAATAATCGGATGAGTCTAGTATGCATGCTTAGGACAATGACAATTAGTGAAGTGTGCTTTCAATACTTGGGAAATTGATTTACTAGTAGAGAGGCTGTGAAGAGCTCTCGGATTAGTTGTGTGCTAGGTTCACATGCTTGGTTGCTAATTGCTCTGTTAACTTAAGAGTCTAACGAAATTAGATTATCTCGTATGATTGAATGCTATTTTGTTCGTTCACATGATGATTGATTGGTTGAATGCATACTTGGTTGATTGAAGGTTTATGTTGATATAATTGTTGGTTGAACGGATGATCGAGTATGACTGGTTGTGCCAAAGGGGTACAATCAGGTGATCGATGTACCGATGGTTGGTGACAGGTAAGTGTACGGTAAGTATGAAATGGTGTTGGTTGTCTGGGTTGTGATGAAAGTGTGTTCCGACGTGTGTTGCTTGATGGATGAAATGCTTGTTCCTTTATTCTTATTCTTGAATGTATGCTCGTTTATTGGTTTGTCTGTTTGTTTGCTTGGTTTGGTACTACACCGGGGGGGGGGGGGGTTGGCTGGGGGGCGGGGGTAATCCGGTGCCGATGAGGTGGTTGGAGTTGGACAGATACAATGAGTTATTGACTGAGTTTTAGAGCCTGAGGGTATTGGTTACTGGATATTATGAGAGTTAGGTATTGACAGATCCTGCGGGATATTCATCGGTTACTGGATATTTTGAGAGTTGAGTATTGGCAGATCCTGCAGGATATTCATTGTTTATTGGACCCTGCGGGGCATTAATTATTGGGCCTGCGAGCAATTGGTTATTGGACCCTGCGGGGCATTGGTTATTGGGCCTGCGGGCAATTGGACATTTTACCCTGCGGGGAAAGGATTACTTATGGTTTCACCCCAAGGAACTGCATCCCAGTGGGTGCAATACTTGGTTCCCTATGACATAAGGTCCTTTGGAGGCATTTCTGGTAATCCCGATGATAAGCGCCCATTTGGGATTGTTTCCGGTGCCCCGACGCATGTGCTTCCTCTGGACCGAGGGAAAATCTGATATGATATAGATACTCTGGTGGATCGGAATGTGGGAACCGATGTGATCCCAGAATCTATCCATGGATCGGAGGCTTGAGAAAGCGAGTGGTTGGCAAGATATTGATTATTCCCATTTTTAATATTATTGATCCGTTAAAGTATTTATTATGAACTTCGTTTAAGTCACTGTCATCTTTGAAGAAGCGATGTTATTTCATCACAATGGATTCCATAACATTTCTTTGATTAATAGTATTTACTTGTTCCCAAGGTGATGGGTTTCTATTTTATTATAATGTTCTCCATCTATTCTCTGGGAAGTTATCGTTATCCTTGAGAATGCACTATTGATATTGTTACTTCTTATTTGTTTATTACATCCTTTGGTCTAAGGGTTTTAAATACTTTTGTGACATCGAATTAAAACAGTTTTAATATTAAACTTGGAGACTAAGGTCATTTACGATTTTCCCTACTGAGCGTAAGCTCACCCCTATTTGTTTATTTGTTGTGTGTACAGGTTTGCTTGAGATTTGGGGAAATTCGAGGCTCGGGAGCTTCCGGATGTCTTGAGGATTGTATTAGAGATGTGTTGGTCCACATTGCTACTTATCAAGTTTTGACATCTTTTTTTGGATTATTGAGAAATACTTTGAACTAGTTTTCAGTTGTAAAGGAATTTATTACAGTTTTATTACTTTTACCTCGTTTGTTTTAGGTCATGTCTCGAGTCTGGCCAAAACCGGATTTGGGGCGTGACAATTTGGTATCAGAGCCTGGTTTCATTTGAAACAGGTTGTAACTTTTGAACTTGTTTTCAAAACCTCGGACCAACGTCAGTTAGGTGGGTAGAGTTAGGAGGTCTAAGTCGTGTACTCAGTGATGCAAGTTAAAGTCTTCGATGCATAGAGTGGGAACGACTAGAGTCTTACTGTTTCCAATGGTCGTTTAAATTTAAACCCTTTGTTTACAATGGTCACATCGCTTGAGTGGTACCCTTACCCTATGGGCTGTAATGTACAGTGATCGGGGAAACCGAATGGTTGAGATCGGTATTGGGTTAACGAGCAATGATGGAACCGTAATGTATGTTGTTGAGTAAATTATCTATTAAGTGTGTTTCTACCGTGTTGTTCGGTTCACGTTTGTTAAAGTGGAAGGGTCATTCGATTGAGGTATTGATAAGGTTAGAGATCGGATTCGTTGGGGTGTTACTGTCGGAGTGATGAATGACCGAAGGGTGAACTTATGGAAGGATTGGACTGTTGAGTTTTTGCAATGTGTTGGTCCACATTGCTACTTATCAAGTTTTGACATCTTTTTTTGGATTATTGAGAAATACTTTGAACTAGTTTTCAGTTGTAAAGGAATTTATTACAGTTTTATTACTTTTACCTCGTTTGTTTTAGGTCACGTCTCGAGTCCGGCCAAAACCGGATTTGGGGCATGACAATTAGGGCTCTAGACCTTATGCACTCCACTGAGATCCTATTTGAGAGCAGTTTGGTTGAGTTCAGTTGGGACAACTCATGCTCTCAAGTTCTTGTCAAGAAAGCTTCATCGGAGAGTGTGCCTACTAATGACTTACTTGGTATTATCCACCACCTCGAAGATGGCTCTATTGTGATTAGATCATCCCACGAAGGCCCACCTCCTCAGGTCCCTGTTAGTGTGTTTGAGGCGACAACCGATGCCCGAGTTGAGACTTCCGACAAAATCTTCGTTACATCTGCTAGGATTGTTGAGACTCAAGCTGGCACCAATTACGGTTTGGTTGTCGAGGATACTAGGGTTGAGGTTGCAATTGATAGTCTCGACGATGACCTCGATGATGTCGTGCCACCTATTTTTGAGCCTACCTCCTCCCCTCACTTCTCTAGGTACTAAGTGGTGGCTGATTCGAGAGGTTTTTCCTCCCTTCACACTTCTTGAAGTCTTGCCCATATCCCTCAGGTTGATTCCTTGCCTATCTAGGGCTCTTCAGGGTTATCTGCAGCTATTGACCCCTATATTAGCGCTCCTCTAGTTAGTGTTGTCATAAGGTTCGACAATATAATGAGGGTAACCTATCATGGTTCCGACAATGAGGCTTTTCGCTTGATCGAATCAGTACTTTCCGCTACTAGCAGCGGGGTGAATTACCCCACCGTTTTTCAATGAAGCTCATCTCTTGGAATTGTAGAGGCCTCTACTTGCTCTCGAAGAAGAAGTTGTTGGCTTCTAAGTTGGGGACCATTCATCCCGACTTCATGTTGATTCAGGAGTCGAAGATGGAGAGAGTCTCGATCTCCACCATCCGGTCTTGTGGTTTCGGAGCTAACCACGACTTCGCCTTTGCCCCGTTAGTTGGAACCTCAGGCGGTGTAATGTCTATTTGGAATACTCTTGTGCTCAAGGTTCTTATGTGCTCCTCGCATGGAAATATTGTTTTCTGGTCATGGAAACATCTTCCATCATGGAAGCAGGTTATGATCATCAATATCTATGCTCATTCCACGTATGTAGCTAGGCAAGAGCTTTGGTCTCTCCTCTCTTCAGTTGTTCCTTATTCTGACCGTTGCAAAAGGAAAATGATTTGCGGATGATATTCTCCTGTCATAATTTTGAGGTGTTTTCGATATATCGTTTGTTGCTAATCCTCGGTAGTTACATGCTAGAATTCTAACCTAAGGGGCTGAGAGGGGGTTGTAGAGTCCCTCGGATGATGAAGGTAGGGTGGCGGCTAGGAATGTGACTGATCTCTTGGAGATGGTGGCGGTGCCAGGCAGAATGGTTTATTGGTGCGTGGTCCCTTCGGATTGTCGAGGTTGTGTGAGGAGATGATGTCTGGATGGGAGGAAGTGCACTCTCCCTATTGGTATCTTGGTGCGAGGTGATGGAAGGTCGTGATGTTAGGTCAGCATGTCGGCGATGTGTCATAGTTCTTTGTTCTATTGAAGAGGGGATCAGAGGTCGTTCACTCAAAATAGGGAAATCGGAGGAGTAGTGAGATCGTACCTTGGCATGTGGATCACACTGTAGAGGAAAGTTCCAGGCGGACCGAGCAGGTCGTGTCGGTGGGGGTTATGGGATTGACTATGGTGGAGGTTGTCGAGTTGCCGGTGGCAAGGAGGTGGGAGGAAGGAGGCGCATAGATTATGCAAGGTTTGTTGGAGCGATATGACGGGAGAGAGCCTGGGACTGATGGTGACAGACTTGCGTCAACCTCTTTCTTTAGTATCACTGGGTACTATTT
Organism: Erodium maritimum; assembly: GCA_963921825.1. NCBI lineage: Eukaryota > Viridiplantae > Streptophyta > Magnoliopsida > Geraniales > Geraniaceae > Erodium > Erodium maritimum. The sequence goes on along the minus strand of OY997592.1, from coordinate 36,911,079 downwards.
GTAAGGTCCGATTTAGTTGTAAGTATTAGTATCACTAGGTAGGGCACCACGGGATATGTGGTGCTTGGTGTGAGCACTTACTTATCATATCAAGATGTTAGAGTCGTAAAATTAAATTGTGTGGGTTGAAAATGGTGGCTATGTCGGATATCAGACACAAATGAAATGGTGTACTCATGTAGAGACTATAATTTACATAAAAAGACGAATATGAGAACAATGAATAACAATGTTAAGTACAGTAGCGATCATCACCAGTAAAGACCGATATGTGAAATCCAATTGTTTGCGTTGTTCATGCAATGTTTTGTTTTGTAGTTGCTGACAATTATCAACAAATATAAATCTAATATTGTAGGTATAATGGGAGTTACACTGTTCAATTTATAATCGATTGATCAGATGTACAATCAACCTATAAATTGGTTAAGCTACATAAAATGTAAGACATAACAAGTATTTTAGGCTTTAAGAGACTCTCAAGTACACATACATTAATCAACTCTTAAAAACCAACCACCTATATTTTTATCCCAATTCATCATTTCTCTACCTTTCCAGATGGTCTTGGAATTGTACAAACGAAACCCAACTCAGTCGAATCATGTAGAAGTGATTTTAGAGACGTAGATCTGGCGCCTATACCACTTCCAGCCCCACGCCGAGAAGTTTATACTACATATGTAGGTTTCTCCTCCACATTGTTAACTCTTTTTGACTGTCCAACTATACTACGTAATTCTGACATTCTTTTCATATGGAACCTCTTTATATATAACATTTAAAAAAAAATAATTATGATCAAAGACCATAACCTAACCAAGTAACCAAATGCAAGTATGAGCATGATGGAAGCCCTAGATTTTCTTCAACATATGAAGATAGAAAATAGGGCAATTTTCATCTCAGTACCTTAATTATTGGGTTAGCGTCAATTCAGTACCCTAACTATTTTTAGTGGCACCTCAATACCCTAGAATGTCATTTTCCGTCAGTTTAGTACCCGCCGTCAACTTTCCATCCATTATGGATGGAAAATGCTTGAAAAGTCCAAAATACCCCTCACAAACAGTCAAAATTTCAAAATATGCCATTGGTTTCAAATTTTCTTTTTATTTATTTATTTATTTTATAAAAAACATTTATTATTTTATAAAAAATAGAATTTCTTTAAAAATATTAATTTTTATTTTATAAAATCAGTTTATATTTCAAAAAATATATTTTTTATTTCAAAAAAACATATTTTATTTCAAAAAAATCATATATTATATAAAAAAAATCATATTTTATTTTAAAAAATATGTTCTGATTTATAAAAATCATATTTCATTTTCAAAAAATCAGTTTTATTTTAAAAAATTTGTATTTATTTTTAAAAAATCAGTTTATTTTTAAAACATTAGTTTATTTTTAAAAAATCAGTTTTATCTTTAAAAAATCAGTTTATTTTTAAAAAAAATCAGTTTATCTTTAAAAAAATCAGTTTTATGAAAAATAAAAATTCAAATTTTTATTTAAAAATTAATATAAAAATCAATTTTTTTAAAAAAATATACTTATAAGTCATATATAATATATATATATATATCATATTTAATTTTTCATAAAATCAGATCTTTTTAATTATAAAATCAGATCTTTTTAATTATAAAATCAGTATATTTATTATAAAACCCAGAACCATGAACCTAGAATCAAAACATGTGAGCCATTAAAAGTCTCAGAATGTCATATAACCAAAAATTAACTTGATTAATTAAGGTGGAACCAAACATATTCAAGCACCACTTGTAACCTCTTTGGATGTTGGGATAACTCCAAGCTCCTCCGCAACCCATTTGGAGGGGAAACACCCTTTCCTCCTTTGGCATCACCTTATTCTTGGCCACAACAAAGCCAATATTTTCCATGGCATCATCATTCATGTAAACCTCAAAAGTAATCTCATCTAAAGCTTCACAAAAAGTAGTAATTACCTGTTAAAATCTTGTTGGTTTGTATTCTACGAAATAGGAAGCACTCACACACTTTCAAACATTTATTGACATATATAACTCAACATTCAAGATCGGAAAAAATATTAGATTTAAAATATACTGATTACTATAAACCATCATATATGTTGGTGGAAAGCAAAACCATTCTTGCGAGAGGATTGCTCCTTGAGCTGAAGACCGGTCATAGAAGAGATTATCAGCTAAGAGTTCATGGTTTGAATGTGTACTTCCGCCTTGATCCTATAGAAAAAATGGAAAACATAAATCATAGTAAAGAGGAATCTTTAAGGAACTGCCAAGAAAATGGGTATTCAAAAAACTCAACTCCCTATTCCAAAAATAAGCACCTTGTATCAATCAACATACTACAATACCTAAACATAACAGTTTAGTTATAGCAATTTAAATTAAAAATAAAACCCCCTTCCTTCATCCTTGAAAGAGATTGTATGTTCAACACATAAACATTAAAAATACACCCCAGAACAATGGATCCAATGCATTAATTGAAGCTCAAAATCAACAAAAGAAAATAAGAATCATAAATTTCTATTCAACACACTGTTAGTTCTTGTTTACTCCTGAACATGATGTTAACAACAAGGTTGCAAGGATATGAGACAAACAGCTATAAAAAGGAAAAAGAACAGCTCAGCTCACATAACTCGACGAATATGTGATTCGATCAGGAAACATCTATCTCTGGCCCTTGGTACATCTTCCTAGAGAGCATGAAAGAACAAATTTAAGCTATTGCAGTAAGTGGGTATGAAATTACATGTTCTTCCTTCAAGATATGCCATTTATTTGAATTGAAGTTTGTTGTTTCAGAATAACAAAAGTAGATTGTATAATGATCCATCAAAGCTAACACAATCCAGAGACACACACTTGTTTCAGCTGAATCACGTAGGCATTCTTGTATATGAATAATAGATGCATCACAGATCAATACGAAATACAAGTACATGAACATGAGAACCAACCAGAATCGATCCAGTGTAAACACTTAATCATGTGATCAAACAAACATGTTTAAGCATTAAAAACGCGGAAATATAATCACTAACCTCCAGCCATTGTTTTCCTTAGAGAAGAAGCTTTTGAAGATCCAAAGTCTTGATCTTCCAAGTCCTCCCACTCTTTATCTGTCTCTCTAGATGGTGTATGAGTAAAATCAGATTATATGGACTTGGGGACCAATATGAGACTTAAATAGCATTTTTCTGAAGCATCACAACTATCCATCAATAGGTATGATAATAGAAAAAGATATATGTGAAACATCACACACTTTGGCAATTGGACCAATATACATTGATCATAAACCATATGATATCATTTAGAGAATTAATCTAACATTCTCCCACTTGATCAATGTTAATGTCTCAATGCCAAACATAATAAGAAACCCAAATGCATGAATCATGGCGGTATGTCCTTTTAATATAAACAAGTAGTACCTCCCATGTATCATAATGCATGTGTTTCTTATACTTTATGAATAAACCCAATGTTCATTCTTGGTCCAAACTTTAATAGATGATTTCATGATTAACCAACTTAATCATATACCAAATGTGTACACATTTTATAAATAATCATCATCATTACAATAAGAGTTTCAAAAGACAAACATCGTTCCAATAACGAAGAGTTTACATCTGGGAACCAAGTCCCTTACTCTTAACATGATCCTCAAATTTTTCCTGGTGGCATGCCTTTTGTCCGAGGATCCGCTCTCATTAAGTCAGTACTGATATTCTTAATGATAACCATTTTGTCTTTCACGTGCTTTCTTAAGGCTAAATAATTAATGTCGATATGCTCATTTCGACTTCCACCTTTGTGGCTCTTAGCCATGAACACGATAGCTGAATTATCGCAATACAACTTTTAGGGGCCTGCTAATAGAATCCATGATTCTAAGTTTATAAATGAAACCCTTAATCCATACACCGTGATAAGTAGTCTCAAAACAAGACACGAACTCGGATTCTATGGTAGAAGTAACAGTCAAGGACTGTTTGGCACTTCTCCACGACCCAACTCCACTGGCCAACATAAAAATGTATCCAGAAGTTGATTTCCATGAATCAACATAGCCAGCAAAGTTGGAATCAGAATAACCGATCACTTCCGGATTGTTCGTTCGTTTATATACTAGCATGTAATCTCGAGCCCCCTTAAGGTAACATGATACCTTCTTTGCAGCTTACCAGTGCTTAATGCCTGGATTACTTTGATATCTCCCTAGCATACCCATAATGAACGTAATATCAGGTCTTGTGCAGACTTGTGCATACATCAGGCAGCCAAAGGCTAAAGCATAGGGAATATTCCTCATTTTTTTCCGTTCTATGTCATTTTTCGGACATTAGTTTAAGCTAAATTTATTGCATTTCACAACAGGAGCTACATTGGGTGAACAATCCATCATCTGAAAACTTTCCAAAACTTTGTTGATGTATGTCTCTTGAGACATACCCAGAGTACCGACTACTCTATCGTGATGTATCTTTATCCCAATGGCGTAAGATGCATCACCTAAATCTTTCATATCAAAGTTCTTGGATAGAAATTGTTTCACCTCAAAAACCATATTCCTATCATTACTAGTAAGCAAGATATCATCTACATATAATATTAGGAAACAAGTCTTGCTCCCACTAACCTTCTGGTATATACAATTGTCCATAACTTTTCTTCGAAACCGAATGAAGAAATATCATCATGAAACTTCAAATACCATTGACGTGAGGCTTGTTTCAAACCATAGATTGATCTTTAAAGCTTATAAACTAAATGCTCACCATTGCTAGAGGTGAATCCTTCGGGAAACTAAATGTTCCATGAACACCTCTTCCTCTAGTTCTCCGTTTAGAAATGTCGTTTTTACATCCATTTGTTGTAATTCAAAGTCAAAGTATGCAACTAATGACATGATTACCCGAAGCGAATCTATCTTTGATACAAGAGAAAGAGTCTCTTTGTAATCGATTCCTTCCTTTGATTAAATCCTTTGGCAAATAGTTTGGCCTTATATCTCTCGATGTTACCGGATGAGTCTTTCTTGGTTTTAAAGACATATTTACATCCAATGACTTTCGCCCCTTTAGGTAACTCGACAAGATCCCAAACTTCATTCGATGCCTTCGAATTCATTTCATCATTCATAGCATCATACCATTAACTCGATTCATTACAACTTATGGCTTGGAAAAACGTCTTAGGATCATTTTCGGCTCCGACATTAAAGTCTAATTCTTGCAGATACACATAGTAGTCCCCATGGATTGTTGATTTCCTCATTCTAGTAAATCTCCTTAATGTTGGATCAACATTTTCCTGAGGATCAGGTTGACCAACTAGTTGTTCATTGACCAAAGGTTCTTCCTGACCAACTTGATTTACTAGATCATTATCAACATGTGGAAAGTTAGAGACCAATCTCAATTTGAACTCTAACTACAACGATTTGATCGACTAATGTAGGAGGTTGCTCAGTAATAGTTTTAGAATTTGAGTTCTGCAACTGATTCCTCCCACTGATCAAATCATTCTTAAGAAACTTCGCATTTCTTGATTCCACAATCATGGTGCTATGAGATGGACAGTAAAATCTGTATCCATTGGATCGTTCCGCATATCCAACAAAATAACCGCTAAGGGTTCTAGGATCCAGTTTATTTCCTTGTGGGTTATACATCCTCACTTCAGACGGGTATCCCCATATGCGTACATGGTGTAAACATGGTATTCAACCCTTGAATAATTCAGAAAATGTCTTGAAACAGACTTGGTTGGAACACAGCTTAATATGTACACAATCGTCTTAAGTGCATTAGTCCACAAGAATAATGGGAGATGCACATTACTACGCATACTCCTCACCATCTCCATCAAGGTCCAGTTTTTACCTTCAGCTACACCTTTCTCACTAGGAGATCCTGGACTGGTGTATTGAGCAACTATTTCATGCCCCTGAAGAAACTTAGCGAACGGACCCGATGTTTGACCACCTTCGTTGTATCTACCGTAGTACTCTTCTCCTTTGTCACTCTTGACAATCTTGATTTTCTTCTCACATTGATTTTCAACTTCTGCTTTGAAAATCTTAAATACGTCTAATGCTTCACTTTTGTGGTGAAGGATATAGACATACATGTATCATGAGAAGTCATCAATAAAGGAGATAAAGTATTTTAGACTACTTTTCATATCCATGTCGGGATAGCAAATAATTGTATGGATGATTTCAAGTAATTTGAATCTACAATGTGCACCCTTCTTGGATATCTTGGTTTGCTTTCCCTTTATGCAATCCACACAAACCTCGAAATCAGAAAAGTCTAGAGTACTAAGTACTCCTTTACTAATATCATGATTTCATCCATCGAGATATGTCTCAATCTCCGATGCCACAACATAGAAGATTCCTCATTTTCAACGCATCGTTTTGTGCCAGTTTCCATTTGCATAACTGATTTAGTGGTGTTACTTTGCACATTCATCATAAATAAACTATTGCACAGAATACCATTTCTCTCAACATCAAATTTATTAAATAAATTTATTTGATGTGTCACGGAAATCAAAGGCATAACCCAAGGCAATAGTCTAGATATAGATATCAAATTCTTGGGAAATCCAAGCACAAAGAATGTATCATGCAAAGTTAACAAATAACCACTAGATAAAGTTACCTGGCACGTTTCAACATATTTAGCACTGAGCGCACTTTGTTACCTTAATAAATGCATTGCTCGTTTCCTGCATTTATGCTGAAACGTGGATTGAAGAACCATATTCAATCCACCATGCATTAACATGAACATCAACCACATTGAACTTGTCCTTAGTATGTCATTTTGCCTTCTTATGGGTTGTAAGCATTACAGTCTCACCTTGCTTCATTATCAACCGGCTTTCCTCTTGAACACACATAGTCATGAGTTCATTCATCGACCATTTATCCTTATGTGTGTTGTAAGATATTTTTGAAAGGACCGAATTGATGATGAAGAGTGCTCAAAATGCAATGCACTAAGACGACATATGACATCTCAAGTTCCAATGTCTTTACTTTTGCCGCAATATCCCTTATTCTCATGATGTGCTCGCGCACACCACGGAGACACGTGAGCTTAACAGAGGAAAACTGTCTGATGAGGGTACTAGCTAAGGATTTATCCGAAGTCTGGAATTTCTTATCAATCGCTGCGAAAAGCGAACGAGCATTTCCATACTTCTCCACCAATCCCCTTATGCATACAAACGTATCTATCAACGTATAACTTGCCTGTGGGCTAAAGTCATACGTAACAAAACATTGCATACACATATAAGTACCCTCTCTTTCCAGATGGAGTAGTTTTCCCCATTCAGCATGGGAACCTCTACTTTGAGGTAATTATGATTCAAATAGTTCGATGCCACAATATTACATGCATAGTAAAAAAGAATAACACAAATGAGACTAACTATCATGCTTTACAAACAAAAGCATACAAAATGTATCTATCAGCATACAACTTGCCTGTGGGCTAAAGTCATATGTAAATAGAACATTCATACAACAATGAGTCTATTGACGTACAACTTGCATGTGGGCTAAAGTTATACGCAAATAGAACATTCATACATAGCAACCAATAAAACTATCAAAATCATGTTCCTTTTCCTAATTCCTGTGGGTAGATTAGGAAATATAATTTTGATATTTATTCTAATTATATAGAGTTTAATAAAATATCTTGTGGGATCGATTCTATTAAATCCGATATAATTAACCACAAACTTAATGATTTATTTTCACATATATATATATTGTTAATTTAAAGATGCTATGGTTACTCTTTAAACAAACAATATACACATACATAAACCAAAGATGGATAATAAAACACCAAAACATGGCAATTGTAGCTGAAAAATCAGCTCGAGAGATCCACTAAAGGAACAAATAATTACCAGTGAGCAAGTTCAACAAAGAACTCATGTAGCTCAATGGTATGGGTCTGGTATGTCACAGGTAGATACTCTGTTCGAATCTTGCTGGATACAAAAAGAATAATTTTGTTTTTGAATCTATAACCGGCCCATGAAAGCCCAATATAGGCTGGCCTGAATTTATCCACGACCCAAAAACATATTATAAAAATAATTTTGACAGTCCACTATGAATAAAGAGCACGCAGCCCAGCGGCAGAGTCATAGCTGATTGCTGTCCAGCTCCTGGGTTCGAATCCCATAGGAGCAATTTTTTTTTTATTAATAATACCCAGCACCAGACCCGCGTTCGACCCTGACCCGGATCCATAACCCGGTCAACAACCCGAACCGGTCAACATCGTCTTCAACCTCCAGCCGGGTCAAACAGACCCGGTTCAGACCCGATTGAAGACCCAAAACCGATTCCATCAGTTCTCCCTCAATAAAGCATCAAAATTTTCGTTTTAAAGCCCAGAATTCATGGAATTCGATTTTCCATGAGATTCCCATATTCAAAACACAAGAACAATGCATAATCAACAAAACCTAAAAATGCATAAACTTGAAAACGAAAACAAGGCAGAGAATAACACATGCTCTGATACCAACTGTAAACACTTAATCATGTGATCAAACAAACATGTTTAAGCATTAAAAACGCGGAAATATAATCACTAACCTCCAACCATTGTTTTCCTTAGAGAAGAAGCTTTTGAAGATCCAAAGTCTTGATCTTCCAAGTCCTCCCACTCTTTATCTGTCTCTCTAGATGGTGTATGAGTAAAATCAGATTATATGGACTTGGGGACCAATATGAGACTTAAATAGCATTTTTCTGAAGCATCACAACTATCCATCAATAGGTATGATAATAGAAAAAGATATATGTGAAACATCACACACTTTGGCAATTGGACCAATATACATTGATCATAAACCATATGATATCATTTAGAGAATTAATCTAACATCCAGTTCTATCCAATGGTCGAGCTTCTTCTCCTGCTTCATCCCCAAATCCAATAGACTTCTTCAGTAGAGCCTTCATCGCACCGACATGAACTCTATGGACAACGTGGTGGGTCACCTGCTTCCCCTCGAGGACTCATCAGTGCTTACAGAGGTAGCTATGATCGGCTCAGATCGATGTGGATTCAAACATTACTCATGATCTCCATCAAAATCCAAACCAAACTATAAATAAACACCTCTAAATTATATAAACCTTATGCAAATAATATTACTCGAAACACAAATCTGATCAAATAAAGGAGAAAAATGTAGGCAAATTTATCTCAACTTGTATCCATGACCCAAAATAAAGCACTAATCACAAACTTATCAGGAAGATGGATAGTACCAGCTTTCCATAGTATGTGTTTATCCCTATGATCCCTAAAAAGCGGATGTTAATTAACTCATAAAGTAGAACCAATGTGGCAGGCAATAATTATTTCTTTGAACACATAAATTTCATACTGACAATTACAATTAAAACGCGTAATAGACATGAGAAGAAGACATACCACTTTTTTTTTATCCTCAAACATAGGAGTTGGTTCACTAGATATCATGAATATCACTGGTGGAAACAATTCACCCAAATCAAAATAGATCAAACAAAGTTTGAATTCATTATAAAGACTTTGAAAATCTGATAAGGACCCATCTGAATAACCCACCTTTCCAATTCAATTAATAGTCTATTTCATTCCCCCCAAAAACAATGCTGGCATTTTCCTGCAACCTCTTTAAGTAATCGATCCTAGGAAAATGATGGCCTAATCCTATTGATCAGCATAAAGAACAACAATCTTTATTAATAGAATAACAAAGCAAATAAAATAATTGTAAATACATCATTGTCATTCCTTTCTGATAATAATAATAATAATAATAATAATAATAATAGGGTTAAATATTTTTGGGAAAATTTTACTTTAGCACCCTTCCAAACATTTAATTTCATTTTGATACCCTGACATAAATTTTTAACACTTTCATACCCTAACCAAACTTTTAATTTCACTTTCATATCCAGTCGTCAGATTCTGTTAACTTTCCATCCAAAATAGGTAAAATGTCTGTAATACCCCTAACTATTACTCAAATTTTCAAACTCATGTCATTGGTTCAGAACTTGAAAATAAGTGAAATGACAACAATACCCTTCATTGTTAGGGTGTTAAAATGAAATTTTCACTATTTTTAAAATAAAATCAGTTTTTTTCATAAACTTGGTTTTTATTTTTGAAAATTATGTACACAAATCAGATTTATTTTTTAAAAAAATTATGTATAAAAAACAGTTTTTATTAAAAAAAATTCATTTTTATGTCAAAAAAAAGTTTTTATTTTAAAAAATCAGCTTTATTAAAAAATATATTCTTTTTTTGTTTTACCTTTTTCTTTTGTTTTCTATTCCTTTTTTACAAATCCACGCCTCATCTTTTTGTATTCTTTTTTTTTGTATTTCTTTTTTTTTACAAATCCACGCCAATCTCTCTCATCTCCCTCAAAACTAGATCTGTTCCCTCATCTCCCTCAAAACCAGTTCTCCTCCCTCAGAGCATCTACATCAGAGGGGGCTTGATGGCGAGGACGAGGCGGGAGCAGAAGGGGAAAGGGGTTCGGCCTCGAGGTTCGGTCGGTGTGGGGAGAGGGGCGTGCGGGGCTTAAGGGGCGCGGGGCAGGAGAAGAAGGGATCGGGTTCGGGGGCAGAGGCGCGGGACCTTTTTCAGCCCCGCAACGTCGTGCCTCGGAGCTGGCCACTCCGTGGTGACACCTGGTCCGGCCGGAAAAAAAATGGAAATTAGTAATGGGAATTAGTATAAATGGGAATTAATTTAGTATAATTAGTATTAATTAGTATTAAGTTAGTATACTTAGTATTAATTTGTATAAATGGAAATTAGTATTAATTGGGCATTTAGTATTAATTAGTATAAATTAGAATTAGTATCGATGGGAATTAGTATAAATGAGAATTAGTATTAAAAGGTAATTAATTTTTAAAATAAAATTTATTTTTTAAATAGAAATATGATTTTTAAGAATAAAAATCTGATTTAAAAATTGATTTGTTATAATAAAAATATCAAGACCCACTCTGATCCAGGATAAATCGACTTTGGCACCACCTTATGGAGCACATATGGAATCGGCCGGGAGGGACTTACAACTCCGACGATTCGGACGATCGATAATTCCTTGGTTTAATGTTATGTATTTTTTTAGTTATGTATTTTTCTAAGTTATGTACTTTTTAATTTTTTATTTTGTTAATGAACTTTTATTTCTATTTTATTTAGTAGTTGTTAATTTAAAAATAACGTTAAAAAATTTAGCTAAAAGCTTAATTAATTACACAGTTAGCATTTCTGAAAACTCTGCCCCCCATACTTTCCCCTCTGATGTGGAGCACACTTTGTTTAGGGGGGGGGGGGGGGGGGGGTAGGGGGCTGAACCCTGCCCAGTCAGCAGAGGATTCAGCCTCAAGCCTCAGGGTTTCTGCCCCCTTGATTCAGATGCTCTCATCTCCCTATCTATTCTCTAAAATCAACCTTCACTAGGTCCCGTAAGCACGCTGGCCACGGCCTCGACCACTACACGCAACTATGCCACCATGTCGGCCACGACCTCGAACCAGATCTGCTCACTTCGTGGAGTTACAGTGGCGGCGGCGGAGAAGGCGACGACGATGGTAAAGGCGACGACGATAAAGCTCAAGGTGTGTAGAGTGTAAGTTTTAATCGAATCGATTCATAATCATGCAATTGAAATACCTAATATTGCATAAAACATAAGGCCCGAATCTTAGAACAATATGATTTTCACAATCATCAAAAGATCAGGAAAACGTACCTTGATCCATAACAGCAGCGGTAGGATTTGAGTGATGGAATTGATTTCTCTCCCTTGACCCTTTTAGGCGGCTTGATTTAGATTTCTGTGATGGCTAAGAAACCTAACGTAATGGGTAGAGAGAGGACTAAATCCTAGGGTTTCACTTTATATATTAACCCACCATAAGGGTATAATAGTAATTTATATTTAATGAAATAAACCAATAATATTTACCTTAAATTAAACTCATATACTTGGGCCACATAATGGGCTTAGACATAATTAAATCTAACATTCTCCCACTTGGCCCATGTACCATTATATGCGTATAATTTGGTTTATTATAATTTGCGCATTGTATAAGGTACATTAATTATCATAATATTGGTTACGACATAAGAGTCATTATCGAATATGACAACTAATAAGGATCATAGCGGTTGTACATCAATTTACGGTGTAGTGCCTTCTATGTATCACACTCAACATGACACATAATAAGGTTTTCAATAATTGTCCCATAATGTCTTATTAAAGACAAAATCTTGTTTGTTCACATAATGCATATGCCAAGCATAAAACAAGATTCATAAATTATATTAGAACCAAAATAAGAGAGTTCAAGGTGTCAATCATATAAAACTTAAAATAACATTAATGATGACATCCAACAATCCTCAAACTTTCAACATAATCTACAAATGTCTTTAGGGGTAATCATTTCTTAATGGATCTGCAATCATAAGATTTGTGCTAATGTTAATGTGTTTGATTGACGCTCTTTGTTTCTAAACTTCTTCTTTAACGACAAAGTATACCACTTACATATAATTAGCACCTTTATGATACTTTGTGTTTCATAAAGAAGAATACTACAAAATATCACGTTAATTTTCAGCAACTTGACGGTAAAGTCGACAATTTCAAGTCCTGAAATTAAATTCTGTAGTCATAAACCGTAGCCTCAAAGCATGCTACGAACTTAACCTCCATATTGAAAATAGAAATGATATTCTACTTCACACTTTATCATGAAATTTGAATCTGCATATCCATCACCGTAAGATGATAAGATCTCTTAAAAGTGAACATAAAAATTTTCATTCTTGCAGATACCTCAACACTTTCTTTGCAGCTTCATATAAAGAATTTCATCAAATTGTTTTCCAGTTCATTCTTTGGTCATTATTGGAGACCAATTTAAATTGGAACAACAATTATAAAACATTTATCCATCTTGAATATCTCTAGAAGTTTATAATGTATGCTTTATGAGACAATCCCCACATTCCTTGCGATCTATTGATCAATAGATCACAAAGGATGTCTCAGTCATACATTTCACTCCAAAATTTCTAGAGATAAATTTCTTGGTTCGACCATTATAAACCAAGATCATTAATAGCAAGCAAGATATCGTCAATATACAAACCATGAATTGTAAACTTGCTCCCACTGATCTCTAGATACATACATCGATCAACGATGTTTTCTTTAAGTCCAAAGAATATGTTATCATTGAACTTTAGATAACATCGTTGGGAAACTATTTAACTTTGTATATTGACTTCTTAAGTTTACACACCGTGTGTTCTTTTATATCAACCATAAAACCTTCAGGTTGACCCATAAAAGATTCTTCATCTAAGTTCCCATTTTAGAAAAGTAGTTTTCACTTCCATTTGGTGAAACTCTAAATCGTAATGAACTACAATTCACTTTCTATGGATTATGAAAACAGAATCGTACCACTCTATGATTTCAAAGTTATAATTGGAATCCTATAGATAGACCACTTAATCATTAGAAATAACAAGTTTCGTAATGTAGTTTCTAGTGATTTATCTATCATAGGTCCATTCATTTCAACTCCATCATGTGGTGCTTATACATGAATTTGTTGTTCTTGTATATCATTATCATGGTCAACATGTACATGAACAAAAACTTGAGAAGAAGATGGAGACAAACAGACTTGCACTCTAACTTCTTGAATCTTTATTCCAAGCTCCCACTAACCATATGCATTAAGGTACAATTATGACTTTTGCAACATCATTATGTTGGTGTAATCCATATACCACAACCTTTAAGGAACTTAGAAAATGGACCGGGCACTATCCACTTTCATAATAAATTTTTGTAATCACCATATCTTAATAATTCTCACCCTTTTGTCTAATTATATCTCAACACCATTCAAAAACACCTCAAGGGTATCTAACAGTTGAGATTTGTGGAAAACAATTATTGACCATATTAAGAAGAAACGCATTTTCACGTCATGGCTTTCTCTCCCAACCTCTTGAGGTTCTCTCAAAACCCTACTGGGTACATCGCCGCCTCCCTTCCCCACCACCTCTGTAATAACCACTCCCGGTCAACGCCAGTCAAACCTGCGAAAAACAGGAAAATTTAAAATTTTTAAGACTGACAGTTAAGTGAACCTAAAATGACCCCGAGTGTCATACCGGACTTAAGTTGACCCCGTTATTGACCAAAGTGAGTTCCGGGGGACTCAGGGAAACTTTCTGATCAATTTTGGAAAAGTTGACTTTTCGCTGGAAAAGTCAACCAAGCGACGTTTTGGTCCATTCGAGGAATGTTTTGGATCCAAAAAGCTTAGCCGTTGTCGCAGCGGTCTTAGTTGAGCCGTTTCCTTGTAGCCCGTCAAGTTTCGTAATTTCTTGGGAAAAGTGGCCGTTCGGGGCCAAAAACGTCCGTTTTTCGCGAATCTGATTGGAAAATATCTAGTAGATATTTTCCAAAAGGTATGGGGCCCACCTTGCCACTTGTCCAACAAGTGGTGGTGTTAGTTTTGGGGGAAAATGAGTGGTGAAACCTATAGGTGGCCGGCCACACTTAGAAAAAGAAAAAAAAAAATAGAAAATGAGTTAGTTGTTTTAGAAAGAGAAAGAAGAGAGAAGAAAGGGAGAGAAGGAGAAGAAGAAGAGAGCTTGGAGTTAGGGTTTGCCACTATTCACGTCATCCAACCCTTGGATCGTCTCAAGGCAAGAAGAAAGTGCACTCCCCTCGTTCTCCTCTACGGTATACACCGAACCGATTCTCGTTTTGATTAATTTTGGAAGTTAGGTTTTTGTAAAACTATTAGTTTGAGGTGTTTGGAGGTTTGATTGAACGTTTTCCGGCGACCAGGGACTCGGGAGGAGCCCCGGCCACCATAGGAGGTGGCTGGCCGGAGCTTGGGCCGGCCACCACCATGGTCGTCGAGCCTCATTTAAGCCCTAGGGCCCACGGCTAGGTTGGTCCGGGTGGGGCCCACGTGCTCGGGTGCTCGGTGTTAGCGTTCGGGAGGTTTAAAACGTTCCCCGGACCATTTATCCATAACCGAATCGAAATTTGGAATTAAATTGGAAAGGTTGTAATTAACGGGCTTTAGAAACTTTAAACGTTAATTAATTGACTCGAAAGTCGGAATTCGATTCCGTCAAGTGCATTGGGGTCCTTGAATTATTCTAAGACCGTAGAAACAAAAACGGGAATTTTTGGAGCCCCGGAAGGGCATTTACAAAACCCGGGCAGATTCGCCATGTCGGGCGAATCGGGCCTTTACGGGTCCTTTATCGACAATGTCGAGTAATTGGGAAGGTTGGGAGTGATCGACATTGTTGGGGTTACGTATAGGCGTTAAGTTTATTAAATTCCAGTTTATTCCTGCGAGTTTAAAGTGCATTAAAAATTGTGTTCTTTTAGATCGTGCTGCGGACCGAGGCAAAGGGAAGCTCGGCGAGTGAATGAGATCACGTCGAGGCTTAGTGGAGCACTTTTGGATTTATATACGAGGTAGGGAAAAGTAGCCGGATCTCGGCCCTGACTAGGGAAAGTTAACAGTAGAATTGCATGTGACACCGGGTGTCGTGGGTTGAGTAGGTTATCGAATATTAGAAATGCATGATACGGGAACGTAGCGAATATGAGAAAAGCATATGACACTTAGTAGTGTCGTAGGAGCAGAGAACTTAGCGTTTTTAGAATTACTGGAGGCATATGACCATGCCCGGAGGTTGTTTGTGAAACTGTTGATATTAGGACTGTTGGAGGCATTGGTTATGCCGAAGGTTGTTTGTGTATTATTGTCGATGTCTTGGGCGGCCTTGAGAGCCGTGTATTATTGTTGATGTCTTTGGTGGCCTTGAGAGCCTGTGCTATTATTGTTGGTGTTTTGGGTGGCCATGAGTGCCCGTGGGGTTGTTGAACCCGTGTCTTTACCTTTGGTGTTTTGGGTGGCCATGAGTGCTCGTGGGGTTGTTGAGCCCGTGTCTTTACCTTTGGGGTTTTGGGAGGCCGTGAGTGCCAGTGGGGTTGTTGAACCCGTGTCTTTATTGGCGGTGTGTATTGAGAGGCCGTGAGTGTCTGTAGGGTTGTTGAGCCCGTGAGTTACTGTTAGTGTGTCTTGGGAGGCCGTGAGTGCATGTGGGGTTGTTGAGCCCGTGAGTGACTGTTGGTAGTTTTGAGAGGCCGTGAGTGCCCGTGGGGTTGTTGAGCCCGTGAGTTACTGTTGGTGTGTCTTGGGAGGCCGTGAGTGCCTGTGGGGTTGTTGAGTCCGCGTTTTACTGTCGGTGTCTTATGTGGCCATGAGTGCCTATGGAGTGTTGAACTGGTCTTGTTACTGGTTGTTGAACTTTCTTGTGATTGTGATTGTGATTGTGATTGTGATTGTGATTGTGGTTGCGGATCCCGGTAGGTTGCAAGCATTCTTTGGCTGGCCTGACCAAGTTTGAGTATCAACAGGTTGCAAGCATTCTTTGGCTGGCCTGACACAGTTTGAGTATCAACAGGTTGCAAGCATTCTTTGGCTGGCCTGACACAGTTTGAGTATCAACAGGTTGCAAGCATTCTTTGGCTGGCCTGGTCCGAGTTTGAGTAGCATAGGTTGTAAGCATTCTTTGGCTAGCCTGAACCGTGTTCGTGTGAGTGGGAGAGGTTACTGAGCAGTTGGTATGCGATCCTTTGTGATCTTGTTTGGTGTGCGATCCTTTGTGATCTTGTTTGGTGTTGTATAGCTTTCGTTTGAGTCCTTGGAAGAATTCGTGATCGTTGTGTCGGGTCTACTTACGTGGTTGAGTGTTGAGTCGTTCGAGGAAGGTCACCGTGGGTGTTTGTCAGTCGGAGTACTTGAGTTGGGGACAGTGATCCCAGGAGTTGAGTTTGTTGTGGGTGTTACCGGCATTGTCTGCTAATTATGCCGTAGTCAGGCTGTTATCTGTGGTGGTGAGCGAACGCTCACCCCTAGCTGCTTTTCCTACAGGTACTGATCACAGGACGGGCTAGGTGAGCTCTCGAAGCTTGTGGAGCTAGGAGCGGAGTCCGGGTTTTTGTCTTTTGAGTCTAGTGACGGATACCTCGTACTTTTGTCCACGTGTTGGGACGCTTTTTAAGTTTTAAATATTATTTTGTTGAACAATTGGTGTTTTTAAAGTGGTTTAATGAAAACAGGTTTCAAGTATTGTATCATTTTAAATGTTCGCGTCCCGAGTTCGGTTTACTGAAATTGGGGCGTGACAACCTCCGACCAGCAGCCCCCAGCCGTTCCACCGCTCTCGTTCATGCTCCTCACTTCTCTGGTCAGGCTCATCAACCGAGCACGCACGCCGCCGCCGTGTTTCGCTCCCGCCCGACTTCGTCCGGACCTCCATCGCTGCCACAGGCCCCCTCGCCTCTAACAACGCCATTTTCCGATCAGACGAGGTCGGATCTGCCTCCCCTCCATCCCCACGAGTTGGATAGGGTCGGCCCCGACCAGATCCCCTCACATGCAGAGGTCCGTCGGGTTATCGAGGCCTCCGCCCAGCACCAGGCGCGTCGAGTTAGTCTTAGTGCCCGTAGTTCAATCCTAAATGTCCAAATGTATATATCATCGTTAGCAATAAAATTAAAGCGGCTTTATATTACTTATGTGTTGGAGTAATATATTGACGTGTGCTCTGATCTATTCCCACCATGCGAATAGAACCATAGATCGAGATAGATCACACTAGATGGGTACCTAGTCAACAAAGCTTCACTAGAAGCGACTAGTATGAAAGATGGCTCTTTATGGCTTACGTTCTGTTAGTCATTGGAATGGGATTACGGAGTCTGATCATAGATATCATGTGGGACATGATATTGGACGACCCGCCCTGAATATGTGCCATAGATTAAGTCGTGAACGTATTCAGTGTCGTAGCTTGTCATGTATCCTTAGACCAAGGAGTCTTTGTGATCGCTATGTAGTCAACAACTGAGTTTGACCTGAGCCTAACGTTGTCCGTAACTGGGCTTCCATAACGGCCAGGATTGGCTTGGGGACGGGCTACATGAGTGACACGTAAGGCGGCTAAGGGATTTATCCCTCATATTGAGGTATGGGAAAGATATCGGTTCTCGGCCGCTTGATCGAGAGTGACTGAAAGAATAGCATGGCCATGCACATGATACTGGGTATCATATCTTCAGTCATCTCACATATCAAGGAACGGTGATTGAGAATAATAAGGATGACGGCTCTATGCCTTATCTCAATCAGGATATCGGAGATAAAAGGATAATGACAGGGATGACGGAAAGGTTAGAATCGACATGGTCGATTCGTTATGCAGTGTCAGGCAATATTAAAGTCTCGTTAGTTGCCACTTAAATACGATCAAGTAAAATGAGATTTTACGTTGATCTATTGACATGCATAAACCTAAGGGTCACACCGAAGGATGAAACTCATTGACACATTTATGGAGAATGACCAAAAGGGAGTTGTCTCGGGACATGACCAGAACTGGGTTTTGGGTCATGTGCCCGTAAGTGAATAGGACTTTACGGATCGAGACAAGGCTTGGAGTCTTGGGATTGATCGTGTCGGATAATGTTGGACATTTCCGGTATGGAAGGCTTGGAGGCGATGAGCGAATCACGGGACCTCGTTGGAAATGGCCACGGGCCATGTTCCAAGAGGCCCATGAAAGGCCCATGCAACTAAGGCCCATGGAACTAATTAATCAAGTCTTGATTAATTAGTACTAAGTAAGCAAGACAAGGATTAAGGTGTTGGTGATTCACCACCTAACCCAATCTTGTCTTGCCATACTTTGTCCTATTTACATCTTACTTGTCACCATGCTTGTCCCATGCCTTTAGTTGGACAAGTATAGGGTTTGTTATATTTAAGTCATCTTTTTTCAACATAACAAACACAAGACAAGAATAGGAAACACAACTTCTCTCCCCCTTCCCTTGAAATTTCGGGTTTGGCAAGTTCACATCTCCATTTTTGTGTTCTTGAGTCCTCAAAAAGAAGAACTACGTGGCTTTGATTCCCATGTGGATACATAGGTGTCTTGGAGACTCAAGCCAATCATTCGTTAACCGGTGTTCTTGTTTTGGTAAGAAATAGTGCTGAATTTTTCTCGTGTGAATCCATTCTTTGTTAGTTGTTTCATGGTTTAATCGTCTCTTGGTTTTCATTGATTTCCCGCTGCAAGTTGGTTCATCTCCAACCATACCTCGAGATCCAACACGTCGTGTCGTTGCTCTCCCGCTGCTGCCTGGACCGGCCGCTGTCCCCCCTCGGCATCCACCGCACACGACAGATCTGAAAGACAAGCCGGGCTTGTCATCGACAGATCTGATGGACAAGCTGGGCCAGTCTTCGCCCATCGAGACGTTTGTGATCGCCGGCAACGCTTCTGTACCACCAGAGTTATGCCCGTCTTACACTGGCCTCCCGTCAATACCGATGGAGGTCTTCCGGGACTGGGTGACCCTTCCCCGGCCAATACAGTTCCCGGCGAGTAAGTATCATCCTCCTCCGGCTGGAAGGGGACATTATGCTAGCCCTAGCTGCCCGAGGGTTGGTGAGTCAGTGGGGCCGCCTCTGGCGATTCAGGAAAGCCGCACCCCCTGGTCCCGGACATGGGTGACCTAACACTGAACTCTAAGGCCCGATCGAGAGAGATTACCATGGGCGCTGAGCCGTCCAACGCAGGCATCTCGAAGCCTGACATTCTGGCTAAGGTTAACCAAGATGGGTTAACCACTACCTTGCAGGGGGATGGTTATGGAGCACCCAACCCGCCACCCAGGCCCACAAAGCCTGACTTCCTGGCTAACATCCATCCTACTACCGGGCCTGTGACCCGAGCTCCTCCCGGACTCAATGCAATTATGAGGAATGAAGATGACACAGATCCACGGGGCTATCCGGCGGACTCTTTGAAGACCAGGAGCGGATCGTTGTACTCCCATCCACCGGAGATGCAGAAGCACAGAGGTGACCCGACTGATCAGCCACAGCCCTGGTATCAGCCCGTTGTGGTGGAGGCAACAGCTGTTGGAGCGGAGGCTCAAAGGCCTCCGATGGAGGAATGATCAGCTCCAGCGGGGATGGGTGGAGTCAGTCCCAGACTATACCTACAGACCCGGGACAGCCACTGCTGGGAGGTTCCGGGGAGCCTGCATCATCAGCACCAGTTATTTTTTTTCTTGCTATTCCTGTTCTAGTTGTTGGGACTTTTTATTTTATGTCGGTTTTGGAACTTGGTTTGTTTTCCCCTGTTACTTTGAAACAACGGTAGGGAGTTGTCTTGAGTTATTGCCCACGAATTTGTGCGGGCTAAAATTATGGGTCCATGAGCGCCGAGCTTGCTACGGTCGGCCCGGACAAACATCTGGAACCCGAGGCGGTAACGCCTCATCTTGTTTGATTGCCTTTTGGCATTAATGAAATCTCCGGTTACCCGTTTCAAAAAAAAAACAGTTGAGATTTGTCATGCAATAATTAGACACAACTGTAACGCAAGAATCATCAATAAAGGTGATAACATATTTTTATCCATCAAAATAATAGAACATTAAACCCCATAAATATCGGTGTGTACAACTTCAAGGAGCTATAAGCTTCTTGTGACTACTTTCGTATGTGTCATGTGTGCTTTCCTAAATGCACTCAACACAAATTTCAAGATCAAATAAATCCAAATCATGTAAGATTTCATTATTTACTAACATTTCAATTATTTCCTTGGATATACGACCCAAACGTTATGCCACAAGTAAGCAAAATATTCATTAAGTAAAGCACATTTAGTGCCAACATTAGGATGCAAGGTTTAGAGAGTCTCGACAAAAAGACATCAATATTTAGTTTTAGTTTCTACAAATTATCATAAAATCCCAAAACTCATAAAGAGATTTTATTTGAATGCACTAAAACACCCTTCCCAAAAAAAAATATATACCCAACTTTATCAAGTTTAGAAACTCAAATGCGAGACATTAAAAATAATATAAAAGTCATAAATAAAAATTCTTGCATCGTTATTGAAACATAAGTTATGGCACATCAATCAACCCACAAAACATTATAAGAAACTTTAGTTAAATTTGATTCGAAACATAACGAAGCAATAAACTTACCCCATCTTTCGAATCATGTCTTATGTTTAGCGCGGAATTTCAGATAGCGTTCGATCCTTTCATAGAAGCAATACATATCGTTGCTTGGTCTCTTTTGTGGATTTGAACAGATGATTGTTCCGTTCTTTATGACCCTTGATTGCCTTTTTCACTTTCTTCCATTTTTTATTTATAGCTCCATTATGACCAATAAGGTTAACTAGCCCTTGCCGGAAACTAGCCCTTGCCGGACTGCCTAACGAGCCGGCGTCAGGCCCTTGCCAGACTTCTCTCCGGGCCGGAGTCCCGCCCGTGACGGACTGCCCTCCGGGCCGGCATCCAGCCCGTACCGGACCACGTACCGGGCCGGCAGCCGAGCCCTGCCGGACCTGATTCCGGGCCGGCAGCCAGCTGCTACCGTGTCCCGTTCCGGGCCGGCAGCCAGCTCCTGCCGGGCCCCGTACCGGGCCGGCATCTAACTCCTGCCATTTCACCTACCGGATCACACCAGTGACCCCGAGCTCCTAACGATGACGAAAACCGTCCCACTTAGCCTCGTTGTGTCTAACTTAGGGTGTTCGTAACCTTACCGGCTAAAAACGATCCGTTCCCTAGTACGTCGTAGACATTCAACCACTAAACAAACAACGCACATACGACAACTCAGGACCGACCTCAATCATAAGCCAACACGGCCGAAAAACAACACAACCACACGACCCCCGTTCACCGGGTCAACCAAAGTCGAACCTTGCCCACTGGGCCAACCAAAATCAAAACAAACATACGCCCCTAGGGCCAATCAAGTTCACAACACGCCAACAAGGCCAACAATTTTAAAACCTTCACCCTTTAATTTTAAAACTTCGTTCCTTGACATCACGTAGTCACAACCCGGTCCAGGCGTCCCCGAACCACCTTGTACCGACTTGACATCAACACCGTCACGTTCGACTACAGGAGCGCTCCTGAGTCGACCCGCGACAGTTTAAAAACAGTTCACGCAAACACACACAATCAGTATGCCAGCAACAAAATACTGTAACATACGCACAAACACAAACAAGACTCGAGACATGATGGGTCTACACTGACTCGACTCTCCCCCCTAAGTGACGGACAGTCCGAGGTTTGAAACCTCGAGCTCTGATACCAAGCTGTCACGCCCCAATTTCAGAGAACCGAACTCAGGACGCAAACATTTTAAAACATAAAAACACTTGAACCTGTTTTGAATAAAAGCTCTGACATTTCCATTTACTTCTCAAAATAATAGTATTTACAATACAAAAACGTCCCAACAAGTGGACAAGGTACAATATCCGTCGCTAGACTCAACAAAAAAAAAGACCAGACTCCGCTCCAAGCTCCACAAGCTTCAAGAGCTAACCTAGTCCGTCCGGTGATCAGTACCTGTAGGAAAAGCAGCTAGGGGTGAGCGTTCGCTCACCTCCACGGATAACAGACTGACTATGGCATAATTAGTAGACAAAGCCAGTAACACCAACACTAAAACCAACACCAAAACCAACACCAACTCAAGTACTCAACTTAACCACAACTTGTTGCCTTCCATAACAAACTCAACCTCAAACTCACAAAGTAAAACAACACAGCCAACAATGACCTTCCCCAAAGACAAGAACGCGGATCAGGCTAGCCGAAGAATGCTCAGAACCTGCCGAGCCTCGTACGCGGTCAGGCCAGCCGAAGAATGCTCGTAACCTACCGGGACCCGGTCACGGATCAGGCTAGCCGAAGAATGCTCATAACCTCTCGGGATCCGGACACGGAACAGGCTAGCCGAAGAATGCTCAGAACTTGTCGAGGCTCGAGTTTGGTCAGGCCAGCCAGAGAATGCTCGTAACCTGCCAAAATCCACACCACTCCCCGACACACAGTCGGTTCGGGCAAACACAACCACAAACACAAGCAAGTTCAACAAACAGGCACTCAAGGCCACTCAAGACACCTCAACAGTCAAGACTCGGGTTCAGCAACCCCACGGGCCATCATGGCCTCCCAAGACACAACCACTTAACTCACGGGCTCAACAACCCCAAGACGCCAATAATAACACACGGGCTCTCATGGCCACCCAAACTCAACAATAAATACACGGGCTCTCATGGCCACCCAAACACCAATTTAAATAACACGGGCTCTCATGGCCACCCAAGACAGAAATTAAACAGTCAACCTCCGGGCATGGTCATATGCCTCCAGTGATTCTAATATCGCTAAGTTCTCTATTCCTACGACACTACTAAGTGTCACATGCTTTCTCAATAATCGCTACAATCCCGTAACATGCTTTTCTAATATTTAAATAAAACTACTCAACCCACGACACCCCGGTGTCACATGCAATTCTACTATTAACTTTCCCTAATCAGGGCCGAGATCCGACTACTTTTCCCTACCTCGTATATAAATCCTAAAGCGCTCCAACAACACCCGAAGTACACCCAGTCACTCGCCGAGCTTCCCTTTGCCTCGGTCCGTAGCACGATCTAAAAGAATACAAATTCAAAGTACGTTTAAACTAGTACGAGTAAACCGAAAATTAACATACTTAACGCCCAAACGTAACCCCGACAATGCCGATCACTCCCAAACTTCCCAAATACTCGATATTGTCGATAAAGGACCCGTAAAGGCCAGATTCGCCCGACATGGCGAATCTGCCCGGGTTTTGGTTAATTGCCTTCCGGGGCTCCAAAAGTCCCCGTTTTCGTTTCTACGGTCTTAGAATAATTCAAGGAACCCAACGCACTTGATGGAATCGAATTCCGACTTCGAAATCAATTTATTAACGTCTAAAGTTCCTAAAACCCGTTAATTACAACTTCTCCAATTTAATTCCAAATTTCGATTCGATTTAGGGTAAATGGTCCGGGGAACGTTTTAAACCATCCGGTCATCAAAACCCGAGCACCCGAGCACGTGGGCCCCACCCAAGAGGCTTGGCCGAGACCCTAGGGTTTGAGGGGGGGGGGGGGGCTCGGCCACCATGTGGTGGCTGCTGCCAGCTCCGGCCAGCCACCTCATGGCCGGAGCTCCTCCCGAGTCTCCGGTCACCGGAAAACGTCCAATAACTCCTCCAAACACCTCAAAAAGTCTCCAACACCTCCCCAACCTCCATACAACCCTAACCCATAGTTTATAACCAAACCCTAGCTTTTGAGAAATAATCAAAACGACGATCGGTTTAGGTCTTACCGACGAGGAAGACGAGGGGAGAACGTTTCCTTCTTACTTTGAATCGATCCAATGGTTGAATAATTCCCAAACCCTAGCTTTTGATTCTTCTCTCTTCTTCTCCTTCTTCTTCTCTCTAATTTAAAACAACTAACAACTAATTAAATTCTATTTTTTTTTCTCTTTTAAAACCCCCCAAAACTAACACCACCAATTAGTTGACAAGTGTCAAGGTGGGTCCCACACCTTTTGAAAAAATATCTAGTTGATATTTTCAATCAGATTCGCGAAAATCGGACGTTTCGGGCCCTGAACGGGCACTTTTTCCAAGAAATTACGAAACTTGACGGGCTACAAGGAAACGGCTCAACTAAGACCGCTGCGACGACGGCTAAGCTTTTTGGATCCAAAACGGTCCTCGAATGGACCAAAACGTCGCTCGGTTGACTTTTCCAGCGAAAAGTCAACATTTTCCAAATTGATCAGAAAGTTGCCCTGAGTCCCCTGGAACTCATTTTGGTCGATAACGTGGTTATCTTAAGTCCGGTATGACCCTCGGGGTCAATTTAGGTTAATTTTAGTGTCTGTCTCAAAATTTTTAAATTTTCCTGTTTTTCGCAGGTTTGACTGACGTTGACCAGAAGTGGTTATTACAGTCTACCCCTTAAAGGAATTTCGTCCGCGAAATTTAAAACAGACGTACCTCGGGAGTCGAACAGGCCGGGATACTTCGCGTGAACCTCGTCCTCACGTTCCCACGTCGACTCAGCCCCGTGATGTTTCCACTGCACTCGGACCAAGCGGATAATCTTGCCTCCCCGCAGAATCTGCTGCCGTGTGTCCATGATCCTATCCGGCTGCTCCTCATAGGAGACGTCATCAGCCACCTCGATATCATTCCACTCGATGACGTGGGAGGGGTCTGCGTTGTACTGCCGCAACTGGGACACGTGGAAGACGTTATGGATTCTCCCAAGATGCGGTGGCAACGCCAGACGATAAGCCACTGCTCCCACCCTGCCCAAAATCTCGAACGGGCCGATGTACCTCGGAGCCAACTTGCCCCCGCTGCGCCTGAACCGCATCAACCCCTTCCTCGGGCTCACCTTCAGGAATACGTGATCCCCGACTGCAAACTCAAGAGGTCGATGCCGCCTGTCGGCATAACTCTTCTGCCGGCTCTGCGCTGTCCTCAACCGATCGCAGATCAGGGCGACCTTCTCCGTCGTCTCTCTGACAAGATCTGGCCTCAGCAGACTCTTGTCCCCCACCTCTGCCCAACACACTGGTGACCGACACGGCCTCCCATACAACGCTTCAAACGGTGCCATCCCGATACTGGCCTAGAAGCTGTTGTTGTAGGCGAACTCGGCCAATGACAGGTGGGTCTCCCAAGATCCCCTGAAATCCAACACACATGCTTGTAGCATGTCCTCCAAGATCTGAATGGTACGCTCAGACTGACCGTCTGTCTGAGGATGATGTGCTGTACTGAGTAGCACCTCGGTCCCCAATGCCTTCTACAGACTCGGCCAAAACCTGGACGTGAAGCGGGGATCCCTGTCAGACACTATCGACACCGGGACCCCGTGGAGACGCACTATCTCCCGAACATACAAGCTGCTCAACTTGTCGACTGGGTCGGTCATCTTCATAGCCAGGAAGTGGGCCGACTTGGTCAACCGGTCAACTACCACCCACACGGTGTCGTTTCCCTTGGGCGATCTTGGTAGTCCACACACGAAGTCCATCGTAATGTGTTCCCACTTCCACTGAGCAATCGGTAGTGGCTGTAACAACCCCGCTGGACGCTGATGCTCGGCCTTCACCTGCTGACAGACAAGGCATCTCGACACGAATTCTGCGACTGCTCTCCTCATACCGCGCCACCAGTAGTGCCGTCTGAGGTCACGGTACATCTTGGTGCCCCCCGGATGCACTGTGAGACGCGAATGGTGTGCCTCTCGTAACACGGCGTCTCTACAGTTAACCGGCACGAATAGTCTTCTTCTGTACTATAGTCCCCAATATGTACTGATCTTCCAACCTACTACCTCGTCGCCGTTGACGACCCTCTCTTCGATTTGTGCCGTCTCAACGTCCTCTGTCTGCGCCTCCAACACTTGGGCAAGCAGTGAGGGCTGAGCCACTAACGAGCACATGGCCATGTCACCCGTAACCTCCTATAGCTCAAGCCCGAACGTGCTCAGCTCCCCCATCATGTCCCACTCTCGGACAGATATGCTGGCGAGGCTCGGAGTCGACTTCCTACTCAAGGCGTCGGCGACCACGTTCGCCTTGCCCGGATGGTAGTGTAGCTCGAAGTCGTACTCCTCGAGTAGCTCCATCCACCGTCGCTGGCGCATGTTCAGGTCCCGCTGGGAAAATATGTACTTGAGGCTCTTGTGATCTGAGAACACCTGAAACCCCTCGCCATACAGATAATATCGCCAGCTCTTTAGCGCAAATACGACTGCTGCTAGCTCCAAGTCGTGGGTAGGATAGTTGCGCTCGTGCATCTTCAGCTGCTTGGAGCCATAAGCCACAACTCTGCCCAACTGCATCAACACGCAGCCCAGTCCCTCTCCGGACGCATCACAGTAAACATCATAACCAATCCCTCGCTCGGGCACCACTAACACTGGAGTTGTAGTCAGTCGAGTCTTCAACTCCGCGAATGCACGCTCACAGTTATCTGTCCACACGAACCCGACACCCTTGCGCGTCAACAGAGTCATCGGCGCGGCTAGTCGTGCAAAGTCCTGGACGAAGCGACGATAGTAGCCTGCCAACCCTAGAAAGCTGCGGATCTCGAAAACACTCGTGGGTCGTGCCCACTTCGAAACCTCGTCGATCTTCGACGGATCGACCAGGATACCGTCACGGGACACGATGTGGCCGAGGAATCTCACCTCAGAGAGCCAGAACTCGCACTTCTACCGGTTGGCATATAGCTGATGCTCGCGTAGTAGTGTCAAAACAGCCCTCAGATGTGACTTATGCGCCGCCTCGCTCTGCGAATAAATCAGGATGTCGTCCACGAACACCACCACAAACTGATCTAGGTACGGCCGGAAGATGCTGTTCATCAGGTCCATGAACGCTGCAGGTGCGTTCGTCAGCCCGAATGGCATTACCAGGAACTCGTAGTGCCCATAGCGTGTCCGGAATATAGTCTTTGCGACGTCCCCCTCACGGACTCGCAACTGATAATAACCGGATCGCAGATCGATCTTCGAGAAGTGGGTCGCCCCTCTCAACAGGTCAAACAAGTCATCGATCCTCGGCATCGGGTACCGGTTCTTCACTGTAACCCGGTTCAGCTTCCGGTAATCTATACACATCCGTAGCTCTCCACTATTCTTCTTCACGAAGAGTGCTGGTGCTCCCCACGGCGATGCACGCGGACGGATAAACCCCTTCTACTGAAGCTCCTCCAGCTGACGCTTCAGCTCAGTCAACTCTGCCGGCGCAAACCTGTAAGGCGCCATCGATATCGCCGCCGTTCTCGGCACTAGGTCAATCCCGAACTCCACCTCACGAATCGGTGGCAGTCCACTCAACTCCTCAGGAAAGACCTCGGGGAACTCGCATACCACTCTCGGTAACTCTCGGCTCTGCACATCCGGTACTTCCTCCTCTGCGGACAACGTCGACAGGAGGACCCCACTCTTACTCCCCAGCACGCACGTCACCTTCGTACCGCCCACTGTTACTGTCACTCGTCGTCTGTAGCAATCGATGTTGGCTCGGTACCTCGACAGCCAATCCATACCCAAAATCACATCAAAGGTAGTCATCCCCAACACGAGAAGATCCTCAAGGCAAGGACAGTCTGCGACTCTAATCTCGCAGGCACGACATACTCTAGTCAACGATGCACCACCCCCAACTGGGGTGTCCAGGCATAGGGGTGGGCTCAACGGCTCTAAGCTCAACCCCAACCTCTCAGCACAACCCGACGAAATAAAAGAGTGTGACGCCCCGGTATCAAACAAGAATAAAGCCCATAAATGATACAATAAACACGTACCCTGGATGGTCTCACGGTACGTGCTAGGTCCTGGGGCTCTGGAGTCGGTGACTGCATATACTCTCCCCTGCGAGGCCTGCTGCCTCTGACCCTGCGCACCGGCTGCTGGATACCCGTGACTCTGCTGCTGTCTCGGAATCGGTGCGCTCGTGGACGACCGTGACGGCCTCGGCTGCTGACTCTGTCTAGGACGACCCTTGGGCGACTGTACTGTCCGCGACTGCTGCGGTCGCTGCGCTGAAGTCTCTCCCAACTGCTCGCGGCACCATGCCATAGTGTGTCCCATCCGGCCGCACCGGAAACAGCTGACCTCGTCGGCTCTCGACCCCGAGCTCTGGCCTGTCCGGCTGGTCGATGGTGGTGTCGTGTGCCCCCTCTCTGAGACGGCTGGCCCTACCGATGCTACTGACCCCTGCTGTCTCGATCCACTCTGATGAGGCGGTGGTCGGAAGGATCCCGCGGTCCTCTGCCTCCGCGAGTCTCGTGAGTCTGACGGCCCTGCAAAACTGATCGGCCGAGGTCGGACCTCACGGCCCCTGGCTGCATCCCGGGCGCCCTACTCCACTGTAGCCGCAGTGTCTACGAGGTCGGTATACTTCCGCAGCCTCAAGGCGAGAACCTGGTTCCGGATTCCCAGCCTCAGTCCTAACTGGAACCGTAGACAACGGTTCGTCTCGCTCGTCACTGTCTCAGGCGCGAATCTGGCCAAGGCTGTGAACCTGGCCTCGTACTCTCCTACCGTCATCCCTCCTTGCTCCAGGTCTAAGAACTGCCGATGTCGCTCCAGCCGAGCCGACTCGGGAAAGTACTGTGCCATGAATACCTCCTGGAATACGCTGTAGTCGTATCCGACCGTGTCCTTCACCCGCCCCCACCAGTGGTAGGCGCTGTCTCTCAGCTGATGGGCCGCGAAGGACACTCTCCGACGGCCATCCTCGACACCCGATGTGTCCAGGTCTCATGTGACCTGCTCTATCCATCGCTCGGCCAGGTCGGGATTCGGCTCCCCGACAAAAATAGGTATCCCGAGCTTCAGGAAATCCTCTGTCTGAGCGGCCCTCACCGGGACCGCGGCTGCCTCTGGTGCTGGCGAAGCCGACTCTCGGCTGGCGGTGACCGCCACCAAACTCTGAACGGTCCTGGTGACCTCATCCAGGGCAATCATCACTGGAGGGTCCGCGACTGGCGGAACACTAGGGGTGCCTGGAGACGGCCCCGCATCACTTCTCCTGTCTTCTCCGACAGGAGTGCCCTGTGCCTCCGCGTAGTCGGCGGGCTCGATGGTTGGCACCCTCCCTGGTGCCCCTGCTGACCGTCCCCGCCGACCTCGCGTGGGTGCCTGACCCCGTGTTCCTGATGCTCGTCCCCGCCTACCGCGAGCCATAATCAGTATCCTCTGCACGGATACACGCAAACGTTCAGTTTGCGAACTTAAATAAAAACGACAGTTCAAAAGCACTAACGTTCACCCGCTCAAGCTTACACTAACGTGCTTATCACTAAAGCGCCATACCGCTCAATCTAAACGTACTTTATGTATTAGCATTAGTAAACGAGACCTCAACGAGACCGCACCGACGTGCACCAAACAAGCGACGGCAAACCAACCCACACAACGAAACCACAACCACCCAAAATTTTGAAAACAACTCACTGGACCGGGCCGGTACACGACACCTGCCGGGCCACATGCCGTGCCGGCAACCAGAACCAGCCGTGCCCCATGCCGGGCCGGAAACTAGCCATTGCAGGACTTCCTAACGGGCCGGCGTCAGGCCCTTGCCGGACTTCTCTCCGGGCCAGAGTCCCGCCCGTGACGGACTGCCCTCCGGGCCGGCGTCCAGCCCGTACCGGACCACGTACCGGGCCGGCAGCCAGCTCCTGCCGGGCCCCGTACCGGGCCGGCATCTAACTCCTGCCATTTCACCTACCGGATCACACCAGTGACCCCGAGCTCTTAACGATGACGAAAACCGTCCCACTTAGCCCCGTTGTGTCTAACTTAGGGTGTTCGTAACCTTACCGGCTAAAAACGATCCGTTCCCTAGTACGTCGTAGACATTCAACCACTAAACAAACAACGCACATACGACAACTCAGGACCGACCTCAATCATAAGCCAACACGGCCGAAAAACAACACAACCACACGACCACCGGGTCAACCAAAGTCGAACCTTGCCCACTGGGCCAACCAAAATCAAAACAAACATACGCCCCTAGGGCCAATCAAGTTCACAACACGCCAACAGGGCCAACAATTTTAAAACCTTCACCCTTTAATTTTAAAACTTCGTTCCTTGACATCACGTAGTCACAACCCGGTCCAGGCGTCCCCGAACCACCTTGTACCGACTTGACATCAACACCGTCACGTTCAACTACAGGAGCGCTCCTGAGTCGACCCGCGACAGTTTAAAAATAGTTCACGCAAACACACACAATCAGTATGCCAGCAACAAAATACTGTAACATACGCACAAACACAAACAAGACTCGAGACATGACGGGTCTACACTGACTCGACTCTCCCCCCTAAGTGACGGACAGTCCGAGGTTTGAAACCTCGAGCTCTGATACCAAGCTGTCACGCCCCAATTTCAGAGAACCGAACTCGGGACGCGAACATTTTAAAACATAAAAACACTTGAACCTGTTTTGAATAAAAGCTCTGACATTTCCATTTACTTCTCAAAATAAAAGTATTTACAATACAAAAACGTCCCAACAAGTGGACAAGGTACAATATCAGTCCCTAGACTCAACAAAAAAAAAGACCAGACTCCGCTCCAAGCTCCACAAGCTTCAAGAGCTAACCTAGTCCGTCCGGTGATCAGTACCTGTAGGAAAAGCAGCTAGGGGTGAGCGTTCGCTCACCTCCACGGATAACAGACTGACTATGGCATAATTAGTAGACAAAGCCAGTAACACCAACACTAAAACCAACACCAAAACCAACACTAACTCAAGTACTCAACTTAACCACAACCTGTTGTCTTCCATAACAAACTCAACCTCAAACTCACAAAGTAAAACAACACAGCCAACAATGACCTTCCCCAAAGACAAGAACGCGGATCAGGCTAGCCGAAGAATGCTCAGAACCTGCCGAGCCTCGTACGCGGTCAGGCCAGCCGAAGAATGCTCGTAACCTGCCGGGACCCGGTCACGGATTAGGCTAGCCGAAGAATGCTCATAACCTCTCGGGATCCGGACACGGAACAGGCTAGCCGAAGAATGCTCAGAACCTGTCGAGGCTCGAGTTTGGTCAGGCCAGCCAGAGAATGCTCGTAACCTGCCAAAATCCACACCACTCCCCGACACACAGTCGGTTCGGGCAAACACAACCACAAACACAAGCAAGTTCAACAAACAGGCACTCAAGGCCACTCAAGACACCTCAACAGTCAAGACTCGGGTTCAGCAACCCCACGGGCCATCATGGCCTCCCAAGACACAACCACTTAACTCACGGGCTCAACAACCCCAAGACGCCAATAATAACACACGGGCTCTCATGGCCACCCAAACTCAACAATAAATACACGGGCTCTCAAGGTTAAATGCCATGTGGTTCTACCATTGAGCTAGATGAGTTTCTGTTAATATGTGTTAGTATAATTTATATGATATACTTTTAATTTTAGAGTGAAATGCATATTAAAATTTAAAATCAAATATTCTTTTTAATAGATTATATATTATATAATTTAGTGTTGTATGATATTTCAAATAAAATAACATATTTATGTAATATATATTTGACCATATTATCATTTTTGTGTGTATTTATATCCGGTCCGATTCAAAGATTTTTCGTTATAGCAACAACTATGAATATTACATAGTTGACCATATTATTCCATACACATATTTTATTTATTTCTTTGCCATTATTAAAAAGTTAATTTTTATTCGTGTTAAATTTATTTATGAATTATTTATTGTCATTAATTATTTATTTCCAAAATTGTTTAAATTATAAATATTTTAAACGGTTTCTGATAACGAATTAAATAAAACTAAAAAATATAAAATAATAATCCAGTCAGCACTGTTCTGCACTCCCAGGGCCTCAGAGGTCCTTTTTGTTGTAGAACACCCACTTTTCTGCACTCCCACTCCCTGATTTTTATCCAGTCAGCACAAGGACCTCAGGGCCAGGGCCTCACCCAGGGCCATTCTGTTGTACATGCTCTAAGAGGTGTACAGATTACGGGATTACACAAGACAGAAGTATTCTCAAATTTTAACTCCAGTAAAACAAAACAATATGATAACTCGGAACAAATCACTAATTCACTATTTCCCCTGTAATTACAAGAAAATAAATCGGTGCACCAATGTATCGTGATAGTAAGCAATGAACAGTCAAAAGTGTCATGTAAATCAGAACAAAGCCTAACATGACATGATTGACTTGTTAGATATAGTACATTAAGATGACAGAGAAGCCCTCAAATACAAGTGTCTTGCTTGAGAATTAAAAGTTTAGATAAGAGCATTACCAAAATTTCCCTGTAGATGCAATGACTTCCAGTGTCTGCTTAAACTTGTCTTCTTCAATCTCGTATTTGGTTTCCATGCTTCAAAAATTCCGAGCATCAGACAAATTCAACAAAGTTAAATATACAACAAAATGATAATTAGAATAGTTTTATGTTACCATAACGAAAGCAAGAAAAAAAATGCATTAGTCTCATGTAGCAAGGAAAGAATACATGTTGCTCTGATTCAAGAAGCTCAACCAAACAAAAGCTAGTGTCATATTTTCATCCCCTTAAGTTGATCTCACCAAGTCCTCATCACATTCACAAGACATTATTGTTGATCCCAGCATAATTCCCTTCCCTACTAAGAAAGTTACACCTTTCTTTTGTAACATCAATTTTAAGAGGACATCAATTTTACAGATGTGGAACAAAC
Organism: Erodium maritimum; assembly: GCA_963921825.1. Lineage (NCBI taxonomy): Eukaryota > Viridiplantae > Streptophyta > Magnoliopsida > Geraniales > Geraniaceae > Erodium > Erodium maritimum. The sequence goes on along the minus strand of OY997592.1, from coordinate 36,877,690 downwards.
AACAGGATGTAAAATGTAACCATTAGCACACCTAACTGGTTTTTAGAGACATTCATGAACGAAAAATGTATAAATCATAAAAGGATGGAATAATGAGGTCACTGTTGGGCGTTACCATCTAACACGAATATGCTAGGGCACAACAACATTAACTGGAAAATTGGAGAAGCATTCCAAAATTAAAGGGGATGTATAAACACACAGCAAAGGGAGGCGAAATTCGTAGACCAAAAAGAAATGGCAAATAAGCTTACCTGCAGGGATCGCGTGTGACAGACCTGGACGGAAGAAAGAACAAACGGGAAAAAATACACATCGTTAGTCGGAACCCTAACCAGTTTCACAAGAGACCATCAACAAACAACAACAAAAGCCCAAAAACAGATGCAACGATCCAAAATACTAACCTCCTTCGAATCAGACCAATCGTTGAGGAGGAGCCCGTGGCACATATATACGACAGGGCAACGAACTCCATCACCGCGACTGTTGCTTTCTAGAGACGAAGGGACTTGAGTAAAATATAAGAAAAACATATATTTTGATGCATAATATCAATAGCAAGATCTTGAAACATTAACGGTAAACAAAACTTGGCTTACCCAATATCAATGGCAATATCTTCAAGGCGAGGTGGAGAAGCTGGAGCTATATAACCAGGTTGATAAGGCTGTTAATTGTATATTTGCAAAACTATCAATTAGATCAAAAATGATTTGAAGCTCAAATGTTCACATAAGATATATAATCTACAACGCAATTCTGACTATCTTTATGAGGATAAGGGTACATCAAATGAATGAAGCATACCTGATGACAAATATCTCAAATTTATCTCTCTTTTCTCATTGCACCAATGTTGAACACTTTCTATGAGCATACTGTAATGAAAGTACAAATTAGTTATCGAGTATCCATTGCTATTCTAACTGAAACGAAACAGAAAATTGGAATTCGGAGTAGTGTAATTTTGATTTACTCATCTTCTTCGTTCTTAAGCTCTTAAAACAGTGAAATTCTTACCCACGTACCTCCGGAACTTAGCGAAATCGATGGTGTTGTTGCCGACCCATCCTTTATCGCTGAAAATCCTGGTCAGAAGCCTTTTCATTGTCTTCTTGCCATAGTTAACAATCCTGTTCACAATCAATTACTCTGTGTGAAGGCTAGAAGGAGAAGAAGAAATTGCAACTTTCATCTGGTTATGTACCTCACTTGATATAATTCACATCTCCAACTCGAATCCAGTATTCTTTAAATCACATCAACAAAACGTAAATTTAGAGCTCCAATTCGAATAGAAAACGAACAAATCCAATCTGAAAGTGAAAAATTAACAGACCTGAAGCTGTTTGGCCGGAATCAATGCAAACTATGGACATCTTAGGCTCGCCTCAAATCAGTCGGTATTCGAGAATCAAGTACCCATCGCCATATATAGGTGGAACTGGAAGGAAACTTACGAACTCCATCCCATTGAATACCATAATTCGGTACATCAATAAGAGGAGAAACGGAAAAATTAAAGAGGTAGATGAAGATCAATCGGCAGGAAACTGAAGAGAGGCGAACATATCAACGAACGGGCTCTCGGAGATTGGGACACACAAACGTTTTAAGGATGGGCCGAAAAAAAAGAAACAGGGACAAAAACGCGAGTGATACAGAATCTTATAATTTCACAGTAAGTAAGCAGGCACGATCAAAATAACACAATTATATCCAGAACATAAGTTATTCAAAATAGGAAAAGCACAAGTTCTAAAACCAGGCTCTGATACAACATGTAAGTTTTAATCGAATCGATTCATAATCATGCAATTGAAATACCTAATATTGCATAAAACATAAGACCCGGATCTTAGAACAATATGATTTTCACAATCATCAAAAAATTAGGAAAACGTACCTTGATCCATAACAGCAGCGGTAAGATTTGAGTGATGGAATTGATTTCTCTCCCTTGACCCCTTTAGGGGGCTTGATTTAGATTTCTGAGATGGCTAAGAAACCTAACGTAATGGGTAGAGAGAGGACCAAATCCTAAGGTTTCACTTTATATATTAACCCACCATCAGGGTATAATAGTAATTTATATTTAATGAAATAAACCAACAATATTTACCTCAAATTAAACTCATATACTTGGGCCACATAATGGGCTTAGACATAATTAAATCTAACATAGAGGTGTATCGGTGTAGATCTGAGGAGTTTGATGGCGAGGCACGCGAGCAGATCTAGGGAAGAACTCCTCGGTCTGCATCACTCTGGCGCGTTTGCTTGGGTGGATTTCGGTCTCTGGTTCTTCGATGGCTCTACGAGATGACGTTTGTTGCTTCGGATCTATTGAAGCCGCCCGATATGTTTGCGAAAATTTGTTCAAGCATTTTTAAGAAATATTAACTGAGACATGTTTGTTCTTGTCGGGTTGTGGTGATTTGGAGAGAATGATGAGCATAGTTATATTGATTTTGGTCTTCTTCTCTTATGTGCAGTACAAATTCAAATTTGGGGAATAACATGGTTTTTTTAAGGAAGGGAAGAACATGGTTTAATAACTATAAAAAAGTTTGATATTAATTAGATGGAGTGCTACTTTTGGGCTACGGGTACAAGGGATATAAGGAGAAGTAAGGTGTTGTTGTTCTATTTTAATTGGCTTGGGACAATGGTTCGGTGTATATTTTGGGAGAAATTGTTTCTGGTATTCTGTATGTTTTGTGTATATGTTGTTGCTGATAAAGTTTGGATGAAATGGATGGGTTATGAGGTTGAAGAAATTATTTTGGGTAGCAAATTGAAAAAAAAAACGATTTTAGTAGGAATATTATATATAAATCCATGTTTGACAAGAAAGGATATAATGTTAATATTGGAAATGAGGTTTTCAATGTTCTATGCAATGATATGTTTTATGCTCGTACTAACTTGGTTGGAGGATTGTACATATTAGATATGTGTAACAATGCCTCAAGTTCTATATATTATGTTAATAACAAGAGGTCTAAATCCAACAATTTAAACCTAACTCTGTTATGGCACTGTCATTTGGGCCGCATAAACAAGAAGCACATATCAACACTTCAGAATTTGCGGGATTTCATGTCCATTCGAATTCCATTCGATCGATAGGCGCAAGGCTTGTTTGATGGGAAAAATGACTAAAGCGCAATTTATCGGTCGCGGTGAAAGGGCGGGTGAATTATTGGGGATGATACACTCGGATATGTGTGGACCAATAGGTTCGCTGGCCAAGAGGGGTTTCAGCTACTCCATCACATTTACTAACAATTATAGTAGATATGGTTATGTCTGTTCAATAAGACATAAGTCTGAAGCTTTTGATAAATTCAAAGAGTTCAAGACTGAAGTAGAAAACCGGCTCGGGAAAAGTATTAAGACACTTCGATTGGATCGAGGTGGAAAATACTTGACTATAGAGTTTTTAGATCATCTGGTGGAGAGCGGGATCTTTTCGGAATGGACTCATCTCGGAACACCCTAGTTGAATGTTGTGTTCGAGCGGAGAAATCGGACTTCATTGGATATGGTATGATCCATGATCAGTTGGACTGATCTCCCAATCTCTTTCTGGGGATATGCTGTAGAGACGACCGCATTCATAGTGAATCGGGCTCCGACGAAGACTGTGGAAGGGACACCATTTTAGAAATGACATGGGAAGATGCCCGTTTTGTCCTTCCTAAAGATTTGTGGTTGCGAGGCTTATGTGAAACATTTGGTTTCGACTGAGCTCGAACCAAGATCTGAGATATGCACCTTCGTGGGGTATCCCAAAGCAACAAGGGGATACTACTTCTACAAACCCAGTGAGAACATGGTGTTCGTCGCTTGGGGTGGGGTCTTTATGGAAAAGTATTTTTGTTTCCAAAGACGTCATTAGGAGGACTGTGCATCTCGAAGAAATTCAGGATGGTACAGATCCATCTAAACCAATTGACCATCCAGTAGAAGGGAGCCAGAGATGGTCGTACAGTAAGAACCAATTCCTGTTACAATTCCGGAAGGTCCAAGGCGATATGAAAGGATCACTCGTCCACCTCCAAGATATGGTATCCGGAGGTGACAATGAAGTCATGGTGGATCACAATAATCCACCACCTTTCAGGAAGTCATGGATGGGCCCGACTTCGAGTTATGGCTGGGAGCCATGAGGGAGGAAATGCAATCCATGTCGGACAACCAAGTCTGGGAACTGGTTGATCCCATCAATGGTGTGAGGACCATCGGACGCAAATGGATCTTCAAGGTGAAGATGGAAATGGACGGCAACCCTATGACCTACAAAGCTCGACTGGTGGCAAAAGGTTATATGCGGATCCAGTGGATTGACTATGAGGAAACCTTCTCCCTAGTGGCTATGGTCAAAATCGATCCAAATTCTTTTTGACATAATTGTTTATCATAATTACGAGATATGGCAAGTGGATGTCAAAACCGATTTGCTAAATGGAAGTTTGACTGAGGACGTTTTATGTCTCATCCAAAATGTTTTGTCGATTCGAAGAACAAGGGAAAGATTTGTAAGTTGTTGAAATCCATTTATGGATGGAAACAAGCTTCTCGGAGTTGGAACCTTCGTTTTGATAAAGCTGTAATTGGATTTGGCTTAATCAAGAACGAGGATGAATCTTGCGTTTATAAGAAGGCTAGTGGGAGCAAGATTACCTTTCTGGTGCTCATTGAAAACGACATCGCAACCTTGCACGAGACTAAAGCTTGGTTGAGGAAGTGTTTTTCAGTAAAGGACTTATGTGATTCTTCTTATATCTTAGGGATTAAGATATGTAGAGATTGCACCAAGAGCGTCTTGGATTTAAGTTAGGGAACCTGTGTGAACAAGGCATTGAGTAGGTTCTCAATGCTCGATTCAAAGAAATGACTCTTACCCCACTAGTCATGGCATTAATCTCAACAAGACTCAGTGTCCTAAGACACCCGATGAGCTGAAAAGGGTGATGCGAATCGCAAGCGCCTAGGGGCAGGATCGATCATATATGTCATGACATGTATGAGACCGAACGTCTCGTACGCCTTATGTTGTACCAGTAGACATCAGTCTAAATTAGGGGAAAGATGATGCTGAACTAGTCGTCGAAGGATAAGTAGACGCTAGTTTTCCAAGACAAATCCAGATGACTTTAGAAGTCAGTCAAGATATGTGTTTGCACTGAATGGCGGAGCTTTAGCTGGGAGAGCGTAAAGCAAGATACTGTCGTCGAATCTACGACAAAGGCCAAGTACAAGGATGCTGCAGAGGCAGCTAAGGAGGCTATGTGGATTTGGAAATTCACGGCATGGTTGGGTGTAATTAAAAACCCATCTAGCCCGGTGAATCCATTTTGCGACAACACAAGGGCCATTGCGCAAGCTAAAAGCCCAGATTGCATAACAAATCCAAACATGTACTGTGGCGTATCCACCTCATCAGAGAAATACTGAACAGAGGTGAAGTGAAGATAACCTATATTGCAACAGATGATAACATAGCCAACCCTTTGATAAAGGTAGTGTCGCTGCCTAAACATGTTAGACATATAAAGTCGATGGGGGATATATTGGAGTTTAGATTGGAACTAGGGCAAGTGGGAGATTGTTAGTCTTAGTGTCCGTAGTTCAATCCTAAATGTCCACATGTATATATCATCGTTAAGAATAAAATTAAAGCGGCTTTATATTACATATATGTTGGAGTAATATATTGATGTGTGCTCTGATCTATGCCCACAATGTGAATAGAACTGTAGATCGAGATAGATCACACTCGATGGGTCCCTAGTCAACAAAGCTTAACTAGAAGCGACTAGTATGAAAGATGGCTCTTTATGGCTTACGTTCTGTTAGTCATTGGAATGGGATACCAAAGTCTCATCATAGTTATCATGTGGGACATGATATTGGACGACCCGACATGAATATGTGCCATAGATCAAGTCATGAACATATTCATTGTCGTAGCTTGTTATGTATCCTTAGACCAAGAAGTCTTTGTGATCGTTATGCAGTAAACAACTGAGTTTGACTTGAGCCTAACCTTGTCCGTAATAGGGCTTCCATAACGGCCATGATTGGCTAGGGGACGGACTGCATGAGTGACACGAAAGATGACTAATGGATTTATCCCTCATACTACGGTATGAGAAAGATATTGGTTCTCGGCCGCTTGATCGAGAGTGAATGAAAGAATAGCATGGTCATGCACATGATACTGGGTATCATATATTTGGTCATCTTACATATCAAGGAACAGTGATTAAAAATAATAAGGATGAAGGCTCTATGTTTTATCTCAATCAGCATATCGAAGATAAAAAGGATAATGACAGGGAGGGCGGAAAGGTTAGAATTGGCAGGGTCGATTCGTTATGCAGTGTTAGGCAATACTAAAGTTTTGTTAGTTGCCACTTATATAGGATCAAGTAAAATGAGATTTTACGTTGATCAATTGACATGCATAAACCTAAGGGTCACACTGGAGGATGAAACTCATTGACACATTTATGGAGAATGGCCAAAAGGGAGTTGTCTCGGGACATGACCAAAATTGGGTTTTGGGTCATGTGTCCGTAAGTGAATAGAACCTTACGGATCGAGACAAGGTTTGGAGTCTTGGGATTGATCACGTTGGATAATGTTGGAAATTTCTGGTATGGAAGGCTTGGAGGCGATGAGCGCATCACGAGACCTCGTTGGGAATAGCCACGAGCCATGTTCCAATAGGCCCATGAGAGGCCCATGCAACCAAGGCCCATGGAACTAATTAATCAAGTCTTGATTAATTAGTACTAAGTAAGCAAGACAAGGATTAAGGTGTTGGTGATTCACCACTTAACCCCATCTTGCCTAGCCTTACTTAATACTATACTTGTTCTATTTACATCATACTTGTCCCATGCTTTTAGTTTGACAAGTTGATGGGGTTTGTTATGTTTAAGTCATCTTTTTTCAACATAACAAACACAAGACAAGAATAGAAACACATTTTTCTCTCCGTCCCCTTCCCAATTTCGGCCATGGATGTGTTCTTCCTCCATTTTGTGTTCTTGAGTCCTCTAAGCTTAGAACTACGTGGCTTTGATTCTTTGGAGGATACGTAGGTGTCTTGGAGAGTCAAGCCAAATAATTCGTTACCCAATGTTCATGTTTTGATGCTAGTTGGTTCATCTCCAACCCTACCTCGAGACCCAACATGCCAGTCATATCTGTGACGGCATTCGTCGATGCTTCGGGGCTCAAAATCAAACTCATTAATAATCTCGTTAGCCAATGTGAACGCAAAGACTTCATTGACAACAATTTTCTCATTTCTTAACTCATCAAGAGTATTAGAGTCTTCTGGTACTTCTGTGTTGGGTCTTGAGGTAAGGTTGGAGATGAACCAACTCGCAGCGGAAAATCAATGAAAACCAAGAGACGATTAAAACCATGAAACAACTAACAAAGAATGGATTCACAAGAGAAAATTTCAGCACTAGTTCTTACCAAAACAAGAACACCGGGTAACGAATGATTGGCTTGAGCCTCCAAGACGCCTACGTATCCACATGGGAATCAAAGCCACGTAGTTCTTCTCTTTGAGGACTCAAGAACACAAAAATGGAGGAGGAAACTAGCCAAACCCGAAATGGCCATGGAAGAGGGAGAGAAAATGTGTTTCCTATTCTTGTCTAGTGTTTGTTATGTTTAAAAAGATGACTTAAACATAACAAAACCCATACTTGTCCAACTAAAGGCATGGGACAAGTATGGTGTCAAGTAAGGTGTAAATAGGACAAAGTATGGCAAGACAAGATTGGGTTAGGTGGTGAATCACCAACACCTTAATCCTTGTCTTGCTTACTTAGTACTAATTAATCAAGACTTGATTAATTAGTTCCATGGGCCTTGGTTGCATGGGCCTTTCATGGGCCTCTTGGAACATGGCACGTGGCCATTTCCAACGAGGTCCCGTGATTCGCTCATCGCCCCCATGCCTTCCATACCGGAAATGTCCAACATTATCCGACGCGATCAATCCCAAGACTCCAAGCCTTGTCTCGATCCGTAAAGTCCTATTCACTTACGGGCACATGACCCAAAACCCAGTTTTGGTCATGTCCCGAGACAACTCCCTTTTGGCCATTCTCCATAAATGTGTCAATGAGTTTCATCCTCCGGTGTGACCCTTAGGTTTATGCATGTCAATAGATCAACGTAAAATCCCATTTTACTTGATCCTATTTAAGTGGCAACTAACGAGACTTTAGTATTGCCTGACACTACATAACGAATCGACCCTGTCAATTCTAACCTTTCCGTCGTCCCTGTCATTATCCTTTTATCTCCGATATCCTGATTGAGATAAGGCATAGAGCCGTCATCCTTATTATTCTCAATCACCGTTCCTTGATATGTGAGATGACTGAAGATATGATACCCAGTATCATGTGCATGGCCATGCTATTCTTCCAGTCACTCTCGATCAAGCGGCCGAGAACCGATATCTTTCCCATACCTTAGTATGAGGGATAAATCCCTTAGCCGTCTTTCGTGTCACTCATGTAGCCCGTCCCAAAGCCAATCTTGGCCGTTATGGAAGCCCTGTTACGGACAACGTTAGGCTCAGGTCAAACTCAGTTGTTCACTACATAGCGATCACAAAGACTCCTTGGTCTAAGGATACATGACAAGCTACAACACTGAATATGTTCATGACTTAATCTATGGCACATATTCAGGGCGGGTCGTCCAATATCATGTCCCACATGATATCTATGATCAGACTCCGGAATCCCATTCCAATGACTAACAGAACGTAAGCCATAAAGAGCCATCTTTCATACTAGTCGCTTCTAGTGAAGCTTTGTTGACTAGGGACCCATCGAGTGTGATCTATCTCGATCTATGGTTCTATTCGCATGGTGGGCATAGATCAGAGCACACATCGATATATTACTCCAACACATAAGTAATATAAAGCCGCTTTAATTTTATTGCTAACGATGATATATACATTTGGACATTTAGGATTGAACTACGGGCACTAAGACTAACATTCTGGACCGATTGGTTCTTATGGAACTACTTCTGGTAATGGGGCTTTCTCATCGACTGGTTCTTCCAGAACCACCATTCTCTTATCCCCTATATTCGTCTGACATTTTCGCTTCGGGAACAATGTGTTTTGATCCAACTGGTCTCCCACGCTTCTGGCGTGCACTAGAGGAATCGATAGTTGTGTTTACAGTACACCAATGACCTTAATTCTAGCTGGTACATTGATTGCATCTATATAAGACCTTGTCATTTTTGACGTGTCTGCAAATGCATCAGACATTTGATTTGAAACATTTTACAAATGAATTATTCTCTGTACTTCTGTTTCACATTGTAATGCGTGTGGGTCTAAATGAGACAACGAACTCACTTTCCAAGAAAGTTCATGCTAAACTTCAGGAGGCTTATACGAGAGTTCATGCCTTACTTCAGGAGGCTTATATTTCTCACCTAAAGGTGGAAATGTTGTCTTATCAAAATGACAATCTACTAATCTTGCAGTAAACAAATCACCCATTCGAGGTTCAAGATACCTTATAATGGACGGTGAATCAAAACCAACATATATCCCCAACAGACGTTGGGGTCCCATCTTTGTGCGTTGAGTCGGTGCAATAGGAACTTGCACAACACAACCAAAAGTTCTCAAATGGGATATATTAGGTTGGTGCCCACACACAAGTTGTACAGGAGAATATTGATGGTATGTACTTGGTCTTATACGAATCAAAGATGTAGCATGTAATACAGCATGTCCCCAAGCAGAAATAGGTAATTGTGATTGCATCAATAATGTACGTGCAATTACCTGTATACGTTTGATAAACGATTCTGCTAAACCATTTTGGGTATGGACATGTGCAATGAGGTGTTCAATATCAATCCCTAAAGCCATGCAATACTCATCAAATGCTCTTGACGTGAACTCACCAGCATTATCAAGACGAATAGACTTAATGGGATGATCAGGGAAATGTTCCCTCAGCTTAATGATTTGTGCCAACAATTTAGCGAATGCAACATTTCGCATTGACGACAAGAAAATATGAGACCATCTGCTGGATGCGTCTATCAGGACCATGAAATAACTGAATGGTCCACTAGCTGGATGTATAGGGCCACATATATCTCCCTGAATCCTCTGCAAGAAAGATGACATTTCAATGTTAATCTTGGTTTGCGATGGTCAGACCACTAATTTTCCTTGTGAACAGTTGTACATGATATCTCATTGGACATTAGGATCTTCTGGTCCTTTAATGAATGCCCAAATAAGTTTTCAACAATCCTACGCATCATGGTCGATCCCGGATGACCAAGACGATTGTGTCAAAGCATAAAAACATTTGGATTAATGAACTTTTGGTTCATTGTTGTGTAGGTATCAAAGGTTCTTATGGTTGTATAATACAAACCTGATGATAGAACCTGTAATTTTTCACGTACTCGCTTTTCACCACACTTATTAAAAGTGATACAGAGAAACTCAGCCTTATTTTCACTTCTGGTCTCGACATGATATCCGTTGCTATGAATATGCTTGAAGAAAAGTAGATTTCTTCTGGATCTACTTGCATATAAAGCATTATGGGTATTTAACCTCGTTCCATTTTCTAATATCAAGGTAGCTCTTCCGGAGCCTTCTATCAAATTTTCAGTACCCATAACTGTGCTAACATTTGCTTCAACCAAGGTTAGATAAGAAAAATATTTCTTGTCTCTTAATATTGTCTGCGTCGATACGCAATCAACAATTCATAAGTCGCCATCATTTCTGCAAATATGTGACCCATAGTTGGGATCCATATCCTTTCATAAAAAAAGTATTACATTAGTTTATAAATATAGGTAAGGAATACAAAAACATCATATATCACATTGACTAAAAGAATGGGAATACATAACAACACAAGTTCAAGCCACATGTTCATCATGGTCCACATCTCCATCATCATCTTTAAAGAAGTCGGAGACTGTAAGCATGATCAGAGCATCTTCAGGGCTAGCATGATCAATGAAATTTGTCTCAACGACCTTCTCTTTTCCCTTGATCGACTCTTGGTATAACTTCACCAAGTGGTTTGGTACGCGACATACGCGTGACCAATGATCAGCCCCTCCACATCGGTAACATATGGTTTTAGCATTTTTGGGAGTCTGGTTTTGTGGGCCTTTTCCTTTCTCTTATCGGTTCCACTTCTGGTGGTACACCTTATCATCTCTGCTATAAGGTTGGAAATTGTTATGCCCATACCCATGACTGCGACCACGTCCACGACCTCGACCTCTAAAGGGTCCTCGGCCTCGTCTGGGTCCAGAGTTACCATCATATCCTGTCACCTTCACTCCCGGGAATGGAGCACTGCCTACAGGGCGAGTTTGATGGTTCTTCATTAATAATTCATTGTTTTTCTCTACAATGAGCAAACAAGCAACCAAATCTGTAAATTTCTGAAACTTTCTTTCTCGATATTGCTGCTGCAGGAGCATATTCGAGGAATGGAACGTGGAGAATGTTTTCTCAAGCATATACACCAAGTTTGCGCTTCTACGACAGGGTCTTTTTATTTAGTCGTAGAAGTTAACAACTTCTACGAGTCCATACCATGTAGTCGTAGTAGAATAATCTTCTACGACTACATTTAATGGAGTCGTAGAGGCACTAGACCTCTACGACTCCATTGGATGGAGTCGTAGAAGATCAGTGCCTTTACGACTCCATTTAATGTAGTTGTAGAGCTTCGGTGCCTCTACGACTACATAAAATGGATTCGTAGAGGTTCGGTGCATTTACGACTCCACTGAATAGAGTCGGAGAAGATCAGTGCCTCTGAGACTCCATTGAATGAAGTCGTAAAGGTTCCCGTATTTAAAACCAACACATGTGCACGCCCAATCGTATATGTATTGAATCGGCCAGTGGAGAACCTGAAAGATGTCAGTGTCAGAATTTGACAAAACCCTAGCATTTTTTGGTTTGTAGAGGGTCAAATTCGTACTTTTAGATTCTGGGGTTGTATTTCCGTTTTTTTTTTGCGTTTTTTGATTTCCTTTATTTGTATTGGGACTTTGGGATTACTTTCCTTAGGGTTTAGGGTTTATTTTAAGGTGTAGGGTTTGGTTTTAGGGTTTAGGGTTTAATTGTAAATAAGTTTTTCTGATTTTATAAACATTGTACCAACACTTGTGTGCTTATTGTACCATCACCCGTGTATATGAACTACCAGCACCTGTGTGCGTAGTGTATGCATTTTGAGAAAATATCAGCCCCGGTTTGAAATGAATATTCTCAGACAAAAAAATTCTCAAACCAGAAACATTATTTTCTCAAACTATATTTTCTCAAAGTAAAATGTTGTCTTCTCAAACTTTTTTTCCTCAATCTGAGATGCTATTTTCTCAAACCATGTTCGCGATTTTCTCAAACCAGATTTGAGGTTCGCTGGTTCACAACGTAAGGGAGGTTTGCATGTGATTGTCTCAAACAAATATTTGAGACAATTGACGTTACTCAAACAAATATTTATTTATCTTCTACACATGTATTCTGTGTTGACGATCCGAATTTGAGTAGACATTACAAGGTCGTGCGCATCGGGGAAACTACATTGATTTTTCAACAAGTACTGTTCCGAGGCCATCATACCAGGTTGCTGAGCCTTATCAAGAGGCAGTGCCATATATTCAACCTATAAACGTTATGTTGAGATGAAGGACGAAGACAACTCTGATGAAGAAGACCTTAACGATGAACATGAGTTTAATGACGAAATATTATCTTCTGATGAAGAAGACCTCGACAATGAAGAATATTAGATAGGAGTTATATACTTTGTATAATTATTTAATTATCTGATCTATATTATAATGTTTTCTATTTATAATGTTTGAATGACTGATATTGATTTGGGTTTGGAAGTTAGATCTAACTATTTTCAAATCGTTTTACTCAGTGACGGAGTCGGCTTTTTTAGTGAGGGGCACTAATATTTTTTTTCCGTAATAATTATAATACAAAATTAATTTAAAATGAAATTACAAATATTAATATTGCATGCAAAATGTATACTTATTATCCTTCATAAGGGTGTTCACGGTAAAAAAAAACCCTTACATAACCGAATTAAATTTATTATATTAACAATACATAAATATTTTTTTCCTTTTTTAAAAACTTATTTCTTACACTAGATATGACTATCACTCAATTAAATAATACTAACCACAAATAAGAAAGGAATGAAGTCGTTGGTCGACACAAACTATATCGATCCCCCTCAGGGTATTTTTCCAAGGCTCTTCGAAACCATACCCTAACCCGCCGCGCCCCTCAGCTTCTTTCTCCGTCGGTGATGGATGGGGCTCCGGCTTTGGCTATTACTGGTGGAGCCTCCGTCTCCCTCTATCTAACCCCTTTCCTTCAAAGCCCTTTCCCTCCTTCCCGCTCTCCCTTTGCTTCAGCCCCTTTTTCTTATATTGTCTTTCGGCGTCTGTGACTGTCTTCGGCCAAAGCTGTTTTGGTGCCTACGATCGAGCAAGGTGGGTTTAGGCGGTGGTGGGAAACTCCGGTGGCTCGTCACGCTGCAGATTCGGCCATCACGATTACCTTTAGTGAGGATCTAGAGTTCGTGCTTTCTGGATTCCTCGGTTCAAGGTCCCTTGTCGGACGGTGGCGACTCTGAATCGGCTAGGTTTATTTTTTCCTTTTGTATTACTGTTTTTCAATAACTGCACTTGGTGCAGATTGGGTGTGCACTAGTTGCACGATTTGTGTGCACTAGTAGCACGTTTGGTGTGCACTTGTTGCACGGTTTGGTGTGCCCATTATGTGGCATGGTTTGGTGTGCACGTTGTTGCACTTTTGACGTGCACGTTGTTTGCACATTCTAGGGCGCCCTATTTTGCATTCTGGTTTCGGTAGGGAGTCGGTAATATTATTGGCTAGTTAGTCTGGAGTCTGTAATATTTATCGTTTGCATGTGCGATTTCATCAGATTGTACGTATGTCACTTTGACTGATATATAAAATTGATACCTCCCGTTTTTCATTAAAAAAAATCACAAATAAGAAAGTTAAACAATTGAAAGCATAAATTATTTCAGAAATTAAAGAAATGGAAACTAAATATAGAATAAATTCAATATAATCAACCTTTTCAATTAAAAAGGGTAATACAACGTTCTTTTTAGCGAAAGGTGCAATTGTATTACTTGAAATTGATTACATTACCGTACACCGGGGAACAGACTCCCCGACCACCAGAAGGTCAGTATTAACGAACAATGGTTCACTGAGCCTTTTAATATCGGCACCGTCACAGATGGTATTTTGACGCCCCTTGGGCAATGAAAAAAGATGGGGGAAAGGGTTTTGGAGATCCTAAGGGACCTCGAAGGTAATGGTGATGGTGCGAGGCAAAGCATCGTCTAGGGACCCCTCCCAGGGCCAGTCCTCGATGCACAGACGGTGCGTCATTCCTCCCGGCGGGGCTTGTGACAAGTCGTCCCGCTCAACAGTAGGCGCTTCCCTCTTACATCCCGGGAGGAAAGGAGGGGACCACCCATGGCGTCCCATCGTGGGTGACAGATTAGGAGCCCGACTAGGGAGCCGGTGATCCAGGTTAGGGAACGGGTCCAGTGTTATGCCGACTTCCCCTTGTTGAGGTGACCTAGAATTAGGTAGCAGTTTCAGTATCAACGGTCTTGCTGCTGCATCCCCCAATGCCCTGCCACGGGAATTGCACGCTCCATCCAAAGCGTCCAGGTGTTGGTGGTACCTGCGACTCCGACGAAATGCCGGAAGACGGTAACGGAGCCATGGAGCCGGCGTAGGTGGACGCCGAGCCACAACCCCGGCAGAAGCCGGGACAAATACCCTCACTACCCGGGGCAAAGGATCACATGCTCTCGTCCTCCTCCACATCCACCACGTCTCTGGTTTTACTCATAACCAAGGTTGTAAAAGGCGTTAGGCGTCCGTCGGGCGATGAGGACCCTTAAGCGCTAGGCCGGGACTAGTCGGGGCCATGACGGATTATATTATTTTATTATTTTTAAATATAATTACATATTTTTTTTGTATTTATTACTATTAATAAATGTATATTATACATATATTAATAAAATTTATATAATAAAATTACTTGTACTTAATATTTATACTTATATAGATGGTCTTTAATGTACTGATTTAGCATAAAGGCATAATTGACCATTCAACGTCAATTTTATTTATTGCTAAATTAATAATTATTGTTACCCACTATTAGGGGTAGGCAAAAAAATCCACACCGCATGAAACCGACAGAAACCGATCGTTTCTACCACCGGAAAAACCGGAACCGGTGGTTTCCGGTGCGGTCATGTTGCCAAAATCATCAAACCGATAATAATTTGGTCAGAGGCCGGTTTATAATATACCAAACCGATGGATCCAAAACACCGACCGCACATTGGGCTCTTAAGGCCCAATATTTGTTACTGCCCAAGCCATTAACACAAATAGAATATTTTTTCTTGGTTGGGACTTCTTATTTTGCCATCCTCAAGAGCTTCAGGCGGCCTCTTATCTGCTTGGAAGGTATCGGTTTTCATTCACGCCTCTTCCCGTCCCCTAGTTTCTGCTCTGTTTTGGTCGGGTTGTTTCCATCCTACAGGTACTCCAATATCTCTCCTGAACGTGTACGGGCCATCAACCTCCTCTGCCCGTGGTGCTGTCTGGACTTAGTTGCTCCTTGAGAGAGCTTCAATGGGGGATAATCTTATTATGGGGGGCGATTTCAACTCAGTTCTTTTCTCTGAGGAACGACGCAATGCACGAACTTCAGCTGCAGATTGTGTGTTGTTTTCTGAATTTTTGCAGGGCATGGAAATGGTCAATATGAATCTAACAGGTGCCTCTTATACCTGGTATGGCGGGGGGTTCTAAGGCATCACGCATTGATCGATTTTTGGTGTCTCCTTCTGTTCTTGATTGCTTCACTGATTTGGTGCAATTCGGACACTCAAGAGCTCTCTCCGACCATCGCCCATTAACGTTGTCTTCTGCAGATTTGAACTGGGGTCCTAAGCCTCTTCGGTTCCTAAATGCTTGGACGGATCATCGTTATTTTCGTCGTGTTGTTCAAGTGTTTTGGAATTCAAATTCTTGCTAGGGTTCAACTAGTTACCGTTTATGGTTCAAGCTTCATTGTCTAAGAACCGATCTTAACCGTTGGAACAAAGAAGTGTTTGGCCGTACTGATAGGGAGATCGAGGAGTTAGAATCTGAAATAAATGACCTGGACGGAGCTTTGGATGATCGGGATTTATCGGGTTCTGAGTGTATTACTCGATCCTTACTTCGAGTTCGACTCATTCGCAAGCAGAAGGTTTTGGCTCGTATTTGGTGCCAAAAGGCCCGTTTGAGGTGGCACAAAATTGGCGATGTATGTTCGCGGTTCTATCACATGATTGCCAATGTGCGTGCCTTGAGAAACAAGATTTCTCAAATCTTGGTTGATTCAGTCCCGGTTTCTGATCATGTGGTCATTAAGAGGCTTGCAGCAAATCATTTTAGTTCGAGGTTCAGTAGACCACCCTCTCGGGTTCCTCTCCCTCAGCTCCCTTTTGCTCGTCTTACACCTTATCAGGCTTCCTTTCTTGAGGAACCGTTTTCCTCTGAGGAGATTGTTGCTGCTATTTCTGCTTGTGGTTCGGAAAAGGCTCCGGGTCCGGATGGTTTCTCCCTTCTCTTTTACAGAGTCTGTTGGGATACGATCAAGGCAGACATGTTGAGTTTTTTCTCGGAGTTCCACGCTTCTGGGCGCTTGGGTAAGGGGTTGAACTCTACTTTTCTAACCTTGATTCCCAAGCATCAGAGTGCAGCCAATTTCCATGATTACAGGCCGATCAGTCTCATTTCGGGCCCTTATAAGATCCTAGTTAAGGTCTTGTCTATGCGGCTTCGACAGGTCCTTGATGACCTCATCAGTGATGCCCAGTCTGGGTTCGTTGCTGGTGTCTTGATTGCCTCAAAGGTCATTGACTGCATTCGTCGGTCTAATGAGGAGGTGGTCATCCACAAGTTGGACTTTGAGAAAGCATTCGATAAGGTACATTGGGATTATGTGGATGAGGTTATGTCTGCCATGGATTTTGGGCCTCGATGGCGTTCTTGGATGGCCTCTTGTTTTAAGGCTTTTGTTGTCGTCCTAGTGAATGGTTCCCCTAGTCAGGACTTCCCAATCCAGAATGGGATTCGTCAGGGTTGTCCTCTCTCTCCCTTTATCTTTTTGATCGTTGCTGAAGGTCTTCACCAGGTTTCGGAAAAGGGTATCAGCTTGGGCGAATTTGCCGGCATCCAGATAGGCTCATCAGGGCCTGTTATTTCCCATTTACAGTTCGCAGATGATACCCTACTGTTTGTGAAAGGGGTACCTGCTGATTTGCTCAGGCTTAAGAGCACACTTCTCACCTTTGAGCTGAGTTCGGGTCTGAAGATAAACTTTGATAAGTCCACTGCTATCCTTCTGAACGCCCGCACCTGTACTCAGATTTGGTTGCCTCCTCACTGGGCTGTTTGGTAGGCGACCTCCCTATCAAATATCTTGGCTTCAGTCTGGGTGAAAACCCCAAACGTCTCTCCTTTTGGGCTCCTGTCATTTAAAAGTTTAAGGCCTCCCTTGCCTTGTGGAAGACCAAGGATCTCTCTATGCCAGGTAGATTGGTGTTAATCAAGTCTACCTTATCTGCTTTGCATGTGTTCTTCATGTCCTTATTTAGAGCTCCCAAGGGGGTTATTCGAGAACTGGAAGCTTGGAGGAGGCATTTTCTATGGCATAACAGGGCCCATTCTCGGGTCTTTTGCAAAGTACGTTGGTCTTTGGTTTGTAGACCTAAGTCTGAAGTGGGTTTAGGCATTCGGGGGCTTGAGAAGGTGAATCAGAGTCTTCTTGCTAAATGGTTCTGGCGCTTTGCTTCAGAAAAGGATTCTCTTTGGAAGCGCGTTCTTTGTGCCAAGTTCGGTTGGGATCCGTTGGAATGGGACTTAACTGCCCTCGACAAACCGGGCTCCTCGTTCTTTTTTGGCCATATTATGAGTCTTTCGGATTCTCCGGTTTTTAGAGGCTTGTTTGGCAACCAGAGCCTGCATTGGCGTGTGGGAGGGGGGGACCGAATCCGTTTCTGGTAGGATGTTTGGGTCGGCCCTACTACTTTCCGTTTCCGCTTTCCCTGGCTTTACAGCTTATGTGTAGGGAAATGTACTCGTATTAGGGAGGTCTGGAGCAATGGGACCTGGGATCTAGATTATCATCGCAGATTCGTGTTCTCTTATGAGTGGGAGGAGTCCGCTGCACTCATGGACCTTTTGTCGACGGTCTATATTCGGCCAGGCACTTCTGACTCGGTTTCTTGGTCTCAGCGAGAACTTGGTTTTTCCTTGGCTTCTGCCTATCTCCTACTTGATGACTCGTACCCTTCTCCTGTACCTTGGGCTGGTTTTCTTTGGATTAAGAATCTCCCTCCCAAGTATAGCTACTTGGTCTGGTTGTTGGCTCATGATGTTGTTCCAACAAAGGTGTTCTTAGAGGAGCGAGGTATGCGTATTTCCCTTAATGACATGTTCTGTTCTCTATGTGGGCTTGTTTTTGAGGACTCTACGCACCTCTTCTTGCATTGCTCCTTTTCTTGGTCTTTGTGGTCGAAACTGTACTCCTGGTGGTCGATCTTTTGGGTCTCGCCTGGAAATTGTGTTGCTCTGATCTCTGCTTGGAAGGGGTTGGGTAGGAAAACCTAGTGGAAGCTCTGGGTTAAAGTTGGGTACTTGTGTTTCTGGCATATTTGGCTGCAGAGGAACTCTCGTGTTTTTAGGCAGCAGGCTGAATTGGAGGATGTGGTCTTTAGCAAAGTTCAGGTCCATAGCTTCAGTATTTGCAAGATGTCTGGGGATCTTAGGGGTGATGCAACCCTTCCTCTTTGGTTGGCATCTCCTCATTCGTGCTTCTTCGGTTCCATCTAGGAGATTGAGCTCCTTCTTCTATTTCTTTGTAGGTTATTTTGGGGTGTTACCTCGTGCTTTGTACTTTATTTCAAAGCCTTTAATAAAAAAATCATTTATCAAAAAAAAGAATAAGCTGTAAATAAATTATATTTAAATAAATAAAGCTTATAATAAATATTTAATACATGTGATTATTTATTAAATAGGACAAAAATAGCCTATTAGTCTTTGCCAGCTAGTCAGAGTCTTTATTTTTGAGTAAATTGCAACTTGAGGGCCCTAACGGGACAAACACAATAACTCTGTAACTACGTAAACGTCTAGGACGTTCGTTAACGAGGTGCCATGAAGGCTGACTAAGGTAGAAAAGAAATCAAACTTAAGAACTAAGATCCAAAAAAATAAAAAAGACCGACGAACATCGCTCAAGGTAGGCCTGAATGTCGTTGGGTCGTCCGAAGACGACACTCCTCTTTCACTATTAAACCGAGCCTATGTCCTTCAGCCGGGAAGAGTGACCAGGGTATCCTCAGGGACTCCTTCTTGCCCCTGAGCCCAGCTAGCAGATTCATGTGGCCCGGTGGGACTAGAACCCAGCCCTCGCCCGAACTGTGACTCGATGGCCACTCTTCTCCTCTGGTGCTGGCACCAACACTCGAACACCACCCCTCCTTCTTCCCCTAAGAGAGGATGATGGCATTCCAATAGCCCGAGAGCCGAGGAAACCTTGGCCTCTTCCTCCAAACCCTCCCTGATCAACCCCCTGGCTCGCAGCAGTCGAACCAGCAGAGAGCCTCCCCTGAGGACTTAGTCCCCATCCTGGACCAGGACCTGGGTTAGGTAATGGGTCCAGGGATACCCTAGCCCTCCACTCCCGATACCCTCCCAGATTATGTAATGGATCCAAGGACAAAGGACCCCAATCTTGCGCATCGACCACCCATGGCCGCCTTAATTACCGTGCTCCACAAAGATGCAGACTAGGCTCCGTCTTCGTAGACCTCCAAAATAAACACCGATGGGTCCGTAGATATGCCTCGAACGGAGACCGCGAGTGGGATGTCCGGCCCGCCATGCATGTGACAGGCCGAACCCGATTGCTCTGATGGTCTACGAAAGGCGAAAAAAGCCCCCCTGCCGCCCTTTCCGACTCATAAGGCCGCCAAACCGGAACCCTAGGTCGGATCAGCCCTACGACTCGGAAGCCCGCCCCTGACAGGGAGTACGGAGGAGGGATCCATGATCGGCCCCCATGTCCTCCCCTCTCCACCGGACCCCGAGCAAGGTCAAGGGTCAGCCCCTTCTCCTGACCCTGCATCCGTGGAAGTCGAGAGGATGAGAAGGCCATAACAGGAAGCCGAGCCCGACGCCTGCACTCTCCACACAGCCCCGGACCTAGAGCAAGGTTATGGTTCGACGAGCTAGCCACCAGACATGGCCCTCCGGATCCCCGGACGACGCCTCGGCCCCACGAGGAGGTCCAGTGGCCCTTCCTCCCAAAGCCCCAACGCGGATGAGGAGAACTCGGATGGCCCCGTCTGTTGAATTCCACCAGGTGAGCGTCTCTGTTGCGCCTCATGGAAGGCGAGATATCAGAGGAATCCATGCCCGGTGGAGGATTAAGTAGCCATGGCTCCGGCTCGGTCTTCAATGGGTCATGCATGGCTACAGGGACGGATGAGACAGAAAGGAGAAGTCGACAGGTTGTCGACGACAGACGCAAGGATAGGCGTAGGCTAAGGTTTGACTCGACAGCCGCGAGGAGAGGAATCTCGACAGGAGCGAGGAGCATGTTGCAGAAGAGTTAAAGTATAAAAGTATAATAAATTTGAGAATCAGCTAATCAGAGTCTAATTCAATGGTATCTTGGTTTTCAATTGGGGGCCAATCCAAGGAGGAAAAAAACTTGGGAACCTGTGATCAGAAAATTCAAGGCCAAACTCAATATTTGGCAAGCAAAAGCCAAGTCATTTGGAGGAAGAATTCAGTTGATAAAATCAACCCTCAGCTCATTGCCTCTATACTATTTATCTCTATATAAAGCCCCAAAAGGAGTGATACTAGAAATGGAAAAATGGAAAAAAAGATTTCTTTGGAATGGCAATTTAATCAGGAAAGGGTTACACAAAGTCAGATGGGGTTTGGTCTGCAGGCCTAGGAAGAATGGGGGCTTGGGAATCAAAAGTTTGAAGGTAATGAATATGGCTTTACTAGCAAGATGGTGGTGGAGGTTTGCACTGGAAACTGATTCTTTGTGGAAAAAATTACTTTGCTCAAAATATGGTTGGGAGCAAAATTCTTGGGATCTATCCACTTGCCTGCTCAACAATGGACAAGGTTTTCTTAGGCATATTGAATCTCTACTATCAATTCCTAAGTTTGCCAATGCTTTTGGGGCTGAAGGGTTGCAATGGAAAGTGGTGTCTGGGGATTACATTTATTTCTGGGAGGATTGTTGGCTATCTGAGATCCTACTTAAATTCATTTTTCAGAGATTATATCACCTCATCATTCAAAAAAAGAAGAAGGTATCTCAATGCTGGGATGTGGAAGATTGGCTATTACTATTCAGAAGGGATCTAAGAGGCTGGGAACTGGATCAGTTAGAATTCTTATCACAATTGTTAGACAATGCCCCTAACCTGACTGCTGGGGTGGACAAAGTATCTTGGAAGCTGGAGAGCAAGGGTTTCTCAGTCAAGAAGATGTATCAATATATGGACGAGGAATATGATCACAATGTGAATTGGCCAAAATTACTTTGGGCCCCTCTCCTGCCTCCTAAAATAGCAGCCTTTGCTTGGCTTATGTGCATGCAAGCCATCCCCACAAAGTGTTTTCTTTTGACCAGGGGTATATATCACAATAACATTTGGTGTAGCTTTTGTCAAGAGGAGGCAGAGGAGATAGATCACCTATTTATTGGTTGTCCTGTGGCCTGGAATATATGGTGTTTATGTTTGGATTGGTGGGGAATTAAATCAACCTGCAGTGAAACTATAAAGGACTGGTTTTTGGCTTGGAACCAGTTAGGAGGCAAGAAGAAGAAGCCTCATTGGAACATGTTATTCTCTATAATGCTGTGGAGAATTTGGTTATGCAGAAACAAACTTATTTTCAAAACTACCTTTGATCATCCACAACAGGCTCTTCAAGATATCCAAAGTGACTCCTTCCTTATAATGTGGGCAAAATTTAAAAAGGATCAGTCTTTCTCATTTTTAGACTGGATCAATTCCCCTCTTTCTTGTGGAGTTATGACTCATGGGGTTACATTCTGAGGGGGTTACAGTCTTAATTCAGCACTGGTTTTGGTACATCTTGGGGGGATGGGGAAGGGTTGGGTGGTTTTTGGGTGAGTGTGTGAGGATAGTAAGGTACTGGCTTTGTTGGGTTTTATTTGCTGTTCTGTGTGGGGGTTTTAGTCTCATCTTTAGCTCTGTGTGAGGGTAGATTTTTTCTAGTTCTAGGAGTGAGGAGTTTTTAGGGTAGCTCTTTGTTTTTACCACATTTCAGGTGCTACTTCTGGTGTTTGGACTGAAAACTGCAGCTTAATTATAGGAACTCATGGCATTGCTGCAGACACTCACATTTGGTTTGGACTGACTACTATGGCAGATTGTCACAGCAGATTGGTTTCAGT
Source organism: Erodium maritimum (assembly GCA_963921825.1). Taxonomy (NCBI): domain Eukaryota; kingdom Viridiplantae; phylum Streptophyta; class Magnoliopsida; order Geraniales; family Geraniaceae; genus Erodium; species Erodium maritimum. The sequence continues at coordinate 36,855,005 of OY997592.1, read as the reverse complement.
TAACAATATCTACTCACACTCACAACTGTCCTCAACACTTTGAACATCAAAAGAAGATCAAAAGTGGCTTCATCTGTCCTCATCATTTTGAAGATCAAAATTGGCTGTTAAATGGGTGATTTGGTAGATTTGGGGAAGTTTTGTTTAGGTTTATATCATCTTTATCTTTTAGTCATTACTTGCTTCAGGTTTAATTGTTTTGAAAAAGGGGAAGGGGTCTCCACAAGTCTTCTGTGAACGACTGTGGGTGTTGGTTGTACAGTTGGGTTTCAATTGGGGGGAAAGGTAGTTGGGTTCCTAAAAGTGGTTGGATTTCAAATTATGGTTGGGAAACTTGTGCCCCAAGAAAGGGCTCATAGTTGGGTTTGAACGTTTTGTACTCTCTTTGAGGGCTAGTCCCTTGGCCTTGGCTTTTAATCGAAAGTTAGGTCTTAATAAAAACAAAAATTTGCTGATAAAAAAAATGGTAATGGTCTATTCTCTACTTAATTTGATATTTATATATAAATTAATAAAACCATCATTATCTAATCCACCATACTACACGTATCATCTCAATCCCCCACTTCATTTGGAACCATTCTGTTTCTCCCTCATTTCGCAAGCGGCCGTTTCACTCTTTCATCTCAACTGGTAGATCTGTACTCTAGTCTATGGCAACAACACATACACCTCTTCTGATTTCAAAACCTCACTTGGCCTCGCCTCGCCGTCCTCCCATCCTCATTTCAGCCACTATTTTTCTTCATCTATATATCTCACCTATTTTCGTTTATTCTTACCCCTAATGAACGAATGCCCACCTAATTAACACTGTTCTTCTGCAATTTCTATGGACTTTAGACTAGTATTGATGATATGATATGTTTTTTTGTTCAGTAAGGGTGGGTGGTCGGTTCAGACCGCAATACCGACCAAAAATCGCGGTGAAAGGAATTATTTTAATTTCAAAACCATTACTGTGAAGACCGCTCCAATTTTAAAAGGGGTTAAGTTTTAAGTTTTTGACCGATCGGAACGTCGATGGTAAATTTTGGGTTTAATCTCTTTCGTTAAAAAAAATTGGTTTTTAAATCTGTTTAAAAAAAAAAAAGCTGGACCGGGCTGGGCCAGACCCGACTAGCGACCCGACCCAAGCCCTGAAGTATTTGACTTCAGTTTTAGGGTTTGAACCCATTATCTTCGTCTCACCCTAAACTCACGCCTCCCCCTTCTCGAGCCGACCCTCTCTTCTTCTCTCTCTCCCCTCGCCGGCGACGCCCACATCCCCGATCTCCAGCTCCCTCTCTCCTTCATCTCGAATCCCAACCTCTCTCTGTCCCGTCTTTGTTCAACCCGAGCTCCACCTCGCCGACCAACTCGAGAATCACCGCCGGCGAACGGTTTAGACGGGAGGCTCGCTCTGGCTTCATCTCACCGAGCTCGAGACCATGCCAGCGACTCCCTCGCCCCAACACCGTGCTTCCCCGACCTCGCCGGACCTGGAAGCTCTCCGGTCGAGGTCCATTTAGACGGGAATAGTCAGAACCACCGCCGTGCTCCAACGCGCCCCCTCCTCCCCGTCGTCGTCCCTCTTCGTTACGGTGAGTTCTCGGCCCGTGGAACCTCAGCCGATAACGGCGTCGCCGGTGGTCGGTCGGACCCAATCCGATCTCTTCGTTCTTCATTTGTTTTCCTTTCCCGAGTTTGTTCAGATTTGGTCGGTGATGGAACATTTTCTGTTCTGGATCTGGTTGGGATGGAATCGAACTTCTGAAATGGAAAAGAACAGAACCCTAAAACGTGATTTCAATCTTATTTAAAGGAGTTATTTGGAAGAAGGTTTTAAATTAAAATCAGAATCGACTTGAGATGGTTTTGGGACTGAAATCGTCGGAAATAAAACTTTGGTTTTAGAAAATGGAATTAAAGAGAACAATCAGATTTGATTTAAAATGGACCTTGAACTGTTGAGCGCGGAACGAATAACCGGACTGTTGAAACGGACTTAGGATGGGTTTTAACAGCGGAACGCGGAATCGGTGCCTCGGGAATCGTGTCTCGAAACCCATGCACCGGGTTTTGGGCTCGGGGCTCGAGTACTCGAACCTGATTCGTCGTTTAATCCCGCTCTTAGCCCGCTCGAATTTAAAAGGCAACTGTTGAATTTAAATCGAAACCGTCGTAACGTTTAAATTCGACGTTGGATTTGTTTTTTAGTTTGGCTTTCGCTTTGTTTCATAGTCCGGCTTCAATCGATGAGAAGACCGGAGGTAGCGAGCCAGGACGCCAGCAGCTAGGGAACGCAGCTGTCGGTTCGCCTTGAGGTAGGGAAAAGTAGCCGGATCTCGGCCCTGACTAGGGAAAGTTAACAGTAGAATTGCATGTGACACCGGGGTGTCGTGGGTTAAGTAGGTTATCGAATATTAGAAATGCATGATACGGGAACGTAGCGAACATTGGAAATGCATGTGACACTTAGTAGTGTCGTAGGAGCAGAGAACTTAGCGTTAGTAGAATTACTGGAGGCATATGACCATGCCCGGAGGTTGATTGTGAAACTATTGATATTAGGACTGTTGGAGGCATTGGTTATGCCGGAGGTTGTTTGTGTAATTCGTGTCTTGGGTGGCCGTGAGTGCCCGTGAGTTATGGTTGGTGTGTCTTGGGAGGCCGTCAGTGCCCGTGGGGTTGTTGGCCCGTGAGTTATGGTTGGTGTGTCTTGGTAGGCCGTGAGTGCCCATGGGGTTGTTGAGTCCGTGTTTTACTGATGGTGTCTTGGGTGGCCATGAGTGCATGTGGAGTGTTGAACCTGTGTTGTTGCTGTTTGTTGAACTCTGCTTGTGATTGTGTTTGTGTTTGCCCGAGGTTAGTGACCCGACTGTGTGTCGGGGAGTGGTGTGGATTTTGGCAGGTTACGAGCATTCTTTGGATGGCCTGACCAAATTCGAGTCTCGACAGGTTATGAGCATTCTTTGGCTAGCCTGTTCCGTGTCCGGATCCCGAAAGGTTATGAGCGTTCTTTGGCTAGCCTGATCCGTGACCGGGTCTCGGCAGGTTACGAGCATTCTTTGGCTGGCCTGATCTGTGTTCGAGTCTCGGCAGGTTGTGAGCATTCTTTGGCTAGCCTAATCCGTGTTCGTGTCTTTGAGGAGGTCATAAATGGTTGTGTCGGGTTTACTTTACGAGTTTGAAGTTGAGTCTGGTGAGGGAGGTTACTGGGCAGCTGGTATGCGATCCTTTGTGATCTTGTTTGGTGTGTGATCCTTTGTGATCTTGTTTGGTGTACGATCCTTTGTGATCTTGGGTTTTGCGTGGTGGTCCTTGAGTCTTTGGAAGAGGTCGTGATCATCGTGTCGGGTCTACTTTACGTGTCAGAATGTTGAGTTGGTCAAGGAAGGTAACAGTGGGTGTGGGTCAGTCGGAGTACTTGGGTTGGGGATAGTTTCCCCGGTGTTGAGTTTATTGTTGGTGTTACCGGCATCGTCTGCTAATTATGTCGTAGTCAGTCTGTTATCCGTGGTGGTGAGCGAACGCTCACCCCTAGCTGCTTTTCCTACAGGTACCGGTCGCAGGTTGGACTAGAGAGCTTCTGAAGCTTGAAGAGGTTGGAGCGGGTTTCTGGTTTTTATTTTGAGTCTAGCGACGGATACCATACTTTTGTCCACTTGTTGGGACGTATTTTTAAGTTGTAAATATTATTTTTGTTGAACAAACGGTGATTTATGAAAAAGACAACTAAATGTTTTATTATTTTAAATGTTCGCGTCCCGAGTTCGGTTTACTGAAATTGGGGCGTGACAGCTTGGTATCAGAGCTTGAGGTTTCACACCTCGGACTGTCCGTCAACTAGGTGGGGAGAGTCGAGTCAGTAAAGTCCCGTCGTGCGTTGGGTACGCAGGTCGGTACCCGTGTGTAAACCCTTAATGTCTGGAGTTTTGTTTGTCTGTGTGTATGTGCAATACGGGGTACTGGCATACTGTTTGTGTGTGCTGCGTGAAACGTTTTTAAGCTTTCGCGGGTCGACTCAGGAGCGCTCCTGTAGTCCAACGTGACGATGCTGATGTCAAGTCGGTACAACGTAGTTCGGGGACGCCTGGACCGGGTTTTAACTACGTGATGTCAAGTATGAGGTTTTAAAATGAAAAAGGGAGAAAGTTTTAAAATTTTATTGGCCCTGTGGGCGTGTTTGTTGTTGGTTCGCCTGGTGGGCGTGGTTCGGTGTTGGTTGGCCCGGTGGGCGTGGTTCGGTGTTGGTTGGCCCGGTGGGCGAGTGTTGTTGAGTTGTTGTTTGGCCGTGTCGGCTCGTGTTTTGGTTGGGGCTGAATGACTTGTTTTATCTGTGAGTCGTGGCGCGTGTATTGTTAAATTGGTGGTCTAGCGCGTGTGTCGTTTAAGACTAATTTTAGGGTTAAGACGGGTTAAGATTCGAGTTTGAAGCGAGTTGGAAAACAAGTCTGCACGAGCGTCACGGATCCGTGATGGACCAGAGAGTTTTGGTAGATTTAGGGTTTTTGTCACGGCTCCGTGACCCCAACCGTGACGGGGTTTGTCACGGGTCCGTGACCCCTGTCGTGTTCACCGTCTTGTTTACGCAGTTGTCGCGTTGTGGTTGCATGACTTGGTGCACGTCTGTGCAGTCTATTTGAGGTCTCTCTACGTATTATTATAATTAACGTATTAATAGCGTGAGCAATAGTGATTTTCTGAATTGAGGACGTGTTTCCCGTGTCGAGGTTTATCTTACATGAGCGAGTACTTGAGGTGTTGATAGCGTGAGCAGTGTGACGTTTGGCATCAGGTTTTGAGGTAGTGGTTTGCCCTGGTTAGATTGGTAAGTCCTTGGTGCGTTACTAGTATGCCATAATCGAACGGGTGTCCGTGGAGGTGAGCATAACGCTCATCCCCTTTACTACTTTTCCCTCAAGGGACGAGTAGCGAACACTGGTTTGGTTGCGGAAAGTTATAAGTAAATGCATAGAGGACTGGGTGAAGGTTTGTGCTAGACTTTACCAGAGTAACTAATGGAGTGGTTTTCGGTCTCTGCTTTGAGCGTCATTTCTGTTGGATGCCGGGACGTCACACTCGTTTGTGTCATCAAGTTGTGCTGAGAGGTTGAGGCTGAGTTTAGAGCCGTTGAGTCCACCCCTGCGTCTGCACACGCCGGTTGGTAGTGGTGTGGTGTTGACTAGAGTCTGTCGTGCCTGCAAAATCAGAGAAGCGAACTGATACAGGAGGTTCGAGAGAGGGCTCAAGAGCCCTGAAGCTGGATCGAATCCTCAACCCGAGGAGTCGGGTATGTTCGGAGTTGGTAGGCACGACGACGGTAGTGGAGCGAGGTTTTAGGGAGACTGGGAGGATCCGTGAGGATCGGCAGCGACTGAGCTTGTGCGTGTATCCGTGGGAAGGATACTTACGAAATGACAACCTTTGACGTGAACTTGGGAATGGATTGGCTGGCGAAGTACCGAGCCAATATCGACTGCTTTAGGCGACGAGTGACAGTGTTAGCAGGCAACACGAGGGTGTCGTGTGTGCTGGGTAGTAATAGCAGGGTTCTCCTGTCGGCATTGTCCGCAGTGGAGGAAGTATCGGTCGTGTAGAGCCGAGAATTACCACGAGTGGGGTGTGAGTTCCCCGAGGTCTTTCCTGAGGAGTTGAGCAGGTCGCCAACAGTTCGTGAGGTGGAGTTCAGGATTGACCTGGTGCCGGGAACGACAGCGATGTCGATGACGCCTTACAGGTTCGCGCCAGCCGAGTTGACCGAGCTGAAGAGTCAGCCCGAGGAATTTCGGGAGAAGGGGTTTATTCATCCGAGCACATCGCCGTGGGAAGCGCCAGCACTCTTCGTGAAGAAGAAGAGTGGAGAGCTTCGGAATCGCATGGACTACCGGAAACTGAACCGGGTTACGGTGGATGACCGATACCCGATGCCGAAAATTGACGACTTGTTCGACCAGTTGAGAGGGTCGACGCTTTTTCTTGAAGATCGACCTACGATCCGGATACTACCAGTTGCGAGTCCGAGAGGGGGACGTCGCAAGGACTGTATTCCGGACATGCTATGAGCATTACGAGTTCGGGGTGATGACTCTGAACTGCCGAACGCACCTGCAGCGTTCATGGATCTGATGAACAGTATGTTCCGACCGTTCTTAAATCAGTTTATGGTGATGTTTGTGGACGACAAAGATCCGGGAGAGAGTTGCCGGCAGTGCTGACGCCGAGGGCTGGGACCGTTGTGCTAAGTGGGAGTTACGGTATCGCGGAGGTCTTGTACATACCGCGTGACGACGGAGGCGACGAGCTGCGAGAGTCGCAACATTCGCGTCCAACAGTGCACGTGAATGGCACTAAGAGGAGCGCGACATCAGGTGCCATGTCTAGTGGAGCGGGATGCAGAGAGCGGTCGCGGATTTGGTATCGCGATGCCTCACTCATCGGCAGGTGAGAGCCGAACAACAGCGTCCCGCTGGTTTACTGCAACCACTGCAGGTTGCATGGTGGAAATGGGGCACTTCACGATGGGTTTCGTGAACGGTTAGTCGAGTTCGCCTACAACAACAGCTTTCAGGCCAGTATCATGATGGCACCGTTCGGAGCGTTGTATGGTAGGCCAGGTCGATCGCCCGTGTGCTGGGCAGAAGTGAGGAATAAGGGTTCAGTGGGTCTAGAACTGGACCGAGTGACAGCTGAGTCGGTCGTGCCGAAACGTGAGCAATTGAAGACCGCGCAGAGTCAGCAGGAGCTAGGTTGATATATGGCGCCGACCTCTCGAGTCAGCAATCAGTGGTCATGTATCCCTTGAGGTGAGTCCGAAAGGTGGACTGATGCGTTTCAACCGCGGCGGAGGCGGGTTAGCCCCGCGGTGTATCGGGCCTTTCGAGGTCTTGAGTACGTCATTGAGTGGGCAGATGTCTTGTATGGGGACAAACCGGTTTGGGAAATGGATCCACGAGAGCAGGTCTTGCAGGGAAGGGTTATTCGCTTAGAACGGGTGTAGTGGCGGCACCACGAGGCTGAGTCGACTTGGGAACGCGAGGACGAGGTTCGCACGAAGTACCCCGATCTGTTCGACTCCTGAGGTACGTCTGTTTTAAATTTCGCGGACGAAATTCTTTTAAGGGGGGTAGATTGTGAAGACCGCTCCGGTTTTAAACGGGTTAAGTTTTAAGTTTTTGATCGATCGGAACGTCGATGGTAAATTTTGGGTTTGATCTCTTTCGTTAAAAAAAATTGGTTTTTGAATCTGTTTATAAAAAAAAAGCTGGCCCAGGCTGGGCCAGACCCGACTAGCGACCCGGCCCAAGCCCTGAAGTATTTGACTTCAGTTTTAGGGTTTGAACCCATTATCTTCGTCTCACCCTAAACTCACGCCTCCCCCTTCTCGAGCCAACCCTCTCTTCTTCTCTCTCTCCCCTCGCCGGCGACGCCCCCATCCCCGATCTCCAGCTCCCTCTCTTCTTCATCTCGAATCCCGACCTCTCTCTGTCCCGTCTCTGTTCAACCCGAGCTCCACCTCGCCGACCAACTCGAGAATCACCGCCGGTGAACGGTTTAGACGGGAGGCTCGCTCTGGCTTCGTCTCCCCGAGCTCGAGACCATGCCAGCGACTCCCTCGCCCCAACACCGTGCTTCCCCGACCTCGCCAGACCTGGAAGCTCTCCGGTCGAGGTCGATTTTGACGGGAATAGTCAGAACCACCGCCGTGCTCCAACGTGCCACCTCCTCCCCGTCGCCGTCCCTCTTCGTTATAGTGAGTTCTCGGCCCTTGGAACCTCGGCCGATAACGGCGTCGCCGGTGGTCGGCCGGACCCAATCCGATCTCTTCGTTCTTCGTTTGTTTTCCTTTCCCGAGTTTGTTCAGATCTGATCGGTGATGGAACATTTTCTGTTCTGGATCTGGTTGGGATGGAATCGAACTTCTGAAATGGAAAAGAACAGAACCCTAAAACGTGATTTCAATCTTGTTTAAAGGAGTTATTTGGAAGAAGGTTTTAAATTAAAATCAGAATCGACTTGAGATGGTTTTGGGACTGAAATCGTCGGAAATAAAACTTTGGTTTTAGAAAATGGAATTAAAGAGAAAAATCATATTTGATATAAGATGGACCTTGAACTGTTGAGCGTGGAACGAATAACCGGACTGTTGAAACGGACTTAGGATGGGTTTTAACAGCAGAACGCGGAATCGGTGCCTTGGGAACCGTGTCTCGAAACCCATGCATCGGGTTTTGTGCTCGGGGCTCGAGTACTCGAACCCGATTCGTCGTTTAATCCCGCTCTTAGCCCGCTCGAATTTAAAAGGCAAGTGTTGAATTTAAATCGAAACCGTCGTAACGTTTAAATTCGACGTTGGATTTGTTTTTGAGTTTGGCTTTCGCTTTGTTTTAGAGTCCGGCTTCAATCGATGAGAAGACCGGAGGTAGCGAGCCAGGACACCAGCAGCTAGGGAACGCAGCTGTCGGTTCGCCTTGAGGTAGGGAAAAGTAGCCGGATCTCGGCCCTGACTAGGGAAAGTTAACAGTAGAATTGCATGTGACACCGGGGTGTCGTGGGTTAAGTAGGGTAACGAATATTAGAAATGCATGATACGGGAACGTAGCGAACATTGGAAATGCATGTGACACTTAGTAGTGTCGTAGGAGCAGAAAACTTAGCGTTAGTAGAATTACTGGAGGCATATGACCATGCCCGGAGGTTGATTGTGAAACTGTTGATATTAGGACTGTTGGAGGCATTGGTTATGCCGGAGGTTATTTGTGTAATTCGTGTCTTGGGTGGCCGTGAGTGCCCGTGGGGTTGTTGAGCCCGTGAGTTATGGTTGGTGTGTCTTGAGAGGCCGTGAGTGCCCGTGGGGTTGTTGAGCCCGTGAGTTATGGTGGGTGTGTCTTGGGAGTCCGTGAGTGCCTGTGGGGTTGTTGAGCCCGTGAGTTATGGTTGGTGTGTCTTGGGAGGCCGTGAGTGCCCGTGGGGTTGTTGAGCCCGTGAGTTATGGTTGGTGTGTCTTGGGAGCCGTGAGTGCCCGTGGGGTTGTTGAGTCCGTGTTTTACTGTTGGTGTCTTGGGTGGCCATGAGTGCCTGTGGAGTGTTGAACCTGTGTTGTTGCTGTTTGTTGAACTCTGCTTGTGATTGTGTTTGTGTTTGCCCGTGGTTAGTGACCCGGCTGTGTGTCGGGGAGTGGTGTGGATTTTGGCAGGTTACGAGCATTCTTTGGCTGGCCTGACCAAATTCGAGTCTCGACAGGTTATGAGCATTCTTTGGCTAGCCTGTTCCGTGTCCGGATCCCGAAAGGTTATGAGCATTTTTTGGCTAGCCTGATCCGTGACCGGGTCTCGGCAGGGTACGAGCATTCTTTGGCTGGCCTGATCCGTGTTCAAGTCTCGGCATGTTGTGAGCATTCTTTGGCTAGCCTGATCCGTGTTCGTGTCTTTGAGGAGGTCATAAATGGTTGTGTCGGGTTTACTTTACGAGTTTGAAGTTGAGTCTGGTGAGGGAGGTTACTGGGCAGCTGGTATGCGATCCTTTGTGATCTTGTTTGGTGTGTGATCCTTTGTGATCTTGTTTGGTGTACGATCCTTTGTGATCTTGGGTTTTGCGTAGTGGACCTTGAGTCTTTGGAAGAGGTCGTGATCGTCGTGTCGGGTCTACTTTACGTGTCAGAATGTTGAGTTGGTCAAGGAAGGTAACAGTGGGTGTGGGTCAGTCGGAGTACTTGGGTTGGGGATAGTTTCCCCGGTGTTGAGTTTATTGTTGGTGTTACCGGCATCGTCTGCTAATTATGCCGTAGTCAGTCTGTTATCCGTGGTGGTGAGCGAACGCTCACCCCTAGCTGCTTTTCCTACAGGTACCGGCCGCAGGTTGGACTAGCGGAACTTCTGAAGCTTGAAGAGCTTGGAGCGGGTTTCTTGGTTTTATTTTGAGTCTAGCGACGGATACCATACTTTTGTCCACTTGTTGGGACGTATTTTTAAGTTGTAAATATTATTTTTGTTGAACAAACGGTGATTTATGAAAAAGACAACTAAATGTTTTATTATTTTAAATGTTCGTGTCCCGAGTTCGGTTTACTGAAATTGGGGCGTGACAATTACGCCTACATTCATGACACAACCTATATTTTCCTTATCTCAATCATTTAATCGTAATTATATCATATTTTATATATACCATTCAGAGGCAATTAGAATTATCCTCTTTCTCTTTTCACCTTCGTTTCTTTCTCTCTCTATGAGTCATAACAAGGGTAACAGAGGGTTCTACAAAGGAATAAAATGAGCTCCCTCCGGCGACGTGATTCTCTACCCAGCACCCAGGACCATAAGCAACCCCAGTTCATCTCCTTCTCCGAGCAAGGTAAATGAGTTAAGGGTTTAGATTAATTTGTTCACATGTTGATTCTAGCTTATTTGATGCATACTTTAGGGGTTAGGGTTTTCTCTATCTGCCGTGTGCCTTCTTCATTTGAGCATTGCTTGCTTGTTTTATGATTAATTTATACCGAATTTATTTGTTTATCTATTACTGTTTTACAGCAAAAAAATTAGATGGAAATATGATTTTCTTGTTCTGATCTTGTATTTGGGTGAAATGAGTAATTTATTCAAGTTTCATTGTCTTAGCATTACTTTCGTTGTAGTACTCTAGTATTAATAGAAGTGGACCATTATGTTTACCGGTAATATGCCTAAGATAAGTATGTTACACTCATTTTTTCCAAGTATATCTTTGATGTGAAGCCAAACAATTATTAATGTCGTTTCATTCTCTATGTAACTCTTACATTGTATAGTTATCAGTTCGGCCTAATCAGTTCAACCAACATTAGGCGAGACTATCTCCTCCTAAATAACTCAATTAACAAAACAGAAGTTGATCCGACTTCAAACCCAACATAAAACATACATTCATTTCCTTAGTGTGGTTATGAGGGCTAAATAATGCCTTTGAAAAGCACAAATGTGCAAATTCCAACAGTGGCCAAGTACAGCTATTAATTTCAAGATTATGAGCTATACATGGCACTAGGCTTCTTATACCTCAATGTGTAAAATAAAACGGAGAACAAATATATATATATATCTAAAATAACAATAATATTAATAAACATTAATTTAAATTTTTTTTTATTATTATTATTATTATTATTATTTTAAATATAATTAAAAATAATAAGTACTTGAATAAAAATAAATACTAAAAGAAAAATAATTATAACATACAAGATTACACTAAAAACACACTAATTAATTCTTTGACAAATTAAAACACACTAATTAAACTAAATGACATATTAAACTAAATGTCAGATTACACTAGATGACAGAATATGCATATATCCTATCAACATGCAAAAACTAATAACATACTAATTAAAACACAAATACTATTAAAAAAAAATTATACATAATATTAAAACGAAATAACAACAATATTAATTAAACATAAACATTAACTTTAAACGAAAATAATTTTTTTTAATATAAATAGATAACAACAATGACAGTAACATCAATAATTATACGACGATAAACATATTTATATCAAACTTAAATATTATAACGAGAATAAACATAAATAAAAACAGGCGGTGTAACTAGCCATTTATTTAAGAGTAATTAAACAACAAAATGGAAAATTTAAAACATACATAATTTTTTTTTAATTAACTTACATGAAATTTGAATGAAGGGCAAAATGGTAATTTTGCCAACTAGAAGACACCACTTGAAGGGAGTTGTGTAGGAGAACTTTCGTAACTTTGCTGAATTTTCTCCAAAATTGTTGTGTGTTGGAGCCATGCATCCAACCTTCTATTTATAGCCCCCATGCAATCATTTATGGGTTGTCTTCTTCCTCCTCCATGTTGAAAGAGCATGGGTCTTCGTGATATGGACCTCCAAAACACTTCAAGACAAGGCTTCATCATGCACATGAGGACGAATGAGTTGAAATGTATTGTCTTTTTGCTCCAATTATGCATATGCTCTAAATTTTCCAAGTTGGAGATAAGCCAACCAATGATGAACCAAGCAATAATTATTTTCTGTAATTTTTGCAATTTTCAGATTTTTCTTTTTTTTAATAATAATAATAATAATAAATTATTATTAGTAATTTTTTTTACGGTTAAACCGTATTATGAATAATACAACATACAAAGAAAGATAATTGTGTTTTTTGCATTTTTTTTCTTTTCTTTTCTCTTTTCTTTTCATTTATTTTTTTTCTCTTTTTTTTCATTTCTTTTCTTCTTTTTTTTTTATTTTTCTTTTCTATTCTTTTTTTTTGTAACAAGAGCTTACCAATATCAGAACCTTGAGTTCCCAAAAAATGGGGGTTGAGACAATTGCTCCTCATTATCGTCAGCAAGGTTGATTATTGGTGCTTGGGACGACGTGTCTGACTCGGATCCTTCTTCTGACGAAGCTTTGGTAGAGCCATTGATACTCTGCAGGATTTGTTTTAGAGCATTTTCATACTCTTCTTCGGTTTTGGCTGAAGCAAGCAGTGCATTTGCTCTAGATTTCTGGGTGAGAAATAGAGCTTGTTGATGTCCGACGATGTTCCCAGTTGACCTAGTCCGGGATATCCAATCTCTGACTGCGTCTGACGTTAGGGTTTTGGGAATGTTGAATGATGACCACCGTTTGATCCGAAACTTTCGCTGAATGAGCGGGATAGCACCATCTCGGTTATGGATGAAAGTCCATGACAAAACCCAAGGTAGGAAGAAGTGCATAGAAAATAGGCATAAGGCTGGAAATCTGGCTACTTCTGGAGAAGGGTTATACGAGTTTGAAAATATCTGAAAGGATTGTGAGACATCTGGGTGGAGGTATTCTGGAGTAGAGCCAAATACTCTCCACCATTGAGCAAACCAATTTGGAAGTGTTGAAGGGATGATGGTTTTATTGTTGAAATAAAACAACTAAGAACGTGAAAAGTTTAAGTTTTGAATGTAGAATGTATTATACCATGCAGTAACATAATCCTAGTAGGAGTATGTCCGACAATGGGGAATGGTAGTTTTGAAAGAAATGGGAAATGTTTTTGAAGCTGTCATAGGGATGCCCCAATCAGCAATGGTAAGTATCTTTTGGATTTTTGCTGTTGAATATGAGGGTGAATTTGACACCAAGTTTGGCTTTGGGTCGACATAGTGTTTGAACTCAACTGACTTAGTGTCTTCCAAAATACTTAGGTAATAGGCTGGGGTTTTTGTTAAGTCGAGAGGAGTGAAAAACCAGCCTTTAGGAACAAATTTTTCAACGGTTTTGAAAGGATCAGAGTAAAAAAATCCTGGTTCTACAGTAAAAACCGGAAGTACATCAACTTTGTCTATGTAAAAAGATTTTTGATATTTTGAGTTTGACCGAAAAACAGTTTGAGAATTATATGGAGAAACCAAAATATTTTTTGAAAAAGATTGTTCTCCTTTTTCATGTTTTGAAATGTTTTGGGAAAATGGTTGAGAGGGTGATATAATCTCCTTCTCGGTTTTGAGGACAAGGGTCTAACCTGAGGACACCGGCTGAAATGGAAGAGCTTGAAGCTTCTTGAGTAACGAAGGGTCTTCAGACAAGGCCACGAGCCACTTTTGGAATTCTGGTGTTTTGCTAGACTCAGATGGAGACGCTGATTCTAGGTTTTGCTTTGTTGTTTCTGCATATGTCTGTAACGGTTTTGCCGCCGAGATGACTGTAACTTCTTTCTTCTTCTTAGGCATTGGCTTGTTTGTGCTTGGATCTGTTTTGCAAGAATTCACGAGTTAGGAAATCTGGAAGGGAATTTGTATCTCCTTTAATAAATTCGATGTCAAAGTCAAAAGCACTTAAAATAGCCTGCCATCGGGCAAAAATTTGTTTCGAGGCAATATTTTTAACATCCTTTTGTAAGACTTCTTTTGCAGACTTGCAATCAATACGAAGAAGAAACTTTTGATTTAGAAGATCCAATTGGAACTTTGAAATACATAGAACAATACTCAAAATTTCTTTCTTGATGGTGGAATAATTTATTTGTGTATCGTTCCAATGACCTGAGGTATATGCAGTTATAGACTTTTTTCCTCCTACATTTTGCTTTAAGATTCCCCCGTATCCTATATCACTAGCATCAGTCTCTACGACCTTAGGGAGGCGAGGATCTGGTAAATGCAAGCAAGGGATAGTAAGGACATGTTGTTTAATCTGTTGGACGAGCATAGTGTGTCTATCTGTCCATGGTTCAGGGTTTTTCTTTAACCTATTATGCAGAGGTTTTGCTAACCTATTGATATTAGGGCAAAAGTCTAAGACATAGTTTAGGCTACCAAGAAACCTTTGCAATTAGGTTTTATCAAGAATCCGATCCGAAAACTTGTTTGCAAACTGTAGTGAACGCTCAATGGGCGCTATCTTTCCACAAGAAATGTTATGCCCAAGGAAACGAATTGTAGTTTTGAAGAGGGATATTTTTTTGGCTGAGACAACAAGACCACTCTTCTTTACTACGGAAAGGAATGTCTTGAGATGCTTCACATGCTGGTCAAAAGATTTTGAGAAAACAAGTACATCATCAATGTAAACAATTAAAAATCAGAGTAAGGGTTAAAAATATCATTCATAATTCGCTGAAATTCAGAAGGAGCATTTTTTAACCCAAATGGCATGACATTCCATTCATATTGACCGAAAGGAACAGTAAAGGCCGTCTTGTATCTATCTTTGGGGTCAATTTGAATTTGCCAAAAACCCGATTTTAAATCAAATTTTGAAAAAAGAAAAGAAGAATGAAGTTTTTGTAACAAATCTTTTTTATTTGGAATCGGATAATGAGTCCATTTTAAGGCTTTATTCAGAGGTTTATAATTTATTACTAATCGGGGCGTGCCGCGTTCTATTTCGGAAGCTTTGTTGACATAAAAAGCAACACATGACCAAGGAGATCTAGATTTTGAAATTAATCCTTTGGTCTCAAGGTCTTGGATCTCTGTCTTACAAAATCGTTCAATATCAGCATTCATCTGAATTGGACGTGCTTTTGTAGATATAAGTTTATCACTAAAATACGGTTCATATGGGAGATCGACCATATGGTGTTTCATGTCCCAAAAGGCATTAGGTAAGTCAGAACAAACATGTTTTTCAAAAAGGTTTTAGAAGTATAGCACTTGTGTTTTTGATGAATCACTTTCTAAGAACTGTTCTATTCTTTTATAGTGAACTTCATTTTTGAGATGCAAAACGTCTGCCTGTTTTCCAGATATAAGGACATTAATCTCATTGTTATAAATAGTCTCAGCTTTGATTATGTTCAAACTCTTGGTTTTTGGTTGCTCTAGGAAAGGGAAAACAAGTTTTGAGAATTTGGATTTAAAACTGATACCTTCAAGATCAACTTGATATGGTGTAATCATGTTAATAAAGGGAGTTCCTAAAATTACAGTATGGTGAACGTCAGGACATAAGAGAAAGATAACGATTTGAAGTCTTGAATCGTTGGCGGTATTGAGCCTTTCTTTTGTTTCTTCTTGAAAACGAAGAGGCACAATTCATGGCTTTATGACGTTTTGGTCAGTACCAGTGTCAAAAAGGTCAATGGTGTCTATGCTGGAGTTATCGGGAAAGACTATAGTTATTTTAATAAAATACTTCCGCGAGGTAACTTATTTGAGGACACATATGAAATCCTCAAGAACTTCCTCTAAACCATCTGTTTTAAGAGGAAGGAATGTTTCACCTTCCTCATTATCTAAGTCTTGGTTTTGAACATGAGATATAAGAAGTTGGATCTTTCCTGAATCCTCCTTCTGTTTGTCTTTTAATAGTCTTATCTCAGTTTTGATGGTCTTAATTTCGGCATGTAGGTCAGTTATAGTGGTTTTAGGGGTTTGTACCTGTCACGCCCCATATTCAGTAGAACCGAACCCGGAACGCGAACGTTTAAGACAATAAAACATTTTCAAACCTTTTAAATAAAACACTTTAAAACCACTGTTTAGTTAATCAAAATAATAATTACAACTCAAAAGTACGTCCCAACAAACGAACAAAATACAAGGCGTACGTCGCTAGACTCAAAAAGGAAACCCGGACTCCCGCTCCTAGCTCTTCAAGCTTCGAGAGCTCACCTAGTCCCTCCCGCGACCAGTACCTGTAAGAAAAGCAGCTAGGGGTGAGCGAACGCTCACCCCCACGGATAACAGACTGACTACGACATACTAGCAGACAATGCCGGTAACAACAACAACAACCCAAACACCGGGGACTACTATCCCCAAACTCAAGTAACCCGACTGACACACGACTATTACTTTCCTCAACCGACTCAACACTCGGACACGTAATGTAGACCCGACACAACGATTACGACTTTCTCCAAAGACACGAAAGATAATCACGCCACACCCAAGATCACAAAGGATCGCACACCAAACAAGATCGCAAAGGATCGCACTCCAGCAACTCAGTCCCCACACAACTTTTCCCAACAGGACGGTTGGATCAGGCGGTCGACCTGTCATCACCACGCACGCGTTGCCAGAACCTCTTTACTCTCAGGCGGGCCCCCTACCTCGTCTGAACATGCATTCGCGCGCGATCACGGGACCCCCTTTATTATGAGGCGGGCCCCCAACCTTAGGTAACCATAATCATAACCACAAGCAAAGTTCAACCGACAGCAACAACACAGGTTTACCACTTCACAGGCACTCATGGCCACCCAAGACACCAACGGTAAAACACGGGTTCAACAACCCCACGGGCACTCATGGCCACCCAAGAAACCAACGGTAAAACACGGGTTCAACAACCCCACGGGCACTCATGGCCACCCAAGACACCAACTAAACAATCAACCTCTGGGCATAAACAAATGCCTCCAGTAATTCTAATATCGATAAGTTCACTGCTCCTACGACACTACTAAGTGTCACATGCATTTCTATTGTTCGATACGTTCCCGTATCATACGACACCACCCGGTGTCGCCTGCCTTTCTATTATTCGATAAACTTACTTAACCCACGACACCCAAGTGTCACATGCATTTCTACTGTTAACTTTCCCTAGTCGGGGCTGAGATCCGGCTACTTTTCCCTACCTCGCATGCTTTCCCCAAAAGCTCACAATCAAGCTCCCGCGTGATCTCGATCACTTGCATAGCTTTCCCTTTCCTCTGTCGGTGGCACGATCTAATAATAACACAATTTAAAACATCTTTAAGCTCGCAGGCATAAACTGAATTTTAATAAACTTGACGCCCAAAAGTAACCCCGACAATGTCGATCACTCCCAAACTTCCCAATTACTCGACATTGTCGATAATGGACCCGGAAAGGCCCATTTCGCCGGACCCGGCGAATCTGCCCGGGATTGGAAAACGTCCTTCCGGGGCTCCGAAAATTCCCGTTTTTGTTTCTACGGTCTTAGAATAATTCAAGGGTTCCTATGCACTCGACGGAATCGCTTTCCGACTTTCGAGTAATTTAATTCGCGTTTAAAGTTTCTAAACCCGTCAATTACAACTTTCACAATTTAATTCCAAATTTCGATCCGGGTGTGGATTAACTACTTGGGGAACGTCCTAAACCACCCGAACACGAAACCTGAATACCCGAGCAAGTGGGCCCCACCCGACCACCCTTGGCCGTGGGTGGCTGGGGCCGGTTCACCATGGTGGTGGCCGGTCCTAGCTCCGGCCAGCCACCGTGCGCGGTGGCCGGAGCTCCCCCCGAGCCTCCGGTCACCGGAAAACGATCATCTTTTCGCTCCAAAACACCTCCAACGAACCCCACACCTCAACTCAACCATAAACCACTAGTTTTAACCCAAACCCTAACTTTCAAACTTAAAAAAACGAAAATCGGTTAGGTGCTCACCGTAGAGAATGTCGGTGTGAACTCGATTCCTTGATCGTTGAGACGATCCACCGGTTTGATCGACGGGAAAATCACCAAACTCCAAACACCCCCTTCTCTTTTCTCTCTTCTTCTCCTTCTCCTTCTCTCTCTATTTTCTCTCTCCTTTTCTCCCTTTTTTGAGTTGTGGCCGAACACACCTCCAACCACTCATCTTTATTTTGTTTTAAAAATCAAAATTATCCTTTAATTACAAGACTACCCTCCAAGTCCCATCTTTTGTTTTGTTCAAGAAACCTAACACCACCACATAATTGACATGTGGCAAGTGGGTCCAACACCTTTTGGAAAATCTCTTCTAGATATTTTTCAGTCAGATTCGCGAAATTCGGCCGTCTCGGGCCCCGAACAGGCACTTTTTCCAAGAAATTATGAAACTTCACGGGCTACAAGGAAACGGCTCAACTAAGACCGATGTGACGACGGCTAAGCTTTTTGGATCCAAAACGAGCCTCGAATGGACCAAAACGTCGCTCGGTTGACTTTTCCAGCAAAAAGTCAACTTTTCCCAAATTGGTCAGAAAGTTGCCCTGAGTCCCCCGGAACTTACTTTGGTCTATATCGGGGTCAACTTAAGTATGATATGACTCTCGGGGTCAAATTTAGGTTCATTTAGTTGTTTGTCCAAAAAATTTAAATTTTCTTGTTTTTCGCCGATTTGACTGGCGTTGACCGGGAGTAGTTCTTACAGTACCTTCTTTCTCCTATTTAGGATAGTGGTAAGGTCATATAGGTTGGTACTAGAAGACGGTGCAGCTAGAGTTTGGGTTTTGGTAACTGGCTTGGTTTCTATGGAGGTCTTGAGCTGACTCAAGTATTGTTTTTTCAGAGTGGGATCATCAATATTACCGATCATGTCCAGTATTAGAGACTGGTCACTTGTAAGCATACAACAAATCTTAAGGGGGGCTTCTTTAGTCTCAGTGTCGGAGGAACTAGTTATGAGTTCGTCTATTACGGGCTTAAGATTATCGGATGGTGAGATAGAACCATCTGCAGTATCGGAAATCTCTAAAAGGAGAGCTGAAATTCTTTCCTTGATTTCGTCTACTGTGTCAAGTTCTTGGATTTTTTTTGAGACTTTGCAAAATCGGGAGATGTGACCCTTTTTACCACAACGGTAACACTTCATATCTTTTGAGTACGACTTTGGGGTTCCGGTTTGTCTATTGGGTTTTGCAAATGTTTGCTTATAAGGTTTCTTATAATAAGTAGGTTTTTCAAATGAAGTCCTTCTATGTCTTCTATAAGGTTTTGATGTGGAGGGTCCTTTGTTACAGTCCCTATTACATGAGCTAGGTTTTGAAAATGAAGATTCAAACTGTATACAAAAAGAGCCGACTTCTTTCTTTGATTGTCTTAGTTCCCACTTAAGGTGCTTTTGAAGTTTTAAATCTTGACATATTTGAAGGCCTTGCTTTTGGGAGGTACTAATTAATTCTCCATAGGTGAGTTTATCATATGGGATTATATGGCTACCATAGGTTTCTCTAATTTTGTTTCTGACTTTCTCTCCTAAGAGGGTAGGGAGACCAGCAAGGAATTTTTCTTTCCAGAATGGCTGGTTAGAGTCTTCACGAAGCATGACTCTAGAAAGGAATGTGGATTTGTACCACTGAAAATCTCCTAGCTTCTTGCATCGAAGATTCGACAAGAGGTCTGCGTTCTTGTCGTTCAAATGAGAAGAGTCTCCAATAAAATGGAGAGATATGGTAAGAATGAGGACCGAAACAACATCCTGGGTGGTTTCTCCTAGACTTGTTAGTATAGACATTCCTTCATTATCTGTTTGGACACTATTGAGGATGTCTGAATGCTCTTGCGACGTTAGGTAATGGTCCCACCACCCTTTCAGTTGTCCAGAGAACCCCGCAATAAGAAGTTCAACCACGGTCTTATATGAGGTTCCTTGTTGGGTTTTGTAGGCATTAGATGCCATGGTCATTTGTAAGAGGAGGTTGAGGATTTGATATTCTGACATTCCATCTAAGTTCCACTCGTAGATGGAAGAGGCTTTGTAATTTTTTTGGGCAATCCTATGAGGTTGGGATCCTATATTGATGTCATCATTTTGTATTGGTACTAGAGAGAGGGGAAGAATATGGGAGGGAAAGGTAGGAGGTTTCAAGGGTGAACTAACAGATCCTTCACTATCAGATGAGTTTGGTTCTAGGTTAAGAACTTGGCATCTAGAGATCTGTTCAGTTGTGTCTGGTACAACGCTATGTGATGTGGATGGTTTATCTATTTTACTAAGTTGGTCTGTGATGGCTTTAAGGAATTCACTCCTACTTGAGGTAAGTTCATGTTGGGTAGGTTTGAGACCTGAAAAGGTTTGAACATGGGTTTCTTGAGGTTTTGTGTTCTTTCGGGAGGATGGGAAGAAATTACGGTAGTTTCAGTACTACGTTTTTCTATCTTGCTCAATTGTTTTGAGATTGTCGATAGTGATATGTTGGTGTAATTATTTTGATTGAGGACACTTTTCAGATCCTCAGTTGTATCTCCTCGTGCATTCCTTAGAGGGGAAGCTTCTACCTTATGTGATGTTCCTTTGATGACATATTCAAATTTTCAAAGAGGTGGGTGTTCAGCTTCTACTGGGCCATCAGATGTTTCCCAGATAGGCAATCTTCTTTTCGTATTAACAGGAAGAATATTTTTGAAAGGGTATACAATTTTATTTTGGGATGCATATATCTCGAACCATTCAAAGAACAATATATGGACCTTGTTTTGTAAAATAAAGTCATAAAAAGACTGTTGAATCTCTGCTTTTTGGTGTGTGAGATTTTGAAAATACCATATGCGTTTTTCATGGTTATGTGGTGCATAAAAATCTGACCTCAAATAGTTTTTGTCCGGCTCAAAGTCACTTTCTAATACATTTATTTCATTTGCAATGTTTTCAGTTATAACAGATGCGGATGGGGAACCAGGTGCGGGCATGTAAACAGGTTGGGCGATTTGGGTGCTACAATCTACATTTCTTATTGAGGCGGGTTGTGATGTTTCGGTGGGGGAAGGCTGGTAATCTTGGGGTATGAAGATAACGGGTCTAAAATTGGTTGGATCGCTAGATCTATAGGGAAATCCTAGGTCTGAAGGAACTCTAGAGATCCTATCTAAACGGATTGAATTTGATCGTGACATATCAGAGAAACGAGAGCCGGTACTATGCCTTGATCTGCCAAAGCTTATTGCCACTTTTCCGTCTTGATACTGGGTTATGTTGCTAATTTGTGTGTTTGGTTGGGGAACTTTAAGGGTTTGTTCCACAGGATTGGTTGCTCCGTCAAGGATCCATTCCCGAGGGAGCGATACTTCGCTCCATTGAATGAGTTTGGGTACTACAGCATGGTATTTGGAGAGGTCAGTTTCTAAAAGGAGGGTTTGACCGCTTGTCCTACGATGTCTATAATTTGTGTGAAAAGAACTCATCATAGCTTTGTAATGGATTTTGTATATTAAAACAACGGGGATAGATCCTTCCATCATTTTGCAATTATGTAATTTTTTCTCTATCTCTCTCTCTCTCTCTCTCTCTATATATATATATATATATATATATATATAACCCATTTCAAGTAACATAAGCAATGATAGTTGGTATTGCCATTTCCATAGACGCAACACTATGAAAAAAGGCACAACCCCTCAATAGTTCACATTATACTACAACTATTAGTGTTCTCATCACTGAAGTAGGTTGAGTAGGGATCTATTGGCACCGGTGGGGGCATGGGTGGTCCATAGCTGACGGATGGGGGAGGTTCTACGGAACCCCATCATCATTCAAGTTATTAGTTTAAAGCAAATGAGTTAGGCCCCTCACTTAATTGATAGATTCTTGTTCATAACATATTTTACTTTTAGTTGAGATTAAGACAATCAAAGGGGTAAGTATATTTTATTCCAATACATAATTTGCATTTCTTTTCCTTATTTCAATCATTTCCTTAATCTAAGATTTGGAATTTGTTTATTCTCAGTGAAAGATTGTCCAAGCAATGAAAGAAGTGCAGGAATCGTGTGACACCTCATTCTTCGGCCCTGTGTTGGACTTGGTTCAGGTTGAAGCCTTAGCTACCAAGTTGGGAATACAAAGGAAGGGGAGCACGCAATCGGGATGTGGCAAGAGATTCATTCTCCCAACGCCCAAGGAGAAGAGGTCTTCCTCGACCACCGCTAATGTGAAGATATCTTAGGGGACGCAGGAATCGGTTGCGCAGACTGAGGACCGACTGAGGACGGATATAGAGTGTCGTTTCAAGGAACAAGAGGAACGGATGGCGGCCAGTTAGGCAGCGATGGAAGCCAAACAACCGGAGTTGGATGAGTCATTGAGAAAGGTGAGGGAGATCCTGTCCGACATTATGCTTCCACAGCCTAACAATGATGGAACAAGATCGAGTAACACATGACGATCTTATGTAGCGACAATTATTTTTGTTTTGTTGGCTTGAATTATGTTTTGTATTGTGGATATTAATTTTTTTATTCCTGACATTACTAGTGCCTGTAAATTGTTACTATTGGCTTATTATTAATCGAAATCATTTTATATAAGTTTAACACGTTTTACAATTTTTTTTTAAATCTTGTATTAATCCTTTGCGACAGCATAAATAATCTCTGCGACTACAACGATGGAGTTGTAGAGGATTGCATATCATAACCTCTACGACCATGTATATGTAGTCGTCAAGGTTTCAATCATTTGCGACACCATTTATGGAGTCGTAGAGGATTATATATTATAACCTCTATGACCACAAACATGCAGTCGCAGAGGTTAAGACATACCACCCTCTACGATACCATAGATGTAGTCACAGAGGATTGAAACCTCGGCGACTACATATACGTGGTCGTAGAGGATTGTATATCATAACCTCTGCGACCACAAACATGTAGTCGTAGAGGATAGCGCATACCACGCTCTACTACACCATAGATGTAGTCACATAGGATTGAAACTTCCACGACTACATCTACGTGGTCGTAGAGGTTATGATATACAATCCTCTTCGACTCCATCGTTGTAGTCGTAGAGGTTATGACATACTACTTCTCTGACGCCATCTTTGACTTCGGAGGAGTTATTTATCCCTACGACGCCATATAAGTCGTCGTAGAGGCTTCAACTACTACGACAACAATGTATGTAGTCGTAGAGGTGAAATGGCGACGACCTACAGTGCGACTCCGGGTTATGGAGTCGTAGAAGTTACTAAGAAAATTTTGCGACTACGTAAGAGGCCATTGCGACTCCATAATGGAGTCGCATGAGCTACTTTTCCTTGTTCAGTTATCTTCTCACCGCAACTGCGAAGCTTGGAAACAATTTTAAACATGACCGAATTATACTAATTTACAGACTTAAAGTCTTGTAACCTGAGGTTAGACCAATCATATAGGGCACGAGGGAGAGCTATTGGTTTCATATGCTCAAATCTCTCCTTGAGCTGAACCCATTAACTAAGGGGGTCTTCGTCAACCAGATATCCAAGTCGTAGGTCTATATGCATATGATGACGGATTAATATTGTGGCCGAAGCTTTGTTTTTAACCGATTCGTTATTCCCTTCTTTTATGGCGTCTCCAAGATTCTGGGATCTTAAGTGCAGAGTTGTGTACATCGCCCATTCATAATAGTTCTTCCTGTCTAGTTTAAGGGGTGCATAATTAAACTTTGTCAAGTTATCCATCCTGAACATTGATCAAAATAATTGTACGTCAGGATCATACTCGACTTCAGGTCGTTGGTATTTTGTTTTGAAACTTCTGGTCCAACACATATCGGGTCGCTGGTATTATGTATTTGGAACTTTCGGTCCAGCATACCATCATATTTATAAATTTCAGGCTACAAATATGTGTCCTCATAAACTTAATAATGTTGCATGTTATAAACAAGTAGTTTTCATTTTGGAACTTCGGGTCCAAACGTTTCGGTTTTAACGAATCTCAAATTCGAGTATTAATGATAAAATACGAGTGTACGGTAAATATCAAATTTCTGATGTGAGAGATCCAATGTATATTGGCAGTCACAGAGCATACTTATTGAAAACTGTAAATAAACTTGTATCATTGAGCATGAATTAAATAAATTTACGATACTATGAAATTTTGATATCTAATCAGTAGAGTAAATCGTACTGATAACGTGTTATAAATTACTTTTCTGGGATCAAGACTAAACTTATATGGATGACTTGACTTGCTAATTAGCTTCTTTGAGTGATTAAATAAGAGATATAGCAATGTTTGGACATGTATATAATCAAGACATATAAATGAAGCCAAGGTAATTGAACATGTGCACAACGTGAGAATCATTGAGTATGAAAGCAAGTGTTATCCCTTTTTGTATATACTAATTACACAAGAACATGATCCTGTTTAAGGATAGATGACCGGCCATTAAAAGGCTTATTAATGTACTGATTTATCAAAAACACAACACGTGTTTATGTGGTGGTGGCCACCAAATTGCTCCACGTGTTTCACAACACCAAAGTTGGTGTCTATTAAATTGAATACAATTATAAGCTAACAACATTCCATACGTGAAGTCAGAGGAGAAATCTATTGAGAACCACTCTTAACATAGGAACTGTGAGAACCAATCCTAGTCACACACATTTAAGATCCAACATTCACCATGATGACACATCATCATCTCAATTCTACCATAGTTCACGCCACTTTCATCCATTCTCAAACAAGCAAGGGCATAATTTTAATAGCATGGTGCCATGTGGACAATTGTCCATTTTTTTCCACCAATTCACTAATTTAATATTTCCCGACTCGTTTGAACTCCGATTAACTTCAAACTTGCGCCAATATTTTTACTTTTTCAAGGGATTTAAATCAAGATCAGTCATGAATATATTTTGAAGCACGAAAATAAAAATTTATATCAAGGTGATAAAAATAATGTTGAGCGTTGATAAATCTTCACTAATAAATGTTTTATATCGGAGTACCAAACTAGTGCTAAATGTTGATAAAAGAATATGTAATGAGGTGATAAGAAACAAATAATGATGTGATAAAAATCATTTTCAATTTTGATAATAAGCGTGATACACTAGAGTTTAACGTTGATAAAAAAATTGTGATGAGGTGATAAAAAACACGTAATTCAATGATAAATCTAGTGTTTAGTGTTGATAAAACTGGTGTTCATAAAAAGCACGTGATGAGATGATAAAAATCATGATCAGTTTTGGAGAATGGGGTGATAAAAACAGTGTAAAGTGTTGATAAAACCAGGGTAAAGTGTTCATAAACCCAGAGCAAACTGTTGATAAAAATTACCCATATATAATTCCTTTAAAACCTAGCCCCGAAATAATATATTTTTTTCGTGCTTCAAAAAAAACATGTGATGGGGGTGATAAAACACACCTAATTTGAATGATAAACCTAATGTTTAGTGTTGATAAAACTAGTGTTCATAAAAAGCACGCGATGAGGTGATAAAATCATGATCAGTTTTGGAAAATGAGGTGATAAAACCAGTGTAAAGTGTTGATAAAACCAGTGTAAAAGTGTTGATAAATCCAGAGCAAAGTGTAGATAAAAATTACCCATATTTTTTATAAAAAAAACTACCCCGAAATAATTTTTTTTTCGTGCTTCAAAATATATTCATGACTGATCTTGATTGAAAGCCCTTAAAAAAAAACAAAACTAATGGCACAAATTTGAAGCCAATCAGAGTTCAAACGAAGCGGGAAAAATTAAATTAGTGAATTGGTTAAAAAAAAATATGATAGTTTTACTAAAAAGCCCTTACCACTTACTAAAAAGTGCTGTTTTTATGCAGTCAACAAGTCAGCTACTCAATTGCATCTCATCCATCCATTCCTAAAATGGATGACTTAGATTGGTTCTCGCGGTTCCTACGTTAAAACATGGTTCTCACCAGATTTGTCCTCCGTGAAGTCATCAGTGAGATGTGATTATTGCTGGTTTACTTCTAACAAATATGATATAGCAATCAGAACAGAACATCTTTAACGGTAAAAATAAATAATACAACAAATAATACAAGAATGCACCTCCACCAATAATATCTGTTTGGTTTATTTTCTTTTGCATCAACAAGAACAATAATTGAGCTACAGTAGTGTTCTTCAACATCTTGAACTTCGATTCTGGGTGTTGTGTCCATGATGAACTACTTGTGATCATCGGGCCACCCTTCTTTTCGTTCTGTGCTACTTTGGATTGGTCATTTTCTGTTGTCTGCGTTTCTTTTAGGCTGGGAGCTTCATCAGCGCTACAGTACCTTCATTGGAATGTCTTCTTCTGCGTCAATCGAACCACCTCCAGGTTTTGAGAAGCACATCTCAGTAGGACCACACAAGGGCATTAACGAGGAAGAGAGGAGGTTAAAGTCGGTGGTGGTTGCGACCTTGGATCCTCTAGTCACAGAGGGAGAAGAGAGGATCAGTGAGGATCAAAGGGAGTCCGAATTGCCACAAAAGCTCTTTGTTCACAATATCCCGCCAAAAACTTCAAATGTTTGGCTCCAAAATCTGTTCCTTGAATGTGGGGAAATTATCAAAGCAGAGACTCCTTCCCATCCTAACACAAAAGGAAGATGGCTTGGTTTTGTCACCTTCAAATCACAGGAGGCACTTCTAAAAGGGATACAAATCTTTAATGGTTATATTCTCGAAGGCTTTAAGCTATTTGTGGCCAAAGCGTGGGACAGAGACGGATTCAAGAGGCTCATCAGAGTGAAGGAATCGTGGAAGAGGAAGGAACCTGAGCACCAAGAACAACAAACTGTGGTTAAAGAGGTAGTGGTGAAGGAGCACAGAAATTTTCTAGACAAAGGACATCTGGTCTTTCTCAATGCCAATTATTCAGTCCAAGAGATTATGGAAGAATAAAGAGCATAAAGGGAAGAAGAGATCATTGTTAAAAACTTGGGAAATCGAGTTGCTTTGATCTATTTTCACGAGGAGGAATTTGAAAAGAAAGCTCTTCAAGATGAAGCAAGATGGCTCAAGCATTGGATGTCGATCATCAAGGATAAAGCTAACCTTTGTAGACAAGGGGGGAAATTCTCGTGGGTTGCTGTGTATGGAGTACCTCTGCTGGGCTGGTGTGAGAAGACTTTGAAGACAATTACGGAAGATCTGGGCAATGTGGTTTGCTGTCATCCCATTACACTTGCTGGAGACTCCTTTGATGCAACCTATGTTCTGGTGCAGTCACAAGAATATCTCAAAGAGTATAAAGAATCAGGTTTGGAAGTTGATGTAAATTTGTTTAATGTGATGATTTGCTCGGTGGATATCTCAGTGGTTCCTGCTTGCAATACCCCTTCTTTTGACTATTCTGCATCTTCATCAGAATCAGAGAGATCAGATGACATGTCTAGTGAATTCGATGTCACTATATCTCCGGAGCAGACTTTAATCCCCTCAGAGAATGTGCATTTAAGGGTTGATCTTCCCAATCCTGATTACAACAGACCGACTCTAAGGATCAGTGACGAAGCTGCAAAGGGATTTATTGAAGAACCAATTATTATGGCAACCCCAACTACTCATATCAAATTTTTGTCCCCAATCATTAATTCGAATCTGGCTACACATTCTCTCACTGAATATCCTCCCTTACAACTAACAAAGACACATGTATTGGCGTCGGAGCCTTCTTCAGCGACAAAAACCTTCAGAGATGCATTGATAGTAGTGGACACATTTGGTGAAGTGAACAGTGCAACCCTAAACACTGTTCTGGCAACAATGGCTTTGGAAATTAACTCGGTAACTGAAGCTCAGACATATGGGACAACTAACTCCTTTCCTACACAGACTTCTCCATTGGGAGATGGGGGCATTAATGTGGACACTCCTTTCATTGCTGGTTTGGGGCCACAAGGTCAGAACTCTAGCCCTCATTTTTCAAATTTGGAGGGAACAATCAATTCCAATCCCCAATTATCAATTGTTAATCAAAATAAGTCTAAAAAGCCTAATGAAGGGCTTAAGGGTAAGAAGAAGAGATTGTCTAAACCTGTTGCTTATAACACAAGGTCAAAGAGTAAAGTGCCTATTATTTTTTCTGAGCTTCATTCTGTGGTGGGGGAGGAAATTAAAAAATCTCATGCGTTCCAACCTGGGGGTACTGGGAGTGGGGAATTCTGCAAAGCTTTGGGACTTGAGGCTCTCATCTCTGAGGAACTAGTGCTTGGGGAGTTTTATAATCTTGAGGTGGAAGGGAATCAGGCAGTAGAACTGGAGACTAATATTGATGATGAGTTTTGTGATTTAGAAGAGGTGGAAGAAGGACAGATTGTGGAGCTCTCTATTCCCTCCATCCCCACTCAAAATATGTCTTCTCCATGAGAATCATCTCATGGAACATGAGGGGGGGCCTCCTCTAGACAAAATAGGAGAGCCTTGCGTTGTGTGTGTGCCAAGCAAAGACTTACTTTGGTGTTATTACAAGAAACTAAGTTACCCACTTTGCCTGATTACTTCTTGATTGGTTGTGGTTTTACTCAAGAGTGGGAGGCCATTTTTCTACATGCAATTGGAAATTCTGGAGGCCTCATCACAATGTGGAACAAGACTTTTGTGCAAATGCTCTCTTCATTTGTAGATGAAAGAGCTATTTATTGGTCTGGGAGATATCTGGAAAAAAATGTTGAGTTTAGTGTGATCAATGTGTATGCTCCTTGCTCTATATCTGCCAGAGCCTCACTATGGTTGAATATTGCCTCTAAACTCAGTAGCTACTATCCCTCATTGGTATTGGCTGGGGACTTCAATGCAGTACTGGATCCTTCTAAGAGGAATGGATCTTCTTCGTCATCAACCAGTTGCAAGGATTTCAACAATTTTGTGACTAACTTGGGACTCATTGATCTCCAATTATCTGGGGGCAAATACATTTGGTTTGGTCCAAACTCCTCAGCTTCCAGACTGGATAGGTTTCTTTGCTCTTCACAGTTCCTTGCTGATTTCAGTTATTTATCTCAATCTGCTCTCCCAAGAGTTCTCTCAGATCACAAGCCTATATTATTGTCCACTCCTTCTACTGATGGGGGCCCTAGACCCTTCAAATTTATTAATGCTTGGGCCTCCCATCCTAAATTTCTCTTGGATTCTAAGGAGCAATGGCTTTCTATTGTGGTGTCTGGTTCTCCCTCTTATAAGCTTTGGTTCAAACTGAAAGCTATGAAGCACTTTTATAGGGATTGGAACCTTAATACTTTTGGGTGACTGGAGAAAGATATTTATATCCTGAGATTGGAGATTAAAGCCCTGGATGATAGCATTGACACCAGGAGACTTTCCCCACAAGAAATTTCTCACAGGGCACTACTCAATGCCAAGCTGACTCAAAAATTGAAATTACAGGCCAAACTATGGTGTCAAAAGGCTGGACTTAGATGGTCCAAGGAGGGGGACAGATGCTCCAAATTCTTCCATTTGGTGGCTAATTAAAATTTTGTGAAAAAGGAATATTGAGCAGATATCTGAGTTGGGGACAATCTATACCTCTCCACTTCAGATCAAAGTTGTGGCCAAAGAACATTTTGCTAAAAGATTCTTTAACACCTTTGAGGTTTGCATTAATCTCTCTTCTCTACCTTTCAACAAGTTATCAGAGGCACAAGCTTTGGGTTTAGAGGTGCCTTTCACTGAAGAGGAAATCTGGCTAGCTATCAAATCTTGCAATGCTGACAAATCTCCTGGTCTTGATGGCTTTTCACTAAAATTATATCAAGCTTGTTGGAGCTTCATCAAACCTGATCTCATCCTTTTTTATGAATCACTTCCATCAATGAGGCCTTTTAGGCAAAGGATTAAATTCCTCTTTTATCACTCTCATTCCCAAGAACTCTGCTCCTAAATCCTTTGAAGATTATAGGCCCATCGGTCTCATTAGCAGTGCTTACAAAATCCTCTCCAAAGTTTTGGCTAATAGATTAAAATCTGTTATGAATTACTTGGTCCATGATGTGCAATATGGCTTCATCTCAGGCAGACAAATTTTGGATGGTCTTCTTATTGCCTCTGAATTGATCCACTCCATCAAAAACGCTACTCGGGAGGTCATAGTACTCAAGGTTGATTTTGAGAAAGCTTATGATCATATCAGTTGGGATTCTCTCTTCAATACATTACAAAGCATGGGTTTTGGGTCCATCTGGATTTCTTGGATGAAACTGTGCATTCAGGCTTGGTCCTCTGTGCTCATAAATGGATCACCTTCTTCAGACTTCCCTTTACTAAGAGGGCTTAGACAATGTTGCTCACTCTCCCCTATTCTTTTTGTTCTGTTGGCTGAATCACTTCATCAAATTATGGTCAAAGGGATAGAGTTTGGAATGTTTGCTGGAATCAGGTGTAACAATCAAGGTCCTGACATTTCTCACCTTCAATTTGCTGATGCCATACTTATTTTCCTCCAAGCTGGAGCACAAGAGGCTATAGATCTTAAACATGCACTGAATTGTCTTCAGAAAGCCACTGGTATGAGAATAAATTTCAATAAGTCCAAGGTCATGGTTCTCAACCCCTCTCTTGTATCTGTAATAACCACTCCCGGTCAACGCCAGTCAAACCTGCGAAAAACAGGAAAATTTAAAAATTTTAAGCAAACGCTTAAATGAACCTAAATTTGACCGCGAGGGTCATACCGGACTTAAGTTGACCCCGATATCGACCAAAGTGAGTTCCGGGGGACTCAGGGCAACTTTCTGACCAATTTGGGAAATGTTGACTTTTCGCTGGAAAAGTCAACCCAGCGACGTTTTGGTCCATTCGAGGACCGTTTTGGATCAAAAAAGCTTAACCGTCGTCGCAGCGGTCTTAGTTGAGCCGTTTCCTTGTAGCCCATCAAGTTTCGTAATTTCTTGGAAAAGGTGCCCGTTCGGGGCCTGAAACGTCCGAATTTTGCGAATCTGATTGGAAAATATCTAGGAGATATTTTCCAAAAAGGTGTGGGACCCACTTGACCACATGTCAACTATGTGGTGGTGTTAGGTTTTTGGACAAGACAAGAGAATACTTCAATAGTGTTAGTTTTATAATTAAGTATTATTTGTTATTTTTTTAAAACAAAACAAAAGGAAGGGAAGTGTGTTGTTCTCGGAAAAGTTAGAAAAATTAAGACTTTTTAGAGAGAGAAAGAAGTTAGAAGGAAGAGAGAAGGAGGAGAGAAAAAGAGAAGAGGCTTGGGGGATTTGTGACGTTTCTCGTTCATCCGACCGGTGGATCGTCTCAACGATAGAAGAATCGAGTTCACACCGTCATTCTCTACGATGAGCACCTAACCGATTTTCGTTTTGTTAAGTTCGAATTTTAGGGTTTGAGTTTAAACGATTCAAATATGGTTGGGTTTTGGTTAGAATTGGTTTAAAGATGAATGGTTGAGGTTTGGGGTTCGTTAGGAACATTTTGGGGCAAAAAGAGAATTTTGCCATTGTGGCCATGTGGGGCCCACGTGCTCGGGTGCTCGGGTTTTGTGTTCGGGTGGTTTAGAACATTCCCCGGATCATTTATCCATAACCGAATCGAAATTTGGAATTAAATTGGAAAAGTTGTATTTATCGGGTTTAGAAACTTTAAACGTTAATTAAATGACTCGGAAGTCGGAATTCGATTCCGTCGAGTGCCTAGGAACCCTTGAATTATTCTAAGACCGTAGAAACGAAAACGGGAATTTTCGGAGCCCCGGAAGGGCGTTTTCAAAACCCGAGCAGATTCGCCATGTCGGGCGAATCGGGCCTTTCCGGGTCCAATATCGACAATGTTGAGTAATTGGGAAGTTTGGGAGTGATCGACATTGTCGGGGTTACTTTTGGGCGTCAGGTTTATTAAAATTCAGTTTATGCCTGCAAGCTTAAAAGCGTTTAAAATTGTGTTCTTTTAGATCGTGCCGCTGACAGAGGAAAGGGAAAGCTAGGCGAGTGACCGAGATCACGTCGGAGCTTGATTGTGCGCTTTTGGAGAAAGCATACGAGGTAGGGAAAAGTAGCCGGATCTTGGCCCTGACTAGGGAAAGTTAACAGTAGAATTGCATGTGACACCGGGGTGTCGTGGGTTAAGTAGGTTTATCGAATATTAGAAAGGCATGATACGGGAACGTAGCGAATATTGGAAATGCATGTGACACTTAGTAGTGTCGTAGGAGCAGAGAACTTAGCGTTATTAGAACTACTGGAGGCATATAACCATGCCCGGAGGTTGATTGCGAACTTATCGAGATTAGGAATACTGGAGGCATATGACCATGCCCGGAGGTTGTTTGTGAAACTGTTGATATTAGGATTGTTGGAGGCATTGGTTATGCCGGAGGTTGATTGTGTATTTTGTGTCTTGGGTGGCCATGAGAGCCCGTGCTTTACTGTTGTGTCTTGGGTGGCCATGAGAGCCCGTGTTTTACTGTTGTGTCTGGGTGGCCATGAGTGCCCGTGGGGGTTGATTGAACCCGTGTCTTTACTGTTGGTGTGTCTTGGGTGGCCGTGAGTGTCGTGGGGTTGTTGAGCCCGTGAGTTACTGTTGGTGTGTCTTGGGTGGCCGTGAGTGTCGTGGGGTTGTTGAGCCCGTGAGCTACTGTTGGAGTGTCTTGGGTGGCCATGAGTGCCGTGGGGTTGTTGAGCCCGTGAGTTACTGTTGGTGTGTCTTGGGTGGTCGTGAGTGCCCGTGGGGTTGTTCAGCCCATGAGTTATGGTTGGTGTGTCTTGGGAGGCCGTGAGTGCCCGTGGGGTTGTTGAGCCCGTGAGTTATGGTTGGTGTGTCTTGGGAGGCCGTGAGTGCCCGTGGGGTTGTTGAATCCGTGTTTTACTGTTGGTGTCTTGGGTGGCCATGAGTGCCTGTGGAGTGTTGAACCTGTGTTGTTGCTGCTTGTTGAGCTTTGCTTGTGATTGTGATTGTGCTTGCCCGAGGTTAGTGACCCGACTATGTGTCGGGAAGTGGTGTGGAATTTGGCTGGCTTACCTGACAGGGATCGGTAAGTTGGGAGCGTTCTTTGGCTGGCCTGACCGAGTTCGAGTCTCGGGAGGTTGCGAGCGTTCTTTGGCTGGCTTGACCGAGTTCGAGTCTCGGGAAGTTGCGAGCGTTCTTTGGCTAGCCTGACCGAGTTCGAGTCTCGGGAGGTTGTGAGCGTTTTTAGGCGATGAGAGGGCAGCTCCCCTTCCGACTAGCTATCGGAAAAGCAGCGCTGTATATATCGCCAACAGGTCGGCCGCCTGGAGCCTGACAGGGATCGGCAAAGCGCGTGGGGCAGGCTCGAGCCCAGTCGGTTAGCAACCGGCACTGAGCAACTGACAGGAGTGCGATCCTTTGTGATCTTGTTTGGTGTGCGATCCTTTGTGATCTTGGGTGTTGCGTGGTGGTCTGTCGTGTCTTTGGAGGAGGTCGTCGATCGTTTTGTCGGGTCTACCTTACGTGTCCGAGTGTTGAGTCGGCTGAGGAAAGTATCAGTGTGTGGGTGTCGGTCGGGTTACTTGAGTTGGGGATGGTGTTCCCGGTGTTGAGTTGGTTGTTGGTGTTACCGGCATTGTCTGCTAATTATACCGTAGTCAGTCTGTTATCCGTGGTGGTGAGCGAACGCTCACCCCTAGCTGCTTTTCCTACAAGTACTGGTCGCAGGTTGGACTAGGTGAGCTTCCGAAGCTTGAAGAGCTGGGAGCGGGATTCTGGGTTTATTTTGAGTCTAGCGACGGATACCACACTTTTGTCCACTTGTTGGGACGTGTTTTAAGTTGTAAATATTATTTTGTTGAACAATTGGTGATCTTAAAGTGATTTAATGTAAAAGGTTTCAAAATATTTTATCGTTTTAAAAGTTCACGTCCTGAGTTCGGTTTACTGAAATTGGGGCGTGACAGTATCAGTGAATGAAGTGGCAGGTATCCTGGATTGCTCTACAATGGAACTCTCTTTTGATTATCTTGGCTTCAAATTGGGATCCAATCCAAGAAGAAAGAAAACTTGGGAACCCATCATCAATAAATTTAAGAGCAAATTAAGTCTCTGGCAAGCTAAATCTAGGAGCTTTGGGGGAAGGATCACTCTGATCAAATCCTCACTAAGTTCTTTACCTCTGTACTATATGTCACTTTATAAAGCTCCCAAGGGTGTGATCCAAGAAATGGAGAGGTGGCAGAGAAAATTCCTTTGGAATGGTTCAATCACAAAAGGGTACTTCACAGAGTTAAGTGGAACTTGATTTGTAGGCCTAAAGATTGTGGAGGTTTGGAGATCAAAAATCTCCACATTATGAATAGGGCTCTCTTGGCTAGATGGTGGTGGAGATTTGCACTGGAAACTGATTCTCTTTCGAAGCAACTCATTTGTGCAAAATATGATTGGGATCCTAAAGCATGGGACTTATCAAAATTTCTATTGCAAGATGGACAATGCTTTTTGAAACATGTAGAATCATTACTTAGTTGTCCTAAGTTTGCAAATGTTTTGGGGGCTGAGTGTCTGCAATGGTCTGTGGGTTCTGGCAGGAGAATTCACTTCTGGGAGGATGCTTGGTTATTGGAGTTTCCTTTGAAGTTTACTTATCAGAGGCTTTATCATCTTAGTATACAGAAGAAGAGCACAGTCTCACAGTTTTGGATCCAAGGTCACTGGATCATGAACTTTAGAAGATCCTTGAGGGGCTGGGAGATTGGAATTTTCTCCTTGCTTTGTGATCAACTTAATGCCTTTCATTTAAGCTCTAAGAGGGAAGATCAAGTCACTTGGAAGAATGATAATAAAGGCTTCTCAGTCCATAGAATGTATGAATGCTTGGATGACACTCCTAATTCTTCCTTGAAATGGCATGCATTACTTTGGGCTCTTGGTCTACCTCCAAAACTTGCAGCCTTCTCCTGGCTAATTTGTATGCAAGGAGTTCCTGCAAAGTGTTTTATGTTAGCCAGAGGAATATACATGGACAATATATGGTGTCCTCTTTGTCATGAGGAACCTGAGACATTGGATCACCTATTTGTGGGATGCAAGATCTCAACTCAGATTTGGATGGCATGTCTGGAATGGTGGGGAATTTCTACAGCATTACCTGACACTTTTCTGGAGTGGTTTATTTCTTGGAATTCTTTGGCTCCCATCAGATCAAAAAAACATAGGAACCAACTCTCATCTTTTATCCTGTGGAGAATCTGGTTAAGCAGGAACAAGGTCATTTTTCATGGTATTTTGCTCCATTCTGAGGTCATCATCCAGCAAATTCAAAATGATTCATATCTGAGTTTTTGGAGTCATTTCAAGTCAGGTCTATCCTTCCCTTTTTTGGCTTGGATCACTAATCCCATTGTGTCACGCCCCAATTTCAGTAAACCGAACTCGGGACGCGAACATTTAAAACAAAAAAAAACACTTGAAACATGTTTTCAATAAACACTTTGAAATTACCAATTAGTTAACCAAAATAATATTTACAACTCAAAAACGTCCCAACAAATGGACAAGGTACAAGGTGTACGTCACTAGACTCAAAATAAAACCCGGGCTCCGCTCCTTGCTCCTCAAGCTTCGAGAGCTCACCTAGTCCGTCCTGTGATCAGTACCTGTAGGAAAAGTAGCTAGGGGTGACCGTTCGCTCACCACCACAGATAACAGACTAACTACGGCATAATTCGTAGACAAAGCCGACAACACAAACGACGACCCAACACGAGGATCAATATCCCCAACTCAAGTAATCTGATTGACACACAACCCATTACTTTCCTCAACAGACTCAACCCTCGGACTCGTAATGTAGACCCGACACAACTATTGACGACCTCCTCCAAAGACACAACAGATAACTACGCAACACCAAACAAGATCACAAAGGATCCCACACCAAAGAAGATCACAAAGGATCGCATTCCTGTCAGCTGCTCAGTGCCGGTTGCTAACCGGCTGGGCTCGAGCCTGCCCCACGCACTTTGCCGATCCCTGTGAGGCTCCAGGCGGTCGACCTGTTGGCGATATACCGAGCTACTTTTCTGATAGCTAGTCAGAAGGGGAGCTGCCCTTTCATCGCCTAAG
The DNA here is from genome assembly GCA_963921825.1 of Erodium maritimum. Lineage (NCBI taxonomy): Eukaryota > Viridiplantae > Streptophyta > Magnoliopsida > Geraniales > Geraniaceae > Erodium > Erodium maritimum. The sequence continues at coordinate 36,819,074 of OY997592.1, read as the reverse complement.
AACGCTCAACCTACTGATCCCTGTCAGGTCAGGCTAGCCAAAGAACGCTCGACTTTACCGATCCCTGTCAGGTAAGCCAGCCAATCTCCACGCAACTTCCCGACACAAAGTCGGGTCACTAACCTCGGTCAAACACAATCACAATCACAAGCAAGGTTCAACAAACAACAACAAGACCGGTTCAACAAACTCACTGACACTCACGGCCACCCAAGACACACCGACAATAACTCACGGGCTCAACAACCCCACGGGCACTCACGGCCTCCCAAGACACACCAACAGTAAAACACGGGCTCAACAACCCCACGGGCACTCATGGCCACCCAAGACTCCATCAGTAAAACACGGGCTCTCATGGCCACCCAAGACACAACAGTAAAGTACGGGCTCTCATGGCCACCCAAGACATAAACTAAACAATCAACCTCCGGGCATGGTCATATGCCTCAAGTAATTCTAATATCGATAAGTTCCCTGCTCCTACGACACTACTAAGTGTCACATGCAATGCTAAGGTTTGCTACGTTCCCGCATCATGCCTTTCTAATATTCGATAAACATGCTTAACCCACGACACCGGTGTCACATGCAGTTCTACTGTTAACTTTCCCTAATCAGGGCCGAGATCCGGCTACTTTTCCCTACCTCGTATATGTTCTCCAAAAGCTAACCAAAAAGCTCCAGCGCGATCTCAGTCACTCGCCTAGCTTTCCCTTCCCTCGGTCTGCATCACGATCTAATAAGAACACAATTTTTAAATACTTATAAGTCCGCAGACACAAACTGGAATTTAATAAACTTGACACTCAAAAGTAACCGCAACAATGTCGATCACTCCCAAACTCCCCAATTACTCGACATTGTCGATAAAGGACTCGGAAAAGCCCGATGCGCCCGACATGGCGAATCTGCCGGGTTTTGGAAACGCCCTTCCGGGGCTCCGAAAATTCCCGTTTTCGTTTCTACGGTCATAGAATAATTCAAGGGTTCCTAAGCACTCGACGGAATCGAATTCCGACTTCCGAATCATTTAATTAACGTTTAAAGTTTCTGAACCCGTCAATTCAACTTTCAGAATTTAATTCCCAATTTCGATCCGGTTGTAGATAAATGATTCGGGGAACGTTCTAAGCCACCCGAACATAAAACCCGAGCACCCGAGCACGTGGGCCCCACCCGGCCCAACTTGGCCGTGGGTGGCTAGGGCTCACATGGGCCCGGCCCACCATGGTTGTGGTCGGCCCTAGCTCCGGCCAGCCACCCCACATGGTGGCCGGAGCTCCTCCCGAGCTCCTGGTCACCGGAAAACGTGCCTCTTCCCTCCAAAACGTCTACAACAATCCTCCAACCTCAACACAACCCTAAACTAATAGTTTCAAACCAAAACCTAATTTTAGAAATTTACAAAACGAAGATCGGTTTGGTGATTACCGTAGAGGAAGACGATGTGAGCTTGATTCTCCTAACTTTGAGACGATCCAAGGGTTAGTTGCACGTGAATAGTACTCTCAAACCCTAGCTCCTCTCCTTTCTTCTTCTCCTCCTCTCTCTAACTCTCTTCTCTTTTTTCTAATTTTTTTCTCTTTCTAAAACACCTTGGCCGAACCGCCTTATGTCTTCCTCTTCATTTTCCCCCCAAAACCTAACACCACCACTTGTTTGACAAGTGGCAAGGTGGGTCCCACACCTTTTGGGAAAATATCTGCTAGATATTTTCCAATCAGATTTGCGAAAATCGGACGTTTCGGGCCCTAAAGGGCACTTTTTCCAAGACATTACGAAACTTCACGGGCTACAAGGAAACGGTTCAACTAAGACCGCTGTGACAACGTTTAAGCTTTTTGGATCCAAAACGGTCCTCGAATGGACCAAAACGTCGCTCGGTTGACTTTTCCAGCGAAAAGTCAACATTTCCCAAATTGATCGGAAAGTTGCCCTGAGTCCCCCAGAACTCACTTTGGTCGATATCGGGGCCAACTTAAGTCCATTATGACCCTCGGGGTCATTTTAGGTTCAATTAAGTGTCTGTCTTAAACATTTTAAATTTTCCTGTTTTTCGCAGGTTTGACTGGCGTTCACCGGGAGTGGTTATTACAGTCTACCCCCTTAAAGGAATTTCGTCCGCGAAATTTAAAACAGACGTACCTCGGGAAACGAACAAGGCGGGCTACTTCGCGCGAACCTCGTCCTCGCGCTCCCAAGTCGACTCAGCCCCGTGATACCTCCACTGCACCCGTACTAGGCGGATAATCTTGCCACGCAAGACCTGCTCCTGTGTGTCCATGATCCGAACCGGCTGCTCCTCATAGGAGACATCGTCAGCCACCTCGATATCTGTCCACTCAATAACGTGGGAGGGGTTCGCATTGTACTGCCGCAAATGGGACACGTGGAAGACGTTATGAACTCTCCAAAGTGCGGTGGTAACGCCAGACGATAAGCCACTGCTCTCACTCTGCTCAAGATCTCGAACGGGCCAATGTACCGCGGGGCTAACTTGCCCCCGTTGCGTCTGAACCGTATCAGCCCCTTCCTCGGGCTCACCTTCAGGAACACGTGATCCCCGACTGCAAACTCAAGAGGTCGACGTCGTCTGTCGGCATAACTCTTCTGCCGACTCTGCGCGGTCCTCAACCGATCGCGTATCAACGCGACCTTCTCTGTCGTCTCTCAGACAAGATCTGGCCCCAGCAGACTCTTGTCCCCCACCTCTGCCCAACACACTGGCGATCGACACGGCCTCCCATACAACGCTTCTAACGGTGCAATCCCAATACTGGCCTGGTAGTTGTTGTTGTAAGCGAACTCGGCCAACGGCAGGTGGGTCTCCCACGATCCCCTGAAATCCAGCACACATTCCCGCAGCATGTCTTCCAAGATCTGAATAGTGCGCTCGGACTGACCGTCTGTCTAGGGATGGTGTGTTGTACTGAGTAGAACCTCGGTCCCCAACGCGGTCTGCAGACTCGGCCAAAACCTGGACGTGAAACGGGGATCCCTGTCAGACACTATCGACACCGGGACTCCATGGAGACGCACTATCTCCTGAATGTACAGGCTGCTCAACTTGTCGACCGGATCCGTCATCCTCATAGCTAGGAAATGGGCCGAATTTGTCAACCGGTCGACTACTACCCATACGGCGTCCTTTCCCTTCGGCGATCTCGGTAGTCTACACACGAAGTCCATAGTGATATGCTCCCACTTCCACTGGGCAATCGGCAGTGGCTGCAACAATCTGGCGGGACACTGATGCTCGGCCTTCACCTGCTGACAAACGAGACATCTCGACACAAACTCTGCGACTGCTCTCCGCATCCCGCGCCACCAGAAGTGCCGCCTGACGTCACGGTACATCTTGGTGCCCCCCCGGGTGCACTGTAAGACGCGAATGGTGCGACTCTCGTAACACGTCGTCTCTACAGTTGCCCGGCACGAACAACCCTCCTCGATACCGTAACCCCCAATCAGCGCTAAATTCCCAGCCTGCCACTTCGTCACCACGGATGACCCTCTCTCGGATCTCTAGCGTCTCGATATCCTCTGACTGCGCCTCCAACACTCGGGCAAGCAGTGAGAGTTGAGCCACTAATGAGCACATGGCCATGTCACCAGTAATCTCCTCTAGCTCAAGCCCGAACGTGCTCAGCTCCCCCATTATGTCCCACTCTCGGACTGATATGCTGGCGAGGCTCGGAACCGACTTCCTACTCAAGGCGTCGGCGACCACGCTCGCCTTACCCGGATGGTAGTGTAGCTCGAAGTCGTACTCCTCAAGTAGCTCCATCCACCGCCGCTGGCGCATGTTCAGGTCTCGCTGGGAAAATATGTACTTGAGGCTCTTGTGATCCGAGAACACCTGAAACCCCTCGCCATATAGATAATATCGTCAGCCTTTTAGCGCGAACACGACTGCTGCTAGCTCCAAGTCGTGGGTAGGATAGTTGCGCTCGTGCATCTTCAACTGCCTGGAGCCATAAGCCACAACTCTGCCCAACTGCATCAGTACGCAGCCCAGTCCCTCTCCGGACGCATCATAGTAGACATCATACCCGATTCCTCGCTCGGGCACCACCAATACTGGAGCGGTAGTCAGCCGAGTCTTCAACTCCGTGAACGCCCGTTCACAGTCCTCCGTCCACACAAATCCGACTCCTTTGCGTGTCAACAGAGTCATCAGCGCGACTAATCGTGCGAAGTCCTGGACGAATCGTTGATAGTAGCCTGCCAGCCCCAGAAAGCTGCGGATCTAGAATACACTCGTGGGCCGTGCCCACTTCGACACCGTATCGATCTTTGACGGATCGACCAGTATGCCGTCCCGGGATACGATGTGCCCGAGGAATTTCACCTCAGCGAGCCAAAACTCGCACTTCTCCCGGTTGGCATAAAGCTGATGCTCGTGCAGTAGAGTCAGAACAGTCCTCAGCTTCACTTCGTGTGCCGCTTCGTTCTATGAATAGACCAAGATGTCGTCTACGAACACCACCACAAACTGATCTAAGAACGGACGGAAGATACTGTCATCAGGTCCATGAACGCTGCAGGTGCGTTCGTCAGTCCGAATGGCATCACCAGGAACTCGTAGTGCCCATAGCGTGTTCGGAATGCAGTCTTTGCGACGTCCTCCTCTCGGACTCGCAACTGGTAGTAACCGGATCGCAGATCAATCTTCGAGAAGCATGTCGACCCTCTCAATTGGTCGAACAAGTCATCGATCCTCGGCATCGGGTATCGGTTCTTCACCGTGACCCGGTTCAGCTTCCGGTAATCTATACACATCTGTAGCTCTCCACTCTTCTTCTTCACGAAGAGTGCTGGTGCTCCCCACGACGATACACTCGGACGGATAAACCCCTTCTGCTGAAGCTCCTCGAGCTGACGCTTCAGCTCAGTCAACTCTGCCGGCGCAAACCTGTAAGGCGCCATCGATATCGCCGCTGTTCCCGACACTAGGTCAGTCCCGAACTCCACCTCATGAACCGGTGGCAACCCGCTCAACTCCTCAGGAAAGACCTCGGGGAACTAGCATACCACTCGCGGTAACACTCGGCTCTGCACAGCCGATACTTCCTCCACTGCGGACAACGCCGATAGAAGAACCCCGCTCTTACTACCCAGAACACACTTCACCGTCGTGTTGCCTGCTGACACTGTCACTCGTCGCCTGTAGCAATCGATACTGGCTCGGTACCTCGCCAGCCAATCCATTCCCAAGATCACATCAAAGGTCGTCATTCCCAGTATGATAAGATCACCAGGGCAAGGACAGTCTGCGACTCTAATCTCGCAGGCACGACAGACCCTAGTCAACGATACACCACCCCCAACTGGGGTGTCCAGGCACAAGGGTGGACTCTACGGCTCTAAACTCAGCCCCAACCCCTCAGCGCAACTCAACGAAATAAACGAATGCGAAGCCCCGGTATCAAATAATAATAACGCCCATAAATGATACAATAAACACGTACCCTGGATGGTCTCGCGGTATGTGGTAGATCTTGGGGCCCGGGAGTCGGTGACTGCGTACACTCTCCCTTGCGAGGCCTGCTGCCTCTGACCCGGCGCACTGGGGTCAACTTAAGTCCGGTATGACCCTCGGGGTCATTTTAGGTTCAATTAAGTGTCTGTCTTAAATTTTTTAAATTTTCTTGTTTTTCGCAGGTTTGACTGGCGTTGACCGGGAGTGGTTATTACACATTGGGTGCTATTCAGTCAAGAACTCATAAGGTCTTGGTGATCTGATTGGTGACTTGTTTTTCTTTCACCTTAAGTGGGTTTTCTAGGGTTGGGGAGGGTGTTGGGTAGTTTGGGATTGGTAGGGGAGTTAGAGTGCTTCCTGGGTTTAGAATAGGTTGGAGTGTGGGTTTTCTAATCTTTTTCTCTTCCTCCTCACTTGATCTCTCTTAGAGTGTGGGTAGTTGTAGGTTTAAGTGTTTTTTCTTATTTGTTTTCCTTGTTTTTTCATCTTAACCTCTGCCTCTCCACCTACCTTTGTATCTAAGAAAGGGATCAGTCTTTGGTTAACTAAGGGGTTGCTGTTTTGTTGCATAATTCTGCAGTTCATTTCTTGTTTTAACTGATATTGTTCTGTTTTGGTTAGTTGGCTACAACTTACCTATTCTCAAACAATGGTTGGTTATTATTGGAGGGGATCATACTTCTCCTTTGGTCATTTTCTGGTGGAATTGGTTTTACAATTGATGAGATCTCAACTAGTTGGTATTATTGGTTGTAAATGGTGGGGTTGCATTCTCTTTAGCAACTTGGTTTGATCTTACAGGATCAGGGCTACACTGCAGTTGCATTTGGTTGCTGCTTTTTGGTTCAGACCACTACTGTGGGTTGGGAAGCAATAGTTTGTTGTGTGAACATTTTGTAAAGGGGGGAATTTGTAATCTCTCTTGTTTTGTTTGAAGGTTTGGTAACATCATATCCTTCTTTGTTTGTAATTCACTTTGAGGGTTCGCCCTTATCCGAGCATCTCATTTCGAGAGCTTGGTTTTAAATGAAAAATCTGCTGATAAAAAAAACAAGTTCAAGAATGCTTCAGAAAACATACCGCCTCCTTGGAAATAAGTGCCAGTTTGCCTGACTTGACGCCTTGTCTGTCGAATTCTCTAGCGGCATACCTCTATTGTGAAAAAAGGTATATTATTAATTCATGCCATAGATATTCACATAAAACACCAATGTCAGAAAATACAAAATTTTGAACAAAGTAAACCTAAAACGTATAATCAGCTAATAATGTTACTTACTGAAGTCTTGAACTATAAGCGATGAATCATCTTCATCCTGGAACTTAATTTTACTTCAAAACCCCATCAACTATGACTCCATACAATAAAATAACAAATCAAAATTAGAAATATTTGACTGGAAAAAGATAGATAAAATAATCACCTTTGGGCCATCGAGCTAGAATCCTCTCCTTGAGAGAAGCCACAATGATGGTAGGTAAAGGAATTGGTATGAATCGCGATTGTAATTCATTCATGTTCCGAAATATATACAAGATGGTTATCCTTATTCAAATACAAATGGTAGGATAAGGATAAGCTATATTCAAATACATTTGAATATCAGATATGCTAACATGCCCCCGTAGTCAGAGCGGGAGGATTACATACGTTCAGACTATCTCGAAAATCAACGAACAGAACGTGAGGCAATCCTTTGGTGAAGATATCTGCAATCTGAGAGCGGGTAGGAGCATGAAGAACACGAACATGACCACGAGCAACCTTTTCCCGAACAAAATGGATATCCAGCTCAATGTGTTTAGTACGCTGATGCTGAACATGATTGCCCGCAAGATAAATGGAACTGATATTGTCATAGTAGACCAGAGTGGCTTGACATACCGGACAATGAAGCTCCAGGAGGAGGTTGCGAAGCCAGCACGACTCAGACACTACCTGAGCAACCCCACGATACTCTGTCTCGGTGCTGGAGCGCGAGACTGTAGGCTGTCGTTTAGAGGACCAGGAGATAAGATTGTCCCCAAGAAACACGCAATAACCAGATGTGGATCGGCGTGTGTCAGGACAGCCTGCCTAGTTTGCATCAGTGTAGGCAACAAGGTCCAGAGAGGGAGAGGCGCCAAGATGTAGTCCAAGACGTAAAGTCCCCTGAAGATAACAAATGATACGCTTAAGGGCTCCCATGTGACCAATGCGAGGATCATGCATATGAAGACACACCTGCTGAACAACATATGCAATGTCGGGACGAGTAAAGGTGAGATACCGCAAGGCGCCGACAAGACTCCGATAGAGTGACGGATCAGAGAACGGCTCACCGGCCGCATCACTCATTTTTCCCTTTGAGTCAACAGGGGTGGATGATGGGGAACATGAATCCATGCCAGCTCAATGAATAATACCCTCGGCATATACTTCCGTTGAGAAAGTGTCACGCCCCAAATCCGGTTTTGGCCGGACTCGAGACGTGACCTGAAACAATCGAGATAAAAGTGGTAAAACAGTATAAACTCTTTTAAAGTTGAAAGCGAGTCCAAAATAATTCTCAATAATTTACTCCAAAAATTTAAATATAGTTTCAAAAATTGACAAGTGACATAAGGTAGATGAAGTTCAACAATGTGGACCACACATCTCTATTACAACCCTCAAAAAATCCGGAAGCTCCCGAGCCTCGAATTCCCCAGATCTCAAGTACACTTGTACACACAACAATTAAACGAAAAGGGGTGAGCTTACGCTCAGTAGGGAAAATCGTAAACAACTTTAGCCTCCAAGAATAATAATAAAACTGTTTTAGTTCGATGCCACAAAATGTTTAAAACTCTTAGACCAAAAGATATAATAAACAATAACAAGCAACGAGAATAAAAGCGCATTCTCAAGGATAACGATAACTTCCCAGAGACAAATAAGGAACATTATAATAAAAAGGGAAACCATCACAACTAGAAACGAGTAAACACTAATAATCAATGAAAAGCTATGGAGTCAGTGTAATGAAATAGTATCGCGTTTTCAACGATAATAGTGACTTAAGAGATTCCATGAAAATACTATAACGAATCAAGACTCATTAAAATGGGAGCAATTAATATCACGCCAACCACTCGCTTTCTCAAGCCTCTGATCCATGGATAGATTTTGAGATCACATCGGTTCCCATATTCCGATCCACCAGAGTATCCATATCATATCAGATTTTCCCTCGGTCCAGAGGAAGCACATGCGTCGGGGCACCAGAAACAATCCCAAATGGGCGCTTATCATCGGGATTCCCAGAAATGCCTCCAAAGGACCATATGTCATAGGGAACCAAGGTGGTGCTCCACTGGGACGCACGCCCTTGGGTGAAACCTCAGTAACCATCTCTCATGAAATAATCCACTCAATATCCCGCAGGATCTGCCAATAATCAATTCTCGTAATATCCAATAACCAATGCCCTCAGGCTCCAATACTCAGTCAATATCTCACTGTATCTGTCCAACTCCAATCACCACAACGGCACCGGATTACCCCCCCCCCCCCCTCCCCCCCGGTGTAGTACCAAACCAAGCAAGCAAGCAAACAAACAAACAAACAAACAAGCATACATTTCAAGAATAAGGATAAAGGAACAAGCATTATCATTCAAGAATAAGAATAAGGGAAACATACAATAACACGTCCATCAACCAACACTCATTGAATCGCACTTTCACCACAATACACCAAAGACATTTACTTAATCCTCAATCTTAGAAGTACACACGTTCATCCATACCCGTCACACGGGGTTCATACTCATAGTTACGCTTACCGTCATACTTACCTGTCACGAACCATCGGTACATCGATCACCTGATTGTACCCTTTGGCACAACCAGTCATACTCGATCATCCGTTCAATCAACAATTTTATCAACACAAACGCTCAAACAACCAAATAAGTATTCAACCAATCAACCATCATGTGAGCGATCAATTAAGCATTCAATCATACAAGCTAATCTAGTTTCATTATACTCTTATATTATCCTAATAACTAGCAACCAAGCATGTGAACCTAACACACAACTAATCCGAGAGCTCTTCACAGCCTCTCTACCAGTAAATCAATTCCCAAGTATTGAAAGCAAGCTTCACTAATCATCTTCATCCTAAGCATACATTCTAGACACTTCCGGTTATTAATTGAAATACGTTTATTCTAGTTATTCGCATCCTATAGGCAATTCTAGGACCTTTCCGATTTTATTAACCTAACATGCGTTCTAGTATTGAAATTACTCGAGTAGTTAGGACTTTCCCTACCTTGTGGTCTTCCTTTAATAATACTCTAATGAAAAACTCGAGTGGTCACAACTCCGTTCTTCACACGGGTTCCGGCGTGATCTTCGTTCTTCTAGCTCGGGTCCAATTTCTCGAGCAAGGTCCAGTCTAGGTTTAACAGAAAAACATGTCAATCAGTTCTCAAGTGTCCAAATCCTCGGAACGTCTTAAACGTCTTCAAATTACCAATTTTAAGTCAAATTAATTAATTAATTATGTGACCCGGATCCGAGTCCGAACCTGGCCCAGACCCGGTCCAGCTTCAGACCCGGTCCTGATCCGAGCCCGACCCGAATCCGGCCCAGACCCGGATCCAGATCCGATACAGGACCCGGACCCAAGCCCAGCCAGATCCAGGCCGAGGCCCAGATCAATCCAGGCCCAAAGCCCGTGTCCAGGCCCAAGGCTCAAGACCGATAACGATGCAGCTTCGGTTTAGGGTTTCAGTTCAGCTTCACTTCGGCGACAGCGGCGGCGCTGGGAAGCTCGAGACGTACTTCACGGTGGCGGCGCTGCGTCAGAAGCTCGGTAAGTGGCGGGGGAAGGTTTCTGGCGCGAGGTTGGGCTTCTCCGGCTAGAACTGAAGGCGTGAGTAGCTCGCCGGCGAAGGGATCTCAGATCTGAACTCTGAGACCTCCGGCGAGTCGTTCTCCGTATGGGTTCGCACAAATCGACCGTTCGAGGGTTCGATTCGCGATTTAGGGAGAACGGGGGAGAGGGAAATGGGTCGGAACAGTACTCACCGGTACTGAATCAGTCCGAGGGGGCGTGGCGAAGCTCCGGCGAGGCTCGGTTGAGAAGGGCGATGGCAGCTCGTCTCGATTCAGCGAGGAAGAAGGAGATGAGGGTCTCAGGCGTTGGGGTTTTTGTCACAGGAAGCAGAAGAAGGAGATGAGGGGGAGGGGGAAGCCGTGGATGGTCGGAGAAGAAAGAGGCGTCGGCGAGGTTCGGTATCGCAGAGAGAGAGGGAGGCGAGAGTGGAAGGTGTACAGTACCCCGAATCTAGGGTTTTATCCCTTTTATACCGTGCCCTTCGGGCTGAACTCGCAAGCGGGCCTGGGTGCGTTTCTGAACTGGGCCAAGTCTGGCCCAACTTCCTCTCAGTCCAGTAGCTCCTTTTGTTTTTTTTTTATATTTCTCTTTTCCAAAACCAACTTGTTGCAAACCTACCTCCAAGTTTTAGATTGCAATTTTATACACCTTTAGAACGAAGTGGGTTTTACAGAAAGGAAGAGACCACCCGGATGACGAGTGACCGCGATGCCCAAAAAGTAAGACAGAGGACCGAGGTCCGTCATGGCAAACTCGGAGGCCAAAAGCTCCATGATGGACAGGCGAAGCGAGTCACTCGAAGTGGTGAGGATAATGTCATCCACATAGAGCAAAATAAATGATGTATCAGCGCCGCTGCAATAAATAAACAAAGAGTGGTCGGATTTTTTGTGGGAGAATCCGATAGTGGCCACATAATCAATGAAGCGTTGGTACCATGCTTGGGGAGCCTGTTTAAGACCATAGAGAGAGCGCCGAAGAAGACACACATAGTCCGGATGAGTAGAACTGCGAAAACCCTGTGGCTGGTGCATATAGACTGTCTCGGAAAGATCACCATGAAGAAATGCATTCTTCACATCCAGCTGGTGAATAGGCCATGATCGGGAAAGAGCAATGTTGAGAACCGTTCGGATGGTAGCAGGTTTAACCACAGGGCTAAATGTCTCAGTGCAATCCACGCCAACCTGCTGGGAGCTTCCATCACCTACAAGACGAGCTTTATAACGCTCAAAAGAACCGTCAGATCGAACTTTATGACGAAAAAGCCACATAGACCTAACTATATTAGTAGTACGCGGACGAGGTACGAGCTCCCATGTGTTATTCCTAATCAAGGCATCATACTCGTCACGCATGGCCAGGCGCCAATGTGGGTCAAGTAGTGCTCCTTGGTGGATTTGGGAATCGGGGATGGAGTGGTTGTGGCTGCAAGATTAAACAAGGTGCGAGGTTTCACTATTCCCGACCGAGACCGAGTGTGCATCGGGTGGATAGGTGTCGGAGGAGGAGCAACCGCTTCTGACGGATTGGGAGTAAATTGCGGTATGGAAGAAGGTGGGGTGCGAGGCTGAGGAGAGGAAGTGCTGATAGGGCTATTTGGGGAAGTGGTTGCTGAGACGGGTGATGTGGTAGGTATACCGGGAGAAAATAACGGGGTGTTGAGATCCAGAAAATCATAGTTGGCAGGTGAGCTATCAGCGGAAGAAAAAGGGAATGTCATTTCATCAAAGATAACATGTCGAGCTACAATGATGCGTCTGGTCGTCGGGTCGAAGCATATATATCCACGATGCCGAGATGGATAGCCTAGGAAGACACGGGGAATAGAACGAGCTTGAAGTTTGTTAATGGAGACATTAGGAAGAAGAGGATAACAGGTACAACCAAAAATACGCACGTGATCATACGACGGAATACGAGAGAGAAAATAGTGAGTGGGAGTAAGGAAATCCAGAGACTTACAAGGAAGAATATTATGTAAATAAGTGGACATAGACAGAGCAAAGTGCCATAAAGTCGGAGGGACAGAAGAATGTACCATTATAGTACGAATTATATTATTGATCGTACGAAATTTGCGTTCGGCGCGCCCGTTTTGAGGGGAGGTATATGGACACGAAAGACGAAAAACCATGCCGGAATCGGTGCATAACTTGGAGAGCGGACCATTGTCAAACTCCTTCCCGTTATCACATTGAAATGCCTTAATGGAGACACCAAATTGAGTACGCACATATGAATAGAATGAGACGAAAACGGAGTAGACCTGAGACTTAGAATGTAAGGGAAAAGTCAACACAAAATTAGTAAAATCAGCATTCAATAACAAGTAATAACGATGACCTGCAGAACTCAAAACAGGTGATGTCCACATATCCCCATGAATAATGTCAAAAGGAGCAAAAGTGCAAGTACGAGATAAACTAAACGGTAAGTTAATATTTTTGCCTAAGGCACAAGATTGACAAAAACAACTAGAATGTGATCCACATTGGACCATATTATTACGCCGAAGAGCATCAAAGACCGAAGCACCTGGATGTCCCAACCGTGAATGCCAAACTAACAGAGATAAGGCTAACAACGAGGACTATGCACCATGAGGACACGAAGACAACGAAGAGACGGGGTACAGATCCCCCGAGCTATCACATCTCAGCATAACCTGACCCGTCTTGAAGTCCTTCACAGAGAAACCAAAACGATAAAACTCAATAGAAGCATTATTATTTGTGACGAAACGACGGACAGAAACAAGGTTTTTAATAATGTGAGAGGCATGTATAACGTTGGATAAGGTCAGAGAAGGATGAGTCGGGGTTAAATATGCATTACCATAACCCAATATTGGAATGTGATGACCATTCTCGACCACAACATGACGATTAGTGCCAGAATTAATATAAGAGTTTAGACTACCTGAGTCGGAAGTCATATGGGAGGTCGCACCTGAGTCCATGTACCAATGGTCGGGTGGATTTAAAGTTATAGCGCGAAATACGACATCGATATTCGTTGGAACATTATGCTCTGTCCCATAGGTGGAGGAAGCAACTCGTGATGGACAATGGCTGAGGAAGCTTTGGGCCTGATTCTGATTGGTGGAAGGAGTTTGGCCGCGTGGGCTTGGAGGTGGCCCAAGTAGCCCTGTCTGTGCGTGCGCATATGAGCTGTGAGTCGGCTTTTGCGCGTGGATATTACCTGAGAAGTTGTTTGGGCCGAGCGCGCTAGCCCAAATAGCCCGTGACCATGCTGCCTGTGTCGGATACGGACACGACCCAAGCTGCCATTGGCCCATACCAGACCCAGTGTTCGGCGAATTAAACCCCATTTGCGAGTTACGATCTAGGGTTCCTCTTTGCTGCTGCGATCAGAATTTGCCAAAGACGCCATGGCCGATGTGCTTGTTCCGTCCATGAGCTGACCGGTCAGGTCGTCGGCCACGCTGCCGACCAGAATTTGCGCCGGATCCGGCTTCTTTGTCAGACACCTGAGACACAAGAGCAGTAGGTACGCCCGATATACACTGCTTATGCTTCCTCACTTCTTCCAATATCAGTTGCGACCGAGCCTCGTGAAATAGGGGTAACGAGTCACGCTGCTGTATAAGTGCTGCAACATGATCATAGGCATTGGTTAGGTCTGTGACCATTTGCACAACCAACTAGTTATTAGGCACCGGAGCACCAACGTTGGCAAGTCGATCGACAATTGATTTCAGCTCCTGACAGTATGCTGAAATTCTAGTGAAAGCCCCCAATCGTGTGTTTGAGAATTGATTCTCGAGGTGGACAATCCGTGTGTGACGATTGTCCTGAAAAATGCTCCGCAACGCAGACCAAGCACGAGCAGCAGTGGAGTTTGGTTTGATGATTGTTTGCAACAGATCGCTGGAAATTGTGGCATAAATCCATTGCAAAAAAACAACATCAACACGAAACCATAACTCGGTGTTTGGAGTGGTAGAGAAAGCATCAACCTGAGAAGAGGCAGCAGCTCCGGTGGTGCTCTTTTCTGCTGTAGCGGTTTTGTCACCTTGATCTGCAACAACTGGTGGAGTTGCTTCCGAGTACTCGTCCGAAGCTTCAGCAATGGCAGCTAGATGTGTTGTTGCTGTACTTCCGGAAAGAATATGATGAATCACCTGAAATGCTCTGTAGTGTATTTTGAATAACTCTGCCCAAGAAGCATAGTGCTGCTTTTCCATGTCGAGAACAATAGGAATGGCCAGACGGATATTCGATATAGTAGGAGCTGCGTGGGAAGCCATGGATGGTAAAAGAAACAAGCTGTAGAGAAGAAACAAAAAAAAATGTGCAATACCAATTCTGCGGAATAGAAAAAAAAAGGTAAGCAACCAATTTGCGTATGAGAGAATGAAGTGATGATAGGAGAGAGGTGTAGTTAGAATAGAGTTGTAGGCTCTGATACCCTAAAGGAATTGGTATGAATCGTAATTGTAATTCATTCATGTTCCGAAATATATATAAGATGATTGTCCTTATTCAAATACAAATGGTAGGATAAGGATGAGCTATATTCAAATACATTTGAATATCAGATATGCTAACAGTAGGACTGTACTTGCTCGGTCCGATATCCTTTCCATCAGCGAGTTTGAACTTGAGCTCAATTAAATCTACATTCGCTATTGATGAATCTCTCTCCTCTGCCCATAAAACCCTTTTCAGATTCTCATAAAACCCTCGCAAAACAACTCAAATCCAATGGAGGATTCAATGAACTTGTCGCGATTTCACGAACCTAGTTGCTCAATCCTTCAGTGGCGGGAGAAACCAAGATGAATTCTTCCGAGACAAGCCAATAAGCAATGGATTTAATTTCTTGGTGATGAAATTGAAGAAAGAAAACGCCAGATTATATGGGATTTAGTTTCAAAAAACCGTGAGAATTCGATGAAGAGTTGGATTTTCGGACGATTTTAACTTCTGGGTCATGAAGTCGAAGAAAGAAAATGCCCTATTTGATGACATTTGGTTCGAAAAACCTTGAGATATCAATTGTAACAAAAGAGAGGAAGCGAGAGAAAGCAATTGTAAGCAATATTGCACAATAAAACATGTTACAAAGGCGTCAACATGACCAATTCTTACCAATTACAGTCTTAAGTATTTGATTGGTCGGTTCGATTTCAATCAGAGTTGACTTTGTTGTCCGGGCTGAGTAAACACACATAATCTATATATTCAGTTTATTTACAAAATAATTAAGCAATATTTTCCGTAATGGATAATGTTAGAATCGTACGTGGGCATGGAAGAAATTAGATTATCCCTTCCCTGACCCGTCGCTGCAACTGCAACACGTTCTAGCGATGCTCGATTCTTCCATGCGAAAACAGTATGGGCTCTTCATTCTTCACTCTTGCCCTCTTTTCAATCTCACCACAAAACCCACAGGATCGCTATCGATCGCCCTCCCTTCTTCCTTCAATACCCACATACCATGCCTCCATCTCAACCGCAGCAGAGCTGATAGATTCTTCCTCCAATCTTCATCGTCAACAAACACTTCCCACAACCCAGTTTCCTACGCAGACTACCTGGTAACTTCTCTGGGTCTCCCCCAGAAATCGGCCCTTGAAATCACGAATCGCTGCCCCATCGAACTCAAATCGACCTCCAATGCTGATTCGGTCCTTGCCCTTTTCAGGGATTACGGTTTCAGCGACACCCAGATGGCCAAGATCTTCTCCGTCTACCCCAAACTCATCGCCTCCGACCCTCGCCGAATCCTCAAGCCCAAGCTCGATTTCTTCACCCATAACGGCATCTCCGGCGACTCCCTCACTCACATCGTCACCAGCGACCCCAACCTCCTCATGAGAAGCCTCCGCAAGGTCATCGTCCCTTGTTTCGATTTCCTCCGGGCCTTCTTCGGCGACGGCAGCACCCAAGCCATCATTTCTCTCCTCTCCGTCAAGGGCGGCACCCTGGTTCTGCAGAAATTCTCCGGCACGACGGCGCCTAATGTGGCAGCGCTGCGAAGCTGCGGCGTCCCCCATGCTAACATCGTCAGATTGTTTCTCATTGGAGTCCGCTGCCTGTCTCGGGATGTTGATGAGTTTCGTGAGCTCCTGAGGGATGTTATCCAAATGGGTTTCGATCCTCAGAGCATGATGTTCATATATGGGCTCCGAGCTTTATCTAAAGAGGGCAAACAGAATGTGGTCTCGAAAATGGAGTTGATCAAGAAGAGCTTTGGGTGGACTGACGAGGAGGTGCAGGCCTTCTTTGTGAAGGCACCCAATCTCTTGGGATCGTCCCAGGAGAGGTTGAAGAAAGGTGTACAAGTGCTCATGAACAGGTTGGAGTGGACTGCTGATGACATTGCCAAGTACCCAACTGTCTTGAATTACAACTTTGACAATAGGATTTTCCCGAGGTTGTCTGTGCTTGAAATTTTGATGTCCAGAGGTCTCAGGAAGAAGACCTGCATGGGTTATGCCTTTTTGGCATCCGAAGACGTCTTCTTGGGGAGTTTTGTGGAGAGGTACAAGGAAGAGATCCCTGGCCTTCTTGAGGTGTATGAACAAAGTATGAGAAATTGCAAAACTTAGTTCATTGGCTTGCTTTTGGGTGAAGAGCAAGATTGGATCGGAACCAGTTGCCATGCTTATTACATAAAGTTTTTGTCACTTCTCTTGCAATCCTTGGTTAAATGTATTAGCTCGGCTACTTACACTGGCCAATTAATTCTTCAAGC
This sequence comes from Erodium maritimum, assembly GCA_963921825.1. Taxonomy (NCBI): domain Eukaryota; kingdom Viridiplantae; phylum Streptophyta; class Magnoliopsida; order Geraniales; family Geraniaceae; genus Erodium; species Erodium maritimum. The sequence continues at coordinate 36,801,990 of OY997592.1, read as the reverse complement.
TGCCTCTGGTTTCCTAGCGAAATGGCATGGCTTTTCTGAGGTAAAACTTGGCTAAAGTAATTGGTTTCATTTGTTATTTATAAGACTCATAAGCTTTTAGGAATTTCTGTTGTTTATATAGAGGTTGCAGTTGAAATGAGTAATACTAACAACTTCTTAGCAAGGTGTGATTATATATAGATTTAAGAGTTGAATTGATTAGTGAGCTCATACCCACTGCATGAGAGTGTGATTCTTTGACTCTGGCCGGTGGCCTCTATGACTTACCTTTAAGTTCTTTGTTTGTTAACTTAAATCATGTTGGGGTAACTCTAATTCCTTCATTGGGAATTTGAAATCATGATCTCTTCTTCTTGCACTGACCTGACTTGCTGTATGCTCATTGTCATGTTCTTCCCTTGTATTAGGGGTCTCTTGAAAGTCTTCTCCTTCTAAAAGCTACTAATTAAGATAGATTACTCATACCATGGAGGAAAAGAGCCGTTTTAGTACTAGCATGTCAATATTATTTTTGAGTTTGAGCTTTGCATGAAGAAGTTGTTGTATGATGTTCTTTTCTTTAGTTTGCTCAGTAAATCTTCAATCTCGCTATGTTATCGTGTGAGCTAGAAATCAATTGTGGTGCAGGTGTTATATATGGAACTCCCCGTGTAACCAAAGGTATACCAGTAAAATTTCAAGCTGATGAAGAATCCTTTTGAGCACTGCTATGACATTTTGAGCATTTCTCCATTCCAGTAGAGCTATTTGAAGGTTTATTCTTGAATAGCTTGTGAAGAAATATGGGGAAAAGTCCCAAATCATCTTCTTCAGGTATACCATATACCATGCACCTATGACCTCGATTTAGAAAACGTTAGGCATTAGTTGGACGATTAGGGCCTTCGAACACTAGTCAGAGACTAGTCAGATTTATATTTTTTATTAATATATATATATATATAATTAAAATATAAATTATATCATACAAAAATAATAAAATAAACAATTGTTATAAGCAAATCTTAAATAGATATCAAATCTTAATTTAATATCAAATCTTAAATTATGCTACAAAAATGCATTCTAGGGTAGTGAGGTGCCACAAAAAATGCATTCTAGGGTAGTGAGGTGCCACAAAAATGCATTCTAGGGTAGTCAAGTGCCACAAAAAATAGTTAGGGTATTGAGGTGGAAAAAAAATGCATTCTAGGGTATTGAGGTGCCACTAAAAATAGTAAGGGTATTGAGGTGGAAAAAAAATGCATTCTAGGGTATTGAGGTGCCACTAAAAATAGTTAGGGTATTGAGGTGAAAAAAATTAATAGTTAGGGTATTGAGGTGAAAATTACCCATCTTATAATTTATGGGTACTTTTATTTACAAAACCGGAACATCTATAATTTTTTTTTATCACAATTAGTCTGAAGTCTAACTCAACCGTAGGTTTAGTCACATCTCTGCCTTCTCAACTTGGCATCTCTAGTAGGAGTGAATAGTGGAAAAAGTGGGGTTTTGTTGATCTTGAGCGGTTCTCTCACCTACGGGGCTAAAGATTTATAGTCTCACGAATTGGGGATTTGGCTTTGATTTGCACATATTGATCTAGCTAAATCGTCGCATCGTTGTGGGAGGCTGGGTGATTTACGTCGACCACCTCGTGCATTGTAGATACTCTAACTATGTTATTCAATAGTTAGGGAATTTTATCCTTGACCGTCTCCCTACCCTGTCAGATTTGGAAACTCCAACCTTGATTGCTTCCATCATCTCCTCCTCTTTATCGTGTCCCCTCCCATGATGCGTTTATTTCGTCCCTTCTGGATCATGAATCTTTGCCTCTCGTTCCCTTTTTGTACATAGCGGAAAACATGTTTGTTTCCCTTTTTGTTCATCGAAAGAAAATAGATCGTGATAGGTACGTCTCGCGACGTCTAAGTGGACACAAACCGGGCTGATTCGCTCGATATTGTTAGATTGGGATGATAAAGCTCATTTCACCGACTAGACCACGCCTAAACTGATTTTTACAACCTGCCTATGATTGAGGTAAGTTTTTGACATTTGTGTTTTGTCTTATGTATATGGTTGTTGATAAAAACTTTTATTTCAATAATTTATTATGTTTGAAAACCGATTGTGGTGCTGAGAGTCTCTATGATAGCTCGGACATCCTAGTTTAATTGGGTAAGGTGATAGTTTCTCGTATTTGACTCTATACAATCAAGCGATAGAATCAAAATCATGGGCACTAACATTACAGTGGCATGGAAGAGTCATGTTGAGCTCGTACAATCATTACGTGATATGAACATACGAAGACTAAATCCCAAAACCTAGGGTTTTCCCTCGGCATCAGTTGTGATTAGTGTGTGGGTTAGCAATCTTCTTAATCATCTTTTTCTAATTAACTCTTTTCATGGCATCAGAGCCTAGTGGTGTTGTGTCAACAACTTGCGGCCTACTTCCAACACATTCATTCAATCACATGATCAATGTCAAACTCAACCAAGAGAATTACCTCTGATGGAAGGCACAAATGATGCCCTATCTCAGAAGTCAACAACTACTGGGGTTTGTTGATGGTTCTTATATTGAACCAATCAAAGAGATCACTGCCACTACTGAAAAATGCACCACACAGGTACCTAATCCTGAGTACCACATCTGGCTACAACGGGATCAAACAATACTCAGTGCCATTCTTTCATCGTTGGCTCCAGAAATTCTTTCTCAGTCTCAAGAAGTAACTCTCGAACGCAGATTCGCACCACAATCCAAGGCGCGAATCATGCATGTTCGTCGTCAACTTGCCATGGTCCAAAAGAAAGGCATGACGATGGAAACCTGTCTCGGCAAAGTCAAGGCCCTCGCCGACTCATTAAGCTGCTATGGCGTCAGAGGAAGTCTGGATAATGACTACCACCCGATCGTTGCGGCACTCACTACCAAGACAGAACCAATCACTCTCAATCATGTATCTGCTCATCTTCTCAACTTCGAAATGCGACAAGAACAAAACCAAGTTGTGATGTAGGTGAACTTGATGGCGCGTGAAAGTCGAGGCACAAGACACAGTCGGGGCGGACGCATGCTATCAGAACCGTGATGGACAAGTGCTTGGTCGACAAAGTCGTGAACGCATCCAAGGCTTCAACAACTACAACACAAACAAGCCAACGTGCCAAGTATGTGGTAAAATGGGGCATGTTGCTTTTAAAATGTTACCACCGCTTCGATCATTCATATCAGTCCGAGGAGACCAAGGTAGCAGCAGCAGCACACACTTCACCAGCCTATACAGAAGACACGAATTGGTACTCGGACTCAGGAGCAACTGATCATATTACTGGAGAAATTGATCGGCTAACCATTAGAGAGAAATATGGTAGCAAGGATCAAGTGCAAGCTGTTAATGGATCAGGTATGCACATTTCTCATATTGGTTATCCACAAGCTTCTAAGAACCTCTTGTCTGTTTATCGATTTACTTCCGATAATGATGTGATGTTTGAATTCTATCCTAATCATTTTGCTGTCAAGGATTTGGCAACGAGGAAAGTACTTCTTCAAGGTCGTAGTAAAGGCGACTTATACCCCATACCTTCCAACATCGCTACTACAACCAAGAGTGTTTTATCTGGTATTCGAACGTCACATAAACAATAGCACCATCGATTGGGTCATCCCTCACATGCCATTGTACAACAAGTTGTGCATCTCAATAAACTTCCTTGTTCTAACCGTTAGAATATAATTATATAATTGGGCCTTCAACTACTAGCTTGAGCTTTTAGTTGAGTTTTTCTCTAAATGGTATCAGAGCTTGACACCTCACGGACCCGGGTTCAAACCACACTCTTTACAAAAAAAAATCTAATTTCTTCTCAATTTACAAATCAGCCCCAAATGGGCCAACCCTTATCACTATTCTCAATGGGCTATTCTTCTTCTAATAATTCACCTCCAAACCCGTAAAACGGACTTATCTGTGAGGGGGCGTGTTAGAATATAACTATAATCGAGCCTTCAACTACTAACTTGAGCTTTTAGTTGAGTTGGTTCTCTAATACTAACAATAATTAAACCAGTTTTATTTGTGATGCTTTTCAATGTGCCAAAAGTCACCAACTTCCTTTCACCTAATCAAATAATGTATCCTCTTTACCACTTGAACGTATTTGCTCTTATGTTTGGGGACCCGCTCTTACTTCTGTGGGAGGATACAAATATTATGTGAGCTTTATTGATGATTTTAGCAAGTTTGTTTGGATTTATCCTTTGAAGCTCAAATCAGAATTTGCTAATGTATTTGTTCAATGGCAGAAATATATTGAGCGATTGCTTGACACAAAAATCATTTGTATCCAATCTGATTGGGGAGGAGACTATGAAAAATTACACTCCGTCCTTACTAAAATTGGAATTTCACATCGTGTTTCATGTCCGCACACACATCAAGAGAATGGTGCAGCTGGAAGGAAGCATCGACATACAGTCGAAATGGGCATGTCTCTCCTTAGAGCCGCCCTTATGCCACTCAAGTTTTGGGACGAAGCTTTTCAAACCGCAATCTACCTCATTAACAGACTTCCTAGCAAGGTCATTGGATCAAACACCCCTCTAGAGCGAATCTTTCGTACAAAACCAAATTACACACTCTTAAAAACCTTTGGTTGTGTTTGTTGGCCGAATCTTAGACCATATAATTCTCATAAATTTCAGTTCAGATCAAGACGATGTGTGTTCATTGGGTATAGTAATCTACACAAAGGTTACAAGTGCCTCGATCCTTCTAGTGGGAGGGTTTATGTCTTTAGAGACGTTGTGTTTGATGAAACAATTTTTCCGTTCTCTGAATTTCCTCCTTCCTCAAACATAAGTAATACCGAACGTGAAGTTATTTTACCAAATATACCTTCAACCAATCACCTGATCCCTAATGAATTTGTGACTAATCAGTTGGAAAATATGCATACTTTATCATCTAATGCTACCTTGCAGCAACACGTTGATCCTGTTTTGCAGGTTGATGATCTTGAGGAATTTATACCGAGTCAGACATTGGACAACAACAACATTATAAATTTCATAACTTCTCCTGCATAACCGAATGTCGCGGTCTCTGATAATGATACTCATGACAATATTGTTGCATCTAGTGAAGCTAGTGTTCATCACCCAATGTAAACTCGTCTAAGATCGGGCATTCGAAAAACCAAGGAGTACACTGATGGATTTATTAGATATGCATGTGTCACAATTGTCGAGCCAACCGGCTATCTTGAAGCATTAGAAGACACAAATTGGTGAAAAGCAATGGAGGCCGAATACTCAACATTGATGAAAAATAGAACATGACATCTTGTGCAACCACAAAAAAGCATGAACTTGATTGATTGCAAGTGTGTGTTCAAGGTTAAGAGAAAGGCAGACAAGTTTATTGATCGACAAAAGGGTTCAAGTAAAGGTATGGAATAGATTATGTTGATACTTTTAGTCCAATTGTTAAAGCAACAACCATACAACTAGTTATATCCTTGGCAGTATCAAGAGGGTGGAGATTGAGACAACTAGATGTTCAGAATGCGTTCCTTCATGGCATTCTTGAGGAGGAACTGTTCATGAGGCAACAACCTGGCTTTGAGGATACCCGTCAACCATAACTTGTCTGTAAGCTTAATACTCCAAGGGCTTGGCATTCGCGACTTAGTTCCAAACTTTGTGAGTTAGGGTTTACCCCCTATAAAGTTGACACCTCTCTCTTTATTTATAATCATGATAAACTCATTGTATATATATTGGTGTACGTGGACGACATAATCATCATTGGGTCCTCTGATCAAATTGTGAGCCATTTGCATCAGAAACTTCAAGCAGAATTTGCAATGAAGGACTTAGGTGACCTACACTACTTCTTGGGCATTGAAGTGAAGAAAACTCTAATAGGCATTGTCTTTCCCAGTCCAAGTATGCATCTGAATTGCTCAAGAAGATGAATATGGATAAATGCAAACCTGTTACTACGCCAATGACATCTACAGAAAAGTTATCCAAGAATGAAGGTGAATCTTTATCTCTTGAAGATGCCACTAGGCACAGGAGTGTAGTAAGAGCATTACAGTATCGTACTCTAACTAGGCATGCTATTTCCTTTCCTGTTAATCGAGTGTGTCAGTTTTTGTATACACCCACGACTCAACATTTGATTGTAGTGAAGAGAATATTGAGATATATCAAGTACACAATTGGCTTTGGTCTCGAAGTAAACAAGTCAAAATTTGAATTAGTCAGTGCATTCTCTTATTCTGATTGGGCTGGATGTCCTGATGACAGAAGATCAACAAGTGGTTTTGCAGTATTTTTTTGGTCCAATCTTACATGTTGGAGTTCCAGAAAACAAGATACAGTCTCAAGATCAAGTACTGAGGCTGAATACAAGGCATTAGCAAATGCGACTGCTGAGATTATTTGGGTGCAATCACTACTTGGAGAGCTTGGAGTATATCAATCCAGAACACCGTGCTTGTGATGTGACAATCTTGGAGCTACTTATCTATCCTTAAATCCTGTGTTTCATGCGAGGACCAAACACATTAAGGTAGACTATCATTTTGTTTGAGAACGGGTTGCACTTAAGGCACTGGATATCAGATTCATTCCTAGCCAAGATCAAGTAGTTAATATATTTACAAAAGCAATTACTACAAGACAGTTAGCAGCTGCACAATGCAATATCAATATAACAAGTTGAGATTGAGGGGGACTGTAAAAAAGCTGCTTACTCATTCTCTTATCTTATTTGGTTTGTCCTGGTCTTTATGTTTGTTAGTATAAGATATTTGTTCTCCTTGCAAAGAGGCAACTAATGCCATAATTAGGATGAAGTTGTATCAGTATATAATAAAAGGGAACCCAACACTCGTGATTAGTGTGTGAGTTAGCAATCTTCTTAATCATCCTCTTCTAATTAACTCTTTTCAAGAGAAACCCACAACCCAAGGCAACCTATCTGCAGATGTCCTCAATCCTTCCATGGCGACGATAGAGAATATGTTTGGTGACATTTCCTTTGAGAGGTTCACATCCCAAACAAAGCACTCCACATGCCTAGACTTTCGTTCGGCTTAGCATTGGTCAAGAATCAGATTACGGGTCGAAACTATTATTCTTTGGCCCTAGACAACATAACGTGGGATATCTAGAAGACACCATCAATGGAAGCCCGGTCAATGGGGGATCAGGTGACTTTTTTCTTTTTCTGGATGAGAGGGAGTTGCAAGTTGTTTTGGACGGTGAACGTGGTACTTCTACCACATGATCATAATCCTCATAGAGTCGACCCCTTTGAGCCCCCAAAGGAGATCCCTATTACCCACACCTCGTTATGGGTCAGGGTCCATAATTTTCCTCGCAAAGAAACGCAGAGGTAGGACAAGTTGTAGAAAAAAAGATAGGGACATTTTTAGAGGTGGCCACTGATGAATTAGGGCGAGTATGGAATGAAGCCCCTAGATACGCATTGGGGTCCACCTGATCTAACCCTTGAGTCGGTTCCTCTTGGTTACAATGAGAAACGATCGTCATCAAGTAATTGTCATTTTCAATTATGAAAATTTACTTGATCACTAATATAAATAGGGATGCATGGGGCACAGAAAGGGACAATGACCTTTGGTACCAACATCCTCATTTATAGGGTATAAGTACCAGGAAGGGGGGAAACACCCCAAAATTATCGATGGCAACCATCCCGATTGTAGACCCCTGTAGGAAAACCCACTCCAGACCTCGACTGGGAGCAAAGTGAGCCCTCATTCCCCCTCCCATCTATCATATGTTCCTACCATGGGGATCCTCCTCGACCAAGCCCGCCAACTCCGCGAAAGCGAACACTTCGGAGTTAGAGAATACCGCATTCTTCCCGGTAAGTGAGAGACCAACAACTTGAGATAAAGTCCATAACGTTATGTAAGAACCACTCCCAGTTAACGCTAGTCAAATCTGCGAAAAACAGGAAAATTTAAAAAACTTAAGCAGACACTGAATTAAACCCAAAATTGACCCCGAGGGTCATACCGGACTTAAGATGACCTTGATATCGACCAAAGTGAGTTCTGGGGGACTCAGGGCAACTTTCTGATCAATTTGGGAAATGTTGACTTTTCGCTGGAAAAGTCAACCGAGCGACGTTTTGGTCCATTCGAGGACCGTTTTGGATGCAAAAAGCTTAGTCGTCGTCGCAGCGGTATTAGTTGAGTCGTTTCCTTGTAGCCCGTGAAGTTTTGTAGTTTCTTGGAAAAAGTGCCCGTTCGGGACCCGAAACGTCCGAATTTCGCGAATCTGATTGGAAAATATCTAGGAGATATTTTCCAAAAAAGTGTGGGACCCACTTGGCCACATGTCAACTATGTGATGGTGTTAGGTTTTTGGACAAGACAAGAGAATGGTACATTAGTGTTAGTTTTGTAATTAAGTATTATTGGTTACTTTTTGAAACAATGAAAAGGGAAAGACGGGATGGTCTCGGCAATTAGAAGGGAAAAGCATGAGTGGATGGTAGTTTGGTAATTAAGGATGGGTTGTGTTGTTTCAAAACAAAACAAGAAGAATATCAAATAGAGGTGTTCGGCCATTTCAATCAAAAAGGAGAAAAAGGGGTGTTTTTAGAGAGAGAAAAGAAGAGAGAAGGAAGAAAGAAAAAGAGAAGAGGTTGGGGAAGTTGTGACGTTTCTCGTTCATCTAGCCATTAGATCGTCTCAACGATAGAAGATTCAAGCTCACACCGTCATTCTCTACGGTGAGCACCTAACCGATTTTCGTTTTGTTAAGTTAGAATTTTAGGGTTTGAGTTTAAACGATTCAAATATGGTTGGGTTTTGGTTAGAATTGGTTTAAAGATGAATGGTTGAGGTTTGGGGTTCGTTAGGAACGTTTTGGGGCAAAAAGGGAATTTTTCCATTGTGGCCGTGTGGGGCCCACATGGGCTTTCGTGTTCGGGTGGTTTAGGACGTTCCCCGAATCATTAATCTACAACCGGATCGAAATTTGGGATTAAATTGGAAAAGTTGTAATTAACGGGTTTTAGAAACTTGAAACGCAAATTAAATGACTCGGAAGTCGGAATTCAATTCCGTCGAGTGCCTAGGAACCCTTGAATTATTCTAAGACCGTAGAAACGAAAACGGGAATTTTCGGAGCCCCGGAGGGCGTTTCCGAAACCCGGGCAGATTCGCCACGTCGGGCGAATCGGGCCTTTCCGGGTCCAATATCGACAATGTCGAGTAATTGGGGAGTTTGGGAGTGATCGACATTGTCGGGGTTACTTTTGGGCGTCAGGTTTATTAAAATTCAGTTTATGCCTGCAAGCTTAAAAGAGTTTAAAATTGTGTTCTTTTAGATCGTGTTGCAGACCGAGGGAAAGGAAAGCTAGGCGAGTGACTGAGATCACGCCGGAGCTTGTTGGTTAACTTTTGGAGAACTTATACGAGGTAGGGAAAAGTAGCCGGATCTCGGCCCTGACTAGGGAAAGTTAACAGTAGAATTGCATGTGACACTTGGGTGTCGTGGGTTAAGTAGGTTATCGAATATTAAAAATGCATGTGACACTTAGTAGTGTCGTAGGTTAAGTAGGCTATCGAAGATTGGAAATGCATGTGACACTTAGTAGTGTCGTAGGAGCAGAGAACTTATCGATGTTAGAATTACTGGAGGCATATGACCATGCCCGGAGGTTGATTGCGAACTTATCGAGATTAGGAGTACTGGAGGCATATGACCATGCCCGGAGGTTGATTGTGCAACTGTTGATATTAGGACTGTTGGAGGCATTGGTTATGCCGGAGGTTGATTGTGTAGTTGTGTCGTGGGTGGCCATGAGAGCCCGTGTTACTGTTGTGTCTTGGGTGGCCATGAGAGCCCGTGCTACTGTTGTGTCTTGGGTGGCCATGAGAGCCCGTATTACTGTTGGTGTCTTGGGTGGCCATGAGTGCCCGTGGGGTTGTTGAACCCATGTCTTTACTGTTGGTGTGTCTTGGGAGGCCGTGAGTGCCTGTGGGGTCGTTAAGCCCGTGAGTTACTGTTGGTGATTTTGAGTGGTCGTGAGTGCCCGTGGGGTTGTTGAACCCGTGTCTTTACTGTTGGTGTGTCTTGGGAGGTCGTGAGTGCTTGTGGGGTTGTTGAGCCCGTGAGTTACTGTTGGTGGTTTTGAGTGGCCGTGAGTGCCCGTGGGGTTGTTGCGCCCGTGAGTTACTGTTGGTGGTTTTGAGAGGCCGTGAGTGCCCGTGGGGTTGTTGAGCCCGTGAGTTACTGTTGGTGGTTTTGAGAGGCTGTGAGTGCTCATGGGGTTGTTGAGTCCGTGTTTTACGGTTGGTGTCTTGGGTGGCCATGAGTGCCTGTGGAGTGCTGAACTTGTGTTGTTGTTGTTTGTTGAACTTTGTTTGTGATAGTGATTGTGGTTACCTGAGGTTGGGGGCCCGCTTCATGAAACGGGGGTCCTCGAGCACACGCGTCTGCATGTTCAGACGGGGCAGGGGGCCCGCCCGTCAGTAAAGGGGTCCTGGCCGCGCGTGTGTGGTTTGGGGTTGTGAGTGTGACAGGTCGACAGCCTGATCTGACTTTGTGTCGAGGAAAATGCAACAGATCGACCGCCTGGCCTGACTGGGATCGGTAAAGGGCGTGAGGGAGGTTACTGAGCAGCTGGTATGCAATCCTTTGTGATCTTGTTTGGTGTGCGATCCTTTGTGATCTTGGGTGTTGCGTGGTGGTCTTGAGTCTTTGGAGGAGGTCGTCAATCGTTGTGTTGGGTCTACATTACGAGTCCGAGTGTTGAGTCTGTTGAGGAGGTAACGGGTCGTGTGTCAGTTGAGTACTTGAGTTTGGGGATTGTAGTCCCGGTGTTGGGTTTGTTTTGGTGTTACCGGCATTGTCTGCTAAGTATGCCGTAGTCAGTCTGTTATCCGTGGTGGTGAGCGAACGCTCACCCCTAGCTGCTTATCCTACAGGTACTGATCACAGGACGGACTAGGTGAGCTCTCGAAGCTTGAGGAGCTAGGAGCGGAGTCCGGGTTTTATCTTTTGAGTCTAGTGACGGATACCTTGTACTTTGTCCAATTGTTGGGACGTTTTTGAGTTGTAAATATTATTTTGATTAACTAAATGATAATTTCAAAGTGTTTATTCAAAACAGGTTTCAAATGTTTTATGATTTTAAATGTTCGCGTCCCGAGTTCGGTTTACTGAAATTGGGGCGTGACACGTTAGGTGATTGAGTATCCAATTTCTCGCCTTACATACAGACACACCCACAACACATGATTGAGCCACGTCTTACACTTCCAGTTCCCAAAAAATAGGGCCCGAAACATCATCTGAACGAATCGGGCCCTCCATCTAGATGCACCTGGGAGTCGTGCAGTAGTAGAGATCCCTTGCTTCGATCTCCACCAGTCCAAAACATGTAGGAAAAAGAGAAACATATGATGATTTGGAGGGTAAAGGAGAACCCATTAATGGTTGGAAGAAACCCACGTTCTACCGGGAAGAGAACGGAACCGGAGTTGTCAACTCCATGCCTAGAAGAACAACCAAGCATCACGTTAGAGGAAGATCTGGTTCTTGAGCAATAGGCGAGGGTGGGAAGTACTCTCATCTGGATGAATGGCCACCTATGGGGACATAACTAGGCCAATATTTCCAAGCTATCTTTTTCATTGTATGCCATCATTACAAAGTATTAGTTCGTCTCTAATCGGGTCGATCAAATTGTAGCAGATTTTGTATTTTGAAAGCCCTTACAACTACCTGAGTGAGGACGCCAAAAGTTGTATTTCAGGAAAGAAACCAATCCAATTACACCAGACCAGCTATTAAAGGACAGGGAAGTCAAACCTCATATATAGTATTCAATTGGATACTCAAGAATGAAGACTCTTTCGACATCATTCTCTCATAAAAGACCTTTTGGATTTTCATTTAGCGCTTTCCCATCATAAAGATTGGAAAGAGGATCAGGTCCGATTTTCTGATCCGAAATCCGGTGTATCGATTTCCAGTAGAAGGCGGGGGCGGCTTGGAGAAGGTCGACTGAAAGTGAATTATGATGGTGTAGTGGTCAATGGATTTGGGGGAGCTGGAGGCTTGATTTGTCGAGACTCTTTGGGCCAGGCCAGGGGGATACGTTGTGCGGTATTTCAGGCTATTCAAGATCCTGAGCTAATTGAGGCTCTAACAGTAAAGGAGGCGCTGGAGTGGGTGTCTGAGATGGGTTGGACTTAGGTGGATGTGGAGACTGACTGTTTGGGAGTGGTTCTGGCCATTACAAGTTCTGAACGTCTGATTACTCTTTGAAGATTGCAAAAGATTCGTGGGGAGATTACAGAGAGTCAGAGTCTCACATGTTTGTAGTGAAGCAAATCGAGTGGCTCATAAGCTAGCTTGTAATAGTTATAATTGGAAAGCAGCTGTATGAAACGTTTTTTTATTGCCAGAGCCTATTCAGAGTCTTCTGCCATTGATGTTGAGTACTATATTCCAATTTTCCCTTAAAAAAAAACTCTTGTTCTATATTATGTTTTTTAAACTATGACTTTATCGATTTTATTTATTTATTTTGATTATGATTGTAATTTTGATATAATCTACTAATATTTACTTGATAATTATTCTGCCTTATCTTTAAAATGAATAAACAATGGCAATTATATTTGAATAAAGTTTGAGAAATATTATTAAGGCAAGGTTTATAGTTTGTTGTGAGAAATCTGTCGGCCCTAGCTCAGTCGTGCCAGAAGAAGGAGGCGCGTAGAGGCGAGTGAGACCGACGATCGTCTCCGAGTGGTGAGGGAGGAGGTAAGTTTCGATCTCTTCCCTTCTGTTTCGTGTTTTATCTGAGTGTTTTCACGTCGTCGGCGTGGAGCAACTACGGTGTGTTGCCCCGCGTCTGGGATATTGCTTACGGCGTGGTTGGTGGTGGTATGGGTACGCCAGCGGGGGGTGCATCCGGTGGTGTCTGTGACAGTCGGGTCCGGCAGATCTCGCTATAGTTGGGAGCTGTGTGCCTGGTGCCGTCCTGATAGTGGTCAGGGTGTTGAGCAGAAGCGTGAGGGGAGAGTCACAGCAACCGTAGAGAAGTTGGACCGGGGGTCGGTGAATTAGGGTGTCGAAGGAACCAAGGGAGCCTCAGTTCGGGATCCGAGAACCCGACGATAGGAAGGTATGAAGGTCCTGTCATGGAATTGCAGGGGACTGGAGAAACTGGCGACAGTGGAATATCTGAAAGGGGCGATACGTAGGCGGAAACCGCACCTTATTTTTCTAAGTGAGACTCTGGCTAAGAAGGGGGGAGTGGATACTCTGAAGCTGAAGACGGGTTTAGCAGGTGGGTGTGAGGTTCCAGCAGTGGGGCACAAAGGAAGGATGATTCTCTTATGGACTGCAGAGTTGTCGGTCACGCCATATCCGGGTGGGGAGAGGTACATCGATGTGGAAATTAAGGGTCCGAAGGGGGAAGATTTTCGCTTTAATGGGGTGTATGGGGAAGCGAATCGGGAGTTGAGGTGGCAGACGTGGGAGATGATTAGATCCCTAGGAGCGAGGACGGGGGCATCGCAGAAATGGCTCATGATGGGGGATTTTAACGGTATCCTGAGAAATAAGGAGAATCGGGGAGGTCGACGATACATGGAACGTCTGATTGCTGGTTTCCGAGGAGTAATGCGGGATGTGGGAGTGCAGGATGTCCCGCTTCAGGGATATGGGTTCACTTGGCACAGTGGGAGTGAACCGCAGACGAGGATGGCGGTGCAGTTGGACAGGGCATTGATGTCCCCATCGCTAAGTCAATGTGGCCAGAGGCGCACTTGGCCAATCTGGGCATCTCGACGTTTGACCACTTACCCATCCTTGTGGACTCAGACAGGCGTGTGGACCCAGTTGGGTCACGACAATTTCGGTTCGAGAACATCTGGGCGGAGGACCCGGAATGTGGGCATTTGATTCAGGCGAGGTGGGGTGTTCCAGAGCACAGAGATATTGGTACAAAGATAAGGGAGACATGCACTGACTTGGAGGCTTGGGGCAAAGAGGTGTACAATGCCTTAGCTAGGAAGATTGCAAAATATGAGAATGATATGCTGTGGTTGAATGGCAGAGAGGATAGAACGAGTATTCGGAGACGCAGGGCTCTGTAGAAACTGTATGTTAAGGCATTGGAGCAGAAGGGAGAGTTTTGGAGACAACGGGCTAAACAACACTGGCTCACAGACAGTGATCAGAACACGAAATTTTTCTAGGCTTCAGCGTCGTAGAGAAAGAGTATCAACAAGGTGTCCGAGTTACGGGATGGTGATGGAAACATCCTAACTTGGGAGTCGGGATTGGGTGACCATATCTTGGAGTTCTACAGAACGCTATCTCGGAGGTCAAGGGGGGATGGGGCTAATATTCTGAGATTCCGACAACAACTGACAGAGGAGCAAAACAAAGTCCTGATGGGGGAGGTGACATCGGACGAAGTGCGGGAAGGACTTTCTCTATGGGTCCTAATAAGTCGTCGGGACCGGATGGTCTCAACCCCTTCTTCTACCAGACGTATTGGGGAACGGTAGGGGAAGATGTGACTCGGTGGGTGCGAAGGATCTTTGCGGGGGAGGATATACCGAGGGAAATGAACAAGACAACGTTGGTCCTGATTCCGAAGGTAGAGTGCCCGACGTCGTTGAAGGACCTCTATCCTATTGCGCTATGTAATGTGGTGTATAAAGTGGTATCGAAGGTGGCCGCGAACAGACTAAAGGGGCTATTGGATGGTCTAATCTCAGAATCCCAAGGGGCGTTTGTGCATGGTCGGTCGATCCAGGATAACATCATCTTGTCTTATGAAACCTTACACTACCTCAAGAATAAGAGACAAGGGAAGGAGGGGTGGGTGGCGCTGAAACTGGATATGAGCAAGGCCTACGATAGGGTGGAGTGGGGGGTTTTGTGGGATATGATGCGGGGATTTGGGTTTGGCGAGGAGTGGATATCACTCGTTCGTCGGTGTACGTATTCGGTGACGTATAATATTGTAGCAAGGGGACATCAGGCGGGGTTTGTACAACCTGAGAGGGGAATCAGGCAGGGAGATCTGATATCCCCTTATTTGTTCCTCTTTTGCATGGAAGGCTTCTCCTGTCTACTCCAAGGAGCTGAAAGTGGAGGGAGATACATGGGGTACGGGTGGCTAACGGAGCGCCATCGCTTACACATTTATTCTTTGCCGATGATTGCTACGTGTATTGCAAGGCGACACCGGATGAGATGACACGTCTAAGAAATTTTCTCCGGATGTTTGAGGAGGCGTCGGGTCAGGTGGTGAACCAACACAAATCGTCTCTTTTCTTTAGCCATAATACTCCGGTGACTAGGAGACTGGAGGGAGTGCAAATCCTAGGGATACCAGAGTTGGACACCCCGTCTCCCTACCTGGGAATCCCGAACATGATGGGGAGAAGTAGGAAGCAGGGTCTACAGTATGTGCTGGATAGAGTCCTTCGGAAGATCCAAAGGTGGGATGGGAAACTGCTTAACGGGGCGGGGAAGGAGGTGTTGGTCAAATCCGTGTTACAGGAAATCCCTACCTATACGATGAGCGTTATGAGGATACCTAGGGGAATCCTGGACAAGATGAATGTCGCACTAGCTCGCTTCTGGTGGAAATCGCCAGGACCGGAGGGGAAAGGTGTTATTTGGCAGTCATGGATGGCTATGTCGCGGCCGAAGGAGGGGGGAGGTCTGGGGTTCAAGAACTTATACGACTTCAATACAGCTATGCTGGGTAAACAGTTGTGGAAACTCGTAACGAAGGAAAATAGTTTAGTAGCACGGGTACTGAAGGCAAGGTACTACCCGGGATTCTCGGCTTTGGAGGCAGTCCGAAAGCCAAACCAGAGCTATGTCTGGCAAAGTATTTTGTCTGCATAAGAAATGGTCAAGAGTGGGGCACGGAGATCAATCGGGCCAGGAACGAATACATCTATCCGCGACCACCCATGGTTAACAGGAGTGGTGGCTAGGGTGCAGTCGTCGGGCCTAGGAATTGATGGTAATTCAGTATCGGTTCTGATGAGACCTAACGAGACAAGATGGGACACAAAGGCTATCGGTACGTTGTTCAGTCCGGAGGATCAGAGGGTTATACTGGCGGTCTCGATAAGTAGGACGGCCACGAGGGATTCCTGGTACTGGGCGGGGGACTATCTAGGGCAGTACACGGTGAAGTCGGCATACAGTCTGGGTCATCAAGACCAGGCATCCTTCCAAACCAATCGGAAATCTGGTCTGCTATTTGGTCGATGGACGTGATGCCAAATGTAAGGTCTTTTCTTTGGCGTACGTGCTCTGGGTTTCTGCAGGTGGCAGTTAACTTGAGGAGACGTCATGTGGATATGGTGGCGACTTGTCCGGTCTGCTCTGGGGCGGGGGAATCTGCCCTACATTTGCTGGTTCAGTGCCCGGTGGCGGCGGAGTGCTGGGCCAAGTCGGGGTTGAATATTCCCCAAGAGGCCAATACTATCATTGAATGGGTGCAGGGAACGCTCGACATCAACCCTCCGACAAGTGGAGGTTTGATAGGTTGTATCTTATGAGAGGTGTGGAAGGTTAGGAACAAAGTTGTCTGGGAGAATATTGTTCAACCATCAGCCAGTATCTTCCAAACAGCATTCCATCTACAGACAGGGTGGATGGAAGCCAGGAGGAGGAAACTACAAGCACAGTCAAATCCCCGCCAGTCAAAGGTACTAGTAGCGGAGGTTTGGGAACGCCCCTCTCAGGGGACGTGGGCCATAAATACAGACGGAGCCCTGTTCGCGGTGGCAGATAAAGTAGGAGCAAGATGGATATGCAGAGATGACATGGGTCAGATTAGGGGAGCCCGGTCTACATCGTTCCATGGTGCTCAGAACCCGGGTCTAGTGGAAGCCTACGCGATTCGGGAGGCGTTAACGTGGCTACAACAGTATCCTCGGTAGAGGGCAGTAGTACGGAGCGACTGCAAGGTCATAATGGATATGATCAGACGAGGAGGGCGATTGCTTTCTCCTCTAGGGACAATCATCACAGATTGTAATTCCCTTTTATCTACACTCGAGTGCGTGCAGCTCGATTTTGTAAAACGGACAACAAACAAAACAGATCATTGGCTTGTCAGGGCGGCTTGTTCTAACCCTGTCTGGAATTGGTAAGGGAGTCATATCCCCGAACATCTTCAAAATATCATCATTACCGATATTTAAATAAAATCTCATATTGCCTCAAAAAAATTATATATTTGAATAGAGTTTTGAATATTATAAAATCGAATGAATTTATAGGAGGGAATTCTTTTAACTAAATTATTTTTGTTATTTTTCATATCGCATTGAGGAATATAATTTGACCAAAAATATCATATCCGAAGACGAACTAGTGACCAAATTATTTTCGGATAGCCCATCTCCATCTCCATCTTTGCAACAGAATAAAGTTGAGCAATGTCCGAGTGTTGCACTCGAATTCAATCACAAGTCGGCCATGGTTTCTTCATTTTTGGTTCCAGTCCTCTTCTCAACCGCACCACAGACCGACCAACTCTTGCCTCAACCTTTCCGATGCCCTTCAATACCCACAAGCCATGCCCCCATCTCCGGATCAATCGCTACAGATCCTCTCTCCAATGTCTCTCATCGTCTTCGGCAACACGAAACCCCCCTAACTCGATCTCCTACGCAGAGTACCTGGTAAGGTCTCTCGGTCTCTCCCCGGAATCGGCCCTTCAAATCAGGGAGCGCCGCCCCCTCGAGCTCAAGTCCGCCTCCAACGCCGATTCGGTCCTCGCCCTCTTCCGGGACCACGGCTTCAGCGACGCCCAGATGGCCAAAATCTTCTCCGTCTACCCCGAGCTCATCTCCTACAACGCCCACAAAACAGTCAAGCCCAAGCTCGATTTCTTCGCCCAAAACGGCATCTCCGGCGACGCTCTCGTCCTCATCGTCACCAGAGACCCTACCCTCCTCATGCGAAGCCTCCGCAGAGTCATCGCCCCTTGCTTCGATTTCCTCCACGCCTTCTTCGGCGAGGACAGCACCGAATCCATCGTTTCCCTCTTCTCCGTCAAGAGCGGCACCTGGGTTCTGCACAGATTCTCCGGCACGACGGCGCCCAATGTGGAGGCCCTGCGGCGGTGCGGCGTCCCGGACATTAACATCGTCAAGCTGTTCCTCATGGGAGTCAAGACCCTGTGTCGGGGCACTGATGAGTTTCTTCAACTTTTGAGGGAGGTTCATGAAATGGGCTTCAATCCTCGGAACATGATGTTCCTCTACGGCCTTCGAGCCTTCTCTTACGTTGACAGACACAACTTGGTCTCGAATATGCAGTTGATCAAGAAGAGCTTTGGGTGGACCGACGAGGAGGTGCAGGCTTTTATAGTGAAGCACCCCAATCTCATCGCCGCCTCCGAGGAGAAGCTTAAGGAAGGTCTGGAATTGTTCATGAACAGAATAGGGTGGACCGCTGCCGACATTGCCAAGTACCCAAGTGTCTTGTCTGCCAGCTTCGACACTAAGGTTTATCCGAGGCTGTCCGTGATTGAAATTTTGATGTCCAAAGGTCTGGTGAAGAAAACCTGCTTAGGTACTGCATTTATGGCCACTGAAGGTGTGTTCTTGAGGACCTTTGTGGAGAGATACAAGGAAGAGGTCCCTCACCTTCTCAAGGTTTACAAAGAAAATATGAGCTAATTCAGCGTCTTCCTAATTGAAACTAAGGTGATATTTTTGCCCTTATTGTTTGATATCAAAGGTCATTGAAATCAATTCGGTCTTCTTAAATATGCTATTCTTCGGCCAAGAATGAGATTTGTACTTCGTGGTAGTAGAGATGTTAAATGTATTAGCAGTGTTACTTAAACTCCGGCAAAATTACATGTTCAACTGACCTCTGCTTTCCTTACCATGCATGGTCTTTCCTGAGGTAGAAGTTGCCCTAAGTAGTTCATTTCATTTATACTCTTTTATACATGAATAACAACTTTATATAGAGATATAGGAGTTGAATCTATGAACAATTTCATACGATTTTTGCTATTTATATATACATACATATAGAAATTGAATAGATTAATAAGTTTTTAGGTTCGTGAATAATGGCATATGTTTGTTGAGAAGAATGTGTGTTTTCTAGACATCAACAAACGGTCTCTATGGCTTACTCCCAAGTGCTTGTCTACTTGCTAAATTAAATTTTCTTGGAATAGTATATCAGATTCCTTTAGAAATTTAGAAACAACCTCTCTTCTTGTCTATCTGCACAAAACTGACAATATGCTGATTTTTAGGTTCTTCCCATGTGTTTGAACCCCTGACATATTCTTCTTGTAAAAGATAGGAATGATATCACTTGATTACGCTTAACTATAAAAAAAATTGGACGGTACCTTAACTTTCCAAAATTCGTATGAGCGGTACCCAATTTTCACATTACTCCCCTTCTCTTTTGAGGTAAGGTGGAAATTTTGGGTACCGCACAGACGATTTTTTAGTTAGGGTAGTTATGTGAAAATCGGACATAGTTAGATGTAGTTAAATGATATCATCCCTAATAGATACTACTAATTTCTAATCTATTAGATTAATCGTAAAAGAAAAGATCTGAGGTTAGTTGCTAGCTTTTCAGCATAGTTTGAATTGAAGACTTTCCTCATCCATACACGAAAGACGTAGTATGGTCGCATTGCAAAGCCAAGTTCTTTATTGTTGCGAGAGTCGAAACTGTGTAGTCTTTTGTGGTTTGGATTTTGGTTGCCTTTGGTGTGTTGCAGGGGATTGGAAGGGGTGGTTGTTAGGGATGCGGCTCTTGGTCTTTGAGGTTTCTGTGTGCTGGTTTATCTTGGTTGTATCAGTCTCTTTTGTTTGCTTAGGGACTGATACAACCATAATCTATACCATAATCTATACCTCCAAAGCCAACCATGACTTCCCTTAGGCCTTACCTGCAACCGGACACTTTGGCTGTGAATCCAAGCCCCCTACTCCACCAATCGCCCTTTTTTCTCACCAAACGATTGATTCTGACGGGGCAAGTCCCGAGCCTCTATCGTAGCCCTAGTCTTCTTCTTCCTCGCTACCCCTTTGACGCCGCCTATGCCAATGCCGGTTATAGTCCCGTTCACCACCAAACAATACTTGCGGTAGCACTCTATCATAACAGAGGCAAAGTCTGGAAACAAGAGAGTGGCCATTTTCCCTTACGGACGAAACATGGATGGTGACCCAAAGAAAATTTACTAATTAATTCTTACTAATATAATTCAACTTTACAACTTTGTATGTCGTTTGGGCACCTTAGGTAGGTGCCGACCTTTAACGTGACTAAACACGATATATGAGCAATATTAGTATTGGTAAGAACCAAGTCGATATGCAAGGAGTGAGACACTCGGTTTACTATTTATGAAATCCACACAATTAATTGTCATAGTCTCAGAGTCGACCCTTTATATACGGTGGCACGACCTTAGGAAAAAGTATAAAAAAGGGGCCTTTTTAATATAATCGAGACGATATTCAAACAACTTCATTTACTTGATAAATAAAAATACACTTAGATGGTACATAATATGTGTTACTCTAATAATCATCTAAATACATACAAATATATTGAATTTGAATAATTACATCTCCATGACCTTAAAATAATTTAGGAAAATTTTCATTTTAACACCCTATCAAACATTTATTTTCAAAATGATATCCTAATAAAGAAATTACAGTTTAATACTCAAATCAAACATTTACCAACATTTTACTACCCTAATCGTCAAATTATAGGTAACTTATCATCTAAAATAGGTGAAAAGTCCATAATAACCCTAACTACCATTCAAATTTTTAAAGACTTCCATTGGATTCTTTAAATTAATAAATCAAATTTCTATTTTAAAAAACCAATTTTATTTTTAAAATGATTTTTTAAAACATTTTTATTTAAAATTTTATTTATATTCAAAAATAAAATTTTAATTTAAAAAAATCAGTTTTATGTTAAAAATTCAGTTTTTATCTTATTTTATAAAATCATTTTTTATTTTCTACAAATAAGATTTTTATTAAAAAAATAGTTTTAAATTTCCTTTTTATGAACATTTTTAATTTATTGCTAAAAATACTGATTTTACTTTTGCTAAAATGGCAGCAATTTTTTTTTAAAAAAGTTAAAAAAATAAAAATAAAATTATAATTTTAAATAAAAATGTCTTTTTAAATGCATTTTAAAAAGAAAACTGATTTTTTAAAATTGAAATTTGATTTGTAAGTACACTTTAAAAAATTCAATGTCAAGCCTTTAAAATTTTGAATGATAGTTAGGGGTTTTATGGACTTTTCACCTATTTTGGATGGTAATTTTACTGAAATATGACGATTGGATAGTAAAGTGTTGGTAAATATTTGGTTTGAATATTAAACTGCAAAAAAAGAACTTCAGGTTATTATTTTGAAAAAAAATGTTTGGATAATTTACCATACCTTCAACAACTTTAAGCATGACAACCTTTCCTTTTCAATTGTTATTTCTCTCTTTATCCAAGCTTGATGCTTGTTGTTCCCTTGTATAGTCCTTTTTCACGTCCAAAACTCAGTGAATAAAAAAAATAGCATGGACAAAGATACTATCATCTTTGCAAGCTAAGAACATTCACAATTAAGAGGCTGAAAGAATAAGTTAATAATAAATTTTCATTTCAGTCTGACTAATAGGGTATTTTTTTACAGTATGCTGCCCTTTTTGGGCTTCTGTCACCGTCGGTGACCTCCTCCTGTGGAGGTCGTTGGGTTTTGGTCTCTCGTTTTTCCCGTTTGTGGTGTTGCCTGGCCCTTGTGGCTTTGTCACGACCTCGTGTCGTCTCTGTCTCTTTGTCGCCAGACTTCTCGTCGACATTTCTTCCTTTTCCGGTGACATTATCGCCTGGGTGGGTGGGGGTCTCTTTGGCCCAAACTTAGTGGCCTCACTCAACCGGTGCCAATATATCATCTCCTTTTCTCCTCGCTGTTTCTCAACCACCAGACCCATGCGCACACCGTCGGCCATCTCCTCTGCTTCGACTTCGGATAACAGACACAAAAGTCTGCCCTCCCCTGATGAATATCCAATCCCTTTAGAAGGAACCAGGTCTTATCCTACCCATTGTGCAACATTCTCCCCAACTCGAGCTTCGTCGGACTGTAATTTGTTTTGGTCGGCACGAGGTACGCCGGACCAAAATCTTTCCCATGGCAGAGTTGGTTCCCAATCTCTAAATGAATCTAGATCTGACCGAACTCCTTGCTTTCATCTGATGAGCTTCGCTTGTTGTAATTTTCACTCGCCTTTTCCCTGTACAGAGTTCTCCTTGCCTGTAAGTTTCATAGCCAACAGGGATGGGTCTGAAAAGGCCCCCCTTGGCCGGACTTCGTTGGAATGCACATCAGCACAGGTTGTTCCTTTATGGTCGGCCAGGGTCGGGCTTCTACCTCCCGTAATCCGGCACCATGAACCCTGCGGTCGTATGGCCAAATTTTGGGTTCTCCCAAACCGCCCCCCGGTGTAAGGGCCTCCCAGACTCCATCGAGCCTTTGCCTGGCATGTTTTGAACTATTATCCCTGCTGTAACTTCATCGACGAGGCCCTAAGGGGTATAATTTTTGGTGGTCGCCCCCTTGGATTCCGGGTATGTGACTCCCGTTATTTTTGCAGATATCGCCTCAGACCCCGTCACCTACAATCGGACTTGTTGATGTCGAATGTTCTCCTGTCCCTCGCTCGAGCTGGCTCCGATGAACTCTCGGAATAGCCCCCTCCTCTAACACAGTGCCTTGGCTGTCAGTTGTGCCCTTTTTAAACTATTTGCACAGGCAAACAATGAGAATCCATGGGCCTAGCGTCACAGACAGGGACCCTGATCCAATTCCCGACCCTCGGAAAAGGGGGCCTTATGGGGGAGGGAAACACGTTGGGCCCAGAAAAAAATGACTATCCTTGGCTTCTCCCGTTGCGTGCTTCTTATTATCGAGAGGGCAATCTCATTGGGAGGAATCAGATCGTCACCTCGCAAGCCAAGACAACCACCCGACGCGGTATTTAGATCCTTAGACTTTTGTAATTGAATGTATCACATGTTGTCGCCTTACTACTAGCAATCGCTATAGAAGTCTTTTAGTTAGCCTAGTGTGTCGGAACACCTATTATGCTTAAGGGTTTTCGGCGTATATCTCGGCTTGTTTGAGTTTTTTCTTTGATCTTGTTGTAACGATCATTTGAGTAATGACAGCAGGACCTTCTTTAAAAAAAAAGGATATTTTTTATAGTCAAGAGGCTTAAAGGAAAAACAAGAGCTTTTTGTTTCATTTCTCTTTTTTTTTTTTTTTCATGTTAACCAATTGAAAGCACCAATGGTTAGCTAAACACTTGGAAAGGCTAAAAGCTAATCTTTTGATTATTTCTCTTCCATTAAGTTGCTTTCACCCTCCTTTTAGATTTGAACTACAATACCCTAGAAAGTATAAATGAAAATGAATATGAACATGAACTACAAATACTCTACCCTATAAAGATATAAATGATAGTGAATATGAACATAAACATGTCTACAACAGTTATCAATACAGTTGGCACTTGACATATTCAAACTTAACCATTAATAGATGTTAAACACTTAAATCGTTTAATAGTTTTCAAAAAGTTAAAAAAGTTCTCGGTCTACCTCAAAGAGGTTCTCTGCTACTCTTTTAGGGTTTTCGTTTTTCCTACCGTCGCCATCGCCGTCGCCCTCCACGCCGCCCGCCTGCAACCTGGTGCTGCTTCACCTCCTCCACTATACGCTTCCTTCCAGTCGCCTGCCACCACTGATGGCCCCTTTCGGACATCGTCGCCAGCCCTACGGAGCCAGAGCTCGTCCATCGTGGTCGACGATGGCTCATCCACGGGTACTGACCCCTCCGCTCGACCTGTTCATGGAACCTACAGCCATGCAACTCCGAGGAGTTTGGTCGATGCAGGGGCGGGCACCCAGGCCATTGTGGCCGTATCAACCGTACCAGGACGACGCGCCACGGCTGCATCCTCGTTGGGAACTAGGGGACGGGGGTCGGGACCAGCGACGAGATCTGGGCTGGGTTGCCCGGATCCCCACTTGGGCGACTACCATCCGTTGATGGCTCCGGTTCATCCACTGGGATGCTTGCCTCCTCCTCCATGCACGGTGATCCCTTATCTATCTAGGGCGTCTCGGCCGCCACCATGCATGGTGATCCCTCCTCCGGTCAGGGCGTCTTGGCCGCCGGAGCCGTTTAAGAGGCAGGCAAACCCTAGAGTGCATGCACCGTCTGGGAACCGAGGAGCCTACGAGGCTCGAGAAGTCCCTTCTAGGGTTTTAGTTCCACATCCGCCACCACCAAGGAGCCAAGATTCGCGGTCTCCAAGCTCCAGGACGTAGATGACGATCGGTTGCCCTAGGCCCCTGGTTAATCGCTACACTCAGAGGGAAATGTCGCTGGTCAGCCAAGGGATATTGAGGTACAACCCTGGCATTGGCCCCCGGCCTCGGAAGATCAAGACAAAACAGGACTTTGTGGTGCATGAGGGAGACACTGCGAAACTGACGTTACCGGATACTACCGGCCAAGCTCAGGACCAGGTCATAAGCCCGAGGTGCCATAGCCCCCCGAGGGGTGAATGATCTCCCAATGCGGCGGTGGGTTGGACCGTCGGGGGCCTATACCCACAGACCCAAGACAACTGCAGCCGGGAGGTCTCGGGGAATCCGCACTAAAGGCTAAGTTATTCCTTGTTTTCCTTTGGTTAGGTCGAATAAGATTTTGGCTAGTTAGGGTTAGGGTTGTGGTTTATTATTTTTTTGAAACGTTGGATCGAGGAACTCTTGAGTTTGTATCTGCGAGACAAAGCAGACTTCACGTATGGAACCATGGGTGTCTGACGTGTTACGGCCGGTTGGGACAGAAATCTGGTATCCGGAACTGTTATGTCCCTTTCTGTAAGCATGATATGATATCGTAATACAATACTTCTTTCCCGTTTCAAAAAAAAGATGTTAAACAGTTTACCGAATCAGAAAAAGTACACAAGTTTGTCTTTTTCCTAATGAGTGACAATATTACCCGAATACAAGCCATTCTATCTTTACAACAAATAAATTACTTATATGATTATCAGGGTTGCTGTTCAAAAAACCATGTAACACACTTCAAAATCAATTTCGTTGGGTTGGCATAATTCTAAGCTATTTAAATCCATATCATACTATCATTTTCACAGTGGAAACATCAACAAATAAATCCATGCCAAATTTGCTTTTTAAGTTTGATAATCTTATGTCGAGCTTGTTTTCTAACTTTGAAAGTTAGTATTGTTTTATAACAATTTTGTGTATACCAAATTGTTAAAAGGTTGAACATTGATATAGTACATGCAATTGATTTTGTTGACTTGTTACTTTGACATATGATGTTTATACAAACACAATTAATCTAAACAGAATTGAATTACTTTTTTTAAATAAATATATATGTTTACTTTTTTTTTTTAACAATAGTATGTTTTTATTAAAACAAAATCCTATGTATCCTAGTAGAACAAATTTTTTGCATATGTATATGAATAAATAATAATAAAAAGTAAAAACCGTTTTAATAGGGTTTTTTTCGCTTCTCTCTCAAATCCTTTTCAGTCGCATAACGTCGCTGTCGTCCTCTGTTTGTACGCCTCCCCTACCCAACGATCGATGTACCAGCTGTTATTCCCCATGACTCTGATACCCCATATGAAGCCTACTACAATACCTGAATCCACACTGAGTCCCGAGGAAACAATTGGTGGGCTCGAGACTGACCCCCTGTCATGTCCCGTTGCTCCCTGTCATGTCACTGGCACCCATATGGGAGATTATAAAGTCGGAGCGCATCCGACGAACTCACCGTCTCATACATCTACCCACCGTCCCTCGCTCCCAATCCTCAACTGTGATGGCTCCGGAGGCCCCCATCCATCCTCCAGATCCACATCAAGGTCGAAGACGGCCTCACATCTCTGAAGCCCCCCAACAACATGTGTCGAGAATCACAACAGGTAATCCACTAAATTCTCCGTCCATCTCTGTTCTACCAGGAATGGTCTCGCGATCCACATGCTACCCGAGATGGGGAGGCTTGATACAACTGCCGAGAATATGTTGTTGGCTCACCTAGGCATGCAGAAAAGGTCATGTCCCCATCCGGACCACCGGTTTTGGATCCCTGCCTAACACGACGACCCAATTCAGGTACGGCCCCAGCAATACAAACCCTGAGCTACCTTAGGGAAAATATCAACTACCAAGGAGGAGGAGTTGAGTTGCCGCAGACGCTGTCTGGAAAGCCGGCCCTAAAGTCCACTCTGAGGGGCCATATAGGGGGTGCATGGAATATGAACACACTGATGCGCCTACTACAAGACCTAGATCCAGAGAGAGAAAAGGACACCAGGTTGTGGGCAACCCCTCCAGATGTGTGGGCATGTAGGTCGCATGCCTGAATGGTACATTATCACACCACTGCAATCACCATTCGTTGGATCAGACCAACTGGACCATCCGAGACTCACCTCTGACCCAAGATCTCTTGCCTAAGGTACCACCATCAGAGGGGACCATATGCCTGCAAGTGAATAGGACTTTACGGATCACGACAAGGCTTGGAGTCTTGGGATTGATCGCGTCGGATAATGTTGGACATTTCAGTTATGGAAGGCTTGGAGGCGATGAGCGAAACACGAGACCTCATTTAAAATGGCCACGGGCCATGTTCCAAGAGGCCCATGAAAGGCCCATGCAACCAAGGCTCATGGAACTAATTAATCAAGTCTTGGTTAATTAGTACTAGGTAAGTAAGACAAGGATTAAGGTGTTAGTGATTCACCACCTAACCCCATCTTGTCTAGCCATACTTTTTTCATATTTACATCTTACTTGTCACCATACTTGTCCCATGCCTTTAGTTGGACAAGTATGGGGTTTGTTATGTTTAAGTCATCTTTTTTCAACATAACATTCACAAGACAAGAATAGGAAACACAATTTTCTCTCCCTCCCCTCCCCAATTTCGGCCAAGGCAATGTTTCATCTCTATTTTGTGTTCTTGAGTCCTCAAAGAGAAGAACTACGTGGCTTTGATTCCCATGTGGATACGTAGGCATCTTAGAGACTCAAGCCCAATCATTCGTTACCCGGTGTTCTCGTTTTGGTAAGAAACAATGCTGAATTTTTCTCTTGTGAATCCATTCTTTGTTAGTTGTTTCATGGTTTTAATCGTCTCTTGATTTTCATTGATTTTCCGCTGCGAGTTGGTTCATCTCCAACCCTACCTCGAGACCCAATAGATCAACGTAAAATCACATTTTACTTGATCCTATTTAAGTGGCAACTAACGAGACTTTAGTATTGCCTGACACTGCATAACGAATCGACCCTGTCGATTCTAACCTTTCCGTTGTCCCTGTCATTATCCTTTTATCTCCGATATACTGATTGAGATAAGGCATAGAGCCGTCATCTCTATTGTTCTCAATCAACGTTGCTTGATATTTGAGATGACTGAATATATGATACCCAGTATCATGTGCATGGCCATGCTGTTCTTTTAGTCACTCTCGATCAAGCGGCCGAGAGCCGATACCTTTCCCATACCGTAGTATGAGGGATAAATCCCTTAGCCGTCTTTCGTGTCACTCATGCAGTCCATCCCCAAGCCAATCCTGGCCATTATGGAAGCCATGTTACGGACAACGTTAGGCTCAGGTCAAACTCAGTTGTTTACTGCATAGCGATCACAGAGACTCCTTGGTCTAAGGATACATGACAAGCTACGACAATGAATATGTTCATGACCTGATCTATGGCACATATTCATGTCGGGTCGTCCAATATCATGTCCCACATGAAATCTATGATCAGACTTTGGAATCCCATTCCTATGACTAACAGAACGTAAGCCATAAAGAGCCATCTTTCATATTAGTCGCTTCTAGTGAAGCTTTGTTGACTAGGGACCCATCGAGTGTGATCTATCTCGATCTATGGTTCTATTCGCATGGTGGGCATAGATCATAGCACACATCGATATATTACTCCAACACATAAGTAATATAAAGCCGCTTTAATTTTTATTGCTAACGATGATATATACATTTGGACATTTAGGATTGAACTACGAGCACTAAGACTAACAATCTCCCACTTTCCCTAGTTCCAATCTAAACTCCAATATGTCCCCCATCGACTTTACATGTCTAACATGTTTAGGCAACGATACTGCCTTAGTCAAATGGTTGGTTATGTTATCATCTGTTGCAATATATGTTATCTTCACTCCACCTCAGTTCAGTATTTCTCTGGTGAGGTGGATACGCCGTAGTACATATTTGGATTTGTTATGCGATCTGGGCTTTTAGCTTGCGCAATGGCCCTTTTGTTGTCGCAAAATGGATTCACCGGGCTGGATTGGTTTTTAATTACACCCAACCCTATCGTGAATTTCCAAATCCACATAGCCTCCTTAGCTGCCTCTACAGCATCCATGTACTTGGCCTCTGTCGTAGATTCGGCAATGGTATCTTGCTTTACGCTCTCCTAGCTAAAGCTCTGCCATTCAGCGTAAACACATATCCTGACTGACTTCTAAAGTCATCTGGATTTGTCTTGGAAAACTAGCGTCTACTCATCCTTCGACGACTAGTTCAGCATCATCTTTCCCCCGGGTTAGACTGATGTCTACTGGTACAACATAAGGCTTACGAGACGTCCGGTCTCATACATGTCATGGCATACATGATCGATCCTGCCCCCAGACGCATAGGATTCTCATCATCCTTTTTAGCTCATCAGGTGTCTTAGGACACCGAGTCTTGCTGAGATGAATTCCATGACTAGTGGGTAAGAGTCCTTTCTTTGAATCGAGCATTAAGAACCTACTCAATGCCTTGTTCACATAGGTTCCCTGACTTAAATCCAAGACCCTCTTGGTACGATCTCTACATATCTTAATCCCTAAAATATAAGAAGCATCGCCTAAGTCCTTTATTGAAAAACACTTCCTCAACAAAGCTTTAGTTTCGTGCAACGTTGGGATGTCGTTTTCAATGAGAACCAGAAAGGTAATCTTGGTCCCACTAGCCTTCTTACAAACGCAAGATTCATCCTCGTTCTTGATTAAGCCAAATCCAGTTACAGCTACATCAAAACGAAGGATCCAACTCCGAGAAGTTCGTTTCAGATCTTTGGGCCGAGACATACAAACGTACTCAGTCAAATTTCCATTTAGGAAAGCGGTTTTGACATCCACTTTCCATATCTCGTAATTATGATACGCAGTTATGTCAAGAAGAATTTGGATCGATTTTGACCATAGCCACTAGGGAGAAGGTTTCCTCATAGTAAACCCATTGGATCTGCCTATAACCTTTCGCCACCAGTCGAGCTTTGTAGGTCAGAGGGTTGCCGCCCATGTCCATCTTCACCATGAAGATCCATTTGCATCCGATGGTCCTCACACCATTGATGGGATCAACCAGTTCCCATACTCGGTTGTCCGACATGTATTGCATTTCATCCCTCATGGCTCCCAGGCATAACTCGGAGTCGGGGCCATCCACGACTTCCTGGAAGGTGGTTTGATCATCGTGATCCACCATGACTTCATTGTCACCTCCGGATACCATATCTTGGAGGTGGACAACTGATCCTTTCAGATCGCCTTGGACCTTCCAGAATTGTAACAGGAATTGGTTTTTACTCTACGACCATCTCTGGCTTCCTTTCTACTAGGTTTTCAACTGGTTTAGACAGATTTGTACCATCCTGAATTTCTTCGAGATGCACAGTCCTCCCAATGACGTCTTTGGAAACAAAACTCCTTTTCCATAAAGACCCCACCCCAAGCGACGAACACCATGTTCTCACTGGGTTTGTAGAAGTAGTATCCCCTTGTTGCTTTGGGATACCACACGAAGGTGCATATCTCAGATCTTGGTTCGAGCTTAGTCGAAACTAAATGTTTCACATAAGCCTCACAACCACAAATCTTTAGGAAGGACAAAGCGGGCATCATCCCGTACCATTTATAAAATAATGTCCCTTCCACACCCTTCGTCGAAGCCCTATTCACCATGAACGCGGCCGTCTCCAGGGCATAACCCTAGAAAGAAATCAGGAGATCAGTCCAACTAATCATGGAACGGACCATTGTCTAACAATGTCCGATTTCTCCGTTTGGCTACACCTTTCAACTACAGTGTCCCAGGAGGAGTCCATTCCAAAAGGATTCCATTCTCTTTTAAATGATCTAATAAATCTGTGGTCAAGTATTTTCCACCTCGATCCAATCGAAGTGCCTTAATACCTTTGTCGAGCTGGTTTTCTACTTTAGTCTTAAATTCTTTGAATTTATTAAAAGCTTCAGACTTATGTCTCACCGAATAGACATAACCATATTTACTGTAATCATCAGTAAATGTGATAAAGTAGCTAAAACCCTCCTAGCAAGTGAACTTATTGGTCTACACACATTCGAGTGTATCAACCCCAATAATTCACCCGCCCTTTCACCGCGATCGATAAAGGGCGCTTTAGTCATTTTGCCCATCAAACAAACCTTGCACCTATCGATCGAATGGAATTCGAATGGACCTGAAAGCCAACACTTCTGAAAGACTGATAGGCGCTTCTTATTTATGCGGCCCAAATGACAGTACCATAACAGAGTTAGGTTTAAATCGTTGGATTTAGACCTCTTGGTATTAACGTAATATATAGAACTTGAGGCATTGTTACCCATATCTTATATGTACAATCCTCCAACCAAGACAATACTAGTATAAAACATATCATTGCATAGAACATTTAAAACTCCATTTCCAATATTGACATTATATCCTTCCTTGTCAAACATGGATACAGATATAATATTCCTACTAAAAGTAGGTATGCAATATACATTGTACAATACTAAGACAAGGCCACTTGGAAAACCAAGACTCATGGATCCTACAACAGTTGCCACAACTCTGAGGTCCACTTCATGCTTTCCAAACCTCTCCTACTTTCAGCCACTATATGTTAGTGCATGTGTGAGATTCAGTCCTGGTATCTAATACCCATGAATCTTTGGAAGTAGAGAGATGTAGCTCTATAGAGTTAATACCGGATGAAGGCACGGTCCCACCGCCCTTCCTTAGATCATTCAGGTTTCTTGATGAAGGCGCAGTCCTACTACCCTTCTTCAAATCATCCAGGCTATTTGATGAAGGCGCAGTCCCACTGCCCTTCTTCAGATCAGCCGTGAACTTCCTATAATCCCAGTTCCAATGACCAGGTTGTTGGCAGTAGAAGCAGACATTCTCAGGTGTCTCATCTTTCCCGCCAAGTGCGCATGGGCCCCGCCCTTGGCACTTCCAATTCCCTTGTTGACCATCAGAATATCCTTGGATCCCATATCCCTGATATATTCTTCTCAACAGTAAATGACACTTTATGTAACTCTGATATGGCCTTAGAGACAGCCTTGTCAAGGACATATTCTTTGCGTTCAGACTTGAGGACTATCCTCAAAATTTTGTACCAGTCCAAATAGTTTGTCCCATTTAGCTTGACCTTGTCAAGAATGGTTTGTTTAATGACAAACTATTAATGTTCGCTGAATTTGCCATTTGATCTACAACAGATGAAATTCAATCAGTAAACTGAATAAATTTTATGAATATCAAGCTTAAACACTAACAATCGATTCTAAACCTTTAGAATTTGAAACCAAGATCCTTGATTCACTCGATTAAGCTGAATTAATGTTCACCACTTAATCGAGCTATGTAGGTAAGACTCCATCCAATCACATCCAATGTGACTCTTGGCTAGGGTATGTACTTATGTACACGGCCTATCCTATCTGTTACCCTAGCTCAACCTCAGGCTGAGAATCGTAGTCGGGTCCACCAATTTTCAACTATGGCCCGTCACTATGTAGGTACTCCGCTAATGCGCACGACACCCACATATGTCGTCCAAACCTACTACCCCTCTTTCCCATGGATGCTCCGCTAATGCGCACGACACCCATAGGACGGGGAGTAGTAAGGTGTTGATGATTGGGAGGTATCGGACATGACCCGTTTTTACTTGTCCGGTTGTGTTCAAAACTTTGGCACATCCTAGATGCGATGAGCACATCAACTACATTCCAAATGCAATGATGCCTCAAATTACATCCAATGCAATTCTTCCTT
The DNA here is from genome assembly GCA_963921825.1 of Erodium maritimum. Taxonomy (NCBI): domain Eukaryota; kingdom Viridiplantae; phylum Streptophyta; class Magnoliopsida; order Geraniales; family Geraniaceae; genus Erodium; species Erodium maritimum. The sequence goes on along the minus strand of OY997592.1, from coordinate 36,769,689 downwards.
TGAACCCGTCAACTACATCCAATGCAATGACGGTTCTAAGGGCTCACAAACAAGGATTAAAATTCCAATTTTATCTTTGCATGTGAGGTGATATCTTCGGTAAATAAAGTTAAAGCACGAAATTCTAAAACACATAGAATTAATCATGCATAAACTAAACCAAGCATAAATCGATAAGGTTGGGAATAAATAAATATTACAAATAAGTGGTTCGACGACCACACCTTAAAAGAATAATTACACGCTAACTCTAACGACTCGCAGGCCGTGAAAAGCGATAAATATTTAAAACGAGGTCGAGGCTATAATGTGCACCATGCCAACATCACATCACACATCGTGTAATCAAACAATCATGTGATTTTCCGGTTTTATTTAATAGCCAAGTTTCGAAAATTGTTGATGCTCAGTTTATCGAAACCGTTCAAAAATGAAACTTTTGAACATTTGATCTTCGAGTTCGCCATGACGGTTCCAAACTCGTCATAACTAAAAAACGGTTTAGCCTTGGCATATCAACCATCCAATGGTCATGCTTGGCCTAGCTCCGTCCAACGGAGCCTCATTCGGTCCTGGTTTCGGCTCCCCAAGAGTCCCGCTCCCGAGACCCGAAAAATCAATATTTTTTTTCAAAATTTCCAGATTTGAAATAATTTTCAAAAATTCATTTTACATGCATTAAATCCATAAACAAGAATTTAAAACATGTTATCAAACAAGTTGGCAAAACAACATGCCAAAAACGAAACTTTCAAGCAAAACCGAAACTTTGAACACCGTCTTGTGAATCCTGAAGGTAGCACGACTCTGATACCATTGTTGGGTCTCGAGGTAGGGTTGGAGATGAACCAACTCGCATCGAAAAATCAATGAAAACCAAGAGACGTTTAAAACCATGAAACAACTAACAAAGAATGGATTCACAAGAGAAAAATTCAACATTGTTTCTTACCAAAACGAGAACACCGGGTAACGAATGATTGAGCTTGAGTCTCTAAGATGCCTACGTATCCACATGGGAAACAAAGCCACGTAGTTCTTCTCTTTAACGACTCAAGAAAACAAAATGAAGATGAAACCTTGCCTTGGCCGAAATTGGGGAGGGGATGGAGTGAAAATTTGTGTTTCCTATTCTTGTCTTGTGAATGTTATGTTGAAAAAAGATGACTTAAACACGCCAAACCCCATACTTGTCCAACTAAAGGCATGGGACAAGTATGGTGACAAGTAATGTGTAAATAGGAAAAAGTATGGCTAGACAAGATGGGGTTAGGTGGTGAATCACTAACGCCTTAATCATTGTCTTGCTTACTTAGTACGAATTAATCAAAACTTGATTAATTAGTTCCATGTGCCTTGGTTGCATGCGCCTTTCATGGGCCTCTTGGAACATGGCCCGTGGCCATTTCCAATGAGGTCTCGTGTTTCGCTCATCGCCTCCAAGCTTTTCATACCGGAAATGTCCAACATTATCCGAAGCGATCAATCCCAAGACTCCAAGCCTTGTCATGATCCGTAAAGTCCTATTCACTTACGGGCACATGACCCAAAACCCAGTTTTGGTCATGTCCCGAGACAACTCCCTTTTGGCCATTCTCCATAATTGTGTCAATGAGTTTCACCCTCCGGTGTGACCCTTAGGTTTATGCATGTCAATAGATCAACGTAAAATCACATTTTACTTTATCCTATTTAAGTGGCAACTAACGAGACTTTAGTATTTCCTGACACTGCATAACGTATCGACTCTGTCGATTCTAACCTTTCCATCGTCCCTGTCATTATCCTTTTATCTCCGATATCCTGATTGAGATAAGGCATAGAGCTGTCATCCTTATTATTCTCAATCATTGTTCCTTGATATTTGAGGTGACTGAATATATGATACCCAGTATCATGTGCATGACCATGCTGCTCTTTCAGTCACTCTCGATCAAGCGGCCGAGAACCGATACCTTTCCCATACCGTAGTATGAGGGATAAATCCCTTAGCCGTCTTTCGTGTCACTCATGCAGTCCATCCCCAAGCCAATCCTGGCGTTATGGAAGCCCTGTTACGGATAACGTTAGGCTCAGGTCAAACTCAGTTGTTTACTGCATAGCAATCACAAAGACTCCTTGGTCTAAGGATACATGACAAGCTACGGCAATTAATATGTTCATGACTTGATCTACGGCACATATTCATGTCGGGTCGTCCAATATCATGTCCCACATGATATCTATGATCAGACTCTGGAATCCCATTCCAATGACTAACAGAACGTAACCCATAAAGAACCATCTTTCATACTAGTCGCTTCTAGTGAAGCTTTGTTTACTAGGGACCCATCGAGTGTGATCTATCTCGATCTATGGTTCTATTCGCATGGTGGGCACAGATCAGAGCACACATCGATATATTACTCCAACACATAAGTAATATAAAGCCGCTTTAATTTTATTGCTAACGATGATATATACATTTGGAAATTTAGGATTGAACTACGGGCACTAAGACTAACAGGAGTGACTACGACCGACATACTACAGTCTACTCAACCCTTATAGACATTTCCTCCCTTTTAATCATCCTGGTATAACCGGGCATTTTGTCACATAGTTAGCGATCGTTGTCTACGGACTAGATCTTTGCCTTACTCTTTCTTTCCACAATACTATTATTTATCCAATTATGTTTCTACATCAACAAAATTTCCTGTATTGTGCTAAAATAATAATAATAATAATAATAGTAATAATAATAATAATAATAATAATAATAATAATAATAATAATTAAAAATAAATAAATAAATAGTGGAAATCATGAATGTTAATTAACAAACCTTGTATGTTGCATATTCTCTTTTTCCTTTTGTTTTATTTATGTTCTTCGATAACAAGAGAGAAAATAATTAAAAAGAGGGATTTTCTTTTTGTTTCTGGTCTCTGCACTAAGACAAAAATAGTAATGAAAAAAGAGAAATTTTTGAGAAGGAAGAAGAATTTGTATATTATATACTAAAATAAAATTAAAAATATAGAACTTTTGAAAGAAATCGCAACAAAACTATAGAATTTGTGGGTGAATCTAACACTCAAATTTCACCCATAATTATAATTAATTTGGAATAGGGAAAAGGCTTCATAAAGGTATAAGATTGGGAATTGAATTTTTGTTTCAGTTTTGATAACCTCAATAAATTTATTAAAAAGTTTTGATTTTTAAGATGGAAAGGGAAAAGCGAACACAATGATTACAAAACAACTCTATAAAAGAGTTAAATGGACAAAGCCTGAGAAATAAATAGAGCTATCAACCCAATACATCATATCAGCGAAAAGTTTCTCAAAAGACCATGATCAAGTGTCTTACCCAAGCTTATGAACAATACCTCAAGGTGATCGGGATGATTGATACCACTGTTGTGAATGAAATATAACCGAGAAAAGAAACAAGATCATTTTTTTGGAAGAAGAAATGAACCTTTTATCGCTTGGCATTGCTTTGTTGGGCTCTTCATAGGCCCAATTTTTTTTTCAAAAAACTTGGGGCCCTCTTCTAGTGGAGGCCTTAAGCCACTGCCTAACCTACTAAGTGGACGGGCGGGGCTTGGACATTCTCATGGTAGGGTGGCAAGAGTCGAGCGTCTCACCGGTCTTTGAGATTGGGTTACGTTTGTGTTTGAGTGCGCAAAATGAAGAATACAATATGTTTGACGATGTTGTGTGTGGTTGATGGGAATCAACCACAAACATTGCAACTTCTGAACTTTATATATAGTTATTATTTATAATGGATATGTGTAGAAATTATCAAAACTGTTTGTCCTACGTTCAGGTTCCACAACGACGTGGATCACAAATTACTATTCCAAATAGGGGATTGTCCCTAGTCCCTTGTTAAACCATTCAAAAATATGTAGTCAGTGAGAACGATCATCAATATAGACACAAATAGCTGAAGCTACCCTACTTAGATATATGAGGTTCACTAAGAAAAGTTCTTCTTACATGTCGAGAAGATCACACACCTTTCATAAAGGAAGCATGTAGGTTCATCGTCATGACCAAAAAGAGTAGGAACTGAATTGATAAATCCTAGAGGAATACAAAGACACTATCAAGGCGTGTGCAGTCTTTTGTATCAAAATCCTCCATAAATCCGAGCATGAAACCTAGTTGTTAGATTAATGTCCTGCCCCACAGTTGAATGAGCTACCCTGAGTAAACATATGAAGTCAACATCACACCATGATAAAAATAGTTTTCTAAAAATTCGACTTCTAACGCTATCCGATCAGAACCAAATCATAAGATGCAATAAACAAACCTTAATCCTATAGTTCCGAAAATAAGGTACCGAAGGCAATATGAAAAGTAAGTATAGTTAAAATCGACTATCGATCTCTGCAATGGCTGAGCCGATTTTTTAGTGAGGGGGCACTTTTTTTATGATAATATGTAGCACTATACATTTTGAGGGGGCATAAATAATAAACGAAAAGAAATTAAAGGGAAATTATTAGAAATTTTTGAAAAATAAGTAGTAGAATTTTCAAATTTTATTTTAAAGGGCAAGCTTTAGACCACCCACAGTGGGATCGAAACAGCGTGTAAGGGGCCCGTCGAATCAGCCGTTTATGAGGGAAACAACGTCGAATCTGTGCAACAGAGTCGGGTCTACGTCGAATCTATGAAAGCGTAGATTTGACGCCGATGAATCTGTAGATTCTACCGAATGTCGACTCGACAGATTCGGGCTCAACCGAATCTAGGCCCACCGAATCCAGACCTGACTCGTGGACAACGTTTCGTCTTTAAAGTCCGGCGCGAACGCTTTATCCTCTTCACGCATACACGATTATTTTGCAACTTGTTCTCCAACCAGCGTTTCTCAATCGTATGTTTCTCCGACAAGCTTAGGCCACCGCCGTTTCTCCGAGATGAAACCACCAGCAACAACGTCTCTCCGAGCAGAAACAACCACAACTAGCGTTTCTCCGAGTTGTTCTCCACTACCGTTTCTCCAACTGTAGTTTCTGGCCACCGTTGTTTCTCCACCAGCAGCAGCGTCTCTCCGAGTAGAAATAACCACATCCGGCGTTTCTCCGAGTTGTTCTCTAGTACCGTTTCTCGAACTGTAGTTTCTGGCCACCGCCGTTTCTCCACCACCACTAGCGTCTCTCCGAGCAGAAACAACCACAACCGGCGTTTCTCCGAGTTGTTCTCCACTCCCATTCTATCACCACCGTTTCTCCAACCACCATTTCTCCACCAATGACCAACAACTCTCGCTTCGATGGCTCGACCACGTTCGTAGGCTTGAGCTCAGCATCTCCTTATCACGATTAGCCTGAACTGGGAACACAACTTTCATCGATGGTGTTGTATGTTCGACGTGATGTATCTTCGCTTGGGCACTGGCGGATCTAGCTTTTTCAATGAGGGGAGGGGGGGGGGGGGGGGGCACCAATTTTTTTTACAGTAATAATTGATGTATGAATAACATGAAAATACAATATTTATTGGCATCTTACTCGATTTCTTCTTGTTCTCATCTAATATCGTAAAATAATAGTTTTTAAAAATATCTCTCAATGACTATAGTAATTTTATAAAAGACTAAATTTAAATTGATAATCGTCTCAAATATTAAACAATAACTACATAGCCTGGTGGTGAATACCTCTTCACATCTCACCTCTCCTTGAGGTCGCAGGTTCGAATCCCGGTGGCTACACTTGCTTGAGAGTAAGTGTGGGTGTTGGTGGTGGGTTAGATTAGACTAAAATATGATTTCTCTGTATTTCTCTCTGATAAAATAAAAATAAACTTCAAACTCAAATTAATAATTGTGTTAATTTTAAAAGAATGACTTGAATTAAATTTTGTGTAAATTAACTAATTAAGACATTAGAATAATTATAATAAAAACAAATTTTATGAATGAAAATGGAAATAAATAAAGTAAGAATATTTTTTTTATTTGAGGGGGGCACTTTTAATTATAAAACGATATTTTATACAAGGGTGAACTACAAATACATACCCTGAAGTTGGCACGTTTAACCGATGATTACCCTGAAGTTTAAAACAAACAGATGCATACCCTGAAGTTAGGAGTTGTAACTCAAAACCCCTTTCGTCAGTCAGATCCGTTAGTTTACTGCTCCTTTTTTCAAAAATACCCAAAATGCCCTCAACCCTGTTCATTTTTTTTATATTAATAAACAAAAATAAAATAAATAATAAAAAAATACTAATAAAACCTAAATCTAACATAACCTAACCTAAACAAATAAGCATCACAACCTATATCCTAACCCTCGCAACCTCTGTAGCTTCACCTCACCTCGCCTTATCTCCATCTCGATCTCAACTTTAACTCATTTCCCCTCACTCTCCTAACATGCGAATTCATCTCCATCTCCATCTAAAGTCACATAATTCAAAACCCCCAAATCCTCCTCATTCAAAGCTCCAGCGAGGTTGTTCCGTGAAGCTACTGTCGTGTCCGTGAACCCGCGACGAACCCAAATGTCAACCCAATCTCAACCGGGACCGAATCGAGGTTGCGAGGGTTTTGGCGCAAGACAGTCTCGGCGCAAGCGGCCACCACCGGATCGCCGTGGAGGCGGAAGGGGCCGACGCAGTTCAGAATCAGCTTCGTGCTAGAGCAGAGGCGGCGAAGCGAAGATGGGTCGGAGGTGTCGGCGGTGAGGATGGGCGGCGACGGGAGGCGATCGGCGGCCCATTTGAGGGTCTGGGCGAGCTTGTCTGGGTTGCGGTCGGCGAGGGCTAAGGATGAGAGAGCTGTGGTGTTGAGGAACTTGAGAGCCTCCTTGACGACGTACTTGCCGGTGAATCCTGAGGCGCCGAAGATGATGAGGTTGTATCTTGATTTTCCAGTTTTTGCCATTGATTATGTGGATTTGTCGCAGCTCTTTGGGTATGAATCGAAGGGTGGGTTTTGCAAATTGATAATTTGAGGGATTGAACCCCAACACCATTCTCCTCCTTGCTCTTATATGTTTTCTGAAATCATTGGATGAAGCATTGACCTATGTTTGAGTTCGTTGATGAAAAGGAATTGGGGAATTTGGTTGATGGAAAGGAATTGAGGAATTATTTGGTTGAATTTAAGATCTGAAAGATGTATGGGTTTGGGATGAAAGATAGAAATATAATTATAAAATATGTTTTCTATCAAATAGATTCTTTGAATAGTTTCTATTAAAAAACAATTGGGAAAATATCAGTTCAATACCCATAACTATACACTTTTAACATATAAGGTACCTTGACTAAAAAAATGGCTAAAAAGGTACCCTAACTATCAGATAATAACAATGAAGAGCGAGAGGGAGGAGGGAGAGTGGACGCCAGCCACCACAATCACCGGTGTCTCAGCGTTAACATCGTCGTATGTTGATGTTGTGGTTGAAGGTCGGAACGGTCATCCCATCCACTCGGCTGATTTGGGTGTTTCTGGCCCTAATCGAGGCACGAGGGGGTGTTGGAGGCCGGGTACCGGAGGATCGGAGTGGGCGTGTGGATTTCGCAGCGATTGGTGGTGTGAGGCAAGGGGCTTCAAGCCGGATTGTGGTGAATGCTGATCGAGGAGTGAGTACCCTTGTTGCAGGTTTGAAGGGGGTGGAAAAGCAGCCTGTTATCGGGGCCGATCGCGATCATGGCGCGACAGGGATTAGGGTTGATTTGAGCAAAGGGATCGACGATCCAGATGCGCAAACCAATCAATGCTTGGAGATTCCGACTGCCACTGCCATGGATTCATCTTCTGCCCAGGTTAGTGTTAAATTGTTTGTTTTTAACATCCCTTATGGTGTGAATGATATTTGGCTTTGGGACTACTGCAATTGTGTTGGGGAGGTCATACGAGCGAATGTCGTCCGTAAACCCTATGTGAAGGGAAAATTCTTTGGGTTCGTGTATGCTAAATCGAAAGCCGCAGCTGATCAGATCATTCAAAAGTGTCATGGCTCTGTGGCTAGGGGGTATCGTCTGTTAGTTGCGCACGATTTAAACAACAAAGGAAATGTTAGACACTCCCAGGTTAAGAAAGGGGCAGCTCTGGCAAAGCGCCCTGTTGAGGATACAATGGCAATGGTAAAGGGATCGGTTGTGGTGAAGAACAAGTTGTTGGTTGAGAGTAGTTTGTTGGGGGTGGCCCGCAATGAGTGTTCGGTGCGAGATGTTCAAGAGGCAATGGGTCGGGAAGGAGTCTTCAATGTGGAAGTTCGGGGGTTTGGTAACAGATTTTTTTTACTCAGTTGTCCGGACAGATATTTTGTTGCAGCATTGCTTGAAACCGGCGCAGATTGGCTGAAGACCTGGTTTGATTTGGTTGACGTCCCGGTATCTTTGCTTTTGAGACCAGGTCGTTTTGTTTGGTATGAGGTATTGGGTCTCCCTTTCCATGGATGGTCCCCGACCCACATCAGTAGCGTCGCTGGTGCAGTAGGCATTGTGGCGACAATTATCGACACCGCGGATGCCGGGGATTCTTTCGGTAGAGCTTTTGCTCAGGTGCATTCTCCTGTGGTCATTCCCTGAGTTGTAGAAATGGATTTGGAACTCGAAAATGTTCTGGTCCCGTGGTTCTAAGGCCGGTGGCCTCAAAAGAGGTACCTTTACGTTTCGTGTCGTGTTCTAAATCGAGAGACTCGTATCACTCTTTCGTCGGAGAGCAGGAAGGAACGAACATGTCACCAGATCATACACCGGTTCAGGAGCATGGGAAAGAAATAGAGCACACGCCAAGCCCATTTCGGCCTGCAGGTTCTGGGCCGAGTATGCATGTGTGTGCCCCTGTTGTGTTAACGGCTGAAGCAGCGAAGGAGAGCTTCCTGGTCGCAGGTGCCTTTCCTGTTGAGATCGCGCAACAGCAGAGATGCAGAGGGAGACCGAAGAAAGGACTCCAAGGCCTGTGACGTCTCCAACCGTTTATTACCAGACCAGATCAAAATCCCGATCGGGTGGTAAAGGGGGTTGCACCGGCCCTTTGTTGATTGACATTGCTAGGAAGGCAAAAGACGGTTCTGGTGATTGGTCGTATTGTAGGAAGATTGGAAAGAAGGCCATTGATCTTAGCCCTTCGGTGGTGGAACAATTTGATTCCTTGGACATCGAGATACCTCAGCGTGTCTTGGCTGACAAGGAATTAAGTGAAAGTGGAGAGGAGTCCTCACAATCAGGTACACCTGCTGACCCCGTATTGGGATCTCCCTTGTGATTCATTACTATACGTTTCCTCACGTGGAACGTGAGAGGTTTGCATTCCGATGCCAAGCGGAAATGCATAAAAAAGTTAGTGGTATCGAATTGTTTGATGTTGTTATGATTCAAGAAATTAAGTTGGACAGTGTTGATCTGTTTACCCTGAGAAGCTGCGGCATTGGGTCTGGTTGGGAGTGTGATTGGGTGCCGTCTTTAGGGTCGACCGGAGGGGTGTTGTTAGCGTGGAATTTATCGACTTTTGCCAAGACGAATTCTCTTCTCGATCATAACTTAATTTGTTGGAATGGAGTACATGTGAGTACCAATCTACCTGTTAGTTTTGTAAATGTTTATGCTCCTTGTTCAGCGAGGGAAAGAATTGTTTTTTGGTCCTCCATGTGTAGCCTCCGGACCCTACTGCACGATACTCTGTTTGTAGGAGGTGATTTCAATTCAGTGTTCTCTGCTGAAGAAAGACGTGGTAGCAGATTTAATCGAGTTGATGGGTTAGCTTTCTCTGATTTTCTAAGCAGTATGAATTTGGTTGACTTAAACTTAGTTGGTGCCAAGTACACATGGTATGATTCGGGATCAAAAGCTTCCAGACTGGACCGGTTTTTAGTCTCGCCGGAAGCTTTATCAGCATTCGGCGTTTTGGAACAAAAGGGACTGCCCCATGGGGTTTCAGACCATAGGCTGGTGGTGTTGGGTATTGAGGTTGTGGATTGGGGACCCAAACCAGTTCGATTTCTTAATGCGTGGCTAGACCACAAGACTTTTTTACCAACGGTCAAGATGCTATGGGATTCTTACGAAGTTGAGGGTGAGCCTGATTTTGTGTTATGGTTCAAGTTGAGGAGTTTGAGACGTGACCTTCAAGTGTGGAACAAGGAGGTCTTAGGTAAATTGGAGACGGAGGTAGCAAGATTGGCGTCAGAGTTGGATGGGTGGGACAGGATTTTGGATAGTAGACCGTTGTCGGGGGAGGAAAGGGAGAAAAGTGCCTTGTGTAGAGCTTTGTTGATTCAGAAGCAGAGATGGCTTGCAAAAGTGTGGAGTAAGAAAGCCAAGGTCCGTTGGTTTAAAGGGGGTGGTCGTTGCACTTGGTTTTTCCATCGGACTGCTAATTTCAGGGCATCGCGAAACGGTTTATCTCGGGTGCGTGTAGGGCAAGTAACGGTCTCGAACCCGGTAGAGGTGAAACGGGCTGCAGTGGAACACTTTTCGGCCAGGTTCACTGTAGACCCGTCTGTATCAGTTAATCTACCGGACCTTCCTTTTCGTTCTCTCTCGGATGTGTAGGCAGAGTGGTTACAGGCTGACTTTGAGACTGATGAGATAGCACGGGCGGTGAAGGGGTGCGGTGGTGAGAAGGCCCCTGGTCCGGATGGGTTCTCTATGAGGTTTTACCAGGTCTATTGGGATGTGATTGGTGTTGATGTTATTAATTTTCTGGCAGCTTTTCAGGAGTCAGGAAAGATAGGCAAAGGACTTAACTCGTCTTTCTTGACCTTAATTCCTAAGTCAGGTGCAGCAGTGAGCTTTGATGATTTTCGACCGATAAGTCTTAAGTCTGGGCCCTATAAGATCTTGGCTAAGTTATTGGCTAATCGGTTGAAAAAGTTTCTTCCAGGGTTGATAAGCGACACTCAGAGTGGTTTTGTGGCAGGTAGACAACTGGTGGATGGGGTGCTAATAGCTTCAGAATTAATTCATAAGCTGAAGAGATCGAAGGAGGAAGTTATTTTGTTGAAGCTGGATTTCGAGAAAGCTTATGACAAGGTACATTGGGGTTACATTGATCGGGTTTTGGAGGCGATGGGTTTTGGGAGGAGATGGAGAAGTTGGATGCAGGGATGTTTTAAAGCTCACATTTCAGTCCTTATTAATGGGTCTCCTAGTGGCGATTTTCCGGTCTCAAATGGTATTCGCCAAGGTTTCCCGTTGTCCCCTTTTTTGTTTTTGGTTGCAGCGGAGGGGCTACATCAGTTGTTGGAAGAGGGTGCTCGTTGTGGTTTTTTCAGTGGAGTTGATATAGGATCGGCGGGATTATCTGTGTCCCATCTGCAGTTTGCAGACGATACCCTCCTGTTCGTCAAAGGTGATTTGGCTGGTTTATCCTTTGTAAAGGATCTGTTGGAGCGTTTTCAGAAAGGCTCAGGCCTTAAAATTAATTTTCATAAGTCTACAACGGTTGTTTTAAATGAAGACTTGTGTTCGGAAGCTGAGGTGGCGCGGGTCCTTGGGTGTCAGGTGGGGCGACTTCCTATGAAGTACCTCGGGTTTTGGTTGGGTTCAAATCCAAAGAGGATTGCTTCGTGGGATCCGATTGTTGATAAGTTCAAGAAGTCTTTGGGGCTTTGGAAGCTTAAGAATTTGAACATGGCCGACCGGATTGTTTTGGTAAAGTCGACTCTTTCTGCTTTACCACTATTTTATATGTCCCTTCTTAAAGCACCCAAGAAGGTAGTGGCGGTTCTTGAGGCTTGGCAGAGGCGTTTTTTGTGGACCAACCCCTATACAGGGAAAATGTTCTGCAAGGTGGGGTGGAGTAAGGTGTGTAGAAGCAGGGAAGAAAGGGGCTTGGGGATTAGATGGTTGGAAGCTATGAACATCAGCTTGATGGCGAAGTGGTGGTGGAGGTTTGCATCTGAAGTGGACTCGTTGTGGAAACGAGTTATTTGTGCCCTGTTTAGGTGGGACCCTGCGGATTGGGATCTTTTTAAAGTTGATAAGCCTGACTCTCCTTACTTGTTTTCTCACATCGTTTCTTTAGCTTCTGACCCGAATTTTGAAGTGCTCTTTGGAGATCAAGGGGTTCATTGTTCGTTGGGGAAGGGCGATATAATTTCTTTTTTGGGATGACTTGTGGGCTGGTGATACTTTCCTTCGGTTCCGTTTTCCTGATCTTTATAGGATTTCGCCGGCCAAACGTGCTAAGGTTGGTCACTTTTGGGCCTCAGGGTGTTGGAGATTAGGCTTCATCCGAGACTTAGAGTATTGGGAGCACAGTACGGTGGAGGAGCTGTTGGGTGTGTTGGAAAGGTTGCAGGTTCGGTCGGATAAGGCAGATTCACTTGTTTGGGTGAAACATTCGAAGGGCTTCACAGTGGCGAAGTCTTATGCTATGCTGACCAGTTCAGGGGAGTTTGGGAGTAGTTTGGAGTGGGCAAAGATCTTGTGGGTGAAAGGCATTCCTCCAAAGTTCTGTGTTTTTGTGTGGTTAGCGGTGCATCGAGCTTTACCGACCATGGAATTCTTGGAAAGCAGGGGGGTAGCCATTTCTCTAAATCAGATGTTGTGTATGTTTTGTAAGTCCTCTTTTGAGAATGTTGATCATCTGTTGCTGCATTTTGTTTGTTTTCGTGGGAGGTGTGGTGTACGGTGCTATTGTGGTGGAAGATTGTTGGTCCCATGCCGAGTACGGTAGCGGCAATTTTGATGTGGTGGAAGGGCCTGGGAACTGGCCGGTGGTGGTCAGGATGGGTTCGGGAAGGTTATCTCACTCTTTGGCAGATTTGGTTGGTACGGAACGGGGCTGCCTTTAACTCGGTGATGGTTTCTGTTGACGAGGTAGTTGGGAAGGTGAAGCATCACTCTTTTGGTTTGTTTTGGAATTCGGGTTCTTTTTTCCAGGAAATTACCTTTGAGGAGTGGTCGAGGGATCTCGGTTGGTGTTTGGCCAAGAACGGGAGGTTGAGGAGGGCGGGAAGGACAGGTTCGACGTTGGGAGCTTGAGGCCGGCTTGGACAAATTATGAAAAGAGCCTTATGTTCATAATTTATTGCTAAAAAACCTCCAACCATGTTATGTTTTGCAAAAAGACCTCATTCTTTAATGAATTTTTAATTATTCCTCTTTTGCCCTTTTTTCGAATTTTGATTCCCCCACGATTTTCAAATTTGAAATTTTCAAATTTTGAAATTCCCGCCCATTTTTTTGGCCCCTAGATTTGGCCATCCCGCGGCAGATTGGGCCAATCCGCGGCAGATTGGCCCAATAGGCGGCGGGATGACCCCAATCGGAGCGGATTGGGGGCCAAATGGAGCAGATTGGCCCCCAATCAACTTCGACTGGGATTGGCTCAATCTGCCGCGGGATGGCACCAATCGGCGGCGTATTGACCCCAATCAGCTCTGTTTTAAGGTAGAGAAGAAGAAAGAAGAAAAATAAGGGGAAGAAGGGTTGAGAGAAAAGAAGATGAAGAGAAAAATAAGACTACTGTGATTTCGTGGCAACCTCAATGTGACAACGACGAGTGGAGGTAGTAGAAGTAAGAAGAAGAAGAAAAAGATTGAAGTTTAAAGAGAAAAAAGATGAAGAGAAAAGTTGAGAGAAAAGAAGATGAAGAAAAGTGATTATGAGGTGATTGTGTTGGTGTTGGGGAGTTAAAAGGGTTAAAAGATGATAATCGAAGGGTATAATCGTATTTTTGTATGTTTGGAAGAGTTGCAAAATTACGGAGGCTACCCCTCAAATAAATTATCCTGGGAAGGCCCTTTTCACTAATTCCTACGGCCGGCTTGGTGGCCCTTTTATTGTTTTGTGTTTTCCTGTTTATCGAGTTGTTTGATGTAAGGGGATGGGTTTGGGGGTTTCGTGTGTTTGGGATTGTTTGCTATTTTTGCTCTTGTAGCCGTTTTGGTTTGGTGGAAAGGCCCTTACTTTGGGGGTCGTTTCCCTAGCTTCGTTTCTACTTCTTATAGAACGAATGCATAATAAATCCTTCGCTTATCAAAAAAAAAACTATCAGATAATAACACTTTAGTTTACGGCATTAACTTCCATCCAAAATCAGATTTATTATTTAAAAATCATTTTTATTTATTTAATAAAAATCAGTTGTATTATTAAAACAAATCTGATTTCTTATTAAAAAATCAGTTATTATTATCAAAAATCAGTTTTTAAATTAAAAAATAAACTTTATTTTAAAAATTCAGAAAATAACACTTTATTTTATGGTGTTAACTTTCCATCCAAAATCAGTTTTATTTTTTTAACAAATATCATTTTATTATTAAAAAATCAGTTTTTATTATTAAAAATCAGTTTTTAATTAAAAATCAATTTTATTTTTTAAAAATTAAGCTTCATTATTAAAAAATAATTTTTGTTTTAAAATTTCAGTTTATTTTATTAAATCAAATTATTTTTAAAATCATTTCAGTTTTAAAAATAATTATGATTTAATAATAAAAACTGAAATTTAAAAATGAAAATGATTTTTAATAATGAAACTGAATTTTTAAAAATAAAATTGATTTTTTAATTAAAAAACTGATTTTTAATAATAAAAACTGATTTTTTTAATAACAAATCATATTTTTTAATAATAAAACTGATTTTTATTAAATAAATAAAAATGATTTTTAAATTATAAAACTGATTTTGGATGGAAAGTTAACGCCGTAAACTAAAGTCTTATTATCTGATAGTTAGGGTACCTTGTTAGCCATTTTTTTAGTCAAAGTACCTTATGTGTTAAAAGTGTATAGTTAGGGGTACTAAACTGATATTAAGAATATGTTTTATCAAATAAAAAATATGGTTTTTAAAATAAAAATATGTTAAGAAAATTGATAGGAAAAGAGAATTTTAATAAAATTAATAGTAAAAAAATTGAAAAAAATGATTTATATAATTTTTTAAATTAAAATCTGAAATTTGAAAAAAAAAGTATTTAGAACTAAAAAATAATTTTAATTAAAAATTTTAATTTCAAAAAAAATCAAAGAAAAGGAATTAAGAATAAAGAATAAAAAATAGTTAAAGAAAAAGAATGGCATGATTGTGTAATATTGATAGATAGTTGAGGGTAGTTTGGGTATTTTTGAAAAAAACGAACAGTAAACTGACGGAAGGGGTTTTGAGTTACAACTCATAACTTTAAGGTATGCATCAGTTAACTTTAAACTTCAGGGTAATCATCGGTTAAACGTGCCAACTTCAGGGTATGTATTTGTAGTTTTCCCTTTATACAAAGAAATGCAAATACTAGTAATATTATTATTATTATTCTAAAATTTGAAGGGAACACGTGCCCCCGCCCAGCCATTAATAGATCCGCCTATGCCGCCAAGGATGATATGTATGTATCAGAAGTGGAGTCGGTCCGAGAAAGTTATATTGGTGTGTGTGTGGCTCAAAATGGCAAAGCAAGGAGGTGACCAATCCGGCGAACCCTTTTGGGATAACATTCAGGCGGAGCTCGCCCACGTGACCTGTCAAACCCCGGCGATAGAGAGGTCCGCCTAGAACTACAAATATCATTGGACAGTTACCAACCGTAAGGTGAAGTTGTTCAACGAGTACTGGTTGGAGTTGAAGCTCATTTACCAAGCAGTTGGTCCAATGCCTAGCTCATGGATCTTGTAGAGTCAGTGTATGCCGAGAAATACAAACACTACTTCGTATGGCAGCACTGGTGGATCCTCATGCATGACCATCCATGTTGGATGGAGTCGTAGACACAACCAGAATCAAAGATGGCAAGTGACGTGAAGACCTTTTGAAAAAAGTAGTCATCCAGGTAATACAGGAAGGTCTGCAACGGATGTCAAAGAACTTGTAATTGTTTTTGGAGGTGTAATGTGACGACACGACTACAAATTGTACCTTAGTTTTTCATAATCAAAGATGGCAAGTGACGTGAAAGCGGGAGTGTCATTACTCTTGGAACATAACAAATAATGTCACATTACCATACCGCTGACTTGCCAAGTAGTGTGGTCAACGTGACACTACTTGCTATGTTCTTGGAGCAATGACACTACCACTTCCACGTCACTTGGTATCTTCGATTATACAATACCGAGAATATAATTTGAAGTCTTGTCGTCACATTACACCCCCAGACCTATTACTAATAGTCCGAGAAGATAGCAAGTAGATCATATTTACATTGTATTTTCATTCAATCGTTTCGAAAAATAATAATATGAGTCGGACTGTCTAATCCTACTATGAGACCAAAACAATTAGACTTATTTTTCAAGGTCTATTTGTCACTTCAAAACCCAAATTTTGTTCAATTAGACTGGGAATTGGTCTATTCCTATTATGAATGGCTTTAGTAGTTCAGCCCCTAGGTCCATGTTATCTCCTTTATCTATAGCATAAGAATTTGGGGTTCATAACCAGAATTAATCTTGGGAAGTGGCTAATTTTCAAAGCTAAAGAGTTTATTTCTCCTTTCAATCTTGGAAAGAATCTCCTCTATCTTGTTGTCTAAAACCAGTGCAAAATTGATTGGGGTTTGAGGCTGAACCTGCCTGGTTGATGTTACTGTTATCTGTGGAACCCTTTTCTTTATCTTGGGTTGGGGTCTTGGGGAGGGTTTGGGTGGGGTTGGGGGATTGTGGTGAGTTTGGTAAGGTTTGGTCTAGTTTCTTCAGGTCTCTATGTGTGGGTTCCTTGTTTCTCCTTCCCCCTCTTGTCCCTCTTGAGTGATCTGGGTAGTTCATTTGTGGGGTTGAGTGTTTGGCTTTTCTCTCTTGGTTTGTTTTGTGCAGGATGGACACTATCAAGCCCTTACTGGTTTTGTTTTGGCTTGGCAACTATAATCTCACTATCCCTCTCAACTAGCACATTCTAGAGCATCTGAATAAATCTCTGCGGATCAACTTCCAACTCTCTACATCCTTAATTCCTATCATAAGGGTTGATTCTTGGGTAGCAAGCAAACATATAACGATCAATTTCAGAATTACATTGGCATTTAACCTATACTCAACAGCTTCTAGACATCACCTGCAATGTTCAACCCGGTGGAACTTCAACAATTCTCATCTAGCTTGGTTCGGTCCCTCTTCACAACATGATCAATACCTCAGATGCTTGGGGCTCAAACAAAACGGTTACTTGAGACTCAAGCAAGCTTCATTAGTTGATTAATTCTCTGCTAAGTTGCTCTTTTGGGATACTTAGTGTCCAAATCTCTGTTGGTTGTTGTTTTCTCAACTCATTTCCTCTCATAATTGACATATGATCGATTGGAGGTTGTTAGTTGAACTTTAACCTAGTCTTGTACCCTCTTTTATCTCAGAAAAAGCTCAATGAATTAAATTTGTCTTGCCGATAAAAAAAGAAGAAGCTAGAATTAACCGTTTCATCCCTTCTATTTTGTTTAACTTAAAAAAATCTAGGCAGTGGGCCCATTTAAAGTTAGGTGAGTCACATTCGACTCGTCCCCAAAATAATCAAAATTTACAGCTCCATCCCTCGTCTTCAACTACCGGAAACAAAACCCTAACGGTCGCGAATTCCAAAGACCATCCATCGCAATCGCTGCTCATAGCTACTTGTTCGACCCGGTGAGACTCCGACCACAATTTCTCTTTCTTTTCTTCCAGTAATGTCAAAAATTATAGTTTTTGTCCTCAGAACCCTCGAAAATGAGGTTGCAATGACCTATTTGGAGAAGCATTTGTGTTCCCGGAGATCTCGACACTGCACAAATGGAATTGGAGCAGTTAGAATTTCTGGGTAGCGGAAACATTTTCGCCAAATATTTTTGTGAAATTGTGTTTGTTTTGTGGTTTGTCTGGTGGTCGGTCATGCTATTTTAATTTGGAGCAGTAATGTGTGTGTGCTTGGAGATAACCTGGTGGATTGTGCTTACTGCATTGTTTGATTGGGACAGTGAAGAGAAATGAATGCTCAATTAAGTTATATAAATTGTTTTGTAATTGATTTTATAATATGAGCTATCTAGTATATGGGTTTGTGTTTTTTGTTTCAAACTAATTAATGCACCATTGATGAATATTGTTTGGCCGAAACATGTGTTTTAATAACAGGGGAAACAATCATGGCTGCAGAAGGGGATGACAGAGGAAGTCGTGTTCTAGGAAATGCTAGTTCTGTTAAGAATGGAAAACAAAATGTAACTGAAAGTTCTTCGGACAGAGAGGTCTCCAATAATGATGATGGTGGCGGGGCTAAACCGCAGGTAGGAATGGAGTTTGAATCGGAAGATTCTGCTAAAAGCTTCTATAATGTATATGCCAGGAATGTTGGTTTTAGGACACGTGTTGCTAAAATCAGTAGTAATAAGCCAGATGGGCCGATTGCAACATGGGATTTCTCATGTTCCAGTGAGGTTTTCAAAAGGAACAACATTAAATGCTGTATTGCCATGCTTAGAATACAGAGAAATGATGGGGATAATTGGGTTGTAACAAAATTTGTGGAGGGTCATAATCATTATTTGGTAACTCCAACTAAGGTCCATTATCATCGACCATGTAGGCATCGTGTGGGCGCTACAAAGCATGCGTCTGAAACATTAGACACCACCAATGATTTGTATGTTTTCAAGGATGGTAAGCATGCATCTTTTGAGCAAAATCGTGGAGTTAGAAGCGTGTCTCCCATGGAATTACATTGTAGCCGAAATAAAACCCTGGGAAGAGATGCTCACAGTCTGCTAAACTATTTTAAGAAGATGCAGGCTGAGAACCCTGGTTTTTATTATGCTATACAACTCGATGATGAGAACCGCATGACTAATGTCTTCTGGGCAGATGCAAGGTCAAGGATAGCTTATGGACATTTTGGTGATGCTGTCATTTTTGACACGATGTATAGGCAAAATCGATATCAGGTCCCATTTGCTCCTTTCACAGGTGTAAATCATCATGGTCAGATGGTTTTATTTGGTTGTGCATTGCTTTTTGATGAGTCCGAATCATCCTTTACATGGCTTTTTAGGACATGGCTTTCTGCAATGAATGATAAAGCTCCTGTTTCTATAACAACAGACCAAGATAGGGTTATACAAGCTGCGACTGCGGAGGTTTTTCCGAGAACTCGACATTGCATTTGCAAGTGGCACATCTTGAGAGAAGGCCAAGAAAGGTTGGCTCATATATACCTTGCTTATCCTTCATTCTATGGAGAACTGTATAACTGCATTAACTTTTCTGAGACAATTGAGGATTTTGAATCATCATGGAGCTCTCTCCTTGCTATATGTAATCTTTGGAAGAATGACTGGCTTCATGCTGTGTACAGTGCTCGGAAGTGGTGGGCTCCAGTATATTTTCATGACACTTTTTTTGCTGCTCTTCATTCAAACCAAGGGATGATCTGCTTTTTTGATGCATATGTGAATCAGCAGACCAACATACCACTTTTTTTTAAGCAGTACGAAAGAGCTTTGGAACGATCCTTAGAAAAGGAGATAGAAGCAGACCATGATACAATCTGTACAACACCGGTACTAAAGACACCATCACCAATGGAACAACAGGCATCAAACCTTTATACGAGGAAGGTTTTTGCAAAGTTTCAGGAGGAATTAGTTGAAAGTTTTGTGTATACTGCGACTAAGGTTGATGGTGATGAATTGGTCAGTCAATTCAGAGTTGCAAAATATGAACTTGATCACAAGGCATATATGGTTACTCTGAATATCACTAAGATAAAGGCTAGTTGCAGCTGTCAGATGTTTGAATACTCAGGCATTCTTTGTAGGCACATATTGGCAGTCTTCACTGTGACAAACATACATACCCTTCCTTCCCATTACATATTGAAGCGATGGACAAGAAATGCCAAATTGGAGTTTGAGTTAGATGAACAAAATGTAGAACCACCGAGTATTGAGACTGTGACTTTACGCTTCAACAATCTTTGCCGAGAAGCTACTCAATTTGTAGAAGATGGGTCAATAGCTGAAGAAACTTATAATGCAGTTCTGAGTATTCTAAAAGAGGGTACTATAAAGATTGCTGCTCTGAAGGAAAAAGTTGCTAAAGTTACACTTCCTAGCTCTCAAGGCAATGGGAATATTGAACAGGATGACAAGAAAATCCCCTTATCGGCTTTGGAAATGGCCCCATCATTGTGGCCTCGGCAAGACTCGATGCCGAATCACTTCAATCTTAACGATGTTGGTGTTCCTGCTGCTGATCTGAATCAACCTAGCTTGACCCCTGTGTCTGTTCATCACAATGGCGGTCCTCCAGCTAATGCGGTAAAAAAATAGACATTTAATTGTTCTTTGGGAATATTACAGAACTTGCTATTTTGATACAGTGTAGGTATTTTTGATGATTTTTCAAATCTCTTGCTGATGTATGTGGTTCTTACTTGTTTCAAGCCCATGACATGTGTGATAGAAAATAAGAACCCAACTCCCGGTGGTAACGTGGCTGTTATCAATTTGAAGGTATACTTCTCTTTCCCTATGTGAGTTGTGAACAGTAACTATAATATATCATTTTGTGGAAGATGCGGTTATTTGTTAAGTCTTAAACATTTTAAGTAAGACTAAGGAAGTAGTTGTACAGAGTACATCTGGACTACCTGTTTCCAGTTTGTGCTCCATGGGACCCTCCCCTCTTCATATTAGTTCTACTTAATTATCACTGAAAATGGTGCTCTGGATTGTGTCACACATTTTGAATATTTTGCGTATGGTGATAAATATGGTTGTAGGACCAAGATTATGGAAAGACACATGAAGCACCTCAAATTCCTCGAGAACTAAAGCATGTGAAGGTTAGCCCTGTGGCTTCTTCTATTTGTTCCAACAAAATATTTGAAATGTTGTCTCTTGAAGAATTAACCAACTTGGCGGATGAGGTTTGGGAAAGAGAGATGATATTCTCTCCCCATTAGTACACTGGAGAAAGGAAAGGAGAAACTCCCGAATTTAATGCGGGAGCTAAGCCATTGATTATTAAGGAGAAACCAAGAGACGAGCAAGAAGTCCCCCATGAGGATTCTTTTAGCGATCGGGGTCAGATTGGGAATCCCGAGATGCCTTCTCTCAAGATAGTGGTGTCATCACTGGATTACAGCTTCAGGTTTCATCCATGTACACAAGAAGAAGATCATTGACCACAAGAGCATGAGCCACTACGATGACTGATGAGTGCCAAATAGTACGGTATTTTAAACCATTTCCCCCCATTTTCTTTTCATTTTACCTCATTTCTGTTTATTTCTTATGTTTTTATTTGCCTATTATTTTTTTGTGATTCTTGGTAACCATTTGTGCTCATTTAATATCCTTATAGATAGCCTTGGGTGGAGCTAAGGAGAAATATGAAGCTGTAACAGAGTTAATCCAAACTGAAAGGAAGGGAGAAATGAAGAAATATCTGATGTGTTGCCAGGCTACACCAGATCTGCTGATCTGCTGTGCATGTCCATGGAGCTTCTCGGGCACCTTTGATATCACATGCGCCCGATCGTACCAAGCTTCTCTTGTGTCAACGCTGATTCAGACACTCTCTGAGCGGCATGTCACAGTTCTACCATTCCTTTCATGTATGTGCCTGCACCCAAGCAGCTCTCATAGCTGCATGATCCTCTGCGCGTGTCTACACAGTAACTCGTGCACCAACGTTTCCAGCAAGTACATGAGCAGCACACTGCTTGTCGATGACCCTCTCATGCAACGCGTCTCACTGGATCCTAGCCCACATCAGCTTTCACCTTTCGAGTTAAAGGGCCTTTGAGCTCCATTCTTGAGTAGATCTCAGAGTAGTTTTAGAGGCCAATTTGTTCCATTACCCAGTCGATATCTGGTGAGTTTTTGGCTACCTATGGCGAGGCTTAGATTAGAACTCCATGGCCATGGAGTAGCTTCCGTTGACCATGTGTGCTTATATTGTATGGATTTAATGGTTCATTGATGCATGGATTGATAATTTCAGTTGCTTATGATGTTCAAGTTCAAATAATTGCATTTCTCATTGTTTTTTTATCAGCTAAAATTTTGTATTAGTTCCTAAACACTAGGATGGGAAAAAGAACGATTAGGCAAAGACACCCTCGAAAGAGCGATAAAACTCTGAAAGGAACCTGCCTTACAAGGGAGGAGAAAGGAGCTGAAAAAGTTCTAAATTACAACCTTTAGTTCAAAGACTACAACTTTCTCTTCATTCTACCTCAATTGGGTAGTACTAGTCCTTAAAACTGTCTAGAGAAAGTCACCAAGAACTGAATGAAAGCATAAAATGTAAGAGGGCAAAATATTTTTAAGAGAAATATCTCTTTTAGTTTTGAATATTGGCTGTCAAATCCTCAATTGTGTTTGAGGAGGAAAAGAAGTTACAAATAGCTCCTCCATTGTTTCTCTCTTCTTTGGGGGATATGTAGCTGGTTGGTTGGAGTAATTGGAGCCTTTGATTTTGAATCCAAGTTCAGTTCCTTTAGTTATTTGGGGGACAAGAAAGCCCTGCCAATTCTTTTTTAGCTCTATCAGTGGTTACATGAGGGACAAGGCATCTATTTCTTGGGCTGTTGTAATCTGGTTTCTCTTATGGGGTGGGTCTGGGGGGTGGTGGGTGGGTTTTGGGTACTAGTGGTAAGGATAGGTTTGATTCCTTGGGTATTACTTGTATTGTTTTGTTTTTTTGTGTGGGTAGTCGTTTTTTTGGGGCTGGCTTTTTGCCTTCCTTTAGGCTTCCTTCTGGTTTGAGCAGCGGGTAGAACTTTTCCCTAGGCGAGTGTTTTCTTTTGGTTTGCTCGTCTCTTCAAGGTTGAAGGTCTTTGGGTTCGAGCTGTTTTCTTCTTACTGGTAGCTGTCTGCTATTCTTTTTCTTCGGCTCATCGACTCTACATATTATCAGTGACCTCTACCAAGGTTTGTGTTTCATCAATTTCTTCTCACTGAAGGTTGAGAACTTGCTGCCTTAAAATTGCAGTTGGGCTTGTTTGATTGTTTCAGGATTTTGGATTATTTTTGGCTAGTTGAGGTGGATGTTTTTTATGTATTTTGAGATGGGTTTTAGGTGCTCTTTCTAGTCGGTATTGCTGCATAAAATTGCAGCTTATTTTCATTATTGTCTCGGGACTTAGGTTGTTTTATCGGGTTGGAATCTATCTGTATTTTGGGGATAGTTTCCTAAATTTGAAGTTTTTGGGGGTGTGTGTCACTTATTTGAGGCTTTAGTCTTGTTTGTTGGGGATGAGAGGGTCTCCCTCTTTTCTCTAGAATTCTTCTCAGATTCTTGAGATTTTTAATAAAATTTGTCTTTTCAAAAAAAAGAAAAAGAATCATTTAATGTAGATTATGACTTTCAGAGGCCTTTAATTAGATTGTTTTCAATGATCTGTAGTTTATGATGTGTCAATTCAATTCTTATTTTTAGGATGATGTCTAGTATTTTACTTTGGAATAATTGTTCAAAAATACCCTAAAATTTCATCCACAAACGAATTGATGTATAAAGTTTCGTCTACGCTGTGTGGTTATTCTGAAGTTTTGTCCACGACTTTTTTTAGTATTGACGAAATAGGGATGTTCAATATGATGGTCTGAGGCCTCTGGGCAGTGCTTCACAGATTGAATAAAAGCGTGGACAAAACTTCAATGCACCCACAAAAGCGTGGACAAAACTATGTGCATCAACTCATTTGTGGACAAAACTATGTGCATCAACGGGTTGGAATTAGTGTTTCTCTTTCGCCTCCACATGCTACCCCATTGAGTGAATGTCACTCACTTATGATGCTGTTGACGATTATACACCTAAATAAAATCTGAGATACTTATTTTGAAACGATCCATTTATAGAAAGTATAACACTTATCTTTGGACGGGGGAGTACGTTTTAGTGTCTCTGTTTGCTTTTCTTTCTTGGAGATATTTGTGTTTATACATGCTAATATGGAAGTATCTTTTCAATTTAAAAGTTTTGGAAGAGCTTGTATGTTTTCATGGGTCATTATAAGCTAGGCGGTAAGGTTCTTCTGTCAAGTTTCATAGTAGCAGTGTTAATTCTGTAGTTTAAGCCTGTAGATGGCATATTTTCTTTCACATTGATGGGTACAACTTCCAGAATCTATATTTTCTTTTTCTTCAAGCAAGATTAATACATATCTTATGCAGACTCTCAATGGGATCTGATTTAAATGTACCCCATAAATTTCATCTGCGCTTGATTTTGACGTGTCAAAATCTGATAGCTCAAACGACCATGGAATGGACGATGATGGTAGCATAACTTTGGTAGAATCAGTGAGCACGCAGGAAGTGAATTATACTCCATCGTCTGATTCTTGTCCCCAGTTCTCTCATTTGACTAAAGGATCCAACCCTGAAGAAAAGGCAACTAGAGAGTTGGAAGATGTGGAAACTGGTGCTGACATGACTGAAGCTGAGTGTCAAGAGGAGGAGATACAGTTAGTGTTCTAAAAATCAGGTCCAGATGTAGATATTTAGAACACCGATATGATTTTAACGAGTCGGGCGGCTCTAAGCGGGTTTGTAAAAATCGGGTCAAACCCTTCTAGACGGGGATTAATCGACGCCTAGGTAGGGATTAATCGGTGTCTAGACGGGATTTTTATAATACTTATCCGATTTTTATGGTTTTATCTTAAATATTTGTTATTAATTCGCTTATACATTTCCTGTTATTATTATTATAAAAATATATTAAAGATATGCAATTTTTATTTATAAAGTTAATTATAAAAGTAATAATCATAGAACGGACCTTCAGCGATTCTATCTCTCTCAACTTTGAGATCCTCTCGAGCCCTAGCCCGCGTTCGCCGCTATAGTGCTTTTTACCCCGCCTATCGCCGTTGTCGCGCCTGTTACAGCCGTGATGCCTGCTCCGGAAACCGCTGCTCCTACCAGTGGTCCTCTCCTCCCTCTCCATTCCCCTCGCCCTGCGGTTGTGGTGGGAGAGAAGGTCCGTCGTCGCCGTAAGTTAAGGCTACCGTGACTTCCCCACCCCCTCACCACCCTGCGACTCCTCTACCCCTGGGTCCGCTCCCGAAAGGAGGATTCTCCTTTGGTGCGCCACCTCTGGTATCGGCTCCTAAGTCGAAGAGGGGCCGACCGTTGTGCCAACCTAGGGTATCTTCTTGTCCAAGTAATGGCCTTTTGGCCTTACCTCCCCCCAACCCTATTCCCTTTGCCCCTCAACCCCTCTCTGCTGGCTCCTCAATCGACCACGACCTTGCTCTGGTCCCGACCCATGGGACACGAACCCTAGGGTTCCACTGGCCAATGGAGTGGAAACAGGGAAGGCTAGGGCGGGGGTACGTATCGATGCTGTTATTGGGGACTCTAGGGTTCCACCCATTCTCGGGGTTACCCCGATCTTCCCTAGGGTTTCGCCCCCTCCGAACCCTAACACGGTTCGACCACCGACTCCCAAAATTACGTGGGAACAGGTGGTTATTCCTACATCTGAGGACGTGGGGATTCAACAAAGGGCACCTCCCGTCCTGCAGAGAGGCCTAGTGAAAGGAAAAGCCCTTATGGAGGAGCTCCCTAGAACGACGGCTTTGGCTTTGGGACTAGGGCGATGTATTCCCAACCCGGCCAACCGTCTGATCATAGCGGCGGCCCTGACTACTCCGCCAGGGATGACCTAGGATCGAGCGAAACAGCTTCTTACAGAGGGATTTCCTTCGGCTAGGACCCCCAAGGAGGTTGAGCTCCAGGCATCCCTGGAAGGTCTATAGGACGGGCTTTCGTCCTGTTCTTTGGAAGAGGAGGAGGAGATTGAGGTGGTGGTCCCGGCGTCCCGGGCAACAACGGCAACAACACTAGCTCACCAACAGTGGGGGCTGCTAGGTCGCATGTGGTCACCCAAACCCCCTCGGAAGGACATGCTCCTCCGGGTCATTACCAATGCATGGGGTAGGGCTGCGGACGAGCTAGTGGTCAAGGACATAGGGCCGGGACTATACGGCTTCTATTTTCGGTCTTCGGAATCTAGGGCGTGGGTCTGACGTAATGAGCCATGGTGCTTCGATGGTCGGGTTCTACTCTTGGGGGATTTGGATCCTTGCGCTCGGGAGTTGACCGCCTTGGATCGAGTGTAGTTGTGGGTCCAATGATAGGGGACTACCGCCCCTGGTTCGGACAAGGGAGACGGGTATCTCTATCGGGGATGTCCTGGGAATGTGTGTAGGGGTCCCATGTGACCAGTGTTGGGTCTCGAGGTAGGGTTGGAGATGAACCAACTCGCAGCGGAAAATCAATGAAAACCAAGAGACGATTAAACCATGAAACAACTAACAAAGAATGGATTCACAAGAGAAAAATTCAGCACCATTTCTTACCAAAACAAGAACACCGGTTAACGAATGATTGGCTTGAGTCTCCAAGACGCCTACGTATCCACATGGGAATCAAAGCCACGTAGTTCTTCTCTTTGAGGACTCAAGAACACAAAAATGGAGGTGGAAACTAGCCAAACCCGAAATGGCCATGGAAGAGGGAGAGAAAATGTGTTTCCTATTCTTGTCTTGTGTTTGTTATGTTGAAAAAAGATGACTTAAACATAACAAAACTCATACTTGTCCAACTAAAGGCATGGGACAAGTATGGTGTCAAGTAAGGTGTAAATAGGACAAAGTATGGCAAGACAAGATTGGGTTAGGTGGTGAATCACCAACACCTTAATCCTTGTCTTGCTTGCTTAGTACTAATTAATCAAGACTTGATTAATTAGTTCCATGGGCCTTGGTTGCATGGGCCTTTCATGGCCCTCTTGGAACATGGCCCCGTGGCCATTTCCAACGAGGTCCCGTGATTCGCTCATCGCCTCCAAGCCTTCCATACCGGAAATTTCCAACATTATCCGACGCAATCAATCCCAAGACTCCAAGCCTTGTCTCGATCCGTAAAGTCCTATTCACTTACGGGCACATGACCCAAAACCCAGTTTTGGTCATGTCCCGAGACAACTCCCTTTTGGCCATTCTCCATAAATGTGTCAATGAGTTTCATCCTCCGGTGTGACCCTTAGGTTTATGCATGTCAATAGATCAACGTAAAATCCCATTTTACTTGATCCTATTTAAGTGGCAACTAACGAGACTTTAGTATTGCCTGACACTGCATAACGAATCGACCCTGTCGATTCTAACCTTTCCGTCATCCCTGTCATTATCCTTTTATCTCCGATATCCTGATTGAGATAAGGCATAGAGCCGTCATCCTTATTATTCTCAATCACCGTTCCTTGATATGTGAGATGACTGAAGATATGATACCCAGTATCATGTGCATGGCCATGCTGTTCTTTTAGTCACTCTCGATCAAGCGGCCGAGAGCCGATACCTTTCCCATACCGTAGTATGAGGGATAAATCCCTTAGCCGTCTTTCGTGTCACTCATGCAGTCCATCCCCAAGCCAATCCTGGCCATTATGGAAGCCATGTTACGGACAACGTTAGGCTCAGGTCAAACTCAGTTGTTTACTGCATAGCGATCACAGAGACTCCTTGGTCTAAGGATACATGACAAGCTACGACAATTAATATGTTCATGACTTAATCTATGGCACATATTCAGGGCGGGTCGTCCAATATCATGTCCCACATGATATCTATGATCAGACTCCGGAATCCCATTCCAATGACTAACAGAACGTAAGCCATAAAGAGCCATCTTTCATACTAGTCGCTTCTAGTGAAGCTTTGTTGACTAGGGACCCATCGAGTGTGATCTATCTCGATCTATGGTTCTATTCGCATGGTGGGCATAGATCAGAGCACACATCGATATATTACTCCAACACATAAGTAATATAAAGCCGCTTTAATTTTATTGCTAACGATGATACATACATTTGGACATATAGGATTGAACTACGGGCACTAAGACTAACAACTACCTCATCCCAAGTCTCAAGCGTACTTCTAAATTTATAAGGTCTAAAGTGTGGGACCCACATGACACATGTCACCCAAGTGGTGGTTGTTGGTTTTTAAAATAAAGAAAAAGAAATGAGAGGGGTAGTTTTGTAAATAAGAGGTGTGTGGTTGTTTTTGAACAAAATAAAAGGAAAGAGAAGGAGAGTGTTCGGCCAAGAGAAAAAAAAAGAGAAGGAGAGAGAAGGAGGGAGAGAAAAAAGAGGAAAAGGTTAGGGTTTTGGTGATTTTCCGACTATCCGACCGACGGATCGTCTCAACGGTTGCAAATTCGAGATCCCTTCGTCATTCCCTACGGTAAGAACCCGTCTTTTTCTCGTTTTGGAACGTTTGAATTTTAGGGTTTGAGTTTAAATGATTTGATTAAGGTTGGGTTAAGGATTGGAGTTCGTTAGGAACGTTTTGGGGCGAAAAGGAACGTTTTCGTCAGAGGGGGTCCCGGAATGGGTTGTAGGAGACAAACAAGGACGTCCGGCAAGGGCTGAGGGGGACTCGATCACTCCGGTGGTCTCTGCTCTGGCGGATTGGTCTCCGTGCAGGGACGTGGACAGGGACATGGAGTTCTCGGCGCAGGCGGTGAAAGACCGACTCGAGTTCAGGGTCTCACGGCGTGGCAGGCCGTAGGACCCCGACCGAGGAAGAAGGTGATCCGCGTGCTGCAGTGACGCTGGTGGAGCGGGAGGTGACGGGGTCGGAGGACGAGTCTTGGAAGTCGCTCCGGGACGGGGCGGCGTTGATCCCGATCGTCATATCATCGGCGTCGGGATCGGAGGCCACTGAATCGGAGGAGGCGGTGGTGTGGCGGGTACGTAAGGGGAAGGCGCCGGCGGCGATGAGTAGGGTTACGGAGGAGGGTCGGGTTAGGGAGATGGTCCCGTGCATGATGGAAGACGCGAGGAAATCGGGCTGGCAACCTCGGCTGGGCTTAGGCCCAAGAGGCCCAAATGGGGAAATCAGAGCGGGCTGGACACGGTCCGGGCAGGGGGATGTGGCCCAGTGGGTTGTACGATATGGGGCGGGCTCGGGTCGGGTCCTGCGATCTGGGTCGGACCTGAGGTTGCGGGTGGATCTACCGGGGCCGGGTCAAGGAGTACGGGAGGATTGTGGACCTACCCGGTTGGAAGCGGATCCGGGGCTTCTCTCTGGCCATGGAGGCACGGTTTCTAACCCGTTCGGGTCACGGGAATCTACTGGGTATCGGTCGGCTGAACTGTTGGGGGAACTGGGCTCCCAAATGGGATCGATGAGAATTAGGGAAGTGTTGGTGCCTGTGCAAAAGGTCACGGGACGGGGTAATTTTTACCATTTTGCACTAGCAGCTAAGGTACTGACGACTAAGAAGATCTATTGGAAGTCAGTGGTAGATCGGTTGGAGGATGCCTGTGGGATGAAAGTCGAGGCCAAACCTCTTGAGGGGGGCTCATAGCTTTCTTCTTTAGGACAACAAAGGAGAGGGAGAGAGTCCTTCTAGGAGAGCCATGGTCGTTCTGGGACTCCCTAGTATTATTTACAGACTTGAGGGCCCATATGCAAGTTCAGGATCTGGAGTTCCATCATTTCTCAGTCTGGGCGCGGGTCTCAAACTTGCCAGTGGGGGCGTGGACAAAGGATGTGGAATTCCGTGTGGGGAATGCCTTGGGTGTTTTTCAAGGAGTGGATGTTGACAAGGATGGTCTATGCTGGGGAGACTTTATGAAGATTAGGATCAGAGCGGACATCACAGTTCCCCTGCAGAGCCAACTTTGGTTTCGGCTATCGGTTTCTCAATTACGTGCTCGTCTGGTGATTTCTTATGAACATTTTCCTGAGCACTGTTTTGGATGCTGCTGTGCTGGCCACTTGTTCCCAGTATACTCCGTGCTGGGTGGTAAAAGGGGCCCATCGTTGAAGACACCGGCGGATCCCAGATCTGGGATGGAGAGGGCGAAACATGGGAAGGCGACGCCAGGAACAAACTGGACGTACCTGAGAGGTTGGGGTAATGGGGGTTTCAAGGCGGTGGGGCCGAGTACTCCTCAAAAGACCCAGGAACCACAGGAGCAGGGGAGACAATCTTTCTACAGGGAGGAGGAGGCTCCGGTCGGGTGGCTTCCCAGGGAGATGTCGCCATCCCTTTCTGGGAAGAAACGGGGCAAGAGAAAGGTGGAACCTGAGGAAGGGACAGGATCATCAGATTCGGAAGGAGCATCGAATGTAGTGGCGGGGGGGGGGGGGGGGGGGGGGGGGGGGGGTAAGCACCCCCACCTCCAGGAATGAGAGCCTGGAGTCCCAGGAAGGGTTTGGTCGACTGTATCCCCTTCCTGGCAATTTGGTGGAAATGGTTCTGCCAACAGTCGATGAGATACTCCCCTACCACTTCGGGGTCGGCATTCCCGTGTTCAGGAGCCCTACACTTGTCATTTAAGGGAGGACGACGCACGCTGACTTACCAGGGTAGTTATCGGTCCACCACTGTTCAACTTTCACCTGGTCTGCTCGATCAGTGTTTTATGGTTGGAGCATACTGTATCGGTATCCATGGATGCTACCGCAGTCAACCCCCCGACCGCCTCTATGCATATGAGCACAATTTATTTCTCAGCATTTATGTCTCAGTTTATTTATCTTTGAATTACTGCTTTGTAAGGGGTTTGTCGACAGACGAACACCTGGTTACTCTTCTTTCTTAATAATATTGCATTTCCTCTAAAAAAACATTTTTTTTTATCTTTTTAGAAAATTATCATATTAATTTTAAATTTTTTATTGCTAGTTTTATTTCTTTTATATAAAGATATAAATGTTGTTTATTTGATTTTTTTTTTGTCATTTAAAGATAAGTATGTAACAACTATATAAATTTGGTATTTTTTTAAACATTTTTTTATTATTTTTTCATGATAAAATTCATATTTTGTTCATAAATATAATACTACATTTGTTAAGAAATTAAAAAACGTAGAAAAATACGAATCCGATTAATCCCCGATTAATTTCCGACTAATCTCTAATTAATCCTCGAAATCTCTAACCGCCGACTAGCGTTTGGCGTTTTCTAGAACCTTGGATACAGTGTAATGTAATAGAACTGACAAAAGAGGGTCACCAAATACTTGTTGCTCAAATTAAAAAAAAAACTCTCCTCGCTTATGTCGAGACCTCTACGCCCTAATCGACCTCTAAACCCTAACATGTGCTCCCGTATCTCGGCGTATTACGCCGACCAAACGGCGCGTGTTGCTTCTCCACCAGCGTCTCCTCCCATGGTTGCTCCGCCCTCACCGACTGCCTCACCGGAAACCCTTGCCTCGAGTCATGTCCCATCAGCCGCTGGCGAGGGCGCGACTCCAAAGGCTATTGTCCCATTAGCCGTTGGCGTAGGAACGGGCCCGGTGGCCACCCCTCCTCCTTGCCCGTCGCATGAGGTCATACGACATAAACGGACGCCTCGAAAGAAGAAGGCTTCTGCTCTGAAATCGGTTCTACCCTGAGAATTTTCGCCCCCGGCTTTAGACTCCCCATTGAGGCTGACACTGGAGCCTATGCACCGGGGAATCATCCTCCGTCGTCGGAGCCGTCTGAGGCGCGGCGGGGCCCCCGAAACTGGCTGCGAAGCCTGCTCCTTCACCGCTCCCTTAGCTATCACCTAGGGGTGTGGAGGCTCATCGGTTGCAGGTTGCGGAGGGTTTGTGGCCAGCGCCTGGTAAGGCTCCCATTCTTCCTATTTATCACATCCCGCCTTTCCCCCGGCCTCGGTTCCCTTAGATGGGGCATCCCCCGCCGATGATCGCGTTGGCCGAGGGGAGCGTCCTCCATCTGCCTCTCTTAGCTCCTCGTCCCTCGTCTCCCCCCCTTTGATCATGGTGGCTCGCTTCAAGCCCTTCAACACAGTTTCTCAGACTGCTCCTTAGGGTTTGAAGAACCCTTGGAGGTTACAGTTATGAATGGGGTGCTGGACCCGGCTGCGCTCTCTCGCCAATAGTATGGGATGGTGGGTCGGCTGCTCACGGATCGTCAACCCCGTAAGGATACTTTTCTACGTATCCTCACAAATGCATGGGGAAAATCTGCTATTGGGTTGGTCATCAAGAACGTCTCTCCTGGTGTGTTTGGGTTCTACTTCGCCAGGAAGGAGGACTGGGATTGGGTTCGGCTGCACGTACCGTGGTGCTTCAACGGAAAGCCTTTGATGCTGGCAGAGACGGATCCGTTCTTCCAAGACCTACCAGCCATGGATAGGATGCAACTGTGGGTTCATGCCCATGGTATCCTGCAGATAGTTAACACCAGGACTACATGTACCAGAATCGGCGAGGCACTGGGAGGAACGGTGGATGTTCCTTGTGATGAATTCAACCAGTGCTGGGGTTGGACAGTGAAGGTCCGTTACTGGCAATCCCTTAACCGACCTCTATGTAGGAATATGCATCTCAGATTCCCTGAGTTCTAGGATCCGATCACTTGCTCTCTGACCTATGTTAAGCTACCAGGCTTCTATTGGAATTGTGGGTGTATAGGACATCCACCTACGGCCTGGGATAAGGAGATGCCGGGTATTCTTACTTTTGACAAGTCCTTAAAGCACTATCAGAAGGATCAGGGGGAGAAGGTATATGCCACGACTTGGACGCATGCTCCTAGGGTGCCTCCGGGTTTTGCTCCTCTGATACGCCATCCAAATCCTCCGCTTGTCGCCCCTAGGGGGAGGGGGGTGCTCGGACACCTGGTGGAGATGGGAATGGGTCGTCCTCAGGAGGATCTTCGGGAGCCTCGTGGGCAGGAACACATGAGGAACCTACAATGGTTCCGAGAATAAAGAGGGACTCGACGGGCGAGCCTTGGGAAACAGCCCCGCCAAACGCCATGAGTGATATGGAGGGGCTCGGGGGAAGTTGCGTACTCCCCCTTAGACCACCCTATCCTCACCCCGATACTGGAGGGCATATGCTCGGTTTTATATCGAACAAGTGTTGCCTTTGGGTGGCACAACGGCTTTTAGGCCCTACCTTGACCGGTGCCCGCCAGTATCTTACTAGTTTTATGTTTTTGACTTTAATGTTATATCTAGTTTGGATTTACATTTTAATATTATCAATTTTAGCCGTCAATAGGGCACATCAGCAACGTCTCTGACGTGACGATAGTACATGGATTCTCTGTTTACCCCCAACGAGGTTTAAGCATGTAGTGACTCTTTTAAATGGAATGAAATACCAGTTACTCAAAAAAAATACTTGTTGCTCAGAGAGGGAAGGTCGGTTCTGGAAATGTAGCTTTTACAAGGAAACCCAAGCAGTAAAGGATTCTTCCTCGGATCACAAGGTATCAGATGATGAAGAATCCTGCCATAGGGTTAGTACGTTCGGTTCTGAGGCTGTTCTCATTCTAGAACTCAAGAGCATTGTTGATGTGCGTCTTGTGGGGATGCCAAATGCTGGTAAAAGTACGCTTCTCGGAGCCATGTCCAGGGCTATAACACCCCGCCATCCCACACAGGGCCCCACGCGCGGCGATGTTAGGTCTGCAGCCCAATACACCTCAACCCCTCTGGTGTATTGTCCACAGACAAATACCAACCTAGGTTGTTGGTGAGACTTGAACCCAAGACCTCACCCTTTATAGCATTTCCTTGAGTGATGCTATCACCAATTGCACAACTCTCAGGCCAAATTTGGTAAATCTGAACTATGAGGATTTCTCAATCACAGTGGCCGACATACCCGGGCTCATAAAAGGGTAACATGATAACCGTGGCCTGGGACATGACTTCCTTCGACACATAGAGCGGTTGTAGATTTGGCTGCTACATTGGACGGTAGAAAAGGCATTCCGCCGTAGGAAAAACTGAGAGATTTAATGTTGGAGCTTGAGTGCCACCAAGAGGGCTTATCTAATCGACCTTCACTGGTGGTGGCAAATAAAATAGATAAGGATGGGGCGGAAGTGTTGGAAAAATTGGCTTATAAAGCCTTGGCTTTTTTGGGTGAAGTCCCACATCGGAAACACACCAATGTGATGCTGTGTTTATATTGCTTCACCTCTTGTCCTGTTTACATCACTTACCTGGACCTATGCTGGTTGGGCCGGCACAGGCCGGGTGCGGGTCTGGGTTCGGGTTCGAGTGGAGCCCCTACGGGGCGGGCAAAATATATTTTTGAACAAAAAACTTTCTGTTTTTATTTTTGAATTTCAAACTGTTTTGAACAAGTCAGAACGTTGAGGTCAAAGTGGTTCCAATTTTGGGTGGTCGTTCACCCACGTTGAACATATCTGATTTCCAAAATCAAATGTTCTTTTATGCTTTTACCCCTTACGTTTAGCAGTTATAAATACAACTCTGGTTTTTTCATTTGTTCCGTACGTTTTTTACACTGCTTCCAGAGCCAGATTTATACACTCTCGTTATTTCCCAAAACGTTCTCACCACACCCGAGTTCTGGTTCATGTCCTGCTGCTTCCACATCCGGTAGAGCGAGTGGGCGCGCTGCTTGGTAGAGCTGAGAGATCCTTGGGGAGCAACCGCTATTGATGGCCACCTCGGTCACGCCGGAAATTTTGCTTTCAAGTCAATGGACCTCTGTGCCACGCCTCAGCTATTTTTTCTGTCGTTTTGCACTTCACATCGGTTTGTTGTTCCATTTACCTATTTTCGATTGCTTGTTTAATATGTTCTATGTTTTGTTCTGCAGTTCGTTTATTAGTTTACGCGTATTAATGCCATCAGGAAGGAGTGTATGAGGAATTGAGAAGACCCCAAGGAGTTGCTATCTATCCTGTTTGTGCAGTTCTGGAGGAGGGAGTACTAGAGCTAAAAGCTGGTCTAAGGACACTTGTACATGGTGATGAATCTTGCATGCTAGACGCAAGCAGAATTATCGTCAATTAGGTACATCACTTATTTATATGAGTCTGAAGGTTTATTATAAGCATATTTTGTCAGACATTATGGTATGCAGACATTTCTCACTCAATTATGCTGGTTTTTAAGTTTTTTCACACACTGAACTTTAAAAAAATTCACTTTACTATATTTTGATACTGAATGACAAAATACCCTTGTCTTTTTTTAAAAATCTTAGCTTGATTCATGTTTTAAGCCTTGGCTGACTCTTGTTGTCTGTCTAAAACTATTGAGTATGTCTTAGCAATATGATAATCTTCCAGCATATAAGCTTTATTGAGCTCAATCAAATTGGAAACCAAGTTTGGGTTGAAAAGATTTGTCACTCAGTGCATATCGAAAGTGCTTGACCAAAATTTCTTCCATGCCAAAACTTGTCTTGTTGTCAAATACCGTTTCGTATTATAGGTGCAAAATGCAACGATACAGTAATGTTAATCTATAATAAAGCATACTGTTATTTGATTGCAATAATGTCAATCTATATCAAAATATCAAAATGTTATTCGTCTATGGCAATCAGTCATTAAGATACAACCAAACTTTTCAAACTTTACCTCATATTTGAAATCTACATCTAAAATGAGACAAACTGTTTTTACTACACAAGTGAATTGCTTGAAATATGTAGACAAATCCCTACATCTAAAATGAGACAAATTGCTTAAGTGAATTGCTTGAAATAAGTAAACAAATACTTAATTCCTTCATCGCGTATTCATATAACTTGATTCTATGAGATATGGCATATGTATAAGCCTTGCAAGGATAAAAGAAACACAAATCAAATGAAGATGAGCATAACAAAATAAGTAGCCTTGTAAGTATAAACAAAATATACAAATCAAATGAAGATAAGCATAACAAAATAAGTAGCTAAAATCAATTAATACTTTGTTATACATGTCTCTATGGAGTCCGTGCTTTGAAGTTCTGTGATGGAAAAAAATCTCCTAGGCTTGATGGGTATAGTTTTCAAGCTACTTAGCTAATTGTCAAAAAAGATACCATGGACTTTATGAGCTATTTTCACACATCAACACAGTTGGAGAAAGGACTCAATTCTTGTTTCATGACCTTAATTCCTTAGATGGAAGGTTTGGATGACTATAAACATATGAGTTTGGTTGGGGATCCATATACAAATCAAGATTGAAAGATGTTCTAGATCAACTTGTTAATCTAGTTTTATTAGGGAGAGACAGATCATGGATAGAATCCTGATTTTAGAAAGCTAATAATAAAATGCATTGGATGTATGTCATGAGAGTTATGGGTTTTGAGGGTAAGATGGAGAAAGTGGATGATTGCTACCTTCCGAGCTTCTATATCCACATTGATCAATGAATCACCTTCTCTAGATTTTTAGATACAAAGATGATTGAAACTAGACTGTCCTCTATCTCCTTTTATTGTTGTTCTGGTAGGTAAGGGTCCGCATCAAATTCTTAAATCTGGGGTGATAAATAAAATGTTTGAAGGCATTACAATGAGGGATAATGGTCCTTATATCTCACACCTCCAATTTGTTGATGATACTTTAATCTTCATCGAAACAAATGAGGATTATGCCAGAAATGTTAAGTATTCTTAGAAGGCTTTTCAATTGGGTTATGGATTGAATGTCCACTTTCACAAATTTAAGGTACATCTGGTGAATCCTACTCTTGTTCTTGAGAGTGATTTTGTTAATATTTTGGGATGCAGCTCCTATTATCTTCTTATGGATTATTTGGGTTTCCAACTTAGTTGTAATCCTAGGAAAGTATCAACTTGGGATCCTATCATCTCATATCATTACTCTCACGAGTACATGATGTGATGTTGACTGTTCAAAACTACGTTAAATTTTTGTTCACGTTGTGTGGGTGCACTAAAGTTTCGTCCACCGTCTTATGCTCGAAAAATTAACGAAATATTCCGTTTCTGTCATGCATGTGACTACATGTGTAGTTAAAGGTTAAGTGAAATGACCATTTTACCCTTATTAATCTGAATCCTTTGACTTTTCTATGTGAAATTATCATTTTACCGTTTTATGTGGCACATTACCATTTTACCCTTTCTAATAAAAAGTCCAATTAAGAAAATAATAAAAAATCAAATTTTATAATAAAAAATTATCAAAATTATTTCACAATAAAAATAATAAAGATAAAATTATTTTATAATAAAAGTTATATCAAAATTTATTTTATAATAATTTTATAATAAATTTAATAGAAAATAAATGAAAATATTTATTTTGTAAAAGAACTGAAAAATATTTTTTATTATAATTTTTTGATATAATTTTATTACATAATAATTTTGATAAAATAAGACAGTAAAATTTTGATTTTTTATTTTATTTTCTTAATTTGATTTTTTATTAGAAAGGGTAAAGTGGTAATGTCTATACTAGTCTAAAGGTTAAGGGTAAAATAGTAATTTCACATATCAAAGCCAAAAGTTTCAGATTAATAAAGGTAAAATGGTCATGTCACTTAACCTTTAACTGCACATGTGCGAGAAAAGGAATATTCCGTTAATTTTTCTAACAGAATACGGTGGAAGAAACTATAGTACACCTACACAACGTAGATAAAATTTTATGCATGCATTCGTTTGAGGACAAAACTTTAATGTAGTTTTGGACAATTAACCATTTGTGAATGTAAAGTCTAGTATGGTTGAATGGTAGGGTGGAGTATTGATTTCAGAAGGAGTCTTGAACATCCATGAATGTAGAAACCATCACTACTACTATCAACTATCAACCAATTACATACATCGAAGCTCAAAAATCACCATAGAATTTAGGGTTATTTTCACCTTAATGCCCTAACTATGAGTTATTTTCACCTTAATACCCTAACTTTTATTTGTGGCATCTCAATACCCTGGAATGCGTTTTTTTTCACGTTAGTACCTAGAGTCAATTTCCATCCATTTTTGGATGTAAATGGTCATGTGCCTGGCACATGACCTTACTTTTTTTTTGAAATTTCGTTTTTACCCTTCAATCTTTTTTAACCCCACAAAACATAATCCTCATTTTCAAATCCACTCTCATTCTACTCCACCTCCTTCCATCTCCAGCACCTCCACAGTTTTGTTCTTCTTCTTTTTTGCTTTTTCATTTCTTTCTTATATGCTCAGCTTCATCGCCATCTCTCTCCACCCAAATCCTCAACTCAACGCCATCGGTCAAGGCACGTTTTGGCTGGAGTTCATGTTGGCATGACTCTCGGTCATATATTTTGGGGA
This sequence comes from Erodium maritimum, assembly GCA_963921825.1. NCBI lineage: Eukaryota > Viridiplantae > Streptophyta > Magnoliopsida > Geraniales > Geraniaceae > Erodium > Erodium maritimum. Next base: position 36,731,697 of record OY997592.1, on the reverse strand, counting down.
TTTTCAGTTTCAGAGATAATAAAGAAGGCGTTGGTGATTTTTAGGGTTGATTTTTTTTTTGGGTTCCAAATTTTTTTGATTTCAACTCTCATCTTTCATTTTCAGACTTGAAATTTTCAAACCCATCATCTTCCATTTTCATATCTGAAAGCTTTCAATAGATTTGTATTTTTTTTAGACTAAAATTTGTAGATCTGGAGATAAGGATTAGTGTGTAATATAGAGACAAATGATGAAGATGAATTTGTTTCCTCTTCTTCTAGAATTTGTAGTTGGAATTTGTGCTTGTGCTTCGTGTGATTTGGAAGAAATTATGTTCTTCGTGTGCTTGTGCTTGTTCTTGTGCTTGTATGGTTGCTGCAAGTTGCAAAAGAATTGAAAAAGAAACTGAGATGTTGGAAGTTAACACATAGAAAAAAATTGACTTTGTGCTTGTATGGAAGTGAGCACACGGAAAAAAAAGTAATTACAAAATTAATATTAATACTAATTACAAAAGTAATGATTGATTATAAGAAGTTAATTGAAATTAAAAATAAATTTTAAAAAAATCATTCAAATAAAAATAATATCAAGGAATAAATATTAAAAATATAATTAATTATTATTTTTTAAAATATATACCTTAAAATTTTAAAATTTAAAATAAAAAAATGATTTTTAAAAATTAAATTCTGATTTTAAAATAAAATTTTAAAATAAATTTTATTTTTTATAAAATAAAAACTGTTTTTTGTTTTAAATAAATAAATAAAAAGAAAATTTTAAAATCAATGGCATGCTTTTAAAATTTTGACTGTTAGTGAGGGGTATTTTAGACCTTTCAAGTGTCTTGGATGGAAAATGGATGGAAAGTTGATGGTAGATACTAAAGTGAAAAAATGGCATTTTAGGGTATTGAGGCGCCACAAATGAAAGTTAGGGTATTGAGGTGACAATAAACACATAATTAGGTATTGAGGTGAAAATACCTCTAGAATTTATAACCCTATGACTTGAAAATCCCATTATTTGAATCTTAAAAGTATTCCCCATTATTTCATATCTTCATTAACAACCCCAAAATATGGTCTATTTTCCACGTACATGACGAAATACTTAGCATATATGTTCAACATACAAATATTCAATTTTGGTTTACACAGACAGTAAGGATAAATATCATATTCATTTGATAAAACACTGAGGGTTAATTTTCCTAAACTATATTAAAGTTTTGTCTACAAACGGATGCATGCATAAAGTTTTGTCCATGCTGTATGGTGCACTGAAGTTTTGTCCACACTTTTGTGGGTGGATTGAAGTTTTGTTCACGTTGTGTGGTGCACTGAAGTTTTGTCTAGCTTTTGTGGGTGCATTGAAGTTTTGTCTACGCTTTGTGGGTGCATTATGTTTTGCTCACAAATCTATTCAATCCGTGAAGGACTGGCCAGACCTTCATTTTGAACATCCATATTACATCAAAACTAAAAAAAAGTCGTGGCCAAAACTTCAGTGTACCCACAAAGCGTGGATAAAACATTATGCATGCATCTGTTTGTGGACAAAACTTTAATATAGTTTTGGAAAATTAACCCAAAACTGAATCATAGCCAAATACAGTGAAAATATACTTTTACATAAGGTGGATTCAGATGATTATGTCCAAAATCATCCAGATGGACTCATTTAAAATTGAATCATGAAACTCAGTAATAACAAATAGTGTCATTACTTTGAGATGATAATCTGAATAAACCTTTAAGTAACTAAGTCAAATCCGCACCTATAAACTAACCCAACAAGCAAAAATAATTTGAAGACGAGCTCATTGTCATTGTTGAAACACAATACATGATACTTAATATAAGACAAATGGGTTAGTATATCAACGAATAAACAAATTCAAATAAATAATAGAAATCACAAAACGAAATTAGAGATAACCTTTACCAAATCAGTTAGCTTACTGATTAGGATTAAGAAAATTAGATGCTTAGTCGAGACATGGTAATCCACTTTCCTTAAGACACTTACTGCCTCGTATGGGCAGTAGCCTCCCAAGATTCAACGACTAACGTTAGAGAACTCAAAACCGTCGAGAAGGTCACCAAGGAAAGAGGAGTGGGGAGAATATGAAAGGGAGCATTTGAGAGATATTTTGATGTGTGTAAAATAAGACTAAAGATCGATGTGAATACTTATTGAATTCCTCCTAAAATTGATTGTCAATCAATTCCATAAGTCATATTTAATTAGTCTTAAAGTTTTATTTTGAATCAAAATTTTAATATGATATTAATCATCATATTTTTCATTTATATCCAACACTTAATGAATGGGTTAAATACGTTTTGATTTGTTCACAAACTTTAAAGTCTCATATGTTTAAATATGATCAATTTGGTACTCTTTTGTATGTAAATGAACCTTTTTTTGATTTGGGGTTAAAAACTAACAGAATTAAGTAAAATGATTATTTTATCCTTATCTATTTCAAACTAATATACCTTATGAATTGAAACACTATTTTCCCCATATTGATCATTAATTCCTTAATATTTTAGTTAATTCATAATAATACTCATTAATTATTTAAAAATGTATTAATTATTGTTTAATTTTCACTAATTCTTATTTAAATTGTTTATCGATTTTTTTTGTATAAAATCTAAATCTAAATTTAATATTATTTTATTCTTATTTTTGTTTATTTCTTTTCTAAAAACTTAATAATAATTTTTTTCATTTTTTATAAAAATAAATAAATGTTCATATATTTTTTTGATTTTTTTTATATAATTTTAAATTTAATATTTTTTCAAATTTATAATTATTTATTTTCTGACACAATCAATATTTTTTTTTACATTTTCTAAAAAATCATTTTCGATATTTTCTATAATTTCTCCTATATGGTTTCATCTTCTCTAGCAACGACCTCGTCCTTTTTGGATTCAACATATTTTGATTTTTTTTATCAGTTTCAGTAATCAAATAATCAAATCTGGAAATGAAAATTGAAACAATGGAACCATGAATTTTGAAAGCAAAATCAAACCCAAACAACTAGAAAATCACTTCAAACTCTATCAACACATAACCAATTTGTACTCAAACAACACAACCATGAATTCGGTTCTACAATCCCATAACCCCTAACCAACCAAACACAGAAGACTAAAAAATCAAATAAAATCTCTAACCAATTCGAAGTCTACCAACATATCTGATGATTACTTGGTCGCCGATAAAAACATCCCCGATCTTTCACAAAAAGCACGAACTTGAGCTGGAATAGCAACAACGGCGAGTCGGACCTTACCTGAGAAGACGATATCAGACCAGACGACAGTTGTCAAAAAATTCATCCTCTGTGCAAATCTAGACGACGACTGCAAGCTCATATCTGGACGAAGGTTCTTCAAGGAGATTTCGCCGTTGTGGTTGGGGCGGAGTTCTTGAAGCACTAAGACCACCAAATCTGCCACTTAGGCTCAGGCACAAAGACAAACAGATCTAGTCTTCTTGCCTCCCCTAGCTCACCGTCGTCACCACCGTGCCTAGATATTAACAGGAGACGAACGTCTTCTTAAACTGGTTCAGATCTAGACGAGTCCAAAGAACGTCTTGGTGCCATGGTCACCTCGCCACCACCGTCACGCCATAAACTCGTGGCTGCCAATACCTCGCCGAGTAGAGAAAAAGGGAGCATTCAGTCAAATGTAGATTAGTTTTACAAGTCACGATGTATATGAACTCAAGTAAGTAGATTAGATTTAGTAATTGTATTTTATTTATTAATAACTTTTGGGTTATTTACGATAAGGTACCCTTATGTTTCGTCCACGAACGATAAGGTACCCTAATGATTCGTCCACGAACGATTTGGTTTAAAATTGGCATATTCCGTTAGTTTTTAACGGAATATTCCTCTAACTTAGACATTTTCAGTTAAGTGGGGTGTGAAATGACGAATTTACCCTTTCTTATTTTAAGCTTATAAATTTGATAGACAAAATTACCATTATACCCTTAATTATATAATAAAATAAAAATATAATAAATAAATAAATTTAAAATTTTTAAATTAAAAAATATTTAAAATTAAAAAAAAATTAAAAAATATTTAAAAATACAAAAAAGTAAAAAATCATTTTTATTTTATAAAAAATTAATTTTATTAAAAAAAAAATTCTGGATCGAGTTTGTCTTCTCCGGCAGCTCCGGCGTGGTCTCCGGCCACCCGTCCTCCGCCGGCGTCGTCCTCGGCCACCCGTCCTCCTCTGGCATCTTCCCTCCTCCCTCTTCCACCGCCGGCGTCGTTAATTTGGTTCAGATTTGAACCAAATCGCGATTTGGTTCAAATCTGAACCAAATCAAAAAAAAAAATTGCAGAACGCTTCTTCGTCTTCTTCGGCAGCTCTGGCGTCGTCTCCGGCGTCTCATCCCCGGCCACCCCCTCCTACGGCGTCTCGTCCCCCTCCTCCGGCGTCTCCTCCCTCTTCCATCGACGGCGTCTTCGTCGGTGATTTGGTTCACATTTGAACCAAATCGCGATTTGGTTCAGATCTGAACCAAATCGCGATGTGGTTCAAATCTGAACCAAATCAACGACGCCAGCGGTGGAAGAGGGAGGAGGGAAGATGTCGGAGGAGGACGGGTGGCCGGGGACGACGCCGGCAGAGGACGGGTGGCCGGAGACCACGTCGGAGCTGCCGGAGAAGACGAACTCGATCCAATTTTTTTATAAAATAAAAATTATTTTTATATATAAAACTGTTTTTAATAAAAAAATTATTTATATATAAAAAAATTAATTATTAAAAAATAAAACTAATTAAATATAAAATCTGATTTTAAAAAAAAACTGATTTTTGAAAGAAAAAAATTCAGTCTTTAAAAAATTTATTTATTTTATTTTGAAAATTAAAAGTAATTAGAAATTAAGGAAAAATAAAAACTGAGGGTATAATGGTCATTTCACTATTAAGTCAAAAGTCAACTAAAATGATAAAGGGCAAAATGGTCTTTTCACTTTGGTCTGTTAGTTTTTTAACAGCAGAAAACCAAATCGTTCGTGGACGAATCATTAGGGTACCTTCTCGGACCCAAAATTCATTAGGGTACCTTATCGTTCGTGGACGAAACATAAGGGTACCTTATTGTAAATAACCCATAATTTTTGTTATAGTTAATTACTTTTTAATTGTATTTATTTTCTTTAATGATTTTATTTATTAATGAATATGGGTATAAAGGTAACTTCCTCTAAGGGAAATTTCATTATAATACCCAGTAGAAGTTTTATTTTCACTATAATACCCTAGCTTTTTTTTACTTCTAGTACCCTAGCAAAATTTTATTTTTACTTTGGTACCTATTCGTCAGATTTTCAAAAATGGCGCTAGTTTGGTAGATTAAAAGTATAAACTACCCATGCCTTGTGTATTCTTACCTTTGACTCAATCTTTATCAAACCAAACATGTTGAAGTTGAAACGAAGCTGAGGAAGAGAATAAGATGTCGGAGAAGGAGACTGAGACCGCACGTTTGATCGAAGAAGATGAAGCTCGTGGAGCCAGCGTCTGAACAATGTCCCGAGTAATCATTCGAACTTATATGGTTCTTTCCCTTCAATAGCATTAGGTTATGGTTTATGTATTTCAATAATCGAGTTTGTTTGTATTTTTGTATAGGGATTGTGGATTTCTCTGAGTTTATGTGTAGAATCGTACGAGTAGACAAGCAACAACCAAGAGTTGTGTTTGTCCCCACTTCTAATTCTAGGTTTTGTTTTGAAATCTTCAAAGAGAGGAAATTTAATGGAGGTAGGAATGAGTACCATGGAGAGACTGTAAATCCGATTTACCATCAGTTTTGATTAATGTAGTTATTTCAAGATTGTGGACCTTTTCCATCAGCTAAGGAGTGGTCCGACGAGCAAATTGCATTGTAGGAAGAAGGACGTAGTTGTGGAGATAATAAGTGATGACTATGTAGCCCGTATGTTGAAGCGGTATAAACGTAAGGAGCAAGATATTCCTCTTTACATAGGTGATGGCAGAGCACCACTAAATATCGTGACTCCATCTGGGAAGATAGTGGGAGGCATAGAGGCTACGAAGACGGAGATTGTTGGTCAATACAAATGGAAGATGGATAAAGTGAAATTCTTTGTAATAACCACTCCCGGTCAACGCCAGTCAAACCTGCGAAAAACAGGAAAATTTTAAATTTTTGGACAGACACTTAAATGAACCCAAATTTGACCCCGAGGGTCATACCGAACATAAGTTAACCCCGATATCGACCAAAGTGAGTTCCGGGGGACTCAGGCCAACTTTCGGACCAATTTTGGAAATGTTGACTTTTCGTTGAAAAAGTCAACCGAGCGACGTTTTGGTCCATTCGAGGACCGTTTTGGATCCAAAAAGCTTAGCCGTCGTCGCAGCGGACTTAGATGAGCTGTTTCCTTGTAGCCCGTAAAGTTTCGTAATTTCTTGGAAAAAGTACCCGTTCGGGGCCCGAGACGGCCGAATTTTCGCGAATCTGATTGAAAAATATCTACCAAGATATTTTTCTAACTCTTGGGACCCACAAGCCACATGTCACCAATGTGGTGGTGTTAGGTTTATTGGACCAAACAAAGGGAGACTACAAGGTGTAGTGTTCGGCCTTGCTTCAAAAAAAAGGGAAAAGCTTTTGTTGAAGCTTTGTTTTCTTTGTTCTGAAACGTATGGTGGGTTGGAGAGAGAGGCCGGTTCTACATCCTCATTCCTTTTTGGTTTAAGCGGCTTGAGCAGCAATCTTTTGGAGAGAGAAAGTGAACTCATAACTATCTAATCCCTTTGTTTGGTTGATTCTGTCGGTGGAGGTTTGAATGGAGCATCAATGGATGATCCACACGTTCCAGGAAGCAGCAGCAACAAATGGGTTGTATGGCTTAGGTTCAAGAGGTAATTTTGGAGTCTTTTCATACCTTTTGTTTTATCTTTCTTGAAAGGGGCATCAAGAAAAGAATCGAAGGAAATAGTAACCTGTGTTCTTGGTTTTTTCTAAAGAAAATGTGAGGTTGTTGAAGCTATTTTATCGATAGTAAAAGATCGGATTGTGTCGTGGTAGATTACTGAATTGTATTGAGAGATAGGGAGTTAGGGTTTGTGGAAATTCGTAAATTGTAGTTAGAAACTTTAAACGCGAATTAAATCGCTCGGAAGTCGGAATTTGATTCCGTCGATTGCGTTGGAACCTTTGAATTATTCTAAGACCGTAGAAACGAAAATGGGAATTTTCGGAGCCCCGGAAGGGCGTTTTCAAAACCCAGGCAGATTCGTCATGTCGGGCGAATCGGGCCTTTCCGGGTCCATTATCGACAATGTCGAGTAATTGGGAAGTTTGGGAGTGACCGAAATTGTCGGGGTTACATTTGGGCGTCAAGTTTATTAAATTTCAGTTTATTCCTGCAAGCTTAAAAGTGTGTTAATTGTAACAATTGTAGACCGTATCGCCTACCGTGGAAAGAGGAGGCTAAGCGGGAAATATGGAACTTTATCGGAACGAGAGCATCGGGTTTGACACGCTTCAAGAGGTAGGGAAAAGTAGCCGGATCTCGGCCCTGACTAGGGAAAGTTAACAGTAGAATTGCATGTGACACCGGGGTGTCGTGGGTTATTTAGGTTATCGAATACTAGAAAAGCATGATACGGGAATGTAGCGCTTATGAGAAAAGCATGTGACACTTAGTAGTGTCGTAGGAACAGAGAACTTAGCGTTTTTAATATTACTGGAGGCATATGACCATGCCCGGAGGTTGACTGTTTAATTTACGTCTTGGGTGGCCATGAGAGCCGTGTACTAAGGTTGGTGTCTTTGGCTGGCCTGACCGAGTAGAGTCTCGGGGGGTTGCGAGCATTCTTTGACTGGCTTACGAGTTAGAGTCTCGGTAAGTTGCGAGCGTGTATTACTGTTGAGTCTTGGGTGGCCATGAGAGCCCGTGTTTGACTGTTGAGTCTTGGGTGGCCATGAGAGCCCGTGTTACTGTCGTGTCTTGGGTGGCCATGAGAGCCCGTGTTACTGTTGTGTCTTGGGTGGCCATGAGAGCCCGTGTTACTGTTGTGTTTTGGGTGGCTGTGAGTGCCCGTGGGGTTGTTGAGCCTGTGAGTTACCGTTGGTGTGCCTTGGGAGGCCGTGAGTGCCGTGGGGTTGTTGAGCCCGTGAGTTACCGTTGGTGTGTCTTGGGTGGCCGTGAGTGTCGTGGGGTTGTTGAGCCCGTGAGTTATGGTTGGTGTGTCTTGGGAGGCCGTGAGTGCCCGTGGGTGGTTGAGTCCGTGTTTTACTGTTGGTGTCTTGGGTGGCCATGAGCGCCTGTGGAGTGTTAAACCTGTCTTGTTACTGTTTGTTGAGCTTTGCTTGTGATTGTGATTGTGTTTGCCCGGGGTTAGTAACCCGACTGTGTGTCGGGGAGTGGTGTGGATTTTGGCAGGTTACGAGCATTCTTTGGCTGGCCTGACCAAACTCGAGTCTCGACAGGTTCTGAGCATTCTTCGGCTAGCCTGTTCCGTGTCCGGATCCCGAAAGGTTATGAGCATTCTTTGGCTAGCCTGATCCGTGACCGGGTCTCGGCAGGTTACGAGCATTCTTTGGCTGGCCTGATCCGTGTTCGAGTCTCGGCAGGTTGTGAGCATTCTTTGGCTAGCCTGATCCGTGTTCGTGTCTTTGGTGGGGGTTACTGAGCAGCTGGTTTGCGATCCTTTGTGATCTTGTTTGGTGTGCAATCCTTTGTGATCTTGTTTGGTGTTGTGTAGCTCCTGTCGTGTCCTTGGAGGAGGTCGTCGATAGTTGTGTCGGGTCTACATTACTTTATTGAGTGTTGAGTCTGTTGAGGAAAGTAACGGGTTGTGGGTTAGTTGAGTACTTGAGTTGGGGACTGTAGTCTCGGTGTTGGGTTTGGTTTTGGTGTTTCTGACTTTATCTACTAATTATGCCATAGTCAGTCTGTTATCCGTGATGGTGAGCGAACGCTCACCCCTAGCTGCTTTTCCTACAGGTACTGATCACCGGTCGGACTAGGGAAGCTCTCGAAGCTTGTGGAACTAGGAGCGGAGTCCGGGTTTTGTCTTTTGAGTCTAGTGACGGATACCTTGTACTTTTGTCTACGTGTTGGGACGTGTTTTTAAGTTGTAAACATTATTTTGATTAATTAAATGGAGATTTTAAAGTGTTTATCCAAAACAGGTTTCATTGTTTTATTGTTTTAAAACGTTCGCGTCATGAGTTCGGTTTACTGAAATTGGGGCGTGACAGAAATTCTTTGCTAATGAGGTAGAATATTTCAAGAAGGATGAGTTGTTGGAACTGATAGAAGTTGGGTATGAACTGGACAACAAATCAGTTTGGATGGGAGGAGGATTTTTGACTTTGTATCACATTTTAGAATAATTAACTATTTCCTATTTTTGAATGTGGTGGGTCTCTAAGGAGAGTTGACGAAAAAAATAACAACGAAAGAAAAAACCTGAGACCTCATGCAAGCCATGGAAAACTACCACGATTAGAAACACAAGATGAAAACGAATTCACAAGTTCCTTACCAACTGATGAACATTAGGTAAGAGATGATCGGGCTTGAGTCTCCAAGACACCTTTGTATCCTCCAAGGAATCCAAGCCACGTAGTTCTTGATTTTGAGGACTCAACAATACAACAAGGATGGAGGAGAGGAGGGGGGGGGGGGGGGGGGTCGGCCAAGCTAGGAAGAAAAGAAGAAGAAGCTCCAAGGTCTCTTTTTCATGCGTGTTGGGTCAAATGTGTTTCATGTGTAGATAAGTGGTGTCTATCACCTCATATATCTCCCATCAACTCCTTAATTAATTGGTAAATTAGGATAGTGGAAGATAAAGTAATATTAGTTAATTAGTTAGGTAATGGAGTTAGGTCCCACCTAGTTACTAACTAACTAAGTTAACTAATCTAGTTGGAACCATTTACTCAAGACTCATCTTATTGGTTCCTTGGCAATTTGGTGATATGGGCCGCCCATGGGCCTCGTGGGTGTGGCCCACAGCCTACTCCCATTGAGGTCTCGTAATGTGCTCATTGCCTCCAATTCCTTCCATCTTGGATATGTCCAATATTATCCGACGAGATCTTTCCCAAGCATCGAAGTCTTGTCTCGATCCGTAAGATCCTAATTATTTATGTGTACATGACCCAAAACCTCGGTTTGATCATGTCCCGTGTCAATGTTCTTGCTTGGCCATTCTCCACTAGTATGTAATTGAGTTTCATCCTCCGGTGTGACCCTTAGGTTTATGCATGTTAGTTGATCAACGTAAAATCTCATTTTACTTGATCCTACATAATTGGCATCTAATGAGACTTTTGTATTTCTTGACACTGCATAACGAATCGACTCATATCGATTCTAACCTTTCTGTCGTCTATTTCATTATCCTTTTATTTCTAGATATCCTGATTGAGATAAGGCATAGAGTCGTCATCCTTATTATTCCCAATCAATGTTCCTCGACATGTGAGATGACTGAATATATGATACCTAGTATCACATGCATGGCCATACTATTCTTTCAGTCACTCTCGATTGAGCGGCCAGAACAGATATCATTCCCCTATCGTTGTATGAGGGATAAATCCTTTACCCGTCTTTCATGTCACCCATGCAGTCCGTCTCCAAGCCAATCCTAGCCGTTATGGAAGCCCTGTCACAGGCAATGTTGGGATCAAGTCTACTCAGTTGTTTACTGCATAGTAATCACAAAGACTCCTTGGTCTATGTATACATGACGAGCTACGACACTGAATATGCTCATGACTTGATGTATGACACATATCCAAGTCCACATGATACCTATGATCAGACTCAGGAATCCTTTTCCAATGACTAATAGAACTGAGCCATAAAGAGTCATCTTTCATACTAGTCGCTTCTGGTGAAGCTTTATTGACAAGGGACCCATCGAGTGTGATCCATCTCAACCTGAAGAACCACCATAAGTGGTTCCAGAAGAACCAATCGTCCCGGAAGTGCCAAAAGGCTCTAATACTCTTGAAGAGTTGCAAGAGAAAAGAAATGAGAAAATTCATATGAATTACCCACATATAAAAGAAATCATGGAATCGAAAATTGGTTTCCATTGATAAGGGATTTACTATTACCATGATTGAAATGGTAGATGATTTTGTCATTGAACCACGTGGTATTGACTAATGTCATTTAAAGACATGTTTGGCCAATACGAGAAAATGTCAATCCAGAAGAATTGACGTATTGGCATAATGTCCAATGTTCAAAATCATGATCAAAACATCGAAGGATGTTTTACCAGCTGGATATAGATGAATGAGAAAACAAAGATGCTGAATATAAAGCACATTTTATAAAGGTATTTTTCTCAAATGACTTGAAGCCAACTTTTGATAAAGTTCTGTTGTGTGATCATCATGGTATATTTGATAGACGTATCCACTACTAATGGTACTTTGAGTGCCAACATTTATAAAAGTCCCTGAAGGACTCGTATTGTCTGAAGCATTGCAATTTGCCTAAAGCAAAACCCATGAATTGCCTGAAGCATTGCCATTTTCCTAAAGCAAATCCCTTGAAAATTTAAATTTCCAGAAGTAATACCATTCCCCAAAGGATTTAAGATTATCTAGAGAAATGACTCTCTGAAGGGTTTTATTTGCATGAGGCAATAAGACATGGTATGCGAAACCATGTACTCAATAAGCAGTGTGAGTAGATAATATGGGCTCCTATAGAGGTCCTTGAAACTACAGTATGTCTAAAGAAAGACTTTAAAATGAAAGCTTTTGATGATGAAGTATTGTCTCGGCCTGAATATCGAGCATACTTCAAATGGATCCATAAATATGCATATGTTAAGACACGCTTGAAGCGTGTACTACTTGATATTCCAACGATCGATATTTAGATTCTAAAGAGGATCTCATTTGTCTCAAAGAGATGAAAATATATTTGTTCCTGAAGCACCATATCTAAATTTGAGACGTTATAATGTATAGGGCCTGATAGAAAATTCACAGTAAATGTGCAAGCCAGTTTGAGCTCAGAAATTACTTACCGGTTTTGAGAAAGAAGCAGATCTACAAAGCATGTCCCGGTACAATTATAGTTTGGGAAGACAGTTTCTCAGTGTTCAGTGTTTTGGTTGCAACCACTAGTTGCTCATAAATCCTTTTATCATGAACTCCAGAAGAGTCATGAGATTGACGTCAATCAGAATCACATAGTGAAAATCCTACGGGTTTGATTCACTGAAATTTAGGCAACACCGGTTTTGGGAAAGTCATAAAATATGAGTCGACTTCGCAAGCAACCGAGATTACTCAGTCGGTCTTCAGGGGGAGCGATAGTCAGGGGGAGTATGTTTCCGTGCGCTGCACTCTTTTTCCCTTATTGAGGTTTTGTCCCACGAGGTTTTCCTGGAAAGATTTTTAACAAGGCAGTTGTTATGCACGTCCAACTCACCAGAAGTGAGTAAATGGAAGAACCATTATACTCGGTATGGCTTTTCTGAAATCCACTTGTTGAGAAGTTAATGTTCAAGATCAGGATGTGTTGACTCAACAACCGATGTAAATCCGCTTGTCATCAGGGGGAGACAAGTTTTTTGTGCACTGAACTCTTTTTCCCTTATCCAAGTTTTGTCCCACATGATTTTCTAGAAAAGGTTTTTAACGAGGCAGCATCAAGCACAACTTCAATCACATTTTGTGCGTTGCACTCTTTTCCTCACAGGTTTTCTCCCACCGGGTTTTCCTGAGGAGGTTTTTAACGAGACAACCTAAACTTGAAGCACATTGTGGTGTCCAAGGGGGATTGTTGTGGAAATGGCATGTGTATGCCATTTGTGGCCACCACAATTTACATGACACCATCTTCTTGCATGTTAAGGGTTATGTGGCAATCTCTCATGACTTGGTTGTTGATATAAATAGATGCACCAACACCTTGTATTGTAAGCTAGTACATTACAACACCAATACAATTTCAACACAACACTAACACTTCTTGTAATGCTCTCAAGTTATGAATGGAAATGATCTCTACCCTCCAGCTCTCAATCTCAAGTGTTATTTCTTGTTTGCTCGGTGGCCAACCCGTAGACACCAACCCTTGTATTACTTTGGGCCATCGGTGTGTCTTGGCGTTGGTCCCATCCAAACTTGATCATATAAACACGAGTTTCACGACATCTTCTTGTTTCTTCAAGAAAAAATGAGATTTTTTCTATTATTTTTAACAATATTAAGGTAAACTGATACAAAACAATGTTTATAACGATAAAATTATACAAACGTAATATTTAAAGTGATAATTTGATACGCTCTTGTGTGCTCTAGAAAAGTCTAGCCCTAATAATCTTAGCCTTCACCTACTGATGTCAACCCATGCAACCTCAACTGTCGTGTTGTTGCTCTCTCCTCCAATGGTGAACGACGTGTCCCCTCCCTCTTTTGCGATGACTGTCTCCTCGATTCCATTACTAATGACCCATGACCCTCTTCTGTCTTTATCCGTCCGATGAAAGCGAAGAAGAAGAGAAGCCCTAAAAACCCTCCTCTGTTATTAGTTACACCATCGTTGCCACTTGTAATAACCACTCCCGGTCAACGCCAGTCAAATCTGCGAAAAACAGGAAAATTTAAAATTTTTGGACAGACACTTAAATGAAACCAAATTTGACCCCGAGGGTCACACCGGACTTAAGTTGACACCGAGATCGACCAAAGTGAGTTCCGAGGGACTCAACGCAACTTTCTGACGTGTTTGGGAAAGGTTGACTTTTTGCTAGAAAAGCCAACCGAGCGACGTTTTGGTCCGTTCGAGGTCCGTTTTGGATCCAAAAAGCTTAGCCGTCGTCACAGCGGTCTTAGTTGAGCCGTTTCCTTGTAGCCTGTGAAGTTTCGTAATTTCTTGGAAAAAAATGCCTGTTCGGGGCCCGAGACGGCCGAATTTCGCGAATCTGATTGAAAAATATCTACCAAGATATTTTTCTAACACATGGGACCCACAAAGACACTTGTCATGAATATGGTGGTGGTTGGTTTTTAAATTAGAGAAAAAGGGGAAAAGGGATGGTAGTTTGGTAAATTGGAGAAGTTGGTGTGTTTGAAACAAATTAAAAAGGAAAGAGTGAGTTGGTTTCGGCATAATAGAAGAAAAGGGAAAAGAGTTAGAAAGAGAAAGAAGAGAGAGAAAAGGAGATAGAAGAAGGAGAGAAAAAAGAGAAGAAGCATTTAGGGTTTGTCGATCTCTCGACGATCCAACCGGTGGATCGTCTCAATGATCAAGGAATCGAGCTCCCACTGTCATTCCCTACGGTGAGTACCCGTTCGATTTTCGTTTTGGTACGTTTAAAGTTTCGGGTTTGGGTTAAAACGAGTTAAATATGGTTGAGTTAAGTGTGGGATTCGTTAGGAACGTTTTGGGGCGAAAAGGAACATTTTTCGTTGTGGCCGTGTGGGGCCCACTTGGTCGGGCCTCGGGTTTTTCGTGTTTGGGTGGTCTTGGATGATCCCCGAGTCGATAATTCACACCCGGAACGAATTATGGAATTAAATTGTAAAAGTTGTAATTAACGGGTTTAGAAACTTTAAACGCGAATTAAATTGCTCGGGAGTCGGAAATTGATTCCGTCGATTGCGTTGGAACCCTTGAATTATTCTAAGACCGTAGTAATGAAAATGGGAATTTTCGGAGCCCCGGAAGGACGTTTTCCAATCCCGGGCAGATTCGCCGGGTTGGGCGAAACGGGCCTTTCCGGGTCCATTATCGACAATGTCGAGTAATTGGGAAGTTTGGGAGTGATCGACATTGTCGGGGTTACTTTTGGGCGTCAAGTTTATTAAAATTCAGTTTATGCCTGCAAGCTTAAAAGTGTTTAAAATTGTGTTCTTATTAGATCGTGCCACCGACAGAGGGAAGGGAAAGCTAGGCGAGTGATCGAGATCACGCCGGAGCTTGTTTGTGAGCTTTTGGAGAAAGCATACGAGGTAGGGAAAAGTAGCCGGATCTCGGCCCTGACTAGGGAAAGTTAACAGTAGAAATGCATGTGACACTTGGGTTTCGTGGGTTCAGTAAGTTTATCGAATAATAGAAAGGCAGGCGACACCGGGTGGTGTCGTATGATACGGGAACGTATCGAACAATAGAAATGCATGTGACACTTAGTAGTGTCGTAGGAGCAGTGAACTTTCGATATTATAATTACTGGAGGCATTTGGTTATGCCCGGAGGTTGATTGTTTAGTTCGTGTCTTGGGTGGGCATGAGAGCCTGTACTTTACTTATTGTGTCGTGGGTGGCCATGAGAGCTCGTACTTTACTGTTGTGTCTTGGGTGGCCATGAGAGCACGTACTTTACTGTTTGTGTCTTGGGTGGCCATGAGATCCCGTACTTTACTGTTGCTGTGTCTTGGGTGGCCGTGAGTGCCCGTGGGGTTGTTGAGCCCGTGTTTTACCGTTGGTATCTTGGGTGGCCGTGAGTGCCCGTGGGGTTGTTGAGCCCGTGTTTCACCGTTGGTGTTTTGGGTGGCCGTGAGGGCCCGTGGGGTTGTTGAGCCCGTGTCTTTACTGTTGGTGTGTCTTGGGTGGCCATGAGTGCCTGTGAAGTGTTAGACCGGCGTTGTTGCTGTTTGTTGAACTTTGTTTGTGATTGTGATTGTGGTTACCTGAGGTTGGGGGCCCTCTTCATAATAACGGGGGTCCTGTGATCGCACGCGTATGCATGTTCAGACGGGGTAGGTGGCCCGCCCGAGAGGAAAGGGGTCCTGGCCGCGCGTGCGTGGGGGTGACAGGTCGACAGTCTGATCTGACTTTGTGTCGGTAAAAGTGCGACAGGTCGACCGCCTGGCCTGACAGGGATCGGCAAAGTTGCGTGGGGACTGAGTTGTACGACAGGTCGACCGCCTGGCCTGACAGGGATCGGCAAAGTGCGTGGGGACTGAGTTGCTAGAGTGCGATCCTTTGCGATCTTGTTTGGTGTGCGATCCTTTGTGATCTTGGGTGTTGCGTGGTTGTCTTTCGTGTCTTTGGAGGAAGTCGTAATCGTTGTGTCGGGTCTACACTACGGGTCCGAGTGTTGAGTCGGTTGAGGAAAGTAATAGTCGTGTGTCAGTCGGGTTACTTGAGTTTGGGGATAGTAGTCCCCGGTGTTTGGGTTGTTGTTGGTGTTACCGACATTGTCTGCTAAGTATGTCGTAGTCAGTCTGTTATTCGTGGTGGTGAGCGAACGCTCACCCCTAGCTGCTTTTCCTACAGGTACTGGTCGCGGGATGGACTAGGTGAGCTCTCGAAGCTTGAAGAGCTAGGAGCGGAGTCTGGGTTTTCTTTTTGAGTCTAGCGACGTACACTTTGTAAATTGTCCGCTTGTTGGGACGTACCTTTGAGTTGTAAATAATTATTTTGATGAACAAATGGTGGTTTTAAAGTGATTTATTTAAAAGGTTTAAAAATGTTTTATTGTCTTAAACGTTCGCGTTCCGGGTTCGGTTCTACTGAATTTGGGGCGTGTCACCACTGCTATTCCCGATGGGCCAATAGTCTGTGGAGGGCTCGGCTCTGGTGGTTTTCTCCCCAGGTCTTGCATCTCCGAAAATTGTCCGGGTTAAACCCAAGAGAGGAAGGTTGGCTAGGGTTTTATCCCAATCGCCACCGCCTGCCTCTACACCACCGACCAAGGAAGGACCTGATTCCTTTGTCTCGACGACGTCGATACTCGGTGGTTCATTTGCCTCGCTGCCTACTCAGGACCTTCCACGATCAATGGTGAACCTCTATAATGGCATATCGGCCCGTTACATCACAGATGAGGACGATTTGGAGGTCATGATGCCCTATACTCTGATGGACCCAAAAGTCTTTGCCCGCCAAAAATTTGGTATGGTGGGTCGGATGTTGACACCAAAACCTCCCTAGAAAGACTTCATGCTCAAGATCATTACGCGAGCATGGGGACGCTCGACGTTGGATTTGGTGGTGAAAGATCTCGAACCCGGGACATACAGGTTGTACTTTGATTCTTTGGATGCTAGGGCTTGGGTTTGCAGCAACGAGCTGTGGTGTTTCAATGGGTATAAGCTGGTGCTCGGAGAGATAGTGGACCCAATGGCTAGGGACCTCCCAAAGTTGGATCATGTCAAACCCTCGGTGATTGCAAGGGGTCTTCCACCATCTGTCCATACGAAGGCAACTAGGGAGTTCATTGGAACCATGCTAGGAGAATGCATGGATGTCCCATGTGATCAATGAGGACTGTGTTGGGGAGGGACTATCAAAGTTCGGTTCTAGGTGGACCTCCACCGCCCCCTTGGGCCGAACCATGGTGATTAGGTTTCAGGAGTTCCAAGAGCTGATTAGGGTCACCCTGACCTATGATCGACTCCCTACCTTCTACTATAATTGCGGCCAGAACGGTCACGTGGTCCGGGACTGTGACCTAGAGACGCTAGGGATACCTAGGTTTGATAATTCCCTCCTAGAATTCAAGCCGGACAAAACTGAGAAGTCTTATGGTACAGATTGGGGGATGATGGATACATGACCATTAAGCCCTCCCAGCTTTGCACCACTCACCGTGAACACTTTACCTACTGCTTCACCATCTCGGTGAAAGGGACCAATGTAACCTCGAATACCCTACCTAACATCCAGGTAGGGGAGATGAGGGTTGAGGAAAATGAAGGGGCTATGTCTGCTAGCCCGTCATGGACTGTCTAATCTATGACGTTGCGGAAGAAAAAGGGACTCTATAGGGGAACTTCATGAAGACCAAACGAGGGTTGGTAAGCATCCCCGCCAAATTTAATGTTAGGCACCCTTGGCTTCAGAAACTTACCTAGGGAGGGGTCCTTAGCTCAAGCTTATCCTCCCGGTAATATCGTTGGGTTCAGGTTTGGTCGTACTCCTCACGACGAAAAGAGTCATCTCCATGGAATCAAGTAACGTTTAGGCTCCACCTTGAGTGGTTCTCTTCAGTTTGTTAGCTTAAAATTAATTAAGTTATCATATTTCTTCAAAACTGTCAGTAGTAATGATCAATATCTCAGAGTTATTTGAACAAGGACTTTGATGGGACCTTGTTCGTTGTAATGACTCTCTTTTCTTATTATTAATGAAAATCTGCAAATTTCGTTAAAAAATTATGATTTAATACAAATTTAACAAAACATAATATAATACATGTTAGGAAACAAAATTTGGAGTGGATTGTAATTCCACTTTACACCTTACCGGTTATTTCCAAATTTCATATATAGGAATGGAAGGGAGTTACATAAAATTAAATAAGAGGTAATTTTATCTCAATACTTTAAATATTTCATATTTCATTAAGAGTGTCCTAAATTTTTTATATGTCACCTCAACACCTTAAACTTTCATTAATTCAATTAGCATACCTTAAAATTTTTTTTGTCACCTTAGAACCCTAAACTTTCATTAATTCCATTTTAGTACGTACTGTTAATTTTTCATTAGATTTTTTAACCAAAACAGATAAAATGACCATAATGCTCTTCACTAACAACCAAATTTAGGATAAAGTTAACGGTGAGTACTAAAATAGAGTTAATGAAAGTTTAGGGTATCGAGGGGATACAAAAATGATTTAAGATACCCTAAATGAATTAATGAAAGTTTAGGATACTGAGGTGATACAAAAAATATCTAGGGTACTCTAAATGAAATATAAAAGATTTAGCATACTGAGACGGAATTATCCCATTGAATAAATTGATATTAACAGAGATTTGTGAAGGCTTGGGGCTTTAGGGGTCCAAACTATTTCAAATTATGACCCAACCTAACGAGAGGTTATGGGTATGCAAATATCCGTCCGTCATCGATAATCGGACGTCCCCATCATCAGAATCACCCGAATCGGTGTCACCGACGACGGTTATGGTTTAAAAAATACCAACCTAACAACATTTTGGGTAGGTATGGTTTGTATCTTTCGAACCGATAAAAAACCAGCCGACCAGTTTTTATTTCATAAACCTATTACTTTTCCATTTTTATTGGGCTACCCAAACTTAAGCCCAAATTGATTTTATTTACATTGGATTACTTTAGGCCCTGCCTCAGTTCAACATTTTTTTTACCGAAATTATATAAGTTTATACGCTAAACCCATTTTACTTTTAGTCCATTTAATTTTCAACTACCAACTAACCCATTTATATTTAAGTCCATTTATTTTTTAGCCAGCAATTAATCTTGACCCTAATAATGCGGTGGGTAAAAACGGTCCATTACCGAAAACATTTTTAACTAAATTGACAAATATTCAAAAATGATGTAAACAGATAGAAATGAAGTATAAATTTTCCTGAAGAACTTAAATCATGATTCAAATTTGAAGTTTAAAATGAAGGCTCGAAAAATTCCAATAGACTTGATGGATCGGATAAAAACTGTAATCGGCCGACTCCGAAACCGGATGGATTCTTAGATAACCGCTGTTTATGAGGACATTAACGGGTATAGATCTTAATAAACCGATAATCAAGATTCGATCATCTGTTTAGAGCTAAAAAGATGGTCACCTGTCATTCTCAATGTCAGTACACAATATGAAATATACCAAAAAGTTGGGGCTAAAAATGTCAATTATTGAACTCTGAAATACAATAACAGACTGACTCACTTTTCGAGTCACACTCGACTCTCGTCCCCAAAACAATCAAATTCCACACTTCCATCTCTCGTCTTCAACAATCTCTCAAACGGGAAACAAAACCCTATCTGAAGACCTTCGATTGCACAATCCGTTCCTTACAGCTCCTTGTTCGACCCGGTGAGTGTCCGACCACAATTTCATTTATTTTCGAGAAATGTCTAAAACTATAGGGTTTTTGTCCTCAACACCCGTGAAAATGCGGTTGCATCGACCTATTTGGAGATACATTTGTGTTTCCGGAGCTCTCGGGACTGCTAAAATGGAATTGGGGCTGTTGGGGTTTCTGGGAATCGGAAAGGGAAACATTTCCGCCAAATATTTTTGTGAAATTGTGTTTGTTTTGTGTTTTGGTCTGGTTGTTTAATGTGTGTTTGGAGCTGAACCTGGCGAATTGTGTTTACTACATTATTTGGTTGGGACTGTGAAGTGAAATAGCTTGATATTTGCTTAATTAAGTTATATAAATTGATTTATAATCAATTTTATAAGATGAGCAATCTAGTATCTAGGTTGCTATTTTGTTTTAAAACTGATTAATGTTCCATTGATGAAGTTTGTTTGGCCGAAATATGCTTAGAGTAATTTTTTTTCTTCTATTTTATATGTAATTGTAAAAGGATATATTGTTTCTGTCATTTTCAATAGAATCATTCAATGTAAATTAGTAATTCCATGGACCTTTAATTGGATGGTTTCATGGATCTGCAGTTTATGAAATTCCAGTTGAATTTTTACTTTAAGGATCTGTAGGTAACATAGAACTCTTTCAATACTTATACATATTAATGAACACTAGTATTCTTTTGAGGTTGTTGTCAAATCAGATGGTTGAACTTATGTAGCTAGATAACTGGTGCAGGCTGTTTGCAGTCTGACTTTCAATATCTCAAGCATGAGGAGCTGGTTATAGCTTGTCCAAAGAGGACGACACATGTGTTTGTATAACACGGGAAACAGGCATGGATGCTGAAGTGATAGATGCAGAAGGGGAAAGCAGAGGAAGTCACGTCCTAGTAAATGCTAATTCTGATAAGAATGGAAAGCAGAATGTAACTGAAAGTTCTTCAGACAGAGAGGTCTCCAATCACGATGATGATGGGGCTAAACCACAGGTGGGAATGGAGTTCGAATCAGAAGATTCTGCTAAAACCTTCTATAATGTGTATGCTAGGAATGTTGGTTTTAGCACACATGTTGGTCAATTCAGTCGTAGTAAACCAGATGGGCCGATCGTAAGATGGGATTTCTCATGTTCCAGAGAGGTTTTCAAAAGAAAGAATATTGAAAGCTGTAATGCCATGCTTAGAATAGAGAGAAATGATGGGGGCAATTGGGTTGTAAAGAAATTTGTGGAGGATCATAATCATTCTTTGGCAACTCCAACAAAGGTCCATTATCTTCGACCCCGTAGGCATTTTGCGGGTGGTACGAAAAATGCAGCTGAAACATTAGACACCACTAATGATGTGTATGTTTCCATGGATGGTAACCATGTATCTTTTGAGCAAAATCATGGAGTTAGAAGTCTGTCCCCCATGGAATTACGTCACCAGGCTGGGGCTGTTAAACCTGCAAGCTATATTAGACCTTATAGCCGAAAGAGAACCTTGGGAAGAGATGCTCACAGTCTGCTAAATTATTTTAAGAAGATGCAGGCTGAGAACCCTGGTTTTTATTATGCTATACAACTTGATGATGAGAACCGCATGACAAATGTCTTTTGGACTGATGCAAGATCAAGGATAGCTTATAGTCATTTTGGTGATGCTGTTATTTTTGACACGATGTACAGGCCAAATCAATATCAGGTTCCATTTGCTCCTTTCACTGGTGTAAATCATCATGGTCAGGTGGTTTTGTTTGGCTGCGCATTACTTTTAGATGAGTCCGAGTCGTCCTTTACATGGCTTTTTAGGACATGGCTTTCTGCAATGAATGATAAAGCTCCCGTTTCTATAACAACAGACCAAGATAGGGCTATACAAGCTGCGGCCGCTCAGGTGTTTCCAAGAACTCGGCATTGCATTTGCAAGTGGCACATCTTGAGGGAAGGCCAAGAAAGATTGGCTCATATATACCTTGCCCATCCTTCTTTCTATGGAGAACTATATAGCTGCATTAACTTTTCCGAGACAATTGAGGATTTTGAATCATCATGGAGCTCTCTCCTTGCTAAATATAATCTCCAGAAGAATGAGTGGCTTCATGCTGTGTACAGTGCTCGCAAGCAGTGGGCTCCAGTTTATTTTCATGACACCTTTTTTGCTGCTCTTTATTCAAACCAAGGGATGGTCTGCTTTTTTGATGGCTATGTGAATCAGCAGACCACCATACCACTCTTTTTTAAGCAGTACGAAAGAGCTTTGGAACGCTCCTTAGAAAAGGAGATAGAAGCAGACTATGATACAATCTGTACAACACCGGTACTAAAGACACCATCACCAATGGAACAACAGGCATCAAACCTTTATACGAGGAAGGTTTTTGCAAAGTTTCAGGAGGAATTAGTGGAAACTTTTGTGTATACAGCAAATAAGGTTGATGGTGATGAGTTGATCAGTCAATTCAGAGTTGCAAAATATGAACATGATCACAAGGCGTATATGGTTACTCTGAATATTACTGAGATGAAGGCTAGTTGCAGTTGTCAGATGTTTGAATACTCTGGCATTCTTTGTAGGCACATATTGACAGTCTTCACTGTGACAAATGTCCTTACCCTTCCTTCCCATTACATATTGAAACGATGGACAAGAAATTCCAAATTGGGGTTTGGATTAGATGAACAAAATGTAGATCCAGTAAGAATTTACACTTTGACTTTGCGTTTCAACAATCTTTGTCGCGAAGCTATTCAATTTGCAGAGGAAGGGTCAATAGCTGAAGAAACTTATAATGCAGCACTGCGTATTCTAAAAGAGGGTACTATAAAGATTGCCGCCCTGAAGAAAAATGTTGCTATAATAACACCTCCTAGCTCTCAAGGCAATGGGAATATTCAAGAAGATAACAAGAAAACCCCCTCATCGATTTTAGAAATGTCCTCATCAATGTGGCCTTGGCAAGACCCAATGCCACATCACTTCAATCTTAACGATGCTGGCATTCCTGCTGCTGATTCGAATCAACCTAGCATGACCCCTGTGTCTATTCACCGCGATGGAGGTCCTCCAGCTAATGCGGTATAAGATTGGACATTTAATTGTTCTTTTGGAATTATTATACCCCCTGCTATCTTGGCATAAGTCTAGGTATTTTTGATGATTTTTCGAATCTCTTGCTGATGTAGGTGGTTCTTACTTGTTTCAAGTCCATGACTTGGATGATAGAAAATAAGAACCCAGCTCCTGGTGGTAAAGTGGCTGTTATCAACTTGAAGGTATACTTCTTTTTCCTCTGTATGTGAGTCATGAACGGAAACTATAGTATACCTTTCGAAGACTTCAGACTCTCTGTAATGTATTTAAGATGCAATTATTTGTTGAGTCTTAAATATTTCGAAGTAAGACTAAGAAAGTAGTTGTATATCCGAACTACCTGTTTCCAGTTTGTATTCCATGGGACCCTTCCCATTTTCAAATTAGTTCTGCTTAATTATCACTAACAACGGTGTTGTGGATTGTGTCACACATTTTTAATATCTTTTCATTCTGTGATAAATATGCTTGTAGCTCCAAGATTATGGAAAGAACCCTTCAGGAGAGTCTGAGGTGCAATTTAGGCTAACAAGGGTAACCCTAGAGCCTATGTTGAGATCTATGGCCTATATCAGCCAGCAGCTCTCAGCACCGGCCAATAGAGTTGCTGTCATCAATCTGAAGGTATGTGAATTTGGATATTATTTCACCCCCCCCCCCCCCCCCCCCCCCCCCCCCGCCCCCCCCCTTTCTTTTTCCCTGCTTTTGATTTCTTGAGTTTAAAACTCTGGATGGTTTGATTTATTGTTGAGCGCATTTATGCTTGTTTTCTTCAGTGATGAAAATTAGGTAGTGGGGCTCCTTTGATGTTACTATTGCCATAATATTGTCCTAAAATTAGGTATTGCATTCCCAAAGCCATTCATCTTGTATCACCATGTAGTTTTATTGGTATTGGTTTGTATGAGTTATAAAATGTTACTAGAGAATGAAGTCCCATACTGTTAGAGAGAACAACAGAGCAACATATAAAGCAAAATCCAAGCCAACTAATAAGGTTAACCTTTTTAGTATTGGAGCCCAAACCCTTATATGTATCACAATACAAATGAAATGAAATTTAACATGATAGGTCATCTAGTACTGTGTGAACTTATCATTTCTTAGTAGTTTACAATCACTCGTTAACCAGTTTTGGAAATCATACCTCCTTTGATGATAAGATAGTGCCCTGATGCGGGCACAGTAATTTGAATGAACAATTGAATCGGGAGTGTTTCTTGTTGCTTTTCAGATGTGTAGGCGTGAATGCTTAATCAATAAGGTATAGTTTTGATGAGTTATGCTAAATCTAATTTGTAAATTATTTAATGATAATTTTCTGAACTCATCACCATGGCTTGCGCAGTGCATGCCTCCATTGTTGTAAGGTAAATGTGAGGGCTATGTTTTTAAACTTATTATTTATTTGGTTAATATTTATTAGCTGCAAGACACGAAGATAAGTTCTGGAGATACAGAGGTAAAATTTCAAGTCTCTAGAGACACATTGGGGTCCATGTTGAAATCAATGGCCTACATCCGCGAACAGCTCTGAAACAGTAAGCATAGTCTGTTGTTTATATCATATTACTTTTGTCAAACAACTTTCTTCAGTCAATTCTATTAGTAACTTACTAAGATTTTTGGTAACAAAAAGAGATTGAATTAGCATTGCAACTTCAGTGTGTGAGAATAGGCGGAAGTTCTTCATATGGGGCAACTGACTGTATATTTCAGCCAATTCTGATAGTTCTTGTGGGAGCATTAAGATGGTAAAAAGTAACTGCGACGCGAAAAATATATTAAATTTTATGTAGTTTTAGAAGTTACAATATGCCTAGTGTGCATTCGTTGAAACATTAAAAGTTGTGATTTGTCTTAGTTGATGTATTATAATGGTAAGGTAATTCCACCTCAGTACCCTAAATCTTTCATTAATTCATTTAGAGTACCCTAAATCTTTTTTGTGTTGCCTCAATACCCTAAACTTTCATTAATTCCATTTTAGTACCCACTGTTAACTTTCCATCTGATTTTCCATCCAAAACAGGTAAAATGATCATACTCTTCACTAACAACCACATTTAGGTTAAAGTTAACGGTGGGTACTAAAATGAAATTAATGAAAGTTTAGGGTACTGAGGTGACATAAAAAAGATTTAGGGTACTCTAAATGAATTAATGAAAGTTTAGGGTATTGAGGTGGCACAAAAAAGATTTAGGGTACTCTAAATGAAAGATTTAGGGTACTGAATCGAAATTATCCCTAATGGTAAAGATAATTATCTTCCACTAACTGGATCATGGCCATTGGTCAATGTAGTGAGCAATATGATTTTTCTCAATATAGTCAGGTGTTTGCAAACTGTTATGTGAAATAAGGCACCAAGAAAGATCTATATATTCTTCTTTATTTGGGATCTACAGTTATAGAAGTTTTTCTATTAATGATTTTGTCCTAACTCTTTGTGCAGAGGATTCTGATGCGGGAGTATATATGCAAAGAAGTCAATTGTATTGTAGTTCTCATCCTATGGCAGTAGCTGAGAGGGTGTCAAAATTCACATCCTATGATCTGTGTATTATTTTTAATTAGGCGTAGGTGTGTTGTCATAACTATTCTGGTGACCACATTTATTTAGTTAGATGTGTGAGTTAACTAGTTAGGTGTCTCCATAGCTTTCAGATAATCTTAGTGTATGGTTTGTGTAAACCATGTCTTCAAACTCGTACATATATGCAAGAATGTACCAATCAGATTGAACTATAATATATGTATTTTAGCCTCAAGCTGTCGAGTGAATTTCTCGCTGTTTTATACTTTTTCCCGACATATCTATGCATTGATGCCATATTGTTTTGTTTAATCAAAGAACCATTGGGACATTGTGAAGCACAAGCAAAAATCAAGGCCTTTTGTCTAAGCTGGAAAGTGCACAATTCCATTCGGTGTTCTCTAAATCTCTATCTTGAGCTTTCCTAACGCAAGCCTCTTTGACAGGCGATTTTTTTGGGTCTTCTTTTAAGACATGAAGGCCACCGGACTCTTCTTTTTTTGAAGCAGCAAGATTTATCAAAGCTCCTCACATATGAGATATATGTGGAGGCAAGAGTTAGAAACTCTTATAACCAAGCAAAGAAACAAACAACAAGAGTATCAAGCCTGGTGTTCAAACAATCACAGAAGCCATTATAAACTTCAAGTGTGTGCAGCAAAACAAGTGATAACTCCTAGACCAAAGCTCACATATTAGTGGTTCATGTCCGTCTCCTTTGATACAAGAATGTAGTGGAACACTTGTCATGCATGCAAGGAATCGTGGTGCTTGTATGTGTCCATGTGATGTCATACAAGTAGCTAGTAGAACACGTGTCATGCATGCAAAAAATTAATCTAACTATAGTTAAATTATGTTGTGATTTACAAGCAACCGACGATTCATTTTCATGGTCTAGTGCATTACATTCTCAAAAATGAATGCTTACTTCCTCAAATCTTATGACTTGCATCACGCCAGTAAATCAGATACAGTAGTATGTATGGGAAACATGTGTCAAGCATGCAACAAAAGTAACGTAATCATATATTATAGTTTGATGTGACTACAAGCGACCGTTGTTTCATTTCATTATCTTTGGTCATCATTGCAAAAATCTTCTCGCGTCACACGAAAAAGGTTCTATCACTTAATGGCGTCGTTCTATTTTCTGTCACCTTTTGATCTCTTTAAATCCAAGGCTCCAAAGCACTTGATTCTCATCATCCGTATCCAACAAGTCAAGTTTGTTTTTAATTGTATCGTCATAACCACCTATGTCATCATCTCCTAAGTCTCCCATTATTGTGTTTGCTAGCAGTGATTATGACAAATGGTCCATGTAATGCAAGTCCCCATCGTCTCAATTATTCAGTAGCGAGACGACGACGACGACGACGATGATGATGACGATGAGATGATGACGACGACGATGATGATGACGATGAGATGATGACGACGACGATGATGATGACGATGATGATGATGATGACGAAGACGATGATGATGACGACGACGATGATGACGATGACGATGATGATGACGAAGACGACGATGATGATGACGACGAGGACGAGGACGACGATGACGGCGACAAGGACGACGACGAGAACGAGGACGACGACGACGACGAGAACGAGGACGAGGACGATGAAGAGGACGAGGATGAGGAAGAAGACGAAGACGATGACGAGGACGGTGAAGATGACGTTGACGATGAGGATGAGGATGATGATGATAATGATGATGATCATGATGATGATGATGATGACGATGATGCTGCTGATGATGATGATGATCACGATGATGATGATGATGATGATGATGACGACGACGACGATGATGAGGATGATGATGATGATGATGATGATGATGATGATGATGATGATGATGATGATGATGATGATGATGATGATGATGATGATGATGATGATGATGATGATGATGATGATGATGGTGACGACGATGGCGACGATGATGGCGACGATGATGGCGACGATGATGGCGACGATGATGATGATGACAAGGACGAGGACGAGGACGACGACGACGATGACGATGACGATGACGATGACGGTGACGATGACGGTGACGGTGACGGTGACGGTGACGATGAGGAGTTTGAGAATGAGTTCGAGAATACAAGAATCCCAGCTTACAGATACAGAACACATGGTAAGATAATAGGCTTGCAAACACAGATAGTCAGATTGAGGATATAGGCATTCTCGTCTACAGATGTAAAACAACAAGACTGAGAATGAAGATAATAAACATCATTAAATAGTTTGAGAATATGAACATTCCAATTTGTTGTTCCAAGCGATGCAAAAACAGACTTCACAACGATAGTAGAATCAAAATCTTTTTCCTTGTGAAGATTTATTTATTGTCGATGATAACTCCATTGAACAAATCCTCTAATTTCTACGAATATCACTGGTGACCTGGTTCTCAGTTGAGATATGCGATGAGATGGTTATGCGATCTTCGATGAGCTTGTTCTTAATTGCGATATCGGACGAGTTGGTTCTCAATTGCGATCTCCGACGAGCTGGTTCTCAGTTGCGATCTCCGATGAGCTGGTTCTCAATTGCGGTCTCTGACGTGCTGGACCTTAGTTGCGATTTCCAACGAGCTGGTTCTCAGTTGCGATCTCCGACGAGCTGGTCCTCAATTTTTATTTAGAATCGAGTTTCAGAGAATCGCGGTTTCTTGGACAGAATCTTCAATTATGCGGTTTAATTAGATGGTTAAAATACATGTTTTCCCCCTAAGTAGAGGCGCATGGACCAGATTGGGTTCAAATTCGCGTGTTTAGTTAGTAACCGTAGATGATGCGAGATGGACGAACTGGATGCAAATATTTTTTCATTCTCATCTCACTCGTGTTATGCACCGTCGCCTCTGGCGACCTCACCGCAACTCTACCACAATACCTCCCCGATTCCAACGATGGCCCACACAACCCAATGACCCATGTGACGATTCCTTCTCCTGAGAAAGTTTCCTTCTTGACGAGTTCCCAAGTGATTGTGGATGCTCGGCTTGAGGTTGTCCCACGCCCTATCCCATCACCTCAAATCATGCCTCCGGCACACACCTTGGAGGTTATAAAGCCGAAGCAATTCCGGAGGAAAAAACGACCTTCAAATCTCCCTCCTCACCTGATCTGCCTCAGCTCGATCCAACAGAACTTCGCCATCCTTCCTAACTGTGACTCAGCTGAAGAACAGCCACGGGACACCCCGACCACCAGCTGTCGTCACCCCTGCCACAAGACGAGGAAATCAGATCACGTCCCTCTCTTGACGATTATGGCTTGTAGTGGACGCCTCATGTGCCTACCATATTACCTAGTTGGGACAGTCTTCTTCGCCTGCCATACCGTACTTGGCTCGCTCACCTTGTCGATCGTAAAAGGATCTGAACCACTCCGGCTCTAGAGACCCACCCATTGTCAACCCAAGGTGGGGAAACTTGTAGGATGTGAACGGCGCAACCAACATGTTGTTGACCATAAGGATGACACAATGGCCTCCGTCGGAGGAATTTGTAGGCCGTTGAAGCGCCCCTTTCCACCCGCCGCCTCCACTACACTACCCGAATACGACCTAGGAAATGGAGCATCTGAGGTGGGAGCAGCGCCAACAACCCTCGTCGGAGCACAGGATGCCGCCCTGACAACCCCACACCCGAGTCCCTCTACCATACCGTGGCCTACATGTTGGACCCTTTTGAATCCACCATCGGTTTAGGATCTTTTGCCTAAATCACCGTCACTAGAGGGGACGGGGTGCGTTGTGTCCATTCCTTCAAAGTCGTACTTCGATGGAGTGCGGACCCCAAGACCTGGAAAGATAGGGGTGATACAGGTTCTCCTTCCTAATCCGGGGTCTTCACTGGATGGAGAAAGACCCTTACATGCTTCAAAGGTTCTCCACGACATTCTAACAGTCGGCAACCCCAAGGTAAGGAGAGTTGAAACAACTGCTCCGACTACGATCAAAGCAAGACCCGGCAAGCGGTCTTGCCAGAGCCCATGAGTAGCCCCACTAACATCGGGGTGTGTGTTGGGAAGTACACCTTTCCATGTCATGGTCGAGTCCCAACCAATCCTATGTTTCCCCCACTTCCTAGGTTACTCCCTAAATGCCCGCTATCCCCTCAAGCGCCCCAGATCCTTTGTTGTGGGCATCTTTAGGTTGAGAGAGAAAGTGACAAATACCGACGTCATATCGTCTACCATCCATTTGAGGCACTGGTTGCACCATTGTTATCCCTGGTATAGCCGGACAGTATGTTATCGTTTGATGTCTATTGACTAGAACTTAGCCTTACTCTTTACTTTTCTACTTATCTCCATTATATGTTAAGTTTATCCATCTAATAAAATCCCCTTATGTGCTAAAAAAAATACCTAAAAGTATCATACAATTCTTAAAACAAGATAAATATGTGTGGCTTTATCAACTCGATTAGCACAAGATTAAATATGGTGAATCGAACTCAGGATGTAACACTTGAACAAAGTGGGCCCTACAGATTAGAAAGTATTTGGCCGAATTGGTCGATTAGTCGGCCTATATTCCCCCCAAACGGCTTGGAGCGCCGTAAGAGGATAAATCGGGTACTCAAAACCCATTTGAATACGTAGGCGATGGTGCCTTCAGGAGAGGATTTTTACATCCTTGATTTAGATGATAACACCATAAAGAAAAAAAAATACTTTTCAAATTTCAGTAATTTTAAAACTCGTAGTTTCTAAATGAAATGTATTTAAGTAGACTTGGGATATGGAGGGACATCTATTTACATGGTTCTGAGGCCGGGGTGTGGAAATCTGAATGGAAACAAGGCTGGAAAAGGTTATCATATCGGGGGACATAAGACGAGAGGTACCAACACCCCGGCTTTAAAATACGGGTACAATGACATCTAACAATTACTCCTTTTTACTTACACTTGCCTCGACGAACCGAACCGAATCCTAGTCATCCTAAAATTTATATTCAAATCAACTTGGACCAAGGAACCGGAATGTGGACTACTGGTTCAAGCATCATGGGATGACCCTGAAGAAACATGAATATGCAAAAGAACGACACGAGTAAGGGAGGCTATCCATGAATGGGGACGAAATGTCTTCATGGCTACTCTCCAGGGTATCAAGAGGTGCCAACGCCAAATAGCTAACCTAAATGGACACACAAATAGGGAGGGGGTCAACCGTAGGAAGGCATTTCAAATTCAATATGAGGCAGCACTGGCAAAGAATGAAGCCTTTTGGAAGCAACAAGCCAAACATCATTGGCTCACGGAAGGAGATAGATATCCAAAATTCTTCCATGCTATGACATTGTTCCGTCATCGGATCAACCAAATATGCTCGCTACAGAATGAGCAAGGATATATGGGAATCTGGAATGGATGCACTCTTATCGACATATTTCATGAAGCACTTTACCATCTTAGAACCATCTTTTCGATATACGAATCTCCGCATTCGACCAACAATTACTGAACTCCAGAACTTGACCCTGATGGCCAATATTACAGAAGACGAACTCTCCTAGGTTGTCTTCCAAATGGGGCCGAACAAGGCTCCCATATCAGATGAGATGAACCAAAATTCTACCAACACTATTAGCCAACTTTAGCACCAACATTTGCGAAAATTTTCTAATAGGTGATAGGAGGAGAAACATTGGAAAAGGGCATTAATGATACTACACTCATCCTCATCCCAATAATATCGGGCCCGAAACTAGTCACAGACTTTCAACCAATCGCACTATGCAATGTCATATTCTGAATTCTATTCAAAGTTTTGGCCAATCGTCTTAAGGGCATCCTACCAGATATAATCTCACCTACTCAATTTTACTTTGTCCCTGGTCGATCCATACAAAACAACATCTTCGTCTCTTTTGAGGTCATCTACTATATTCAACGAAATACGTAAGGAAAGATGGGCTTCATGGCATTAAAATTAGATATGAGTAACGCGTCGGATAGGGTCGAATGGCCATTCATTCTACAGATGATCCGTAAATTGGGATTCTCCCAAGCTTGGATTTACCTTATGATGGTATGTATAAGAATAGTCTCGTACCAAATTGTTTAAAAAGGCCAAACAACTGCAACTATATCACCAACATAGGGTATTATACAATAGGATCTGCTCTCACCTTATCTATTTCTATTATGCATAGAAGGACTTCCATGACTTATCGGACAAACAAGAAGAGCGAGATGAATTAATCGATGATGGTAGCACACAAAGCTCCTATCATCACCCACATGTTCTTTGAGGATGATTGTTACGTACTTTTAAAAGCTACGGAGGAGGAAGCCACCAATGTTAGAGATCTCATATATGTATTTGGCACTTGGTCGGGATAAGTACTCAGCCCCCAGAAATCATCCATACTGCTCAACAACAACACTAACCAAGCAACCCGACTAGCACGCTCTTAAATCCTCCCTATCAAGGAAACGATAGAAGCATCCATGTATTTGGGGTTCCTAATATGATAGGGCGCAATCTTACATGAAGCCTAGCTTATTTGGGAGATAGAATTGTGAAATGCATCAGGTCTTAAGATGTTAAACTACCTTCCCAAAAGGTAGAGATGTAATGATCCGATCTGTGGTGACATCATTATCTACGTATGTTATGTTTGTATTCGGAATCCCCCGGTCGATCACAGACATATCCATATATCCTTAGCCCAATTCCGCTGGGGAGCTCAAACAAATAAAAAAGACCTATCATTTGGCAGGACTGATCTAATTTATGCCAACCAAAAGAAACCATGGGAATGGCCTTTTGAGATATCCAAGACGTGAATTCGTCTCTTTTTGTGAAACAAGCATGGATCCAGATCACGCGACCAACATCGCTAGTGGCCTAACTAATTAAAGCACAATATTACCCTAAAAGAGATTTCCAAGCCGCTCCGAAAGGATCAAACCCTACGTATATCTAGACAAGCATTCGGGTCACCCTAACCCTCATCACCATAGGAATGAGGCCCAATACGGGGAATGGAAGCACCACTACCA
Source organism: Erodium maritimum (assembly GCA_963921825.1). Classification (NCBI taxonomy): domain Eukaryota; kingdom Viridiplantae; phylum Streptophyta; class Magnoliopsida; order Geraniales; family Geraniaceae; genus Erodium; species Erodium maritimum. The sequence continues at coordinate 36,699,205 of OY997592.1, read as the reverse complement.
TACTTCGATCACCATGGCTTGCAGACACATACCCATACATTCACACCATCTCTTCGGAGCTTGAGGGAATCAAGTAGACTCATTGATTCTACCCACGCCTCGACCATGGGATATCGACCGCATAAGGGATATCTTCTCGCCAAGGGACCAGATGACCATCCTAGTCACCCTACCCTCTACTACCCGACAAGACGACACTTGGTACTAAGTGGCGGACCCAAAAGGCCATTATTCCACTAAAGTAGGGTATAGGGCCCTACGCCCACGTGAGACTCCACAGTAGGATAACTCATCGATTTGGCTATCTATATGGAAGGTAACGGTACAACCCAAAAATTTTATATCCCTTTGGCGTATCCTCACCGGTAATCTTCAAGTGGCAGGAAAATTATGTCTTTGATTTGTTCTTATGTCCTCGCAATACCCCATATGTTGCTAGCAAGTGGAAATGGTGGACCACTTATTCCTCCATTGCTCCTCTTGCGAAAGAATGTTGGAACAAAGTAGGGATAACTTTTGATGATTCCAAAAAGCTATCGATCACATACTGGTGGAGCCAATAGGTCCATATCCAACTGCCGGAAAGCATCATGGAAATAAGTATCAGACTGTGGGAAATATGGAAGTCTAGAAATGCTTGGGTCTGGAAAGGAACCCTACCATCTGCAATGACAATTCACATCCGATACCAAATCCACACTCATATCTGGAAGGACGTAATGACCCAACCAAAGCAATTATAGAGATCAGCACATGTGTCGGGCGATACATCTTGGAAACTCTCCCCTTAGGTATAAGGTAATTAATGTTAATGAGGCGATTTTCAAGGAACATAATAAATCTGGGTGGGGAGTCATATGCCGATAAGACACTGGTGTATTTATCGAAGTTGGCAATGAAACAGTACCTGCTATATGGGACCCGACGGTTGTAGAAGCATTCGCGATAGCTATGGCCCTAGCTCTAGCCTATGAAAGGCAATAGGACTCCCAAGTCATAATCCACATGGATGCTCCTAGTGTAGTGGCCCATACTAGACTACAGCGGGCTCCACTTTTCCCATTGGAAAAGGATATCAAATTGTTCATATCTCTAATTGAGAATTCTGAACTCAAATTTGTAAAAAGATCAACAAATAAAACCGTTCATTGACTAGCCGAAAATTGTTCTACATCTGCTTTTTCACGATTAGGGGATCTAATCCCAGTTGATCTTATTTGTATCCCTACTTCTAGGGGTGCTCAAAAGTAACCAAAAACCGGCGACCCGGTTGGAACCGTCCGTAACCAGCGACCTGGTCGGAACCGATCGTAACGGGAAACCGAAGACCCTGCCGTAACCGAAACCGCTGGTGGCTTTATCGTTGGATTCCGGCTCGAGTGCCTGTAGTGTCCCTGGGTGTCCGTCTTTGTCCGGGTGGGTTGCCGGTATAGCCATCTATACCGATGGTTATAACCGGGCCGCCCGGTAAGGCCTCATGCATAGGCCTAAAACCCATTTATCACAGAAGCCCAGCCTAAGTTTGCCCCTTCCTTACCTCTGTTTCCACGGCACCCAAAGTTGGGTTTCTCGACCCCGAACAAACCTTTGCAGGTTGAATCGATGATGATTGACCTGCTTCTACGTGAAGTGTCGGTGAAGTCACATCCGGAGCACTAAAAGCATATCCCGTCCTCCGCACTACTTCTAAAGATTCGGGCGACTCAAGACGAAGAATTGACGATACCAGAACGCCCCAATGGCACGGGTCCCAAAAGAACTGGCATCGCAGATTTGGTAGTTTTTTATTTCGTTCGTGTGTTCATCTTTGTTCATTCTAGATCTGCTATTCAAAAGCGATCACCATTACGGTTCAAGTTCGCCAAAATCCCTACGGGGTCTTCGGACATATGCTTGAACCCAGGGTCTGGGACCCAATTTCTGTTTATGATATATCGTCATGAGTAATAAAATATCTATGTTCTCGTTTCAAAAAATAACTTTAAAATGTTCGCAAAACTGCCAACACTTGAGTATAGGAATGAAACTACAATGGAATTGAAAAAAAAGAACTGAATAATAAATTTGCTCTTGGACATAGAGGGTGGTTGGACAGGAGAACTGCGGTAGCATCCATGGACACCGATACAGCATAAGCCAACCAAATGGGCACTGATCGAGCAAATCTATTGTGGATCTTTGTAGTGGTGGACCGATAACTCCCCCGGGATGTCAGCGTGCATCGTCCTCCCTTGACTGATACTGGTAGGGATCCTAAACGCGGGTGTGCTGACCCCAAACTGGTAGGGAAGAACCTTGTCGACTTTTGGTGGAACCGTTTCCACCTTACGTCCAGAGAGGCGGTGCAGTCGACCGACCCCTCCCTGGACCCCCAAGGACTCATTCCTTGAGGCGAGGGTGCTTGCAGCCCCCCGCCGTTGCGTGTGATGCCCCATCTGATCCAGTAGAGCCCTCCGACTCCTCCGGCTCCCCCTCCCTTTCCAGCCTCTTCTTCCCAGAAGTCGTTGTGCTAGGGTTTTTAGGGATCCAGTCTGCAAGGTCCGCCTCCTGTTGGTCTCTAATCTTGCCTCCCTGTACCATTCTCCCCCCTTTGTGTCGCCTGTCATCTAGTCGAGGATTCACTGGCGCAAAGCCCCGTGTCACAACCCCCGATGATCCCCCCCCCCCCCCCCCACATAGGCCCAGTTCGTCCACGGAATGGCTTTCCCATGTTCAGCCTTTTCTAGAGCCGATCTCGGATTTGCCGGAGATCTCAACGATAGTCCCTGTATCCCTCCAATCATCAGGCAAGCCGGGAATAAATGACCCGCACAACTACATCCAAAGCAGTGATCCGGGAGGTGTTCGTATGACACATGAAGTAGAGTATGTACCTGAGATTCCGTAAGGGGGAACCATAGTTGGCTCTGAAGCGGGACGCGGATGTCTACCCGAATCTTGATACGCATGAAATCTCCCCAACAGAGACCTTCTGCGTCCACATCCACATTCTAACAGACTCCCAGCGCATTTCCCAACCGGAAGCCCACCTCCCTGTTCAAGGCACCTATCGGTAGATTGGACACCCGAGCCCAAACTGTAAATTGGGAAAAAACCAGATATGTCGTCCTCATATGAGCCCTCATATTCGTAAAGAGCACCAGCGAGTCCCAAAAAGCCCAAGGCTCCCCTAGCAGTACTCTCGCCCATTCCCGAGTCGTCCGAAAAAAGAACGCCACAAGGCCGCATTCAAGCGGTCTAACGTCTACCTTCATATCCCATAGATCCTCCATCCTGGCCACCACAGATTTCCAATAACACTTTCGGGTTGTTAGCACCTTGACTGCAAGTGCATACGAAAAGTTTGGACCACACCCATTGACCTCCATCGGAGGAACTATCACTTCCTTGATCCGCATCGATCCCATTCTTGATCCCAGATCCCCCATAGACCCTCCTTGAAACGGTCCTGGATTTAACTGACGATCCGACTGACCCGACCCAAAACTGACCCGACCCGATGAGGATACCCAATCGGGCCTGGACCCCGACCTGCACCTAGACCCACGACATCCTCCCTTGGATCCGGACCCCTTCTAACCCCCGACCCGCCTATCTCGGGCCTAAATACCCCAGATCCAGCTTCCTTTCTCGGGCCCTTACCCGCCTTTGGGCTCCAGTCCGACCTTGTCCCTCAGGCCTGTCGCGCGTCTGCTATTAGCCCACGACCCACACCCAAGCCTACTGCTCCACGCGGCTCCATCGAACACCTAGTCGGTTCCTTACCCTGTCTTCGCCCCAAGTCACCGCCTCCGGTGCCTCCATCGACGCCGTGGCCGTGTCCGACGAGATGGCCACCGGCTTCTCAACTCCTCCGCCCCCGGTATCTTCTCCACCTCTTCGCCATAGTGCAGATGCTCCTCAACCTCCCTGTTCCAACGGAACACCGGTGAAACTGCCCTTACAGCTGGTGTCATCGGTGTTGTTTTCCGTCCCGTCCTACACCTCGGGCCTAACGCCGGTGTACGACGTAGGCATCCTCGCGCCACTGACTGGGACCACCGCACCGCACTGCAACTGTCCCGATCTCCCCCTCTTTCCTTTGCGAGGAGAACGTTAAGTCGTCGTTATCGCCACCGCCACCCCCCGCTCGTGGTGACATCGGCCTAGGTTCCCCAAGGGATTCCTCCCCCAGCGAAAAACTCTCCCCGGCGAGCCTCATCTCGCCTCCTCCGCCATTGATCGTCGCCCTAAAACCGGACTACTCGGCTCACGTAGTAGCTCCATGTCGAAACCACCCTCTCCTTCCGAAAAATCCGCTGCTGAAGTCGCCATTTATGCCGCCTTGGAAGAGAGGAATCGCAAAACTCAGCCTAGGGTTTGCAGGAGAGCTGCGCATTGGCGGTTATGATTTTTATCATTTCATATATTCAAAATAATCTAGATTCATAGTAAAGCTTTATTTTTTTTTTGAGTAACTGCAACTTTGATTCCTTTAAAAAGAGCTAGCACATGTTTGAAGTCCCCGACGGGACAAACATAATAATCTTGTAACTATGTAAATGTCTAGGACGTTTTTGAACGGAGCGCCATTAAGGATAACTAAGACAAAAATTAATGAAATTATAGGGTATTGAATGACATTTCTAATTAGGAGAGACTAACGAACACCGCTCTTGTATACCGTTGGGTCCCTCGATGGCGACGCACTTCTGCTGATGTAATACCAAACCTGTGTTTGTCAGTGTGACGATGGTAGATGTGAATCAGGGATTCCTCTTGGTGAAATTCCCTGACCCCGTAGGGAAAAGTCCTGAATCGTCGCTTTTTGAATAGTAACCATGCAAAACATAATATAAACAATAAAGGAAACCAGAACCAATCGATCAGAGATCAAGGAGGAGGCCGCGGAGGAGGCCAGGGAGGCAGAAACAATGATGGAGGCTTCACCGGTGCTTATAGAGACGGAGGAGAGACCCGAGACGAATGCTGATGTCCTGCAACCCTCGCTCCGCCCAACAGGAAACCTAGAGCAAGGTCATGGGCAAGGATTCGAATTGGAGAAGCAGGCGACCAGGTGATCATCTTACCCCGGAACTAGGGTAGAGATCGAGAGAAAGGCCTCGGTGGAGGCCAAGGAAGTGGATACAGTGACGGCGGCTTCACTGGCGATTGTAGAGGCAGCGGAGGTGGGAGACCGAACCTACGCCGGGAAAGGAGACCGAACCAACGTCGAGAGAGGAGACCGAGCCTACGCCGGGGTGAGGCGCGGCGGAGAGATGCTGGAACCCTAGAACGGGATCGCAGAGAAGGGCCGGAACCGAGACCTATGGCACGAGGGAGAACTTTTCTTTCGCTTGTAGGGTGCACGACGACTGCTACAACAATTGGTTGCGGTGTAGTCGCCGGTGCTCGAGATCCGGCTAGAGCTTCCAGGACAAGAGCAATGGAGGCTCGAACTCCCGATGACGCCCTAGAGCATGACGACGGCTTCATAGAAGAAAGCGGCGACATCATAAAGGAATGCTAGGGTTGAGAGGTCTCAAACCCTAGCAGAGAGTAAAAAAATTATATCTCTGGTATATAGTAACTCGATGTGAGGGCATTAAAGGTGGACCTTGAAAGGATTTAGCGGCGCCGCTAAATCATGTCGTCGGGGGCGTTTGGAGATATCTACCTCCGTTGGTGAGCGGTGTAGGTCTCTAGCCCGTTTGTCATGCAAACATACGAGCTTTAGTAAAGCTTTATTGATAAAGGTAGAACCTCATTAAAAACTATATTATTATCTATTATGTTATAAAAAAAATAAAGTTTTGTTTTTTTCGCCTATTAATAAATTTATCTATATCATGTCTATTTTTTTATAATTACTTGCAACATACGCAGCGCCTCCTTATTGCTCTGCTAGGGTTTACAATAGGGTTTGGCGTTTTGCGATTTCTGCATCTAGTTTCCATGGGGTTCTCGGGCATGGAAGGAGATGGAGAGTGTGCCGGCGAGGGGGACGTCCACTAGGGTCCCTGTCCTCCGGAGGAGAGTGCTGCAGACGTCGAGTACGTGCCCGGCATGGACCGATCGGATACTGATTCGGAGGAGGACCTGCAAGCTGCGTCTGAGAAGGAGGCGGCGTTGGAGGGGACGGGTCTGCAGGTGACGATGGGGCTGCCGGACGAGGCCGTGAGCTCGGAGGAACCGTGGACGCCAAGGACAGGAGGGACGTCGGTCGTGTGTTTCTCGGCTGGGGAGGAACCGGGATGGATCCCGGGGGGGTAGGCTTCGCTCGGGGCCAGCATGCCTCCGCCGCACGCCGGCGAGGGGGCCTCGGCCACGGAAGACGGGAGCAGTCCGGGTCGCCGCTGCTGGTGCCTCGCTGCTGGCGTCGACGGGGGAGAGAGATACGCCGATACCGATATCTTCGGGGATCGGCCTTGACACCGGAGGACTTGCCGGAGGAGACACCGGCTGAGGTTGCTTGGCGCCGAAGAAAGGGGAAGGGCATGGCGGCTGAGGAACCGGGTAGGGTTGAACGCCCGCCGGAGCCGGGTCGCGGGTTCATGGGTGATGCCCGATGGGCGGCCACGTTGGGTCGTAAGTCGATATGGGCCCAGGGAGAAGGTGGCGATGTGGCCCGATGGGCCTCGAGGTTTGGTGCGGGTCAGACGGATGAGGAGTGTGGCTTGGGTGTTGGGACCGGGGTCGGGCAGCACAATAGAGGGATCTCGCGCCCGAACCAAGCAGGAAAGTCCTACCCGACTCCTAGGGCTCAGGTGAGGGACCCCTATCCGAGGGGAGCCGACTGGGGGGAAGCAATGGGGCAGCTGGACTCCCAAATGGGAGCTATGAGGATCAAGGAGGTCGTGGTGCCTGTCCAAGAGGTTACAGGACGGGGAAACATGTATCAATTCGCGTTAGCAGCGAATGTTCTATCTACCAAGAAGGTATATTGGAAGTCGGTGGTAGCACGAATGGAGGATCTCTGGGGAATGAAAGTTGAGGCCAAACCCCTGGAGGGAGGTCTTGTGGCTTTTTTCTTCAGATCTGCGAAGGAAAGGGAACGGGTCCTGGTGGGCGAACCCTGGTCTTTTTGGGACTCTTTAGTAATGTTCACGGATCTTCGGGCTCACATGCAAGTATCGGAGCTGCAATTCCATCACTTTTCGGTGTGGGCGCGGGTATCGAACTTGCCGGTGGGGGCGTGGACGAGGGACGTGGGCTTCAGAATTGGCAACACGCTGGGAGTTTGCCAAGGGGTAGATGTAGACAAGAAGGGTCTCTGCTGGGGAGACTTTATGAAGGTCAGAATTAGGGCCGACATTCGGGTTCCATTACAAAGTCAACTCTGGTTCCGACTGTCGGTGTCTCAGGTACGAACTCGCCTATATATTTCGTACGAACACTTACCTGAACATTGTTTTGGATGCTGCTGTGCGGGACACCTGTTCCCGGTCTGTCCGGTCGTGGGGGGACTCCGGGGAGTCTCGTTAAAGGCACTAGGGGACCCGAGGTCGGCGCTCGAAAAGGCCAAACATGGGAAAGCTATCCCGGGGACAAATTGGACTTATCTGAGTGGGTCGGGGAAAGGAGATCAGTTTAAAGGGACTCCTATGACTCCCCCGAGGCGAGAGGATATGGGGCGGTGGGGTCAGCAGGATGCAGATGGGGATGATGAGCCGGTAGGCAGGTTACCGCGTGACTCGACGCCGACACTGTCAGGAAACAAGAGGGCTGATCGAGAGGTGGAATCATTCAGGAGCCCTACCATTATCAGTCAAGGGAGGACGACGCACGCTGACTTACCGGGGGAGTAATAGGTCCACCAATGATTGTTTATCCTCTGATCTGCTCGATCAGTATCTTATGGTTGTAGTATACTGTATCGGTGTCCTTGGACGCTACCGCAGTCCCACCCCTCCGACCGCCCCTATGTCTAAGAGCAAAATTTATTTTCCTGCTTATGTCGTTCATGTTATGTTAGTTTGGTTTCTATGTACGGTGCCTCGGGTTTTTGCAAGCACCAATATGCTTTTACATTAATAATATTGTCGTTTATCTCAAAAAAAAAAATTATCTATCATGTAATAAATGAGATCAGCATTTCTCACTTCCCAAAAAACCCTTTTTCACTTCTAGATATGTCTGTCCTCTTTGAATTCTAGTCGTACTTTGTCATCGATTTTACAGATTTGGACTAACTCTAAAGACCCGGTAAATACCGATTGACCCGCCCGCCCGATACCAAATCCGGAACCACCCGTATAAGACCGGATCCGGGTCTGGTGGGCTTCAGCCTTTTCCGACTTGAATCGGCCGGGTCCGCGTATTGGACCATCGGGCCGAGTACCCACCCGTTGAGCATCCCTACCTGCTTCTAATAATTAATAAAGTCTCGCTTGCTTAAGAAAAAAAAATAGACTTGTATAACTGAATGTGGTTTTAGCCCAGTCGTGAATAATTGGGATAGTACCTCAAATTTAGGTCCGTTAAGTCTGTTGTTTCTTCATCTGAGAGTTGTGTACGTAGAGTTAGATTGCCACCGGCGACTCCGTTGACAGCTCCGCCGCTTCGCTGCCACTATGGAGCCTGACTCACCGGATCTGCTGACCCCTCCTTCAGATCTCGGAACTCCGACCATGGCCCCCGATACAGGAACTCCAGCAACGACCTGCTCCGATCTCGTTTCTCCCTCAACCACCTGTTCCGATCTCGTATCTCCCACAACCACCTGCTCCGATCTCGGCACTCCGACCCTCTCCTCCTCCTCCTCGGAACCCTTCATCTACAGCTTCACCTCCATAAACGACCTCAGCCTCGAGCTCTCCTCGCTCCAGGACCTAGCGATCCGCGGCTCCTGGCGCTCCATCCTCGACAAGGTCGCGCGCGCCCGCTCCCTCTCGCTCCTCCCCCACCCGCACGACCACCTCATCTACCTCTCCTACAAAGTTCTCGCTCTCTTCAAGCTCCGCCGCTTCGCTGAAGCCGCCACCGAGCTCGACAACGTCGAAGACCTCAACAGCCCCCACTACAGGTACGAAACATACTCTCAAATCTACCTCAACCGTTCCGGTTCCATGATACCCTTCTCGCTCCGCTGGCTCGACGCCCTGATCCGGCTCAAGGTCGGCCAGCGCCAGGAGGGTCTGGACCGCCTCTACGCACTTGTTGATTTCGTACGCCAGAAAATCAAAGACAAAGAAACGGAAAATTTAGGTGATTCTGTGACTGTGTGGAAGAAACGAGAGGTCTTTGTGATGAACATTTTGGTTGGTCAGCATTTGATCAACAAAGAACATAGTGTGTGCTTGACTTTTATCAGAGATTTGTTGGGTCGTGATCATTTGGACCCAATGTTGCTATCCAAATTGGGGTATATACAGATGCAGATTGGGGATTTGGAGGGTGCAAAAAGCTCTTTTGATCGAGTAGAGGGTTTTTTGAAGGAAGGTCTGGCCAATAGTAATGAATTGCTGAGTGAGAATCAGCTCAGGAACCTCGTGAATCGGAACAAGGCATTGGTGTATTTGGTGGGGAAGGACTACGTGTCTGCTGTGAGGGAGTATGAAGAATGCATTGAGAGGGACAATACAGATGTTGTTGCCATCAACAACAAGGCAATTTGTTTGATGTATTTGAGAGATTTGTCTGATTCGATTAAGGTGTTGGAGAATGCACTTGAAAGGGTTACTACTGTGGCTCTCAACGAGACCCTTGTAGTTAATTTATGTAGTATGTATGAGTTGGCTTTTGTTAACCACTCGGACACCAAGAGGAATCTCAGTAATTGGATTGCTCGTGTTGCTCCCGATGACTTTGATTCATCATGTACTCGGATATGAGGTATTTCCCCATTTTTTGGTTTAATTTGATTTTTTTTATAAGTAAGAACATATATATTTCTGCTTCTTAATAATTGTTGAGTATTCAAGGATTGATGTGGTCGAGGTAATTGAGGATCATACTCATTGTAATTATGTTGGTACTTATAAAAGCTTGCCTCAAGACTGACTTTAGAGAAAGATTGTTGTCTAACTATTTTTGTAGGCTGAACAGAATGAACTCTTTGTTCAATCCTTTGACTCTCATTCTCTTATGATGCTTCTTATACATTTTAGTTAACTTTTCAATGATAGACCTACAGCATTAAGTTAGCTTACCAACGTGTTACTGCGTGGTAATGGATAGAAATGGTTGTGTCAGTGGTTGGGAGTTTGAGAATCCTGTCATCGGCATATTAGCTTCCGAATCTTTTATGTTCATGGGAGTGGAAGGTTGAATTCTTACACTTACATTTGTTAGGTTCTGCTGCTTTTTAATGGGTTCACTTGCCTCGAAAAATTTGTAAATTTAGTTGTTACTACATAATATGTTTTTTCGCAGCTTTAGCTTGTGTTATGTATCTTATACGTGAGACTTAATTAGGGAAACAAAAGAGTCCTACAAAAGAGGGGTTTTACGCAAGTTTTAATCCCACAATAGTGTTTGTGCGAATTTTGACTTGCCACAAATAGAAGGAAGCTCTTTAATGCCAACATCTTATCTTCCCTTACCAAGAACGTAGAGGTAGTTACAGTTAGAGTGGTAGCTCCTGATGACTAGATGCATGTAAGAACTCTGCTCGCATATCTGGGATCACTGGTCGTTTCTCATAGACGCATTGTACTTGAGCAACTCAACATGAATTCCATCTATAGAACATACATCCTTGATGGCTTCTCCGTCATGCATCTGCCCATGTTCTCACTAATTTTTTAATTAGTCATGTGTACTGAAGGTTTGAGCTCAAGGCCTTGCTTACGTTACGTAGAGGTAAGATGTGAGAGAACACAAATGTTTGGTTCTCAAGACTCCCCTGGTAATTAAGGGACATCTTGACCACTTGGCTACCTTGTTCTCACCATGCATTCACATGTTTTTATTCATTCATTTGTGGTCTACGGAGGTAATTGGTGGTTGGACAAACTGATAGCATTGGGCTTCTCTGTATTTGGTTGTGCAGGATATCAATGAAATGGATTCTTGAGAAAAATTGTATTACATTTGTGTTGAGGTTCATAGTTCCTTCCCATTTATGTTTGGGCAAGTCCTGGGGTGTATTTGCAGTCTAGTCTTAATTATTAATTTTCCCGTCAAATCCCGTTTGATAACGATGCCTTGCGTACTCGTCTGAACTCGCTGAAACAAGGAATGGAACTGTTGATGCAAGATCGAATCCAAACCCGGATACCCAACACTCCAACCTTGTTTGTACACCTCGGACGGTCGGGCCCAAACTTCCTATATCTCGCCCTCCAGATACCGTATCAAATCTCCAAAAGAGCAACCCAATCCTGAATTTTCTCCTAATCCAAACCCATAATACCATGCTTTTGAAACACCATTCCAAGTCCCAACACAAGCTTCACCATTACCGATTTATCCACCTGCACAACAACACCAGAATATACCGTTACATGACATCCCAATACCCACAAGATTATGGATCACAGTTTGATGAACTGAAGCTGTTTTTTTATATATATATAAAAATCCAACGGTTACAAAGTGTACTCGAAGGACAAGGGCCATACCCTCATTATAAACCAGAGCACAGGCCGAAGCACTGCCTCAAACAACAACCCTAAAGGGTGAAACATGAACTAAACGATTACAAAGGTCTGTATACCCAAAATTTTCTAACTTTAAGTACAACTAAAACACAGGTCACGAAACTAGAAACTACCAATGACCTCAAATGTCTAAAACAAAGATATAACAACTAAGTCAACCAAATGTGAGAAAAGCCTCAAACAGGTCTTAAAGCACCTAAATATAACAAACAAGAAGCGCAAAAGGAGAAGAAACACATTCTTAACCTCATAGAGGGCAATCTACACAAGTCGAAGACAGGTCTGGTACCCAAATGTAACCAAAAAGCACAAGTAGGGAAATAACCAAGGACAAAGCGGCCAACGAACCCAGTCTTCCCATCGTCCAAAGATACTCTGAAGAGGGACCTAACCTTCAAAACAAAATACACCACCCAATAACCCGGCACCCACATAAATGAGCAGACCAGGACACCTAACCCTAACCTTGAAAAACCAACTCAAAATCCCCCAATTCCTATCCACAGAGCTTCCCCGCGTCGTTAAACGATTTTCCCAATAATGGCCAACACCAATTGTTGAGCCTCGACCACAGAATGAGGACGACGAGAGGAAGAATAAGGATAGCAATATATGACTGATGGGCCGGTTAAACAGAGGGAAGAGGGAGAGGGAAAATCAGTGCTGCAGCTCTCGGATCTCAAACGACGAGATCTCGCCGGAGGCCAACACCTGACCGACGAACCACAAGGGGAGAGACCAAATTCGAGAAAATGGAAACAGATCTGACAAGGGTGGAGTAAAAAGTGAAGAAGGGAAGAGTAACACAGAGTCACTGAACCCTTACCGAGGACCATGACACGAAAGAGAGGCCAAAGCTCCAAGAAGTAGCTGCTTCTGCCACTCCGGATCTGACCGCTCGAAGAGAGAACCCCCACCCAAAGTACCGAATCTTCCAAACCAAAGCCACATGGCTTAAACCCCTCGTCGCTCTACGAGGCCCAGGCTCACCCGGGAACAGAGGAAGAGTAGGGTAGATTTGGAGCAGGAAGCCACGCCGCGATAAACCGAAGCCCAGGCTGCAAGGAGCAAAGGGAGGCAGGGCCAGATCTCGCCATCCACACCGAGAAGAGCGTCCCACGCAGATCTGATGAAGCCACCGCCGAAGGTGGAGGAACTGCACTGCTACACCGGAAGAGGGAGGGAACCGCAACACGGAAAAAAGGGGAATGTAGAATGGAGAGAAGGGGGGAAGGGAAGACCACCGGTGACTCCCATGGCTAACGCCATGAGAGCCACCGGCGGCGGCGAAGATGGAGGTGTGGGGGCAAGGGTTGAAGACGAAGTGTTTAGAGAGAGGTGAGAGTCTCTCTCTCTAGACTAATGAACTGAAGTTGTTGGTTTTGAGCAAATTAGCACACTGAAGAGGATTTCATATCCTATTTTGTTGGAGGCCTCAATCCTTAGTCTAGGTGTGCTGCAAACAACATAAACACTAACAATCATACACCAAACTCACCTACAACTCAACTTCCGCACAAAACTTCTTTAAAAAGTGCTAAATACTATAATGCTTAACTTATCGCTGCAAGGAGAAAAAAGCCACCCCCCCCCCCCCAAACACAAAACAGAACAAAAGTAGCAAGAAATAGTCAAGACAGTGAGTGCAACTACTAAATAACACGTCTGTCTAAACACAGACCTTATATAATCACTAATGACACTGTACACTACTAAGGAGGATCAACTTGTCCTTGATAACACTTCACCTCATATTTAGCCACTATTGATTTGTTTCCCTTTGATGCAACCCCTAATACCAAATCCATCAAAGTTAACAGATTTAGTTGATATTCATACATACTGGTGTTGCTCGATCCTTTATAGGTGACTCCACAACCAAGAAATTTGGCTTAATTCTTCTTCATGCTATTCTTGTTATAGTTAAGATGTAATGGCGTTATATTTGTGTGCTTCATTAACAACTCTATCCTGGAAAATCAATGACCACATATTCTCTTGGTCTTTTCTTACCCTGCCTTTGGGGAGTTATGATATTACTTTGGGAGTTGACTGCTTTCAAACACTTAGCCCTATCTTGTTGTTAGGGATGGAAAAATAATCCGAACCCGACGGGTATCCGACGTACCCTACCCGATCGGGTAGGATATTAACTGGGTATTTTTTTAACCGGGTAGGGTATTACCCGTTGACCGGGTACATTGACCGGGTACGGGTAGGGTTCGGGTTTGGTCTTATCCGCCCCAAACCCTACATGATCTTATATGTATATATAAATAAATAAATAAGTTTACAATTATAAACCTAATAATAAGTCAATTACAATTAAAAAATTGTATGGTCATAACTCATAAGTCTATAATACCATACAATTCATTTGAGTTTATTGATCATTGAAAAGAAAAACTTGAAAATGATTACTTTTGCTTGGTTTCTACTTGATTTTAGGATTGTTGTATGTTGAGACTTGAAATGTTGAAAAGTTTCTTAAGTTTCATATTTTTGGCTACTTAAATTTAAATTGAATGGTTACTTAGTTCCCAATTTTTTTGTGTTATAATCCACATATCATATGAACAAGTCGGGTAGGGTAATACCTGACCCGAACGGGTAGAGATCAGGTAGGGTATTGACTGGGTATTGACCGGATATGGGTAGGGTACGGGTATTGGGTATGAAAATCGGGTAGGGTACGGGTATCACAAAACCCGACCCATACCCTACCCATTGCCATCCCTACTTGTTGTATTATTCTTCGAGGCTGGTTATAGTCACAACTCATGCTAAGTGTATATATTTTGTTGTAAATGATGTCTTAGACCCTTGTATATTGTCTTCTCTTAAAAGAATTCTCCAAGAGGTTAAGTAGGGTGAACAACTACATTTGGGATAACTGAGGAAAATTCCCGATTACAAAAAACTCTCCCTAGCCTGCTACAGTAACAATAAAGAACATCTTTGAAGATGCGAATGTTAGGTATAATCTTATTATAAGATTTATTAGTATTATGTTATTAAGGTAATTAGTTTATTATGTGGGTAAAATAATATGGTAGTGGAAGAGTTTAATTGTTGGATTAGTGAGTCATTAAATGTGGGTCATTGGTGTGCTTAGTTGTGGAGTTATGGGGACTTTATTTGTGTGTTAGTGGGTGAGTTAATGAGTGTGTAATGGCTTAAATTTATTTTAGTCTTTAGAGCTTCATGTGTGTTTCATTATAAATAGAGTAGAGTAGAATATAAATGTATCAAGTTGTGGAGTCTAAGAAATAAAAAAGTGTTTATTTCTTATTGTCTTGTCTTGTGTTTGTTGTTCTTTTTATTTTGTTCCAACAATTGGTATCAGAGCCTAGGTATAAAGCAATGGTACGAGACAAGTCACCGGAAAGGACATCACAACATGGTCTCGTCAACACCACATCGACAAATGTACCGGCGAGAGGTATGACGATGACATACCTTATGTTGAACGATAACAACTATGGGGTATGGGCCGTAAATATGAAGATCCTATTGCGAGCATTAGGTGTGTGGGCGGCTATTGAGAGCACTACACCGGTCAGTGAAGAAAAGGACCAAAGTGCTTTCGCGGTCATTTCTCAAGCTATACCAGATGGCGTGATGATGTCCATCGCCGAAAAGCAAACGACGAAGGAAGCTTGGGAAGCCCTCAAAGAAATGTGCATCGGAGAGGATCGAGTAAAAGCGGCAAATGTTCTCGTATTGAAACGAGAACTTGATAGGATGAACATGGAGGAGACGGAGACCATAAGTGGATTTGCGATGAAACTCACCAACAAGGTAAATGAAATACACACTCTCGGTAGTAAAATGGAAGAAAGTACCGTCGTTGAGAAGCTATTTTGTTCCGTACCTGATCGATTTCTCCCCATCATTGGCACCATTCAACAATGGGGTGATATGTCTGCAATGTCTTCAGCGGAGGCGATAGGACGCCTAAAGGCATTTGAGGCAACCATGAAGGGAAGGGAACAAGAAAATGAAGAAGAAAAATTGTTCCTTACTCGTGCACAATGAGAGTCATTAGTTGCGAAAGAAAAGAACGGTGATGGCTCCAAAAGTGGTATAAAGAAAGAAGGAAGACATGATGATGAGGGCCTAAAAAAGTCATATCGAAAATTCGACAAGGCAAAGGTAAGATGTTTTAATTGTTCGGAGTATGGTCATTGTGCATCGGAATGCATGGAGCCAAAAGAAGAGAAGGCTAATTATGCAGAAATGATTAGTGATGATGAACCTACATTACTTTGATTATCGAAGACTATTTAGCACGACATCGAGATGATTAGTTGAAGAAAATGATAAGCTCAAGTGAAGTTGAAGATCGCATAATAAGATCAAGGGGGTGAATGTTAGGTATAATCTTATTATAATATTTATTAGTATTATGTTATTAAGATAATTAGTTTATTATGTGGGTAAAATAATATGGTAGTAGAAGAGTTTAATTGTTGGGTTAGTGGGTCATTAAATGTGGGTTATTGGTGTGCTTAATTGTGGGGTTATAGGGACTTTATTTGTGTGTTAGTGGGTGAGTTAATGAGTGCGTAATGGCTGAAATTTATTTTAGTCTTTACAGCTGCATGTGTGTTTCATTATAAATAAAGTAGAGTAGAATATAAATGTATCAAGTTGTGGAGTCTAAGAAATAAAAAGTGTTTATTTCTTATTGTCTTGTCTTGTGTTTGTTGTTCTTTTTATTTTGTTCCAACAATGATCTGCAACAAATAGTTTGAAGCTTATCCCATTGTTTCATCTTTTCTTGCTCGGTTGTTGTATCTACTGGTGGTTCTGGGTTTACTTCGGTGTAGTGTTCATGATGGCCTTGCCGGCTATCGAACCACCGTCGCAACTGATTTTTCTGATCTTGTCTGGGTTCCGTCTTTTAGAACCGTGACAGATATTTGGCTTCCCTGAATCTTTTCGGTTCCCTCATGAGTTCATCATCTTCTTTGGGCCCTCCACCGGGTTTTGAACAGCAGGACTTGCCAGCAACACTTGCTCCATCACGAGATCAATGCCATCCATCGGCGATTGGGTCTGCGACGATTGGGTCTGAATCCGATCAGATGAGGAACAACTTGGACACTAAGATACGGGGTAAAGAGGAGTTCAGAGTGTTCGTCCATAACCTACCTCCAACAACCTCTGCTCTCTGGTTACAAAATTTGTTCTTGGAATGTGGGGAGATCTTGAAGGCTAAGGCACATACCAAACCTAACACTAAAGGTAGATGGTTTGGTTTCATCACTTTCAAAACCAAACTGAGCCAACTGAAGAGCATACAGATCTTCAATGGGTATTACTTGAAGGGGTTTAAACTATTTGTTGCTAAGGCTTGGAGAAGGAACACAATGATTACTAGGAACTTGAATCCTTGATTATACCAGCCTTGCCTGAAATAGGAAGTGAATCAATGCCTATGGAGGAAGAATCGTCAATATCCTTATCAACAAGGAAATTCAAATAATGTTTCGGTTTCTGAGGATCTTTTTCCATATTTTCCGTTGAGATCCAATCTTTCTTCGAGTCTGTAGGCGTTCCAGTTTCGAACGGTGCCAACGGTTCACTTTCTGATAGGGAGGATGACGACACAACTTAAACTGAGATCGCAAAAGTTGGAGAACCCAGAATAAAATCTAAGGTTCTTTGTGGGAGTTTGGAGTTGTGTGCATCAATGCAAAAGCGTTCTCGAAAGTAGCAGATTCCAGTCCGGTGGCGCAAAAGACCTTCAGTACCAAACCTAATTTTTGTTGAGTACTTTTGAATGTTTTAGGTGTGCTCCTTGAAACGGGACTCCTAATTTAATGCACTCGAAAAATCCCCCCAAAGTATTCAAAGCTCCACAAATTTATACGAACTGTTTTTTGCATATTTAGTACGTGTTACATTATAATGTGTTAATAATCTACTATATCTCTAAAGTTAACTTCCGAGTCCAATTCACGCGCTACTATGCGTGTGGGTACTGTTCCCCCCAACCTAACGCGCGCGAGCTTCCTTAGTCGTGTATTGGGCTTATTTCGTACTTCCATCTTTATTTCTCCGTTTGGTCGCCAATTCTTCTCCCTTTCATCAATGGAGCAGCTGCAACAGCCCTGCCATCTCCGTCTCTTCTCCTCCTCCATCTTCAATTTTTCTCTATTATAACCAATTGGTGTATGTGATCTCTCAACATCGATCATGGTTGCCATCACCGAGAAGTGGGGCTGCACAATCGTTCTCAACCTACGGGTTCACGACTCCGGCCATGATAGGAAGTTTTTGAATAGTAATCGACAATCTCCGGCTGCGAAGGATCACTATCTGCATCTCAGGTGGTGAGTTTTGTTTCCTCTGATCTATGTGCGCACCAGCACCGCTTGCATGTACTCTCCGCCGATTAGATTTCAACCTTCTTATTTCCCATTTGGTTTTGTATGGCGTATTGGCTTTCAAGATTATTTCCGAGAATGGGGTTAGAGAAGCAGCAGTAGAATCGGGAGCTTGTGAACTGATACCAGACTTAGCGGTCGT
The DNA here is from genome assembly GCA_963921825.1 of Erodium maritimum. NCBI lineage: Eukaryota > Viridiplantae > Streptophyta > Magnoliopsida > Geraniales > Geraniaceae > Erodium > Erodium maritimum. The sequence goes on along the minus strand of OY997592.1, from coordinate 36,681,086 downwards.
TCGATTCAAAACCCATGATCGGTAAGGAAATGCTTGCCCTTCTTCTCCGTTTCCATGTTCTGGGTTTGATCATGTATATTGATTTCTATGTTGCATGAACATATATGTAATATTTTATTATTTTGGTTTTGTGAGATAGTGCTGAAGACTTGGCATCAACCCTGGTGATTTGAGATTGAGTTAAATTGACTTGTTTTTGTGTGTAACATTGGTCGGTTAGGTTTTATTATCAAATGTTCGGGATAAACAACATTTCTGATGAGTGTGCATGTTTGGAGGGTGTTTCAGATTGATTGAATGACATGTAGGTTGATTGTAGGGTTCATCAACAAGCTAAATCCAATTGATTCCTTCTTAAAATTGTTTCAAGTGCAACTCCAAGTTTGATCTCGAACTCTGTTAAATTTGTTGGTTACAAATTTTTCTTATAGGCTGCAATCAACAAGATTGGATATGTATATTTGCTAAGGATGCTATAATTTTGAGGTGATGTTTTTTTTTCTAACTATATTATGTATCTGCACTTTGCATAGATGAATCAATTGAGGATTTTCAGTTGAATAGAAAGTTGGGTCTAAGAGCTTTTTGTACGTCTATTGGAATGGGGATGAGCGGCTGGAATAAAAACTTCAATACCATATCTATAATCTTCAATAGGTAACTTGATTTTTATTTGTCTAATATGGGTTATTTTTTCTGGTTTAATTTTAGTGTTTACATGATCCACTGCAAAAGTGGAATTGATTAGATTTTTCATTTTGAGTTTAGAAAAAAAAAACAGTATTCCACTTAGATGGTCGAATGATAGATTAGAATTTTCCTCACATTTAAATCAATAGATTTTGGTTTCCGTATGTTGCCTTATGAGTATGCCGTAAGCAAATGTGATCTTTATGTATTTGGTTGCCTTTTGTGTATGTGCTCTATGGTTTACGATTCTGATATTTCAACGTTCAGGAGATAAAGGTATGCTGAGTCTTTAGGCTTCATTAAGGAAATGGAGGAGTTTAAGAGGGAAGAACGACCAAGAGAATTTTTGTTGGTTTTATGCATACGTGTAAAATAATAAAACATTTTGAAACCTTTTACATTAAACCACTTTAAAAACACCAATTGTTCAACAAATAAAATCATTTACAACTTAAAGGTACATCCCAACAAATGGACAAAATGCAAGGTATACGTCGCTAGACTCAAAAGTAAACCCAGAATCCCGCTCCTAGCTCTTCAAGCTTCGGAAGCTCACCTAGTCCAACCTGCGACCGGTACCTGTAGGAAAAGCAGCTAGGGGTGAGCGTTCGCTCACTACCACAGATAACAGACTGATTACGACATACTTAGCAGACAATGCCGGTAACACTAACAACCAACTCAACACCGGGGATCACTATCCCCCAAACTCAGGTAACCCGACTGACACACACACGCCGTTACTTTCCTCAACCGACTCAACACTCGGACACGTAAAGTAGACCCGACACAACGATCGACGACTTCCTCCAAAGACATGACAGATCATCACGCAACACCCAAGATCACAAAGGATCGCACACCAAACAAGATCACAAAGGATCGCACTCCTGTCAGCTGATTAGTGCCGGTTGCTAACCGGCTGGGCTCGAGCCTGCCCCACGCACTTTTCCGATCCCTGTCAGGCTCCAGGCGGTCGACCTGTTGGCGATATATACAGCGCTGCTTTTCCGATAGCTAGTCAGAAGGGGAGCTGCCCTCTCATCGCCTAAAAACGCTCACAACCTCCCGAGACTCGAACTCGGTCAGGCTAGCCAAAGAACGCTCGCAACTTCCCGAGACTCGAACTCGGTCAAGCCAGCCAAATAACGGTCGCAACCTCCCGAGACTCGAACTCGGTCAGGCCAGCCAAAGAACGCTCGCAACTTCCCGAGACTCGAACTCGGTCAAGCCAGCCAAATAACGGTCGCAACCTCCCGAGACTCGAACTCGGTCAGGCCAGCCAAAGAACGCTCGCAACTTACCGATCCCTGTCAGGTAAGCCAGCCAAATTCCACACCACTTCCCGACACAGGGTCACTAACCTCGGGCAAGCACAATCACAATCACAAGCAAAGTTCAACAAGCAGCAACAACGCAGGTTCAACACTCCACAGGCACTCATGGCCACCCAAGACACCAACAGTAAAACACGGATTCAACAACCCCACGGGCACTCACGGCCTCCCAAGACACACCAACCATAACTCACGGGCTCAACAACCCCACGGGCACTCACGGCCTCCCAAGACACACCAACCATAACTCATGGGCTCAACAACCCCACGGGCACGCACGACCACCCAAGACACACCAACCATAACTCACGGGCTCAACAACCCCACGACACTCATGGCCACCCAAGACACACCAACAGTAACTCACGGGCTCAACAACCCCACGACACTCACGGCCACCCAAACACAACAGTAAAACACGGGCTCTCATGGCCACCCAAGACACAACAGTAAAACACGGGCTCTCATGGCCACCCAAGACGCAAAATACACAATCAACCTCAGGCATAACCAATGCCTCCAACAGTCCTAATATCAACAGTTTCACAAACAACCTCCGGGCATGGTCATATGCCTCCAGTACTCCTAATCTCGATAAGTTCGCAATCAACCTCCGGGCATGGTCATATGCCTCCAGTAATTCTAATAACGCTAAGTTCTCTGCTCCTACGACACTACTAAGTGTCACATGCATTTCCAATATTCGCTACGTTCCCGTATCATGCCTTTCTAATATTCGATAAACCTACTTAACCCACGACACCCCGGTGTCACATGCAATTCTACTATTAACTTTCCCTAGTCAGGGCCGAGATCCGGCTACTTTTCCCTACCTCAAGACGATACCACAGCAGCGTCTCCTAGCTGCTGACGACCGGGCCAACACCGACTTCTAGGGCGAGGTCCGAGTCTGGGTTTAACTCCGGTCTTCTTTTCGCTCGAAGTCGGACTAAACTTTACTCAGAAAGTTACAATCAAAATCGGTTTCACAAATTGTTTTAAAAGGTTACGACGGTTCGATTTAAATTCAAAAGTTGTCTTTTAGACTCGAGCGAGCTAAAAGCGGGAATACGACGAATCGGATTCGAGCACCCGAGCACAGAACCCGGTGCACGGTTCCCAATGCACGGATCCTGAGGCGCGTTTTCGAGGTACGATTCAGCAGTCCGTTTTTGTTCCGTTCTAAATTCGATTTTAACGTCTCGTTCAGTCATTCCAGTTACCAAAACCGGTCACAGTCCAAAACGTCTTAAAACAATACCGATTTCGTTAATTTCTTTTACTTCAAAACCCTTTTTCCTATTAAAAACTGATTTGTCGTTCTAAACACAACTTCTTTTACTTTCCCTTATTCCAATCTGATTTTTGTATAAATCATTTTCTTTAATTTTCCGGATTCAACAAAACTGTTCCAAAAAGTCCAGATTCGGGTGATTTTGTTTTACAGAGCCAAGAAGAGCTCGGGACAGAAGAAATCAAAAGGGAAGGAGAAGCACGAGTTTCGAGTCCGGCCGGCCAAAACCTCACAGCGGTAGGGGCTCACCGTAGGGGACAGTGGTGGACGGCGGCTGCGGGAGCGGTGGAGCACGGCGGTTCAGCCTCAGATCCGGACGAGACCGACGATCCCGTCCCCAGATCTGTCGCGCTCGCCGGCGAGTTCGTCTGGATGGCACGACGATGGGGCTCAGGCGTGGAGGTGAGGGAGAGACGGCTGGGGGAGAGACGGTTCGTGAGAGGAGGTCGGAGTCCGTGGCTGTCGGACCAGAGCTGGTCGGAGAAGGTGCGAGGCGGCCGGGAGGAACGGAGAGGCGAAGGGGAAGTGAGGGTCGGAGAGGGATGACGGCGGCGAAGGGAAAGGGAGTAGAGAGCGAGGTCGGGAAGTCGGGGGATGGGGGCGTCGCCGGCGAGGGGAGAAGGAGAGAGGGAGTTCGGCGAGGTGATAAAGGTGAGGGGGGTCGATTTCGGTGAGAGAGGAACGAGGATGAAGAAGGAGGCGCGCAGCACGAATGGGAATTAGGGTTCTGACCCTAATTCGGGGTATTTATAGAGCGGGCCTGAAGAAATGGGCTTCTGACGGATTCTGGGCCGCACGGCCCAAAGCTGAGGAAGAGAGGCCTGCTCGTGGCTGGCCGGGTCTGGCCTGGCATGTCCAGTTTTTTTTTTCTTTTAAAAACAAAGCCACTTATTGCACAAACCTACCCCGACGATTCTAATTACAAAAGAATACCCCTTTTTAAATAAGCGGGCTTTACAATACGAGTAAGCTTATTTTGTTTCATTTATTGTGGATTTTGCTCGCACTTTAGGTTAAATCTGTATAGTTGCTCAGAAAATGTATAAAAAAAAAGAGATAAGCCATAGAGAGAATTTGTTAGTTTTTTTTTGCACTTGTGTTAATGTGCAAGAGCTTTCTGCAATTAACGAGGGCCAGTTTCAAGAATGACCGAAAATTACATAGTCCAACGTTAATGATTTGATAAATTTCCAGATGAAGTTCTGGTGAAGTGTGATTTTGTCCACATAAAACTCTCTTCATGTTTATGGGTTATCAGGAAAAATCCAATGTTGATGTTTTTGATAAATTGCTAGACAGAAGAGGTTTTTTTGCTCGTTATTGATCTGTTAATGTAGTTTTCTATTGCATTATATGCTAGAATCATGGCAGACAGAAGTATTTTCAGTGTATGCTTCACTTAGTGAATTGGCATGAAACTTAGTAATTCTCATGCCAATTCATGGTTTGTTATGTCTGTTTTGTTAGTTCAGGTCATTGAAGGGTTTTTTTTTATTAAGCCACTTCCTATAAATGTTATTGTTATGGGAAAAAGGTATTGCCTAATCAAAATAACTTTATGCTGTAAATTAGCTAAACTTTTGTTTTATGCGACGTGAAAGCAATTTCAAGTCAAACATGGTTTGTTATATTTTTTTTGGATCAGGCCACAAAAATAATTTCTGTTTTAAAACTTGTACAAGGTATCTAAGAATTTGTATGCCCCTGCTCTTGGTGGGATTATGTTGTCGATTGGAATCCAGATTTCTATTCATGATTTTGTTATTGCTTTTAGAAGGTGATGTTATTGTTTTTTTATACTCACTCATTTCTCTTCTTCTAAACATCTGCGACTGTTTTTATGTTATCTTGAAAGTGTTATGAAGATTGTTTATATATCGTCTTTTGAGGTTGAATCAAGTTTTGAAATGATTTAATGGTGATTGAGAACATTGGGTGGGGTTTTGCAATTTCACCACTCTCACAATCAACATGATTTGGTTTTAATCACTTGCAGAGAAGATAAATTATTGAACAAATGAAAAATTTGACTGATTAATAGAGATATATGTTGTCTTCGTAGAAATGAACCGGGTTTCTTACATAAGTAACATAGGTTATATTTGATAATATTATACATTTTTAATATTTGGATGTGCTAACCTATCGAGGAACTTGTGTTGGATGGATTAGGACTAAGATGGTTATCCATTTAGTTTGGATGGTAACATAGAAATATATGTTGTCTTCATACAGAGGAGAATCGATTTACATTACCAGATGCCTGTATTGCTTCTCAGGAATGTTTTAACGCTAATGAATTTGGCATTTTTAGTAGTGTGCTATTAGTTCTATGTGATGCCAAAACCGTTGATTTTCAATGGTATGGATAAAGGTTTAATTAGGTGAAAGGTGTTTGGATTTGTGTTAAAACCAGACTAAAGGGCTAGGAGCTATTACTTCTGGCTGATGCATCTGGTAGGCGCTGCAACAGTAAGGGAAAGGGAAGCATGTATGCCTTATTTGAGTCATTTTCTGCAGGTTTGATTTCTTCCCTTTTGTTTTTACATCATCAACTTGACTACTTTGTTTTGCGCTTGCCAAAAAAAACTTGACTACTTTGTTAACCATTTCCTGAATCAGTTTTAGAAAGATCTTGATTAATCATATAGAATTCGTAGAGACAAATCATTGTGTAACTCATGTTAATTGCATTGAGTGATTTTTGGTAAATGGTTCCCTTTAAATTGGGTGCACAATAAAAAGGTTTTATGAGGTTGAACATATCTGTCGTGTAATTGGTTTTTATGAAGTTGAACTTAAATACTCTGTCAAATATTTCCTAAATCAGTTTTAGAAAGATGATGAATCATACAGAATTTTCGAAGGCAGATCATATGTTGAGAGGATGTATTTTAAACTTTGTCTTATTATATCATTTCAGTTTATGCGGCTCCATTCATACATACATCAACAAAGAAACTATGGGAGAAGGAAATTTGATTTGTACGATTATGTCCAAATGACTCATATAATCTGTTGTTGTTAGGAAAAATCCTTACATGACATTAACAAGTTGCCTAAACCTTGAATTGAAATGTTTTGGGTTACGATTATACGATATTGGGTCATTGATGAGACTTTTGACATGCCTCAAATTAAATCATTCAATTTATAGGTTCGACCAAACTGATTAATTGTCATGTGTGATAGCCATATCTCTAATAATATTACAAGTTCATTTAAGAGTTCATGTTTATTGTTCCCCCGTCGACCATATGGGATTGTTTTGAAACTAATGTGATTACTATCAGAATTGTTGTTTTTTTGGCTCTTATTATACAAAGATGTTGTTTTTTTTTTATCAGCAAAGCATATTTAAATTAAACCTCTCTCAAGGAGGAAGAGGAGTACAACGAAGAGAGTCTAGCTACAGACTCTCCAACAAAAAATGACCACAACGGCTACAACCCAGGTAGCATGAATGGGTACACAGACCCTGATGATGAACGAGTACGCAGACCCTGAATATGAACGGGTACGCAGACCCTGAAGATGAATGGGTACGCAGACCCAGATGATGATTGGGTACGCAGACACTGATGATGAACGGGTACGCAGACCCTGAAGATGAACGGGTACGCAAACCCTGAAGATGAATGGGTACGCAGACCCAGATGATGATTGGGTACGCAGACCCTGATGATGAACGGGTACGCAGACCCTGATGATGAACGGGTACGCAGACCCTGAAGATGAACGGGTACGCAGACCCTGAAGATGAATGGGTACGCAGACCCAGATGATGAATGGGTACGCAGACCCTGAAATGAATGGGTACGCAGACCCTGAAGAGAATGGGTACGCAGACCCGAAAAAGAAAAAAGACGGCTAAAAAAGGAGACTCACACCCAAATATAGCCACCATGAAGCACAAAAAAGGTCTCCATCCCAGATTTGACAACCATAAAGCGCAGATAAGCTAGCCGTCTTCCAAAGTATCACCAAAGACTTTACCCTAACTTGAGGAGAAAACTGTATCTCATCGGTACCCAAACTCAGCGAGTTGAAAGATACCGACACGCCGACGACCAACATCGCATAACGGCAGAGATAAAACAGTGTAAAAAAACACTGTAACTCAAAACCTGTAAGAAGGACTTCTCGATTTCCATGCCTAAGACCTAGTATAACCCGTCAAAGGCCAACACCTAAAAAATGACGGGCCCCACAAGCGAGGCAGGGGTACAAAGGAAATCGAAAAGAGCCAAAATATAAAGAAGAGCAGAATTCCAACAAGCTACAGATAAGGACAAAGGAGAGACAAGAACCATACCATCCACGACGAAGAGTGACAAGGCCAGAAGTACTACGAATCCGAACTCGGAAACGCATCCCACGATGAAACTGGACGAAGACACCCAAAAGTCACCAAGATCTGGTTCGGAAAACAGCCAAGCAACACACACCCGGAAAGAACGAACTGAGGCCAGCACCAACAGCCACTGCGAACGGCGAGTCCCACCAGTAAGCCTAAGCGAGTCTCCAGGTCCACGACGATCGACACCCGGAGATGAAGAAACGCGTCCCACGACCAGACCTGAAAAGAGACGCCAGGTAATCGAGAAAACCAACAAAAGTGCCTGGATCAGAGCCACAACAAGCCACTTCCAAGAGGATGAGGAAGCGCATCCCACGGCCAACTCTGAAAAAGCACCTCCGAAGCAACGGTCGAGCCACAACCACACCACCAGCCTCAAAGAATCTCCAAAACCACGACGAGCCCAGGAAGAAACGGTCTATCCCCCACCACACCACTCCAAGGGAGAAACATCGGAATCGGAAAACCCGGAGGCCAACACCTAAGCCGGTCCGACATCCTTGTAACTGCTAGGGAGCCGAATAAATCCGACAAGCAGCCCCGACAAGAAGGGGGGAATCCGAAAGAAGGGAAAGAGCAAGCCTGAAACGAGGTTCAACAGATCTGACCCGCTCCAAAACCCACCCGGACCGGGTAACCAGATCAAGGCTGGACCGGGTTGACCCAGATTCAAATTGAACCTGTTAGAATCTGATCCAGGTCAAACCGGGTTGGACCTGGTCAAGATCCAACCTGGCCCAACCCAAAGGCAGCCCAAACAACAGGCCCAAAAGCCCGGCCCAAACCCGATAGAGCCCACAAGGCCCAACCCTAACTACATACCTGGACATCCGCTTCCTTCCAAGCAGCCGCCACGACACCGGATCTCTGCCTGCGTTGCCGGACGGAGCAGCAGCACCACCACACAAGGCTGGACCGAGCTGCACTATACCGGCAGCCTGAAGCGTAACCCAGATCTGCACAGGCCATCGCCGGAGCTGCTCCCGAAGTCACCACGAGCCACCTTCTCCGGTAAGACCGAGACCTCGTCGACGATCCCGAGCAGCAACAACACACTTGACCGAGCAACCTGCGATGAAGCATGACCCACCGCAAGCCCCGAAGCAATACGGCTCAGAACAGAGCACCACGAGCCGGAGCAGAGCAGGTCGTCATCGGTCGAGTTTGCCGGAGCAGCAACCAGGCAGACCAAGCTCCAAGCCTCGACCACGAGAACGACAGCGACCTAGCAGCACAACACCGACGACGAGAACGACGATAGCCAACCCAGAAGAAGCACGAGGTTGGAGGGGAACTCCAACAGATCTGGCGCTCGTGAAACGGAGAACCACGCCGGCACCGAGTAGTCCGTCCAAACCAGGAGCAGATTCACGCCGGCAAGACGAGCACGGACGGAGAGGGTTTGGATTAGAGGGAGAGAGGCACCTCGCCGGCAACAACCACTACCGAGGTGGCCGTGACCGGTGCCGGCGAGGGAAGGGGGCGGCGGCTGAAGGAGTCGGGCTTAGAACTAGGGTTTGCACAGAAACCAAGTCAGAGCCTTTTTTTGGTCTTTTATCTTCCGGACAAAGATGTTGTTGCCGTCATAGTTTTGAATCGGTGGACTGATGACAACGTTTATATGTGTTTGTCTATGTTTAAATATATGTTGTGAGACAACCCGACCAAGCCTTCCTCGATCTCGTCGTCCTCGAGCACAATTTCGCCATCTGCCAAAACCCACGGACAAAGGGTCGTGACCTTAGAAGATCGAGATCTACTGACTGAGGGCTTCCGAGAAGGGACCGTCGACGAGGAAAGGCAAAAAGGATTTGGGAAGTGGGGTTGGTTTAAATGATTGATTCCCTTTTGATTGCTAGATCGGTTTTATTATAAGGTTCATTAACAACTCTATAAAGTGGATAAAATGTTCTTCAAGAACAATTTTTATTATTCTCAATCCTTGGTTCTCACGTCTATTTATAACACCTAGCACCTAATCCATATAAAAGTGATAAGCTTTACGTATTACATGAAAATGCATCGGGAAAAGTAGTAGATGGCTCACTTAAAACAATTGATTTTACAGAAGACGATGTAAATATGAAAGTCTTCTGGTCATCTTTATTGAGCAATAATGATGAGCATTTATGATATAAAAGTAGTTGATGGGTCTTTTTAATGTAACTATGATTTAAGAAAAGGTGAATACATACATAACTTTATCTTTTCCTCACATATATTTCAATCCACGTATGTATCTTGAGTAAATTACATGAGGTGCGGAACAACTCCCTTCACACTACCAGCCCCATTCTTCCTCTACCCAGTGTTTCCCCACACCCCATTCTTTCCCCCTGTGAGGAACATGGGGAAAGAATGGGTAGGGGAAGAAAGGGGCTGGTATATCCCACCAATGTGAAGGCGGTTTCATGCATTTGAGTAGCGTCCGCAACAGCTGCGTGAGTCATTATGCACCATAGTGCCAAGGCAGAAGATAGGACACTAACTGCTTGCCGCTTTTCGTTGAGGACCCACCTTCATCTGATCCAGGAGGTCGACCCTCGCTGGAGGGTGGCAGCCGATTAAGGACATAACCCCACGTCCTGGAGGTCGCCAAGTTTGCGGTGGCGGAGCACAACAAGGAATGTAAGAACCGCCCCCGGTCAACGCCAGTCAAATCGGCGAAAAACAGGAAAATTTAAAATTTTGGGGACAGACACTTAAATGAACCTGAATTTGACCCCGAGGGTCATACCGGACTTAAGTTGACCCCGTTATCGACCAAAGTGAGTTCTGGGGGACTCAGGGCAACTTTCTGACCAATCTGGGAAAGATTGACTTTTTGCTGGAAAAGTCAACCGAGCGACGTTTTGGTCCGTTCGAGGCTCCTTTTGGATCCAAAAAGCTTAGCCGTCGTCATAGCGGTCTTAGTTGAGCCGTTTCCTTGTAGCCCGTGAAGTTTCGTAATTTCTTGGAAAGTGTCCGTTCGGGGCCCGAGACGTCCGAATTTCGCGAATCTGACTGAAAAATATTTAGAAGTTATTTTCCAAAAGGTGTGGGACCCACTTGCCACATGTCAATTATGTGGTGGTGTTTGGTTTTTTGAACAAAACAAACGATGAGACTTTAGTGTTAGTTTGGTAATTAAAGGATAGTTGTTTGATTTTTTTGAAATAATTCAAAGATGAGGTTGGGGTGTGTTCGGCCATTTGTAAAAAAACTAAAAAAAGAAGAGAGATGAAGAGAGAGAAAGGGGATAGAAAGAGGAGAGAAGGTGGAGAGAAAAGGAGAAGAAAGTTTAGGGTTTTAAGGTTTACCGACGATCCAACCGACGGATCGTCTCAACGATCAAGGAATCGAGCTCCCACCGTCATTCCCTACGGTGAGTACCCTTTCGATTTTCGTTTTGGTACGTTCAAAGTTTAGGGTTTGGGTTAAAACGAGTAGAATATGGATGATTTGAGGTGTGAGGTTCGTTGGAGACGTTTTGGAGCGAAAGATGAACGTTTTCCAGTGACCGGAGGCTCGGGGGAGCTCCGGCCACCGTGTATGGTGGCTTCCGGAGTTGGGGTGGTGGCTGGCCGGAGCTAGGACCGGCCACCACCATGGTGAACCGGCCCAAAACCGACCCAACCACCCTCGGGTCTTAAGGGCCGGGTGGGGCCCACATGCTCGGGTATCGGGTTTTCGTGTTCGGGTGGTTTAGGACGATCCCCAAGTCGTTAACCCACACCCGGATCGAAATTTGGAATTAAATTGTAAAAGTTGTAAATGACGGGTTTAGAAACTTTAAACGCGAATTAAATTGCTCGGAAGTTGGAAATTGATTCCGTCGATTTCGTTGGAACCCTTGAATTATTCTAAGATCGTAGAAACAAAAACGGGAATTTTCGGAGCCCCGGAAGGACGTTTTCCAATCCCGGGCAGATTCACCGAGTCGGGCGAAACGGGCCTTTCCGGGCCCATTATTGACAATGTCGAGTAATTGGGAAGTTTTGGAGTGATCGACATTGTCGGGGTTGAGTTTGGGCGTCAAATTCATTAAAATTAAGCTTTGTCTGCAAACTTAAAAAGTGTTTTAATTGTGATCTTGTTAGATCGTACCGAGGACCGCGGAAAGGGAAAGCTAGGCGAGTGATCGCGAGCACGCCGTAGCGTGGTTGTAGACTTTTGGGAAAGCGTTACGAGGTAGGGAAAAGTAGCCGGATCTCGGCCCTGACTAGGGAAAGTTAACAGTAGAAATGCATGTGACACTTGAGTGTCGTGGGTTAAGTAAGTTTATCGAATAATAGAAAGGCAGGCGACACCGGGTGGTGTCGTATGATACGGGAACGTATCGAATAATAGAAATGCATGTGACACTTAGCAGTGTCGTAGGAGCAGTGAACTTTCGATATTAGAATTACTGGAGGCATTTGGTTGTGCCCGGAGGTTGATTGTTTAGTTTGTGTCTTGGGTGGCCATGAGAGCCCGTACTTTACTGTTTGTGTCTTGGGTGGCCATGAGAGCCCGTACTTTACTGTTTGTGTCTTGGGTGGCCATGAGAGCCCGTACTTTAATGGTCGTGTCTTGGGTGGCCACGAGAGCCCGTACTTTACTGTTTGTGTCTTAGGTGGCCATGAGAGCCCGTGTTTTACCGTTAGTGTCTTGGGTGGCCATGAGTGCCCGTGGGGTTGTTGAACCCGTGTTTTACTATTGGTGTCTTGGGTGGCCATGAGTGCCTGTGGAGTGTTGAACCTGTGTTGTTGCTGGTTGTTGAACTTTGTTTGTGATTGTGATTGCTTGAGGTTGGGGGCCCGACAGAGATCGGGGGAAGTTGCGTGGAGGTTGGCTGGCCTGGCCTGACAGTGATCGGTCAGGTTGAGGGTTGCTCCCCTTCCGACTAGCTATCAGAAAAGTAGCTCGGTACATATCGCTAACAGGTCGACCGCCTGGCATGACAGGGATTGGTAAAGTTGCGCGGGAAGGCTCGAGGCCAGCCGGTTAGCAACCGGCACTGAGCAGCTGGAGTGCGATCCTTTGTGATCTTGTTTGGTGTGCGATCCTTTGTGATCTTGGGTGTTGCGTGGTTGTCTTTCGTGTCTTTGGAGGAAGTCGTATTCGTTGTGTCGGGTCTACATTACGTGTCCGAGTGTTGAGTCGGTTGAGGAAAGTAACAGTTCGTGTGTCAGTCGGGTTACTTGAGTTGGGGGATCGTAGTCCCCGGTGTCGGGTTGTTGTTGGTGTTACTGGTATTATCTGCTAAGTATGTCGTAGTCAGTCTGTTATCCGTGGTGGTGAGCGAACGCTCACCCCTAGCTGCTTTTCCTACAGGTACTGGTCGCGGGACGGACTAGGTGAGCTCTCGAAGCTTGAAGGGCTAGGAGCGGGAGTCCAGGTTTCCTTTTTGAGTCTAGCGACGTACGCCTTGTATTTTGTCCGCTTGTTGGGACGTACTTTTGAGTTGTAAAGTATTATTTTGATTAACTAAAAGGTGGTTTTAAAGCGATTTATTTAAAAGGTTTGAAAATGTTTTACTGTCTTAAACGTTCGCGTTCCAGGTTCGGTTCTACTGAATTTGGGGCGTGACAAGGAAGCCAACGCCAGATTGGGTTTCCAGAAGGTGGTTTCCGGCGTCAACTACAGGCTTGTTGTGGCGGCAGAGGACGGCGCAGGACCCATGAAGGACGAGGCCGTTGTGTTTGAAAAGGCTTGGATGCATTTCATGAACCTCACTTCCTTCAAACCCATTTCTCGAGTTTAGTTTTTTGAATTACTGCCAATGTATGAGGCTTTGTTAACTTTGATTATGTATATTTTGATGTATTAATCTGTAAGATTTTGTATATTAACTGTAAAATCAGATGTAGTTTGTCTAAAATTTCTGTAACATGATTTTTATATTACAACGGGTTTTAAGTGTTTATGTTCGCTTGTGATAATTCTGGGTTATGATTGGATTTCAGTATATTAGGGTAGTTTTTTGTAAAATTTGTTTCTGTAACTTTTCGTGTATTAATCTGTAATATTTTGTACGACATTTTGTAACGAAGTGTTTATTAGATCTGTTTTGTAATTTTGAGGGTAAATTTATGTAATTGTCAGCCTAAATTTACGTAAATGTTAGACATATTATATAATTGTTAGGGTATATTTTAGTAATCTTATTTATATCGAATTCTGTAATTTTAATCCTATTATTATGTAATTTTAAGTGTATTATTATATAATTTAAAGTCTGGTTATCGATACAGGAACTGTATTTTATTTTTTTGCAGTTTTGATTTATTGTTCCCTACATTTTGATATAATTCTTGTAATTTTTTATGCTATTACCATTAAATTTGGAATTAAAAAAATTGTAATGTCACTTACAAAATCTATAACATTGTTCTTAAAAATTTGTAACATCGATACAAAATCCGGAACGTAAATATAAACTTCTTGTAATATCAGAATTAAATATTTGAATATTAGACACAATATTATATAACTTTGATCATGAAATATGAGAAAATTATTGAAATTGTAGAATTAAAAATTAATTTAAAAACATCAGATTTAGACAGTAAAAAAATTATGCAATAAAATAAATTAAGGGAGATATATTTACAAAAATACTCTTTTGTTTATTTTTCTATTTTATTTATGGATAATTGAGGCTGAAAATCTATAACCATTGGATTTAAAAATTCAGTGGTTTAGATTTTGTTAACAAGTAACAACTTAAACATAGGTAACACTAGAAAGTGTCCCTATATATATAGTCGGTATCATATGCGACTCGGGCCTTATTGTGCGAACTGCGAACTCATAAGGGAGCGACACATGCCCTTTTGACGCGCGCGCGCACAACTATTGTTCACGCGCGTGCAACTACTCTTCAGGCGTCCGATTGGTGGGTCAAACCTGGTCGCTCGGTTGGTTAGTCTTGCCGATTAGTGGGTTAAACCTGGCCGATCAGCTGGTTAGTCACATACATGTGGTACCAGCACCCATGTATATGACGTACCAGTACTTGTGCATGTAATGGACCAGCACTGTGTGCTTATTGTACCAGTATTGTGTATGTATTGAATCAGCATAATTGAATCGGCAGAATTGAACTCGAACTGGAGTCAGTGTCAGAATTTGACAAAACCCTAGTATTTTTTGGGTGGAAACGGACTGGGATCAAAATTCACAGCTACGCCGTCATGTACGATGTCTTTCTGCCATCCGAGGTCATCTAGAGGGTCAAAAATGGTACTTTTAGATTCTGAATTTTTTTTGGTTTTCTGATTTCCTTTATTCATATTAGGACTTTGGGATTACTTTCCTTAGGGTTTGGGGTTTAGTTTTAGGGTTTAGGCTTTATTTTTAGGGTTTAGGTTTAGTTGTACCAACACTATGTGCGTATTGTACCGTATTGTACCAGCATTGTGTGCGTATTGTACCAGCACTGTGTGCGTATTGTACCAGCACTGTGTGCGTATTCTACCAGCACAAAATCCGCGCACTACCAGCAACATGCGCGCACATAAACGACACATGTCGTCCTCCTGTACGTCCGCAGTTAGCATAATAAGAGATGTTCTCACGTTATCCAGTCCCTATATATATATATATATATATAGCTCTTGAGAATGTATACATCAGAATGAAGACTAAGATTCGTTGGACCTACATACATGTTAACATAAGAGAGTTGTCAATGAAGAAACAATAGTCCAGATTGAAGTATTGAATATCAATATTTTGTTGACATTACTTTTAGGTTCATATGGTTATTATACGATACAAGTGTTGTTCACAATTCCACTACATCTATTCACTGTGACAATCAGAGTGCTTATCGCATTTCTCACAAAGTCGTTTTTCATGAATGCACAAAGTATATAATAATTGTCACTTCGTACGACATTACTTCACTCAAGCACCATCTCCATACGCTCCTTTCCTCAAGTGATCAAATTGTTGACATTTTCGAAAGACATTCTTGATCGCTTTAATCCTTTAGTTGACAACTTCAATTTCAAATGCATAGAACCGTCTTGAATTTAAGGAGGTGTGTTAAAATATATATGTATTCGGATATCTTATTCCATTATTGAATATAAAATTCAATTGGTCGACTATTTACATACAATGTCACCATCTAATAAAATATAGACCCTTGATTTGGTTTCTCAACATCACATGTATAATACGGAAGAAATTTAGTTCATTAGGTTGCAAAAAGTAGCTCGTTAGGTTGCAAAAAGTATCTTATGATGTTTGTAATCCGAAAGTAGCTTGAACAAAATTTCATGAGGTTCTTCTAAAAGGGGATTATGCATCCATGCAACTAAAACTTGCTTCAATATGTGTAACCTTTTCATGTAATTCCCTGTTAGATGATGTGGAATTTTAATATGATTATGTCATCAACTTTTTTCGAACATAAAACAAGAAAACCAAGTTTCCCCTAGTTCTGTGTATTGGTTTATAACACGTTCATTTACGGCGATGCACTTGTCACCTCTTTCTATTTTGAAGAGAGTTGATTCTATAAAGAGTTAATTAAAAAAACTACAATATATTTTATCCACTTGTTAAAAAGTACGTCAAGTTTAAAGTGAACAAAAACCATACAATATGTTTTATCCACTATCATCTGTTAAAATAATAAATAATTCCTTTATTACGTGACATTTGTTAATATGATTTGCTATGATATGTTTATTTTATTTTTATCAAAATAATTGACAGCTTTATTGGGGCAAATCCATCTACCTCTAGAGCATAATCTGAGAGGTTGCTAAAATAAAAGGGATGGAGTTCTGAAGTGGTGTGGCACGTTCTTGGGTGTTGGTCCCAAGGTGCATGGTCTCAAGGTTTCTTTGTCTTATTTTGTCTTTTGAATTTTGGTTTCTATTAATGTTTGTTTTGGGGTTGGCTTGGGCTTACCCTTTTGTTGTTTGGGTTTTTGACCTCTAGTTTTAGGCTTCATGATCTATTTATATTTCATTTTTTGTTTGGCCTATTGTTTTGGTTGTCTGTTTTAGGTGTCTTATTATGGTCTGGGATTGAGAATAGCTCGGTGTATTGGTTCGTAACTTGTTCATTAAAGGCGCTACCTTTGTCATCTTTTTCTATTTATGAGAGAGTTGATTTTATAATGGATTAATTAAAAAAACTACAATATGTTTTGTCCGTTTGCTAAAAACTACGGTAAGTTTAAAAGTGGACAAAAACATATCATATCTTTTGTTCGCCGACATCTGTTAAAAATGAACAATATTATTAACCCTTACAAGATATATAAATAATACATATAGAATTGAAAAGTAATATGGTCAAAACATATAGTATGGCCCATATGGAAGAACATCAAATACTACAAAATAATGCCTACAATAAAACTTAACAATATCTAACCTTTTGATCCTTTTTTTTATCAGCAATTTTTCGAAAATGAAGACTCGGCCAAGGGATGACCCTCAAAGTACAATTACAAACAAAAGAAACCCATAGGTTCCTTATCAACCTAACTTGTCATGCAAGCTACCCCCAAAACATTATTTGTATTACAAGACACACCCAAAGAGAAGGACTTATGAACCAACCGTACGGAAACTCAACATACTAGTTGAAACTACTACCCTAACCATCCCACAATTTGTAACCTACAAAACCTACCCAACCGATCAAGATGATCTGCAAAAAAACAAGTGCCCAGATCTTCAGTACCAACAGTAGCACTACAATTTGGTCTTCAAACCCAGAAGGATACTCTAGAGAAGTCACATGATCCCAGGCGTCCTCCAACCAAGATGAACTTCATTATACACCCGAGAAATTCGAAACAGATTTAGCCAAGAGTATTAGTCAAAGTCTCGACCAATAAACCAGATAAAAGAAAACTTCTGCAGAAGAAAACTTGCAAAAGTACAAATGAGCACAAGCACTCCAAAACTGCTATGCAGCCCAAAACTAACAAAAGCAGAGTAGAGCCAAGGTAGAAAAACAGAGAAAAAAATGCACTAACCCTAAAACTAAAACGTCTACCCTCACTCACTACAAAGGAAAAAAAGAAGAAAAATCCCACACACAATAAGAAAATCAGCATAACACCCCAGTCAAAACAACCTACAGCACTCCCCCACCCACCCACCTAACCAACCCTTAACACCCCCCCCCCCCCCCCCCCCCCCCCAAGAAGTAGTAACCAAGAGGCACAGGTGCCTTGTTCAGAAAAATTGAGTTGCAAGTTACCAAGCCAATGAGGCCGAAGAGAATTAAGTAGCCCTGATATTCAATCTAGAGTACAACTGAGGTTCATTTATCCAAGACAAGAAGGAAAAGGAGTGGCATTCTTTAAAATTAACCCAAAGTAATTGATATGAGTTATTCTGAATTTGAAGAAAAATGCACTGAGAAGACTGCAATAGTTTATTGAAGCAAGCTTGGTTCTTGCTGATCCAAACTCTCCAAATGATAATGGAAGAAAGCATAAACCAGTGCTTCCTAGCCCTCAAGGGTCCCAAGTGCTCCCAGGCCAAAAACCAGTTTAAAATGGTATATGATATTGTTGTTCTAATTCCCCACCACTTTAAACAAAGATTCCAGACTTCAGAGGAAACAGTGCACCCTAAAAACAAGTGATCTACTTCTTCAGGCTCCTCATTACAAAGGGGACACTAGATGTTCCCATTATATAATCCCCTAGCCAACAAGAAGCACTTAGTTGGCACCCCTTGCATGCAGACAAGCCAGGCAAAAGCAGCCACTTTTGGGGGAATAATAGGTGCCCAAAGCAGTGCATGCCAATCAAGGGAGGCATCCATAGAATCGTCCAGGATCTCATACATCTTATGAACTGAGAAACCTCTTTGATCAGGCACTTATGAAGCTATTGTTAGTCTTAGTGCCCGTAGTTCAATCCAAAATGTCCAAATGTATATATCATCGTTAGCAATAAAATTAAAGCGGCTTTATATTACTTATGTGTTGGAGTAATATATCGATGTGTGATCTGATCTATGCCCACAATGCGAATAAAACCATAGATCGAGATAGATCACACTCGATGTGTCCCTAGTCAACAAAGCTTCACTAAAAGCGACTAGTATGAAAGATGGATCTTTATGGCTTACGTTCTGTTAGTCATTGGAACGGGATTCCGGAGTCTGATCATAGATATCATGTGTGACATGATATTGGACGACCCGCCCTGAATATGTGCCATAGATTAAGTCATGAACATATTCAGTGTCGTAGTTTGTCATGTATCCTTAGACCAAGGAGTCTTTTTGATCGCTATGTAGTCAACAACTGTGTTTGACCTGAGCCTAATGTTGTCCGTAACATGGCTTCCATAACGGCCAAAATTGGCTTGGGGACGGGCTACATGAGTGACACGAAAGACGGCTAAGGGATTTATCCCTCATACTGAGGTATGGGAAAGATATCGGTTCTCGGCCGCTTGATCGAGAATGACTGAAAGAATAGCATGGCCATGCACATGATACTGGGTATCATATATTCAGTCATCTCACATATCAAGGAACAGTGATTGAGAATAATAAGGATGGCGGCTCTATGCTCTCAATCAGGATATCGGAGATAAAAGGATAGTGACATAGACGACGGAAAGGTTAGAATCGAGAGGGTCGATTCGTTATGCAGTGTCAGGCAATACTAAAGTCTCGTTAGTTGCCACTTAAATAGGATCAAGTAAAATGGGATTTTACGTTGATCTATTGACATGCATAAACCTAAGGGTCACACCGGAGGGTGAAACTCATTGACACATTTATGGAGAATGGCTAAAAGGGAGTTGTCTCGGGACATGACCAAAACTGGGTTTTGGGTCATGTGCCCGTAAGTGAATAGGACTTTACGGATCAAGACAAGGCTTGGAGTCTTGGGATTGATCGCGTCAGATAATGTTGGACATTTCCGGAATGGAAGGCTTGGAGGCGATGAGCGAATCACGGGACCTTGTTGGAAATGGCCACAGGCCATGTTCCAAGAGGCCTATGGAAGGCCCATGGAACTAATTAATCAAGTCTTGATTAATTAGTACTAAGTAAGCATGACAAGGATTAAGGTGTTGGTGATTCACCACCTAACCCCATTTTATCTAGCCATACTTTGTCCTATTTACACCTTACTTGTCACCATGCTTGTCCCATGCCTTTAGTTGGACAAGTATGGGGTTTGTTATGTTTAAGTCATCTTTTTTTCAACATAACAAACACAAGACAAGAATAGAAAACACAACTTCTCTCCCTCTCTCCCTACAATTTCGGGTTTCGCAAGCTCCCACCTCCTTTTTTGTGTTCTTGAGTCCTCAAAGAGAAGAACTATGTGGCTTTGATTCCCATGTGGATACGTAGGCGTCTTGGAGACTCAAGTCAATCATTCGTTAACCGGTGTTCTTGTTTTGGTAAGAAATAGTGCTGAATTTTTCTCTTGTGAATCCATTCTTTGTTAGTTGTTTCATGGTTTTAATCGTCTCTTGGTTTTCATTGATTTTCCGTTGCGAGTTGGTTCATCTCCAACCCTACCTCGAGACCCAACAACTATATCACCCCCCCATGTCAGACTGGTGGAATTAATAGAATCATAAAGCAGATGAAACTGATCTACTTCCCAACCCTTAAGTCTCTCCTGAAAAACAGTCCAATCCCCATCTGACCAAAAAGAACATACCAATCCTAATTTCTGAGTACTAAGATGATAAAGTCTTTGGAAATTATATTTGAGAGGGGTATCCAACAACCACTTATCTTCCCAGAAAAGCACTCTATTCCCTGAGGATACCTTCCAGTGAATCCCCACAGCACCAATAGCATTAGCAAATTTTGGACATAAAACTAGAGATTCCACATGACTGATAAAGCTTTGACCATTTTGCAGAAAGATTTTAGAGAGATCCCAGGCAGAACTGTCCCAACCAAATTTAGCACATAATAATTGTTTCCATAGGGAGTTATTTTCCAAAGAAAACCTCCACCACCACCTTGCAAGTAGTGCTTTATTCATAATGTGTATATTCTTTATCACCAAACCTCCAGTTGCCTTTGGTCTGCAGATTAAATTCCACTTGATCTTGTGTAAAACCTTTTTTGAGATGGAACCATTCCATAAGAATGTTCTCTACCATTTTTCCATTTCCAAGATAACACTTTTTTGGGCTTTAAACAATGACATATGGTAAAGAGGTAGTGAAGTCAGTGAGGACTTGATCAAAGCTATCCTACCTTCAAATGATCTTGATTTGGCTTGCCACAGACTTAGCTTCTTTTTGAATTTTGTTTATCACTGGTTCCCAAGTCTTCTTCCTCCTTGGATTAGCCCCCAATTGGAAGCCAAGATAGTCAAAACGGAGCTTCATAGCTGAGCAACCCAGGATCTGAGTGATCTCTTGAACAGACACAATAGTAGCATTCAAGACCAAAACTTTTGACTTTTTAAGGTTAATTTTCAACGCAGTGGCCTTCTGTAGGCAGTTGAGAGTATGTTTAAGATTTATAGTCTGTTGTATCCCTGCCTCAATAAAGATCAAGGTATCATCTGCAAACTGAAGGTGTGAAATATCAGGCCCTTGATTGTTACATTTTATGCCTGAGAACATATCAGCCTATATCCCTTTGACCATAAGTTGATGGAGACTCTCTGCTAATAAAGCAAAAAGTAGTGGAGAAAGTGAGCATCTCTGTCTAAGCCCTCTTAAGAGTGGGAAATATTTAGAAGAAGACCCATTAATAAGAACATAAGACCATGCTTTAATACAAATAGCAATCCATGAGATCCACACTTGACCAAATCCCATGATTTTAAGAATATTCAAGAGTGCTTCCCAATTAATGTGATCATATGCTTTCTCAAAGTCCACCTTGAAAATAATTACCTCATGCCCTGATCTTTTGATGGAATGAAGGAGTTCAGAAGCAATTAAAATTCCATCTAGTATTTGTCTACCTAAGATAAAACCTGACTCAACATCATGCACCAATAAATTCATAACTGTTTTCAACCTTGTGGCCATCACTTTTGAGATGATTTAGTAGATGTTGTTGCTAAGGCTAATAGGCCTGGATTCTTCAAAGGATTGTGGTGAAATATTCTTAAGGATAAGAGTAATGAAAGATGAGTTTAATCATTTCCCAAGAATCCTTTCCCAAGAGAGCCTCCCAAATAGAAGTGTTCCATGCAAGCCAGAATCTCAGGTTTAATAAAATCCCAACAAGTCTGATGAAACCTTATTGTATAGCCATCAAGGCCAGGAGCCTTGTCCCCATTGCAAGATTTAATTGCAGTAATGATCTCCAACTCGCTGAAAGATTGTTCCAGACCTTGTGACTGTAAAGGAGATAAGGATGAAAATGGTAGAGAGGATAAATCAATGCAAACTGAAGTATTATCCAAAAACCCTTCTTCAAAATTTTGCTAAGCCAATGTCTTGATCTCAAGAGGAGAGGTGAAGGTTCTCCCATCCACAGTAATTTGAGTGATCTTTTTTCTAAAACCATTGTAATTAGCAATGAGATGGAAAAAAAATTGTACACCTATCCCCCTCTCTTGTCCACCTGTTTTGGCCTTTTGACACCACACCTTTGCTTGTAGCTTAAGTTTTTGAATTAACTTAGCTTTCAAGAGAGCCCTGTGTGAGATCTCCTGAGGTTCAAGGCTTCTGTCATCAATAATATTATCAAAACCTTTGATCTCCAATGTAATTGCCTCAATATCGTTTTCAAGCCAACCAAATACTTCATTGTTCCACGACCTGTAGAAGGCTTTCAAGGATTTAAGTTTGTACCAAAGAATATAAGTTGGAGATCAAGAAACTGGTATTGCTTCCCAATATTGTTTTGACTAAGAGATAAAAAGTGGATGAGAGGTCCAGGCATTAATAAACTTAAATGGCCTTGGCCCCCAATCAACAATGGGATTGTTGAGGACAATAGGCTTGTGATCAGAGATGCTTCTAGGCAAACAATCTTGGGATAAATTATTGCAAACTGTAAGTACTTGGGGAGATACTAAGAGCATGAACAACAGAAAGAACCTTGGTCAGGGAGTGGGAGTGCAGAACTTGTGCTTGTAATAACCACTCCCGGTCAACGCCAGTCAAACCTGCGAAAAACAGGAAAATTTAAAATTTTTAAGACTGACAGTTAAGTGAACCTAAAATGACCCCGAGTGTCATACCGGACTTAAGTTGACCCCGTAATTGACCAAAGTGAGTTCCGGGGGACTCAAGACAACTTTCTGATCAATTTGGGAAATGTTGACTTTTCGCTGGAAAAGTCAACCGAGCGACGTTTTGGTCCATTCGAGGACCGTTTTGGATCCAAAAAGCTTAGCCGTCGTCGCAACGGTCTTAGTTGAGCCGTTTCCTTGTAGCCCGTCAAGTTTCGTAATTTCTTGAGAAAAGTGCCCGTTCGGGGCCCGAAACGTCCGATTTTCACGAATGTGATTGGAAAATATCAAGTAGATATTTTCTAAAAAGGTGTGGGACCCACCTTGACACTTGTCCACTTTGTGGTGGTGTTAGTTTTGGGGGGAAAAGATGAGGGGACATAAGGTGGCCGGCCATGTGTTTTAAAAGGAGAAAAAAAGAAGATAAAATGAGTTAGTTGTTTGAAATAGAAAGGAAGAGAGGGTTTAGAGAGAGAATGAGAAGAAGAAGAAGAAGAGAGAAGAGAGGGAAAGCTAGGGTTTGGAGTTTATCGAACCTTTGGATCGTCTCAAGGCAAGGAGCAATCTCGTTCCCCTCGTTCTCCTCTTGAGTAAGCACCGAACCGATTCCCGTTTTGTGGATTTTCAATTGTTAGGGTTTGTGTAAAACTATTAGTTTAAGGTTGTTTTGGTGTTGGGGTAATTTTTGGAGACGTTTTAGAGGTGTTGGAGGCTTGATTGAACGTTTTCTGACGACCGGGGGCTCGTGAGAAGCCCCGGCCACCATGGGGGGTGGCCGGCCACCATAGGAGGTGGCTGGCCGGACCTAGGGCCGGCCACCACCATGCTGGCCGAGCCCCACATGAACCCTAGGGCCCACGGCCTAGCTTGGCCGGGTGGGGCCCACGTGCTCGGGTGATCGGGTTTTGTGTTTTGGGTGGTTTAAAACGTTCCCCGGACCATTTATCCTTAACCGAATCGAAAATTGGAATTAAATTGGAGAAGTTGTAATTTATCGGGTTTAGAAACTTTAAACGTTATTTAATTGACTCGGAAGTCGGAATTAAATTCGGTCAAGTACATTGGGACCCTTGAATTATTCTAAGACCGTAGAAACGAAAACGGGGACTTTTGGAGCCCCGGAAGGGCATTTACTAAACCCGGGCAGATTCTCCATGTCGGGCGAATCGGGCCTTGACGGGTCCCTTATCGACAATGTCGAGTAATTGGGAAGTTTGGGAGTGATCGACATTGTCGGGGTTAAGTTTGCGCATCGAGTTTAACGATTTTCAGTTTATTCCTGCAAGTTGTTAAGTGCCTTTAAATTGTGTTCTTTTAGATCGTGCCACGGACCGAGGCAAGGGAAAGTTGGGTGAGTGACTGAGATCATCACCGGAGCTCGTTGTTTGGCTTTTGGGAGAACACGCACGAGGTAGGGAAAAGTAGCCGGATCTCGGCCCTGACTGGGGAAAGTTAACAGTAGAATTGCATGTGACACTGGGGTGTCGTGGGTTGAATATGTTTATTTAAATATTAGAAAAGCATGATACGGGATTGTAGCGTTTATGAGAAAAGCATGTGACACTTAGTAGTGTCGTAGGAGCAGAGAACTTAGCGTTATTAGAATTAATGGAGGCATATGACCATGCCCGGAGGTTGTTTGTGAACTTATCGATATTAGGAGTACTGGAGGCATATGACCATGCCCGGAGGTTGATTGAGAAACTGTTGATATTAGGACTGTTGGAGGCTTTGGTTAAGCCGGAGGTTGATTGATTATGGTGTCTTGGGTGGCCTTGAGAGCCCGTGTTTTATTGTTGAGTTTGGGTGGCCATGAGAGCCCGTGTTTTGCTGTTGTGTCTTGGGTGGCCTTGAGAGCCCGTGTACTAAGGTTGGTGTCTTTGGCTGGCCCGACCGAGTTAGAGCCTCGGGGGGTTGCAAGCATTCTTTAGCTGGCTTACGAGTTAGAGTCTCGGTAAATTGCAAGCGTGTTTTATTGTTGAGTTTTGGGTGGCCATGAGTGCCCGTGGGGTCGTTGAACCCGTGTCTTTACCTTTGGTTTTTGGGGTGGCCATGAGTGCCCGTGGGGTTGTTGAGTCCGTGTTTTACTGTTGGTGTGTCTTGGGAGGCCATGAGTGCCCGTGGGGTTGTTGAGTCCGTGTTATACTGTTGGTGTGTCTTGGGAGGCCGTGAGTGCCTGTGGGCTGTTGAGTCCGAGTTTTACTGTGTCTTGGTGGCCATGAGTGCCTGCGAGTGTTGTACTTGTGTTGCTACTGGTTGTTGAACTTGCTTGTGATTGTGATTGTGATTGTGATTGTGTTTGTGGTTACCTGAGGTTGGGGGCCCGCTTCATGAAACGGGGGTCCACGAGCACACGCGTCTGCATGTTCAGACGGGGTAGGGGGCCCACCCGCCAATAAAGGGGTCCTGGCCGCGCGTGTGTGGTTTGGGTTTGTGAGCATACTTTGGCTGGCTTACGAGTTAGAGTCTCGGTAAGTTGCAAGCATTCTTTGGCTGGCTTACGAGTTAGAGTCTCGGTAAGTTGCAAGCATTTTCCGGCTGGCTTACGAGTTAGAGTCTCGGTAAGTTGCAATCATTCTTGGGTTGGCCTGACCGAGTTAGAGTCTTGGGAGGGCGTGAGCGTTCTTGGCAGCTGGTTTGCGATCCTTTGTGATCTTGTTTGGTGTGCGATCCTTTGTGATCTTGTTTGGTGTTGCGTAGTTTCTTTTGAGTCCTTGGAAGAGGTTGTGATCGTTGTGTCGGGTCTACTTTACGTGTCAGAGTGTTGAGTTGGTCAAGGAAGGTAACAGTGGGTGTGTGCTCAGTCAGAGTACTTGGGTTGGGGACAGTGTTCCCCGGTGTTGACCTTGTTGTTGGTGTTATCGGCATTGTCTGCTAATTATGCCGTAGTCAGTCTGTTATCCGTGGTGGTGAGCGAACGCTCACCCCTAGCTTCTTTTCCTACATGTACCGATCGCAAGTTGGACTAGGTGAGCTTCTGAAGCTTGAAGAGCTAGGAGCGGGATTTCTGGGTTTATTTTGAGTCTAGCGACGGATACCATACTTTGTCCACTTGTTGGGACGTATTTTAAGTTGTAATATTATTTTGTTGAACAAATGGTGTTTTTAAAGTGGTTTAATGTAAAAGGTTTTAAAATGTTTTATTATTTTAAATGTTCGCGTGCCGAGTTCGGTTTACTGAAATTAGGGCGTGACAGTGCTGACTGGACAAAAGTGAGGTCCTGGAAGTGCAGAAAAGTGGGTGTTTTGCAACAGAAAGGCCCTCTGAGGTCTTGAGAGTGCGGAACAGTGCTGACTGGATGCTGACTGAATTATTAATTGATATTTTGCTGTTTTATTTAATTCTTTATCAGAAACCGTTTAAAGTATTTATAATTTAAACAATTTTGGAATAAAATAAGTAACGGCAATCAATAATTAATAAATAAATTCAACGCGAATATAAATGAACTTCTAATTTTATTCAACCCCTTTTAATACAACCCACAAAAAACCAGCTCGAAGAGCATAAACGACTGCTCGTCGTCATGGAAACCAGCTCCATATAGACCCCATAAGTGCTCCATAAGATCATTTTGTAGTTGATGGTGGGTCTCAGGATTTAGGACACTTTGTTGACAATCAACTCGTTGCTGGTATTCCAATGGACCTCCGTGGTGCCATCGTTCCGATGGTGTCCAATTCGGCATTTCTGGAGGTTGCGCGTACAACAACTCCTCATCCCCATACTCGTACCGGTCGCGCTCATCCTCTACAATCATGTTGTGTAGAATTATGCAAGTGTGCATGATATCAGCCAAAAGGTGTGGGCTCCAAGAACGAGCGGGACGGGAAATGATGTGCCACCTTTCTTGAAGTACTCCAAAAGCCCTTTCAATATCTTTTTGAGCACCTTCTTGGCATTTAGCAAACAACTTCTCTTCGGGCTCGAAGGGATGCCGAATAGTCTTCACGAACCGTGCCCATGTTGGGTAAATGCCGTCCATCAAGTAATAAGGTCAGTCGTACCGATGCCCGTTGATATAGTACTCCACAGCTATCTCACGGCCGTAGTAAGCGTCTTGGAGTAGGTGGCTGTTTTTGAGGACGTTGATGTTGTTGTTCGAGCCAGCCATCCCGAAAAACGCATGCCAAATCCATAAATCACGGGACGCTACAGCTTCAAGCATAATAGTCTTGTCCCCGTGGTGACCTCCCCGTCCATGGGCTCCCTGGTCTTTGGTTGGGCAGTTCTTCCACTTCCAATGCATATAGTCAAGACTCCCCGCCATTCCGGGAAACCCTCGGCTGTACCCTTCTCGGAGTAAGCGCTCCATGTCAGTCGGTGTGGGTGTACACTCATACTCGGATCCGAAGACCTCAATGATGGCCTTGCAAAACTTACGTAAACATTCAAGTATGGTGCTTACCCCAATGCGCAGAGTTTCGTCCAATGAATCGGCCGAGGACCCATACGCAAGCATCCGTATAGCGGCGGTGCACTTCTACTCCGTTGATAAGCCCGGTCGTGAGGCAGCGTCCCTCCTCTGTTTGAAGTAATTGTCGTGAGCCTTCACCGCGTTCATAATCTGTTGGAAAAGTGGTCTGCACATACGGAACCGACGCCTAAACATATCAGGGCCATATAGGGGTTCTTCGTCAAAATAGTTCCTCATCAATTGGATGTGGGCTTCCGAACGACCTCTGTTAATCTCTCGTCGCATTGGTTCCCCACGGATGGCCCTCTGGACCCTTGGCATTACTCTCTACATGTGCCTCTCCATCATCCGCCGGAATCGTCGCTCAACCGGACGCATTTGGGCTGCCATCTCCTCATATGTCGGCAGTTGGGCTGCCATCTCCTCATACGTCGGCATCCGGGGAGCCAGCTCCTCGTACGTCATCTCCTTAACGTCGGACATAACCTCGTCGTCGGACATTTTCGAAAATAACGAGTAGGAAGTGAGAATGAAAGAGTGAAAGTAGAGAATGGTGTGAGAAAAATGAGGAATGGGGTTGGGTATTTATAGGGTTCCATTTATCTGATTTTTGAATTAAAAAAAAGAGCCGTTACCCGACCGTTGTAAACGGTCAGATTCGGCGAAGCCACGTGGCGGCACAGGAGAGGACCACGACAGCCGAGGGAGCGAGGAGCGGCCAGCGAGAGGGGAGCGAGGAGCGAGGATCGGGGAGCGGGAGCGCGTGTTTGGGGAGCGGGACCGCGTTTTTTCGACCCTACAGCGGAACGGCCCGCGGTCCTCGGACCGGGCGCGTGCGGAGCGGGGAGCGGGTGCGTTCCGTTGTGCGTGCTCTAAGAACCTATCCAACCTTGAAGCTTTTGAATTAGGACCATACCAAGTATATTTTCCCCCACTGAGCTGAAGATCCACAAGGCCCAAATTATCCAATAGATTATGAAATTCTCCGATGCTAGTAGATGAGAAATGTTATCAAGTTTTTCAGAGGGATCCATGATAGCATTGAAATCTCCAGCTAACACAAAAGGACTTGAAAATTTTGAGGTTTTCAATAGAATGTCATTCCATAATAATGTCCTAGCAGACACTAAGCAAGGTGCATAAATATTGATGATTGTAAACAAGGTGTCTTCAGTTAGAAATAAGCCATATCAGTAGATAGCAAGTTCATCTACATAAGAAGATTGGAGTTGACACTGATCTTTGTTCCAAATAGTGATAATACCCCCAGAATTACCCATTGCAGGAATAAATAATGTCTCACAAGACTGAGAAAAACCACACCGTGATAAAAAATAGTCAGGCAAATTAATCAACTTAGACTCTTGGATTAATATCATAACCAGCTGATGTTTGGAGCACACATTCCTTAGAGTTCTCCTCTTCTGTCTAGAGGAAGCTCCCCTCATATTTCATGAGAGAATTGTCATGGAGAAGCAAGTCTCTGAGTAGACAGAGGAGGAGGAATTTTCCTCTGCTAGACCCTCCTCAAAGTCCTCAAGATCACAATAATCATCGTCTGAGTTGGTTTCAAGATCAATAGTTTGATTAACTTCATTCTCTAAGTTATCAAATTGTTCTGCCACAAGATCATCACCAATATAAGCTTTTAAACCCAAAGCTTTGTAGTACTCCCAAGTGTCAACTCCTCCACTCTTAAACTTCTATGGATTTTGCTTCCCCAAATTGGAATGAGTGTTAGAAATCTCCCCAGGCTTTTGAATTTTGGTTCTTGACCTGGTGTTGCAAGCCACAATGGTATCACCCTTCTTATTTTTGTGAACTGGTCTTTTGACTTCAGATTTTTGACCTGGTAAAACATTTTTTAGTACAAATGATTTTGAATTAATCCTTCC
Organism: Erodium maritimum; assembly: GCA_963921825.1. Lineage (NCBI taxonomy): Eukaryota > Viridiplantae > Streptophyta > Magnoliopsida > Geraniales > Geraniaceae > Erodium > Erodium maritimum. The sequence continues at coordinate 36,651,960 of OY997592.1, read as the reverse complement.
CTCCAAAATCTGGTTTTTGAGAATTGGAGTGTAAATTGGGCCCAAAACTGTAGCTGAAGGTGTAATGGTCTCTTCCTCATTAATGTGCCTAACTTCTAATGTTTCCTTTTGTATTTGTAGCCCCTCCCTAGTCCCATCTGTAACAGCTAAGAGAGGTTTGTTTGTGGGAGCTTCAAAAGTCCCTGGAACAGTAATCACAACACCTGAGTTTAAAGTTTCCAAGGATTCTGAAGCAATTAAGGCTTCTTTGAAACTCAGAGGAAGAATAGGAGCTTGGGGATAGATAACTTATCTATGTGAGGACAAAGGAGAGATGGAAAATCTAGTTGTTGCAAATTCTGAGAATCTTTAATAATTGTTTCTGGTATGACAACATTTTCTAGATTCTCAGAACTAGTTCCACTAACCTCTTTGTCAAGACTCTCCTTTTCCCCCAACAATGATCTACAATCAAAGCTTTTCCTGGAAAAAGTATTTTCACAGAGGTCTTCACTAGCCAGACATTAAACTCACTAGACAGAGAATTTTCTGAATTCTCATAATCAGTGGATGTAGAAGTAGTTATGAGCTTTGGAGCATTACAATTAAGGACCACTGATAAGTCGATAGAGCAGGCCATGAAATTAAATTTCACACCTTCTAGCTCTAATCCAGATTCTTTGTACACTTTCAAGTACTCTTGTGAGTGTATGAGTATATAAGCAGCATCTAATAACCCACCTGTAGTTGAGGCCGGATGAACACAAACAAAAGTCCCTAAGTCTGCAACTGCTGCCTGAAAAGTCTCTTTGCACCAACCCAGAATCGAGATCCCATATAGAGCAACCCATGAAAATTCCCCCCCATGTTGACATAAATGTGATTTATCAATCAGCATAGTCATCCAAAAGCTAAGCCAACACTCTCCTTCCTTCAAGGCTTCCTTTTCTGCTTCCATATCAGGGAAAAAGACTAGCATAACTCTATTTCCTAACGCTTTGATGATAACTTCTACACCCCTTTCTAATTTGAAGTCTTCCATGATGGCCTCAGGTGAGAAGTTCTTATGTAGGAGAGCCAAGTGACCTTTCTCGAGCCACCTTCTATGAGCTTCAACCACCACCCCTTGGATTAGTTTCTCCGGAATTACTTCAGAATCAGCTAAATCATCTTCACTAGCTTTTTTTCCTCCAGACTGAATACAACCTTGCAGGCCTTTGTTCGTGAAACTTTCTTCAAGTTTTCACCACAAATAATTTAAAGCCTTTGAGTATATAACCATTGAAGATTTGTATTCCTTTCCGTAATCCTTGGAAGGAAGCGAAAGATACAAAATCGAACCATTTGCCTCTGCTATTTGGGTTAGAAGGAGTCTCTGTTTTTACAATATCTCCACACTCGAGAAAGAGGTTCCTTAACTAGACATTAGATGTTCTGGGAGGAAGATTATGAACAAACAACTTGAACTGGTCTTCATCCTTCCTCCCCACCAAACCTTTTGAACGTTGTGCACTTTGATCATCACCCCGAGCTTGTGAAGACACTACCACTGATTTGAGTCTCCCCCCTCCAACTCATGCTCTCTGGAACCACGAAACACACCTTCGAAGCCTGGAGGTGGCCCAATTGAAGAAGAAGTTTCCAAACAACTATCCATTGCGATGAGAATCGATGAAGAACCGATGAACTATGAAGAACATTATAACATCGTCAAGAAAACTACTGTAGCTGTAGAGAGAATTTGAACCCCAAGTTTTTTTTTTATTGCAAGAGATTTGCCTCTATAAAAACCAAACCAGTATAGGAAAGTCAATTTAGCAAAGCATAACTTACAATGCACAAGACTAGCTTTGACTTCTGCAAGAATATTACATGCATTTCTGGTGTTGCTCTTCTACTCAGTCAGATATTAGACCATGTACAGCAAATGACTCATATATAGGAATCATGATGTGAGGATCATGTGATGATTGTACTGAATTGTAATGCGAGTCCCTTAAATTGAGTTGTGTTCTACAATATGAGACTCATGTATGAGAATCATGAGTTGTAAGGATGCTGAGTGGATGTTGACAGGATAATTAATTGATATTTTGTTGAATTTATTAAATTTCGATTTAAAATAATAAATACAAAATAAAATTGATAAAATTAACTAATAAAAAATTAAATTAACTAAAATGAAATTAAACTTGACTTTTGATTAAAAATAAATAAATTAATGAAATGCACTTAACAACATAAGTAATTAGAAAATTGAATTAACGAAATGAAAGACGATGTTGTTGGAATGTACCTGGGTTCCAATGTTGTTACATGAATGCGGTGAAAGCGGTAGGGTCCCAAGCACCGGTAGCTTATTTGAAAAGTGTGGTGAACATCTCTTGATAGTCCCTCCTTGAGATGTGTTGACCTGATCAGCCGAACGGTCTGGGGAATCCGGCGTGTAGTCTTGTTGCTCCGGTGAGGACGGCGGTTGAGTCAAGTCGTCGGACATTGTTGATCGAGTTTTTAGACTAGAAAATGGATAATTTGAGCGTGAAAGTTGAGAGAAAATTAAGAGAAATGTTGGTGGTTTGATGAATGAGGAGGGGGATATTTATAGGTGATTAAAAATTGATTTTTTTATGTGTTTTTCGTATTTATTTTAGTTTAAAAAATTTACAGTTATCGTACTGTTTCCCCAACGGTCCGAAATTTTTTCCTCTTCCTGGCCACGTGTCGACTTTTCATTACTCCAACCGCAAACCAGCGACTTACAATTGTGAGTCGCAATTCGACACCCGAATCGCAAATCGCGATTTAGTGGTTCGCGAATCGCAACTCGCGAATCACTAAATCACGATTTGGGACGAGTGCGATTTCGTGATTCGCTCGATGTGTATGCTCTTAGCACAAATACTTGTTTCAGTTTATGTTCATCTTTTCTGACAGTACCACATGTAAATATTTTGTGCATTTCTCTTTAGAAGTGGGTATTGTATTGGCAGAGACAGTATTTTTCCAACAAAGATTCAAATTGAACTCCTCTTGTTATAAGACATGATGGTAGCAAAAAGAACCATTCATAATTGCTATGGTACATATCTTTGGTGTTCACAGCAAATGCAAAACCAAACAAATGCAAAAAACAAGTCATTGATCCTCATCTTCTTACATGCAGTTACAATTGCTTGTAAAAGCGAAGTAAATGTATGCACAGCCTCAACCTCAGACAACTCCAGGAGCTCGTCTAAAACTTCATGGAACAATACACTCCTAAGACTGTCGCGTAACGTATACAGGCAACATGGAGAGCAGTGTATAATCAAGGCAAAGGCATTGGGAGCTTCCAGTTTGAGAACTCAACCAAGTTCCTATTTACAATCGATCCATTGTGCAACCAAAATGTTTCGGCTGACTGGTGAAACTGCCTCACTTTCCTCTGAAGCTCCCACATGATTCCTAGCATTGCTGAACATGGTTCTGAGTCTGGAGAATACACGAACATGCACCGTACTTGTCTCCCGCGTGCTAGCATACCTTCTATATCTTCATCTGAAGACAAGAAAGTTAAATAAAATAATTGGCAAAAGGAAATGCCAGGAGCAGCTAAGCTAAGCTAAGCTAGTAAAGAAAGACCTGGTATTGATTCGAGGTACTCCACAAGTTGTGGACCTGTTCGAGTGGATGGCCATTTGATTGATAGCTGGCTGTAGTCAATCACATTCTGAAATGGTAATTCCACCTGATCTGATAATATCACTGGAACGCACTCCTGTTCACACCAAAAAGTCAAATCTCCTATCCTACCGAACAGACAACGACAACAGTGAGATAGGTAAAGAAAGAGACCACAAAATAAGACTCATAAAAGCGAAGAGTCCACGATGACTCCCCCCGTGGAGCAAGGCAGAACTTAGCATTTTGGAGGTGTTGAAAATACTCTCTTTTTCCCAGTTTGTCTGGTCCACTGAACTTTAACTCTGGAGATTCCAACTGCTCATAATATCAATATACCATAGTATATGCAGGACAGATAATATACATAAGAAAGTACAAGGATATATGTTTATTAGTTAGCTAAAAGAGGTGCTGCTGAATGAATGAATTGAGAAATTGCTAGCCACTACATCAACGGAATGAACTCTGAACCAAGTCCATGCGCAAATATTTCGAACCAAAATCATACTACATAAGAAAGTTTTACAATTCCAGGCATAAAACAAGCCTTTGTATTTGATAATCAAACATGTACTATACAGATCAAAATGATGGGGTTTATTGGCAAGCTCACAAACAAGAGGAATAATGGCTACAGAATTAGAAGCATTATTAGCAACATTATCTATTAAACATCATTGCCTTCAGTTAGGCACTATTATTACTATGTTGTTAGGTTGGCATGTCTCTTTACTATTATTAGCATAAGGATAGGACCATGTAACTGTCATGCTATCCAATACTCTTGCTTAGTTTAGGAAGACCGGTAGTATATATATACTTGCTGGCTGATTAATAAAGATATCAAGAAAGTACCAAAAGATATCGAAAGGTATTAGAGATTCAGTGTTCTCTCGTTGATCTGAGCTCCAAACTGAGATCAGAGGGTTCTCTCATTAATTGAGCTCTCAACCTATCCTACCTCCACATACCATAACTCAATCCTAAGTTTGGGACCGTAACAAACATCATACTGGTACTTCACTATATAATGGATCATTACTCATTATTGAGTACATGAACCCCAAATAAAATAAAACCCTGTGAGTTTATTCCACAAATTAGGCACTAAGCAAATAACACAAGAAAGATTGAATACCTTTTCTGGATATTGCTTTGCTAGCTGTATCAGTTGAAGACGGCCAACCTTATTTTGGGCACGACCTAAAAAGTTAGCTAAATACTTTCTCTTTGATAAAGGCAGAGGTTGTACAAGAGTAGCCCCATTAGTAGTCATTCCATCATCAATGTTGCCAGGAATGATAATATCTTTCCAGGTATTAAAAGCAGTTGTATCTCGCTTGTCAGTTCGATCCCCCTGCACAAACACATAAATCAACAGAAATTATAACATTAATAGCCACATAAATGTACCCCGCATCTACGAGTTATCAAGTACATGAAATCTTCACTACATGTTTGTAGACTTCGAGAACACCTATAGTTTACAATATCTTACAACTAAAAGTATCTTGGTCATTCAAGCCTAAGACCGAAAATTGTAGCAATTATAGATGATACTGTTGTAATAAATTGAATTCAAAAAGGCAGCTAAAATGGTAAACAGAATATATAAAGTAAACATGGACACCCAGGAAGCTTCAAATAATGACTTCAAGATGATAGCCATTTCTATGTTCTGTTAAATTAGCAATCAAAAGTTTAAGCAAACTTTTGATCTGACAAGCATATGTATATTATTTAAAGCCCATAAATGTTGTTGATAGTAAGCCAAGTACCTCCGGAGTAAGAATTATAGAACGATTCAAGTACACTGACCATGAACGAAACAAGTGTGCTCCAGCGCCGCTGCAATCAAGTAAATAACCATTCCATCAAAAACAATAAAATCATGCTTAAGTAATGAATATCATCCAGTATAAAATAAATAATGTAACTTCACTTGCATATCCGTCATTTTTCATTTGCACATTAATATTCTATAAATTCTCACAAAATTACCAGTCGTTGAAGATATGAGCAAGTGATGCAGAAATGAAGTATGGAACTAGTTAAATTAAATGGTCATGCCTGGGGAAGACAAATATGTGGTCACGGCCCGCAGAACGTCGGAAGTATGGCATTTGGCCTAAAACCTGAAAGAAAATGTTAAAATAAAATAAATAAAAAGAGCCATAATTATGCCTACAATGGTGGACTCAAGATGATAAAAATATTATGGAAAAAGATGCAGAAGATTCTTGCCTTCACATAAGTCTGGTTAATTTCTTTGTCATTAAGACCTCCCATCATCCGAACACATTTTACATAGGATGGAACAAAGAACAGATCTGCATCCTCTTTCCGTCTTGTCCGAAACTTTGATTCTAGGAGGAGCCTATGTATTTTAACCTGTAGGTCACATATTAGGAAACCCGTCATATAAGAGAACAAGTGAATACTTTTTGTGGTTACTTCAACCTCTTAAGAGAAAACAATTCTTTTCCATTTTCCTGTCTCTCTATGCAATTGAATATATGTGACGCTGGTAGATTCTAACTCTGTCTACAAGTGTGTATTTGGTTGACAACATAATGTACGTGTCAGCTTAAAAGCTTGTTAGCTTCATTGTTTCCTTATCTTCTTATTAACAACCCGAGAGACCCAAGTAGCAGAAATATTGTTGAAGCCAATAAATATTAAGGAAAATACAGAACCCCACAAATATAGAACCTGTATATAAAGTTTCATCAGCACAGTTAGATTTCTAGCATTAACATGTATAAGGGAGCAATTCAAACCCTTCTCTATTTCTACACTAGAACCTTCAATGAGTAAAGGCTGCATTAGTATATACATTTGGTTTATAAATGGGAATTTCCTTCTTCTCATTCATTGTGTTTTTATTAGTACTTTTTAGACAAAAATAAAGAGCAACTTCTAACTTTGTTCTCCAGTCTCAAATTGGGGTGATTTATTTATCCATTCCATGTAAATTTTCCGAGGAACGTGAAATAAGACTTCAAGTTAACAAAAAAAGGATAGGGGAAAAAGAAAACGTGAATGAATTCATTTCCATCCAAACATCAACAATGTGAAACTCATTCTGATTCCAAACCAAAAATTCATCATCCAAACTACTAAACAGAACTACAAATGCAGATAAAAAGAACACACAGACCTTGAAAGCATGTATTCTGTAGTTTTGGAGTTCTAAACCAGTTGCTGATGCGTCTCCTTTGTTCTTCTACTAAACTATGTATTCAGTGAAATGCAGTTGGTTTCCGATCGTTTTTTCACCAACCAAACAAATCGAAAATATTAGAAAATGAAAACTGTGTAACTTAATCCCTCTTCATTCATAATCTAGCATCAGCCAAATAGAACTAGGTCAGTAGTAGAAAATTTCAGGTCATGTCACCTATCCTTTGCAACTAAACAATGCATAAAATTCACACAATACAGTTATTTTGATGGTGATTCTCATCTGTTTGCTCAGCAGCCAGATAGACCCACAATAAAAATGAATGCTCCTCAAACCTCAAACATCAGAATTTTCCTAAATAGATTACAATTTAACACAAACCCACATGAAATTATGGGGAAAAATCCAATTTGCGACATACCTGGGTGCCCCACTGGCCCTTGAGGCAAGCATTAGCGGTGATCTTGCCGTCTCTCCCGTACAGCAAGGCCTTCAAGCCATCGATCTCGTGCTCATCGTAGACGTAGATTCTGAGGGAGAGGAGGGTCCCGTAGCCTCGGTGGGGCCAGGAGAGAGACCCGCCGTCGAATTTCAAGGTATTCTGGTGTGACGTAGCGGTAGGGATCTGGGGGTTGCAGGGAGCAAGGGAGTGACCCAGCAGCCTGGTGAGGAAGAAGGTGGCGGAAACAAGGAGGAAGGCACCGATCCGGTGGGTGCGGGTACACGGCATCTGCTGGTGATGGGCGGCGGAGCTTCGGGCTTTGCTGTTTCCGGCCGCCGTCATCATCTTCTTCTGTCACCGAGAGCATACACAGTCCCACTATTAGTCCCAACAATTTCCCATTTCTTCTTAAGAAATTCTTGGGCTACAGGTAATAATCTCGGCTACAACCGGGTAAATTTGAAGATGAGCTCAGCCTCCGACCACGTTCTTATTCGTAACTTAGCGTATTGTATTCTCAAAATTGAACCCAAAATAATTAAATCCAAGTTTTAGTAGTAACACACACGAACAACTAAACTAAATGAACGAGATTTACTGATATGAAATAGAAATTGTAGACATCAATTACAGATCGAACTCAAACTTATTCTAAGCTCTGAGCCGCTTTGCTCCAAGGCGTTTCTCTCTACAATCTAAGCTAATCCTAAAAATAACCTAATGCGAGTATATATACCATAACATGATGTGTGGTCCCTTCTCCATGAGTTGTCCCTCTGTAGCTTGCTCTGTTCTGCACCCACGAGCGTCCTCCATCTCTGTCCGTTGTACCCGAGCCCCCTCAGGAAAAAAGATATCGTGCTCCCTCACAAAGACGACATCGTTTTCATTGTTGGACTTCACTATATTACTTGGGCTGCCACACTTAAGCCCGTTTCGTTTCTTTGCTGCCCCATCTTCATTTGAGATCATGACAATGCTTCCCCTTTCAAACAGACTTGTCTTCAAGTCTGGAAATGCAATACTCAAAGTATCATACTTGTTCCCGACACCAATGCTCCATCTCTCTCCCAGTTCATGCATATGAACCTCCTTATCATACAATTCGATGGTAGCGAGGGTATCATTTTTTGTATCTTCAAGCTCAATCTCTGTAGTAGAGACCACTTTAATAACAACAACTTCATCAGGCAATTTGGTCATTCTCTCAACCAATTTCTCTTAACCATGAACATAATATGTCTCCCACAATTCCTTCAATTGTCCCACCCTAATATTCAGTTCATCCTTTTCCTTTTGGATGTTAATTTCAAACTTAGACATGGACATAGCATACTGATCACACTCTCTTTTACTGAAGCTAAAGATGATGATTGGTTGGAATTTCCATTCCATAGTCATCTTTGCACTTTTGTAAATTTCAGTAGCCCTAGACTCATTCCCTCCTTTTGCAATTCTCTCCCTTCCTTCGCCAATTGAGCTTTTGTTCCCATCACCAGACTTCTTTAAAAAAGTATCATGCAACATTACAAAATTAACCTCCCAGAATTTTTCATTTTCATCAACCATGAGGTACAAGCGATTACCTCCATTAGGGAAGGTATAATGTTGCAGGAGTGTTGGAATTCTAGGGAGCAAATCGCAGCGGAAATTAAAACTTTTTTCCTAGAATAGCCTCAGGATCCGTGTAATTCGAGTAAACCGACAAACAAAAGTAAAGGAGAGATTACCTCTTCTAACTTTTCAGCTTGGTTCGAGACATGGACCAACTTGCAGCTCATATATCTCAGCAACGAACCATTGAAATGCAAATCCCTCCAGTCAGATTAAAGACCAATATGTTTAGAACGCTCACTCCAAAAATCAGCAAGATCGGACATCGGATGAACCTCTGATCGAGCTCTTTCTAGTGGCTAGTCGGACAGAAGCTGGGCAGAAAAATCTAGATAGATTTTTCTCTTCTTCTTGCAAACCAAGAACACCCAAAACAAATTGATTTGGTGGATTGAGTGTGAGTTGAGACGTTTCCAAAAGGATCCATCCTCTACCGGTATCCACACCAACAAGATATCCCAAATCGCTTGTGTGCTAGCACAAAGGAAGAACACTTCTTCCTCTCTTTCTCTCTAACTCGTTTCTCTCTCTACCATTTGAGAACAATTCTCAATACAATGAAAAATCTGATTTTTCTTCTCTCTCTTGCATGCATATATCTCCCAACAAGACCACATTATTTTATTTGGAAAAACCCAAAACTTGGACTTCTAAATTTGACAAGCGGCTTTCTAAGGCTTTGCATGACTCCACTATGTCATTTCAAGCAAGCCCAACTCTTGGACTTTCTTTTATGACAAGTGTCTTATTTTAGGAGTAGTGTTCATGCAAAAATACCCTCTTTGAATTTCGAAAATTCTTTTTTTTTATAAGCGAAAAATTTATTAGGCAACCGCTCTACAAGAAAGTAAAACGATGCAAGAAAAACGATCCTAAAAATGACATTTTCCCCAAACCGATACAAGCATAAAGCAAACTAAAAACAATAATAACAGGCAAGCAAACTAAAGAGCACCACCCTCCTTGCCTACTTCCTATCCGGATTCAAGCAGAGAAATCAGTTAGAAACCGAAACATGAGTTGCTTTTCTTGGCGTCACTTCCGGAATAACGTCAATCTCGCTATCCTCGACGTCCTCCTCAACCTCAACCTGCTGTGGGGATTCAAGACTTGGGGAGTTGGCAACAACCTTTTTCACAAATTTCTTGATAAAGCTCCAGTACCATCTTTACTTTGTTTAGCAATATCAATAGTGAAGCTTCCCGCAGTACCCCCTTTATCAGCCGATGGTTTGGCCCTTGTCTGGTAAAAAACAGTTGGAGGCGCTGTCTTTTTTTACTATCCTTTTTTTGGACGATCACGTTTCTTTGGAACCTATATGGGAATACTTTTAGGACTCAGAAGAATGTCTTTCCACGGACTTCCGTCTTGTTCCACGAGGTTTCCTCCGTCAACTACCACCGCAGATGGATTAACCACGGGCCCATCCTTAGTCGAGCTTAAAACCTCAATCCCACTCGAATAGAGGCTCTCTACTGGAGACAAATCAGTACCGATTCGTCTAAAAACGTCGAATAAACTCGGGTCGCTGACTTCTGAGCACCTGGACCTGGGCCCCCAAACGGCCTGTTAGTTGCATATGCTGCTGGATCAGGTCTACATAGAATCGGGCCTGCTCTAGAGACAGGCCCATTTACTACATGGTCTGACACCAGCCCATTTACTACGCAGTCCGACTGAACCACGCTCGAACCACACAGGTTACCGGATATGCTCAACGAAGACATCTCCCCTACAATCGCGCCCGATATCTGAATTTCGAAAATTCAAGAGCCATTTTTGTATTTTAATTGCCCAACATAATCTTTATTGTATTAGCAATTCGAAAAACGAGTTAAATATATAAATAAATATTATATCGAATATAATATGTTATTTTATTCACTTGAGGGACTTCAAAAGTCCAATTCGATTTTGGGCTCGTTGTTGTGTGCTACCCTGTAGGCTCATAACACGTGTTGGCAGTGGGCCCGAAATCCTCGTTTCGTCCACATGTCATAGTTGGTCTCTAGCAAGGCATTATGACTACCCAAACGTTTATGATGATCGTTAATCTGACTTAACTTTTACCCGCTAATATGCTAACCCTTCTGTCAACGATACCTCGATCGAATAAGGCATAGGGCCGTCATCCTTATTTTATTCGATCGTTGTTTCTTGATCTTAAGTAGACTGCCATTGATGACTCTTTATCAATTCGCATGGTCATGCTTTTTCCTGCAGTCCCACTTATCAAGGGGCCCAAACGATATCTCTCATATTTGTATGAGTGACAGATCCCTATCAGTCAACCATATCTCTCACATAGATACTTATGCACCCAATCACAGCCTTTATAATTGCCCGGTTAAAGACAAAGTTTAACTGCGTCAAAGCACACAGCCACCTATGTAGAAATCATGATGACTATAAGGTCAGAGGACTTAAGTCATATTACGGTACTGAGAAATACTCATGACAGTTCCTATGTAGTATTCCCACATTAGGTCATTTAATGCCATTTCCCTAAATGACATATATGATTTGACTTCATATCTAATATGTATGATCAGTAAAACGTGATCATCAGCCAACATCATACTAGTCTTAGTATATCAGTAAGACCAGGGATCAAGTGAATAACACTCTTACTTCTAAGCGTTTTACTATCAGGTCCTCAACCCGATGATCTTAAGAAAGAGTATTATTCACACTATTTACATTTCGCAAATGATAATAGTAGTGTTGATGTATTAATGAAATGATAATGCCGTCCATGATCACGATTGGCCTAGGGCACAAAAACAACACTTCCACTAGGTCCAATCGACATTGCAAGTAATGCCCATTGACCTGACATGACACTCATGTCAAACGTGTGGAAGCGCCTTGGTTATAGGATCAGCCACATTATCATTTGTAGGTACTTTGCATATCTTAGCATTTCCTCTCTCAATGAATGAGATGGTAACGACTTAGGATGTGTTTGGATTTCTGGTGCGATCTAGGTTCCTTGGCCTGTGCTATCGCCCCATAGTTATCACAATACATGTTTACCGGATCTGATATACTAGGGATGATTCCCAAGCCGGATCCAAACAGATTCTTTAGCTGCATCCGATGCAGCTAACTACTCGTCTTCTGTTGTAGCAATAGTATTCAGCTCCGAGCTTCTTAAGCTGAACGCACCTTCATTCAAACAAAAATACATAACCAGACTATGATTTCAAATCATCTATGTCGGTCTGGAAGCTAGCATCTATGTAACTCTTTACATCTAGTTCACTTTTCTGACTGCCATACAACATAAAGGCATCCTTAGTCCTTCTCAAGTACTTAAGGATCCTTTAACTGTCGTCCAGTGACCTTCACATGGACCTGCCTGGTATCTACTCGTTGCACTTAATGCATACGAGACACTGAGTTTAGTACACAACATCTCATATATGATAAATCTAGTATCAGATGCATATGAGATTTTACTCATGCGGTCTCGCTCATCAAGATTCATAAGACATTGAGTCTTGCTAAGACTAATGCCATGAGACATTGGCAAAAACCCTCTTTTAGAGTCTTGCATACTAAACCTTGACAACACCTTGTCAATGTAAGTGCTCTGACTTAGGCCCAAAACCTTTCTAGATCTATCTCCATAGACTTTGATACATAATACATAGGCATCTTCGCCTAGGTCCTTCATTGAAAAATATTGCCCTAACCATGCCTTAACATCTTTCAAGATAGGGATGTCATTTTCAATGACCAGTATGTCATCTACATACAGCACTAAGAATACGATCGCGCTCCCACTAACCTTCTTGTACACACAAGGCCCGTCTTTTTTCTTGATGAAGTCAAACCCTTTGACTTATTCATCAAAAAGAAGATTCTAACTTTGACGAGTCTGCTTTAATCCATGAATGTGTTGGGTCTCGAGGTAGGGTTGGAGATGAACCAACTCGCAGTGGAAAATCAATGAAAACCAAGAGACGATTAAACCATGAAACAACTAACAAAGAATGGATTCATAAGAGAAAAATTCAGCACTATTTCTTACCAAAACAAGAACACCGGTTAACGAATGATTGGCTTGAGTCTCCAAGACGCCTACGTATCCACATGGGAATCAAAGCCACGTAGTTCTTCTCTTTGAGGACTCAAGAACACAAAAATGGAGGTGGAAACTAGCCAAACCCGAAATGGCCATGGAAGAGGGAGAGAAAATGTGTTTCCTATTCTTGTCTTGTGTTTGTTATGTTGAAAAAAGATGACTTAAACATAACAAAACCCATACTTGTCCAACTAAAGGCATGAGACAAGTATGGTGTCAAGTAAGGTGTAAATAGGACAAAGTATGGCAAGACAAGATTGGGTTAGGTGGTGAATCACCAACACCTTAATCCTTGTCTTGCTTACTTAGTACTAATTAATCAAGACTTGATTAATTAGTTCCATGGGCCTTGGTTGCATGGGCCTTTCATGGGCCTCTTGGAACATGGCCCGTAGCCATTTCCAACGAGGTCCCGTAATTCGCTCATCGCCTCCAAGCCTTCCATACCAGAAATGTCCAACATTATCCGACGCGATCAATCCCAAGACTCCAAGCCTTGTCTCGATCCGTAAAGTCCTATTCACTTACGAGCACATGACCCAAAACTCAGTTTTGGTCATGTCCCGAGAAAACACCCTTTTGGCCATTCTCCATAAATGTGTCAATGAGTTTCATCCTCCGGTGTGACCCTTAGGTTTATGCATGTCAATAGATCAACGTAAAATACCATTTTACTTGATCCTATTTAAGTGGCAACTAATGAGACTTTAGTATTGCCTGACATTGCATAGCGAATCGACCCTGTCGATTCCAACCTTTCTGTCGTCCCTGTCATTATCCTTTTATCTCCGATATCCTGATTGAGATAAGGCATAGAGCCGTCATCCTTATTATTCTCAATTACTGTTCCTTGATATGTGAGATGACTGAAGATATGATACCCAGTATCATGTGCATGGCCATGCTATTCTTTCAGTCACTCTCGATCAAGCGGCCGAGAACCGATATCTTTCCCATACCTCAGTATGAGGGATAAATCCCTTAACCGTCTTTCGTGTCACTCATGTAGCCCGTCCCCAAGCCAATCCTGGCCGTTATGGAAGCCCTGTTACGGACAACGTTAGGGTCAGGTCAAACTCAGTTGTTGACTACATAGCGATCACAAAGACTCCTTGGTCTAAGGATACATGACAAGCTACAACACTGAATATGTTCATGACTTAATCTATGGCACATATTCAGGGCGGGTCGTCCAATATCATGTCCCACATGATATCTATGATCAGACTCCTGAATCACATTCCAATAACTAACAGAACGTAAGCCATAAAGAGCCATCTTTCATACTAGTCGCTTCTAGTGAAGCTTTGTTGACTAGGGACCCATCGAGTGTGATCTAGCTCGATCTATGGTTCTATTCGCATGGTGGGCATAGATCAGAGCACACATCGATATATTACTCCAACACATAAGTAATATGAAGCCGCTTTAATTTTATTGCTAACGATGATATATACATTTGGACATTTAGGATTGAACTACGGGCACTAAGACTAACAATCTCCCACTTGCCCTAGTTCCAATCTAAACTCCAATATGTCCCCATCGACTTTACATGTCTAACATGTTTAGGCAGCGACACTGCCTTAGTCAAAGGGTTGGCTATGTTATCATCTGTTGCAATATAGGTTATCTTCACTTCACCTCAGTTTAGTATTTCTCTGATAAGGTGGATACGCCGCAGTACATGTTTGGATTTGTTATACGATCTGGGCTTTTGGCTTGCGCAATGGCCCTTGTGTTATCGCAAGATGGATTCACCGGGCTGGATGGGTTGTAATTACACCCAGCCCTGCCATGAATTTCCAAATCCACATAGCCTCCTTAGCTGCCTCTGCAGCATCCATGTACTTGGCCTCTATCGTAGATTTGGAAATGGTATCTTGCTTTACGCTCTCCCAGCTAAAGCTCTGCCATTCAGCGTAAACCCATATCCTCATTGACTTCTAAAGTCATCTGGATTTGTCTTGGAAAACTAGCGTCTACTCATCCTTCGACAACTAGTTCAACATCATCTTTCCCCCGGGTTAGAATGATGTCTACTGGTACAACATAAGGCTTACGAGACGTCTGGTCTCATACATGTCATGGCATATATGATCGATCCTTCCCCCAGGCGCATATGATTCTCATCATCCTTTTCAGCTCATCAGGTGTCTTAGGACACTGAGTCTTGCTGAGATGAATGTCATGACTAGTGGGTAAGAGTCCTTTCTTTGAATCGAGCATTAAGAACCTACTCAATGCCTTGTTCACATAGGTTCCCTGACTTAAATCCAAGACCCTCTTGGTGTGATCTCTACATATCTTAATCCTTAAGATATAAGAAGCATCGCCTAAGTCCTTTATTGAAAAACACTTCCTCAACCAAGCTTTAGTCTCGTGCAAGGTTGGGATGTCATTTTCAATGAGAACCAGAAAGGTAATCTTGCTCCCACTAGCCTTCTTATAAACGCAAGATTCATCCTCGTTCTTGATTAAGCCAAATCCAATTACAGCTTCATCAAAATGAAGGATCCAACTCCGAGAAGTTCGTTTCAATCCATAAATGGATTTCAACAACTTATAAATCTTTCCTTTATTCTTCGGATCGTCAAAACCTTTGGGCCGAGACATACAAACGTACTCAGTCAAATTTCCATTTAGGAAAGCGGTTTTGACATCCACTTGCCATATCTCGTAATTATGATACGCAGTTATGTCAAGAAGAATTTGGATCGATTTTGACCATAGCCACTAAGGAGAAGGTTTCCTCATAGTCAATCCATGCCTATAACCTTTCACCACAAGTTGAGCTTTGTAGGCCAGAGGGTTGCCGTCCATGTACACCTTCACCTTGAAGATCCATTTGCATCCGATGGTCCTCACACCATTGATGGGATTAACCAGTTCCCAGACTCGGTTGTCCGACATGGATTGCATTTCCTCCCTCATGGCTCCCAGCCATAACTCGGAGTTGGGCCCATCCACGACTTCCTGAAAGGTGGCTGGATCATCGTGATCCACCATGACTTCATTGTCACCTCCGGATACCATATCTTGGAGGTGGAAGATTGATCCTTTCAAATCGCCTTGGACCTTCCGGAATTGTAACAGGAATTGGTTCTTACTCTACGACAATCTCTGGCTCCTTTCTACTGGGTTGCCAATTGGTTTAGACAGATCTTTACCATCATGAATTTCTTCGAGATGCACAGTCCTCCCAATGACGTCTTTGGAAACAAAACTCCTTTTCCATAAAGACCCCACCCCATGCGACGAACACCATGTTCTCACTGGGATTGTAGAAGTAGTATCCCCTTGTTGCTTTGGGATACCACACGAAGGTGCATATCTCAGATCTTGGTTCCAGCTTAGTCGAAACCAAATGTTTCACATAAGCCTCGCAACCACAAATCTTTAGGAAGGACAAAGCGGGCATCATCCCATATCATTTTAAAATGGTGTCCCTTCCACACCCTTCATCAAGCCCGATTCACTATGAATGCGGTCGTCTCTAGAGCATAATCCCAGAAAGAGATTGGGAGATCAGTCCAACTAATAATGGAACGGACCATTGTCTAACAATGTCCGATTTCTCCGTTTGGCTACACCTTTCATCTACAGTGTCCCAGGAGTAGTCCATTCCAAAAGGATCCCATTCTCTTTTAGATGATCTAATAACTCTGTGGTCAAGTATTTTCCACCTCGATCCAATCGAAGTGCCTTAATGTTAGTCTTAGTGCCCGTAGTTCAATCCTAAATGTCCAAATGTATATATCATCGTTAGCAATAAAATTAAAGCGGCTTTATATTACTTATGTGTTGGAGTAATACATCGATGTGTGCTCTGATCTATGCCCACCATGCGAATAGAAACATAGATCGAGATAGATCACACTCGATGGGTCCCTAGTCAACAAAGCTTCACTAGAAGCGACTAGTATGAAAGATGGCTCTTTATGGCTTACGTTCTATTAGTCATTGGAATGGGATTCCGGAGTCTGATCATAGATATCATGTGGGACATGATATTGGACGACCCGCCCTAAATATGTGCCATAGATTAAGTCATGAACATATTCAGTGTCGTAGCTTGTCATGTATCCTTAGACCAAGGAGTCTTTGTGATCGATATGTAGTCAACAACTGAGTTTGACCTGAGCCTAACGTTGTCCGTAACAGGGCTTCCATAACGGCCAGGATTGGCTTGGGGACGGGCTACATGAGTGACACGAAAGACGGCTAAGGGATTTATCCCTCGTACTAAGGTATGGGAAAGATATCGATTCTCGGCCGCTTGATCGAGAGTGACTGGAAGAATAGCATGGCCATGCACATGATACTGGGTATCATATCTTCAGTCATCTCACATATCAAGGAACGGTGATTGAGAATAATAAGGATGACGGCTCTATGCCTTATCTCAATCAGGATATCGGAGATAAAAGGATAATGACAGGGACGACAGAAAGGTTAGAATCGACAGGGTCGATTCGTTATGTAGTGTCAGGCAATACTAAAGTCTCGTTAGTTGCCACTTAAATAGGATCAAGTAAAATGGGATTTTACGTTGATCTATTGACATGCATAAACCTAAGGGTCACACCGGAGGATGAAACTCATTGACACATTTATGGAGAATGGCCAAAAGGGAGTTGTCTCGGGATATGACCAAAACTGGGTTTTGGGTCATGTGCCCGTAAGTGAATAGGACTTTACGGATCGAGACAAGGCTTGGAGTCTTGGGATTGATCGCGTCGGATAATGTTGGACATTTCCGGTATGGAAGGCTTGGAGGCGATGAGCGAATCACGGGACCTCGTTGGAAATGGCCACGGGCCATGTTCCAAGAGGCCCATGAAAGGCCCATGCAACCAAGGCCCATGGAACTAATTAATCAAGTCTTGATTAATTAGTACTAAGTAAGCAAGACAAGGATTAAGGTGTTGGTGATTCACCACCTAACCCAATCTTGTCTTGCCATACCTTGTCCTATTTACACCTTACTTGACACCATACTTGTCCCATGCCTTTAGTTGGACAAGTATGGGTTTTGTTATGTTTAAGTCATCTTTTTTCAACATAACAAACACAAGACAAGAATAGGAAACACATTTTCTCTCCCTCTTCCATGGCCATTTCGGGTTTGGCTAGTTTCCACCTCCATGTTTGTGTTCTTGAGTCCTCAAAGAGAAGAACTACGTGGCTTTGATTCCCATGTGGATACGTAGGCGTCTTGGAGACTCAAGCCAATCATTCGTTAACCGGTGTTCTTGTTTTGGTAAGAACTAGTGCTGAATTTTTCTCTTGTTAATCCATTCTTTGTTAGTTGTTTCATGGTTTTAATTGTCTCTTGGTTTTCATTGATTTTCCGCTGCGAGTTGGTTCATCTCCAACCCTACCTCGAGACCCAACACTTAATACCTAATATTTACTACTTTAGTCTTAAACTCTTTGAATTTATCAAAAGCTTCAGACTTATGTCTCAGCGAATAGACATAACCATATTTACTGTAATCATCACTAAATGTGATAAAGTAGCTAAAACCCCTCCTGGCAAGTGAACTTATTGGTCTACACACATTCGAGTGTATCAGCCCCAATAATTCACCCGCCCTTTCATCGCGATCGATAAAAGGGAACTTTAGTAATTTTGCCCATCAAACAAACCTTGCACCTATCGATCGAATGGAATTCGAATGAACCTGAAAGTCCGCACTTCTGAAGTGCTGATAGGTGTTTCTTGTTTATGCGACCTAAATGACAGTGCCTTAACAAAGTTAGGTTTAAATCGTTGGATTTAGACCTCTTGGTATTAACGGAATATATAGAACTTAAGGCATTGTTACCCATATCTAATATGTACAATCCTCCAACCAAGTCAGTACTTGTATAAAACATATCATTGCATAGAACATTGAAAACTCCATTTCCAATATTAACATTATATCCTTCCTTGTCAAACAGGGATACAGATATAATATTCCTACTAAAAGTAGGTATGCAATATACATTATACAATACTAAGACAAGGCCAGTTGGCAAAGAAAGACGCATGGATCCTACAGCAGTTGCCACAACTCTGAGGTCCACTTCGTGCTTTCCAAACCTGTCTTACTTTCAGCCACCATATATAAGTGCATGTGTGAGATTCAGTCCTGGTATCTAATACCCATGAATCTTTGGAAGTAGAGAGATGTAGCTCTATAGAGTTAATACCGGATGAAGGCACGGTCCCACCGCCGTTCCTTAGATCATCCAGGTTTCCTGATGAAGGCGCAGTCCTACTGCCCTTCTTCAGATCATCCACGCTATTTGATGAAGGCGCAATCCCACTGCCCTTCTTCAGATCAGCCGTGAACTTCCTGTAATCCCGGTTCCAATGACCAGGCTATTGGCAGTAGAAGCAGACATTCTCAGGTGTCTCATCTTTCCTGCCAAGTGCGCATGGGCCCCCCCTTGCCACTTCCAATTCCCTTGTTGACCATCAGAATATCCTTGGATCCCAGATCCCTGATATATTCTTCTCAGCAATTAATGACACTTCATGTAACTCTGATATGGTCTTAGAGACAGCCTTGTCAAGGACATATTCTTTGCGTTCAGACTTGAGGACTATCCTCAAAATTCTGTACCAGTCCAAATAGTTTGTCCCATTTAGCTTGACCCTGTCAAGAATGGTTTTTAATGAAAAACTATTAATGTTCGCTGAATTTGCCATTTGATCTACAACAGATAAAATTTAATCAGTAAACTGAATAAATTTTATGAAGATCAAGCTTAAACACCAACAATCGATTCTAAACCTTTAGAATCTGAAACCAAGATCCTTGATTCACTCGATTAAGCTGAACTAATGCTCACCACTTAATCGAGATATGTAGGTAGGACTCCATCCAATCACATCCAATGTGACTCTTGGCTAGGGTATGTACTTATGTACACGACTTACCCTATTTTTTACCCTAGCTCTCAACCTCAGGCTGAGAATCGTAGTCGGGTCCACCAATTTTCAACTATGGCTCGTCACTATGTAGGTGCTCCGCTAATGCGCACGACACCCACATATGTCGTCCAAACCTACTACCCCGCTTCCCCATGGATGCTTCGCTAATGCGCACGACACCCACATATGTCGTCCAAACCTACTACCTTGCTTTCCCATAGATGCTCCGCTAATGCGCACGACACACATAGGACGGGGAGGTAGTAAGGTGTTGATAATTGGGAGGTGTCAGACATGACCCGTTTTTACTTGTCCGGTTGTGTTTAAAACTTTGGCACATCCTAGATGCGATGAGCACATCAACTACATTCCAAATGCAATGATGCCTCAAATTACATCCAATGTAATTCTTCCTTCGAACCCGTCAACTACATCCAATGTAATGACGGTTCTAAGGGCTCACAAATAAGGATTAAAATTCCAATTTTATCTTTGCATGTGAGGTGATATGCTCGGTAAATAAAGTTAAGCATGCAATTCTAAAACACATAGAATTAATCATGCATAAACTAAACCAAGCATAAAGCGATAAATGTGCACATAATAACCCCCTAGACTAACTCCCACTAGCTTCTTGAGCTCCACCGACTCCAAGCTGATGCCAACACCCGAAAAGCCACCAAATGACCTTTTCGCCCTTTCTTCGTCTTGAGTAAAATATTACAATTTAATACACGACTCAAAGGTCGGGAATAAATAAATATTACAAACAAGTGGTTCGACGACCACACCTTGAAAGAATAATTACACGCTAACTCTAACGGCTCGCAGGCCGTGAAAAGCGATAAATAATTAAATCGAGCTCGGGGCTATTATGTACACCATGCCAACAACACATCACACATCGTGTTATCAAACAATCATGTTATCAAACATCATGTGATTTTCCGGTTTTATTTAATAGCCAAGTTTCGAAAATTTTTGATGCTCGGTTTATCGAAACCGTTCAAAAATGAAACTTTTGAACATTTGATCTTCGAGTTCGTCATGGCGGTTCCAAACTCGTCATAACTAACAAAACGGTTTAGCCTTGGCATATCAACCATCCAATGGTCATGCTTGGCCTAGCTCCGTCCAACGGAGCCCCGTTTGGTCCCGGTTTCGGCTCCCCGAGAGTCCTGCTCCTGAGACCCGAAAAATCAAATTTTTTTCAAAATTTCCAGATTTGAAATAATTTTCAAAAATTCATTTTACATGCATTAAATCCATAAACAAGAATTTAAAACATGTTATCAAACAATTTAGCAAAACAACATGCCAAAAACGAAACTTTCAAGCAAAACCGAAACTTTGAACACCGTCTTGTGAATCCCGAAGGTAGCACGGCTCTGATACCACTGTTGGGTCTCGAGGTAGGGTTGGAGATGAACCAACTCGCAGCGGAAAATCAATGAAAACCAAGAGACGGTTAAACCATGAAACAACTAACAAAGAATGGATTCACAAGAGAAAAATTCAGCACTATTTCTTACCAAAACAAGAACACCGGTTAACGAATGATTGGCTTGAGTCTCCAAGACGCCTACATATCCACATGAGAATCAAATCCACGTAGTTCTTCTCTTTGAGGACTCAAGAACACAAAAATGGAGGTGGAAACTAGCCAAACCCGAAATGGCCATGGAAGAGGGAGAGAAAATGTGTTTCCTATTCTTGTCTTGTGTTTGTTATGTTGAAAAAAGATGACTTAAACATAACAAAACCCATACTTGTCCAACTAAAGGCATGTGACAAGTATGGTGTCAAGTAAGGTGTAAATAGGACAAAGTATGGCAAGACAAGATTGGGTTAGGTGGTGAATCACCAACACCTTAATCCTTGTCTTGCTTACTTAGTACTAATTAATCAAGACTTGGTTAATTAGTTCCATGGGCCTTGGTTGCATGGGCCTTTCATGGGCCTCTTGGAACATGGCCCGTAGTCATTTCCAACGAGGTCCCGTGATTCGCTCATCGCCTCCAAGCCTTCCATACCGGAAATGTCCAACATTATCTGACGCGATCAATCTCAAGACTCCAAGCCTTGTCTCGATCCGTAAATTCCTATTCACTTACGAGCACATGACCCAAAACCCAGTTTTGGTCATGTCCCGAGAAAACTCCCTTTTGGCCATTCTCCATAAATGTGTCAATGAGTTTCATCCTCCGGTGTGACCCTTAGGTTTATGCATGTCAATAGATCAACGTAAAATACCATTTTACTTGATCCTATTTAAGTGGCAACTAACGAGACTTTAGTATTACCTGACACTGCATAGCGAATCGACCCTGTCGATTCTAACCTTTCCGTCGTCCCTGTCATTATCCTTTTATCTCCGATATCCTGATTGAGATAAGGCATAGAGCCGACATCCTTATTATTCTCAATTACTGTTCCTTGATATGTGAGATGACTGAAGATATGATACCCAGTATCATGTGCATGGCCATGCTATTCTTTCAGTCACTCTCGATCAAGCGGCCGAGAACCGATATCTTTCCCATACCTCAGTATGAGGGATAAATCCCTTAACCGTCTTTCGTGTCACTCATGTAGCCCGTCCCAAGCCAATCCTGGCCGTTATGGAAGCCCTGCTACGGACAAAGTTAGGCTCAGGTCAAACTCAGTTGTTGACTACATAGCGATCACAAAGACTCCTTGGTCTAAGAATACATGACAAGCTATGACATTGAATATGTTCATGACTTAATCTATGGCACATATTCAGGGCGGGTCGTCCAATATCATGTCCCACATGATATCTATGATCAGACTCTGGAATCCCATTCCAATGACTAACAGAACGTAAGTCATAAAGAGCCATCTTTCATACTAGTCGCTTCTAGAGAAGCTTTGTTGACTAGGGACCCATCGAGTGTGATCTATATCGATCTATGGTTCTATTCGCATGGTGGGCATAGATCAGAGCACACATCGATATATTACTCCAACACATAAGTAATATGAAGCCGCTTTAATTTTATTGCTAATGATGATATATACATTTGGACATTTAGGATTGAACTACGGGCACTAAGACTAACAGAATGGATCTCTGCAACTTGTCAATGGTCTCTTGATAGAATGTGAGTTCAACTTGATCCACAGCTATCACGTCATTAATCTCTGAAGTGAGAACCCCATATCTGATAAGGGCTTGGCGTGTCATATCAGACCTACTTTGTACTTGTGGTACAACCTCAAGTACTACATTCTCTCGTTCATGTATTTGAGTAACCATTTTAGGCGCAACGCTACTTTGTGGTTCTGTAACTTCTCAAAGTTCAATAGTCCTCCCACTGTTTCCTTTAGAAATAAACTCTCTTTCCAAAAAACTCCATCCCGAGCAACAAACACTTTGTTCTCCGTAGCGTTGTAGAAGTAATATGATTTAGTTTCCTTAGGATATCATACAAAGAGGCACTTCTCTGATTTGGGGCTAACTTATTCGTCATTAGACGCTTCACATAAGTTACACATCCTCATATCTTTAGAAAAGACAAATCAGGAACTTTTCCTATCTATATCTCATATGGTGTCTTATTTACTGCCTTTGGTGGTACTCTGTTCAAGACGAATGTAGTTTTTTCCAGAGCATATCCCCAAAATGAGATTGGGAGATCAATGTTACTCATCATAGACCGAACCATATCTAATAGGGTTCGACTCCTCCATTCATACACACCATTCCAATGTGGTATTCCCGGAGAATTTAGTAGAGAAATGATATCACAATCTTTCAGATGATCTACGAATTCTTGGCTCAAATATTCACCATTTCGATCATATCGTAGTGCCTTAATATTTTGGCCAAGTTGATTTTGTACTTCATCCTTGAAAATTTTGAACCTTTCAAAAACTCTGATTTATTATGAAGTACCCAAATCTTCCTCTATCAGTTGTACTTAAAGGACCACATACATCTGAATGTATAATCCCCAATAAGCCACTAGCTCTCTCACTGTTTCAGAAAAAAAAAAGTGTCTTTTTCATCTTGTCCATTAAATAAGATTCGCACGTTTCAAATGATTCATAAAAGAATCCAAAATTCCATGGAATTAGAGTTTTGATATGCGTTTCTTATTTACATGAATCAAGCGACAATGCTAGAGGAATATAGGGTTTGTCTCATCAGACTTAAACCCTCTTGTATCAATGTTATAGAAGGACTTCTCATTAGAGTCTTCTATGTTCAAAACATAAAGACCTCTAACTCGAGAAGCATTTGCATGATGAACGTTATCATGAGAAAGACTAAACTTACTATTCTCAATAGCAAATTTATAGTCTTCTTTGTCCAAACACGAAATGGAGACGATACTCCTACAAAATGTAGGTACATGATAACATTGTTCAAAATGCAAAACAAGCCCACTAGGCAAGGCCAACTCGTATGTCCCCACAGCTAAGGCAATGACTCCATGGTCATCCCCAACTCGTAGGTCCACCACGCCTTCCTTCAATGCCCTCTTACCTTTGAGTCCCTGCACATTTATACAAATGTGGGATTCGGATCCAATATCCAATATCCAAGAATCAAAAGTAGATGCATTTATTTCTATAACATGAATACCTGAAGAGCTGGGTACACTACCCTTGTTCTTCTTTAGATGATCTTTATATTTCTGGCAGTTCCTCTTCCAGTGACCAATCTCATTGTACTAATGGAAAACCGAGTCCTTTGGGGTTGCAATTTGAGTGTACTCGGGCCTTGGATTTGACATGGGCCTTAAACCCATAGGAGCCACATGACCCTTTGCTTTGCCTACCCATTTCCTTTTGTACTCAGTTCTTCTCTTAACCATCAGAACATCTTTGGAATTACCTTGAATGTTCTTCTCAGCAGTTTGAAGCATCCCATGCAATTCTGAGATGGTCTTTACCAGCCACCCTATGGCCGGCCGGCCACCCCCTATGGTGGCCGGAGCTCCCCCCGAGCTCCCGATCACCGGAAAATGTCTCCAAAACGTCTCCAACTATCCCACACCCCAAGTACACCATAAACCACTCATTTTAACCAAACCCTAACTTTCAAAATTAACCAAAACTAAGATCGGTTCGGTGCTTACCGTAGAGGAAGACGGTGTGAGTTTGATTCTCCTAGCTTTGAGACGATCCAAAGGTTGAAGCTCATGAATAGTACCCCCAAACCCTAGCTTTCTCTCTTCTTCTCCCTTTTCCTCCTTCTCCTTCTCTCTCTAAACTTCTCTCTACTTTTTCTATTTTTTTTCTCTTTCTAAAGGATGTGGCCGAACCCCCCCTTATGCCTCATCTTTATTTTCTCCCAAAAACCTAACACCACCACTTGTTTGACAAGTGGCAAGGTGGGTCCCACACCTTTTTGGAGGAATATCTATAAGATATTTTCCAATCAGATTCGCGAAATTTGGACGTTTCGGGCCCCGAACGGGCACTTTTTCCAAGAAATTACGAAACTTGACGGGCTACAAGGAAACGGCTCAACTAAGACCACTGCGACGACGGCTAAGCTTTTTGGATCCAAAACGGTCCTCGAATGGACCAAAATGTCGCTCGGTTGACTTTTCCAGCGAAAAGTCAACATTTCCTAAACTGATTAGAAAGTTTCCCTGAGTCCCCCGGAACTCACTTTGGTCGATATCGGGGTCAACTTAAGTCCGGTGTGACCCTCGGGGTCACATTTAGGTTCATTTAAGTACCTGTCCAAAAATTTTAAATTTTCCTGTTTTTCGCAGGTTTGACTGGCGTTGACCGGGAGTGGTTATTACAGTTTTTGAAGGACTATGCCAAAGGTGGGGGACTTTTGAAGTGGATGAAACCAACAAATATTGTTGGTGGTGAATCCAGTAATGTAGATGTTGATGAAGCTGGAGAAAGTGAAAATATGATCATTGTTGATAATAACAACACAATTCTTGGAGATGAAGAGTTATTGCCCAACAAAGAAGAAGATTATGGTAATAATGCAGATGACAATGCTAATGAGAACGAAGCTCGAGAAGATGTAGGTTTAGTGAATGACATTGAAGTCGAAAATGTTACTTCCGAGAATGTTAGTGATCTTGGAGACGGGGATGGTGAACCTATAGATATCTATGACCCTGAAAATTGGGGTAAAATCGATAATAATTTCAGAGACTTCATGGTTCAGAAAGGCCCAATAAGAGAAGAACTTGACGACTCTCGTTATCCTTCCGATGATACTAGAAGACATTTTTCAAACTCCTATTACTCTCAAAAGCTAATGAATGGGGAGAAACTAGATATAAAGTGGCTTCTTTATTCAAAAGTTGCGAATAAAGTTTTTTGCTTCTGTTGCAAGTTGTTTAGCCACAATAATTCTTCTAGCTTTCTCGCTTCCACGGGATTTGATAATTGGAGAAACCTTAGCATGAGTCTTAAAGAGCATGAAGTTGGCAGAGATCACATTAGATGTATGCATTCGTGGAAAGAATTAGAAACAAGATTTAAAAGTGATGCTACTATTGACAAAGACATGCAACAAGCCATTAACAAGGAGAGGGAGCATTGGAAGCAAGTTTTGATTAGGATTTTTGCAGTGGTTAAGACTCTTGCTAAAAACAATATGGCTTTCCGTGGTGATAATGAGAAGATTGGCGATGAGAACAATGGTAATTTTTTGGGTATAATTGAGATGCTAGGTGAGTTTGATCCAGTTATGAAGGAGCATATTCGCGCGCATTCATGGTAAGGAAATTCATTATCATTATCTTAGTCATAAAATTCAGAATGAATTGATTCAGATGCTAGCTGGAGAGTTGAAATCGTTGATAATCAAGAAAATTCAGGATGCGAAGTATTTTCCAGTGATACTCGATTGCACTCCTGACCTAAGTCATGAAGAGCAAATGACACTTGTTATTCGATGTGTGAACACATCAACCGATCATGCCAAAGTTGAAGAATATTTCCTCCAATTTAAAAAGGTTGATAATACATCCGGAAAAGGACTTTTTTATTCACTTACAAAGGCATTACATGATCTCAACCTAGATATCGATAATGTGAGGGGGAAAGGGTATGATAATGGAGCAAATATGAAAGGTAAAAACAAAGGTGTGCAGAAAAGACTACTCGACATAAATTCTAGAGCATTTTACACTCCATGCGGATGTCATAGTCTCAATCTCACACTTTGTGACATGGCCAACTCATGTGATTTGGCAATCTCATTCTTTGGAATTGTGCAGCGTGTTTATTGCTTGATTTCTTCTTCTACAAAGAGATGGAG
This sequence comes from Erodium maritimum, assembly GCA_963921825.1. Classification (NCBI taxonomy): domain Eukaryota; kingdom Viridiplantae; phylum Streptophyta; class Magnoliopsida; order Geraniales; family Geraniaceae; genus Erodium; species Erodium maritimum. Next base: position 36,624,790 of record OY997592.1, on the reverse strand, counting down.
TGTTTTTACTGAAGCAATTGGAACTAATGGCATCACTGTGAAGCCATTGTCGGAAACTCGTTGGGAAAGTCGTCTTGAGAGTGTGTCTGCTATTAGATTCCAAATTCCAGAGATAAAAAAAGCACTGCTTAAGTTAGCAAAAACCCAGGATGATCCTAAGACACGAAGTGATGCCGAGGCATTGCTAGGAAAGAAAGGATTCTGAGTTTAGAATTTGTGTTCGGTATGGTCATTTGGCATGATATTTTGTTCTCTATTAATGTCGCCAGTAAGTTATTGCAGGCAGAAAATATGGACATCGATATTGCGATTGCTCAACTTAGAGGGTTGATTTCCACTTTCAAAATGCTCGGGAGCACGGATTTGAAAAGGCTGTGGAAGAAGAAGATAGCACGTAAATTAGGTATTGAACCTATACTCAGTGAATCACGTTTCAGAAAAAGAAAAAAACAGTTTGATGAAAGTGGTGAAGAAGATGTGGTATTGTCAGCTGAAGAAGATCTTAGAGTGAACTATTTCATTCGTTTACTAGATTATGTCGATTCATCACTTCAGTTCAGATTCAATCAGTTTCAGTTATATGAGAAGACTTTTGGCTTTTTATTCAATGTGAGAAAGTTGCAGTCTGCAAATGATGATACTCTGAAGGCTTCTTGCATCAACCTTGAAATTTTTCTGAAGAATGGTGATGCCTCTGATATTGATGGGAGGGATTTGTTTCTTGAGTTAAGAGTCTTGAAAGAATGCTTGCCATCTGGAACTGAAAAGGCAATTGAGATGATAAATTTTTTAAAGATGATGGAAGGGTGTTATCCGAATGCTACTATTGCTGACAGGATTCTATTGACTATACCAGTTACAGTTGCTTCTGCTAAAAGGAGTTTTTCAAAGTTAAAACTGATCAAGTCTTATCTTTGTTCTACGATGTCACAAGAGAGGCTGAATGGTTTGTCTATGATCTCAATTGAGAAAAACCTGCTTCTGGATATTGATTACGAAAGATTGATGAATGATTTTGCTAGCAAAACTGCGAGAAGAACAATTTTTCAAAATTGACGAGCATATATGCATTTTAGGTATTTTAAACTTACTTGGTTGTAATTCTTATTTTTGTTTGCATTCGTTCATTATTAACACTGCTTCTTTTTTCTTTTTCTTTTTATGTTTTTGAAGGTTTGGCGTGGAGCCTTCTCTCAAGATTATGGATTCACTTTTGTATTGCATATTTCTTTGTTGTTGTCTTCTATTTCATGTAAGTACTCTCACTCACTATGTTTACTCAGTTATATTCTCTCAACACGTGTAGTTATTGTGGTTACCATTTCTATGTTGATAGTGGTTTAGGGAATAATGAAATTATTGTTCAATTGGGTTTGCATATTAAGATGTGATATTAATGAATTTGCATATTAAGATGTGATATTGATGAATAAAATATTATATTGTTTCGGTAAAAAAAATCAAGATTAAGGGGCTCAAAAAAGTGAGTCGTTTGGGGCTCCAAATTCTCAGGGCCGGCCCTGAGGGTAAACTACAAATGCATACCCTGAAGTTGCCACGTTTAACCGATGATTACCCTGAAGTTTAAAGTTAACTGATGCATACCCTGAAGTTACGACTTGTAACTAAAAACCCCTTCTATCAGCTAAAATGACGAAAATAGCCTTAGTGATTTTTTTAGATAATTTTTTTAAAACATAAATGAAGTGATTTTTTAAATAAAAATGAAGTCATTTAATAATTATATATATAGCAAAAGTAATTTTTCAATAATTTTTTTAACATAATTATTAAAGTGTAGTTTATGGTATTTTCGTCATTTTAGCTGACGAAGGGGTTTTGAGTTACAACTCGTAACTTCAGGGTATGCATCAGTTAACTTTAAACTTCAGGGTAATCATCGGTTAAACGTGACAACTTCAGGGTATGCATTTGTAGTTTACCCTAACTATAACACATGTTGTATAATCCGATTATCCAACATGCCTAAATTATGCAAATTCGGCATACAGTCAAACATGCATCAACATGCAACAATAAAAACCTCTTCAACCCGAAAGCACATACATCAACCAAGCATGCATGGTCGGTTTAAACGAATTACAAGTGGCTCTGATACCACTGTTGGAATTCTAGGGAGCAAAACGCCGGGGAAAATAAAACTTTTCCCTAGAATAGCCTCAGAATCCATGTAATTCCGAGTAAACCTACAAACAAAAATAAAGCAGAGATTACCTCTTCCAAATTTTTAGCTTGGTTCGAGACAGGGACCAACTTGCAGCTTGTATATCTCAGCAACGAACTGTTGAAATGCAAATCCCTCCGGCCAGATTAAAGACCAATATGTTTAGAACGTTCACTCCAAAAATCAGCAATATTGTACCTCGGATGAATGTCCGATCGAGCTCTTTCCAGTGGCTAGTCGGACAGAAACTAGGCAGAAAAATCTGGGCAGATTTTTCTCTTCTTCCTGCATACCAAGAACACCCAAAACAAATTGATTTCGTGGATTGAGTGTGAGTTGAGACGTTTCCATAAGGATCCGTCCTCTACCGGTATCAACACCAACAAGATATCCCGAATCGCTTGTGTGATAGCACAAAGGAAGAACACTTCTTCCTCTCTTTCTCTCTAACTCGTTTCTCTCTCTACCCTTTGAGAACCATTCTCAACACAATGAAAAATCTTATTTTTCTTCTCCTCTTGCATGCATACATCTCCCAACAAGACCACATTATTTTATTTGGAAAAACCCAACACTTGGACTTCCAAATTTGACAAGTGGCTTTCTAAGGCTTTGCATGACTTCACTATGTCATTACAAGCAAGCCCAACTCTTGGACTTTCTTTTATGACAAGTGTCTTATTTTAGGAGTAGTGTTCATGTAAAAATACCCTCTTTGAATTTCGAAAATTCAAGAGCCATTTTTGTATTTTAATTGCCCCAACATAATCTTTATTATATTAGCAATTCGAAAAACGAGTTGAATTTATAAATAAATATTATATCGAATATAATATATTATTTTATTCACTTGAGGGACTTCAAAATTCCAATTCGATTTTGGGCTCGTTGTTGTGTGCGGCCCTGTAGGCTCATAACACGTGTTGGCAGTGGGCCCGAAATCCTCGTTTCATCCACATGTCATAGTTGGCATCTAGCAAGGCATTATGACTACCCAAACGTTTATGATGATCGTTAATCTGACTTAACTTTTACCCGTTAATATGCTAACCCTTTTGTCAAGGATACCTCGATCGAATATGGCATAGGGCCGTCATCCTTATTTTATTCGATCGTTGTTTCTTGATCTTAAGTAGACAGCCAGTGATAACTCTTTATCAATTCGCATGGCCATGCTTTTTCCTACAGTCCCACTTATCAAGGTGCCCAAACGATCTCTCTCATATTTTTATGAGTGACATATCCCTTATCAGTCAAACATATTTCTCACATAGATACTTATGCACCCAATCACAACCTTTATAATTGCCCGGTTAAAGACAATGTTTAACTGTGTCAAAGCACACAGCCACCTATGTAGAAATCATGATGACTATAAGGTCAGAGGACTTAAGTCATATTACGGTACCGAGAAATACTCATGACAGTTCCTATGCAGTATTCTCACATTGGGTCATTTAATGCCATTTCCCTAAATGACATATATGATTTGACTTCATATCCAATATGTATCATCAGTAAAACGTGATCATCAGCCAACATCATACTAGTCTTAGTATATCATTAAGACCAGGAATCATGTGAATAACACTTTATTACTTCTAAGAGTTTTACTATTAGGTCCTCAACCCGATGCTCTTAAGAAAGAGTATTATTCACACTATTAACATTTCACAAATGATAATAGTAGTGCCGATGTATTAATGAAATGATAATGTCGTCCATGATCACGATTGGCCTAGGGCACAAAAACCAACAAGGAGAAGGGGCCGGAAATCAGTATACACTACATAGCATGGCTGGTTGTGGATATTACAAATCCATTCTACAAACTCGGTGACATTGGACATCATTGCTGAGAAGAAAACCATTTTGACAGTTGATGGAAAAAATATTATACTCTCTTCCCAAATAACAACCTTTTTTGTGTTTTAACCGCTCCCGGTCAACGCCAGTCAAATCGGCGAAAAACAGGAAAATTTAAAATTTTGGGACAGACAACTAAATGAACCTAAATTTGACCCCGAGGGTCACATCGGACTTGAGTTGACCCCGATATCGACCAAAGTGAGTTCTGGGGGACTCAGGGCAACTTTCTGACCAATTTGGGAAAGGTTGACTTTTTGATGGAAAAGTCAACCGAGCGACGTTTTGGTTCGTTCGAGGCTCGTTTTGGATCCAAAAAGCTTATCCTTCGTTATAGCGGTCTTAGTTGGGCCGTTTCCTTGTAGCACGTGAAATTTCGTAATTTCTTGGAAAATGGGCCCGTTCGGGGCCCGAGACGACCGAATTTCGCGAATCTGACTGAAAAATATCTAGAAAGATATTTTTCTAAGCAGTGGGACCCACTTGACACTTGTCACACATTTGGTGGTTGGGTTTTAAAATAAAGAAAAGAAATGAGGGGTAGTTTGTAATTAAGAGGTTTGGTTGATTTTTTAAACAAAATTCAAAAAAGAGAAGAAGTAGAGAGAAAGTGGAGAGAAGAAAGAGAAGGAGAAAAGGGAAAAAGAGAAGAGAAAAGTTTAGGGTTTAGGGATTTCCCGACTATCCAACCGACGGATCGTCTCAACGGTCAAAGAATCAAGCTCCCGTCGTCATTCCCTACGGTGAGAACCTAATCGATTCTCGTTTTAGTACGTTTAAAAGTTAGGGTTTGGGTTTCAACGGGTTAACTATGGATGAGTCGAGGTGTAGGGTTCGTTGGGAACGTTTTGGAGCGAAAAGGATCGGTTTCCGGTGACCGGAGGCTCGGGGGAGCTCCGGCCACCGTGGGTGGTGGCTGGCCGGAGCTAGGACCGGCCACCATGGTGGTGAACCGGTCCAGCCACCCACGGCTAAGGGTGGCCGGGTGGCGCCCACGTGTCGGGTCTCGGGTTTTGCATGTTCGGGTGGTCTAGGACGATCCCCAAGTTGTTAATCCACACCCGGAACGAATTTTGGAATTAAATTGTGAAAGTTGGAAATGACGGGTTTAGAAACTTTAAACGCGAATTAAATTGCTCGGAAGTCGGAAATTGATTCCGTCGATTGCGTTGGAACCCTTGAATTATTCTAAGATTGTAGAAACGAAAACGGGAATTTTCGGAGCCCCGGAAGGGCGTTTTCCAATCCCGGGCAGATTCGCCGAGCCGGGCGAATCGGGCCTTTCCGGGCCCGTTGTTGACAATGTCGAGTAATTGGGAAGTTTGGGAGTGATCGACATTGTCGGGGTTGCATTTGGGCGTCTAATTCTTTAAATTCAGTTTTTGCCTGCGAACTTAAAAAGTGTTTAAACTGTGATCTTGTTAGATCGTGTCGAGGACCGCGGCAAAGGAAAGCTAGGCGAGTGATCGCGAGCACGCCGGAGCTTGGGCGTGGATTTTTGGGAAAGCGTTATGAAGTAGGGAAATGTAGCCGGATCTCGGCCTTGACTAGGGAAAGTTAACAGTAGAAATGCATGTGACACCTAGTGGTGTCGTAGGATGAGTAAGTTTATCGAACACTAGAAATGCAGGCGACACTTAGTGGTGTAGTATGATACATGAACGTATCGAACAATAGAAAGGCATGTGACACTTAGTAGTGTCGTAGGATAAGTGAGCTTATCGAACAATAGAAATACTGGTGGCATTTGGTTGTGCCCGGAGGTTGATTGAATTGTTTGTGTGTCTTGGGTGGCCATGAGTGCCCATGGGGAGTTGAATTTGTATTTTACCGTTGCGTGTCGTGGGTGGCCATGAGTGCCGTTGGGGAGTTGAACCCGTGTTTTACTGTTTGTGTGTCGTGGGTGGCCATGAGTGTCGTCGGGGTGTCGAACCCGTGTATTACTGTTGGTGTGTCGTGGGTAGCCATGAGTGCCTTTGGGGTGTTGACCCGTGTATTACTGTTGGTGTGTCGTGGGTGGCCATGAGTGTCGTTGGGGTGTTGAACCCGTGTATTACTGTTGGTGTTTCGTGGGTGGCCATGAGTGTCGTTGGGGTGTTGAACCCGTGTATTACTGTTGGTGTGTCGTGGGTGGCCATGAGTGTCGTTAGGGTGTCGAACCCGTGTATTACTGTTGGTGTGTCGTGGGTGGCCATGAGTGCCTCTGGGGTGTTGACCCGTGTATTACTGTTGGTGTGTCGTGGGTGGCCATGAGTGTCGTTGGGGTGTTGAACCCGTGTATTACTGTTGGTGTGTCGTGGGTGGCCATGAGTGCCGTTGGGGTGTTGAACCCGTGTATTACTGTTGGTGTGTTGTGGGTGGCCATGAGTGTCGTTGGGGTGTTGACCCGTGTATTACTGTTGGTGTGTCGTGGGTGGCCATGTGTGCCTTTGGGGTGTTGACCCGTGTATTACCGTTGGTGTGTCGTGGGTGGCCATGACTGCCTTTGGGGTGTTGACCCGTGTATTACTGTTGGTGTGTCGTGGGTGGCCATGAGTGCCTTTGGGGTGTTGAACCATGGGTGTTGATTGTGATTGCCTGAGGTTGGGGGCCCGCCTGACAATAAAGGGGTCCTGTGGTCGCGCGCGTGGGGGTTGCGAGCCTTCCCCCAATAACCCGATCACATAACGAAACCTCAAATAACCCACTCACGCTATCAACACCTCAAGTACTCGCTCATGTAAGATAATCCTCGACACGGGAAACACGTCCTCAATTCAGTAAATCACTATTGCTCACACTATCAATACCCCAATAACCCGATCACATAAGGAAACCTCAAATAACCCACTCACGTGAAGGAAACCTCAACCCACCCGTTCACGCGAGGGAAACCTCGAACACCCGTTCACTTAGGGAAACCTAGTTCGTATGGCGCCGCAGCGCATCAACCCTAACCCCTCTCCGTGATGAGACTCTCACACCGGGGCGGTGTATCACTACCGCAGGTAATTGATGAGTCTCGAACCCAAGACCTCATCCCTTAACACCGAACTTACGGCCTCTACACCCAACACAACCGTGAACATCGCCAGGCAAAGCCAACACTCAAACTGCACACTCAAGACAGTGGAACAGACAGGGATCACGGATCCGTGACAGACCCCGTCACGGTTGGGGTCACGGAGCCGTGACAAAGGCCTAAAATTCTCCAAAATGCTCTGGTCCGTCACGAAGCCGTGATAGGATCCGTGACGCTCGCGCATGCCTGTTTTCCAAAATCGCTTCTACTCGAACCTTACCCCGTTTTAACCCTAAAATAGCCTTAAACGACACATACGCTTGACCACCAATTCGACAACACACGCACCACGACTCACAGACAAAATCAAATCAACCAACCTCAATCACAAGCCGACAAGGCCAACATCACAACACATGCCCACCGGGCCAACCAAAGTCGAAATACGCCCACAGGGTCAATCAAGTTTAAAACACGCCCACAGGGTCAATCAATTTTAAAACACGCCCACAGGGCCAATCAAAATCAAAACACGCCCACCGGGCCAACAAATTTTAAAACTTTCTCCTTTTCGTTATAAAACCTCATACTTGACATCACGTAGTTACAACCCGGTCCAGGCGTCCCCGAACTACATTGTACCCATTGATGTCAACACCGTCGCGTTCGACTACAGGAGCGCTCCTGAGTCAAGTCGCGACAGCTTAAAAACGTTTCAAGCAGCACCCACAATCAGTATGCCAGCAATAAAAATACTGCACATACGCACAAACACAAACAGGACTCAAAACACTACGGGTCTACACACGGTTTCCGACTCGCGTACCCAACGCACGTCGGAACTTTACTGACTCGACTCTCCCCACCTAATTGACATACAGTCCGAGGTGTGAAACCTCGAGCTCTGATACCAAGCTGTCATGCCCAAATTTCAGTAAAACCGAACTCGGAACGCGAACGTTTAAAACAATGAAACCTTTCAGACATTCTAAATAAAACACTTTAAAATCACCATTTAGTTACACAAAATAGTTATTTACAACTCAAAAGTACGTCCCACAAGCGGACAAAATACAAGTGTACATCGCTAGACTCAAAAGTAAACCCGGACTCCCGCTCCTAGCTCTTCAAGCTTCGGAAGCTCATCTAGTCCATCCTACGACCAGTACCTGTAGGAAAAGCAGCTAGGGGTGAGCGTTCGCTCACCACCACGGATAACAGACTGACTACGGCATACTTAGCAGACAATGCCGATAACACTAACAACAACTCAAACGCCGGGGACTACTATCCCCAAACTCAAGTAACCCGACAGACCCACACACACACTGATACTTTCCTTAACCGACTCAACACTCGAACACGTAATGTACACCCGACACAATGATTGACGACCTCCTCCAAAGACACGACAGAAAACCACGCAACACCCAAGATCACAAAGGATCGCACACCAAACAAGATCACAAAGGATCGCACGTCAGCTGCTCAGTAACCTCCTCTCTCTCTCGCTCTCTACCGATCCCTGTTAGGTCAGGCGGTCGACATGTCGCGCAACTTCTCTCGATCTCAGTTAGGAGGCTAGCCCACAACCTCTCCCCTACCCCCGATCTCAGTCGGGAGGCTAGCCACACTCACACGCACCTTCTCCCGATCCCTGTCGGGATGCTAGCCCACAACCTCTCCCCTACCCCCGATCTCAGTCGGGTGGCTAGCCACACCTCACGCAACTTCCCCGACACAAATTCGGGTCTCCAACCTCAGTTAACCACAATCACAATCACAAGCAAAGTTCAACAAACATCAACAACACAGGTTCAACACTCCACAGGCACGCATGGCCACCCAAGACACCAACAGTAAAACACGGACTCAACAACCCCACAGGCACTCACGGCCACCCAAGACACACCGACAATAACTCACGGGCTCAACAACCCCACGACACTCACGGCCTCCCAAGACACACCAACAGTAACTCACGGGCTCAACAACCCCACGGGCACTCACGGCCTCCCAAGACACACCAACAGTAACTCACGTGCTCAACAACCCCATGGGCACTCACGGCCTCCCAAGACACACCAACAGTAACTCACGGGCTCAACAACCCCACGGGCACTCATGGCCACCCAAGACACACCGACAATAACTCACAGGCTCAACAACTCCACGGACACTCACGGCCACCCAAGACTCCAATAGTAAAACACGGGCTATCATGGCCACCCAAGACACAGCAGTAAAGCACGGGCTCTCATGGCCACCCAAAACACAAACAGTAAAGTACGGTCTCTCATGGCCACCCAAAACACAAACAGTAAAGTACGGGCTCTCATGGCCACCAAAGACACAACTACACAATCAACCTCCGGGCATAACCCATGCCTCCAGCAGTTCTAATATCAACAGACTCACAATCAACCTCCGGGCATGGTCATATGCCTCCAGTAATTCTAATATTGATAAGTTCGCTGCTCCTACGACACTACTAAGTGTCACATGCAATTCTAATTTTCGATACGTTCCCGTATCATACGACACCACCCGGTGTCGCCTGCCTTTCTAATATTCGATAAACTTACTTAACCCACGACACCCCAGTGTCACATGCATTTCTACTGTTAACTTTCCCTAGTCAAGGCCGAGATCCGGCTACTTTTCCCTACCTCGTATGCTTTCTCCAAAAGCGCACAATTAAGCCCCGGCGTGATCTCGGTCACTCGCCTAGCTTTCCCTTTCCTCTGTCAGCGGCACGATCTAACAAGAACACAATTTTAAACGCTTTTAAGCTTGCAGGCATAAGCTGAATTTTAAAAAACTTGACGCCCAAAAGTAACCCCGACAATGTCGATCACTCCCAAACTCCCCAATTACTCGACATTGTCGATATTGGACCCGGAAAAGCCCGATTCGCCCGACATGGCGAATCTACCCGGGTTTTGAAAACGCCCTTCCGGGGCTCCGAAAATTCCCGTTTTCGTTTCTACGGTCTTAGAATAATTCAAGGGTTCCTATGCACTCGACGGAATCAATTTCCGACTTCCGAGTCATTTAATTAGCGTTTAAAGTTTCTAAACCCGTCAATTACATCTTTTACAATTTAATTCCAAATTCCGATCCGGTTGTAGATTAATTGTTTGGGGAACGTTCTAAACCACCCGAACACTAAACCGGAGCACCCGAGCACGTGGGCCCTACCCGGCCAACCTTGGCCGTGGGTGGCTAGGGCTTTTTGGGCCCGGCACACCATGGGGGTGGCTGGTCCTAGCTCCGGCCAGCCACCCAACTCTGGCCAGCCACCTCACACGGCCGGCCGGCTACCCCACATGGTGGCCGGAGCTCCCCCTAGCTCTTGGTCATCGGAAAACGTTCCAAACTCGCTCCAAAACGTCTCCAACGAACCCCACACCTCAACACCACCATGAACTACTAGATTCATACCAAACCCTAACTTCCAAACTTAACAAAACGAGAATCGGTTCGGTGCTTAACGTAGAGGAAGACGGTGTGAGCTTGATTCTCCTAGCTTTGAGACGATCCAAATGTTCGATGCTCGTGAATAGTGACAAAAACCCAACTCTCCTTCTCTTTTCTCTCTTCTTCTCTCTTCCTTCTATCTACTTTCTCTCTCCAAAACTCCAAAAACAACCCTTATGGCCGAACCCCCCTATTTGCTTCCCTTTTGTTTTGTTTTAAAAAGTAACAAAATAATACTTAAAAAGCAAACTAACCCTCAAGTAGTCATGTCTTGTTTTGTCCAATAAACCTAACACCACCACATTGGTGACATGTGGCAAGTGGGTCCCAACTCTTTTTGGAAATTATCTTCTAGATATTTTCCAATCAAATTCGTGAAATTCGGCCGTCTTGGGCCCTGAACGGGCACTTTTTCCAAGAAATTATGAAACTTCACGGGCTACAAGGAAATGGCTCAACTAAGACCGCTGCGATGACGGCTAAGCTTTTTGGATTTAAAACGGTCCTCGAATAGACCAAAACGTCGCTCGGTTGACTTTTCCTGCGAAAAGTCAACATTTCCCAAATTGGTCAGAAAGTTGCCCTGAGTCCCCCGGAACTCACTTTGGTCGATATCGGAGTCAACTTAAGTCCGGTATGACCCTCGGGGTCAAATTTAAGTTCATTTAAGTGTCTGCTTAAATTTTTTAAATTTTCCGGTTTTTCGCAGATTTGACTGGCGTTGACCGAGAGTGGTTATTACATCGGCCGCCTGGCCCGACAGAGATCGGGGAAAGTTGTGTGGGGCAGGCTCGAGCCCAGCCGGTTAATAACCGGCACTGAGCAGCTGGAGTGCGATTCTTTGTGATCTTGTTTGGTGTGCGATCCTTTGTGATCTTGGGTGTTGCGTGGTTATCTTTTGTGTCTTTGGTGGAGGTCGTAACCGTTGTGTCGGGTCTACATTACGTGTCCGGGTGTTGAGTTGGTTGGGGAAAGTAACAGTTTGTGTGTCAGTCGGGTTACTTGAGTTTGGGGATAGTAGTCCCCGGTGTTTGGTTTGTTTGTGGGTGTTTCCGGCATTTTCTGCTAGTATGCCGTAGTCATTCTGGTATCCGTGGTGGTGAGCGAACGCTCACCCCTAGCTGCTTTTCCTACAGGTACTGGCCGCGAGACGGACTAGGGGAACTCTCGAAGCTTGAAGAGCTGGGAGCGGGAGTCCGGGTTTCTTTTTGGGAGTCTAGCGACGTACATGTTTATTTTGTCCGCTTGTTTTGGACGTAATTTTAAGTTGTAAATATTATTTTGATTAACTAAATGGGTATTTTAAGCGGTTTACTTAAAAGGGTTTGAAAATTGTTTTATTGTTTCACCGTTCGCGTTCCGGGTTCGGTTCTACCGAATTGGGGGCGTGACACTTTCACTGTCCTTCAAGTAATGGATTTTATCGAAGGTAACCCACAAACTTCTTCTAGAATCTCAGATCCACTGTAAAGCATCCCCTTAAGAATTTCTCTAGTCATGACCAAACGACAAGCGTTAGGTGCTAGAATAAAATCACCTGTCATTAACCCAGTATCTTTTAATTCATGACTTAGCTCTCCATACTTCTGGTTACTCCAAACTTTCAAAGGAAATGTAAATATAACCCTCTGCTTCTCTCTCAACCCCATTGCAATAGCATACTCGGCAACAATAGTTTTATATGTTAGTGTATGTGCTTGGACCAACACTGACTTGTTTCCTTCCAAATAAGCCACTGACATTCGTTGGAACGAGTCGATAGTAAATGGATAGTTGTTTGCTATCTTCCCAAAGTACTCAGCATTAGAGAGGGTACCATAGACTGCTTCATCTATAACGATTTCACGAATTGCCTCCACATACCTTCTCAATATTAGACTGACAATTCTGTATTGGTCTATGGTTGCGATTCGATTACTTATGCCACGGTTATGAACTCCTCATGGCTTATATCAATGAAGAATAAGTATTTTAAAGCAGTATGATAATCACCCCAAGTTGACAAGTCCTCAACCATACCCTCCATGATTAACACATTCTCCCCTTGTTTTTCCACACTAGTACCTAATTTGTGTGGTTCATACTGAGCAACAATAACTCCATTATCACCAACATTCATCGTATGCCTATCTTCACCCCACATTAACATAATCAATACACGCGAACCCATCAACATAAGCTTTTGATTTGTATGCATAAACTTATCTCTCATAACCAAACACCCAAGTCTCTGCACTTCAAGAAAGTTACACATTGCTCTCTCGACTCCTTTGGAGAATGAATCATTATCAAGAACAATACTAGCTTCCCATACACATTCAATAGGCCTCTTCTTCTGAGTTTCAGTGGCATCATAACAATTCTTAAACCATTTTTTTGATCCTTGCACCATAAAATTTCCAGCAAGTGTTGAGTTAGGATCACTGTGAAACGAGGAACCAGATCTAGCAGGGCCGGTTATCCTCCACCTATAATTTGGTTTCTCATAGCCTAAAACCCCAAACAAGTTTTCTCTAAAGTATACCAGAACTTCATACTCTTTTTTCCAACCCCAAACTTGATCTACAAATTTAAGGTCAAATAAATTCCTTGACCTCTCTTCCTTTACTTGATCTGAAAACCTAAAGAAGTTCTCAAGCTTCATGTCCCCAAGCTTAACAGCAACCAGAATATCACCATATAATTGAACCCCAAATAATCTTCATTCCACTTTTCCACTCCAACCCAATCATCCATACATTCTTTCCACAACATAGGCCTACCGAGTTCCTCGAATTTCAAAATAATCCTTTCCACAGACAATCCTTTTTCCTTAAATTACCACCCCGATTCACAAAGCTTCTTGATCATAATTCTTCTACAACCTAATGGGAGATGAATTAAACCAGAGAGAATATACCCATCACTTCTCTGACTAGAATACACTAATTCACTCACTCCTATCTCTTCAGACTTTTCATTCTCTTCCTTAACCAGATTAACTAACTCATATTCATCTCTCTTTACTAACTTTGATAAATTTCCCATAAATTTCTTAATCCAAAAGCATTGACAAGCCTTTTTGCAGCGATATTTCCCAACTTCCCTCTTTGCTACAATTACAATATGTCTCTTTTCCATTTCTCATTTAGTGGTCATAAGGAAAAGATAAACAGGCTGCTCAACAATAAGGAAATCCCCCCAAAACATCACACCTTCAAGAGCGATCATTGCTTCACACCAAACAAACCCCAAACTCTTAGTATCAGCACAATCTCTCTCAATAATCCCACATAACAGTTCATTAATCAGATTATCCCAAAATTCAACAACTCTATTCCTGACTGAGTGCTCAAAGTCGTATCTGCTATACCCATACCATAACAATTCACAATAACTCATATCAACACCAATACCGGTCGGCCAACTTATAACACCATTAATTTGCTTAACTAACTTGAGAGGGTATAACTCGAATTGGATAAAAAAAAACACCTCAATCATGTTGTGCACAATCACATTCCCATCATCCATGAAAAGAATTTGGTACCCCTCGTCCATGACATCTGGTTTTGTTGAGAACCCCATCTTTGTGACCTTCAGCTCAATCTGAGGTTCAAGCTCAACTTTAGTGGATGCATTTTCTTCTTTGAACAAGCTTATGATTCCTTCTAAACCCCTCCATAGCCATTGTTGTAAGCTTTAGTTACGAACAAGTCTCTGATTGACGACAAAACATGATCCCTTCTCAATAACTCATCAGCTTCATGTTCCTGTAGCTTCCTCTTCACTGTCTCCGCCTCCATTTTCGCTCGGAGTTCGGCCTCCCTTTTTGCTTGAGTTCGGCCACCCTCCTTACTTTGAGTTCAAGTATCATTTGTGATTGTCGTTGCTTCTCGACCTCAAAATCTCCCCTGAGTTCATACACACGTTGTCTCCATTCACTGATACAATCGACCATGGCATTCATCTCTGCTCTAAGATGTCGTGCCTCTTCCCACCATGGAATCCTTCAAAGTTCCTCCTCCTTCTTCCCCAAACGTGTAATCAAATCCTCCTGGATTTGGTCATACCTTTCGATCTCTTCTTCCAGGCATGAGATTTGCAAAATCAGCTCCAATAACTCCATGGTCGCTGAATCTTTGTCTCTAATACCAGTGTCAGGATTCTCAAAATTGAACACAAAATAATTAAACCCAACTTTCATTAATAACACACAAGAACAACTAAACTGAAATGAACTAGATTTACTGATAAGAAATAGAAATTGTAGGCATCAATTACAAATCGAACTCAAGCTTGCTCCAAGCTCTGAGCCGCCTTGCTCCAAGGCGTTTCTCTCTACAATCTAAGCTAACCCTGGAAATAACCTAATGCGAGTATATATACCAGAACAAGGTGTGTGGTCCCTTCTCCATGAGTTGTCCCTCTGTAGCTTGCTCTGCTCTACACCAACGAGCCTCCTCCATCTATGTCTGTTGTATCCGAGCCCCCTCAGCAGAGAAGACATCGTGCTCTCCCTCACAAAGACGACATCGTTTTCATTGTTGGACTTCACTATATCACTTGGGCTGCCACACTTAATCCCGTTTCGTTTCTTTGCTAGCCCATCTTCATTTGAGATCGTGACAATGCTTACCCTTTCAAGCAGACTTGTCTTCAAGTCTGGAAATGCAATGCTCAGAAATTCATACTTTTTCCCGACACCAATGCTCCATCTCTTTCCCAGTTCATGCATATGAACCTCCCCATCATGCAATTTGATGGCAGCTAGGGTATCATTTTTTGTATCTTCAAGCTCAATCTCTGTAGCAGAGACCACTTTAATAACAACAACTTCATCAGGAAATTTGACAATTCTCTCAACCAATTTCTCTGAACCATAAACATAATATGTCTCCCACAATTCCTTCAACTGTCTTACCCTAATATTCAGTTCATCCTTTTCCTTTTGGGTGTTAATTTCAAACTTGGACATGGACATAGCATACTGATCACACTCTCTTTTACTGAAGCTAAAGATGATGATTGGTTGGAATTTCCATTCCATAGTCATCTTTGCACTTTTGTAAATTTCAGTAGCCGTAGACCCATTCCTTCCTTTTGCAATTCTCTCCCTTCCTTCGCCAATTGAGCTTCTATTCCCATCACCAGACTTCTTTAAAAAAGTATCATGCAACATTACAAAATTATCCTCCCAGAATTTTTCATTTTCATCAACCATGAGGTACAAGTGATTACCTCCATTAGGGAAGGTATAATGTTGCAGGAGAAGAGGCCGGAAGTCAGTATACACTACATAGCATGGCTGGGTGTGGATATTACAAATCCATTCTGCAAACTCGGTGGCATTGGACATCATTGCTGAGAAGAAAACCATTTTGACAATTAATGGAAAAAATATTATACTCTCTTCCCAAACAACAACCCTTGCACAGTCCTTCAAGTAATTTATTTTATCGAAGGTAACCCAGGCAACTTCTTCCAGAACCTCAGATCAACTATAAAGCGTTCCGTTAAGAATTTCTCTAGTCATGACCAAACGAAAAGCATTAGGTGCTAGAATAACATCACCTGTCATTAACCCAACATCTTTTAATTCATGACTTAGCTCTCCATACTTCTGGTTACTCCAAGCTTTCAAAGGAAATGTGAATATAACCCTCTGCTTCTCTCTCAACCCCATTGCAATAGCATACTCGGCAACAACAGTTTTATATGTTAGTGTATGTGCTTGGACCAACACTGACTTGTTTCCTTCTAAATAAGCCACTGACATTCGTTGGAACGAGTCAATAGTAAATGGATAGTTGTTTGCCAACTTCCCAAAGTACTCAGCATTAGAGAGGGTACCATAGACTGCTTCATCTATAACGATTTCACGAATTGCCTCCACATACCTTCTCAATATTAGACTGACAATTCTGTATTGGTCTATGGTTGTGATTCGACTACTTATGCCACGATTATGAACTCCTCCTGGCTTATATCAATGAAAAATAAGTATTTCAAACCAGTATGATAATCACCCCAAGTTGACAAGTCCTCAACCATACCCTCCATGATTAACACATTATCCCCTTGTTTTTCCACACTAGTACCTAATTTGTGTGGTTCATACTTAGCAACAATAACTCCATTATCACCAACATTCATCGTATGCCTATCTTCACCCCCACATTAACATAATCAATACACGCGAACCCATCAGCATAAGTTTTGGATTTGTATGCATAAAAATATCTCTCATAACCAAGCACCCAAGTCCCTGCACTTCAAGAAAGTTACACATTGCTCTCTCGGCTGCTTTGGAGAATGAATCACTATCAAGAACAATACCAGCTTCCAATACACATTCAATAGGCCTCTTTTTCTGAGTTTCAGTGGCATCATAACAATTCTTAAACCATTTTTTTGATCCCTTCACCATAAAATTTCCAGCAAGTGTTGAGTTAGAATCACTGTTAAACGAGGAACCTAATGCAAGTATATATACCAAATGCGAGTATATACAAGAATAAGGTATATACCTTTCACTGTGATCCTTGCTACAAGGCGTTTCTCTCTACAATCTTAGCTAACCCTGGATGTCACGCCCCAATTTCAGTAAACCGAACTCGGGACGCGAACATGTAAAATAATAAAACATTTTGAAACCAATTTCATTAACCCACTTTAAAAACACCAATTGTTCAACAAAATAAAATTTACAACTTAAAACACGTCCCAATAAGTGGACAAAAGTATGGTATCCGTCGCTAGACTCAAAATAAACCCAGAAATCCCGCTCCTAGCTCTTCAAGCTTCAGAAGCTCACCTAGTCCAACCTGCGATCGGTACCTGTAGGAAAAGCAGCTAGGGGTGAGCGTTCGCTCACCACCACGAATAACAGACTGACTACGGCATAATTAGCAGACAATGCCGGTAACACCAATAACAAATTCAACACCGGAGATCACTGTCCCCAACTCAAGTACTCTAACTGAACATACACCCACTGTTACCTTCCTTGACCGACTCAACACTCTGACACGCAAAGTAGACCCGACACAACGATCACGACCTCTTCCAAGGACACGATAGAAAGACTACGCCACACCAAACAAGATCACAAAGGATCGCACACCAAACAAGATCACAAAGGATCGCAAACCAGTTGCCAAGAACGCTCACGCCCTCCCGAGACTCTAACTCGGTCAGGCCAACCCAAGAATGCTTGCAACTTACCGAGACTCTAACTCGTAAGCCAGCCAAAGTATGCTCACAAACCCAAACCACACACGCGCGGCCAGGACCCCTTTATTGGCGGGCGGGCCCCCTACCCCGTCTGAACATGCAGACGCGTGTGCTCGTGGACCCCCGTTTCATGAAGTGGGCCCCCAACCTCAGGTAACCACAATCACAATCACAAACACAATCACAAGCAAGTTCAACAACCAGTAACAACACAAGTTCAACACTCATAGGCACTCATGGCCACCAAGACAGCAACAGTAAAACTCGGACTCAACGGCCCCACAGGCACTCACGGCCTCCCAAGACACACCAACAGTAAAACACGGACTCAACAGCCCCACAGGCACTCACGGCCTCCCAAGACACACCAACAGAAAACACGGACTCAACAATCCCACAAGCACTCACGGCCTCCCAAGACACCAAAGGTAAAGACACGGGTTCAACAACCACACGGGCACTCATGGCCACCCAAAACACCAAGGGTAAAGACACGGGTTCAACGACCCCAAGGGCACTCATGGCCACCCAAAACTCAACGATGAAACACGCTCGCAACTTACCGAGACTCTAACTCGTAAGCCAGCTAAAACACCAAAGATAAAGACACGGGTTCAACAACCCCACGGGCACTCATGGCCACCCAAAACTCAACAATAAAACACGCTCGCAACTTACCGAGACTCTAACTCGTAAGCCAGCTAAAACACCAACAGTAAGGCCTGGGCTCTCATGGCCACCCAAACACGAATAATAACACGGGCTCTCATGGCCACCCAAGACTCAACAATAATAATACGGGCTCTCAAGGCAACCCAAGACACCAAAAGATCAATCAACCTCCGGCTTAACCAAAGCCTCCAACAGTCCTAATATCAACAGTTTCTCAATCAACCTCCGGGCATGGTCATATGCCTCCAGTACTCCTAATATCGATAAGTTCACAAACAACCTCCGGGCATGGTCATATGCCTCCAGTAATTCTAATAACGCTAAGTTCTCTGCTCCTACGACACTACTAAGTGTCACATGCTTTTCTCATATTCGCTACGTTCCCGTATCATGCTTTTCTAGTATTTAAATAAACCTATTCAACCCACGACACCCCGGTGTCACATGCAATTCTACTGTTAACTTTCCCAGTCAGGGCCGAGATCTGGCTACTTTTCCCTACCTCGTGCGTGTTCTCCCAAAAGCCAAACCACGAGCTCCGGTGATGATCTCAGTCACTCACCCAGCTTTCCCTTGCCTCGGTCCGTGGCACGATCTAAAAGAACACAATTTAAAGGCACTTAACAACTTGCAGGAATAAACTGAAAATCAAAGAACTTAACGCCTAAACGCAACCCCGACAATGTCGATCATTTCCAAACTTCCCAATTACTCGACATTGTCTATGAAGGACCCGTAAAGGCCCGATTCCCCCGACATGGCGAATCTGCCCGGGTTTTGTAAATGTCCTTCCGGGGCTCCAAAAATTCCCGTTTTTGTTTCTACGGTCTTAGAATAATTCAAGGAACCCAACGCACTTGACGGAATCGAATTCCGACTTCTAAATCAATTAATTTCCGTTTCAAGTTTCTAAAACCCGTTAATTGTAACTTTTCCAATTTAATTCCAATTTTCGATTCGGTTAAGGATAAATGGTCTGGGGAACGTTTTAAACCACCCGAACACTAAAAACAGAGTAACCGAGAACGTGGGCCCCACCCGACCCACTTGGCCGTGGGCCCTAGGGCTCAAAGTGGGGCTCGGCCACCATGGTGGTGGCTGGGCCCAGCTCCGGCCAGCCACCCATGGCCGGCCGGCCACCACCCACGGTGGCCGGAGCTCCTCCCGAGCCTCCGGTCACCGGAAAACATCCTCTTTCCCTTCCAACACCTCCAAAACGTCTCCAACAATTACCCCAACATCAAAACCACCTTCAACTAATAGTTTTACACAACCCTAACTTCCAAAATTTATCAAAACGAGAATCGGTTCTGTGTATACCGTAGAGGAGAACGAGGGGAGTGCACTTTCTTCTTGCCTTGAGACGATCCAAGGGTGGAGATGAGCGTGAATAGTGGACAAACCTCCCAACTCCCTTCTTCTTCTCTCCCTTTCTTCTCTCTTCTTTCTCTTTCTACAAACTAACACCTTTTCTATTTTTTTTTCTTTTTGCACAAAGTGGTCGGCCACCCTTAAGGGTGTGGTCTTCATTTTCCCCCCAAAACTAACACCACCACTTGTTTGACAAGTGGCAAGGTGGGTCCCACACCTTTTGGAAAATATCTACTAGCTAAAATCCAATCAGATTCGCGAAAATCGGACGTTTCGGGCCCCGAACGGGCACTTTTTCCCAAAAATTACGAAACTTGGTGGGCCACAAGGAAACGGCTCAACTAAGACCGCTGCGACGATGGCTAAGCTTTTTGGATCCAAAACGGTCCTTGAATGGACCAAAACGTCGCTCGGTTGACTTTTCCAGCGAAAAGTCAACATTTCCCAAATTGATCAGAAAGTTGCCCTGAGTCCCCCGGAACTCACTTTGGTCAATAACGGGGTCAACTTAAGTCCGGTATGACACTCGGGGTCATTTTAGGTTCACTTAACTGTCAGTCTTAAAAAATTTAAATTTTCCTGTTTTTCGCAGGTTTGACTGGCGTTGACCGGGAGTGGTTATTACACTGGAAATAACCTAATGCGACTATATATACCAGAACAAGGTGTGTGGTCCCTTCTCCTTGAGCTGTCCCTCTGTAGCTTGCTCTGCTCTGCACCCACGAGCGTCCTCCATCTCTGTCTGTTGTACCCGAGCCCCCCTCAGCAGAGAAGATATCGTGCTCCCTCACAAAGACGACAACCTTTTCATTGTTGGACTTCACTATATCACTTGGGCTGCCACACTTAAGCTTGTTTCGTTTCTTTGCTGGCCCATCTTCATTTGAGATCGTGGCACGTTGTGGTAAAAAGAGTCACATCTCCTGATTTTGCAAAGTCTCAAAAAAGATCCAAGAACTTGACATAGCAGACGAAATTAAAGAAAGAATTTCAGCTCTCTTTTTAGGGATATCCGATACTGAAGATGGTTCTATCTCACCATCCGATAATCTTAAGCCTGTAATAGACGAACTCATAACTAGTTCCTCCGACACTGAGGTTGACGAAGGCCCTGTTAAGCGTTGTTGTATGCTTACAAGTGACCAATCTCTAATAGTGGACATGATTGTTGATCCCACTCTCAAAAAACAATACTTGAGTCAGCTCAAGACCTCCCTAGAAACCAAGCCAGTTACCAAAACCCAAACTCTAGATACACCATCTTTTAGTACCAACCTATATGACCTTACCACTATCCTTAATAGGAGAAAGAAGGTACAAACCCCTAAAACCACTATAAATGACCTACATGCCAAAAGTAAGACCATCAAAATTGAGATAAGACTATTAAAAGACAAACAAAAGGAGGATTCAAGAAAGATCCAACTTCTTATATCTCATGTTCAAAACCAAGACTTAGCTAATGAGGAAGGTAAAACATTTCTTCCTCTTAAAACAGAGGGTTTAGAGGAAGTTCCTAAGGATTTCATATGTGTCCTCAAAGAAGTTACCTCGCAGAAGTATTTTATTAAAATCACAATAGTCTTTCCCGATAACTCCAACATAGACACCATTGTCCTTTTTGACACTGGTGTTGACCAAAACGTCATAAAGCCAGGAATTGTGCCTCTTCGTTTTCAAGAAGAAACAAAAGAAAGGCTCAATACCGCCAACGATTCCAGACTTCAAATCGTTGGAAAGACCAATGCCTCTGTCTTTAATAACGGATTTTTTTTCTCAAGACTATCTTTCTCTTATGTCCTGACATTCACCATACTGTAAGTTTTAGAACTCCCTTTATTAACATGATTACACCATATCAAGTTGATCTTGAAGGTATCATTTTAAATCCAAATTCTTAAAACTTGCTTTCCCTTTCCTAGAGCAACCCAAAACCAGGAGTTTGAACATAATCAAAGCTGAAACTATTTATAACAATGAGATTAATGTTCTTATCTCTGGAAAACAAGCAGAAGTTTTGCATCTCAAAAATGAAGTTCGCTATAAAAGAATAGAACAGTTCTTAGAAAGTGATTTAGCAAATAACAGGTGTTATACTTCCAAAACCTTTTTGAAAACATGTTTGTTCTGAGTTACCTAATGCCTTTTGGGACAGGAAACACCATATGGTCGATCTCCCATATGAACCGGATTTCAGTGATAAATTCATACCTACAAAAGAACGTCCAATTCAGATGAATGCTGATATTGAACGGTTTTGTAAGACAGAGATCCAAGACCTCGAGATCAAAGGATTAATTTAAAAATCCAGATCTCCTTGGTCATGTGTTGCTTTTTACGTCAACAAAGCTTCCAAAATAGAACGTGGCACGCCCCGATTAGTAATAAATTACAAACCTCTGAATAAAGCTTTAAAATGGATTTGTTATCCGATTCCAAACAAAAAAGATTTGTTACAAAAACTTTGTTCTATTTTTTCCAAATTTGATTTCAAATCGGGTTTTTGGAAAATTCAAATTGACCCCAAAGATAGATACAAGACGGTCTTTACTGTTACTTTTGGTCAATATGAATGGAATGTCATGCCATTTGGGTAAAAAAATGCTCCTTCCGAATTTCAGGGAATTATGAATGATATTTTTAACCCTTACTCTGATTTTTGTATTGTTTACATTGATGATGTACTTGTTTTCTCAAAATCTTTTGACCAGCATGTGAAGCATCTCAAGACATTCTTTTCCGCAGTAAAGAAGAGTGGCCTTGTTGTCTCAGCCAAAAAAATCTCCCTCTTCAAAACTACCATTCGTTTCCTTGGGCATAACATTTCTTGTGGAAAGATAGCGCCCATTGACCGTTCACTACAATTTGCAAACAAGTTTTCGGATCGATTTCTTGATAAAACCCAATTGCAAAGGTTTCTTGGTAGTCTAAACTATGTCTTAGACTTTTACCCTAATATCAATAGGTTAGCAAATCCTCTGCATAATAGGTTAAACAAAAACCATGAACCATGGACAGATAGACACACTATGCTCGTCCAACAGATTAAACACATGTCCTTACTATCCCTTGCTTGTATTTAGTAGATAATCGCCTCCCTGAGGTCGTAGAATCTAATGCTAGTGATATAAGATACGGGGGAATCTTAAAGCAAAATATAGGAGGAAAAGAGTCTATAATTGCATATACCTCAGGTAATTGGAATGATACACAAATAAATTATTCCACCATCAAGAAAGAAATTTTGAGTATTGTTTTATGTATTTCAAAGTTCTAATCGGATCTTCTAAATCAAAAGTTTCTTCTTCGTATTGATTGCAAGTCTGCAAAAGAAGTCTTACAAAAGGATGTTAAAAATATTACCTCGAAACAAATTTTTGCCCGATGGCAGACTATTTTAAATGCTTTTGACTTTGACATCGAATTTATTAAAGGAGATACAAATTCCTTACCAGATTTCCTAACTCGTGAATTCTTGCAAAACAGATTCAAGCACAAGCAAGCCAATGCCTAAGAAAAAGAAAGAAGTTACAATTATCTCGGCGATAAAAAAAACGTTATAGACATATGCAGAAAAGACAAAGCAAAACCTAGAATCACTGTCTCCATCTGAGTCTAGCAAAACACCATAATTACAAAAGTGGCTTGTGGCCTTGTCTGAAGACCCTTCGTTACTCAAGAAGCTTCAAGCTCTTCCATCTCAGTCGGTGTCCTCAGGTCAGACCCTTGCCTTCAAAACCGAGAAGGAGATTATCTCTCCCTCTCAACGATTTTCCCAAAACATTTCAAAACATGAAAAAGGAGAACCATCTTTTTCAAAAATATATTTTGGCTTCTCCATATAATTCTCAAACTGTTTTTAGGTCAAACTCAAAATATCAAAAATCTTTTTACATAGACAAAGTTGATGTACTCCTGGTTCTTACTGTAGAACCAGGGTTTTTTTTACTCTGATCCTTTCAAAACAGTTGAAAATTTTGTTCCTAAAGGCTGGTTTTCACTCCTCTCGACTTAACAAAAACCCCAGCCTATTACCTAAGTATTTTGGAAGACACTAAATCAGTTGAGTTCAAGCACTATGTCGACCAAAGGCCAAACTTGGTGTCAAATTCACCCTCATATTCAACAGCAAAAATCCAAAAAATACTTACCATGGTTGATTGGGGCATCCCTCTGACAGCTTCAAAAACATTTCCCATTTATTTCAAAACTACCATTCCCCATTGTCGGACATACTCCTACTGGGATTATGTCACGCCCCAATTTCAGTGAACCGAACTCGGGACACGAACGTTTAAAATAATAAACACTTTGAAAACTTTTCCATTAAATCACTTCAAAATACCAGTTTAGTTCAACAAAAATATAATTACAACTCAAAATAAAACGTCCCACAAGCGGACAAAAAGCGAGGTATCCATCGCTAGACTAAAAAGTAACCCGGACTCCCGCTTCAAGCTCTTCAAGCTTCGGAAGCTCACCTAGTCCGACTTGCGACAAGTACCTGTAGGAAAATCAGCTAGGGGTGAGCATTCGCTCACCACCACGGATAACAGACTGACTACGGCATAATTAGTAGACAAAGCCGGTAACACCCCAACCGACCCAAAACCGGGAAAACAATCCCCAAACTCAAGTAACTCAACTAACACACCACCCATTACTTTCCTCAACAGACTCAACACTCGATAACGTAATGTAAACCCGACACAACTATCGATGACCTCCTCCAAGGACACGACAGAACGACTACGTAACGCCAAACAAGATCACAAAGGATCGCACACCAAACAAGATCACAAAGGATCGCATTCCTGTTGCTCGGTAACCTCCCTCACGCCCTTTTACCAATCTCAATCAGGTCAGGCGGTCGACCTATCGCAATTCCTCGACACAAAGTCGGATCAGGCTGTCGACCTATCGCAATTCATCGACACCAAGTCGGATCAGGCTGTCGACCTATCGCAATTCATCGACACCAAGTCGGATCAGGCTGTCGACCTATCACACTCACAACCCCAAACCAAGCGGGCCCCCAACCTCAGGTAACCACAATCACAAACACAACCAAAGCTCAACAAACAGTAACAACACCAGTCCAACACTCCACGACACTCAAGGTCACCCAAGACGCCTCAACAGTCAAGACTCGGGATCAACAACACCACGGGCACTCACGGCCACCCAAACACCAATGGTAAGACACGGGTTCAACAACCCCCACGGGCACTCATGGCCACTCAAGACACACTAACGGTCAAGACTCGGGTTCAACAACCCCACGGGCACTCATGGCCACCCAAAACACCAACAGTCAAACACGGGCTCTCACGGCCACCTAAGACGCCAACAATAATAACACGGGCTCTCATGGCCACCCAAGACACCAACAATAATAACACGGGCTCTCATGGCCACCCAAAACACCAACAATCAAACACGGGCTCTCACGGCCACCTAAGACACCAACAATAATAACACGGGCTCTCATGGCCACCCAAAACACCAACAATGATAACACGGGCTCTCATGGCCACCCAAGACATAAATTAAACAATCAACCTCCGGGCATGGTCATATGCCTCCAGTAATTCTAAAATCGCTAAGTTCTCTGCTCCTACGACACTGCTAAGTGTCACATGCTTTTCTCATAATCGCTACAATCCCGTATCATGCTTTTCTAATATTCAATAAACCTACTTAACCCACGACACCCCGGCGTCACATGCAATTCTACTGTTAACTTTCCCTAATCGGGGCCGAGATCCGGCTACTTTTCCCTACCTCGAGTAATTCTCCAAAAGTGCTCCACTAAGCCCCGGCGTGATCCCAGTCACTCGCCTAGCTTCCCTTTACCTCGGTCCGCAGCACGATCTCAAAGAACACAATTTTCAATGCACTTTAAACTCGCAGGAATAAACGGAAATTTAACAAACTTAACGCCCACACGTAACCCCAACAATGTCGATCACTCCCAAACTTCCCAATTACTCGACATTGTCGATAAAGGACTCGTAAAGGCCCGATTCGCCCGACATGGCGAATCTGCCCGGGTTTTGAAAATGCCCTTCCGGGGCTCCAAAAGTTCTCGTTCTCGTTTTTACGGTCTTAGAATAATTCAAGGGTTCCTATGCACTTGACGGAATCGAATTCCGACTTCCGAGTCAATTAATTAACGTTTCAAGTTTCTAAAACCCGTTAATTACAACTTTTCCAATTTAATTCCAAATTTCGATTCGGTTAAGGATAAATGGTCCGGGGAACGTTTTAAACCACCCGAACACTAAACCCGAGCACCCGAGCACGTGGGCCCCACCCGGCTCCCCTTGGCCGTGGGCCCTAGGGTTCACCTTGGGGCTCGGCCACCTTGGTGGTGGCTGGTCCCAGCTCCGGCCAGCCACCCCATGGCCGGGCGGCCACCACCCATGGTGGCTGGAGCTCCTCCCGAGCTTTCGGTCACCGGAAAACGTGCCCCTTCGCCTCCAAACACCTCCAAAACGTCTCCAACAATTCCCCCAACCTCAATACACCCTAAACTAATAGTTTTACACAAACCCTAGCTTTCAAAGATTAACCAAACGACGATCGGTTTAGTTCTTATCAAAGAGGAAGACGAGGGGAAGTCGATGTCTCCTTGCCTTGAGACGATCCAAAGGTTGGATAATCTCCAAACCCTAACTCTTTCTCCTTCTCTCTTCTTCTCCTTCTCCTTCTCTCTCTAAACTCTCTCTTCTCTTTATTTTTTATTTTTTTTCTTTTTGTTTAAGTGCTAGCCGAACCCCCCCTTTAAGTCTCACCTCTCATTTTCCCCCCAAAACCTAACACCACCTCTTGGTTGACAAGTGGCAAGGTGGGTCCCACACCTTTTTGGGACAATATCTAGAAGATATTTTCCAATCAGATTCGAGAAAATCGGACATTTCGGGCCCCGAACGGGCACTTTTCCCAAGAAATTACGAAACTTGGCGGGCTACAAGGAAACGGCTCAACTAAGACCGCTGCGACGACGGATAAGCTTTTTGGATCCAAAACGGTCCTCGAATGGACCAAAACGTCGCTCGGTTGACTTTTCCAGCGAAAAGTCAACTTTTCCCAAATTGATCAGAAAGTTGCCCTGAGTCCCCCGGAACTCACTTTGTTCGATAACGGGGTCAATTTAGGTCCGATATGACCCTCGGGGTCCATTTAGGTTAAACTAAGTGTCTATCTTTAAAAAAATTTAAATTTTCCTGTTTTTCGCAGGTTTGACTACTGTTGACCGGAAGTGGTTATTACAGATTATGTTATTGCATGGTATAATACCTTCTACATTAAAAACTCAAACTTTTCACATTCTTGGTTAATTTACTTCAACAATAAAACCATCAACCCTTACCAAATTGGTTTGCTCAATGGTGGAGAATATTTTGCTCTACTCTAGAATACCTCCACCCGGATGTCTCATAATCCTTTCAAATATTTTCAAACTCATATAACCCTTCTCCAGAAGAAGCCAAATTTCTAGCCTTATGCCTATTTTCTATCCACTTCTTCCTACCTTGGGTTTTTTCATGGACTTTCATCCGTAACCGAGATGGTACCATCCCGCTCATTCAACGAAAGTTTCGGATCAAATGGTGGTCATCATTCAACATTCCCAAGACCCTAGCGTTAAACGCAGTTAGAGATTGGATATCCCGGACTCGATCAATTGGGAACATCGTCGGACATCAACAAGCTCTATTTCTCACCCAGAAATCTAGAGCAAATGCACTGCTTGCTTAAGCCAAAACCGAAGAAGAGTATAAAATGCTCTAAAACAAATACTGTAAAGTATCAATGGCTCTACCAAAGCTTCGTCAGAAGAAGGATCCGATTCAGACAGGTCGTCCCAAGCACCAATGAGGAGTAATTTTCTCAACTCTCGTTCTTTGAGAACTCAGGGTTATGATATTGGTAAGCTTTTGTTACAAAAAAAGAAAAGAAAACGAAAAAAAAAGAAAAGAAATGAAAAAAAATGAAATTTAAAAAATGCAAATAAAATAATTATCTTTCTTTGTATATTGTACTATTCATAATACGGTTTAACCGTAAAAAAAATAATTAATAATAATAATTAATTATTATTATTAAAAAAGAAAAAAAAAGAGAAATCTAAAAATTGCAAAAACTATAGTAAGTAATTATTACTTGAGAAGCACATCATTGGTTGCTTCATCTCATACTTGGCAAAATTGGAGCATATGCATAATTGGAGCAAAAAGACAAGTGCATTTCAACTCATCCGTACTCATGTGCATGATGAGCTTTGTCTTGAAGTGCTTTGGAGGTCCATCTCACGAAGACCCGTGCTCTTTCAACATGGAGGAGGAAGAAGACACCCCCATAAATAGTTGCATGGAGGGCTATAAATAGAAGGTTAGAGGCATGGCTCCAACACACAAGAACTTGCAGAGAAAAATTCTGTGAAGTTCAACAGAAGCTCTCCTACACAGCTTTTTCCAAGTGATGTTTTCTAGGTGGCCAAATTCCCATTTTGCCCTTCGTTCAAGTTCATGCAAGTTAATTAAAAAAACATTAGGTATGTATTGTATTTTCCATTTCGTTGTTTAATTCCTCTTAAATAAATGGCTGGTTACACCGCATGTTTTTATTCATGTTTATTCTCGTTATAGTATTTAGGGATAATTGTCAAAACATGCACTAAAGTTTCGTCCACAAATGAAATAGTGCACAACGTTTCGTCCACGTTGTGTGGCTACCCTAAATTTCGTCCACAAAATGAAATAGTGCACAACGTTTCGTCCACGATGTGTGGCTACCCTAAAGTTTCGTCCACAAATGAAATAGTGCACAACGTTTCGTCCACGTTGTGTGGCTACCCTAAAGTAATTTGTTGATTTAGGTTTCATAAGTAATTTTTCTAACAAATGTTCGTGGACGAAACTTTAGGGTAGCCACACAACGTGAACGAAACATTGTGCACTATTTCATTTGTGGACGAAACTTTAGTGCATGTTTTGACAATTATCTCTAGTATTTAAGTTTTATATAAATATGTTTATTGTCGTATAATTATTGTTGTTATGTATATATATATATAGTATGTTATTAGTTTTTTCATATTGATAGGTTAATATGGCTATTCTGTCATCTAGTATAATTTGTACTTTAGTTTAATCTGTCATTTAGTTTAATTAATGTGTTTTAATTTGTCAAAGAATTAATTAGTGTGTTTTTAGTTAGTCTAGTGTAATCTTGTATGTTATTATTATTATTATTTTATTGTTATATTTATTGTTATTTTAGTGTTTATTAGTGTACTATTGTATGTTATAATTATTGTTATTTTAGTATTTATTTCTGTTTATGTACTTATTATGTTTAATTATTTATAAATAAATAAAAAATTTAATTTTTTTTAAAAAAAACTTTGTTTAATGTTTATTAATACTATTGTTATTTTAGTGTATATTTTGGTTTAAATTATTATTATTGTATTGTTATAATTATATATATAGGGATGGAATAACGTGAGAACTAGGCTAATTGTGCGAACTAGGGACGCACAGGAGGGCGACACGTGTCCTTTTCGTGCACGCGTGTTGGTAACGCGCGCGCATGCTATAAGAACCACTCCCGGTCAACGCCAGTCAAATCGGCGAAAAACAGGAAAATTTAAAAATTTTGGACAGACACTTAAATGAACCTAAATTTGACCCTGAGGGTCATACCGGACTTAAGTTGACCCCGATATCGACCAAAGTGAGTTCCGGGGGACTCAGGGCAACTTTCTGACCAATTTGGGAAAGGTTGACTTTTTACTGGAAAAGTCAACCGAGCGACGTTTTGGTCCGTTCGAGGTCCGTTTGGGATCCAAAAAGCTTAACCGTCATCACAGCGGTCTTAGTTGAGCCGTTTCCTTGTAGCCCGTGAAGTTTCGTAATTTCTTGGGAAAAGTGCCCGTTCGGGGCCCGAGACGACCGAATTTCGCGAATCTAACTGAAAAATATCTAGAAGATATTTTCCAAAAAGGTGTGGGACCCACTTGCCACATGTCACACAAGTGGTGGTGTTAGGTTTTTTGAACAAAACTAAAGTAAGTGAAAGATAAGGTTAGTTTTGTAATTATGAAAAGTTGTGGGGTTTTGAAATAAAACAAAAGGAAGACCAAATGTTAGTCTCGGCCAAGCATTCAAAAAAGGGAAAAAGGGTGAGTTTTAGAGAGAGAAGGAGAAGGAGAAAAGGAGAGAAAAGAGAAGGTGTGTTCTAGGGTTTTCCCATTCCTCGATCACCAAACCGTTGGATCGTCTCAAAGATAAAAGAATCGAGCTCACATCTGTTGGGTCTCGATGGAGAGTATGAACACATACTTGCAGCGGAAAAAACTCGAGACCATGCCATAGAACACTACCAAATATTAGATACACAAGAGAATAAACAATATGGATGTCTCCTTACCAATTCGTTCAAGAACACCAAAGAAACGATGATCGTCTTGAGTCTCCTAGACGCCTACGTATCCAATTGGAATCAAAGCCACGTAGTTCTTCTTTAGATGACTCAAGAACACAACAAGAGGGAGGAAATGTGCCAAACCCGAAATTCTAGGGTAAGAGGGAGAGAAGTTTTGTTTCTATTCTTGTCTTGTGATTTGTTGTAGGAAAAAGATGACTTAAACCATCAACAACCATCAAGGACAAGTAAGGTGTGAAGCATAGTGTGAAGTAAGACAAGTATGGTGCTAAGTATGGCAAGACAAGATGGGTTAGGTGGTGAATCACCAACACCTTAATCCTTGTCTTGCTTACTTAGTACTAATTAATCAAGACTTGATTAATTAGTTGCATGGGCCTTGGTTGCATGGGCCTTTCATGGGCCTCTTGGAACATGGCCCATGGCCATTCCCAACGAGGTCCCGTGACGTGCTCATCGCCTCCAAGCCTTCCATACCGGAAATGTCCAACATTATCCGACACGATCAATCCCAAGACTCCAAGCCTTGTCTTGATCCGTAATGTCCTATTCACTTACGGGCACATGACCCAAAAACCCAGTTTTGGTCATGTCCCGAGACAACTCTCTTTTGGCCATTCTCCATAAATGTGTCAATGAGTGTCATCCTTCGGTGTGACCCTTAGGTTTATGCATGTCGATAGATCAACGTAAAATCCCATTTTACTTGATACTATATAAGTGGCAACTAACGAGACTTTAGTATTTCCTGACACTGCATAGCGAATCGACCCTATCGATTCTAACCTTTCCGTCGTCCCTGTCATTATCCTTTTATCTCCGATATCCTGATTGAGATAAGGCATAGAGCCGTCATCCTTATTATTCTCAATCACCGTTCCTTGATATGTGAGATGACTGAAGATATGATACCCAGTATCATGTGCATGGCGATGCTATTCTTTCAGTCACTCTCGATCAAGCGGCCGAGAACCGATATCTTTCCCATACCTCAGTATGAGGGATAAATCCCTTAGCCGCCTTTCGTGTCACTCATGTAGCCCGTCCCCAAGCCAATCCTGGCCGTTATGGAAGCCCTGTTACGGACAACGTTAGGCTCAGGTCAAACTCAGTTGTTGACTACATAACGATCACAAAGACTCCTTGGTCTAAGGATACATGACAAGCTACGACACTGAATATGTTCATGACTTAATCTATGGCACATATTCAGGGCGGGTCGTCCAATATCATGTCCCACATGATATCTATGATCAGACTCCGGAATCCCATTCCAATGACTAACAGAACGTAAGTCATAAAGAGCCATCTTTCATACTAGTCGCTTCTAGTGAAGCTTTGTTGACTAGGGACCCATCGAGTGTGATCTATCTCGATCTATGGTTCTATTCGCATGGTGGGCATAGATCAGAGCACACATCGATATATTACTCCAACACATAAGTAATATAAAGCCGCTTTAATTTTATTGCTAACGATGATATATACATTTGGACATTTATGATTGAGCTACGGGCACTAAGACTAACAATCTCCCACTTGCCCTAGTTCCAATCTAAACTCCAATATGTCCCCATCGACTTTACATGTCTAACATGTTCAGGCAGTGACACTGCATTAGTCAAAGGGTTATCTGTTGCAATATCGGTTATCTTCACTTCACCTCAGTTCAGTATTTATCTGATGAGGTGGATATGCCGCAGTACATGTTTGGATTTGTTATCCAATCTAGGCTTTTAGCTTGCGCAATGGCCCTTGTGTTGTCGCAAGATGGATTCACCGGGCTGGATGGGTTTTTAATTACACCCAGCCCTGCCATGAATTTCCAAATCCACATAGCCTCCTTAGCTGCCTCTGCAGCATCCCTGTACTTGGTCTCTGTCGTAGATTCGGCAATGATATCTTGCTTTACGCTCTCCCATCTAAAGCTCTGCCATTCAGCGTAAACACATATCCTGATTGACTTCTAAAGTCATCTGGATTTGTCTTGGAAAACTAGCGTCTACTCATCTTTCGACGACTAGTTCAGCATCATCTTTCCCCCGGGTTAGAATGATGTCTACTGGTACAACATAAGGCTTACGAGACGTCTGGTCTCATACATGTCATGGCATATGTGATCGATCTTGCCCCCAGGCGCATAGGATTCTCATCATCCTTTTCAGCTCATCAGGTGTCTTAGGACACTGAGTCTTGCTGAGATGAATGCCATGACTAGTGGGTAAGAGTCCTTTCTTTGAATCGAGCATTAAGAACCTACTCAATGCCTTTTTCACATAGGTTCCCTGACTTAAATCCAAGACCCTCTTGGTGCGATCTCTACATATCTTAATCCTTAAGATATAAGAAGCATCGCCTAAGTCCTTTATTGAAAAACACTTCCTCAACCAAGCTTTAGTCTCGTGCAAGGTTGGGATATCGTTTTCAATGAGAACCAGAAAGGTAATCTTGCTCCCACTAGCCTTCTTATAAACGCAAGATTCATCCTCGTTCTTGATTAAGCCAAATCCAATTACAGCTTCATCAAAACGAAGGATCCAACTCCGAGAAGTTCGTTTCAATCCATATATGGATTTCAACAACTTATAAATCTTTCCTTTATTCTTCGGATCGTCAAAACCTTTGGGCCGAGACATACAAATGTACTCAGTCAAATTTCCATTTAGGAAAGCGGTTTTGACATCCACTTGCCATATCTCGTAATTATGATACGCAGTTATGTCAAGAAGAATTTGGATCGATTTTGACCATAGCCACTAGGGAGAAGGTTTCCTCATAGTCAATCCATGCCTATAACCTTTCGCCACCAGTTGAGCTTTGTAGGTCAGAGGGTTGCCGTCCATGTCCATCTTCACCTTGAAGATCCATTTGCATCCGATGGTCATTACCCCATTGATGGGATCAACCGGTTCCCAGACTCGGTTGTCCGACATGGATTGCATTTCCTCCCTCATGGCTCCCAGCCATAACTCGGAGTTGGGCCCATCCACGACTTCCTGAAAGGTGGCTGGATCATCGTGATCCACCATGACTTCATTGTCACCTCCGGATACCATATCTTGGAGGTGGAAGATTGATCCTTTCAAATCGCCTTGGACCTTCCGGAATTGTAACAGGAATTGGTTCTTACTCTACGGAAATCTCTGGCTCCTTTCTACTGGGTTGCCAATTGGTTTAGACGGATCTGTACCATCCTGAATTTCTTCGAGATGCACAGTCCTCCCAATGACGTCTTTGGAAACAAAACTCCTTTTCCATAAAGACCCCGCCCCATGCGACGAACACCATGTTCTCACTGGGATTGTAGAAGTAGTATCCCCTTGTTGCTTTGGGATACCACACGAAGGTGCATATCTCAGATCTTGGTTCGAGCTTAGTCGAAACCAAATGTTTCACATAAGCCTCGCAACCACAAATCTTTAGGAAGGACAAAGCGGGCATCATCCCGTACCATTTTTAAAATGGTGTCCCTTCCACACCATTCGTCGAAGCCCGATTCACTATGAATGCGGTCGTCTCTAGAGCAAAACCCCTAAAAGAGATTGGGAGATCAGTCCAACTAATCATGGAACAGACCATTGTCTAACAATGTCCGATTTCTCCGTTTGGCTACAGCTTTCAACTACAGTGACCTAGGAGGAGTCCATTCCAAAAGGATCCCATTCTCTTTTAGATGATCTAATAACTCTGTGGTCATGTATTTTCCACCTCGATCCAATCGAAGTGCCTTAATACCTTTGTCGAGCTGGTTTTCTACTATAGTCTTAAACTCTTTGAATTTATCAAAAGCTTCAGACTTATGTCTCACCGAATAGACATAACCATATTTATTGTAATCATCAGTAAATGTGATAAAGTAGCTAAAACCCCTCCTGGCAAGTGAACTTATTGGTCTACACACATTCGAGTGTATCAGCCCCAATAATTCACCCGCCCTTTCATCGAGATCGATAAAGGGCACTTTAGTCATTTTGCCCATCAAACAAACCTTGCACCTATCGATCGAATGGAATTCGAATGAACCTGAAAGCCCGCACTTCTGAAGTGCTGATAGGCGCTTCTTGTTTATGCGAGCCAAATGACAGTACCATAACAGAGTTAGGTTTAAATCGTTGGATTTAGACCTCTTGGTATTAACGAAATATATAGAACTTGAGGCATTGTTACCCATATCTAATATGTACAATCCTCCAACCATGTCAGTACTGGTATAAAACATATCATTGCATAGAACATTGAAAACTCCATTTCCAATATTAACATTATATCCTTCCTTGTTAAACACGGATACAGATATAATATTCCTACTAAAAGTAGCTATGCAATATACATTATACAATACTAAGACAAGGCCTCTTGGCAAAGCAAGACTCATGGATCCTACAGCAGTTGCCACAACTCTGAGGTCCATTTCGTGCTTTCCAAATCTCTCCTACTTTCAGCCACCATATATTAGTGCATGTGTGAGATTCAGTCATGGTATCTAATACCCATGAATCTTTGGAAGTAGAGAGATGTAGCTCTATAGAGTTAATACCGAATGAAGGCACGGTCCCACCGCCCTTCCTTAGATCATCCAGGTTTCCTGATGAAGGCGCAGTCCTACTGCCCTTCTTCAGATCATCCAGGCTATTTGATGAAGGCGCAGTCTCACTGCCCTTCTTCAGATCAGCCGTGAACTTCCTGTAATCCCGGTTCCAATGACCAGGCTGTTGGCAGTAGAAGCAGACATTCTCAGGTGTCTCATCTTTCCTGCCAAGTGCGCATGGGCCCAGCCCTTGCCACTTCCAATTCCCTTGTTGACCATCAGAATATCCTTGGATCCCAGATCCCTGAGATATTCTTCTCAGCAATTAATGACACTTCATGTAACTCTGATATGGTCTAAGAGACAGCCTTGTCAAGGACATATTCTTTGCGTTCTGACTTGAGGACTATCCTCAAAATTCTGTACCAGTCCAAATAGTTTGTCCCATTTAGCTTGACCCTGTCAAGAATGGTTTTTAATGACAAACTATTAATGTTCGCTGAATTTGCCATTTGATCTACAACAGATAAAATTTAATCAGTAAACTGAATAAATTTTATGAAGATCAAGCTTAAACACCAACAATCGATTCTAAACCTTTAGAATCTGAAACCAAGATCCTTGATTCACTCGATTAAGCTGAACTAATGCTCACCACTTAATCGAGCTATGTAGGTAGGACTCCATCCAATCACATCCAATGTGACTCTTGGCTAGGGTATGTACTTATGTACACGACTTACCCTATCTGTTACCCTAGCTCAACCTCAGGCCGAGAATCGTAGTCGGGTCCACCAATTTTCAACTATGGCTCGTCACTATGTAGGTGCTCCGCTAATGCGCACGACACCCACATATGTCGTCCAAACCTACTACCCCGCTTCCCCATGGATGCTCCGCTAATGCGCACGACAACCATAGGACGGGGAGGTAGTAAGGTGTTGATGATTGGGAGGTATCGGACATGACCCGCTTTTACTTGTCCAGTTGTGTTCAAAACTTTGGCACATCCTAGATGCGATGAGCACATCAACTACATTCCAAATGCAATGATGCCTCAAATTACATCCAATGTAATTCTTCCTTTGAGCCCGTCAACTACATCCAATGCAATGACGGTTCTAAGGGTTCACACACAAGGATTAAAATTCCAATTTTATCTTTGCATGTGAGGTGATATGCTCGGTAAATAAAGTTAAGCATGCAATTCTAAAACACAGAATTAATCATGCATAAACTAAACCAAGAATAAAGCGATAAATATGCACATAATAGCCCCCTAAACTAACTCCCACTAGCTTCTTGAGCTCCACCGACTCCAAGCCGATGCCAACACCCGAAAAGCCACCAAATGACCTTTTCGCCCTTTCTTCATCTTGAGTAAAATATTACAATTTAATACACGACTCGCAGGTCGGGAATAAATAAATATTACAAACAAGTGGTTCGACGACCACACCTTGAAAGAATAATTACACGTTAACACTAACGGCTCGCAGGCCGTGAAAAGCGATAAATAATTAAACCGAGCTCGGGGCTATTATGTACACCATGCCAACATCACATCACACATCGTGTTATCAAACAAGCATGTTATCAAACATCATGTGATTTTCCGGTTTTAATTAATAGCCAAGTTTCGAAATTTTTTGATGCTCGGTTTATCGAAACCGTTCAAAAATGAAACTTTTGAACATTTGATCTTCGAGTTCGTCATGACGGTTCCAAACTCGTCATAACTAACAAAACGGTTTAGCCTTGGCATATCAACCATCCAATGGTCATGCTTGGCCTAGCTCCGTCCAACGGAGCCCCGTTCGGTCCCGGTTTCGGCTCCCCGAGAGTCCCGCTCCCGAGACCCGAAAAATCAAATTTTTTTCAAAATTTCCAGATTTGAAATAATTTTCAAAAATTCATTTTACATGCATTAAATCCATGAACAAGAATTTAAAACATGTTATCAAACAATTTAGCAAAACAACATGCCAAAAAACGAAACTTTCAAGCAAAACCGAAACTTTGAACACCGTCTTGTGAATCCCGAAGGTAGCACGGCTCTGATACCACTGTTGGGTCTCGAGGTAGGGTTGGAGATGAACCAACTCGCACCGGAAAATCAATGAAAACCAAGAGACGATTAAACCATGAAACAACTAACAAAGAATGGATTCACAAGAGAAAAATTCAGCACTATTTCTTACCAAAACAAGAACACCGGTTAACGAATGATTGGCTTGAGTCTCCAAGACGCCTACGTATCCACATGGGAATCAAAGCCACGTAGTTCTTCTCTTTGAGGACTCAAGAACACAAAAATGGAGGTGGAAACTAGCCAAACCCGAAATGGCCATGGAAGAGGGAGAGAAAATGTGTTTCCTATTCTTGTCTTGTGTTTGTTATGTTGAAAAAAGATGACTTAAACATAACAAAACCCATACTTGTCCAACTAAAGGCATGGGACAAGTATGGTGTCAAGTAAGGTGTAAATAGGACAAAGTATGGCAAGACAAGATTGGGTTAGGTGGTGAATCACCAACACCTTAATCCTTGTCTTGCTTACTTAGTACTAATTAATCAAGACTTGATTAATTAGTTCCATGGGCCTTGGTTGCATGGGCCTTTCATGGGCCTCTTGGAACATGGCCCGTGGCCATTTCCAACGAGGTCCCGTGATTCGCTCATCGCCTCCAAGCCTTCCATACCGGAAATGTCCAACATTATCCGACGCGATCAATCCCAAGACTCCAAGCCTTGTCTCGATCCGTAAAGTCCTATTCACTTACGGGCACATGACCCAAAACCCAGTTTTGGTCATATCCCGAGACAACTCCCTTTTGGCCATTCTCCATAAATGTGTCAATGAGTTTCATCCTCCGGTGTGACCCTTAGGTTATGCATGTCAATAGATCAACGTAAAATCCCATTTTACTTGATCCTATTTAAGTGGCAACTAACGAGACTTTAGTATTGCCTGACACTACATAACGAATCGACCCTATCGATTCTAACCTTTCCGTCGTCCCTGTCATTATCCTTTTATCTCCGATATCCTGATTGAGATAAGGCATAGAGCCGTCATCCTTATTATTCTCAATCACCGTTCCTTGATATGTGAGATGACTGAAGATATGATACCCAGTATCATGTGCATGGCCATGCTATTCTTTCAGTCACTCTCGATCAAGCGGCCGAGAACCGATATCTTTCCCATACCTCAGTATGAGGGATAAATCCCTTAGCCGCCTTTCGTGTCACTCATGTAGCCCGTCCCCAAGCCAATCCTGGCCGTTATGGAAGCCCTGTTACGGACAACGTTAGGCTCAGGTCAAACTCAGTTGTTGACTACATAGCGATCACAAAGACTCCTTGGTCTAAGGATACATGACAAGCTACAACACTGAATATGTTCATGACTTAATCTATGGCACATATTCAGGGCGGGTCGTCCAATATCATGTCCCACATGATATCTATGATCAGACTCCGGAATCCCATTCCAATGACTAACAGAACGTAAGCCATAAAGAGCCATCTTTCATACTAGTCGCTTCTAGTGAAGCTTTGTTGACTAGGGACCCATCGAGTGTGATCTATCTCGATCTATGGTTCTATTCGCATGGTGGGCATAGATCAGAGCACACATCGATATATTACTCCAACACATAAGTAATATAAAGCCGCTTTAATTTTATTGCTAACGATGATATATACATTTGGACATTTATGATTGAGCTACGGGCACTAAGACTAACATACCCATGAATCTTTGGAAGTAGTGAGATTTAGCTCTATAAAGAAAATACCTGATGAAGGCGCAGTCCCACCGCCCTTCTTCAGATCATCCAGAAACTTCCTGCAATCTTTCTTCCAGTGACCAGGCTGCTGACAGTAGAAGCAGACATTCTCGACCTCCTTCCTCTTCCTTGAGGACTCCCCGGTCCTAGGAGGGTTAGGAAGCTTTGGATGCCTCATCTTTCCTGCCAAGTGCATAGGGGCCTTGCCCTTACCACTAACAGTTCCCTTATTCTTGAAACTGTTTCCCTGTCTGACCATCAGAACATCCTTGGATCCCTGATCCTTGACGTTCTTTTCAGCAGTTACCAACATTCCATGCAACTCTGAAATGGTCTTGTCCATATCGTGCATATGATAGTTCATGACGAACGTAGCATATGAACGAGGAAGGGAACGCAGAACCACATCCGCTATCGTCTCGTTCTCTATCTTAAGACCCAGTCGATTAAGATGTTCGAGATGCCCCTTCATCTTTAGGACATGAGGACCCACGGAGACTCCTGCTGACATTTTGCAGGAGAGAAGTTCATAAAGGACATTGTATCTCACGATACGTGCCATTTCCTTGAACATACCCTTTATGATCCCCATCATAGTATAGGGGTCATCAGAGTACTCCATGAACTGGTCTTGGAGATCAGACTCCATGCAGCCCAGCATAATACATGCCACATCTATAGAATCACTAAGGTGCTTTTGGTATGCATCCTTAACGACCCTAGTGGAATTATTAGCTGGCTCCTCAGGGATAGCCTGGTCTAGGACATATTCTTTGCGCTCGATCTTGAGGACTATCCTCAAGTTTCTGTCCCAGTCCAAGTAGTATGTCCCACTTAGCTTTATCCTATCAAGAATGGATTTTAGTGACAAACTACTATTGTTCGCTGAAGTATTTGCCATTTGATCTACACGACAAACAAAATTCAATCAGTAAAATGAATAACTTTTATGAAGATCAAGTTCAAACACCAACCAATTGATTCTAAACCTTTAGAATCTAAAACCAAGATCCTTGATTCACCCGATTAAGCTGAACTAATGCTCACCACTTAATCGAGCTATGTAGGTAGGACTTCATCCAATCACATCCAATGTGACTCTTGGCTAGGTTATGTACTCATGTACATGGCTTACCCTATCTGATACCCTAGCTCAACCTCAGGCTGAGAATCGTAGTCGGGTCCACCAATTTTCAACTATG
The DNA here is from genome assembly GCA_963921825.1 of Erodium maritimum. NCBI lineage: Eukaryota > Viridiplantae > Streptophyta > Magnoliopsida > Geraniales > Geraniaceae > Erodium > Erodium maritimum. Next base: position 36,585,021 of record OY997592.1, on the reverse strand, counting down.
GCCCGTCACTATGTGGGTGCTCCGCTAATGCGCACGACACCTACACATGTCATCCAAACCTACTACCCCGCCTTCCCATGGATGCTCTGCTAATGCACACGACACCCATAGAACGGGGAGGTAGTAAGGTGTTGATAATTGGGAGGTATCGGACATGACCCGTTTTTACTTGTCCGGTTGTGTTTTAAACTTTTGGCACATCCTAGATGTGATGAGCACATCAACTACATTCCAAATGTAATGATGCCTCCAATTACATCCAATGTAATTCTTCCTTCGAACCCATCAACTACATCCAATGTAATGACGATTCTAAGGGCTCACAGACAATGATTAAAACCAATTTTATCTTTGCATGTGATGTGATATGCTCGGTAAATTAAGTTAAGCATGCAATTCTAAAACACATAGAAATGATCATGCAAAAACTAAACCAAGCATAAAGCTTTAAATATGTACATAATAGCCCACTAAACTAACTCCCACTAGCTTCTTGAGCTCCACCGACTCCAAGCCGATGTCAAAACCCGAGAAGCCACCAAATGACCTTTTCGCCCTTTCTTCGTCTTGAGAAAAAAAAAATACAATTGAATACACAACTCGCAGGTCGGGAATTAATAAATATTACAAATAAGTGGTACGACGACCACACCTCGAAAAAATAATTACACGCTAACTCTAACGGCTCGCAGGCCGTGAAAAGCGATAAATAATTAAATCGAAGTCGGGGCTATTATGTACACCATGCCAACATCACATCACACATCGTGTTATCAAACAATCATGTTATCAAACATCATGTGATTTTCCATTTTTAATTAATTGCCAAGTTTCGAAAATTTTTGATACTCGGTTTATCGAAACCGTTCAAAATTGAAACTTTTGAACATTTGATTTTTGAGTTCGTCAAGACGGTTCCAAACTCGTCATGACTAACAAAACGGTTTAGCTCGGCATATTGACCATCCAATGGTCATGCTTGGCCTAGCTCCGTCCAACGGAGCCCCGTTCGGTCCCGGTTTCGGCTCCCCGAGAGTCCCGCTCCCGAGACCCGAAAAATCAAATTTTTTTCAAAAATTCCAGATTTGATAAACTTTTCAAAAATTCATTTTTCATGCATTAAACCCATAAACAAGAATTTAAAACATGTTATCAAACAATTTGGCAAATTAACATGCAAAACCGAAACTAGCAAGCAAAACCGAAAGTCCTCTTGTGAATCCCGAAGGTAGCACGGCTCTGATACCACTGTTGGGTCTCGATGGAGAGTATGAACACATACTTGCAGCGGAAAAAACTCGAGACCATGTCATAGAACACTACCAAATATTAGATACGCAAGAGAATAAACAATATGGATGTCTCCTTACCAATTCGTTCAAGAACACCAAAGAAACAATGATCGGCTTGAGTCTCCAAGACACCTACGTATCCAATTGGAATCAAAGCCACGTAGTTCTTCTTTAGATGACTCAAGAACACAACAAGAAGGAGGAAATGTGCCAAACCCGAAATTCTAGGGTAAGAGGGAGAGAGGTTGTGTTTCTATTCTTGTCTTGTGATTTGTTGTAGGAAAAAGATGACTTAAGCCATCAACAACCATCAAGGACAAGTAAGGTGTGAAGCATGGTGTGAAGTAAGACAAGTATGGTGCTAAGTATGGCAAGACAAGATGGGTTAGGTGGTGAATCACCAACACCTTAATCCTTGTCTTGCTTACTTAGTACTAATTAATCAAGACTTGATTAATTAGTTCCATGGGCCTTGGTTGCATGGGCCTTTCATGGGCCTCTTGGAACATGGCCCGTTTCCATTTCCAACGAGGTCCCGTGATTCGCTCATCGCCTCCAAGCCTTCCATACCGGAAATGTCCAACATTATCCGACGCGATCAATCCCAAGACTCCAAGCCTTGTCTCGATCCGTAAAGTCCTATTCACTTACGGGCACATGACCCAAAACCCAGTTTTGGTCATATCCCGAGACAACTCCCTTTTGGCCATTCTCCATAAATGTGTCAATGAGTTTCATCCTCTGGTGTGACCCTTAGGTTATGCATGTCAATAGATCAACGTAAAATCCCATTTTACTTGATCCTATTTAAGTGGCAACTAACGAGACTTTAGTATTGCCTGACACTACATAACGAATCGACCCTATCGATTCTAACCTTTCCGTCGTCCCTGTCATTATCCTTTTATCTCCGATATCCTGATTGAGATAAGGCATAGAGCCGTCATCCTTGTTATTCTCAATCATTGTTCGTTGATATGTGAGATGACTGAATATATGATACCTAGTATCATGTGCATGGCCATGCTATTCTTTCAGTCACTCTCGATCAAGCGGCCGAGAACCGATATCTTTCCCATACCTCAGTATGAGGGATAAATCCCTTAGCCGTCTTTCGTGTCACTCAAGCAACCCGTCCCCAAGCCAATCCTGGCCGTTATGGAAGCCCTGTTATGGACAACGTTAGGCTCAGGTCAAACTTAGTTGTTGACTGCATAGTGATCACAAAGACTCCTTGGTCTAAGGATACATGACAAGCTACGACACTGAATATGTTCATGACTCAATCTATGGCACATATTCAGGGCGGGTCGTCCAATATCATGTCCCACATGATATCTATGATCAGACTCCGGAATCCCATTCCAATGACTAACAGAACGTAAGCCATGAAGAGCCATCTTTCATACTAGTCGCTTCTAGTGAAGCTTTATTGACTAGGGACCCATCGAGTGTGATCCATCTCGATCTATGGTTCTATTCGCATGGTGGGCATAGATCAGAAATCACATCAATATATTACTCCAACACATAAGTAATATAAAGCCGCTTTAATCTTATTGCTAATGATGATATATACATTTGGACATTTATGATTGAACTACGGGCACTAAGACTAACAACATCGACATTCTCTACGGTGAGCACCTAACCGATTCTCATTTTGTTAAGTTTAAAACGAGGGAGCTCCGGCCACCGTGTATGGTGGCTGGCCGGCCATGGGGTGGCTGGCCGGAGCTAGGACCGGCCACCATCATGGTGTACCGGCCCCAAATGGCCCTAGCCACCCACGGCCAAGGTTGGCCGGGTGGGGCCCACGTGCTCGGGTGTTCGGGTTTCGTGTTCGGATGGTTTAGGACGTTCCCCAAGCCATTAATATACACCCGGATCGAAATTTGGAGTTAAATTGTGAAAGTAGTAATTGACGTGTTTAGAAACTTTAAACGCGAATTAAATTACTCGGAAGTCGGAATTTGATTTCGTTGAGTGCCTAGGAACCCTTGAATTATTCTAAGACAGTAGAAACGAAAACGGAAATTTTCGGAGCCCCGGAACGACGTTTTAAAAACCCGGGAAGATTCGCCATGTCGGGCGAATCGGGCTTTTCCGGGTCCATTATCGACAATGTCGGGTAATTGGGAAGTTTGGGAGTGATCGACATTTTCAGGGTTACGTTTGGGCGTCAAATTTATTAAAATTCAGTTTATTCCTGAAAGCGTAAAAGTGTTTTAAATTGTGTTCTTTTTAGATCGTGCCGCAGACAGAGGAAAGGGAAAGCTAGGCGAGTGATCGAGATCACGCCGGAGCTTGATTGTGAGCTTTTGGAGAAAGCATACGAGGTAGGGAAAAGTAGTCGGATCTCGGCCCTCTCTAGGGAAAGTTAACAGTAGAAATGCATGTGACACTTGGGTGTCGTGGGTTAAGTAAGTTTATCGAACAATAGAAAGGCAGGCGACACCGGGTGGTGTCGTATGATACGGGAACGTATCGAACAATAAAAATGCATGTGACACTTAGTAGTGTCGCAGGAGCAGTGAACTTTCGATATTAGAATTACTGGAGGCATTTGGTTATGCCCGGAGGTTGATTGTTTAGTTTGTGTCTTGGGTGGCCATGAGAGACCGTACTTTACTGGTTGTGTCTTGGGTGGCCATGAGAGCCCGTACTTTAATGGTTGTGTCTTGGGTGGCCATGAGAGCCCGTACTTTACTGTTTGTATCTTGGGTGGCCATGAGAGCCCGTGTTTTACCTTTGGTGTCTTGGGTGGCCATGAGTGCCCGTGGGGTTGTTGAGCCTGTGTCTTTACTGTTGGTGTGTCTTGGGTGGCCATGAGTTCCCGTGGGGTTGTTGAGCCCGTTTCTTTACTGTTGGTGTGTCTTGGGTGCCCATGAGTGCCCGTGGGATTTTTGAACACGTGTCTTTACTGTTGGTGTCTTGGGTGGCCATGAGTGCCCGTGGGGTTGTTGAGCCCGTGTTTTACTGTTGGCGTCTTGGGTGGCCATGAGTGCCCGTGGGGTTGTTGAACCCGTGTTTTACTGTTGGTGTCTTGGGTGGCCGTGAGTACCCGTGGGGTTGTTGAACCTGTGTTGTTGCTGTTTGTTGAACTTTGGTTGTGGACAGTCTCTGCCCGAGGTTGGGGGCCCGCCTGACAAGAAAGGGGTCCCGTGGTTCGCGCACGTGTGCATTGTTCAAACGAGGTTGGGGGCCCACCTGACAAGAAAGGGGTCCTGGGGCCACGTGTCGTGGGGCTTGGCCCGCCTTCCGGGTTAACCACCGGAAAAGGGGTGCATTCATCGGCGATGGAGGGTTGCTCCCCTTCCAACTAGCTATCGGAAAAGTAGCTCGGTATATATCGCTAACAGGTCGACCGCCTGGCCCGACAGAGACCGGGGAAGTTGCGTGGGGCAGGCTCAAGCCCAGCCGGTTAGCAAACGGTACTGAGCAGCTGGAGTGCGATCCTTTGTGATCTTGGTTGGTGTCCGATCCTTTGTGATCTTGGGTGTTGTGTGGTTATCTTTTGAGTCTTTGGGTTGAGGTAGTAACCGTTGTGTCGCGTCTACATTACGTGTCCGAGTGCTGAGTCGGTTGAGGAAAGTAACAGTTGTGTGTCAGTCGGGTTACTTGAGTTGGGAGACAGTAATCCCCGGTGTTGAGTTCGTTGTCGGTGTCACCGGCATTGTCTGCTAGTATGCCGTAGTCAATCTGTTATCCGTGGTGGTGAGCGAACGCTCACCCCTAGCTGCTTTTCCTATAGGTACTGGTCGCGGGACGGACTAGGTGAGCTCTCGAAGCTTGAAGAGCTAGGAGCGGGAGTCCGGGTTTCCTTTTTGAGTCTAGCGACGTACGCCTTGTATTTTGTCCGCTTGTTGGGACGTACTTTTGAGTTGTAAATTATTATTTTGATTAACTAAATGGTGGTTTTAAAGCGATTTATTTAAAAGGTTTGAAAATGTTTTATTGTCTTAAACGTTCGCGTTCCGGGTTCGGTTCCACCGAATTTGGGGCGTGACAGCTTGGTATCAGAGCTCGAGGTTTCACACCTCGGACTGTACGTCAATTAGGTAGGAGAGTCGAGTCAGTAAAAGTCCCGTCGTGCGTTGGGTACGCAAGTCGGAAACCGTGTGTAGACCCGTAGGGACTTGAGTCCTGTTTGTGATTGTGTGTATGTGCAGTATTATTATTACTGGCATACTGATCGTGTGTTGCTGCGTGAAACATTTTTAAGATGTCGCGACTCGACTCAGGAGCGCTCCTGTAGTCGAACGTGACGGTGTTGACATCAATGGGTACAATGTAGTTCGGGGACGCCTGGACCGGGTTGTAACTACGTGATGTCAAGAAATGAGGTTTTATAATGAAAAGGAGAAAGTTTTAAATTTGGTTGGCCCTGTGGGTGTGTGTTGATTTGGTTGGCCCTGTGGGCGTATTTTTAAACTTGATGGCCCGGTGGGCGTGTTTTTAAATTTGTTGGCCTGGTGGGTGTGTGTTTAAATTGGTTGGCCCTATGGGCGTATTTTTAAACTTGAAGGCCCGGTGGGCGTGTTTTTAAATTTGGTTGGCCCTGTGGGCGTATTTTTAAACTTGATGGCCCGGTGGGCGTGTTTTTAAATTTGTTGGCCCGGTGGGCGTGTGTTAAATTGGTTGGCCTTGTCGGCTTATGATTGAGGTTGGGTGACTTGAATTTGTCTGTGAGTCGTTGTGCGTGTGTTTGTTAAATTGGTGGTCGAGCGTGGGTGTTGCTTAAGGCTATTTTTAGGGTCCGTGATTCCTGTCTTGTTCTACCGTCTTGATTGTGCAGTTGGAGTGTTGGTTTTGCGTGGCTGTGTTCAGGATTGTGTTGGTTGTAGAGGTCGTAAGTTCGGTGTTAAAGGATGAGGTCTTGGGTTCGAGACTCATCACTAACCTACGGTAATGATACAACGCCTCGGTGTGAGAGTCTCACCACGGAGGGGGGTTAGGGTTGGTGCGCAGCGGCGCCATACGAACTAGGTTTCCCCTATGTGAACGGGTGTTCGAGGTTTCCCTCGCATGAACGGGTGGGTTTGAGGTTTCCTTCACGTGAGTGGGTTATTCGAGGTTTCCCTCGCGTGAACGGGTGGGTTTGAGGTTTCCTTCACGTGAGTGGGTTATTCGAGGTTTCCCTCGCGTGAACGGGTGGGTTTGAGGTTTCCTTCACGTGAGTGGGTTATTCGAGGTTTCCCTCGCGTGAACGGGTGGGTTTGAGGTTTCCGTCACGTGAGTGGGTTATTCGAGGTTTCCCTCGCGTGAACGGGTGGTTTGAGGTTTCCTTCACGTGAGTGGGTTGTTTGAGGTTCCCTACATGATCGAGTAACTAGGGTATCGAGGTTGTGAGCAATAGCGGCTTGCGGAATTGAGAATAGGATTCCCGTTGAGGTTTCCCTATGTGATCGGGTAATTGGGATATTGAGGTTGTGAGCAATAGTGATTCGCTGAATTGAGAATGTGATCCCCGTTTGAGGTTTCCATATGTGATCGGGTAATTGGGGTATTGAGGTTGTGAGCAATAGTGATTTGCTGAATTGAGAACATAATCTCCGTTTCGAGGTTTCCCGTACTTGAGAGAGTATTTGAGGTATTAATGGCTTGAGCAGTGTGACGTTTTGGTATTAGGTTTTGAAGGTAGTGGTTTGCCCTGGTTAGATTGGTAAGTCGTTAGTGCTTTACTAGTATGCCATAATCGAACGGGTGTCCGTGGAGGTGAGCAGAACGCTCATCCCCTTTACTACTTTTCCCGCAGGGGACGAGTAGCGAATACTGGTTTGGTTGCGGAAAGTTATAAGTAAATGCATAAAGGATCGTGTGAGGGTTGTGATATACCTTAGCGGTGTGACTAATTGAGTGGTCGTTCGGTCTCTGATTTGGGCGTCAGTTTTATTGGATACTGGGGTGTCACACTCGTTCTCTTCGTCGAGTGGTGCTGAGATGTTGGGGCTAAGTTTAGAGCCGTTGAGTCCACCCCTGCGTCTGAATACGCCGGTTGGGGGTGGTGTGGTGTTGACTAGGGTCTGTCATGCCTGCGGAGTTAGAGAAGCGAACTGATACAAGAGGTTCGAGAGAGAGCTCAAGAGCCTTGATGCTGGATCGAGTCCTCACCCCGAGGATTCGGGTATGTTCGGAGTTGGTAGGGCACGACGGCGGTAGTGGAGAGAGGTCTTTGAGAGACCGCACGGTTCCGTGAGGTTCGGCAGCGACTGAGCTTGTGCGTGTATCCGTGGGAAGGATACTTACGAAATGACTGCATGTGACGTGATCCTGCGAATGGATTGGCCGGCGAAGTGTCGAGCCAATATCGACTGTTACTGACAACGAGTGACGGTGTCAACAGGAAACACGAAAGGTTCGTGTATTCTGGCAGTAAGAGCGGGGTTCTCCTGTCGGCGTTGTCCGCAGTAGAGGAAGTATCGGCCGTGCAGAGCCGAGAGTTACCGCGAGTGGTGTGCGAATTTCCCGAGGCATTTCCTGAGGACTTGAGCGGGTTGCCACCAGTTCGTGAGATAGAGTTCGGGATTGACCTGGTGCCAGGAACGGCAGCGATATCGATGGCGCCTTACAGGTTCGCGCCAGCCGAGTTGACAGAGCTGAAGCGTCAGCTCGAGGAACTTCGAGAGAAGGGGTTTATCCGGCCGAGCGCATCGTCGTGGGGAGCGCCAGCACTCTTCGTGAATAAGAAGAGTAGAGAGCTTCGGATGTGCATCGACTAACGGAAGCTGAAACGGCTACGGTGAAGAACCGATACCCGATGCCGAGAATTTCCGACTTGTTCGACCAATTGAGAGGGTCTACATGCTTCTCGAAGATCGATCTGCGATCCGGATGTTACCAGTTGCGAGTCCGAGAGGGGGACGTCGCAAAGACTGCATTCCGGACACGCTCTGGGCATTACGAGTTCTTGGTGATGCCTTTTTGGACTGACGAGATCAATTTGTGGTGGTGTTTGTGGACGATATCTTGATCTTCTCGTTGAACGAGGCAGCGCATGAGGAACATCTGAGGGGTGTTCTGACCCTGTTGTGCACACATCAATTATACGCCAACCTGGAGAAGTGCGAGTTTTGGCTCGCTAAGGTGGGATTCCTCGGTCACGTTGTGTCCCGTGACGGTATATTGGTCGATCCGGTGAAGATCGACGCGGTTTAGAGGTGGGCGCGGCCCACGAGCGTCTTCGAGATCCACAGCTTCTTGGGGCTGGCAGGATATTATCGGCGGTTGGTCTAGGACTTTGCGCGTCTAGCCGTGCCTATGACTCTTTTGACACGCAAGGGAGTCGGGTTTGTGTGGACAGAGGATTGTGAACGTGCGTTCACGGAGCTGAAGGCTCGTCTTACAACGCTCCAGTGCTAATGGTGCCAGAGCGCGGGGTCGGGTATGAGGTCTATTGTGACGCGTTTGGGAAGGACTGGGTTGCGTGCTAATGCAGTTAGGTAAGGTGGTTGCCTATGGCTCCAGGTAGTTAAAGACACACGAGCAACTATCCTACCCATGACTTAGAATTAGCAGCAGTTATGTTCGCGCTAAAGGGATGGAGGTACTATCTGTATGGCGAGCGATTTCAGGTGTTCTCGGACCATAAGAGCTTTAAGTAAATCTTTTCCCAACGAGACCTGAATATGCGCCAGCGGTGATGGATGGAGCAACTTGAGGAGTACGACTTGAGCTACTCTACCATACGGGTAAGGCGAATGTGGTCGCCGACACCCTGAGTAGAAAGTCGGTTCTGGGCCTTGCTAACATATCAGTCCGAGAATGGGACATGATGGGGGAACTGGGCACGTTTGGGCTTGAACTAGAGGATGTTACTGGTGGCGTGACCATGTGCTCATTGTTGGCCCAGCCCGCCCTGCTTGGCCGGGGGATAGAGGCACAGTCGGTGGATGTCGAGACGACAGAGATCCGGGAGAGAGTTGTCGGCGGGGTTGACGTCGAGGGTTGGGATCGTCGTGCTAATTGGGAGTTACGGTATCGCGGAGGTTTGTTCGTACCAAGTAACGGTGGAGGCGACGAGCTGCGAGAGTCGCACTATTCGCGTCTGACAGTGCACGTGGGTAGCACTAAGAGCAGCGCGACATCAGGCGACATATCTAGTGGAGCGGGATGCGGAGAGCGGTCGCGGAGTTAGTATCGCGGTGCCTCACTTGTCAACAGGTGAGAGTCGAACAACAGCGTCCCGCTGGATTGTTGCAACCACAGCGGGTTGCACAGTGGAAATGGGGCCTACAATAACAGCTTTCAGGCCAGTATCAGGATGGCACCGTTCGGAGCGTTGTATGGTATGTTGGGTCTCGAGGTAGGGTTGGAGATGAACCAACTCGCAGCGGAAAATCAATGAAAACCAAGAGACGATTAAAACCATGAAACAACTAACAAAGAATGGATTCACAAGAGAAAAATTCAGCACTAGTTCTTACCAAAACAAGAACACCGGTTAACGAATGATTGGCTTGAGTCTCCAAGACGCCTACGTATCCACATGGGAATCAAAGCCACGTAGTTCTTCTCTTTGAGGACTCAAGAACACAAAAATGGAGGTGGAAACTAGCCAAACCCGAAATGGCCATGGAAGAGGGAGAGAAAATGTGTTTCCTATTCTTGTCTTGTGTTTGTTATGTTGAAAAAAGATGACTTAAACATAACAAAACCCATACTTGTCCAACTAAAAGCATGGGACAAGTATGGTGTCAAGTAAGGTGTAAATAGGACAAAGTATGGCAAGACAAGATTGGGTTAGGTGGTGAATCACCAACACCTTAATCCTTGTCTTGCTTACTTAGTACTAATTAATCAAGACTTGATTAATTAGTTCCATGGGCCTTGGTTGCATGGGCCTTTCATGGGCCTCTTGGAACATGGCCCGTGGCCATTTCCAACGAGGTCCCGTGATTCGCTCATCGCCTCCATGCCTTCCGTACCGGAAATGTCCAACATTATCCGACGCGATCAATCCCAAGACTCCAAGCCTTGTCTCGATCCGTAAAGTCCTATTCACTTACGGGCACATGACCCAAAACCCATTTTTGGTCATGTCCCGAGACAAATCCCCTTTGGCCATTCTCCATAAATGTGTCAATGAGTTTCATCCTCCGGTGTGACCCTTAGGTTTATGCATGTCAATAGATCAACGTAAAATCCCATTTTACTTGATCCTATTTAAGTGGCAACTAACGAGACTTTAGTATTGCCTCACACTACATAACGAATCGACCTTGTCGATTCTAACCTTTCCGTCGTCCCTGTCATTATCCTTTTATCTCCGATATCCTGATTGAGATAAGGCATAGAGCCGTCATCTTTATTATTCTCAATCATCGTTCCTTGATATGTGAGATGACTGAAGATATGATACCCAGTATCATGTGCATGGCCATGCTATTCTTTCAGTCACTCTCGATCAAGCGGCCGAGAACCGATATCTTTCCCATACCTCAGTATGAGGGATAAATCCCTTAGCCGCCTTTCGTGTCACTCATGTAGCCCGTCCCCAAGCCAATCCTGGCCGTTATGGAAGCCCTGTTACGGACAACGTTAGGCTCAGGTCAAACTCAGTTGTTGACTACATAGCGATCACAAAGACTCCTTGGTCTAAGGATACATGACAAGCTACAACACTGAATATGTTCATGACTTAATCTATGGCACATATTCAGGGCGGGTCGTCCAATATCATGTCCCACATGATATCTATGATCAGACTCCGGAATCCCATTCCAATGACTAACAGAACGTAAGCCATAAAGAGCCATCTTTCATACTAGTCGCTTCTAGTGAAGCTTTGTTGACTAGGGACCCATCGAGTGTGATCTATCTCGATCTATGGTTCTATTCGCATGGTGGGCATAGATCAGAGCACACATCGATATATTACTCCAACACATAAGTAATATAAAGCCGCTTTAATTTTATTGCTAATGATGATACATACATTTGGACATTTAGGATTGAACTACGGGCACTAAGACTAACATGGTAGGCCGGGTCGGTCGCCCGTGTGCGGGGCGGAAGTGAGAGATGAGGGTTTACTGGGGCTAGAACTGGATCGAGAGACAGCTGAAACAGTCGTGCCAAAGCGTGAGCGGTTGAAGATCGCGCAGAGTCGGCAGTAGCTATGCCGACAGACGGCGCCGACCTCTCGAGTCAGCAGTCGGTGACCATCTATCCTTGGAGGTGAGTCCGAAAGGTGGACTGGTGCGTTTCAACCGCGGCGGAGGCAGGTTAGCCCCGCGGTGTATCGGGCCTTTCGAGGTCTTGAGTGGAGTGGGAGCAGTTGCATACCGACGTGCACTACCACCGCAGCTTGGGAATATCCGCGTTTCCCAGTTGCGGAAGTATCTGCGGACCCCTCGCACGTCATTGAGTGGGCAGATGTCGAGATAGCAGGTGATGTCTCGTATAAGGAGACACCAGTTTGGGAAATGGATCCACGGGAGTAGGTCCTGCACAGAAAGGTTATCCGCTTAGAACGGGTGCAGTGGCGGCACCACGAGGCTGAGTCGACTTGGGAGCGCGAGGACGAGGTTCGCGCGAAGTACCCCGATTTGTTCGACTCCCGAGATACGTCTGTTTTAAATTTCACGGACGAAATTCCTTTAAGGCGGGTAGATTGTAAGAACCACTCCCGGTCAACGCCAGTCAAATCGGCGAAAAACAGGAAAATTTAAAAAAATTGGACAGACACTTAAATGAACCTAAATTTGACCCTGAGGGTCATACCGGACTTAAGTTGACCCCGATATCGACCAAAGTGAGTTCCGGGCGACTCAGGGCAACTTTTTGACCAATTTGGGAAAGGTTGGCTTTTTAGTGGAAAAGTCAACCGAGCGACGTTTTGGTCCGTTCGAGGTCCGTTTGGGATCCAAAAATCTTAACCGTCGTCACAGCGGTCTTAGTTGAGCCGTTTCTTTGTAGCCCGTGAAGTTTCGTAATTTCTTGGGAAAAGTGCCCGTTCGGGGCCCGAGACGGCCGAATTTCGCGAATCTGACTGAAAAATATCTAGTAGATATTTTCCAAAAAGGTGTGGGACCCACTTGCCACATGTCACACAAGTGGTGGTGTTAGGTTTTTTGAACAAAACTAAAGTAAGTGAAAGATAAGGTTAGTTTTGTAATTATGGAAAGTTGTGTGGTTTTGAAATAAAACAAAAGGAAGACCAAATGTTAGTCTCGGCCAAGCATTCCAAAAAGGGAAAAAGGGTGATTTTTAGAGAGAGAAGGAGAAGGAGAAAAGGAGAGAAAAGAGAATGTGTGTTCTAGGGTTTTGCCATTCCTCGATCATCAAACCGTTGGATCGTCTCAAAGATAAAAGAATCGAGCTCACATCGACATTCTCTACGGTGAGCACCTAACCGATTCTCGTTTTGTTAAGTTTAAAAGTTAGGTTTTGGATTGAAATGGGTTGAATATGGATGAGTTGAGGTGTGGGGTTTGTTGGAGGTGTTTTGGAGCGAAGAGATGATCATTTTCCGGTGACCGGAGGCTCGGGGGGAGCTCCAGCCACCGTGTATGGTGGCTGGCCGGCCATGGGGTGGCTGGCCGGAGCTAGGACCGGCCACCATCATGGTGTACCGGCCCCAAATGGCCCTAGCCACCCACGGCCAAGGTTGGCCGGGTGGGGCCCACGTGCTCGGGTGTTCGGGTTTCGTGTTCGGGTGGTTTAGGACGTTCCCCAAGCCATTAATCTACACTCGGATCGAAATTTGGAGTTAAATTGTGAAAGTTGTAATTGACGGGTTTAGAAACTTTAAACGCGAATTAAATTAATCGGAAGTCGGAATTTGATTTCGTCGAGTGCCTAGGAACCCTTGAATTATTCTAAGACCGTAGAAACGAAAATGGAAATTTTCGGAGCCCCGGAAGGACGTTTTCAAAACTCGGGCAGATTCGCCATGTCGGGCGAATCGGGCTTTTCCGGGTCCATTATCGACAATGTCGGTTAATTGGGAAGTTTGGGAGTGATCGACATTGTCGGGGTTACGTTTGGGTGTCAAATTTATTAAAATTCAGTTTATTCCTGCAAGCGTAAAAGTGTTTTAAATTGTGTTCTTCTTAGATCGTGTCGTAGACAGAGGAAAGGGAAAGCTAGGCGAGTGATCGGGATCACGCCGGAGCTTGATTGTGAGCTTTTGGAGAAAGCATACGAGGTAGGAAAAGTAGCAGGATCTCGGCCCTCTCTAGGGAAAGTTAACAGTAGAAATGCATGTGACACTTGGGTGTCGTGGGTTAAGTAAGTTTATCGAACAATAGAAAGGCAGGCGACACCGGGTGGTGTCGTATGATACGAGAACGTACCGAACAATAGAAATGCATGTGACACTTAGTAGTGTCGTAGGAGCAGTGAACTTTCAATATTATAATTACTGGAGGCATTTGGTTATGCCCGGAGGTTGATTGTTTAGTTTGTGTCTTGGGTGGCCATGAGAGCCCGTACTTTACTGTTTGTGTCTTGGGTGGCCATGAGAGCCCGTACTTTACTGGTTGTGTCTTGGGTGGCCATGAGAGCCCGTACTTTAATGGTTGTACTTTACTGTTTGTGTCTTGGGTGGCCATGAGAGCCCGTGTTTTACCGTTGGTGTCTTGGGTGGCCATGAGTGCCCGTGGGGTTGTTGAGCCCGTGTCTTTACTGTTGGTGTGTCTTGGGTGGCCATGAGTGCCCGTGGGGTTGTTGATCCCGTGTCTTTACTGTTGGTGTGTCTTGGGTGGCCATGAGTGCCCGTGGGATTGTTGAACTCGTGTCTTTACTGTTGGTGTCTTGGGTGGCCATGAGTGCCTGTGGGGTTGTTGAGCCCGTGTTTTACTGTTGGCGTCTTGGGTGGCCATGAGTGCCCGTGGGGTTGTTGAACTCGTGTTTTACTGTTGGTGTCTTGGGTGGTCGTGAGTGCCCGTGGTGTTGTTGAACCTGTGTTGTTGCTGTTTGTTGAACTTTGGTTGTGGACAGTCTCTGCCCGAGGTTGGGGGCCCGCCTGACAAGAAAGGGATCCCATGGTTTGCGCGCGTGTGCATTGTTCAGACGAGGTTGGGGGCCCACCTGACAAGAAAGGGGTCCTGGGGCCACGTGTCGTGGGGCTTGGCCCGCCTTCCGGGTTAACCACCGGAAAAGGGGTGCATTCATCGGCGATGGAGGGTTGCTGCCCTTCTGACTAGCTATCGGAAAAGTAGCTCGGTATATATCGCTAACAGGTCGACCGCCTGGCCCGACAGAGACCGGGGAAGTTGCGTGGGGCAGGCTTAAGCCCAGCCGGTTAGCAAATGGTACTGAGCAGCTGGAGTGCGATCCTTTGTGATCTTGGTTGGTGTGCGATCCTTTGTGATCTTGGGTGTTGTGTGGTTATCTTTTGAGTCTTTGGGTTGAGGTCGTAACCGTTGTGTCGGGTCTACATTACGTGTCCAAATGTTGAGTCGGTTGAGGAAAGTAACAGTTGTGTGTCAGTCGAGTTACTTGAGTTGGGGGACAGTAATCCCCGGTGTTGAGTTCGTTGTCGGTGTCACCGGCATTGTCTGCTAGTATGCCGTAGTCAGTCTGTTATCCGTGGTGGTGAGCGAACGCTCACCCCTAGCTGCTTTTCCTACAGGTACTGGTCGTAGGACGGACTAGGTGAGCTCTCGAAGCTTGAAGAGCTAGGAGCGGGAGTCCGGGTTTCCTTTTTGAGTCTAGCGACGTACGCCTTGTATTTTGTCCGCTTGTTGGGACGTACTTTTGAGTTGTAAATTATTATTTTGATTAACTAAATGGTGGTTTTAAAGTGATTTATTTAAAAGGTTTGAAAATGTTTTATTGTCTTAAAAGTTCACGTTCCGGGTTCGGTTCCACCGAATTTGGGGCGTGACACAAGCTGCTGGTAGTGCGCGCATGTTTCTGGCCGATCAACCCTGGTGTTGGACGATCGGCCCTGGTGTTGGACGATTGGCCCTGGTGTTGGCCGATCGACCCTGGTAGTGCTAGTACAATACGCACACTGTCACGTCCCGAATTCAGTAGGACCAAACCCGGAACGCGAACGGTGAAACAATAAAATAACTTTCAAACATTTTAATAAACCGCTTAAAATCACCAGTTTGAGTTGAACAAAATAATATTTTACAACTTAAAATACGTCCAAAACAAGCGGACAAAAACCAAAGCGTACGTCGCTAGACTCCCAAAAACCCGGACTCCCGCTCCCAGCTCTTCAAGCTTCGAGAGTTCCCCTAGTCTGCCTCGCGACCAGTACATGTAGGAAAAGCAGCTAGGGGTGAGCGTTCGCTCACCACCACGGATACCAGACTGACTACGGCATACTAGTATAAATACCGGAAAAACCAACAACAAACAAAACACCGGGGACTACTATCCCCAAACTCAAATAACCCGACTGTCACACGAAAACTGTTACTTTCCCCAACCAAACTAAACACCCGTACACGTAAGGCAGACCCGACACCGTAATGACGACCTCAAAGAACACAACACATAAGTGAGCAAAATCACGCAAACCACAACCACAAGCCTCAGCACTTTACCGATCACGCGCCGGAAGGTGCTACTCATCTGATGGGGAACACAGCCCTCTGCTCTTTACCGACCGCGCACCGGAGGGTACGACACACCCCTCGGACATAAATCTAGACTCAGCACTTTACCAATCACGCGCCGGAAGGTGCTACTCACCTACGAGGACCACAGCCCTCTGCTCTTTACCGACCACGCATTGGAGAGTACGACACACCCCTCGGGCACAGCTCTAACCTTAGCACTTTACCAATCACGCGCCGGAAGGTGCTACTCACCTACGGGGACCACAGCCCTCTGCTCTTTACCGACCACGCATTGGAGGGTACGACACACCCATCGGGCATAGCTCAACAGTACCACCAGAACAATCACAGTCACAACCAAATGACACACAATACCCCGCAAAGGAAAGGAAAAGAATACGACAACACGACTAACTACCACTCGGCACGTCAGTCAACCAAATACGGGCTCAACTCCCCACGGGCACTCATGGCCACCCACAAACACGAACAAACAGTAACATACGGGTTCAACACCCCAAAGGCACACATGGCCACCCACAAACCCAAACAATTCAATCAACCTCCGGGCACAACCAAATGCCACCAGTACTTCTGTTGTTCGATAAGTTCACTTATCCTACGACACTACTAAGTGTCACATGCATTTCTATTGTTCGATACGTTCACGTATCATACGACACCACTAAGTGTCGCCTGCAATTCTAGTGTTCGATAAACTTACTTATCCTACGACACCACTAGGTGTCACATGCATTTCTACTGTTAACTTTCCCTAGTCAAAACCGAGATCCGGCTACTTTTCACTACCTCGTAACGCTTTCCCAAAAGTCCACGCCCAAGCTCCGGCGTGCTCGCGATCACTCGCCTAGCTTCCCCTTTCCGCGGTCGTCGGCACGATCTAACAAGATCACAATTAAAACACTTTTTAAGTTCGCAGGAAAAAACTGAATTTAAAGAATTAGACGCCCAAACGCAACCCCGGTAATGTCGATCACTCCCAAACTTCCCAATTACTCGACATTGTCAACAGTGGGCCCGGAAAGGCCCGATTCGTTCGGCTCGGCGAATCTTCCCGGGATTGGAAAACGCCCTTCCGGGGCTCCGAAAATTCCCGTTTTCGTTTCTACGATCTTAGAATAATTCAAGGGTTCCAATGCAATTGACGGAATCAATTTCCGACTTCCGAGCGATTTAATTCGCGTTTAAAGTTTCTAAACCCGAAATTTCTAACTTTCACAATTTAATTCCATAATTCGCTTCGGGTGTGAAATATCGATTCGGGGATCGTCCAAAACCACCCGAACATGAAAAACCCGAGACCCGACACGTGGGCCCCACCCGGCCACCATCACCCGTGGGTGGTTGGACCGGTTTTGGACCGGTTCCCCACAGTGGTGGTCGGTCCTAGCTCCGGCCAGCCACCACCCATGGTAGCCGGAGCTCCCCCGAGCCTCCGGTCATCGGAAACCGATCATTTTCGCTCCAAAAAGTTCCCAACGAACCCTACACCTCGACACATCCATATTTAACCCGTTTAAACCCAAACCCTAACTTTCAAACGTACCAAAACGAGAATCGAAAAGGTTCTCACCGTAGGTAATGACGATGGGAGCTCGATTCTTCAACCGTTGAGACGATCCGTTGGTTGGATCGTCGGGAAATCCACAAACCCTAACACTTTTTCTCCCTTTTTTCCTTTTCCTTCTCTCCTTCTTCTCTCTTCTTTCTCTTTCCTTTTTCTCTTCTTTTTTTCTCTTTTTTTTTGAATGGTCGAACACCTCTTCATCCTTTCCTTTTGTTTTGTTCAACATTACCAACTATCATCACTTCTCCCTTTTGTTTTGTTCAAAAATAACAACTACCACCACTTGTGTGACAAGTGGCAAGTGGGTCAAACCTTTCTACAAAAATATCTTTGTAGATATTTTTCCGTCAGATTTGCGAAATTCGACCGTCTTGGGCACCGAACGGGCCCATTTTCCAAGAAATTACGAAACTTCACGGGCTACAAGGAAACGGCTCAACTAAGAACGCTGTAACGACGGCTAAGCTTTTTGGATCCAAAACGATCCTCGAACGGACCAAAACGTCGCTCGGTTGACTTTTCCGGCAAAAAGTCAACATTTCCCAAATTGGTCAGGAAGTTGCCCTGAGTCCCCCAGAACTCACTTTGGTCGATATCGGGGTCAACTTAAGTCCGATATGACCCTCGGGGTCAAATTTTGGTTCATTTAGGTGTCTGTCCCAAAATTTAAAATTTTCCTGTTTTTCGCCGATTTGACTTGCGTTGACCGGGAGCGGTTCTTACACACACAATGATGGTACAATAGGCACACAGTGCTGGTATAATGTTTATTAATTCAGAAAAAATGATTTACAATCAAAGCCTCGTGTGTTTATAAATCCTAAAGCCTAAAAATAAACCCTAAACCACAAAACTAAACCCTAGACCCTAAAATTAAACCCTAAACCCTAAAATTAAACCCTAAACCCTAAAACTAAACCGTAAACCCTAGGAAAAGTACTCCCAAAGCCCTAATATGAATAAAGGAAATCAGAAACCCAAAAAAACAAAAAAGAAATAAAAATCCATAATCTAAAAGTGCGATTTTGACCCTCCAGATGACCTCGGAAGGCTATTTCCACCCAAAAAAACTGGTAGGGTTTTGTCAAATTTTGACACTGACTCCAGCTCAGGTTCAATTCTGTTGATTCAATACATACACAGTATTGGTACAATACGCACATAGTGTTGGTACATTACATACACAAGTACTGGTACGTCATATACATGGGTGCTGGTACCACATGTATATGACTAACCAGTTTATCGGCAAGGTTTAACCTACCAATCGGCGAGACTAACCAGCCCATCGGCCAGGTTTGACCCACCAATCGGACGCGTGAGCAGTAGTTATGCGTGCGTGAACAGCAGATGTGTGCGCGTGAACAGTAGTTGCGTGCGCGCGTGCGCGTGAAAAGGCCATGTGTCGTTCCCATGTGCGTCCGTAGTTCTCACAATAAGACCCGATTCTCATTTGAAATTGGGTCTATATATATAGTATTTAAATTGTAAGAAAGTTAGGAAAACTAGTTTGACTAGAAAAAAGGAAATAGAACTTCTTTTTGTTTATTTCTTTTTCAAGCTTTCTTTATTCTAAAATGAGTTGGTTTTAAGAAAACCCTACACCTATAAATATAAGTACCTTGGTCAAAATTATATACTACTACACTTGACAATTTTTGTTGTCAGATTGAGAGAAAAGAGAGAGTCGTTCCAAAGCTCAAACAAGTTTAAAGGGTGGACACTTGTGGGAATTATTTTGTTCGTGTGGATATCGTTAAAGGATGGACTCCGTTGAGGACTGACGCGAGTGCATTTTAACGCATAAACGGGCCACATCGTATCGATTTATATAGGCTTTTAATCTCGTTTCTTATCATATACTTAGATTTAGCATGAATAATTGTTTTTCTCTATGTGTTTGGTGTTTCGATGGAAAAGCGACGCATTTTGGGTGTTTCGTGCAAGTGGATCGTCAAGAGGGTGTCTTTTGTTTTCTATGGAATATATGCATGACTGTTCTTGTTTTGTAGGTCTTGAAAAGATAAATATTTTGGCGCAAGAACAAGATCAATCGGAGTCCAAACGAAGTCGGAGCGAGCAAAATAGCGAAATAGGAGGAAAAATGTAGCAGCAAACCAGATTTTGACACGTGTCCACACCGGCTCAGTCACCAGCCGCCATTCCGCCCCCAGCCGACACGTGGCCCAGCCACCACTTCCCCTGGTGCCGCCACCTATCCATCCCACCCGCCATCCCCTCCTCATGCCGGCACGTGTCCCCCTCAGCTTCTTCTCTCCCATTCTACCGCGTGTCCGTGTGAATCCTAACCCTACTTTCTTATTTGTTGCGCCGCAATTCAAAGGGATTCATGCATTCTTCTTTAGATATAGAGAGCAGATAGACGAGGAGCTCCGGGAGCTTCACAATGTTTACACAACAGAGAGAGCACGACCGAACCAGAGCATCATTTTGTATAGTTTTTATTCTTTCTTTTTTATATAGAATTTAGAGTAAGCTTATTATCTTAGATTATTTGTTGAGAATCAAAATATTTGGTGGATAGAGAATCAATTTGATATTTCTTTGAGTAGAGATTGTTGGAGAGAAACTCCATTGTTGGCTACACAAGTGAATTTCTTTTGGTGGATTTTCAAGAGCATCAAGGGAGAGATTGAAGGAGAGAAAGAACAAGCTTTGGACGACTAATTCGGTGATTGTATCTCAACTTTCATCTTGATTAGGAGTTTAATTGTTTGCTTCTTTTCATCCTTGCATTTTCTCACCATGAACACCTAAACCCCCAATTTCTAGGATTATGAGGGATTAGAGTAGGGATTTCTGTAAATTAGATGCTTCGATTGTGGTGATTGATGATTCGTATTAGTGTCTATGATTGATTTGTGCGTAATGTTTTACCTCCCGTATAGGCTTGGTAATTGTTTCGAATTAGGATCTGTCACTTGAAAGAGGAGGATTCTAATTAGTCAAAAATCGATCATAGGTTGGATTTAAATCCTAGCTAGAGCGGGGTTAATACAATTGCAATAGCCATAGACTTGTTTTGTCGAAAGCTAGAAGTTGTCATAGAGCTTAACGCTTTGAGTCTTCCTACATCGAGAGTCGAAAGAACTCGGTGGTTAAATTCCATTAGGGTTCGAATTGTTCGAAAGAAGTTAGGACTAGAGTCGAGATAACTCGTTGCCTCTAAAATAAGTCGATATCACAACAATCGAACGTGTTCAATTTTATGGAATGAACTCGATGAATCCATGCCCTTGATTTATTTTCACTTGATTCAAGATAAGAAAACTCTCTATTTAGTTCTTTATGTGTTCCATTCGATTTTCATTAATCGTTAGTTTATTTTATAATATTAAAACCAACTTTTTTATAGAAATAGCTTAGCTACAAGATTTAAATAGTGAGTGTTTGTTTATTGCTCCTTTGGGCTCGATATTCCGGACTTCAAATCCGATTACTACTTGATGGCCGGTGCACTTGTCGTGCTCAAGTTTGCGCTTAAACCCACAGGGCTTCAAGTTTTATACCTTTTGAAAAATATTTATCAGAGTGAATGTCCCAAAATCTCAGTATTGAAGTGAAGAAAAGATTGGCTACGAGAGGTAATCAATCTATATTACGTATGATTATTTATTCGGCATACATATGATCTAGGTTTGAGGATTATGAAACAAATAGTTTGTTTTTAGCTACATTTTCAAAACCCATAATCCAAGATGTCTCTTGATACTCTTTCCATCTCTTTTGAAACCCTCCTTGTCGTACGTAGTGGAGTTTTAGGTAAATCTTGGTATGGGAGACTTAACAGATCAGAGGAATTGTGGTATGAGCGAGAGTACTTTATGAAGTATTTGGACGAAGGGGGGTACTTTATGGGGGAAGTGACGTAGAAGTGGGAAATAAGGGTTGGGTAGAAGATTTGTGGATGTGGGAAAAGTACTCGTCAATGAACAGTTAAGAAATGAAGCGGTGTTGAACTATGATAGAGACGAAACCGGAGAGGGCTGAGATGAAACAATGGTGAAGAGAGGGATGGAGGAAAAGAGAAGGACGACAGATAAGAAAAGGACATTGTATGAAACCCAAGAAAGGTAGATTATTCATAGTCTAGTTAACCGACCATGATGATGACAAGATTAACCGAACTGGAAACTCCAATTTTCTCTCTTTTGGAACTGTCATCGACATCGAAAATCACCAAAAGCTTCTGGTTTCTTAGCGCCAGTGTATTTTCGGTTTTTCGGCTTCACCAACATCGATTTCATCAATGCTCCGATGTTGCTCCAATCACGAATCCGACAAAACTGATAGGTTCGAAAAAAATCGTGTGAAAAGGGAGAAGAAGAGAGGTGGAAGAAGATGGTTTAGATATGCCTTATATAACAAGAGTAAAAAGAAAATTTGACGATCTACATCAAAGACTTGGGCTTTAACATGGTATCATAGCTGGTTTGGGCCTATGTTAATGAACCTCCCCTCGAAGCCCGAATGTGCCATGTGCGAGGCCCACACGTGAGGGGAAGTGTTGAAGTGTGAGTCCCACATCGAAAGTGTGTGGATAAATTGACCCATTGATATACATCTTGATGCCTCCACCCATCAGTTTGAGCTTTTGGGTTGGATTGGGCTTTAACATGGTATCAGAGCTGGTTTCGGCATATGTTAATGAACCTCTCCTCGATGCCCGAATGTGCCACGTGCGAGGCCCGCACGTGAGGGGGGGTGTTGAAGTGTGAGTCCCACATCGAAAGTGTGTGGATAAATTGACCCATTGATATACATCTTGATGCCTCCACCCATCAGTTTGAAATTTTGGGTTGGATTGGGCTTAAACATGGTAACGGAGCTGGTTTGGGCCTAAGTTAATGAACATCTCCTCGATGCCCGAATGTGTCACGTGCGAGGCCCGTACGTGAGGGGAGTGTTGAAGTGTGAGTCTCACATCAAAAGTGTGTGGATAAATTGACTCATTGATATACATCTTGATGCATCCACCCATCAGTTCAAACTTTTGAGTTGGATTAGGCTTTAACAGAGATTCAGAACATAGGAGAAAAGAAAAAGAGAAAATAACATATTCAAATTTACGTGGCTTAGAAATAGAGAAGTGATAGATGGAGACTTATTAATAAGAGTTAGAGAATGATTTAAAGTTAAGCTTATAATGAAAGATAGGTTTAGTGTTTTTTTTTTAATATAAACAGGTTCATAACTCATGTCGTAAGGGACAGGTCTTAACGACCTCGTATCTATCATGAAGACTTACCAAATTTATGGCTTCCATCAATTGTTTAGTCTGGAGGCGAGTTCTCAATTTTGAATTCAACTCTTTCGAATGCTCAAGGTGTTAGGACTTTTGAGAAGGTGAGTTCTTGGGACGACAATAATGAATACGTATAGATAATGACATCACTTAGCATAAAACTCTCCTGGTATGTCGTGTATAAGCGTTGTTTCAGTGCTTCTATTATACATATGTGTTTCCTCTATTGTTGGTCGTCGTTGACGTTAGTAAGAGCTCAGGTTCTAGTATTGTTTGAAAGTCTCCTTTTAATGCTTTTCTTGCATAGCAAAATTGTGTCCCTTTAGCCAATGCTTGGTCTTGAGGATAGGGGAACTTGTCTTTAGAAACCTGTATATTCTGTTGGTGTTGGGGCGGATTTTTTTGTGTTGTTTTGGTGTCCTTTTTGGGGGGTTATGTTCTCCGTTTGTCTTGTGAATTTTTTTATGCTAGGTTCTCCTTAAACGTGATCATGGTGGATTGTTAAAGGGCCCTCATACGACCGTTTTTTAGATCATCTCGCAAGGTTGTATCATCATCTCCTCTCCTCATCCTTAGAGCATCCACATCGAGCGAATCGCGTCGTGAACCGCGATTCACATGTTGCGAAATTGTGGTTCCCGATTCGTGAATCGCACGTAATTTGCGAACTGCGAACCACGATTTCGCGTGCCGCGAGTCCTGGCTCGCACCGCGAACCGCAATCGAGGTTCGCGTGTCCGCGAAACGCGAGTCGCGCATGCCCAATGATAGTGTGGCACGTGGCACAACGAAGCAAATAAAATTCGGACTATTGACAACGGTCCAAAATTACAACGATCATTTTTTTTTAATTAAAAAAAATTCTCCACCTATAAACACCCCGTCCACATTCATCCAACCCACACCAATTATTGGTTGAGGCTGGTATTGGTTGGTTATAAAATGGAGGTATGAATTTGAAAAAGTTAAACTTAAACTTTGACAGGTGGTTGTGGTATACTAATGAACCTTGTTCTTATCTATCTTACAGTAACATGGCATGTCCCAATGATATGGATGGGAAAGTTGTACTCATGAAAAAAATATTTATTAGGTAATATTTTTTATTAACATTTATATTAATATATTATGGGATAAATATATTTATTACCCAAACAAACTAAGACCACACGTTCCTGTTAATTGAGTTGAAAGAGTGATTTAATTACTGGCAAGAGGTTTAGAGTTCTAATCACCCTACCAAATTTTTTTCAGTAATATATGAAAAGACTAAGATAATCGAGGCGGTTCGGGGTGGGGAGTACCATCCCCGGTCCCGCCCCGACCCCGATCAACATCCCCGGTCAATGCCCCGTTCCCCTCCTCGAGAATGAAAATCCCCCCCCCCCCCCGAACGGACTGGAGGTGGGGATCCTAGTCGGCGTCGGGTTATTTTTGCCATCTCTAGTTGAGAGGAGAGGAGGATATAAATAAGATTGGTAAGGATGGGTTGTTTATTGTTCTGTACTTCATGTTGGCAAAATCAGGGTATTATAGACCTTAGTTAGTCGTTTGTTTTAAGGGTTGTTTTTCTGTTTCTTGTTTTGTTTCTAGCCCTTGTTGGCATTGTATACTTCAGGGTAGCTAAATCCGGTTCTTAGACCAATTGTATGTTTTCATCCCTTGTTGGGATTGTTCTGAGGCTGTGCTAGATACGGTGCTCTTTTTTGTAATGGTTCCTGAGGACTTCGTCCTTGCCTTCTTCTCATACTTGTAGAAGGAGGTTTTATAAAAAAAATTGTTGATAAAAAAAAAAAGGATGGGTAATGTAGTGTGATCTAAAGACAGATATTCACAAGGCCAATCAATAGTGACACCAACGACAAGAGAATCATATGTAATAGTTCATATTCTTTATTTACTTGCACCAAATACCCACAACACCTTCATAGAAGTAGACCTGTCACCAAACTGACCATAAAAAAAGATTGAGCAAATATCTTCAATTCATCCCAAGGGGAAGAACAGAGAAACAAACTTGATTTTTTATTGGGGGAGTCTACCCTGAACCCAAACCCCTCATCCTCAAAAGTAGTTGGTCTTATAAAAGTTCTTGAGAAAATCAGAAAGGCCCTCATCCTTGGTACCCAAATCCTGGACAAGCCCTCGTTCTCCAACCACATACTGCCCGATGATGTGGTGTCGTTGCTTTGCATGCTCTGTGACATTGTTCAACTCTTCCATCCCTTTGAACAAGAGCATATCAATCACCTGCACATTTATACTTATTAATGTTACAACCACAGAACTATAAAGTCATGTTAAACGATATAAGCACAGTTATTTTATAACCACAACTTGCCAAAGTTTTCTACTAGTTATAAATCCCCCAAAAGGTCAGGCGGATGCTCAATTGAATATCAACTCTAGTACATTCAAGCAAATTATAAAACCATCAGAATCCTTCCACGATATAAAGTAGGCGTTTTGCGTATGGTTAGGTCAGTGGCACCAAATGATCGCCATTATCTACCTAAACAGGTCCCAATCTCCATCATTATATCAGTAAAAAATATGGCGGACTTAGAACTAATTAATGCAAGACATGTGTTTAAGTAATAAAGTTCCTCTATTATATTTGTCCATCAATCTAGAATGCTCAAAATACCAGGATAATAACATCTGCAACACACTGTTAGAGAAAAAATAGCATTCCTCACAAGTAGAGCAGCTGTATATGGAGTGACAATTTGCAAATCTCGCCAAAAGACATTTCATTCAGCACCAAACTTATGGTCTAACACCAGAAGGAGAAGGGGTAATTTGTGCCAAACATACTACCCCGGCTTCTAAGACTGATTTTACTAGCCAGGATACTCAGGGAGTCTAACTAAATAATTTGTCTCAACAGGCTAGGGTCTACCTAATAACTTAACAGTCAAACTGGGATATTGAGATGACAAGGTGTCTTGAACTAGGGAAATAAGTGTAGTTTGGTAGTATAACCATCAAAGTCCACTAACACTTCACAGAGACATTTTCAAGATCAAAGGAAAATACAAATCTTTTCCGAGCAAAAGTAGATGGAGTAAGACTTGAACAAAATGAAATGACTAAAAATACATCATCAATTCATCATTCAAGCATTTTAAGACTAAAGCTATAGTCATCCAAGAAAAATGATCCTAGAACAAAGAGTACGGGCCAAGAATCCAACTGCAGGATGTGAAAGGAGTTTTCCAAGAACATCATTCCTTGAATCTAACTGGATTTGAGTGTCCAAGTAAATTAAATTTAAGGCCGGGAAATCTCAAAACAAATAACATTAGCTCCTGAGGACATCCACATCTTGCAGCCTAAGAAGAAAACGCAGTTGTCAATAAGAACAAGTAAATGGGTGCCCCGAATTTTAAAATTGAAAATTTAATTTGACTATCTCAAATTCAAGGAAACCCGTGGCTCAGAAAACAAATTGCACTATTTCTATGGCATTTCATCACATCACACGATCCCAAATTAATTCAATGATAAGTAATTCAAGGCAAAACGACCGTATCCATTCAATGACGGCAGCTTATGAAGGAAATACTATTATATATAGGTAAGAATGAATGCATTTCCTGGATTTCACAAAACGAGACATGAATAAAAATGTATCCACTGATTCTATTATATATAGGTAAAAATTTGAAGGAAACCCCTTTTTAATAATATGCAATTTCCACTGATTCTATAGCGTTTCATCCACCCATCCCATCCCCCGTGTACTTCAACTTCAATGTTTCAAAAACAAAAAGAATATGAACCACAAGCTTATGCAGATAGCAACAATTACACTACTTGTTCGGAAAAACAACACACAAAAAAAAGAATTTTCATGCAAAATCTCAATTGAAACGAACAGACAAGATACGTGTAGTAAAGTGCGAAAAAACGTAGAGAAAAAGAGGAGAGAGAGGGACCTTAGGGTCGGTAACATGGGAGGTCTTACGGATCTGGGAGGCGATGGAGGAGCGGAGCTCGGATGCGGTGGTGACGTCGTCGAGATTGTAAATCTCCATTACCGTTGGTATCGATCTGCATGCCGACCTGAAGAAATCGAACACCCGAGACCTTGCCTCCGCCAGGCTCGCTGAGTTCGCCGCCACCTTCACGCTCCTCAGTGTGAACGACATTTCTCTCCTCTGACTCTAAGCTCACCCAGAAATGTAACAAACCACTATCAATCGGCTTCACCTTTTCGTCTTCACGACTAGATGTTTCTAGACAAAGGAAGAAGCTTCTACGAATTATATTTGCAGGTACACTAATAGACACGACGTCGTTCAAGTGCCTCGTGAACAGTGGACCCCATAACGGTCCTACTTGGATCCATTATAACTCACTCCCGTATTTATATCGTGTCAGTTCATTTCGATAGAATATAACTAGATATTTGGCACCGCGCGGTGCAAGGCGCGATGAAAACTCCGTGATATTTGTCTAGTAGAGATGCAGTAGTTTCTTTCTTGTACATGGAATTTGAACTCGTGATTAAGACGGGTGTATAAATTAAATTTTCAGTACAATAATAGTTTGAAATAATATTTTAATAGGTGTTTAGGAAATTTATGCGGTAAGAATATTATACGTATAGTAGGTGATATCACGTGTTGTGTGTTTGGCCTATTAGGGGTAATTTGTTATTGATAATGGGTTGCTGGTGTTAATTGGTTGGGTTGATGAGGGTGGGCCGGATCTGTACATTTGACAATGCGTTTGGAATGGAGGTTGGAGGGCATGGGAGAAGGTGCAAGCGAAGCCCAAACCGGCTCGTCAATTTCGGATGAAAGTCGATAAAGTCGAAACGTTGTTTCTGTAGAATATGAAGCCCATGATTGAATACGTGTATGTTAATGGGCTGCTTCGATGAGCCTGGACTGATATGGCCATGTGGGAGGAGGTGTAGGCGAGGCCCAAAATCTGCGCCGTCAATGTCCGTCGAATTTTAAGGAATCGAAATGTTGCTTTGATAGTATAAGAAGCACACGCTTCAGAAGAGGAAACGTCAGAGTGGAAAAAGGAAGCGTTGTCCGATTAGAGAGAATTACGGTGTCTAGGGTAACGATGAACAACGAAGGGGCTAGGGCGGGGGGAAGCACAAGTGTTCGGCGATCGGCCCGTTTGGCAGGGCGTCGGCGGCTTCCTAGACGGTGTCATCTCTGCCCTAGTTCAGAGATGTGCTCGTACAACAGCACTGGGCGACGTAGACAGAGAATTGTTAACCCGATCCATGAAGATCTATCGGAACAACAGAACCCCGACGCGGTTCAGGCCAGCGAACCTGCTCTGGTGGGGGAGACCTCCTGCTTTGTCCTCTTCCAAGTGCATGCAACTCCATGGGAGCCCAGAATTTCCCAGTAAGGCAAAACTCAGTCACTGATTATTGTCATTGTCGGTTTTTTATTGTATGTTCTTGTTGGTTAGTTGTTGGTGTAAGTGTACCCGTTTGATTATGTTTTGGTCTATATAGGTGGATCAGGAAGCGAAATTTAGAAAGGGCTTAATGAAGATTGTCAGTGTACCTTTCATAAAGGAAGAGTTTGAGAGTGTCACGCCCCAATTTTAGTAAACCGAACTAGGGACGCGAACGTTTTAAAAACATAAAAGCACTTGAAACCTGATTTCATTAAACACTTTAAAATACCAATTTACTTCATCAACATAATAATTACAGTTTAAAAACACGTCCCAACAAGTGGACAAAAGTACAAGGTATCCGTCACTAGACTCAAAAAGACAAAACCCAGACTCCGCTCCTAGCTCCACAAGCTTCGAGAGCTCACCTAGTCCGTCCCACGAACATTACCTGTAGGAAAAGCAGCTAGGGGTGAGCGTTCGCTCACCACCACGGATAACAGACTGACTACGGCATAATTAGTAGATAAAGCCAGTAACACTAAAACCAAACCCAACACCGGGACTACAGTCCCCAACTCAAGTACCCAACTGACCCACAACCCGTTACTTTCCTCAACAGACCCAACACTCGATAACACCACGTAGACCCGACACAACTATCGACGACCTCCTCCAAGGACACGACAGAAAGACTACACAACGTCAAACAAGATCACAAAGGATCGCACACCAGCTGCTCAGTAACCAATCTCAATCAGGTCAGGGATCGACCTATCGCAATTCCTCGACACGAAGTCGGATCAGGCTGTCGACCTTTAGAACTCGCAATTCATCGACACTAAGTCGGATCAGGCTGTCGACCTTTAGAACTCGCAATTCATCGACACTAAGTCGGATCAGGCTGTCGACCTTTAGAACTCGCAATTCATCGACACTAAGTCGGATCAGGCTGTCGACCTTTAGAACTCGCAATTCATCGACACTAAGTCGGATCAGGTTGTCGACCTTTAGAACTCAGAACTTCAGGTAACCACAATCACAATCACAGGCAAGTTCAATCACACAGGCACTCAAGGCCACTCAAGACACCTCAACAGTCAAGACTCGGGTTCAACAACCCCACGGGCACTCACTGCCACTCAAGACACACCAACGGTCAAGACTCGGGTTCGACAACCCCACGGGCACTCACTTCCACTCAAGACACACCAACGGTCAAGACTCGGGTTCAACAACCCCACGACACTCATTGCCACTCAAGACACACCAACGGTCGAGACTCGGGTTCAACAACCCCACGGCACTCACGGCCACCCCAAAACATCAACAGTAAGACACGGGCACTCATGGCCACCCAAGACACCAATTTAAATACACAGGCTCTCAAGGCCCAAACTCAACAATAAATAACACGGGCTCTCAAGGCCGTCCAAACTCAACAATAAATAGCACGGGCTCTCAAGGCCACCCAGACTCAACAATAAATAACACGGGCTCTCAAGGCCACCCAAACTCAACAATAAATAACACGGGCTCTCAAGGCCGCCCAAACTCAACAATAAATAACACGGGCTCTCAAGGCCGCACAAACTCAACAATAAATAACACGGGCTCTCAAGGCCACCCAAACTCAACAATAAATAACGCACAACAACCTCCGGCATACTCGATGCCTCCAACAGTCCTAAGATCACTAGTTTCACAAACAACCTCCGGGCATGGTCATATGCCTCCAGTAAATCAATTACGCTAAGTTCTCTGCTCCTACGACACTACTAAGTGTCACATGCTTTTCTCATAATCGCTATGATCCCGTATCATGCATTTCTAATAATTACTATGATCCCGTATCATGTTTTTCTAATATTTAAAATAAACCTACATCAACCCACGACACCCCGGTGTCACATGCAATTCTACTGTTAACTTTCCCCAGTCAGGGCCGAGATCCGACTACTTTTCCCTACCTCAAAAGCAAACCATTTCCGCAGCGGACGACCTGGTTAGCTTCCTCCTCGTCCAAAGTATCCTCCTCCGTCAAGCTCGGGTCCAAAGTCTTTGATCGTAAAAACACCCAGAACACAACGGTTGCTCTTAATTTGCTTGTGCTGGTTGCCATTCCAAGAAAAAGAAGCAATGTGCCATACCGCTCCTATTTCTACAAACCTTGTATAATCACCAACCAATCTTGAGAAGTGCTTAATCTCTTTTGTTTTAAATCACCAACCACACACATAATAAAGTCCATTGACTTGATTTCCGCAAACTCACCACACAAGAAATGGTAAAGCCATACCTTTTACTTGGTTTCCAAATGCTCTGCCACTACATTTTTTGTTTAATGCCTTTGACTTCTTCATATTGCTACACAACCTTGCAATAGTAATAAAGACACCAACTTTGTTCTCCACTTCGGCAATCCCAAGCACAAGAGCAAGCACTAAACCCACGCCCCTTCCTTGATTTCTTTTCTGCCAATAAAAGCTACCTTCTTCTCTCTCTAAAATAAATGAGCCGCCATTTACTTCTTGATCAAAAGATCAATCGGCGAATAATCACCCAAGAAGCATAGATGGAGAAGAAACTCTTTTGCTGCTGTCACCCAAGACCAATAACCAACAAGCAAGTTGTTCTCTCTCAATACAAGACCAGCCGCCTCTCTCCTTGCTGCCGCCCACAAGACCAGAATCACAGCCCTCTTTCCACTCTGTACAAGCCACACCCAATGAAGGATTAAACCAGATCCCCTTTACACAGTGATGCCGCCACTCTCTAATGTTCTTCTCTTTTTTGTGTGTTATGACCAAACCCTCACACTACTCTTCCTTTTATTTTGTTCAATAAACCTAACATCCACCACATTGGTGACATGTGGCAAGTGGGTCCCACACCTTTTGTAAAATATCTCCTAGATATTTTTCAGTCAGATTCGCGAAATTCGGTCGTCTCGGGTCCCGAACGGGCACTTTTTCCAAGAAATTACGAAACTTCACGGGCTGCAAGGAAACGGCTCAACTGAGCTAACCGTAACGACGGCTAAGCTTTTTGCATCCGAAACGGACCTCGAACGGACCAAAACGTCGCTCGGTTGACTTTTCCAGCAAAAAGTCAACATTTCCCAAATTGGTCAGAAAGTTTCCCTGAGTCCCCCGGAACTCACTTTGGTCGATAACGGGGTCAACTTAAGTCCGGTATGACCCTCGGGGTCCAATTCCGGTTCCATTCAGTGTCTGCTCAAATTTTTTTAAATTTTCCTGTTTTTTCGCAGGTTTGACTGGCGTTGACCGGGAGTGGTTATTACAGAGAGACTAAAAAAATCTCATATCAGCGAAAGGCCTGAGTTGAAGATAAAGGCTCACTTGAACACCCACCCCAATAAGGAAAAATTGTTGTGCATGTTGGATAGCAACAAAAATGATATGATCTATTCTAGTATGCAAGTTGATTTTTTTAACAGAAAATAGAATCATCGTGAACTGATGTGAATGCAAATTGTAAATACACATAGGTTCTTAGTATTTGTGTTTTGGTTGGTTAAAAAATGGCCCTTTATTTTGTCTGTTAGTTCTTTGTTTATTTCCTTGGAAATGAATGCAACCAATCTGTGTGCTTTTGGGTGGAAAAATACATTAGATGTCATGATTAATATGTATGTTTGAAACAAAACATTAAATGTCACAACTAACATGTATGTGTTGTTCATTAATTTAGGTTTCGAAAATCGGTTGTTTTACTTTATTGATAATATAACGTTTTTTTTTTGTAATTGATGAAGATAGTTCTTGAAGATAATGACCCTAATCAAAATGCATAAATTTGCCTCATAAACTGAAGTACCTGAATCTAATTATAGGATACCCGTATTGTTTTTTTGTAAGTATCAGCCAGCTTTTTCTCTTAATTTTCAGGAGTATATGTTTGAACAATTGATTGAGTGCGGTTTGAACTATTGAATTATGTTATTAGAAGTAACCAATTAGGTTTACGACCAAACCTAGAAATCGATCAGTAAACAGAAAAGTGAAGAGTACCACAGCAAGTTATTGTGCTCAATAGTACGTTGTAAAAAATTATTGGGTGTAGAGATATTGTAATATATAAGCAATTATGTTGAATCTATTTCTTAACATTACAGTAGTTGAAGTTTATTGCATAATTGTGTTGGATCATGTTAATTTCCGGTTGTTTCTTATTTTGGCATTAGAATTTTCATTGCATCTGAATACATTTGTTGAGTGTTTTCATTGCATCTGAATACGTTTGTTGGCCAATTTTTTTTTTGTATGGTGTTAATCTACAAATATGTTCTGAACCTGCAGAGCTGGTTTCTGAAATACATGCAGCTGTGAGAGACAAACTGAAGTGCCTGAATCTAATTAGAGGATACCTATATTGGTTTTTTGTAAGTACCAACCATCTTTTTCTTTAAATGTAATGATATGTCCATTTTTTTGGTAAATGGAAGTTTTTTTGTGTACTGTGAACATATTTTGAATATCAAATATTACTCTTTAAATATCAACCGTTCTTGCATTATAATAATGCATGGTAGATTTTTTGGAGCTTGGCAGTCATTTTCTTATATGCACTATTGTATGTATATTGTAGGGTCGGACGCAAGAAGGAGCGTTCAAGCCTTGGCTGGATGAGAAATTCATGGCATTCATTAGAGGCGATGACCAACATGTATAGGATGGATAGTTAACTTTTGTACTCGCCGTTTGATATGTTTTGCTCTATAGGTTAGAAACTGTTGTAAAGCCAGCTTTTGTGTAGTTGTTTTTTGGGGTTGCCAGTATTAGGACAATATGTATGAAACTTCAAGTAGAAGTGGGCAGGTTTGTTTGAACAGTGATGTTAAACTCATGTTATCAATGTTTTTTATATGGTATTTAGTTTTCAACCACTCTTCGGAAACAGGTTTTGGACTATTATTAAGTTGAATTTCCAGGATATATTTTATCAAGTGGATACTTTAAATTCATATTTTTCTACATTCATAGGTATAGATGAATTGGAAATAAACAGGAATGCAAGAGGGAGGATTTATTATTGACAATTTAGGATATAACATTATGGTGAGGGGGGTACTACATTCTTTTAAATTCATATTTTTCTACATTCATAGATATAGATGAATTGGAAATAAACGGGAATGCAAGAGGAAGGCTTTATTATTGACAATTTAGGATATAACATTATGGTGAGGGGTTGTTAAGTATAGCTAAGTTGCGGTAGGCTTCATGATACACAACATTTTTTATTAGCAACGGGTCTCCTGCTTCAGGGTCTGCATTCACTATGACCAGACCTTTAATGGACGTAACGCGAGAGGTGCAACATATAATTGTCCATGGGCGAAGACCTGGTATGAAAAAACACAAATTAGATCGAGGCATTAGGTAGTGCTATTATGGCGATAAGTGTAAAGCGGTTATAAATAACGAACCTGTTGGGGTAAGTAAATACCAACATTGTTAAGCGATTGACCTTGACTTTTGTTGATTGTCATGGTGAAACACGGGGCGACGGGCAATTGTCTTCGATTTAGTACGAACGACCATTTTGAATCAGTTGAGCATAGAATAATCTGAGGAATAGTGACCACCTACCCTTATGGCTACCAGATAGGACCGTGCCTCGAATAGACCAATCTCCAAGTTCCGTAACAACCAGTCGTGTGTCATTGCAAAGTCCTTCTGTTTGATTCAAATTGCGCATAAGCATAACTGGACAACCTATTTTCAAATGAATGTGGTGCGAGGGGACCCCATTAAATGTCAAGCTATTCAAGAACTCAACAGGATATAAAGTGTCAACATCTTCAACCCGCATGATTCCCTTGCATACTGTATCGCAACTAAAATATGATTTACCTTCCTCAGGTATCATGTCAAGCATCATATCATTCACAACTTGGACCATGTCGTTTTTGGGGGTCAAGATCGCTCGTTCAGAGAGATAGTCATGATCAGTAAAGCGAGCCGTGAAATCTGGGTAAATCGCTGAGATAAGGCTTGTTACTTCGGTTGGGAATGTAGACGATACCATAGTTGATGGGATTCGAATAAGTTCATCTTGGGCACATTCGTATTTAGTACCATTCCCAATCTCCAACATCCATTTATCAAAAGCTGATATTTCGGCGACACCAGCTTCATCGAGGGTCGGGTTAAGGAGGCGCATATTTTGAGTAAGCTCATATACTTGGAAGGATGGTCAGAGGTACGAAGAATTTAAAGCAGCATTGATGATATCATTTCTTGAACCCTTTGCAACGACTGGTAAGATTTGTCTAAAATCGCCCCCGCACACAATAGTTAACCCTCCAGATGGCCTCTCCAAACTATCTTCGTACCGACATCACAAAATATCACGCAAAGTCTTGTCCAAGGCTTCAAAGCACAAACGGTTAGCCATAGGAGCTTCATCCCATATAATCAACGACGTTTTCTGTAGAAGGGCAACCAAGTTTGTGCCCTGGCGTACATCACATGTTGATTCAGACGTTGGCTTAAGAGGAATACGAAACTGTGAATGTGTTGTGTGGCCATTCGGTAGTAGAAGGGCGGCGATGCCAGAAGTAGCCACAGGCAGGACAATTTTCTTGTCAGCTCGCAACTTAGCGACTATTGTATTCCATAGGAATGTTTTCCCCGTACCTCCCCGACCTTGGATGAAAAACAAACCACCTTTATCATTGTCAACTGAATCCATAATGGTTGTATGAGTACGCACTTGGCAAGCATTAAGTGATGAGAACGAACGCATATGTATGGCACGTTGTTCATCTGTATTGTAGTCAAGCTCTTCCAAAACCAATCGATTACCCAAGTCACATAGATCGTCCTCCCTTGGAGTAGGCATCCCACAAAAGTCCTTTGATGACTTCCCTTGTTAACGCAATAGTTGTTCAAGTTCAAGAAGGGTCAAAGCTTCTATCTGCTCGTGAGTTATCTTCATGTTCGCTAAACGGTATTTCTTCCCTTGGTTGTATGCAATATCTTCCGAAAGAGATTCAAAATGCGCATCCCATAGTTTAGCAGCATCGATAACTTGGCAATGCACAAGTAGCGTGACAAATAGGTGACGTAATTCAGAACCTGATGCCCATCTAGAAGCTTCTTCTAAACATTGCATCCATTCGCTATCATCACCTAACAAACCCGAAGCAAGGCATGCATCTTTGAATGTTGGATGGACAAACCCGTTGACTGTTCGAATATCTTCAAAGGACGTGCATCCAGTTACGTGGTTTAGGAGCATACGGAGATAAAACCTCTCGCCGGAAGCAGGATGGGCGAAATAAATACGTCCAACTGAAATTCCTTGTTTCCGGGGAACCCATGTTCTCTCTTGAGAATCCCACCTATAATAGGATGGAAAAGTTGCATACGCTAGGTGTCTTGTCTCCGGGGTTGTTTTGTTAGTTTCCATCCACTCTGTCAATTTAGTTCGCTCGATACCCAGCCGGTTCATTACTTATTCAACTGTAGTATCTGGAGCAAAAACAACTGTGTGCTCCCCTGGTAGGTGGCATTGCAAGCGTTCAAAAGGAGGGTACCTGTGGTGGATGTCAAATTTGAAAATCCACCAATACGCTTCAGCAGCTGATATGTACCGACAATATAGGTACAGCTTAATCTCATCTCTAGAACGGTTTGAGTCGGATCGGTCGAACGTTGCAATGGCGCGGTCTGATCCCTTATGCAAATACTTGATTGTGCGAGAATGATTGCAAATTTCCACGTTGATATGCGCATTATATTTCACGGAGAGGTCGCGATTGTAAGGGATAACAAACCGGAAAAGGAATATTTTGTTTTTCAAATCTGTGGGTAAGTTAAATTGTATAGATTTCGGGTTAGTGGTATACGATATAGCATAACAAATGTATCAACTTTTAATGCAAAATGAACTGGTTGTCAAGGGTTTGCCCTTTTTTGTCGCAATAATAGATGTATCTCGGCTCATATAAACGGGGAACCCATTTTCATCAGTCGTCGTAGACGGGTTCCATGGTTTTGGGAAATGCTTGGAACATTGACCGTTGACCATACATGGGGATTTTGGATTTGCAATTCCGCACGGTCCATGTAGCATTGTGTCGTGAACAATATTGTAACCAGGCAAATCTACACTTGGATCAGGAAGCTCGGCGCTGACAAATTTATCGATCTGTGCACCAGAAGGGTTCTTATATCCTGGTTGTAGGAAAAGAAGAATGTGAGCGTGTGGTAGGCCTCTCTTTTGAAACTCAATTGTGTATAACCCAGAAAATAAGAAAAGGATAATTAGTTTTATGATAGGATATGGGAAAAAATGAGCGTGACTTTAAAGCAAGGCCCTTACATGCAAGAACAGGCCCAAAGGGTTGTTTTTCCTCAAGATCTTCCATGAACTGCTTCAATTTTATGAAAAACACACGAGCAGTAACATCATGCCGATTTGTATCGCCTTCTTGACCAATCATTCCAAGCATTGCATCGATTTCTGGCCATTTTGGGTTACAGGTAAACGTAATGAAAATGTCTGGGTAGCTAGCCCAGCGACAAATAGTCATGGCATCCTGGTAGTTTTCAACCCGGTAGCACGGTCCGTCTGTATGACTTGATGGGAGAATAATAGTTTTGCCCAATTGAGTAGCATCTGTGTCGCCCTGACACGAGGCATCCATCAACCCGCAATACATAGCTCCTCGCAAATCATGTTGGTTAAGGCAATAATAGTGAAAGCGTATTTCTTCAACTGCCATGTAAGCATCAACCATGTACTGCTGGAGTAGATGGCCATCATTAATCAAGGACCGACCTTCTTTAGCGCGTTGTTGGAATCTATAAGCATAATATTGCCGCATAGTGACAGTTGTACGGGCTGCTGAAGAGTTTGGCGGCAACACAAGGGCAGTCTTGTTGTGGAACCCAGATTCTCCATATGGATGGATAAGAGGATATGAAAAATCCATGAAGTGAAGATCTAGGTCGTTAGCACGTCGGAGGCCAGCCGAGTTGTGGTGGACAACAATATCATGTTCAAATGAACTGCGGTCAAAGTCGCCAACAATAAGGCCAGCAACTTCATCTTGTGAAGGTTGATCATATTAGACTCCATCTTTATGCCGGGTGTTAATCAGGCGCAGAGAAAAAGGTTCAGTTGGGTTGGCTTCGTAGTGGTCCCGAGCAGTTCAAAAGGATGCCACCAAGGCATTATGGGTATCTAGCATGGTGGATATATCTTGAATGAGCGTATCATCTATCCCATTTTCATTGGTTCCTCGGCCAAGTGCAGAACGCATATTAGCAACCTCATGTTGCATATCGTATATATAGAGTTGAGCAAATCGAGGGGGATTATCACCGGGCGGTAGGAGGGACCCAAGCCTGTGATAGTTATGCCACAAACTCGATACACATAAGGGGCACTGCCATTGTTGATAGAGTGATCCACTTGGGCCCCAGATGATGTCATCGCAAACATTGCATTTATAGTGCGTATCTCAGAACGGAAGGCTGGCCCTCGCGGATCAAGGCCCGGTTGTAGCAAGGACGCAAGCAAATCAGGAGTGTGTGGGATCAAGGGTAGGCGAACACGGCCTGCAGAGAAACACAGCATAAACACAGGTTCTTTCTCATAACCTTGTCTTAGTGTGCGTTCTTGGGCCCACATCATGGCACCACAGCCTTCACGTTGGGGCGCCAAACGACCATGCAGTGTCAATTGTAATGAGTAGGGGTATAAGAGTAAACGTAGTGAGATAACGGTAAAAGGGTAATTAGAAGTGATAAATGGGAGTCATAAAGGACGTATCTCGTTTGGGAGTGCGATTACGTCGAGTAGGTCGAGGTGCTTGTGAAGGTTGTGCGCGTGTTTGTTGCGACCTTTGTAAAGCAACACATGTATACATGTTGAAGATAGGTAAGTAGAAGACCAAATAGAAATGAGGTTGGGGGAAAATGGTCCATTAAAGTGGTATACCTGGCAATGTGCTTGTGCCCAAAACTTGTTGAGGGCTCAGGGCGGGAGTTGGAACTGGAACATAGTCGGTGTGCACATGGCCACTTGAACCACCACCACGGAGGATCGGACGACTTTGTCCACCAATCCAAGGTGCAAATGATATGACATCATTCTCATGGTCGTAGGCATGATCGAGTATGGGCGACCAGCCTAATTGCAAGGGATGTGGCATAGTGTTCTGCGGACCAACTGAAAATGGATATGCCTGTGCGGGGACCACAAATGGGATGTGGGGATGCATAATAGCCAACGGCAGTATGTAAACAGGCTCAATATAGCGCTTCTGGAAATGTTGAACATTTTTTTTTATCAGAAAAGGAAATGTTGAACATGATCCAACCGCATATGGTAATTTTCCGGTGAAGAGGAGTGCAAACCAACTTCGAGAAGGTGAAGGCGGCGACGTAACCTAGCGTAGGCAACGACAACATTGCGTTCATAATCAAGTTCTTGAGGAGAGGGCAGGCTATGTGTAGCCATAGTACGTCGAGTAAAGTCCATAAGTCGGCGCCTGTTCCAACGGCTTATGGGGCAAAGCAAACGATCTAGTTCATTTTGTCTGTGCTCGGAACTCATAGCGAAATGTAGCGACCTGTACGACATACGCATAAAGAGGTGTTGAGGGGAAAACGTAGAAACTTGAGGGGATATAGCAATGCATTCAAGATAGAAAGAAAAAAATATAGTGTGAATCGATTAAATTATAAGATAACAGAATCAAACTTTATTCAACCTGTGGAGAAAGTGTTTGACAGCACAAAACCCTTAAAAGTCCAATTCAAGTACTGGGCAGGGTTTTTAATAAAACAGTTCACATGATGAGCAGCTTAAAAGAAACAACAATATAAAGAAAACCACCAAACAACAAATAGCTAACCCATGTTGTGCCTAAGCTTGTATGTTTCAACATCAATCAAGCAAAATGGGCATGTGATTTGGAACTCATTCTCATCCTCAATTTCAGCCTCTGTCTTGGATTGCCAGTGGGTTGGGCCAGCAAAAACGCATAGCCTGGTGATACCTAGTTGAACGTGCCTGCCCGGGAGGAGCATTTGGCGGAAAAGACCCCGGAAATCAAGTAGAGCAACCCGGTTAAATCCCATGTCCTGCACAGACTCTGCATCATATGGACAGCCTCCTCGGTGCAGCCGATCTTTAGCTTGCCCATCGCCCGGATGTACCGAGAATTCCAGCGAGGTTGCTTGTCACAATCTTCCAAGTAGGACATGCCTAAGTGGGGGCTATTCCCGTTGAACAGAAGGTACATGCCCAGGAGGCAGCCGGCCAAGTCATTCCCTAATACCGCTGCAGATTCAAGGAACTTTACGCTGCTTGGATTGACAGCAGCAATCGCCTCGGTGGTGCAATCAAAGCGGAGCTTGCGAATCACAGCGGGTGTATGCAAGAGCCCATGAAATTCCTTGCAACTAAAAAAACAACGAACAGAGAAATGTCACTAAACAGCAGGGTTAGCAGCCATGGCATTAAACTGGTTTGTTATTTGTTGCGTAAAAAGATAAGAGTAGAATGGTGGGAAACGTACTAGGAAGAAAGCGTACTAAACGGGGCATTGTTGGTTCTGAGGCACTCCTCAAATATCATGGAAAGAACGTCTCTTGGAGGTGTAATCGACATGTCTGAAAAGGAACGGCCACGAGCAATTTTTTGGGAATACAGGTAGGGTGTATATTTCCAGTACGGTTATGGGGGGGTTTGATAAGGGCAACACAGACTACACTAAAAAACATGAAGACAAAAACTAGCAAAAAAAAAAGGCATGCACATAACAGTTATTTGACAAGATTAGCTAGAATGCAACAATGCCCCTGTTAAAGCATGTATAGGATTTACTCCAAAAATAAGGCAAACCCACAAAGGCAGAAATCAACAAGAAGAAAAGGCATGTACAGAAACTAATTTTGGCAAGAATAGTTGGAATGCAGCAATATGAGAAGAGACAAAACACACAGGCGAACACAAAAGTTTACAGGGCTTACTTGAAAAATAAGGCAAACTCTGGGAACCTACTTCCAATTTTTTTTTTTTGGAATCTTGTCAAAATGAATAGCAAGTAAAGAACATCAATACCCCCACTTTTGAACTGTACAATTAATTTAAAATTATAAGAAGTTCAACCAAAATATGCTAAACGAAATGGTTATATTGATGAGCAATCACAATGTGCATGGAGGACCTGGTACAAAAGATTTGTTCACCTACGAAAAGAATGAGTGGAACCATACCAACAAAACCAATCAACAAATATGGGCTGAGAAACTATTGTACCTGCACAGAAGACTTTGGAGCAGTGTAGGATACTGGTAGTCTGTTGGAGCAGTGTAGGATACTAGTATAGTCTGGGGTACATAAATAAGAAGGGAAGAAATAAAGATTTAGTAGAATAGGAAGAGATGCCAACAGTAAATGCTGGAATGAAAAGGTTGGATGCACAATTATTGGGTATTTAAAATCTGTAACAGCTAGTTTAAAAATGAAATGGGCAGTTACATTGACTGACCAGTTGTAACAAATATTTATGTGCCATGAGGTTCTAAAAATTGTCACAGTCTAGGTGAAATCACTAAAAAAAGACTTAGCCATAAAAAAATACACCGCACATGCATATTTCAGTTTGTATCATCCGAACATTCTATGCACCTAAACACAACCCACCAGCAAGAAAACGAAACAAAATCAGCAACACATACATGGATTAAAAAAGACTTCACGCACTGTGATAAACATGAGCACTTATTTGAAGGAAAAAGTCCAAGGATAATACTCCACACCAAGGTCCTATGTAAAGGAGATAAATATTTCCCCCAAAAGAATGAACGCACCACTTTTATGTTTTTATTTATAATTGAATCAGGTTAGATTTATTATCTAATTTGCATGGTTAAGGGAATGCTTTTAAAAACTAATCAAACTAATCATGAAAAGAACCTAATAAACAGCACACTTAGTCATTCAAGTTATGAATGAATGCAGAATTTAAATCATCGTGTTTTAATAGACATAAATTCAACTTTGGTACCTCACTAATTGGTGTACTCGTGATCATCAGTTATCCCTTGGGACGCATTATCTTCTGCAGCTTCCGTTGTAAACCAAGCCATTGCGTTTCACAAAGAAGGTGTAAAATATTGTTTATCTAACTCTACCAAAACCAGGTTCTCACCCAACATTCAAATCCTATTGCTTTTGGGTCTGAAAGTCTATAGCCTGTTAATCAAAACCATGATGCACATTGTCAGTCGTATATACATGCATGGGGAATTCCCAAAAATAAGGCAAGAGCTAATGAAATTCAGGGTACCAAGTTGGACATCCATGGGAACAACAATCATGCAAGGCAACTGGTCAGTGACAATCATGTCCAGATGTAGGCCATTTGTTTAGATGGAACAATTCCTCTTTTCATATGTGTGTACCATTGATTTGGGCTGAACAAAAGAACAAATAATGGATAATCCACACGAATGAGAAAAAATGCAACGATAAACCGTAAGAGTCAAGGGGACCACCGAAGCACAAAATATAGTATAAAACAAAACAGTGGATACAACGAAAATACCCAGTAACCAGGTTAGTAAACATCGACACGCCATTAGAGAATAAGCCAGGATTGTTAAGAAAGAGAACAACACAGAACTTTTTGTTTTATAACCGGCTGCTGTAAGGTTAAAACATTATTCGCCCATACCCTCTAACCCTTAACCACTGAAGCTCTAACCTTGGCCAACAAAGCTGTCCCACAACATGTTACCTATTTCTAATTTGCCAGCTAAATTTGGCGTACATAATATAAGGGCTGAGTCGAAACCTTTGCATCACAACTGTCCATGAAAGTTATAGAGTTGGAACACAAAGGTTGAACCAAACACAATGCAAGCAATAGAAAGGCAAGAAATATCACCATGTAATAAAAGTGGGCTTGCAAAAAAACACAGCCTGTCACGCCCCAAATTCAGTAGAACCGAACCCGGAACGCGAACGTTTAAGACGATAAAACATTTTCAAAACCTTTTAAATAAATCACTTTAAAAGCACCATTTAGTTAAAAATAATAATAATTTACAAATCAAAAGTGCGTCCCAACAAGCGGACAAAATACATGGCGTACGTCGCTAAACTCAAAAAGGAAACCCGGACTCCCGCTCCTAGCTCTTCAAGCTTCGAGAGCTCACCTAGTCCGTCCCGCGACCAGTACCTGTAGGAAAAGCAGCTAGGGGTGAGCGTTCGCTCACCACCACGGATAACAGATTGACTACGGCATACTAGCAGACAATGCCGGTAACACCAACAACAACCCAAACACCGGGGACTACTATCCCTAAACTCAAGTAACCCGACTGACACGCGACTATTACTTTCCTCAACCGACTCAACACTCGGACACGTAATGTAGACCTGACACAACGATTACGACCTCCACCAAAGACACGAAAGATAACCACGCAACACCCAAGATCACAAAGGATCGCATACCAAACAAGATCGCAAAGGATCGCACTCCAGCTGCTTAGTAACCCCCTTCACTTTTCCCAACGCGACGGTTGGATCAGGCGGCCGACCTGTCGCACTTTTCCCAACGCGACGGTTGGATCAGGCTGTCGACCTGTCGCACTTCTCCCGACCCCAATCGGATAGGCTGTCGACCTATTGCTCTTTTCCCAACGCGACGGTTGGATCAGGCGGTCGACCTGTCGCACTTTTCCCGACAAAAAGTCGGATCAGGCTGTCGACCTGTCACACTCACCAACCCCAGGTAACCACAGTCACAATCACAAGCAAAGTTCAACAGCAGCAACAACACCGGTTTAACACTCCACAGGCACTCATGGCCACCCAAAGACACCGATAGTAAAACACGGGTTCTACAACCCCACGGCACTCATGGCCACCCAAGACATCAACAGTAACTCACGGGTTCAACAACCCCACGGGCACTCATGACCACCCAAGACACCAACGGTAAAACACGGGTTCAACAACCCTACGGGCACTCATGGCCACCCAAGACACACCAACGGTAAAACACGGGTTCAACAACCCCACGGGCACTCATGGCCACCCAAGACACACCAACAGTAAAGACACGGGCTCAACAACCCCACGGGCACTCATGGCCACCCAAGACACACCAACAGTAAAACACGGGCTCAACAACCCCACGAGCACTCATGGCCACCCAAGACACACCAACAGTAAAATATGGGCTCTCACGGCCACCCAAGACACACCAACAGTAAAAATAAGGGCTCTCATGGCCACCCAAGACACAAACTAAACAATCAACCTCCGGGCATAATCAGATGCCCCCAATAATTCCAATATCAATAAGTTCACTGCTCCTACGACACTACTAAGTGTCACATGCATTTCTATTGTTCGATACGTTCTCGTATCATACGACACCACCCGGTGTCGCCTGCCTTTCTATTGTTCGATAACTTACATAACCCACGACACCAAGTGTCACATGCATTTCTACTGTTAACTTTCCCTAGTCAGGGCCGAGATCCGGCTACTTTTCCCTACCTCGTAATGCGTTCCCACAAGTTCACAACCAAGCTCCGGCGTGCGCACCATCACTCGCCTAGCTTTCCCTTTCCGCGCTCCTCGGCACGAACTAACAAGATCACAACTAACACACTTTTTAAGTTTGCCGACAAAGCTGAATTTTAATGAATT
The DNA here is from genome assembly GCA_963921825.1 of Erodium maritimum. Classification (NCBI taxonomy): domain Eukaryota; kingdom Viridiplantae; phylum Streptophyta; class Magnoliopsida; order Geraniales; family Geraniaceae; genus Erodium; species Erodium maritimum. Next base: position 36,541,260 of record OY997592.1, on the reverse strand, counting down.
TGACGCCCAAACTCAACCCCGACAATGTCGATCACTCCCAAACTTTCCAATCACTCGACATTGTCGATAATGGGCCCGGAAAGGCCCGTTTCGCCCGACCCGGCGAATCTGCCCGGGATTGGAAAACGTCCTTCCGGGGCTCCGAAAATTCCCGTTTTCGTTTCTACGGTCTTAGAATAATTCAAGAGTTCCAACGCAATCGACGGAATCAATTTCCGACTCCCGAGCAATTTAATTCGCGTTTAAAGTTTCTATACCCGTCATTTACAACTTTTACAATTTAATTCCAAAATTCGTTCCGGGTGTGGATTAACGACTTGGGGAACGTCCTAAACCACCCGAACACGAAAACCCGATACCCGGGCAAGTGGGCCCCACACGGCCACAATGGAAAAAATTTCCTTTTCGCCCCAAAACGTTCCTAACGAAACCCAAACCTCAACCACTCATCTTTAAACCAATTCTAAGCAAAACCCTAGAATTCAAACGTATCAAAACGAAAATCGGATAGGTTCTCACCGTAGGGAATGATGACGGGAGCTCGAATCTTCAATCGTTGAGTCGGTCGGATCGTCGGGAAATCACCAAAAATCCAACCTTCTTCTTCCTTTCTCTCCTTTTTCCTTCTCTTTCCTCTCTCCACTTTCTCTCTCTAATTCTCTTATCTTTGTCTAAGTGTGGCCGAAACATACACCCCTCTCATCTTTGTATTTTTTCAAAAATAACAACTATCCTTTAATTACCAAACTAACACTCAAGTCCCATCTTTTGTTTTGTCCAATAAACCTAACACCACCACATTGGTGACATGTGGCAAGTGGGTCCCTCCCCTTTTGGAAGATATCTTCTAGATATTTTTCAGTCAGATTCGCGAAATTCGGACGTCTCGGGCCCCGAACGAGCACTTTTTCCAAGAAATTACGAAACTTCACGGGCTACAAGGAAACGACTCAACTAAGACCGATGTGACGACGGCTAAGCTTTTTGGATCCAAAACGGGTCTCGAATGGACCAAAACGTCGCTCGGTTGACTTTTCCAGCAAAAAGTCAACCTTTCCCAAATTGGTCAGAAAGTTTCCCTGAGTCCCCCGGAACTCACTTTGGTCGATAACGGGGTCAACTTAAGTCCGGTATGACCCTCGGTGTCAAATTTAGGTTCATTTAAGTGTCTGTTCAAAAAATTTAAATTTTCCTGTTTTTCGCCGATTTGATTGGCATTGACCGGGAGTGGTTATTACAACTACCCCCATTAAAAGAATTTCGTCCGCGAAATTTAAAACAGACGTACCTCAGGAGTCGAACAGATCGGGGTATTTCGCGCGAACCTCGTCCTCGCGTCCCAAAGTCGACTCAACCTCGTGGTGTCGTCACTGCACCCGTTCTAAGCGGATAACCTTTCCGCGCAGGACCTTCTACCGTGTATCCATTTCCCAAACTGGTTTCTCCTTATACGAGACATCACCCGTTACCTCGACATATGCCCATTCAATGACGTGCAAGGGGTCCGCATGTACTTCCGCAACTGGGAAACGTGGATATTCCCAAGCTGCGGTGGCAGTGCAAGTCGGTATGCAACTGCTCCTACTCTACTCAAGACCTCGAAAGGCTCGATACACCGCGGGGCTAACCTGCCTCCGCCGCGGTTGAAACGCACCAGTCCACCTCTCGGACTCACCTCCAAGGATACATAGTCACCGACTGCTCACTCGAGAGTTCGGTGCCGTCTGTCAGCATAGCTACTGCCGAATATGCGCGGTCTTCAACCGCTCACGCTTCGGCATGACCGATTCAGCTGTCTCTCGGTCCAGTTCTAGACCCAGTAAAATCTTATCCCTCACTTCTGCCTAGCACACGGGCGATCGACACGGCCTACCATACAACGCTCCGAACGGTGCCATCATGATACTGGCCTGAAAGCTATCGTTGTAGGCGAACTCGGCTAACCGCTCACGAAATCCATCGTGACGTGCCCCCATTTCCACTGTGCAACCCGCAGTGGTTGCAATAATCCAGCGGGACGCTGTTGTTCGGCTCTCACCTTCTGACAAGTGAGGCACCACGATACTAACTCCGCAACCGCTCTCTGCATCCCGCTCCACTAGATATGCCGCCTGATGTCGCGCTCCTCTTAGTGCTACCCACGTGCACTGTCAGACGCGAATAGTGCGACTCTCGCAGCTTGTCGCCTCCACCGTTACGCGGTACGAACAAACCTCCACGATATCGTAACTCCCAATTAGCACGACGATCCCAGCCCTCGGCGTCAACACCGCCGGCAACTCTCTCCCGGATATCTGTCGCCTTGACATCCACCGACTGTGCATCTATCCCCCGGCCAAGCAGTTAGGGATGTGCCACCAATGAGCACATGGCCACGCCACCAGTAGCCTCCTCTAGTTCAAGCCCGAACGTGCCAGTTCCCCCATCATGTCCCATTCTCGGACTGATATGTTAGCAAGGCCCAGAACCGACTTTCTACTCAGGGTGTCGGCGACCACATTCGCCTTACCCGTATGGTAGAGTAGCTCAAGTCGTACTCCTCAAGTAGCTCCATCCATCGCCGCTGGCGCATGTTCAGGTTTCGTTGGGAAATGATGTACTTAAGGCTTTTGTGACCCGAGAACACCTGAAATCTCTCTCCATACAGAGAATACCTCCAGCCTTTCAGCGCGAACACTGCTGCTACTAATTTCGGGTCATGGGTAGGATAGTTGCGCTCGTGCGTCTTCCACCGCCTGGAGCCATAAGCCACAACTCTACCCAACAGCATCAGTACACAGCCCAGTCCTTCCCCGGACGCGTCACAATAGACCTCATACTCGACCCCGCGCTCTGGCACTATCAACACTGGAGTGGTAGTCAGACGAGCCTTCAGCTCCGTGAACGCACGTTCACAATCCTCTGTCCACACAAACCCGACTCCCTTGCGTGTCAAAAGAGTCATAGGCGCGGCTAGACGCGTAAAGTCCTGGACGAATCGCCGATAATATCCTGCCAGCCCCAAGAAGCTGCGGATCTCGAAGACGCTCGTGGGCCGCACCCACTTCAAAACCGCGTCGATCTTTGCCGGATCGACCAATATACTGTCACGAGACACAACGTGACCAAGGAATCTTACCTCAGCGAGCCAAAACTCGCACTTCTCCAGGTTGGCGTATAACCTATATGTGCGCACCAGGGTCAGAACACCCCTCAGATGTTCCTCATGCGCCGCCTCGTTCTGTGAGTAGATCAAGATGTCGTCTACAAGCACCACCACAAATTGATCTAAGAACGGCCGGAATATAATGTTCATCAGATCCATGAACGCTGCAGCATCGTTCGTCAGTCCAAATGGCATCACCAAGACCTCTTAATGCCCATAGCATGTCCGGAATGTCGTCTTTGCAACGTCCTCCTCCCGGACTCGCAGCTGGTAATATCCGGATCGCAGATCGATTTTCGAGAAGCATGTCGACCCTCTCAACTGGTCGAACAAGTCGTCAATCCTCGGCATCGGGTATCGGTTCTTCACCGTAACACGGTTCAGCTTACGGTAGTCGATGCACATCCGAAGCTCTCTACTCTTCTTCTTCACGAAGAGTGCTGGCGCTCCCCACGGCGATGTGCTCGGCCGGATAAACCCCTTCTCCCGAAGTTCCTCGAGCTGACGCTTCAGCTCGGTCAACTCGGATGGCGCGAACCTGTAAGGCGCCATCTATATCGCTGCCGTCCCCGGCACCAGGTCAATCCCGAGCTCCATCTCACGAACTGGTGGCAACCCGCTCAACTCCTCATGAAAGACCTCGGGAAACTCGCACACCACTCGTGGTAACTCTCGGCTCTGCACGACCGATACTTCCTTCACTGTGGTTAATGCCGACAGGAGGACTCCGCTCTTACTGCCTAGAATACACGAACCCTCCGTGTTGCCTGTTGACACCGTCACTCGTTGCCAGTAACAGTCGATATTGGCTCGGCACTTCGTCGGCCAATCCATTCTCAGGATCATGTCAAAGGCTGTCATTTCGTAAGTATCCTTCCCACGGATACACGCACAAGCTCAGTCGCAGCCGAACCTCATGGAACCTCGCGGTCTCTCTAAGACCTCGCTCCTCTACCGTCGTCGTGCCTACCAACTCCGAACATACCCGAATCCTCGGGGTGAGGACTCGATCCAGCATCAGGGCTCTTGAGCCCTCTCTCGAACCTCCTGTATTGGTTCGCTTCTCTAACTTCGCAGGCACGACAGACCCTAGTCAACACCACACCACCCCCAACCGGCTTGTCCAAACGCAGGGGTGGACTCAACGGATCTTAACTCAGCCCCAACATCTCAGCACAACTCGACGAAACAAACGAGTGTGACGCCCCGATATCCACTAAAAACGACGCCCAAATCAGAGACCGAACAACCACTACATTAGTCACACCGTTAAGGTATAGCGAAACCCTCACACGATCCTTTATGCATTTACTTATAACTTTCCGCAACCAAACCAGTGTTCGCTACTCGTCCCCTGCAAGAAAAGTAGTAAAGGGGATGAGCGTTCTGCTCACCTCCACGGACACCCGTTCGATTATGGCATACTAGTAAAGCACTAACGACTTACCAATCTAACCAGGGCAAACCACTACCTCAAAACCTGATACCAAAACGGCACATTGCTCAAGCTATTAATTCCTCAAATACTCTCTCAAGTACGGGAAACCTCGAAACGGGGATTATGTTCTCAATTCAGCAAAACACTATTGCTCACAACCTCAATACCCCAATTACCCGATCACGTAGGGAAACCTCAAACGGGGATCACATTCTCAATTCAGCGAATCACTATTGCTCACGATCTCAACACCACAATCACCCGATCACATAGGGAAACCTCAACGGGGATCCTATTCTCAATTCCGCAAGCCACTATTGCTCACAACCTCGATACCCTAGTTACTCGATCATGTAGGGAACCTCAAATAACCCACTCACGTGAAGGAAACCTCAAACCACCCGTTCACGCGAGGGAAACCTCGAATAACCCACTCACGTGAAGGAAACCTCAAACCACCCGTTCACGCGAGGGAAACCTCGAACACCCGTTCACATAGGGGAAACCTAGTTCGTATGGCGCCGCAGCGCATCAACCTTAACCCCTCTCCGTATGGTGAGACTCTCACACCGAGGCGATGTATCACTACCGTAGGTCATTGGTGAGTCTCGAACCCAAGACCTCACCTTTTAACACCGCACTTACGACCTCTACAACCAACACAACTGTGAACACAACCACGCAAAACCAACACTCAAACTGCACAATCAAGACGGTGGAACAAGACAGGAATCACGGGTCCGTGACCAACCCCGTCACGGTTGGGGTCACGGAGCCGTGACGAAGGCCCTAAAATTGCCAAAACGCGCTGCTCCGTCACGGATCCGTGACAAGGTCCGTGACACTCGCGCAGGCCTGTTTTCCAAAATCGTTTCAAACTTGATCCTTACTCCTCTTTAACCCTAAAAATAGCCTTAAACGACACACACACTCGACCACCAATTTAACAAACACACGCACAACGACTCACAGACCAACTCAAGTCACTCAACCTCAATCACAAGCCGACCAGGCCAAACAACAACAACACACGCCCACCGGGCCAACCAAAGTCGAAACACGCCCACCGGGCCAACCAACTAAAACATACACCCACAGGGCCAATCAAGTTTAAAACACACCCACCGGGGCAACAAATTTTTAAAAAAAAACACGCCCACTGGGCCAACCAATTTTAAAACTTTCTTCACTTCATTATAAAACCTCATTTCTTGACGTCAGGTAGTTACAACCCGGTCCAGGCGTCCCCGAACTACATTATACCCACTTGGTATCAGCACCGTCACGCTCGACTACATGGGCGCCCCTGAGTCGAGTCGCGACAGCTTAAAAACGTTTCACTCAGCAACACACAAACAGTATGCCAGTAATAACCGTACTGCACATACACACAAACACAAACAGGACTCAAAACACTACGGGTCTACACACGGTTTCCGACTTGCGTACCCAACGCACGACAGGACTTTTACTGACTCGACTCACCCATCTAATTGACGTACAGTCCGAGGTATGAAACCTCGAGCTCTGATAACAAGCTGTCACGCCCAAAATTCAGTAGAACCGAACCCGGAACGCGAACGTTTAAGACAATAAAACATTTTCAAAACCTTTTAAATAAATCACTTTAAACCCACCATTTAGTTAAATAAAATAATAATCTAAAACTCAAAAGTACGTCCCAACAAGCGGACAAAATACATGGCGTACGTCGCTAGACTCAAAAAGGAAACCCGGACTCCCGCTCCTAGCTCTTCAAGCTTCGAGATCTCACCTAGTCCGTCCCGCGACCAGTACCTGTAGGAAAAGCAGCTAGGGGTGAGCGTTCACTCACCACCACGGATAACAGACTGACTACGGCATACTAGCAGACAATGCCGGTAACACCAACAACAACCCAAACACCGGGGACTACTATCCCCAAACTCAAGTAACCCGACTGACACACGACTATTACTTTCCTCAACCGACTCAACACTCGGACACGTAATGTAGACCTGACACAACGATTACGACCTCCACCAAAGACACGAAAGATAACCACGCAACACCCAAGATCACAAAGGATCGCATACCAAACAAGATCGCAAAGGATCGCACTCCAGCTGCTTAGTAACCCCCTTCCCTTTTCCCAACGCGACGGTTGGATCAGGCGGCCGACCTGTCGCACTTTTCCCAACGCGACGGTTGGATCAGGCTGTCGACCTGTCGCACTTCTCCCGACCCCAATCGGATAGGCTGTCGACCTATTGCTCTTTTCCCAACGCGACGGTTGGATCAGGCGGTCGACCTGTCGCACTTTTCCCGACACAAAGTCGGATCAGGCTGTCGACCTGTCACACTCACCAACCCCAGGTAACCATAGTCACAATCACAAGCAAAGTTCAACAGCAGCAACAACATCGGTTTAACACTCCACAGGCACTCATGGCCACCCAAGACACCGATAGTAAAACACGGGTTCTACAACCCCACGGCACTCATGGCCACCCAAGACATCAACAGTAACTCACGGGTTCAACAACCCCACGGGCACTCATGGCCACCCAAGACACCAACGGTAAAACACGGGTTCAACAACCCTACGGGCACTCATGGCCACCCAAGACACACCAACGGTAAAACACGGGTTCAACAACCCCACGGGCACTCATGGCCACCCAAGACACACCAACAGTAAAGACACGGGCTCAACAACCCCACGGGCACTCATGGCCACCCAAGACACACCAAAAGTAAAACACGGGCTCAACAACCCCACGAGCACTCATGGCCACCCAAGACACACCAACAGTAAAATACGGGCTCTCATGGCCACCCAAGACACACCAACAGTAAAAATACGGGCTCTCATGGCCACCTAAGACACAAACTAAACAATCAACCTCCGGGCATAATCAGATGCCCCCAGTTTTTCCAATATCAATAAGTTCACTGCTCCTACGACACTACTAAGTGTCACATGCATTTCTATTGTTCGATACGTTCTCGTATCATACGACACCACCCGGTGTCGCCTGCCTTTCTATTGTTCGATAACTTACATAACCCACGACACCAAGTGTCACATGCATTTCTACTGTTAACTTTCCCTAGTCAGGGCCGAGATCCGGCTACTTTTCCCTACCTCGTAATGCGTTCCCACAAGTTCACAACCAAGCTCCGGCGTGCGCACCATCACTCGCCTAGCTTTCCCTTTCCGCGATCCTCGGCACGATCTAACAAGATCACAATTAAAACACTTTTTAAGTTTGCCGACAAAGCTGAATTTTAATGAATTTGACGCCCAAACTCAACCCCGACAATGTCGATCACTCCCAAACTTTCCAATCACTCGACATTGTCGATAATGGGCCCGGAAAGGCCCGTTTCGCCCGACCCGGCGAATCTGCCCGGGATTGGAAAACGTCCTTCCGGGGCTCCGAAAATTCCCGTTTTCGTTTCTACGGTCTTAGAATAATTCAAGGGTTCCAACGCAATCAACGGAATCAATTTCCGACTCCCGAGCAATTTAATTCGCGTTTAAAGTTTCTATACCCGTCATTTACAACTTTTACAATTTAATTCCAAAATTCGTTCCGGGTGTGGATTAACGACTTGGGGAACGTCCTAAACCTCCCGAACACGAAAACCCGATACCCGGGCAAGTGGGCCCCACACGGCCACAATGGAAAAAATTTCCTTTTCGCCCCAAAACGTTCCTAACGAAACTCAAACCTCAACCACTCATCTTTAAACCAATTCTAAGCAAAACCCTAGAATTCAAACGTATCAAAACGAAAATCGGATAGGTTCTCACCGTAGGGAATGATGACGGGAGCTCGAATCTTCAATCGTTGAGTCGGTCGGTCGGATCGTCGGGAAATCACCAAAAATCCAACCTTCTTCTTCCTTTCTCTCCTTTTTCCTTCTCTTTCCTCTCTCCACTTTCTCTCTCTAATTCTCTTATTTTTGTCTAAGTGTGGCCGAAACATACACCCCTCTCATCTTTGTATTTTTTCAAAACTAACAACTATCCTTTAATTACCAAACTAACACTCAAGTCCCATCTTTTGTTTTGTCCAATAAACCTAACACCACCACATTGGTGACATGTGGCAAGTGGGTCCCTTCCCTTTTGGAAGGTATCTTCTAGATATTTTTCAGTCAGATTCGCGAAATTCGGATGTCTCGGGCCCCGAACGGGCACTTTTTCCAAGAAATTACGAAACTTCACGGGCTACAAGGAAACGGCTCAACTAAGACCGATGTGATGACGACTAAGCTTTTTGGATCCAAAACGGGTCTCGAATGGACCAAAACGTCGCTCGGTTGACTTTTCCAGCAAAAAGTCAACCTTTCCCAAATTGGTCAGAAAGTTTCCCTGAGTCCCCCGGAACTCACTTTGGTCGATAACGGGGTCAACTTAAGTCCGGTATGACCCTCGGTGTCAAATTTAGGTTCATTTAAGTGTTTGTCCAAAAAATTTAAATTTTCCTGTTTTTCGCCGATTTGACTGGCGTTGACCGGGAGTGGTTATTACAATCCACAGTGCATAATGGACAGTAGAAAAATAACAGAAACAGAAGGGAAAATAATCTATTGCCAGTAAATTAGGTAGTGGTAAGCAAATGTGCTTTAGTCTGGGACACATAGTTCAACAAAAAGGAAACCATGAAATAACTAATAGGCCATAATAGAATGTAAATGAAAGGAACCAAACACAGTTAGTCTTCTTCATCGTCAGAGATAAAAATACCACGGTTGTTCCTTTTGCGGGGTGTCATATTCATCTCAGCCTGGGAATCAAGCGCCTTCCCCTTTCCTTTGCCAAAACCAACCGGCGACTTAGGAAGTGTCTTACGAATACCACCTGAATTTCCTCCCTTGCAGGCCTGAGGATCGTAACAGAATTAGGCATCAGTAAAAAAAATTGGTAAAACGTAACAATAATAAATGCACAGTGCGAAGAGGGTCCAAACCATCGGGTCAGTGGTGAACACATCTACAACCGTGAAAGAGTCACTACCTCTACCGAGGTTGTACTTTGTCAGTCCGATCTTGAAAATAAACTCCTCACCGCACAAATCCATAATCATCTTTGGAAAGGTGTCCACTCCAGACTCCAAGCGATTAAAGAGTTTCTTTGTTGAGGAGTCGACCATGCGCTCAGCGACTTTGTTGAGAACAGTGCATATCATTGTGTCTGTCTCATCCTCCACAGTAAAGTGGATTTTGTAGTTGTAGTGCAGGGTGGAAATGACATTGGTTAACCAACATTTGTGTGGAAGATTAGAAAAACATCAGGGAGGAGAACTTACTAAACCATTGGCGAGTCTGTTTTTGCGAAACACGAAGTGCACTTGTAGTAGTCATCTTCAGGAAAAGCCTTGGATTTGCATTCGGGACAGCCAAGGTAAAACCACCCACTGTGGGTTAATATCTCAGTAATGCAGCCCACAAAAGTCATCTTGTAACCTTGGCAAGACAAATGTGTTAGGCCGAATTATTTGATAGGCAACGATAGCGGAGAGAAAGAGTGAGAATTAACCTCTTCTTGAGTTCTCAACTCAGCATCAAGAATCTCAGCAATTGTCAACCGATTCTCGGACATGCTTCAACAGTTGTGCTTGCTATCCCTGGAGACCGGCCAAGCAAAACAACGGGTTTTGCATCAGCAACAAGTTCAGCCCGGACTCGAGCTACATCAGGGCAGTCCAGGTCAATGAACATGTGGGTTGCATTGGTTGCACCGAAGCTGTAAGCACCTGGGAGGTAATCAGGAGGCGAGTCAGAAACCAGTACAGTAAAAAATAGATATTAAATGCGATGAATGGAATGCATGATTGTAGGGTAAAACTCACCAGCATACTGTGTGACTTTTAGGGTTGTGGCAACAACCATGACAGGATCATACGCTGCATCAAGCCTGTGAGCCGAGAAAAACGTCTCAGCTTGAGTCTTCCAAAGAGTTCGTTTGATCTTCCCTTCGCTGGAAACATGACAATCCGGTTAGGCATTATTTTCTAACAGCGGGGAAAACCATGCAGTACGTGAGACAAAAAGCAAGGAGCCAAAGACAGTTTGTGAAAAATATTATGTGGGGGAGAGGACTTCAAGTTCACGCTTGACTTTGTTGCCCGCGACAGCCTCCACCTCTCCAACATAAATCAAAAGGCAGACAACATCTGCAAATATTAAAATTTGCTTAGTTTACAATCACAGAGCAAGATGAATAACATAAAAGTAATACTCGAACAATATGATATGATGTGATATTAAGTTTATCGGTTCGATTAATTGAATAAGTAATTGAATCAAAACTTTCTTTGATACCCTAATCCAATTCTTAATCTTGTTTGACATGAATATTAAACTAATTAATCATCCTGATGACGATGATCATACAAAAAGGCCTCGATATCCATCTAATAACATGTCTTAGTAGGCATCTAAGTCTCGACCAATGAGCTCTGCCCAACTTGGTTGGTCAATAATCTGGAAGTTTGTCAATGACATAAAAGTTGAAAAACAACAATGAAAATAGCAATTGCTGAGTTGAGTTGACTGAGCACTCACTTGCCTGCCTTTGAAGACATGAACTAAGAAAAAATCTTGTCTCTATAACTATATCAAAATAAGAAAGGGGAAAAAAACATGTCAGATATGTAGGATCGTTATCCCGCTGGACAACAGTTGCATGAGACACAAACTGGAAGATGTGTTGAGGAATGTCAGGTGTCGGGGCAGCAACTCGTTTAACAGTTGTGATCAGGGAGAAGAACAGTCTGTTCGGGGTATTCACTAGGCGATACTGGCCAGTGACAGGGGACACAATGAAGTTCATGAAAGAATAAACGGTGTCGGCCGATAGAAGGTGCCTAAAGCGCTTGATGAGGGTCCTCTTAATCTGAACCCACATACAGGTCCCTTGGATAGAGGGGGGAAAATCAATAACATATAAACAGGCTAACGATGCAAGGGGTTAGTAATGGCAATTACCGCATAATCTGCAACGATCATGTCGAGACTGATGGCCACATCGGTGTTAGGGTTGGTAGGTTCCCAGAGCCGACAGACGCGCAGCTCTATGGGGACAGACCCGGATGAATTTGTTAGGGACTAGAGAGGAACAAACTCCATGGCTACAGGAAGGCTGGCCTGGAAGCGAGGACAAAAAAGAGCAAGGAAGCCAAAAGACAATTCAGCTGAATACACATCCACCCAAATCAGAGCATATAAATATAAATACAATTGAGAGGCTACTGCATTTCTTATTATTTCTTACTAAAGATCAGGTCAACATACCAATATATCTGGCCTAATACTATTGCCAATCCCCAAAATCATCACCTAATCAAAAAAAAAGTGCATCTGCAAAATCCCCCACCAGAGCATGAGGTTGCATTTGGCCGAGGGGTTAAGTTTAATTTGCCGAGGGTTTCAGTTTGGGAAAAAAGCACAAACAAATCAAATACGGGGTATCGACATGGAAAAAAACTGCACTGAGATCAGAATTTTATTCACGATTACTGTCTAACAACAATCCATCCTAGCCACTGCATTTTTTTTATCTACTTTCAATTCCCAAAACCAGGAGTAGAAATTAGTATACGAACATACTTGAATCTGAAATTTCTAAACCAATACCAAGTGTATAGAGGAGCCTCCACAACCCCTTATAAGCACCATAATGAAAGGCATGTCCTAAACTTAACCTAAATTCAACTAATAGGCATATCCTTAGACTATAATCATAACATATGCATTCCAAACATAGACAACCAACAAACCATACAAATCGCAACCCTAAAACCTCACAAGCAGACCCAGATCGAAAACACAAAGCAAGAAAGCAAGCCCTTTTAAAAAACCTAACAGAAAGCATGCCCACCCTTCCACATGAAGATTAGAGATTGTGTACAAAATGATTTCCCAACAACAATTAATTATATCTACTGTTTTTTTCCTGTCGTAAAAATTAATATATGAACCTATCTGAATCTAAATCTTCAAAAACAACATCAAATGTATAGAGTGAAGCCCTCACAACTCATGTCCTGACTAAACCTAAATTCAACAAACAAGTATGTGTTCAGTGTGCAAACACAACATCAAAATGGGCAGGGGGAAAAAAGTGCACCAAAAGACAAAGAACAACGCATACAAACCCTAACCCAAAAACCTTACAAACAAACCAAATCAAAAGCGCGAAGGAAATTGGTTCATAGAGTGTTACCCATATGTGTTATTGTTCTGCTACCCAAAAAGGGTTTAAATATGCATTTAGAATGTGCTCACTGAAACGTATTAAAGCAATTGGTTGAAGATACTTTTGTTGCATAAACCTACACAACCACCAACTTCTATTTCATACATCCATGTTATATTGCTTGTCCTAAACTCTGTCAACTTACATAAACCAAAGTCTCAGTTATCCAAAAAATCATCTTATCCCCACAAAAGTAAAACATATCATTTGTCCACATCAGAACCCAACTATCTGAATCTATTAAATGAATTTGTCACCATATTTGAGACATTAATCAACTTAAAGGGGGAAAAGAAATCAACAAGAGACTAACATTGAGATGATCCTAAACCACCATTGACCCTAAATCTTCAAAAACAACATCAAATATATAGAGTGGAGCCCTCACAACTCATGTCCTGACTAAACCTAAATTCAACTAACAGGTATGTGTTCAGGGTGTAAACACAACATCAAAATGGGCAGGAAAAAAAAGATTGCACCAAAAGACAAAGAACAAACAATACAGACCCTAACCAAAAAACCTTACAAACAAACCAAATCAAAAGCGCGAAACAGGAAATCAAACCCTAACAAAAAATCCCGACAACAAATACCCAAATCAAATAACACGAAACAGGAAAGCAAGGAAATGAGCTCACTGATGAACGGAATTCAAATGGTCTTCAAAACACGACTGAGTCGAAGGAGTTGAGTGTGAAGTCAGGGACATGCGAATGGATTTAAGGAGTACCCGAACCCATTTAATGGTGCAAGGTATTAAACCCTAGGCTAAGAGTAACAGAAATTCGCCTTCAATACAGAGGGAAATGGCCGGAAAAGTAACGGAAAGTTTCCTTGAATGTAGAAGAAAACGTCCAGAACCTGAGTAATGGTGAGAAGCTGAAGAGGGCTGAGTGGAGACAAAGGCAGAGAACGCTGCATCGCAAAATACTATGAAGGGAACAGTGCCACGCTGGCATAATGCTTCTTATTATCTTAGTAATGATTCAATGATTTATAGTTTTTTAGGTAAAATATGGGGTGTTTTTTTAAACGGATAATGAGGTGTTGTATTACTGTAGAACATCAACTTTACAGGGTAGGACATAACTGTCCAGGATTTCAGATATGTGTCCCGACCGACCGTAGCCCGTCAGGCGCTCATGGATCCATAAAGATAGTCTGCTTTGACTCGCAGATCCGAACTCAGGAGTTCCTCGTACCAACATTTCAAAAAAATAATAAACCAAATCCCTAACACTAGTTAGCCAAAAATTTATTCGATCTAATACAGAAAGATAAACTGGAAAGAGAGCCTTTAGTGCGGATTTCCCGAGACCTCCGGCTGCAGTAGTCCCGGGTCTGTGGGTATAGTCCCAAGCAGCCCAACCCACCCCCGCAGTGGGAGGTCATTCGCCCCTCGAGGGGCTATATCCCCCTGGTCGCAGTACCTGGACCTGATCTAGTCTGGTGGCTCCCTTGTGCTCATGTGTGCCCGACTCTCCATCAGACACTCCTGCCCCCTTCCTTGTCTTGGCCTTCCGTGGTCGGGGACCAATTCCAAGGTTGTACCTCAATATACCTCGACGAACCAGCGGTATCTCCCCCTGAGTGTACCAATGCACTGGAGGCCTAGGACGACACAAAAGCCCCGGTGTAGGCAGTCCTTCCATCGGGGCGATCACCGTCACCGTCCTGGATCTCGAGGGTTTCGGGCCATGCCGCCTGGCCGATGGCATTGATGGAATAGAAACCCTAGGTGGGTACCAACGCATCCAAGGGTCTGCAGGCGTCATAGGGGGCGTCAGCGGCGGTGCTGCAAACTCTGGTGGAGACGCCACCACACATGGGCCATGAACGGCTCGTTCCGGCGGAGGGTTGGATAACGGCAACGAGGGGTGACCGCCCCGATAAGGCTCGAACTGGCGTCATGCCGGTTCCGGGCATCGACGCCCTAGACGGTCACCAGGTGCAGGCTGTGGATACGGGCCGGGACGCTGATCAGGGACAGGTTCATGACGCAACCCCACCGACCAAACACCGGCGGCCCGATGAGGCAGGTTGATCAAGTGATCGGGGGAAGATGACGACACGACCACGAGGGCTGCTGTACCCGTCCTTGCATGAACCAGGTGCGGCGGCGCTGAGGCATGGCGTTTGGCTGCTTGATCGAGCTGGGGGAAGAACCGGGGCCCGGTGAGGCTCCGCCGGCGACGACGGTACCCTAACAGGGTTAGGATTTTGGACGACGATCTGGCGACGATGAAGGGGATGAGACATGGCACGGTTCCGGGACGTTGGAGAGGCTATGATAGGCCGGAGAAGACAGAAAAAGAACCGACGTCGATCTATAGGAACGGCGACGATGAGTGTGACCCCGAGGGGTTATGGGTGAACCCTAGGGTTTGTAGAGCACGTTTTAATTTGGTTTTAAATATGGGGTATTTTATTACTCAGCTAAATCGTCATTCAAAGTTACAAGAAGTCATTCAAAGATCGGGGTTACACCTCAATCCACCAAATCCTAATTACAAATTTTTTTAGCTAGAATATGAGCTACCGCCTCTTTACGAATATATTGTAGAGAGAATGTTGGTAACGCTTTTAAATTAGCTCTATAATCCGCCACTAATAGACCGAATGGAGAAATCATGTCACCACACCCATTAACTGCATGGACCACCTCTAAGCAATCTGACTCCACCACTCCCTCGATCACCTCAAGACCCTGTTGACCTGGCATAACTAAACACTTTGATGTGGAAGCCATGCCAGAATGTCCCCAAGCCTCTCAATCCTCGTATCCCACCTCATCTGAACCCATTCCCACGCCTGCAATTCTTCCCACAGAACCATGTGACTCAAAAAGCTCCATTCTTGCTTCCCCAATAGTGCCCGATTAAAATCCCACATGTTTGAATCTCATACCCCCTTTTGACTTGTGGTCACATAAACTTCTCTACCTCTGCCATCTGATTCCGTTCCCTATTCTCGCGTCTTGACACCACCAATACTCATTCATGTCCACTTCAATCTCATCAACTAACCTCTCAGGTATTTTATAAACACCCATTGTACATGCATGTAATGCCTTTCAGTAATACTTCTTTACTATCTTTACTCGGGAGCAATTCATCCCACCCCTACAACCTCCTCACAATTATTTTCTTGATAAATGAAAAAGATTTGTACCTGCTTCGTTGGATAATAGATGGAATCCCCAAGTAGAGCCACAGATCCTGAACTTCCTCCATACCCATAATTGCCTTGATTTCTTGTTTACACCCATCCTCCACATTCGGACTGAACATTAAAGAGGATTTGGACGCATTAATACTTTGGACGGAAGCTAGGTCATACTGCCTAAGAACATTCTTGTAAAGACCTGAAATTTTATTAGTCTAAATTACGGCTTTAAAACGACGGGGTTGGAAAACGGATCGAAAATTTGGAACGAGGGCGAAAAAAAAGGAAAAAAAAGAGAGTAAGGATTGGGTTGGGTCAGCCCAGGCTCGGGCTTGGGCCGAGCCAGACAAGGCCCAAACACGCACGCAAGCCCACTTGGCCAGGCCCGACTCACTCCATCTAACCCTAGTTCATTTCAGCGCAGCCTCACTTTCCCCTCACGGTTCCCGAGAAGCTCTTCGGCTCCTCTCGCGTTCTCAGACCTCCACCGTTCTCTCTCCCTCTCGCGAACGTCGCCGGAGCTCCGGCTTCTTCATCACACCCTTCTACCTCCACCCACCATCGCCCCACACCACCAGACGCCTTCAGTCTCTCAGAAAACCCCTTTCCCTACTTCTCCTCCATCGAATCGCGACAAACCAACACGCCGACAACACACCGAACCTCGCCGGAGCTCAATCCCTCTCGCCTGACCTTCCCCCTTCACCCACGAACTCACCCTCGCCGTCAGAAACCCAGAACCCTTCTTCCCCTCCTTCCTTCTCCCTCGAATCGCTTCGAGCCAGCAACGCCGACCTCGCGTCTTGCCTCGCCGCGCCCTCATTGGAGTAAATCAGTGACGGTGAGTCACGGTTCCGACCAGATCCGTCTTTCCTTTGCTCCTCTTCCCTTTTTCCAAGCTCCCTTCGCCGTCCGATGCCGTGTCCAGAAAAACCCTCGCCGGAGAGCCCGACCCAGAGACGCCGTGGCACGAGACCTTCGTCGCCGCCGTCGCCGGCGACTGGAACAAGTTCTCGCCGTCGTCATCGCGATTCGGGGCAAACCCTAGCCCACTTCTCGGGCATGGGTTGGGCCAACAGGTTGTGTGGGCCTTGGGCCAGACAAAACCAAAGACGGGCCTTGGGCCCAAGATGGAGTCGGGTCCGGATCCGGGTCTGGTTCGCGGATCCGGGTCAGGTCTGGGTCAGGGTTCTGGACCGGGTTTGGACTCGGGTCGGGCCGGGTCAGACCAGTTAATTAAATTAATAATTAATTTAATTGGATCAATAAAAGGGCTTACCGGACTTCTAAAGGATTTCTCGGACAATTTAAAGGACGTTTGGACAAACGAATTACTGGACTAAATTATTAAAATTAGAGGACTGTTACGGACTGGACCGGGACTGATTTCCGTCCTTTTGTTAAACCCAGGCTTGGACCTCGATCGTGGAAAAGACCGAAGGTAGGCCCGGACGTCAGCAGCTAGGAGACGCAGCTCTTGGTTCTTCTTGAGGTAGGGATTACCTCGAAACCCGCTTTATTTCGGTTGTACTAGATTGCATATAGGGAAACCTAATAACCTGTTAAAGAACTACTATGTATGTAGGATGTGAATAACTAGCGTAGACGTATAACTTGTGAACATTTATGATTCTGTCTTGGGAAATTGTCGTGTTGGTAGAATCGGGCCATGTCGCGCCCGTAGGATTGTTTGCTAAGTGTATATGCTTGTGTGCTCTGTGATGCTTGAACGGTTAATAAATAACGAACATGAAAACGAGTAGAATTAAACGTGATGATGCATTTTGTGATTGAGTGTTTTCTCCCGTTTATATGATCTGTGATTTGGGGATGTTGGGGAAACGAAGACCGGTTAAGTGTTGGGTCTCGAGGTAGGGTTGGAGATGAACCAACTCGCAGCGGAAAATCAATGAAAACCAAGAGACAATTAAAACCATGAAACAACTAACAAAGAATGGATTAACAAGAGAAAAATTCAGCACTAGTTCTTACCAAAACAAGAACACCGGTTAACGAATGATTGGCTTGAGTCTCCAAGACGCCTACGTATCCACATGGGAATCAAAGCCACGTAGTTCTTCTCTTTGAGGACTCAAGAACACAAACATGGAGGTGGAAACTAGCCAAACCCGAAATGGCCATGGAAGAGGGAGAGAAAATGTGTTTCCTATTCTTGTCTTGTGTTTGTTATGTTGAAAAAGGATGACTTAAACATAACAAAACTCATACTAGTCCAACTAAAGGCATGGGACAAGTATGGTGTCAAGTAAGGTGTAAATAGGACAAAGTATGGCAAGACAAGATTGGGTTAGGTGGTGAATCACCAGCACCTTAATCCTTGTCTTGCTTACTTAGTACTAATTAATCAAGACTTGATTAATTAGTTCCATGGGCCTTGGTTGCATGGGCCTTTCATGGGCCTCTTGGAACATGGCCCGTGACCATTTCCAACGAGGTCCCGTGATTCGCTCATCGCCTCCATGCCTTCCATACCGGAAATGTCCAACATTATCCGACGCGATCAATCCCAAGACTCCAAGCCTTGTCTCGATCCGTAAAGTCCTATTCACTTACGGGCACATGACCCAAAACCCAGTTTTGGTCATGTCCCGAGACAACTCCCTTTTGGCCATTCTCCATAAATGTGTCAATGAGTTTCATCCTCCGGTGTGACCCTTAGGTTTATGCATGTCAATAGATCAACGTAAAATCCCATTTTACTTGATCCTATTTAAGTGGCAACTAACGAGACTTTAGTATTGCCTGACACTACATAACGAATCGACCCTGTCGATTCTAACCTTTCCGTCGTCCCTGTCATTATCCTTTTATCTCCGATATCCTGATTGAGATAAGGCATAGAGCCGTCATCCTTATTATTCTCAATCACCGTTCCTTATTATGTGAGATGACTGAAGATATGATACCCAGTATCATGTGCATGGCCATGTTATTCTTCCAGTCACTCTCGATCAAGTGGCCGAGAACCGATATCTTTCCCATACCTTAGTATGAGGGATAAATCCCTTAGCCGTCTTTCGTGTCACTCATGTAGCCCGTCCCCAAGCCAATCCTGGCCGTTATGGAAGCCCTGTTACGGACAACGTTAGGCTCAGGTCAAACTCAGTTGTTGACTACATAGCGATCACAAAGACTCCTTGGTCTAAGGATACATGACAAGCTACAACACTGAATATGTTCATGACTTAATCTATGGCACATATTCAGGGCGGGTCGTCCAATATCATGTCCCACATGATATCTATGATCAGACTCCGGAATCCCATTCCAATGACTAACAGAACGTAAGCCATAAAGAGCCATCTTTCATACTAGTCGCTTCTAGTGAAGCTTTGTTGACTAGGGACCCATCGAGTGTGATCTATCTCGATCTATGGTTCTATTCGCATGGTGGGCATAGATCAGAGCACACATCGATATATTACTCCAACACATAAGTAATATAAAGCCGCTTTAATTTTATTGCTAACGATGATATATACATTTGGACATTTAGGATTGAACTACGGGCACTAAGACTAACATTAAGCCGGTGGGGTGACCACGTTGAGAGTGGTGTCGGTAAGTGGTGGTAAGTGCCTGACAGTCGTATAAGTTGTTGAAATGTGATTATGATCCTGTCCGTGAGTGTGATTGTGATTGTTTTGATGCACGGCCGGTAAAGTGTGAGAGATGTACTTCCGTCAGGTGTATCGTACCTTTCGGCGCGTAATCGGTAAAGTGTTGCGTTTATGGTATTTTGGTTACATGAGAAAGGTGGTTTCCCTACCTTCCGACTGTGAGTCGGTAAAACGTTGTGTCCCGCGAAGAGGTGGTTTCCCTACCTTCCAACTAGCACTCAGTAAAACGCTATGTTGAGCATCGCGAGAGATGAGGCCGCGAAGAGGCGATTTCCCTGCCTTCCGTCGATCGGTAAAACGCTGTGTGCCGCGATGGGGTCGACCGCCCCTCCTGACTTTGTGTTAGGCGAAAGTTGTGTGCGGCTGCGTCGGGCCGAGCGGGTTGCTCCCGAGACCGTGCGATGGTTACGAGTTGTGTGTTTGTGATTGATTTGAATTTTGATGAGTATTGTTGTGTTGTGGCTATGGGTGTTTTCTTCGTTGTGAGTTGTGTGTGACCGTGCATGACTCGATTTGATTGTTGATGTTGAGTTTTTGTGTGTGGTCTCCGTGTAAGTAAAGCGTCGTCTTGTGGTTATCCGTGAGTCGGTCGTTAAGGGGTTTTGGACGAGGATTTCGGGATAGTTTGTGGTCGAGTAAAGTGAAGGTTGTTTAATTTGGGTTACAGTTTCTCGTTGTCGCTTTCTCCTTTCAATCGTTTAAAAGTTAGTTGGAAATGTACTTGAATTGTTACCTGCGGTGTGTACTTTGGTATAATGGTTGGTGTTGAGTTAACGCTGGTACGGTTGGATTTATAAGTGTTAGGTTAAAAAGGGGTTATTGACTTTTATTTGGCTTAATTGTCGTATCGTTTATCAAACTTGTGAAAGTATTTAAAATGTGGAAAAGACTTTCTGGTAAATCCGTAGTGAGGCAGTTTTTATGGTTTTCCCTACTGAGTGTCAAGCTCACCCCCCTTACTGTGTTTTCTACAGGTATTAGCTTTGACTTGGAGTAGAGGACATCGCGGAGCATCGGGCTAGCGAGGGTCCGAGTGTATCTTTGTTTTATGTTTCGTAGAGACGTACTGTCATATTTCTGAACTTATGTATTTGACTGAGCGTAGGACTCAGGGTTTCGAACTTATGCCGAGTTATTTTATCTATCTTATCAGTTATTTCTGGTCTTAAATTGTTATTATTCAAATTTCTCTAAGTCACGTCTCGGGTCCGGTCAATACCGGATTTGGGGCGTGACAATTTGGTATCAGAGTCTGGTTTCATTTTGAAATGATTTATAAAACCTCGGACCGTACGTCAACTAGGTGGGTAGAGTTAAGTGGCTAAGGTCGTAGTGCTCAGTGACGCAAGTCGGAATTTTCCTATGCGTAGAGTCGAAACGACGAGAGCCTCGTGTGTTAAAGTGCATTGTTTAAGTTTTAATTTACTTGATTTGTACCTTTTTCTCGGCTGGTTGTACACCTTAGTGGATCCACGATGCCGATCGGTTGAGATCGAGGTTGGTTAACGAGCGAGGCTCGGGCTTATGACGCGTTGGTTGATTAATTGATATGTGGGTTGTCGCCTTGGTTGGCCGTTGTTTGATTGGTGAAATGTTCGGCCTAAGTGTCGTGGATGTTTGGGTGGACTTGTGTGAGTTGTGGTTATTGGCTGAGTTAAGTTGTTTTCCCGAGTATGGACTTAGCCGGGCGGTAATAGTGAGATTACCGAGACCCGAGGTGTAAGATGAGACATTTGGCTGAGTGTTAATTTTGTGTTTGGGTGCTACGTACAGTTGGTGATTTGTTGTCCCGCTTAAGCGGTTGGTTAGTTTGTTTCACGATCGGGTCGTTAGGGGTTGTCGTGTGTTAGTTGTTATTGGTTGACTTTTGGTATGCCGTTTTGTTGTGACTAATGTGTGATGGACTGCTTACTAAAGTGTTCCCTGTGTGTTGTTTAAATTGTGAACTGTTTGTCCCGCATGCGCGGTGGGTTGACCAAGTTTTCAAGTGGAACATGCCGAAATTTTATGGAAAATTGGAATGTATGTCCTATTATGATTTGACTGCAACAAATCATGATAGTGGGGATATCAGTTGGTTACAACGTAGTTCGGGGACGCCTGAACCGAGTTGTAACGAGATGATATCCACATGTATTATTTTGCTACAAGAATAAGGTTTTACAACCTGTGTTAATGAGTACGGTTGAGACTGTGAGTTTTCATGCTGCTTTGTGTTTCTGTAAACAGGTTGGCAGCGTGTAAGCTTGTGGTGCTGCTTGTTGTACTTGAGCGTTTGTGTGATTGAACTGTGAAACTTGTTGCCTCTTCTGTGTGATGGTGTGGTAGGCTTTGTGCGACGCATTAGGGTGCGGTGTTTGTACTAGTACTACTACTACTGCTAAGAGTAAACTGAAGTTTTAAAGAACTGTTTAGGGTTTTGCTGATCGCGTGTGGACGTTTTGTTCTGAGTAGGTTACCTTTAAGAGTTGTGAGGACGGTTTGTGGCGTTAGTTTTGTTTTAAAACGCGTTGCTCTTTTCGAGTTAAGGACCTGAGCGTGTGCGTTATCCGTGCAGAGGTTTTACGTCATGGCCTCATGTCACGTTCCGCGAGGTGCCAGGAGACGGCCCACTAGAGGCCGAGAGCGATCATCGACCTTTGGGTCGACAGGGGCGACTAGTGTCCAGGGTGCGCCCACTGAGGGGCATGAGAGGGCTGAGACAGCCCAGACGGCAGCTCTAGAGGAGTTGACCCGTACTGTTCAAGGGTTCGCAGCAGCCTTTACCCAGAGAGAGGCCGACCACTGGTGGCAGCGCGAGGAGGCGCGAGTGACAGATGACCTTCCACTGTTCATACAACATTTTCTCGAGCAATATTGTCCACTATCGGTACTAGACGACAGGCGTCAGCAGTTTCGAGAGCTGCGACAGGAGGGACTGTCAGTTTCCGAGTATGAGGCGAGGTTCACCTCGTTGGCTCGTTTTGCTCAAGATATGGTTCAGACTGAGGCTCTCCGTTGCCGACGTTTCGAGGAAGGGCTTCGTCCTGCGATCGCGGGCAGGGTCGCTGCCTTGAAGACCCAGGTTTACTCTGACCTGGTGGATCAGGCCTTAGCTGTGAAGCGGCACTTCGTGAGTCGGCCAGAGTGCGAGAGATCAGGCAGAGACCGACCAGTTCGTTGAGGCCATCTGAGTCTCATGATCCGAGGAGGCAGAGGACCTCGGGATCGTTCCAATCCCAGCCACCGTTGAGAGGACCGCGACATGTCGGGTCAGAGACTTCTGTTGGACCCTCCATGAGAGTACGCACGTGCCGCCGTTGCGGACAGCCGAGTCACATGGCTCGAGATTGTCCGGAGATCAGCGTACCAGTAGATCGTCCGTCGAGAAGACCTGTTGAGAGGTCGAGTGTCGGGCCCCCACTTTGTTACCGGTGTTGTCGGCCAGGACACTTCGCTCTCAGATGCCCAGAACGGTTTTTGGTGGCGTCGACTCAGCGACCATCGCAGTCACAGACTGAGCAGTTACCATAGTCCCAACAGTGTCAGGCTCAGACGCAGAGAGCTCAGAGGCAGGCAGCATCCGATGTTGGACCAGGATGTTATCGCTGCCATCGACAGGGTCATCTGAGTAGAGATTGCCAGGAGGGCGCGAGCACTGCAGCTCGTCCCGTTAGCGGCCAGACCGGATCAGTGGGGAAGTCGGGCGGCGGAGAGCACCTGTGTTTCAGCTGCGGACAGCGTGGACACATGGTGATGCAGTGCCCCTCATCAGGCAGGGCGTGTACGGCTGCCGACTCCCGAGCGGAGAGACAGGAGTCCGAGCATGAGATTTCTCAGGGTACGTGCTTACCTTTTAAGTTTTGAGTGTTGTTCCTTTTGTTTTTGGGTACCCCACTCCTTATTTCTTTTTGATTGCTGAAATGTTGGGACGAAAATAAGAACTATTGTGCTCACCCTGTACCGTGGCACGTTAGTTGAGGGTGCGGAGGTGTCGACTAACGTCAGTTGTGAGTGAGAGGATAGAGTAGCGGACCGTCATCTATTCCAATGACCTTCTCGTTTTGAACTGTTTTTCTTCAAGTGTGTTAAGAAAGTTAAGAGAACCGAAGTTTGAGGTAACAAGCATTCTTCGTTGGCTCATCATCGACTAGTACCCGAGCGACGGAAGACCGTAGAAATACCAGTATGCCACCAGGACAGCTAGAGAATATGGCCGAGTGACGTGAGATCAGAGAGGCGCAACGAAAGCATGGTGGTCCCATAACCCACAAGCACTGTTTTCTTCGGTTTTGTTTATACCTGAGGAGATGTGAGGGACTAAGGGTAGAACTTTGGTGTGTTCCCTGTGTCTTGACGCCCGAGCTAAGTACGTTGTGGTTGACGTGGGTGTACCGCACGTGTGTGTGTAGAGTAATTGATCGCCTTTTTCTTAGTATCCCCTCTTGGTGTTGAACTTGACGACTTTCGATGTCATCCTGGGGACGGACTGACTCTCAAGACGCGAGGCGTCGATCGATTGTGACCGATGACCGATGGAGGTGCGATCGGACAATACGACCGTCACGTAGGGACGAGCAGTAGGTGCGAAGTTTGGATCGATGCGTATCAATTATCAACAAGTAAAGGCCGAATGCCAGTAATCCACGGGAACTAGTACGACCCCTACGAGAGCACAGTAGAAGCATGAGCACCATTTTCCGGAGTCCGGAAATAGTTAGCCGAGTGCGACTACCGCAACGCTTTCAGGCCAGTAACATTATGGCACTGTACGAAGCATTGTTTAGTAGGACGGATTAGCTGCCCAAGCGTGGCGCAGTTGTGGAATTAAAGGTTGATCCTTGTGGTCCCGAGTTGTTTGAGAGGCGACTGAAGGGTCGCGTGGATTGTGAACGATTAAGAACCGCGCAGAGTCGACGCGAAAGCGCAAGGATGAGGCACGCACAGGGTCTCCAAGGCCGGTTGGCCCTTGAAGAAGTGGTCTTTGTATTGTCTTCCGTTTTGAGGTACTTTGAGTGGAGCGACGTGCATTTTGTTTCGATTGGTAGTATGTGAGCGAACGTCAAAGGTAAGCGCGAAATCCCTGATTGGGTAACCTTCAAAGATTGATCTTGACGGTATGTCACCTCTTGTGGAGTGTCATCATAGTGAGGGCTGACGAGTGGGTGTTGAGTTCTTCGTTGTGGTCGCGGAGTAATCATGTTTGAAGATCAGCGTGGATTGTTCGAGTAATGATCGTGATCCCACGTACGCGCGGGTTCCCGTGTGTTGTTCCGGTATGATACCTACACCGAAGGGGTATGCCGGTGTAGGACATCTAGGCCGACGGTGGAGCTGAGCACTAGGTGTCATGTTGACCCAACGGATTCCAAGAGGATCTTTGGACCGATGTTGTGTGTTTCTTTAGATACGGTCGGTGAACAGTCGACGAAGTCGGGGACTGCGGTACGGGACGTGGGCTTAACCTTTTGTTGTTGTTGCGCGATGCTTAATTAAGTGAAGTGAGTAGCCGAGGAGAAGTGTCGGTGGTTTGGTTCCGTTTTAAGCGCAATGTGAGTTTTGTTTCGGGGTGATACTTATACCGACGAACGGTTCCGGTATAGGATATTTTGACCAAGCCGCGTGTGTCGGTGCGACTTCTCTACCGACGAAGAATTCCGGTATCGACTAACTGGTTGTTGTGGGTCCGTGGATTTGGGTGACAATGGACTGGGAGTTTAATCGGGCGTTCCCTGAGGTAGGGTCAAGTGAACGCGTTCGTTTTAAATTTCGGGGACGAAATTCCTTTAAGGGGGGTAGACTGTAAAGACCTAAAATTTTATTAGTCTAAATTACGGCTTTAAAACGACGGGGTTGTAAAACGGATCGAAAATTTGAAACGAGGGCGAAAAAAAGGAAATAAAAAAGTAAGGATTGGGTTGGGTCATCCCAGGATCGGGCTTGGGCTGAGCCAGACAAGGACCAAACTCGCGCGCAAGCCCACTTGGGTAACTTGTACAATTAGTCGACATTAATGTATTTAATACTACAATTAATTATCATATCATTTGAAACGAGAATATTGGACTCGCTGCCCATGTTGTATGAGCCTACAGACAGCAAACACAAACCAAAAGAACTTTAGAAGGCCAATTAAATGAATTACTTATATTAAATTCTGAAAGGGTATAATAATTCATTTAATCCATTTTTCTAATTTAATATAACTTATTTATATTAATAATTATCTTAAGAAGATAATTGAATTATTTGAATTTCCGAATTTCAAAGACTATAATAGGAAAGAATAAACCAGCATGAGGCTTACATGACAACGTGGGACTCACACACATCCTCACACTTGGTCCATGCTGGCGCCTATGTGGTTATATCAGGCTCTCCCAAAATTCTAACCCTTTCACTCTCGCCCATAATCTCGCTTGGGTCAGTTACTCCCTTCATTACTGTTCCAACCTTCCATGTTCCATTGCTCACAATTGAAGCCATGGGAGACCTCCAAACGACGGCTGTTATTGGAGTTACTATTGGTGCAGCCGTTACCCTACCGGTTTTGATGGTAACGGCTCCGGGTGTATATATGTTCGTCTTGTGCTGTTTGGAACATCACTTCTCTTCATCTGAAACTCTCATAGTCGGCGTTCAAAGAGTAACCGGTGAGTATTTGCTGCACCGATTTTTGATTTTTCCGGTAGCTTCTCTGCCCCTTTCCTTTAGGGTTTTGCCCAAGAACTTTGTTGATTTGTTTTTGTGCCCGATTTTTGTTCCTCAGGGTCTTTCATTGGCAATCGTTTCTGCACCAGGTGATTCCTTATTCGTCCCATTACAAATATGTTTGCTATTGTTTTTTCCGTTTTGTGTTTTGACTTTGTTCCCGTTTTTTTTCGCACTCAGTTAGGGGTTCTGGGCATCGTTAAATAATACAAGTTGATGTAGTGTTTGTTTAGGTTGTTATGGGGTTGCCACACAGAAGGGGAGTAAAACATTAGGGTCCATGTTTAGGTTTCTTTTGAGTTCTGACTTTGATCCCATAATGGTTGGTTTAGTTTGCCTTTGACTACCGTTGTATATGTGTTTCCATTTCCGTATGCTTCAAGTTCATGGGAATTTGATTTAGTTTCCTTTGACTACCTTAGTATATATGTTGTGTGTGCTATCTATTATTTGATTTCCACTATTGGTGCATGAGTACATACGCTTTCCTATTATTCGAAGATTGTCTATGGTTGTTCATTTAATTTCATAACCATCTTATTCTAACACCCTTTTAAATTGGATTGTTTTTTTATATAGTTGTTCCTGTGTTTTAAATTCGTACAATATACTAGGATTCTTAATGCGTAGTTTAGGAGAAAAAACCGGTTTTCGGTCTGCTGCTTTGTTAAATGTGTGAAGGAAGGAAACTTTAGTTGCTTTTCGAATAGTATATGAATTTATATACAGTTAAACTGAACGTTAGATTTTTATTTTCATGTTTATTTTTGGATACTGTTGTTTGGCTTGTGATTGAGATGATTTTTGAGGATATTGGATGGGGTTTTCAACTTTTCAACTCTCACAATCAACATGATTCTTTTTAAATCACTCCTGATTATATCTGTTTTTTATGCTCTTAAACTCAATTTGTTTGGGCCCCAAACAAATTTGATAATGGGAATTCAGTTTACGGTTTGCTGGTATGTTTATAATGATAATTACAATCTTAAATGTGGTTGCATTTTGGTTAAATTCTGAAAATAATGGAGTGGAAAGTGATGGTGAAAGCCATAATATAGTTTAATTTGGGTATATACCCGTTAATTGTAATAACTTGAAGATGCAGAGCAAGCCATTTACACTTTTGCTGCCTGTTACTAGTTTTATTTTCAGCTACTGCTTCACAAATCAAATTGACAGAAGATGAACTTTAAATTGCCTCTTACAAACATCAATCTGATACTTAATTTATTTTTATTGGATTGATTCGTATCTTTACAGTGCAAATGATGGTAGATGATGATCACATCTATTTTTTTGTACTTTGAAGATTTTGCAATTTCAAGCATATTGTTTGATCTACTTTTTCTTTTTTCTTTTTTCTTTTTTTTTTATCAGATTTCAGTTCCTAAATACCATATACTCCAACCCACCCGTCTCTTGATCATTTTCAGGAATCCATGGATGAGGAAGAGAGAAGATGATCATATATGGTATCTACATGGCCTGCTAACAAGCCTATGAAATTGGTCTGCCAAAAATTCAGGCACTATCAGGTAACAGAGTCTGAGAATCGCATGAATTTCTATTAAAGAAGTGTTATTACGAACCTGGTATTGACGATGTCAGGAAAGCATCCGATTAATCCTCGATGAATTTCTATTAAAGAAGTGTTATTACGAACATGAATTTCCATAGAAAATGACACTGATAATTCTCTCTTTTGTTTAATCTTTTTGGGAGATTGTATTTAACTAAAGTGTACTGATAATCAACTTTTTTTTTTTTCTAGCTTCAATGGATGATACCAGAAATAGAAGTATTGAGATGGGTAAATTGGAAAAGAATGTGAGGAAGCTTGCGAATAAGAATCTTTGAACGGTCGACAAGAAACATCAAAAGCTAAAGTCCATGTTCAAGAAGAAGAATCTTTGAACGGTCGATAAGAAACATCAAAAGTTAAAGTCCATGTTCAAGAAGAAAACTTTGTCGAGTAAAAATTTGGCGTTACCAATATACATAGTGGAATTGTCGTTGGCATTAGGAACTATATAATATCTCAAATTCTACTGGAAGCTTTTATTCTTTTACTATATGGTCATGGAATGTGTTGAGTCTTTTGTTGGTATTTATTGATGTTTATGTTAAACATTATCATAGTAACTGGATGGAACATACAAGTCCTCACACCAAGCACCGCGCATCGCGCGGTGCCCCACCTAGTTCAAATAATTAGTAACTAAATGACAATTCAGTTTCATGTTCTCTTGAAATAAAATTCCTCATTTGGCTTCAGTTTCGTAACTACTTCTTTGTACGTTTTTAGAGAGGAAATAAACCATTTGTAAGTTGTGATAAAGAGAAAAACCAGAGAATACAGAAGCGTTCTATATCCCGAGACAGAAATAAACCATTTGTTAACACACGTTTTTGGGAGAGAACTTGTTGGTGTGGGTACATATAGAGGACATATCTTGTTGGAGACGTCTTAACTACGAAGAAAAGAAGCGTTCAATAGCCCGAAGGTCCCCGTCTCGAATTAAGCCTGAGTTTTGAAAGTGGTAACAAATTTATTTTCGTGTTATATGGATCCATGTCAGTTCATAGGATTTTTGTTTATATTTGTGCTACTTTCTTGTATTCTAGAGTCCTTTAATATATATGAAAAATGTTTTATATAAATAGAAAATGAAAATTTTAATTTTCAATTGTTGTAAAATTAAAATATCAAAACATAAAAAAAATATTGTTGAAGTCATGATTGCATTTGTGTTTTCAATCATTTAGTGTCGTCGGATAGTTTAGGCGTAGGAAAAACAACAGATATCTCCTTTCTCTTGATTCTAAAAATAAAGATACAGTTATGACTTTTTTAGAGGAAGAGTCTCAATAAAATTAAAGATCTAAATTATTGAATTTGAGTTTTTATAGGATAGGTAGTTTATCTCCTCCATTCACGTCTCGGTAGTAAACGATTACTTTTTAGGGTATGTTTTTTTTTTTGATCAGCAAGACAATATATAGATTAAACCCCTTTTGAGGGGAAAGGGGAGTACAAGCGATAGAGAGTGAAAAAATGAGCAGATGACAATGGAGCATTACAATGCAATGGAGATGAGATTAACTAAGCTATAACAATAAATTAAGAGGTTGCAAATGAGGACTTGGGGGTTGTATGATGGCTTGATGAAGTAGAAAATGACTTGATGAAGTAGCCTTGTGCATCTGAGAGTAGTGATCCGAAGAGGTTGAGGGATCAACTGTGGAAGTTGAGTCAGGCTTGATGAAGTAAAATTGTGCATTTGTGAGTCTTGATGTAGTATGAAGAACCTGTAGAGATTTTTTGCAGTGACAATTTTGCAGTAGATGATGCCATTGTCCAATTGTGAGGAGTGAGGCTATGATCCTTGTGGAGAATCTGCATAATTTTGCAGATGCTGATGGAGTTGTAGTTCCAAAAATGAAATGAAGCTTGCATCTTGTTCTGCCTTTGTGTGAGCTGAAATGAACTAATGCTTGCAACTTGATCAGCTTATGAGTGAAGTGCAGAACTGAACTAGGATGGCAGATTGAGCATCAAATTTTGTAGGCACCAAACAAAAGAGAAAAACCAAAAAACACTTACCTAAAACATACCCACACTCAGAGAAAAGGAAGAAGAGAACCCCCACACAAGAAATGAACATCCAACCAAACAAGAAAGTCCTTACCAAACTCACAAGTCACTACCCAAACCAGACCCAAGCCCTTCCCAACCCAACTCCAAATTACAAGCCAACAGCCCCCAAACAGCAAGATTTAGGAGCAGAGAGCCAACTTTGAAAAGAAAAGAAGTGACCTTTTGTATGAAATGTATTCCACTCCCAGCTGAAAGACTGGTGAACAATTTGAGAGAAGATCTCAGCTGAAGTGGGAGAGTGTCCATTAAAGAGCTCAGCATTCCTAGCAAGCCATATTTGCCAGCAGGTGAGTTGTAAGAGCTTTCTCCATTGTTTTTTTGTACTTATGCAACTGTAAATGACCATGAGGCAAAAAGATCAGAGACTAAGCCAGGCATAACCCAAGATAATCCCCACCAACTTATAACAAAGCTCCAAACCAGCCAAGCTTTAGGGCAATGAAGGAGAGCATGAGCTCCATCCTCAAAGTCAAAGTTGCAGATATGGCAAGTGATTTGCTCAAGAGGGAGGGGCATGCCTCTTCTTTCCAAGAAGCATTTGGAGGGAATGGAGTCCAGACAAGCAAGCCAACAGAAGGCAGTGATCTTGGGGGGCAATGAGACTGACCAGAGCTCTTTAGACCAAACAAAAGCTGGAGAGGAGGGGTTGCCTTGTTGTTGAAGTAATTTATAGAGCCTTTTGACTGTGAACCCGTTGCTATCCCAAACCCAACAAAGAGTGTCTTGAAGAGTGGATGAGAGGTGCACCCCATTTAGAATCATAGAGAGTGTGTTCCAGTCATCAGCAGCCCTACCCCTTGGGACTGAACTGAAGTTTAGGTTCCAAGCAGACCCAGACCAGGCCTCAGCAACAAGCATCTTCTTGGATTGTGATTTTAAGAAAAGCCTTGGGAAGAGGTGTTTAAAGGCCACCTCCCCCCACCAAACATCTTCCCAGAAGGCAATTCTATTTCCTGAGCCCAAATTCCAAGAGAGGCCAGTAATACCAAAGAAAGCAGAGAAGTTTGGGTCATTGTTTAACTGAATAATTTGATCCATAAGGCTTGAATTGCCAGCTTCTGAGAAGGAAGAGAGATCCCAGTCATTGATACTCCAACCAAACTTTGCACATATAACTCTTTTCCACAAGGAGTCTCTTTCAAGAGCAAACCTCCACCACCACTTGGCTAGTAAGGCAATATTCATGAGATGCAGGTCTTTTAACCCCAGTCCACCTAGCTCTTTTGGTTTACAAACATTTTTCCAGCTTACTTTACAGAAGGCCTTGACAACAGAGGAGCCATGCCACAAGAATCTTCTCTGCCAACTGATGAGGGTTTTAATGATGGATTTGGGGGCTTTCAGAACTGAGAAGTAATAGAGAGGCAGGGCTCCTAGAGTAGTCTTGATTAGGGTTATTCTACCACCCAGAGAAAGGAGTTTGGCTTGCCAAAGACCCAAGGCACTTTTGAATTTATCAATGATATTGGACCAGGTTGCTAGTCTCTTAGGGTTAGCACCCAATGAAAAGCCAAGGTAAGGAAGTGGCAGTGACCCTTGATCACATTGCAAAATTTGCATAATTGTGGATGAATCCTCATCAGGCACATTGAGAGATATTGCCATTGATTTGCTGTAGTTAACTGACAAGCCAGAAGCCAATTTGAATAGTGTGAGAGCTTGCTTGAGGTTCAAGGCAGCTGATGGAGATGCTTGGAAGAAGAAAATAGTATCATCTGCAAATTGCAAATGTGAGATGATGGGGCCATTTACTGATAAGTGAATTCCTTGGATTTGATTGTTGAACAAGCAAGCCTTCATTATTTGATTCAATCCTTCAGCTGCCAGCACAAATAAGAGTGGAGAGAGGGCACATCCTTGCCTTAGTCCTCTCTGAATATTAAAATCTGGGGAGGGAGATCCATTGATGAGAACTGAGACTGAAGCTTTGAAACATGAGATCATCCACAATCTCCAGACTACCCCAAAGCCCATTATTGTGAGTATTTCTAGTATATAGGACCAACTGACATGATCAAAAGCTTTCTCAAAATCTGCTTTGAAAATAATTGCTTTGGTCTTCTTTTTCTTGATGAATTGGACTGTTTCTGAAGCTACCAAGATGCCATCTATGATTTGTCTTCCTGAGATGAAACCAGCTTGCTCATCCCCTACTAATGAGCTGATAATAGTGCTTAGTCTTAAGGATAGTAGCTTGGAAAGGATCTTATAAGGTCCTCCCATTAGACTAATTGGTCTAAAATCATCAAATGTAACAGTGGCATGATGCTTGGGAATGAGAGTGATAAAAGATGAGTTTAAACCTTCCCCAACTGGCCTGTTTGATGGAAGTATGTGAGGAAGTTCATTAGCTCAACTTTGATGAATGGCCAGCAAGATTGGAAGAACTTGAGAGTAAAGCCATCAGGGCCTGTTGCTGTATCCCCACTGCAAGCCATGACTGCTTGTAGTACCTCTTCTTCAAGAAATGGTCTCTCCAACCAAAGACACTGCTCCTGTGTTAAGGATGAGAATGGGAGGGAAGAGAGGCTTACCATATCAGTTGGTGGGGAAGTGTATCTTGACTTAAAATGGTCTACAGCAGCTTGTTTTATGGAGTTAGGATCTGAGAGTTCTTCATTGTTGTAGAGGATTTGAGTAATTTTGTTGTGTGTGCCATTGTAATTTGCCACTCTATGGAAGTACTTTGAGCCTTTGTCACCATCATCTAACCATTCCTTCCTTGCCTTTTGACTCCATAGTTGTGATAAGAGTTTAAATTTTCTGATAAGCTCAGCCTTTAAAGCCCCCCTAACTGAACACTCTTGTATGGTGAGCTGTCTTGATTCCACAATGGAATCAAGTTGATCCACTGTGTTGGTGAGCAGAGAGATTTGTGTTTCTAGATTTCCAAACACATGAGTATTCCACAGCTTAAGATCAGCTCTCAACAATTTAAGTTTCATCCATAGGATATAATGAGGATAGCCTGTGACAGTATAAGATGACCAGAGTCTTTGAACTTCAGGCAGAAATCTGACATCTTGCAGCCAAATGTTAAGAAATTTGAAAGGCTTGGGCCCCCAATCAATAAGATTATCATTGAGAATGATAGGTCTGTGGTCAGATATAATTCTTGGGAGGCAGGTTTGTGTTAATGAAGTGTATAAGTGTAGGAAATCTTCAGAAGAAAGATATCTATCCATTTGAACCAGCACCAAACCAAGTGAATTTACCCCCCTCCAGAGGTAAATCCAGTAGACTGTTGTTATCCAAGAAAGCCTTGAAGGCACTCATATCAGAGTGTGAGCCCCTTTTACTTGATCTCTCATCAGAGTTGAGAGTTGTATTAAAATCACCAGCCACTAGGATAGGGGTATGAGGGTTTAAAGAATTGAGAACTTCTGCCAATGAAATCCACAGAAGCTTTCTTTCCCTTTTAGAATTTGGAGCATAGACATTGATCAGGCAGCAAGGGGACTGAAGGTGGAGGAACCTTCCAAACCAAATGAGATCTCCCTCAATCTTATGTATAGAGGATACATTAAAATCCTTGGTCCTCCAAAAAGAAATGATCCCACCAGAGGCTCCAGATGATTCAATAGAAGCCATTTCCCAATCCACAGACAAGCCACAAAGTCTTAAGAAATTAGAGGGGAATTTTTCCAATTTGGATTCTTGAACAAAAATGAAATTAGGACGTTGCTTGTGCACCAAGGAACTAAAGCTCCTCCTTTTTTGTCTGGAGGAGAGGCCTCTGACATTCCAAGTGATAAACTTCATGACAGTTATTGAGGGGGAATGCAGCTGGTTGTGGTTGTCACCAAGGGAAAGAAATCAACATCTTTGTCAAGTTCAACAATTCCATATTCAGAGCCTCCTTCAGAGTCCACTTTGTGAGACTGAATATCCTCCAAGCCATTGAGGTGCAGCAATAGAATTTCCTCAGAGACTTTAGCTTTAAGTCCTAGTGATTTTCCAAAAGCCCAAGTTTTCTTTGCTGAGTCACTGATTTTTGGTGCTTCTTTTGCTTTTGATCTTGTAGTAAAAGCATGGGAGGGTTTAGTTGCAGCAAACTTCTTCTTCTTAGATCTGCATT
Organism: Erodium maritimum; assembly: GCA_963921825.1. NCBI lineage: Eukaryota > Viridiplantae > Streptophyta > Magnoliopsida > Geraniales > Geraniaceae > Erodium > Erodium maritimum. The sequence goes on along the minus strand of OY997592.1, from coordinate 36,507,188 downwards.
TTGGGGCAGGAGTGAAGTTTTGTTTTTTTGTTGACTGAGACAAACCCAAAAAATCTGAGACTTCTAGCACTTGAGCCTGTTGTAGTGTTTGGGCTGATGTGGCTGGAGAGGAGTGAATAGTGATAGGAGTGGACTGTGGCTGCAAAAATTCTCTACTTGTTATTGCTTCAAGGCCTTGAGGTCCCACTGATAAGGATGGGGAGGAGCAAACATCCTTTCCTAAAACAGAAACATCATTTCCCGTACCAGAAACATTAAATGTTTCCTCTTGGGCCACTCCCTCAGCAGATGAATGACAGGGTAAAGTGCTTTGAATAGGTAAAATAATGCCACCAGGTTGTAAAGTATTAAGACATAGGGTTTGGTCAGCCTCAACAGCAGATGGTGATAGAGGGTTTGTCAGAGGATAATTTGAAATGCCTTCAAGAGTATTCAGAGAATGTAACTTGATAGTTACCAAGGAATCAGCTACAGTAGGAGGAACTGACACTGTTGAGATTTCATGAGTAAAAGCTGTTTGGAGACAATCATTTGAGATTTGTGGGGTTTGAAATGTGTCTTTGACAACCAACTCCTGGCCTGAGGGAAGATCAACCATGATATTAGTTTGTGTCTGAGGAGACAAATCAGCTGCAGTTTCAAGAGGGACAATGTGAACTGGTTGGAGAGGGGTAGCAATAATTTGGAGATCATTCTTTGAACCAAACTGACAGGGCATGCCAGGCAATAACTGCTGATCTTCTAAATCTGTGGGAGGCAATAAGTGCTGATCATTCTCAATTTGTGGGATCTCACCAACCTCAACCAAATTGATGGCCAAATTCTGGTGTGAAGTTGGCAGAGGAGCATGAGAAGGGTCCTCATCAACAGGAGGAGATAATGTTTCCTCTTTAGAGACATCAGTGCCAAACTCAGATGATCTAGTCTGAGATTGATCAGAAGAGGACTTTCCAGAGGAGGATGTAGGGAAGAGAGGAACTTGTGAGTTGGTTAATGAAGTAACCAAGACCTTAAAGGAGTCTCTCCCCAGATGAAGAGTGGTCTCCTCAACAAAGGGCTACAGTAAATGAGTATGGACTAGAGCATAGGCTGTATGGATTTGGTTGCCTGCTTTGGAGAGGGGATGAGTGTATATAAAAGTGCCTATGTCTGAAATTGCTGCCTGGAATGATTCATCACACCATCCTTGGTATGGGATTCCTTGCAGGGAGATCCAAACAAAAGAGCCACCTTTGGTGCAAAGATTGCAGTGATCAGGGAGTAAGGTGAGCCATTGATTGAGCCAGGGGTCTTCTTCTTCTACCATTTCTTTGTCAAAAGCTTTATCAGGACAGTGCATAAGTACAAGGTTATGTCCAACACTTTTGAGCTCAATTTCATAGACTCCTTGGAGAGCCATTTCCCTCATCACTGCCTCAGAGTGGATATTTAGATGAATTATGGCCAGATGGGATTTTTTGAGTATAAGTGCTTGTTTGGTAACAATGGAGCCTGAATGTAGATCAAACTGATCCAAGTGTGAAGGCAGTTCTGTTTTTGAAGGCTCAAACTTTTGAGATATGTCCAGGGCTTTTGTAACAAACAACTTGTAATTATCACAAGTCACCCCACTGAAGCAAGCAATAGCTTCTTCCAAGCCATTGTAGCTATCAAAGTACACAAAGCCAAACCCTTTCCCTTTCTTGTTGAGTTTCAGAGCTACCAGAGCTTTAACAAAACCATTGATCCTTCCAAAAAAAATTTACAGCCAAGTTGGAGAGTATGAAGGAGGAATGTTGTGGACATAGGCTGTGTAGAAATAATCAGGATGTGGAAGGGCTGAGGTAGCTCTTTTTCTTTTAACCTGAGGTCTTGCCAACTCAAAGCCTGGTGGAGGGTACCCCAAGGAAGAAGAGGAATGTGAGTGTTGCTGAAGTTTGTCCTGTCCTTGAGTTGCCACAGAATGCACTCTAGCTGTCTTCTTGGCAGTAAGATGAGGATGAAGCTCTAACTGAGCCTGATTGTTGGTGTAAGAAGGGCCTGCACCTTGTAAAGAACGGCCAGGTGGTGTTGAATCAGGTTCAGAGAGAATGGGATGGAAATGCTTGTCATAAAAAAAATTTGGCCATGTAAGAGCTTAGTGCAGCCACCAGGAGAGTACTCCTGCGTTTTGTCTGATGAAGGAGAGGGAGGATGTGTCTCCCTTCTGTCATTCTTCCTGAGCCCTTTTTTCCCCCTCATAGTGACCATAGATCAGGTCGGAGTAAGAAGATGAAAGCAGCCCTGTCCTGTAGGATGAGCTGAAAAAGATGAGATATGAGAGGTTGGAGTGGTAGTGAGTTGAGGCTTTCCTGTGCTTTGGTGGTCCGATGGACTAGATCTCCATCATGAACACTACACCAAAGGAAGGAGCTCCCATGGGGGAATGGAGATGAATGAACATAGGTAACCAAGAAACCTCAACCAAGAACATCTTGAGAGCACTGTAGAATCTTCAAGAGCAGAAGACCACTGTGGTCTGATGGCCTGTAGGCCAACCAAGACACTACACTAGTGGAAGAAGGGTAGAAATGGTGATGAAGATGGTGAAGAGAGGAGCTGATTCGGATGAAGAAGGATGAAGATCTTCATCCATGAAGAACAGGACACTGTTGCAGTACAAGGTTACTGTAGCATCTTAGAGAGAATTGTTCATCCAAGTCGTCTTTTGGTCAGCCTTTGGGTATGTTTTGAACCTTTTTTTTTGTCTCGGGTGACAATGGTCTAAGCAGATACTTCTTCGATGACTATTTTTTTCACGTAACAATATGAATTCTGTATGGAACATCCGCCAGCACGTCAACTAATTTTTTTTGCTTAGTAGATTAAGCCCATAATCTTCTTAAGCTTGATATGGAGGATCATCATCTAATCTTCATGTTTCAGATATACTAACTAGATAGAAGATGTGCTGAACATTTTCCGTTATTGTAAAGACCGCTCCTGGTCAACGCCGGTCAAATCGATTGAAAACCGGAAAAATTTAAAATTTTGGGACAAACACCTAAATGAACCTAAAATTGACCCCGAGGGTCATATCGGACTTAAGTTGACCCCGATATCGACCAAAGTGAGTTCTGGGTGACTCAGGGCAACTTTTTGAGCAATTCGGGAAAAGTTGACTTTTTGCCGAAAAAGTCAACTGAGCGACGTTTTGGTCTGTTCGAGGCCCGATTAGGATCCAAAAAGCTTAGTCGTCGTTACAGCGGTCTTAGTTGGGCCGTTTCCTTGTAGCACGTGAAATTTCATAATTTCTTGGAAAATGGGCCCGCACGGGGCCCGAGACGGCCAAATTTCGCGAATCTGACTGAAAAATATCTACAAAGATATTTTTCTAACTAGTGGGACCCACATGACATTTGTCATAAAAGTGGTGGTTTAGGAGTTGAAAAGACCATTTTGCCCTTATTTAAAACTAAAGAAAAGGAAGTAATGAGGGTAGTTTGGTAATTTAATGTGTTTGAATTTAAAACAAAATGAAAAGGGAAGAGAAGGGGGGTATCGGCCAAAAACGGAAAAGGGAGAGAGAGCTAGAGAGAGGAACAAGAGAGAAGGAGAGAAAAGAAAAAAAAAAGAGAAAGTTTAGAAAATTGGAGATCGACGACAATCCGACCGGTGGATCGGGTTTGTCCTTGCGTATTCGTCATCCCCTCGTCATTCCCTACGGTAAGAACCCGATCTTTTCTCGTTTTGGCACGTTTGAATTTTAGGGTTTGAGTTTAAACGGTTTGATTAAGGTTGGTTTTTGTTTAAGATTGGTTTAAAGATGAATGGTTGAGGTTTGGGGTTCGTTAGGAACGTTGTGGGGAAAAAAGGAACGTTTTCCATTGTGGCCATGTGGGGCCACTCGCCCGGGCCTCGGGTTTTTCGTGTTCGGGTGGTTTTGGATGATCCCCGAATCGATAATTCACACCCGGAACGAATTATGGGATTAAATTGTGGAAATTGGAAATTTCGGGTTTAGAAACTTTAAACGCGAATTAAATCGCTCGGAAGTCAGAAATTGATTCCGTCGATTGCGTTGGAACACTTGAATTATTTAAGGATCGTAGAAACGAAAATGGGAATTTTCGGGGCCCCGGAAGGCGTTTTTCCGATCGCGGACAGATTCGCCGAGCTGGGCGAATCGGGCCTTTCCGGGCCCGTGGTTGACAATGTCGAGTAATTGGGAGGTTTGGGAGTGATCGACATTGTCGGGGTTGCTTTTGTACGTCAAATTCATTAAAATTCAGCTTTGCCTGCGAACTTAAAAAGTGTTTTAATTTGTGATCTTGTTAGATCGTGCCGCCGGCCGCGGAAAGAGGAAGCTAAGCAGGTGATTGCGAGCGCGCCGGAGCTTGAGCGTGGATATTTGGAAAGCGTTACGAGGTAGGGAAAAGTAGCCGGATATCGGCCTTGACTAGGGAAAGTTATTAGTAGAAATGCATGTGGGCACTTAGTTGTGCCCATAGGTTAAGTAACTTGTTGTGTTTATGATTGTGACTATGTGTGCCTTTGGGGTGTTGAATCCGTATGTTACTGTTTGTGTTTCGTGGGTGGTCATGTGTGCCTGTGGGGTGTTAAACCTATATTGTTGCTGACTGTCTTGCTGAGGGGTAGTTAGTCGTTATATTATTATCGCTATTTGTTGAACCTTGTGTGATGACTGTGATTGCATGGAGGTTGGACCCGCCTGACAACAAAGGGGTGCCACGGGGTCGTGCGTGTAAGGGTTGGCAATCCTTCCGACTAACCATCAGTAAAGTGTGCATTATCCTGCGATGAAGGGCGGCTCCCTTTCCGACTAGCTACCGGAAAAGTATTGTTGTATATGTCGCGAACAGGTCGACCGCCTGGCCCGACTGCGTGTCGGGGAAAGTATTGTGGGGCAGGCTCAAGCCCAGCTGGTTAGCGACCGGCAATTGAGTGGCTGGTGTGCGATCATTTGTGATCTTGATTGTTGTGTGCGATCCTTTGTGATCTTGGGTGTTGCGTGGTTATTATTTGTGTATTTGATTGAGGTCGTAACTGCTGGGTCGGGTCTACATCACGTGTCCGGGTTTGAGTTGGTTGAGAATTTTAACTGTTGTATTGCGTGACCGTCAGTCCAAATTGTGTTTTTGGGGTGGTAGTCCCCGGGGTTATTGTTGTTGTCGGGTTCCCGGCATTTCTGCTGGTATGTCGTGGTCAACCCGGTATCCGTGGCGGTGAGCGAAATGCTCACCCCCTGCTACTTTTAATGCAGGTACTGGTCGTGAGACGGAATAGGAGAGCCCTCGAAGCTAAGAGTTGGGAGCGGAAGTCCGGGTCTCTGGGTAGTTAGTGACGTACCTTGTAGCTCGTTGTACATCGTTTTGAACGTGTTTTCCGCTGTAAAATTATTGTTTTTGTTTAACTTAAGTGTGGATTTAAAGAGGTTTATTAAAAGGTTTGAAAATCATTTTACTGTTTCACCGTTAGGGTTCCGGGTTTGGTCATACCGAATTCAGGGCGTGACAGTTTGGTATCAGAGCTCGAGGTTTCACACCTCGGACTGTACGTCAATTAGGTGGGGAGAGTTGAGTCATCAAAAGTCTCGTCGTGCGTTGGTTTCGCAAGTCGGAAACCGTGTGTAGACTCGTAGTGACCTAAGCCTTGGTTGCTGTTGTGTGAATGTGCAGTATTGCTGATACTGGCATAATGATTGTGTGCTGCTGCAAGAACGTTTTTAAGCTGTCGCGACTCGACTCAGGGGCGCCCCTATAGTCGAACGCGACGGTGCTGATATCAAGTGGGTACAACGTAGTTCGGGGACTCCTGGACCGGGTTGTGACTACGTGATGTCAAAAAAATGAATGAGATTTTACAAGGAGAAAATTTTAAAATCAATTGGCCTTGTCGGCGTTGTTTTAAAAATTATTTGGCCATGTGGGCGTATGTGTTAAGATTGGTTGGCCCTGTGGGCGTGCGTTTTGAAATTGGTTGGCCTAGTGGGCTTGTGATTGAGGTTGGGTGACTTGAATTTGTCTGTGAATTGTTGTGCGTGTGTTTGATAAATTGGTGATCAAACGTGTGTGGCGCTTAAGGCTGATTTTAGGGTTAAAAGGGGTAAAAATTGAGTCTGAAACGAATTTTGGAAACAGGCCTGCGCGAGCGTCACGGACCCCGTCACGGATCCGTGACGAATCAGCGCGTTTTGGCGAGATTTTGGGCCTTCGTCACGGCTCTGTGACCCCAACCGTGACGGGGTCTGTTTCGGATCCGTGATTCCTGCCTTGTTCCACCGTCTTGACTGTGCAGTTGGTGTGTTGATATTGCGTGACTTTGTTCACGATTGTGTCGGGTTGTTTGAGGTTTCCCTCGCGTGAACGGGTGGTTTGAGGTTTCCTTCACGTGAGTGGGTTATTTGAGGTTTCCCGGGTGTGATCTGGTAATTGGGGTATTGAGGTTGTGAGCGATATTGGTTTGCTGAGTTGAGAACATGATCCCCGTTTTGAGGTTTCCCCTACGTGATCGGGTAATTGGGGTATTGAGGTTGTGAGCAATAGTGTTTACTTAGTTGAGAACATGATCCCCGTTTTGAGGTTTCCCTTACGTGATCGGGTGATTGGGGTGTTGATGTGGTGAGCAATAGTGTTCTGCTTAGTTGAGAATATGATCCCCATTCGAGGTTTCCCTTACGTGAGCGAGTATTTGAGGTATTGATAGCGTGAGCAGTGTGACGTTTTGGTATCAGGTTTTGAGGTAGTGGTTTGCCCTGGTTAGATTTGTAAGTCGTTAGTGCTTTACTAGTATGCCATAATCGAACGGGTGTCCGTGGAGGTAAGCAGAACGCTCATCCCCTTTACTACTTTTCCCGTAGGGGACGAGTAGCGAATACTGGTTTGGTTGCGGAAAGTTATAAGTAAATGCATATAGGATCATGTGAGGGTTGTGATATACCTTATCGGTGTGACTAATGGAGTGGTTGTTCGGTCTCTGATTTGGGTGTCATTTTTATTGGATACCGGGGCGTCACATTCGTTTGCTTCGTCGAGTTATGCTGAGATGTTGGGGCTGAGTTTAGAGCTGTTGAATCCACCCCTGCGTCTGGACACGCCGGTTGGGGGTGATGTGGTGTTGACTAGGGTCTGTCGTGCTTGCGAAGTTAGAGAAGCGAACTGATACAGGAGGTTCGAGAAAGGGCTCAAGAGCCCTGATGCTGGATCGAGTCCTCACCTTGAGGATTCGGGTATGTTCGGAGTTGGTGGGCAAGACGGCGGTAGTGGAGCGAGGTCTTAGAGAGACTACGAGGGTCCGTGAGGTTCGGCAGCGACTGAGCTTGTGCGTGTATCCGTGGGAAGGATACTTACGAAATGACAGCCTTTGACGTGATCCTAGGAATGGATTGGCTGGCGAAGTACCGAGCCAATATCGACTGTAACAGGCGACGAGTGACGGTGTCAACAGGCAACACGAAAGTTTCGTATATTCTGGGCAGTAGGAGCGGAGTTCTCCTGTCGGCATTGTCCGCGGTGGAGGAAGTATCGGTCGTGCATAGCCGCGAGTTACCGCGAGTGGTGTGCGAGTGTCCCGAGGTCCTTCCGGAGGAGTTGAGCGGGTTGCCACCAGCTCGTGAGGTGGAGTTCAGGATAGACCTGATGTCGGGAACGACACCGATATCGATGGCGCCTTACAGGTTCGCGCTAGCAGAGTTGACCGAGCTGAAGCGTCAGCTCGAGGAGCTTCGGGAGAAGGGGTTTATCCAGACGAGCACATCGTCATGGGGAGCGCCAGCACTCTTCGTGAAGAAGAAGAGTGGAGAGCTTCGGATGTGCATCGACTACCGGAGCTGAACCGGGTTACGGTGAAGAACCGATACCCGATGCCGAGAATTGACGACTTGTTCGACCAGTTGAGAGGGTCGACATATTTCTCAAAGATCGATCTGCGATCCAGATATTAACAGTTACGAGTCCGGGAAGAGGACGTCGCGAAGACTGCATTCCAGACGCGGTACGGGCATTACGAGTTCTTGGTGATGCCATTTGGACTGACTAACGCACCTGGCAACATTCATGGACCTGATGAACAGTATATTCCGACCGTTCTTAGATCAATTTGTGGTGGTGTTTGTATACGACATCTTGATCTACTCGTAGAACGAGGCGGCACATGAGGAGCATCTAAGGGCTATTCTGACCCTGCGGCGTACACATCAGCTATACGCCAACCTGGAGAAGTGCGAGTTTTGGCTCAGTGAGGTGAAATCCCTCGGTCACATTGTATCCTGTGACGGTATACTGGTCGATCCGGCAAAGATCGACGCGGTTTCGAAGTGGGCGCGGCCCACGAGCGTCTTCGAGATCCGCAACTTTTTGGGGTTGGCAGGGTATTATTGGCGATTCGTCCAGGACTTTGCGCGCCTAGCCGCGCCTATGACTCTTTTGACGCGCAAGGGAGTCGGGTTTGTGTGGACTGATGACTGTGAACGTGCGTTCACGGAGCTGAAAGCTCGTCTGACTACCGCTCTAGTGTTGATAGTACCAGAGCGCGGAATCGGGTATGAGGTCTACTGTGACGCATCCGGGGAAGGACTGCGTTGTGTGCTGATGCAGTTAGGGAAATTGGTTCCTTATGGCTCCAGGCTGTTGAAAATGCACAAGCGCAACTATCCTACCCATGACCTGGAATCGGCAGCAGTCGTGTTCGCACTGAAAGGCTGGCGGTATTATCTGTATGGCGAACGATTTCAGGTCTTCTCGAAACACAAGAGCCTCAAGTATATCTTTTCCCAACGAGACCTGAACATGCGCCAGTGGCGATGGATGGAGCTCCTTGAGTACGACTTTGAGCTACTCTACCATCCGGGTAAGGCGAATGTGGCTGCCGACGCCCTGAGTAGGAAGTCGGTTCCTGGCCTTGCTAGCATATCAGTTCGGGAATGGGACATGATGGGGGAACTTGGCACGTTCGGGCTTGAGCTAGAGGAGGTTAGTGGTGGCGTGGCCATGTGCTCATTGGTGGCTCAACCCTCACTTCTTGCCCGAGTGATAGAGGCGCGGTCGGAGGATGTCGAGACGTCAGAGATCCGAGAGAGGGTCGTAGCGGTGTCGATGCGGAAGGCTGGGAACTCAGTGCTGACTGGGGGTTACGGTATCGAGGAGGGTTATTTGTGTCGCGCAGCTGTAGAGACGACGTGTTGCGAGAGTCACATCATTCGCGTCTTACAGTGCACCCGGGTAGCACTAAGATGTACCGCGACATCAGGCGACACTTCTGGTGGAGCGGGATGCGGAGAGCGGTCGCGGAGTTTGTATCGAGATGTCTCACATGTCAGCAGGTGAAAGCCGAACATCAGCGTCCCGTCGGATTATTGCAGCCACTACCGATTGCCCAGTGGAAATGGGAGCACGTCACGATGGACTGCGTGAGTGGATTGCCGAGATCACCAAGGGGACACGATGCAATATGGGTGGTAGTCGATCCGTTGACCAAGTCGGCCCATTTCCTGGCCATGAGGATGACTGATCCGGTTGACAAGTTGAGCCGCCTATACATTCAGGAGATCGTGCGTCTCCATGGAGTCCCTATGTCGATAGTGTCTGACAGGGATCCTCGTTTCACGTCCAGATTTTGGCTGAGTCTGCAGACCGCGTTGGGGACCGAGGTTTTGCTCAGTACAGCACACCACCCCCAGACAGACAGCCAGTCTGAACGCACGATTCATTTTGGAGGACATGTTGCGGGCATGTGTGCTAGACTTTAGGGGTCTTGGGAAGACCACCTACCGTTAGCCGAGTTCGCCTACAACAACAGCTTTCAGGCCAGTATCGGGATGGCACCGTTCGAAGCATTGTATGGTAGGCTGTGTCGATCGCCCGTATGCTGGGCAGAAGTGAGGAATGAGAGTTTACTGGGTCCAGAGCTCGTCTGAGAGACGACAGAGAAGGTCGCGCTGATACGCGAGCGGTTGAAGACCGCACAGAGTCGGCAGAAGAGCTACGCTGACAGACGACGCCGACCTCTTGAGTTCGCAGTCGGTGACCACGTGTTCCTGAAGGTGAGTCTGAGGAAGGGGCTGGTACGATTCAGCCGCGGCAGAGGCAAGTTAGCCCCGCGGGATATCGGTCCTTTTGAGGTCTTGATCAGAGTACGAGCAGTGGCATACCGTCTAGCATTACCACCGCAACTCGGGAATGTGCATAACGTCTTCCACGTGTCCTAGTTGCGGAGGTACAATGCGGACCCCTCCCACGTTGTAAAACCCGCTTCGCTTCAAAAGGGTATTAAATTGCAAACTGAAAACCTTAGGGTAGGTTTTGAAACAAGTGGCAAAAAAAAGGGAAAACAGGCCAGACTCGGCCAGCCTGGTGCAGGCCCCCCTTCCTCTCGCCTGGGCCTTGGGCCCGTTTGTCCTCTGAGGCCCGAAGTGGCCGGCCCAGACCCACACCCCTTAAAAGCTGAAACCCTAGGGTTTCAGCATCATTTTTGCACGCAGCCACCCTCCTCTCCTCCCAACCCTCTCGATCCAGATCCCGTTTCTCTCTCCCTCTCTGGTTCATCGCGAGCCCGCCGGCCACGGCGTTTCCGGCCGCCACCTCCCTCCCCACCCTCGTCCCATCCTCTTCTCCTCCATCTCGACCCAGTTACCGCTCCGGCCAGCCCATGCAACCACCGTCCCCGACCTCCCTGCCTCTCTCTCCTCCTTCATCTCCCGACCCATCTTCTCCGTCTCCGTCCAAAAACCGTCCTCCACCACCTGTTCCGGCCGACCTCACGCCACCGCCTCTCTTCCGGTCTCCGACCTCCCCGTCCCGAGCCCTCACTCGCCACCGAGCTCTCGCCGTCGCCGGCGAGCTCGTTAGATCCGGAACGGGACCGATTCGTCCGGACCCGAGGCGAACTCCCCGCCGTCCACCGCCGCTCCCACCGCCGCTCTCCACCGTCTCCCCTGCCACCATTTGGTACGGTGAGTTCTCGGTCCGTGGAACCTCGGCCGATAACGGCGTCGCCGATGGTCGGCCAGACCCAATCCGACCTCGTCCTTCGTCTTTCGTTTTCCCTTTCCCGAGTTCGTTCAGATCTAGTCGGGGATGGAACAGAATTCCCGAAATGGAAAGGAACCGAACGAAGCATGATTTCGATTTTGTTTAAAGGATTATTGTAAATGGTGTAAATCTGGAATTGCAAAGAAGAACAACAAATTTAAGATATCGTTAGTGTTTCAATACGTTTTGGATCTGTTTAAATGTGCATAAGGATTTAAGTTGAGTTTTAAAACCAAAATCGGAATTGAAACAAAAGTGTGATCTTTGTATTTTGGACGTAAAATGGTTCTTGATAAAACTAGATCTGATTAAATTAAACGGGTTTTAAAACGAAAGTCCGTCGTTAAAATGAGACTTGAGTTAAGTTAAATCGAAAAGGGAAACGAAATCAGATCGGCTTTAGAAGGGTTTTGGACCAAAATCTCGAGTTTGGAAACGAGCAGAAGGAAATCGTTTTGTTTTAAAATCAAGGTCGGAATTAATTAAAGCAAGGAGTTTCAAAGTCGGTTTTAAGTTAAAAGGGGTTTTAACTGGGTTTAGATCAAATCTGAGTTCGGTGCGCGGGTGCTCGAACCCGATCCGTCGTGACCCTACTATTAGCCCGCTCGAGTGTAAAAGACAACCGTCGGATTTAAACTGGACTAATCGTAACCTTTAATTTAACGGCGGAACCGTTATTAATTTGGGGCTTCGGGTTAAATTTAGAGTCCGGCTTCGATCGAAAGGGAGCCCCGGCAGGCAATTTACAAACCCGGGCAGATTCGCCATGTCGGGCGAATCGGGCCTTTGCGGGTCCTCTATCGACAATGTCGAGTATTTGGGAAATTTGGAAATGATCGACATTGTCGGAGTTACGTTGGGCGTTAAGTTTATTAATTTTTCGGTTTAGTCCTACTAGTTTAAAAGTGCTTTGAATTTTGTGTTCTTTTAGATCGTGCTGCGGACCGAGGCAAAGGGAGGCTCGGCGAGTGACTGGGATCATCTCGGGTTTAGGGGAGCGCTTTTGGAGTTGTTTACGAGGTAGGGAAAAGTAGCCGGATCTCGGCCCTGACTAGGGAAAGTTAACTGTAGAATTGCATGTGACACCGGGGTGTCGTGGGTTATTTAGGTTATCGAATACTAGAAAAGCATGTTACGGGAACTTAGTAATTATTGGAAATGCATGTGACTTTTAGTAGTGTCGTAGGAGTAGAGAACTTACCGATAACTGATTTACTGGAGGCATATGACCATGCCCGGAGGTTGTTTGTGAAACTAGTGATCTTAGGACTGTTGGAGGCATCGTTTATGCTGGAGGTTGTTGTGTGTTATTTACTATTGAGTTGGGTGGCTTAGAGAGCCCGTATTATTTATTGTTGAGTTTGGGTGGCCTTGAGAGCCCGTGTTATTTACTGCTGAGTCTTGGGTGGCCTTGAGAGCCCGTATTATTTATTGCTGAGTCTCGGGTGGCCATGAGAGCCCGTGTTGTCGTTTCGGTGTTTTGGGTGGCCGTGAGTGCCGTAGGGTTGTTGAACCTGCGTTTGGTTGTTGGTGTCTTGTTGGCCTTGAGTGCCTGTGGAGTTGTCACCGGTGTCGTTACTGTCTGTTTGAACTTTTTTGTGATTGTGATTGGTTACTTGATACTGGTGGAGGTTGTGTGGTGTAGCTAGCCTCCCGACTGGGATCAGGAGAAGCGGAGGGGTTGTGGGATAGCTCCCCGACTGGGATCGAGGGAAGGACGCGCGGGTGTGGCTAACCACCCGACTGGGATCGGGTGAAGCGGAGAGGTTGTGGGTTAGCCTCCCGACTGGGATCGGGAGAAGTTGCGCGACAGGTCGACCGCCTGACCACGTCTGTGATCGGTAAAGGGCGAGAGATAGAGATTGGTTACTGAGCAGCCGGTTTGCGATCCTTTGTGGTCTTGTTTGGTATTGTGTGGTCAGTCGTGTCTTGGAGGAGGTCGTCGATCGTAGTGTGGGGTCTACATCACGTGTCCGAATGTTTGAGTCAGTCGAGGAAAGTTTGGGTCGTGTGTGTGTCTTTTGAGTCGTTGTTGGTGTCACCGGCTTTGTCTGCTAAGTATGCCGTAGTCAGTCCTTTATCTGTGGTGGTGAGCGAACGCTCACCCCTAGCTGTTTTTCCTACAGGTACCGTTCGCAGTTTGGACTAGGTGAGCTTCTGAAGCTTGAAGAGCTTAAAGCGGGTTGAGTCTAGTGACGTGTACCTCGTTTTGTCCAAGTGTGGGACTAATATTTTTGAGTTGTAAATAATATTCTTTTGTGGAACTAAACTGGCTTTTTAAGTGATTTAATGAATTTAGGTTTCAAGTGTTGTAACTTTTAAACGTTCGCGTCCCTAGTTCGGTTCGCTGAAATTGGGGCGTGACACACGTCATTGAGTGGGCAGATATCGAGGTGGCCGACGATGTCTCTTATGAGGAGCAGCCGGTTCGAATCATGGACACACAGGAGCAGTTCCTGCGTGGCAAGGTTATCCGCCTAGTACGGGTGCAGTGGCGGCACCACGGGCTGAGTCGACTTGGGAGCGCGGGGATGAGGTTCGCGCGAAGTACCCAGATCTGTTCGACTCCCGCGGTACGTCTGTTTTAAATTTCGCGGACGAAATTCCTTTAAGGGGGTAGATTGTAAAGACCGCTCCTGGTAAACGCCGGTCAAATCGGCGGAAAACCGGAAAAATTTAAATTTTGGGACAGACACCTAAATGAACCTAAAATTGACCCTGAGGGTCATATCGGACTTAAGTTGACCCCGATATCGACCAAAGTGAGTTCTGGGTGACTCAGGGCAACTTTTTGAGCAATTCGGGAAAAGTTGACTTTTTGCCGAAAAAGTCAACTGAGCGACGTTTTGGTCCGTTCAATGCCCGATTTGGATCAAAAAAGCTTAGTCGTCGTTACAGCGGTCTTAGTTGGGCCGTTTCCTTGTAGCACGTGAAATTTCATAATTTCTTGGAAAATGGGCCCGCTGGGGCCCGAGACGGCCGAATTTCGTGAATCTGACTGAAAAATATCTACAAAGATATTTTTCTAACTAGTGGGACCCACATGACACTTGGCATAAAAGTGGTGGTTTAGGAGTTGAAAAGACCATTTTGCCCTTGATTTAAAACTAAAGAAAAGGAAGTAATGAGGGTAGTTTGGTAATTTAATGTGTTGTTTGAATTTAAAACAAAATAAAAAGGGAAGAGAAGGGGGGTCTCGGCCAAAATCGGAAAAGGGAGAGAGAGCTAGAGAGAGGAACAAGAGAGAAGGAGAGAAAAGAAAAAAAAAGAAAAAGTTTAGAAAATTGGAGATCGACAACAATCCGACCGGTGGATCGGGTTTGTCCTTGCGTATTCGTCATCCCCTCGTCATTCCCTACGGTAAGAACCCGATCTTTTCTCGTTTTGGCATGTTTGAATTTTAGGGTTTGATTTTAAACGGTTTGATTAAGGTTGTGTTTTGTTTAAGATTGGTTTAAAGATGAATGGTTGAGGTTTGGGGTTCGTTAGGAACGTTGTGGGGCAAAAAGGAACGTTTTCCATTGTGGCCGTGTGGGGCCACTCGCCCGGGCCTCGGGTTTTTCGTGTTCGGGTTGTTTTGGACGATCCCCGAATCGATAATTCACACCCGGAACGAGTTATGGGATTAAATTGTGGAAATTGGAAATTTCGGGTTTAGAAACTTTAAACGCGAATTAAATCGCTCGGAAGTCGGAAATTGATTTCGTCGATTGCGTTGGAACACTTGAATTATTTAAGGATCGTAGAAACGAAAATGGGAATTTTCGGGGCCCCGGAAGGCGTTTTTCCGATCGCGGGCAGATTCGCCGAGTCGGGCGAATCGGGCCTTTCCGGGCCCGTGGTTGACAATGTCGAGTAATTGGGAGGTTTGGGAGTGATCGACATTGTCGGGGTTGCTTTTGTACGTCAAATTCATTAAAATTCAGCTTTGCCTGCGAACTTAAAAAGTGTTTTAATTTGTGATCTTGTTAGATCGTGCCGCCGACCGCGGAAAGAGGAAGCTAAGCGGGTGATTGCGAGCGCGCCGGAGCTTGAGCGTGGATATTTGGAAAGCGTTACGAGGTAGGGAAAAGTAGCCGGATATCGGCCTTGACTAGGGAAAGTTATTAGTAGAAATGCATGTGGGCACTTAGTTGTGCCCGTAGGTTAAGTAACTTGTTGTGTTTATGATTGTGGCTATGTGTGCCTTTGGGGTGTTGAACCCGTATGTTACTATTTGTGTTTCGTGGGTGGCCATGTGTGCTTGTGGGGTGTTAAACCTGTATTGTTGTTGACTGTCTTGCTGAGGGGTAGTTAGTCGTTATATTATTGTCGCTATTTGTTGAACCTTGTGTGATGAATGTGATTGCATGGAGGTTGGGCCCGCCTGACAACAAAGGGGTGCCACGGGGTCGCGCGTGTAAGGGTTGGAAAGCCTTCCGACTAACCATCGGTAAAGTGTGCATTATCCTGCGATGAAGGGCGGCTCCCCTTCCGACTAGCTATCGGAAAAGTATTGATGTATATGTCGCGAACAGGTCGACCACCTGGCCCGTCTGCGTGTCGGGGAAAGTTTTGTGGGGCAGGCTCAAGCCCAGCCAGTTAGCGACCGGAAACTGAGTGGCTGGTGTTTATCATATTTTGAACAACCAATTACAATCTTCTTTTCTCATAGCGTTAGTAAATTTCCAAGTGTTCTTGTCATTTGTCAATAATACCAATTGTTTATCATATTTTGAATCATACCTTGGATTTTTTAAAATTGTTTGTTACATTTGGAATTTTTTTTTGTTATGGTGCATAATTAGGTTCCACTTGTTTTTGCTATTGTGTATCCTATGTCCTGATGACAATATTAATCAAGCTAGATAGGATTTTTAATGAGCTTGGTGTTGGATTAAAATCATATTATGGGAACATATGTATTTCATGTACATGTTTTTTTCTTTATAATCGAAGACTTTATTCAATGTACTTTAATGTAAAGTACAAAGTAGTAGGAAATATTCTTGTAGAACCAAAACAATAAAGAAATAAAAATCAATACACATGATCCTAAACATGTACGGCAGTTAAACCAACACATATGACAGTAGCTCCTAGACTTTCTGCTGGAAAGAGCAGTTAAACTGAAACGTCCAACCACAAAATGACATTTTTTGTGTAGATAAATTTATTTAAAATATCAAGATGTATTTTTGTCTTTATTATTCATGTGTTTATTAGCGGACCCAAAAGCGAGTTAATATTTGGCCGAATTTCATATGACAATTGCGGTGATAAATATGTAACGATTATAAGGTGCTCTTTAAGAGCAATTCTGTGTGAGCAATACATTAGTCCAAAGATAGGTGTTTGTTTGACATATTTTTATTGTCAGTGTTTGATTACTACACCAAGAGTACCGCTTGATGTTAATGTTGATATGCCCAAAGGTTACACATTAGTGTAGCGCTTGGTATATTGAGATGGGAATCACCATTATTTTTAAATTTTTTGTTTACTCATGATTTTAAAGTGAGTTGTGTGCCTGTTTTGTCAATTATTCTGATGCATCAATATTTTCTAACATCAAATATACACATAAAGACTGGAAAGGACATTTAGATACAGTGTTTGATTTCATGGATATTTACCTTGCATAAAGGTATTTCATGGATATCATGTTGTCATAAAGAGCCATCTTTCATACTAAAGAGTCATCTTTCATACTAGTCGCTTCTAGTGAAGCTTTGTTGACTAGAGACCCATCGAGTGTGATCTATCTCGATCCATGGTTCTAATCGCATGGTGGGCATAGATCAGAACACACATCGATATATTACTCCAACACATAAGTAATATAAAGCCGCTTTAATTTTATTACTAATGATGATATATACATTTGGATATTTAGGATTGAACTACGGGCATTAAGACTAACAACAAGAAGATGAAGATTTATAGTATGAAGCCCCTTCGGAAATACCTTATTAGACACCGCCCGAACGATGGCACCAGGGAGGGACCTAGTCCTACGAACAACGTATGGCGGCTCGAAACAAGGTGACGAATGATAACACACACCAGAATCTCGAAGACGACCTTGATCACATATGGAATTGCTTTAAAGAAAAATACGAATCAGACGAGTGACAAAGCTTTTTCTCTGTAACAATGGTCTTGTCAATGTGTTTTGGGTTGTTTTATTCGGGGATGAATAAAATTTAAAGTTTCAATTTATTTATTTATTTTATTTTACTATTAATTAATTTTGTTAAATTAATTCCAATTTTATTTAATATTTATTGTGTTGAATCAGAATTTAATAAATTCAGCAAAACATTAATTCAGGATGAAGTCAGCATCGCTTATATAAAAAAAATACATCAAGTCAACATCTAATCAGAACCATAAACCTCTCAGTGAATCCCATCACTGTGAGATACAGTTTAACTAAGTGGTTCAAATTCACTACTTTGTACGGCCAACAGCATACAATGGTAGAACCATTTTTTTCGGGGGAGGGGGCACCGAAATTTTTAAATGATAATAAGTGACGATAAAAAATGAAGGGGGACACAATTAAGAAATTAGAAGGATTAAGGGGTACTTTTGAAAAATAGCACAGAACAAGAAAAAAAATCAAAAGAAAAATATTGAAAGGCACGTGTCCCCCTGAGACCCATGTGGCTCCGTCACTGACAACATAAAACCTAAACATTATCGATGTGTATGCTTTGATAATCCTTCAATCTCTACCATTTATAGTCAGCCAAAAAAGGTAAGAATTACCGAAAAATAATAGTTTTTCTTTTGTATACGGTAATAATCCTACCTTGTGACATGAAATTAGTAACTCTCTCTCTCTCTCTCTCTCTCTCTCTCTCTCTCTCTCTCTCTCTCTCTCTCTCTCTCTCGTGTTTTTGTAGAGAACCTATCATGAGGATCCCAAGCCTTAGTCTACGCTATGGTGCTCTCTTCTTCAACCTCTGCCAGCGCCGCCAACGACCCAGTCAACCCTATCGGTCATGTCCACTCACGGACTACATCCATGCAAGCCTCGACCCTCGCTCCACCCCTACGCCCTTCCTCCAAGGTCATATCCCCCTTAAAAAGTTGTCATCAAAGGAAACCGAAGCAAACCCTAATTCCCTCGATCGCGCTGCTCCTCGTTCCGCCACCTCCCTCTACTACGCTGCCCCCTTTCACTATTCACCCACAACATCCAGTCACTCAACCACTACCACTCGCCATCATGGCTTTCTCATTAGGGATCTCATCCCCGGTGATCAAACCACGTCGGGGTCGACCGGTTAAACATAGGGCTCTTACTTCCTCTACAAGCAAGCCCCGGGTTGAGCCACCAAGCCTACCGCAGACCTGTGCGGCGCCACCAAGGCTTGTATCACCGGAGCTCATCACCAGGAACACTTGGACGAGCCTCACCGTGAAGTCCCGACATCTACTACGACGGCTCCACCATCAATTGTTCCTTGTGCACAGCCACCTTCCCTGGTTACTTACTCTACAAGTCAGTCGGGGACAGGGGCTCTATTAGGGCTTGTGTCCTCCCCTATGGGTCGAAAACTTCTATTTCCCCCGACTAATGAGGCCACCACCAACCCATCACATCCGCTCGATCAGGATCCTCGGCGTGGGAATCCCCCGATGGTTGAAGCTAGAAGAGAAGAGTTGTAGGATCTCATCGTTGGGGCTGACCTCCCTAATGAAACTCGGATCCCGGTGATTCCATCCTTGCTATCGTCGCCGTCAAGGATGACTCGAAGAATACGGGTGTTTAAAGCCTGAGATGCCGGGGCGAGACCAACACTACAGTTCTATCGGACAGCCTTAATCCTGATTTAATGGCCCTTTAGGACGTTTTCTCGTCATGCTCGCTTGAGGAGGAGGAGGAGCTCGAGGTTGTAGTCCCTTATGCCCCGGTAAGCCCATCAGTATTGGCACGCTAGAGTTTTTTCATGTTGGGCAAGCTCTGGACTTCTAAGCCTCCTCGGAAGGAAACCCTACTCCGGATAATCACTAAGGCGTGGGAGAAATCTATAGATGTCCTTATAATTAAGGACATAGGGCCCGGGGTATTCGGATTCTATTTTAAGACAAAGGAGGCTCGGGATTGCGTACCGGGCAATGAGCTTTGGTGCTTCGATGGTCGACCACTACTCTTCGGCGATCTAGACCCAATTAACGAGAGATTTTTTTTAATATTCTAGGTCGTGTGTGAGTTCAGACTAATTCAATCATGGTATAAAAAAAAAATACAACTTGGCTCTACATTGTGACAAATAACAATACTAGGGTGTTGACCGTTGATACCCAGTAGAGAAAGCTATATCTGAGGAATATAAAAATGTGAAATAAAATATAAATATTATATAACCCTTACCGTGAGAAAGTGGGGCCCTTTGAAACGAAGTGTGTCGTCTCTAGGACTTTACTGTGGGTCTTCTTTGTCCTGTACCCAAAAATAATAATAAAAATAAAGATATTATTATTTGTGTATTTCTCTATATATGCGTGCGGTGGAATCAAATCGTGTTTCTTCTTCTCTGCTTGGTGGGGGTTTAGAAGAGGATCTCATGTACTCGCTGGTGGATCTCTATTACTTACATGATCACGATGGCCCTTCAAAATAAAGGTCCGATTTCTTCTTCTTTTTCTTTTTTGCTTTCGAAATTTCACTTTTTGATGCTCGATCCAGTTTCTTTCCTTTACACTGGTATTTGGGTTTTGGGGGTTTTGTTTGGTTTCGTGTGTTTTTGTCATGAATGGAGTTTTTCTCTTAAAATCTTCTGATTCGATGGGTGTTTGGAGGGTTTTGGTCTGATCACTGTTAATTGTTATTTGGTTTTTGATTGCTAGAGAGCTGGAGGTAATGCTAGGCTCACCAATTTTGGTTCTGGTTATTGTTTTAGATTTTCCAGTTGGTGGTAGTGGAGTTACTGCTAATTCTTACTACTTTCATGGTTGCTTAGTTGTGATTCACTTGGTGGCTCCTCTCAATTGATAATTTAAGGCAGTGGTGCTTAGGGGGGTGATTCCTTGTGTTTCGATGCTGTAAATTTCTAATCCCATTGAGTTGCTTCTCTTGATTAGTATTACTATTACAAGTCTTCAAAAACGAGAGCATATTTCTTAAAGGTTGTTTCGCGAGGAGTGATTATGATAATGGTACTACTGAAGGAGAATGATATAGCGGTCGCACCACTCTCATTCGTTACTAGATGTAAGTGTCGGATGTTTTGAAGCATCAAGACTAGATACACGTGCATGGTAGGTTGCGTTGACATGTGTACGAATGCGTGTCATGTTTAGGTGTATAGGAATTGACATTATGTATGGGCATGTGTCAGAATTTGACAAGTGTAGGACATGTGGCTTGTTTTTGTATCTTCTATTGATAATTAGTCCGGTGGCTTAAGGCTATTTCATGAGGAGTGGTTGTGAACTAGAATAATGGTATCATGGAAGAAGAATCATATAGCAGCCCTGCTCCTCTCTTTAGCCTTTAGATGTTAGTTTCTGATGCTGTGAAGTATCTAGACTAGATACATGTGGCATGTAGGCTGTGTGGACATGCGTATATACGAGTGTGTCATGTTTATATGTCTAGGAGCTGAAATGTGTGTATGTATCATGTTTAGATGTCTAGTTAGTTTAGGGATTGGCAAGTGTAGGACATGTGGCTTGTGTTTGTATCTTCTATGGATAGTTAGTCTGGTTGCTTAAGGTTATAAATAGGGCCTGTCAAAAGATCTTGTGTGTGCAAGCTAAACAAGTAAAACAAATTAAGACTATTTCCTTATGTCTAGGAGTAGAAGCAAGTGTTTATGAATATGTGCTATTGCATTAATAAGATAAGATCAGTGTCCACCAGCTCACTATTTCCTCCTCATCATCAATATGGTTTCATATATAATCGACGTTGAAGGGGTTAGATAATGTCTCTTACCTCAAGCTGCAAGTAAGGCTTTGATTAAGGAGAGTGTGGAACTAATTGGAGTAAATCATCTTCTAGAACTGCAAATTCTCAAGACACATTCTTACCATAAATTGTGCTACATACCTGGACTTTTCATTCAAAAGATGTGATAATAAGCTCTACTTCCCGGGACCTACGGAAATTAATATATTGTACTCCTCAAGAGTCTCAAATTCTCTTTAATATGAGGAGATTCTTGAACATTTTCCATTTGGGTTCAAATTCTATTGCATGCCAATTAAAATTAAATGGTAGTAAATAGAAGCACCAAGTCTTGTTTTTATGGCACTCAATGATGGTAATTACCATGGATTTCAAAATCCTTCCGAGGATGTGATAAACCGCCTCTGTGAGTGCTAGGATCAAGAATATAAGTTGAACAAAAATGTAATCACAAGCTATGCGTGTGAAATGTGAAAGGCAAATGACTAGAGACCCTTTCATCATAGTTTCCCAAGGTTCGAAAAGGCGGAAACGGGACTTCGGAATTCACCACCCCCCCCCCCCCCCCCCCCCCCCGCCCCCCCCCCCCCCTACCTCACTAGGCATAAGCCTCCAGGCGTAAGCCTTAATATGAAGGGACACCTGTTTATTTATAGGGTGCCTGGGATGATAGAATGCTCAAAATTTACAACCACATACCTACAGTAATATGATTGAACACAAATAGAACAATACATTTCAATCGAGTAACTACACAATTATGACCAATAGTGGGATAAACTTTAAGTATTTGAAATGGAATAAAACCCAAATAAAAAACATAGAAGAAGCTTGCAACAATTCTTAACTTTAAGGATAGTTGCAAGTTAGATCAGTGCCAAGATTGGCGAATGCCAGAATTGAGGTGAAGAAGAGAAAAGCTGAAAAATTAGACTTAATTTTTAGCTGTTTTTTTTCTTTTTGAAAGCACAATAACATTACTTTAAACAAGCCCAGTAGAAATCCCCCAGAAACATCTTAAATGAGCCTTAAAAGTCCCAAAATAGCAAAAGTATGAGGCGCATGCCTCGACAGAAATCAGAAACTGAGGCAGGTGAGGCGCACTCCCCGAGAACTCAATCTTATTTAACCACCGTGAAAACTAGTTAAAAACTCGCGCAAATCTCTTATATACTTCTAAAGTATATATGAAAATCTATACTAGTATATTTCCGCATAGCATGAACACGAAAAGAGATTGTCGATGTCGATAACAAGTTCAACTCACTTTTGAAATACAATTCAATATCGCAGAACATGAACTAAAATATTTTTGGAACTATCTTGTTTTATTAAACTACTAGTACTGCAAATTTATCCTAATTTTTATGAGTTTTGACCGATCCCGAGTTTTAGAACCTTGATGTTGAGAGATAGTAAGAGATAAATATCATACTATAGGTATACAAAGGGATAGATTTCACAATGAATAGGATATAATTATAAACCATTAACTTCTTCAAGCATATGGACTATTTACTTGTCTTCTGTCCCATATAAGAGAAAAAGAAAAATGATTCTAAGTGATCTTCTCAACTATTGTAATAAAACCTGATCTTCTCAACTATTGTAATATTTCCATTGTTCTTCTCAAGCATGTTGGGGGATTGTATTTTTGCTCCTTTTCTTGGCAACACATTTAGGTAGAACATAAAATGGATGGGCATGTGCTGTTGCGTTGTTTTTTTGATGTAAAGAATGCTTTTCATGTATTAGGCTTCTGCGTTGTCATCTTTTACTAGAAAATGCGTCTTGAGGTCCATCACTGACACTCCTGGTTACTTGGTTGCTTAAGTTTGTATATTCCTCAATTTCTTGCATCTCATTAGACAAGAAATCAGTCATCGTTTTTTGCTTTGTAAGGGTTATCTCTAAACTTCTTTCCATTGTACCAAAACTTAAGAATGTACATGTAGCATATTCAAATTCTCAGTGGCCATTGTTAGCTTTTCTCAACTGTTTGTAGTGGAAATACTTTGACTGAAGCCGTTATGCTGAATACATATTGAGTTGTGTTTTACTCTGTGATTTTTATTGCAGAAACTATGCAAAATAACTGTGAGGCATCCTTAAAATGCCTCCAGGGAAAAGGATTCCCTCACAGTCTTCATTGTAATGGGAATTCCGTTGAAAGTAACGATGGAATCAACAGCCACCCTGGTGTGAAGGCTGTAGAGCCTCCAAACGAGTTTCACTGCAAACCAAACTATCAATATGATTTTGGTTTGTGGCCAAGCTTCTATCCTGACTCTCAGAAGGTGCATCACTGCCAGATGAGTGCTTTTGAAAGCCAATTTTACCCCATTTCTGTTGACACGCGGTTCCAATATACTCCATTCAATATGTTTGCTCAAAGTCACCCCTACGAGTTTCAGTTTCAAGATTTTCAGTACTTTGTGGTGATAGACTTTGAGGCAACCTGTGATAAGGATAAGAATCCCCACCCTCAAGAGATTATTGAGTTCCCCTCTGTCATAGTGAGTAGTGCCACTGGTCAGCTGGAAGCATGTTTTCAGACATATGTGCGACCAACCTGTAACCAAAATCTGAGTGAATTCTGCAAGGATCTGACTGGCATCCAGCAAATTCAGGTCTGTTAAGCAATATTTATATCAAGTTATCAATTTAATTTTTGGATGGGTTTAGAGCTTGTTTGGCAACACTATGTCTGAAATTTTAAAATCGTTCTTGAAACAAAAATGGTTTGTATTTGGAAGCAAAAATGAGTTTTCTTTGGTAAAACATTCTTAGCCAAAAACTAAAGTGATTTTGTGTCATGATTGAAGCTCTTGATTTATTTGGTAACAGTATAACTTCTTTATCTACCTTACTAAAATATAAGGTTACTTTAGTGCTGAACTTTGAAGTAGAGAAACCATTTATTTCTCTCAACTTCTTGTGAAAGGTTCTGCCGAAAACCAAAATTGCTGGCTTCCTGCAGTGCCCAAATTTGGTTAGAGTTTGGTATATTTCTAAACATACATGTTACCTCAAGTCCTAGGTGCATCTTGGTGGACATGTGTGACAGTGTGAGAAGTTTTGAATGGCTGTATTTTTACCAAACAGCTTGTTATTTCGTTGACATTATCAGTACATTCAAGTAGTTGGGAAAAGGCTATAGAACAGTGGTTTTCTATTTAGTGTATCTCTTTTCCAAATTGTTTACAGTAGAGATGTTCGTTTTAATACTCATCAGCTTCTTCAGTATTGCAATTTTATCGTCAAGGAAATGTCTTTAGTCTTCTTCTTTTTTGATCAATAGTAAGGCTGGAAATCCTAACCTTACCCTAGCCTAAGTTAATCATAGGTTGATCTCTAACCTAACCCTGACCCCACACATGCCCCCAAGCAAGTAACACCTCTGGGATTCGAATCTCTGACCTCAAGGAGGTGAGACTGTGAGAGAGCTCTCTGACCACTCAGTGGGGAAAATGTCAAGTTTTGATGCTTGCAAAACATATTATTGCTCTGACGGATCAGATACCTACGTCATTTTCCAATATACTTACGAGTTATATCCACAACTTAGTCCACTGATGTCGGTCTTGTTTCACCTCGTAGTGGATGCTCTATTCCCTAAATAGGCACTCTTAAGGTCCACAAAAGGTAATATTTTGTACAAGTTCTTTGTTATTAATGGCGCGAAGTGCACATTCTGGGCAATTAGTCTCTGATAGAATGATGTAAACATTTTGAGAAGGGGTGATTGAATTTTCTATATGGATGCTGCCGAAGTTTATAATTTAGCTTCCAAATAGATAATATTTGTTAGTTGGGTTGGTCTGAAATCTTCAATAATGATTGGAGCTAGTCTTGTGGCAGAATTACATGCAATGATTGGAGCGTTGCATCGAGTTTCTTGCTCTTATTTATGTATCATTGAATTCCTTCGTCTCCTTATTCTGTGTCCAGGTAGATAGAGGTGTTACTCTTAGTGAGGCACTCCTCAGGCATGATAAATGGCTTGAGAAGAAGGGTATTAAGAACACCAACTTTGCTGTGGTTACATGGTCAAACTGGGATTGCCGCGTAATGTTGGAATCTGAGTGCCGGTTCAAGAAGATTCGCAAACCTCCTTATTTTAACCGGTAAACAAATCTTGGCAATTTGTAATGTGTTTGATGTTTTAGTACCTTACAGCATTTACTCGATATATTGAGATTGATGGAAACTGAAGTTTGTTGTTTGTTTGATTGTTTGATTGTGTTAGATGGGTGAACCTGAAGGTTCCGTTCCGTGAAGTATTTGGTGGTGCGAGATGCAATCTGAAAGAAGCAGTGGAGATGGCTGGGTTGGCGTGGCAGGGGCGTGCTCACTGCGGATTGGATGATGCGAAAAATACAGCTCGGCTACTAGCTCTACTAATGCACAGGGGTTTCAGATTCTCATTCACAAACTCACTCCAAACTAATAATGATGACACTCTGCCTCAGAAACCAGTGGACATGCAAGCTGCCATGTACCACCAATATCATCATCCGTGTTGTTTCTGCGGAGTGGGGAGCAGTAAAGGGATGGTCCGCAAGCCTGGCCCCAAGCAAGGAAGCGTCTTCTTTGGGTGTGGGAACTGGACTGCCACTAGAGGTGCCCGCTGCCATTACTTCGAATGGGCTTCTCCCTGACTTGACCTCAAAGTAAAGGCAATTAATTATTAGTTGCGTGACAGAACATGATTTGTTTGGCTCATAAGCAGCATCGTATTTTACTTTTAGTTAGTCTTGTAAGGGAAGAGCAACCTGTAAAGCTGACTCGTGACATGGGTAGGGTTAGGAGGTGTATGCTTTGCTTTTACATCTTAAATAATTTGTGAGTGGAGTTGGGGATTTGAATGACTCAGGTCGGTGAAAGGAAACATGTCTGTTAGTTTGGCGCATATCTTACCAGTGGTGTTTTTACAGTGCCTGAACTTTTGTCCACTAAAAGATGCAACTTTTATTAGATATGAATTCCAAAGCAAATGCAGTTGCATCATTTACCTAATACACAGAAGAGGCTAGTGGTGGCCACTCTACACAATAACTACATCCCGTGCCATTTCCATAGTATAGACAACACGCAATATCCCTACTTATGATAACCTAGAACGAGAACAGGAATTTACATCACTGGCTACCAAGAGCGCCCATCATTTTACATGACTGGAGAAAAGAACCAAACCAAACCATGTTGTATGTATGTATTATGTATGTATCAAGAGTCGGGCTGCTCGGTTTTCAAGGGTGCCCCTGACGATGATGCAGAGCTCCCGTTTTGAAGACAAAGACTGTTGGCCACCATCGAATCACTAACCAACCCTACATCAGCCTCATCGAAATTCAGTGTGCCCCTGAGTTTCCGAGTACTGAGAAATATAAGGCAGAAATTACTTTATGTAAGGTCATAAAATAAAACAAATACAAGCAAGAGAGCATCTTTGTTTTCCCATCTAGTTCATGCAAAGAACATACCCATTCAACCTGTTGTTGATAGCAGTCAGGTCTTTCGAAGGGCTTTCATAAGCACGCGTACTTTCTCCAACACAAGCATAATAGCTTTTCGAGCTATGTGAGATTAGAGCGTCCATCTGCACACATACCCGTTAATTGATGGGAATTTGTCCTCATCACTAAACAATTCGGACTATTATTCAGTCATGAATTGACGGAGTTGTGGATTAGATATGATGATAAAAATCAACAAGTACCTTAGATGATCGCAACGGGGAGACATAGACATTATGCACAGCGGATACTTTCTTTGGTGACATATCAGGTAGATTAGGAAAAGGAGATATTTTGGGTGATCCAGGGCATTGAGCTAATTTCCAAGAAAGACACAAATATGTGAGTGTTAGTTCGCAAGAACTATAATTACCAAGGACGTGAAATAAACATGATTATTACAATGAATTCAGTAGTGGAAAACATACCATCACTGTTATTGCTAACTTCAGGGACCCGGTTATTTTTTGAAGCTGTTCCAGCAGGGCCAAACTCAACGAGAAGGGGCTTTACAGCAGGAATGAATACTTCGTTGTAAAATGTAATAATATCAATATGTTCCTGACCCATCCTCTGCTTACAAGCCATATAAAGGGTTAGATCTCAGTATAAATGACAGGCCAAAATCTAAGATATGAAAACATAAAAGATAATAATATCAACATGTTCCTGAGTCCTGACCCATGCTCTGTTTACAAGCCATATAAAGGGTTAGATCTCCGAATAAAATGACAGGCCAGAATCTACGATATGTAAACATAACAGATCAGAATATCAACATGTTCCTGAGTACTGACCCATCCTCTGTCTCCAAGCCATACAAAGGATTAGATCTCGGAACAAAATGACAAGCCAGAAACTAATGCATAGAAACATACCCCACTGCGGCGAGCTGATGACCTGTCGACAAACACACTACGGAAAACTTGTGGTTTACATTGCGGTTGCTTCCTATAGTTGAAAATGATTTCCCTAAAGGTCAGGTTTAGTTGAGAGATCTGCAGGGATACACTGACAAGTTGAGGGAAACGGATAAGCTAAAATATCAATTCAGAACCTCAAAAAATATCTGAAGGCAAACCTTAGCGATTCCATAGAAACAACAAAGGATAATCTGGTCGATATGGCGATTAAAAAAGAGAGATGTTCGCTGACTAAGTATTTGTTGAAAAAGATGATAGACACTCTGTCTTGTCTGCTGAGTTTGTTGTAGCCTCTCAACCATACCATTCACTCTGACAGCAGCTAGCTTGATAATCTAGGAAGCACAAGCACTCAAAAATGTGATGAAAAGTACACGTGATAAAGAGCTATGCAAATCGTGAACTATAGGAACTAATTGTTGTATGTTATGTTAACTATATCAGAACAGAGGCCATTGCACCAAAGTTGGCAAAGAACAAGCCCTTGTACATATGGGAAATCGGCATCATTATACCTCTGGTGCTAAGTTCAATGGTAGGATGCAATTAATACAGGCACAGGCAATAAAAAGGATCCCTCTAAATCGCCATAAAGAGCCTATATGAATAAGAGATTCAAATTGGTTCTTATCCAGAAACATTAAGGGTAGTACAGATCTTGGTTCTTGCTTTTCTGGATAAACCACGTGAGTACGTTACAATTCCAAAATGAACAAAGTTAAACAAATTGCAATTGTAGTAAGACCTACATGTATTCAATAGAGTAATTATGTGTAAGGCCAACCACAAGAAAGCTGCACCGAGAAGTTTTAATAATGTTGTTATATTATATACCCTATCAGATGCTAGACAGCTTTCTAGAGACTGTAATGTACTTATCATCAATCCCCTATCCACATAAATGTTTGAACATTTGAATCTCTTAGATTTTTTTCAAATAATTTGTAATGGTCATGTTAAAATACCTTGCTGAAAAAAACTGTAATAGCAGTTTCTGCACATGTTTCCCCTCCACCTCCAGGATTTGGTCGAGTGGGACTGTAAGTGAATACCCCAAAACAACTCCAATTAGAGAACAAATAGAGCAACACCATGCAAACATATCGGATATGAGATCTCCTGCTCCATAAGAAATGGTAAGCAGTACCTTGCAAAAGCTGACTGCAAAGGAGGCGGTGGTAGCTTTGATTTAAGGTTACCAAATGCTAGAAGGCGATCCTTCACTGGTGAGGTGAAAGAACTTCTCTCTACTAGGGGACTTCGATAATCGGCGCAGACTCTCTTTGGAGACCTCATGTCCCCATTCTGACCTGAAAAGTATCAGGATGTTGACATGTTAGATTACTAATTCAATTTTCTACTAAAGAGGAACTAAATAAAAGAGAAGAATACTGCATAATTGGAGCTACGTATGTACGATATTAAATGAGGAGCAGTTATTGGAATACTCTTATAAAAGAGTAACCTTTCATATTTTACATATTTGCACTTGATATTTTATATACAGCCTACCAAACACAGGTAAATTTGCAAAATAACCTCCATTTGAGTTGCTCTTTGATAGGGTAACTCTCAGTTCTTTTAAACAAACACATTTACGTTTTTACCCTTGATGAAATCTCGATCGAGCTCGATTAAGCATCATATACAGATGCTCAATCGAGCTTTCATTAAGGGTAAATGGGGAAAACCTGTAAAAGGAAGGTCATTTGGCAAAGATTTCAAATTTGAAGGTTACCTAGCAAAGAAAATATCATTTCAACATCATTTTGCAAATTACCCCTGGCAAACACTGCAGATTGAGGTACCTGATGAAGTTTCATGTTTCTGTAATGAAGGAACAGGAGGCAGGCCTTCATCAGAATAGTTGATAAGCATGGCAATAGCATCCAAAGATGGCATTGGCTCTGCTAATAACCCGAGACGATTTATTTCTGCTGAGAGGGCTGGCCTTGCAACTGTTAGAGAATTATACATTGATGAACCCTTTTCCCATACCATGCTCTCTAAAAGTCGCTCTTCTAACGAATTCAGGTGTCGCCTCAATTCTCTAGGGAGAGATTCCTCATGCCGAATGAAACTCTCTATCACCTTGCTGAGATCAAAAGCAGTAATTCCAGTTCTCTCCAGCACTGCAGGAAACAACATTGTCACAGTCTTATGTGTTGCAAGTACTAGTTCTGCAGAACAGGCTAGCATGCATCTATGGAACCTCTCATTGGTTAATAACGAGGTCAGATTATTTCCATGCAGAATTTGGGCCTCTGCTCTGCACATTGCTTCCAAGACCCTATAATATAACTTCATTGCTTCCAGCCTACGCTGCTCTGCCCATATGTTGTCCATAAGGTTCGCACGCTCTCCAAGAGTACTGCTAGGAAATATAGCCTCCAGTATTATGTGAGCCCTACGTATCACATCATTAGTGACATCTTTATCACAGGATGATAGAAACCGCTCAAGTTCTACAGAAGGCTTTGATGGAAGTGGAGATATGACAGTCCGAAGCCACTTCGCAGTTGTCATTGCTGTGCTTACAGGTGTTGCTGCCATCCTTACAGGTGAAGCCACCATCTTCAAATTTGCACCACAAACAGTGCCGTTTGCATGGGATGCAGGAGAGCGATGGGGAGAGAGTGGGCTTGTAATGGTCTTTGTTGGGGAGGCTATTGAGTAAAATTTCCTCTACAAAGCAGAATCATTGACAAATATAAACAACTCTATTAACTTAAAGGTTACGAATAATAAACACTGTTCATACCTTGGCACCATTCATACTCATGGCACCTCCAGACAAGCTCCCTGAACCAAGCAGGCTGTCATCCTCATTAACAAAAACCCTCTCATCCAGTTCACCCTTGTCACGAATTGCATCATCATAATCTTTTTCTAAGATATTTAAACTAGAAGACAGGGATGATTCCTCCATTAGATCTTCAAAATACATTAAACCATCTGATTTTGAAGAGGGTACATTGTTAGGAGTATAATAAATATAAAAGCAATCACCCAATTGACAAAAGAAGTAAAGCTAACACCTGTGTCAATATTTTCCAGGTTTTCACTTTTACACTCTGAAGCCAAAAGAGGTTTTTTCTTCAAAATACCAGCTATTAAATTGTTGGCCTTCTCCATAGTTTTCCTCAACTCATCCTCAGAAGTGTCATAGATATTGCAAAGTGACGCGACCAGGTCAACGCCTTTGTCTCCATTTTTAACTGAACCATACATTGTAACCAACATTCATAAAAATAATTATAGTAACTTAACGATAAGTAATGCACTCTGACCAACAAAGAAATTTATACACACTTGCTAAACAAAACAAACGACATTTCTAACACAAACTGCCAACAGATAAACAAAATTACCAAAGCGAGGTGAATCGTGAATGCTGAAATTTCTGAAGCAAACAGGAACATGGATAATCAAAATAGCCTGCATATATTTTATCAGAGTAAGTATATATTATCTCCTTTTTCAACGGTACCGGTCTTATTCAATGCAAAAGTAAAAGGTAGTAATGCAGAAACATTATGCGTTCTGAATAACCAAAATCAATCCTTTTTATAAATGATTTAAAAAATTAATACAGGAATGTTACTGACCAATATAGAAACCAAACCATTAGTGCAAGTCACTAGGTCCTTGAATCGGCTGAAGACATGAACACGGAAAGCCAAAAAGAGCAACCATCCAAAACGATGATACTCTGACATGTAACCGGCTCCCAATGTAGTTACTTGTGTCTTCTCACCATCACTGTTGCTTGTCACAAAGAATTCCCGATATGCTTTTTTGTAGTACCTTGATTCATTAAGTTAATGATATAATAAGTCATTTACAAAACACCTTTGAGAAAACTTATGAGAAAGTATAGTTCAATAAAAGGTAGTTCAGTAAATGTGATGTAAAAATGCTTCTCTCATGACAACAAGAATCTACGTATACTTGAGACAAGGATGCATGTGTCTTGTACACTTGAATAAGGTACAATAACTAAATATCTAATCCAAGATGAAAAGGTCAAAAGACATATTTTATGTCCTATACAGGACTTTACATTATTATGCACATACCAAATATGTCTCGATGTTGCTTTATCAACCAAATGGTGTCACTGCATTAATATTTTGTATGGAAAACTTTGCTATTGAGATAAAGAGAAGCCAGTCTGAATGCCAGCTAACTGGTGAAGGGGTTGTGTTGAACTATATATCCTTTTTGACATTGGCATCACTAAGATACGCCTCACAAAAACTATTCCTCGGAAGCATCCTAGTCTATCCTGGCATATAATTACACAAGGAATTTGCTAGCTAACAAGGGGACTTACACAAGATGTTAAAACTGGCATAATAGAAGGTTGAGGTTAGACATGTGTGAAAATGAAACCCCAATACGCTCATTCAACAATGCATTAAGTAATTGATTCAATCATCACTAGTAATGGGAGAAGCAATGTCAGGGATATACTCACTTGCTTAAAAGGCTCAGGTGCACAAAATTGGCTTGCAATTCCCTTGCCTGATTGGAAACAATATTTAACAGAAACTCATGAGTGGAGGCTTAAAATAAAACGCAATTAAAACGAAGAAAAAAGGAATAAGTTTGTGGCTTCATCTACTACACTCAAAAACACATCCTTATTGGGTCAATTACCTCAAGTCTATCCTCCCAATCTGCACCGTAAAGATTACTTAAGATTGGGCCCGCCTTCACAACAAACTGAGGAAGCTCTTTAAAAAAGTCAACGATGCTGTAAAATGCAAAACATTGAATGAAAAACTAAAGGAATAATCAAACTCAAAATTGACGAATAAACATGTGCACTGGTTGTGACATACTTGAGCTTTGCCACTCTTAATATCTGGCACAAAGTGAAAGCATTATCTTTGGAATCCTCTTGCACATACTGAGTGCTCTTCTCACTCAATCTCCTAATAGAGTACAGTACAAATGAAAACCAAAACCGCTCCACTTCTTCTGGCTAATTAACAGCAACACAATCTATTAATGCAACTTGAGTTTCACACAAGCAATTCGTAAAAGCATCTTATTACAAATGAAAGGAAATGTACCGCTCCACTTCCAATAGCTGACATGTTGGTCATTAGAAGGGGTTTGGTTTCTTTGAAAAGCTTCATAGCTTGTCCAGTAGCATTCTCATCCAGTGATAATCCCTTCTGTGTACCCATATTTCACATTAAAGTCACACCCAATGAAAAAATAAGCAAGGAAGGAGAATAAACAAAAAAGGAATTTTTTTGTAATAATATGAAGATGATAAAACCTTGCACAAGTCAGTGAACCGTGTTTCCATGGAGTCGGCATCAAGGCCTTGGGAGGGTGAGCTGTTGCACGCTGCAACAGAACATTGACTGTCTTCCATAGCCATCGCACTAACCAGGAATTTATACAAACCCTAGCTAACCTGAAGCACCACCATAACTTATAATCAACAAAAAAAAGCCCTAGAATTCACTATTTTGGATTCATAATATGAAATTACAGTGAAGTATACATAAATTAGACACCCGGGATACAATTTTGAACCATTCAGGCAATCAATTTGAAATCAAGTGCATTGCAATTGAAAACCCACAAAACTCACGAAACCACCGAACTCACGGTCTGAATAAAAAAGCAACGAGAGTTTCAAAAACTTAGGAGATGTTCAGCTTGGCATTTCTCAAACTTGTCAGCGAAAATGGGGGTGATTTCTGCCCAAATGATTTCTGCTTCAATCGATTCGGGTCAGAAATGATCCCAACCAAATAAAACTTACAACTTACGAGATAAACGACGGGAGAGATGTCCAAAATCTCGCCCGGAGGAGGCCGATCTGCAGATCCGGCGATGGAGAACCCTAATCAACGACTTGAGCAAATCGCAAATCGGAAATGCTGAGCTCGGAACCCTATCTCCCTCTCTTTTTTTCTGCTGGCTGTTGCGGTCTCTTTCGTCAAAAGAGGGAAAAACTCGCGCGGGAAAAAACACCATGTCATGCCCATCATCGCACATGCCATACATACATCGCAGCCAATTAGGAAGCGCCACGCCACCCAGGCCTGTTTTTTACCGCCAAAATAGCCAGATTCGCTTGACGACCGGGCCTCGTTATTTGGGTGTGCGACATGTGAGGTCCCTTGATGTGCTGACATCTGTCGTCTTCCGCAATCCTGAGATGACTGGGATACGGTGCACTGATCCCCACATGCCTCTACGGAGGACGACTGTGTAATCTAAATTAAATTACTATGGACAATGAAAAGGTTCAGACGTGAGGTTTTGGATCTAAGGCTTTTGTGATGATTGTACAAAATAGTGGGACTCAGCACTCAAAACAAGTTGTGCTTTATAATGTAAGGCTTGGATTGTTAGTGGATGTTGATAGTATGCTGAGTGGTTAATTAATTGATATTTTATTGTATTATTTAATTCTTTATCAAAACAGTTTACATTATATAAAATTGAAATAAATCTGGAAAAAATAAACAATGATAATAAAAAATAATAATCAAGTGAATTAAAACTGATAATTTTATTTATTCTCTAATAGTAGCATCAATTACAAAAGACTAATCGTTCGGATTGAAACTAGCTCCATATAGACCTCATAAGTGCTCAATAAGATCATTTTGTAGTTGCTTGTGGGTCTGATAACTTGTGACACTGTGTTGAGCATCCACTCGTTGTCGGTATTGCAATGACCCTCCTCGGTGCCATCGTTCCAGTGGTGTCCAATTCGGCATTTTTGGAGGTTGCTCGTACAACAACTCCTCATCTCCATATTCGTACCGGTCGCGTTCATCCTCTATAATCATGTTGTGTAGAATGATGCAAGTGTGCATGATATCAGTCAAAGTGTGTTTGCTCCAAACACGAGCGGGACGGGAAATGATGTGTCACCTTGCTTGAAGTACTCCAAAAGCCCTTTCAATATATTTGTGAGCACCTTCTTGGAATTTAGCAAACAACTTCTCTTTGGACGTGTATGGATGCCGAATACTCTTCACGAACCGTCCCTATGTTGGGTAACTATTGTCCACCAAGTAATAAGGTCGATCGTACTGATGCATGCTGATCTGGTACTCCACGGTAAGGTCACGGCCGTAATAAGCGTCTTGGAATAAGTGGTTGTTGTTGAGGACATTGAAGTCGTTGTTCGAGCCAGCCATCACGAAAAAGCATGTCAAATCCATAAATCACGGGACGCTACAGCTTCAAGCATAACGGTACTTACCCCGTGGTGATCTCCCCATCCATTGGATCCCTGCGATGCGGTTGGACAATTCTTCCACTCTCAATGCATGCAGCCAAGACTCCTAGCCATTCCGGGGAACCCTCGGTTGTACCCTTCTCGGAGTAAGCGCTCCATGTCAGCCGGTGTGGGTGTACGCTCGTACTCAGGTCCGAATACCTCAATGACGGCCTTGCAAAAATAACGTAAACATTCAAGTATGGTGCTTAACCCAAGGTGTAGAGTTTCGTCCAATGAATCGGCCGAGCACCCATACGCAAGCATCTGTATCGCGGCGATGCACTTCTGTTTCGTTGATAAGCCCAAGCGTCCGGCCGCGTCATATTTCTGAACGTAGTAATTGTCGTATTCCTTGATCTTGTCCATAATCCGTTGAAAAAGTGGTTTGCAAATACGGAACCGACGCCTAAACATATTTGGGCCATATATGGGTTTATCGACAAAATAATACCTCATTAATTGGTCGTGGGCTTCAACATGACCTCTGTGAATTTCTCGTCGCATTGGTTCCCCACGGTCGAGCCTCTCCCTCAGAGCGTTGATCTTTGGCATGCTCTTTGTATGCCCCTCTTAGTCCTTCGCCAGACTCGTTCCTCAACTATCCACATTTGGGCTGCCAACTCCTCATATGTCAGACACTCATCGTCGGAATTTTTGTATCGAAATATAGAAATGAAATTTGTAGAGAATTTGTAGAGAAGTTATAGGGTGGTTTGTGGTTTGAGAAAGGAGTTGAGGGTATTTATAGGGTTAAAATGTAAGAATTTTGAATAATAAAAAAATAGTTGTTAGCCAACAGTCAGGACACGTGTCAGGCGGGGATCGGGCGGCAGACGCACACGGGACGCGAGCCACGGGCATCGGCCCGTCCCGTGGTTCAGAGGCGTGCGACGCTGGCCTCGGCCCGGCCCGCGTTTTTGTGGGACGCGTAAAAGCCGTCCCACAACGAGACGGCCCGCGTCCTGCGGCCCGCAAAAACGCGAACCGAGCCTCAGGGTCGACCCACTGTTCATGCTCTTACATAGTATGAATCGATACCGACCCACGAATTACAAATACTAATTCAATGATTTGTAAGTCGCGATTCGTATGATGTGGTGTGCGTGAATAACGATTTATAAATTATTAAATCGTAGTTTGTGATTCGGGTGTCGAATCGCGACTCACAATTGTAAGTTGTTGATTCGCGATTTGTGAGCTACGATCGACCCAATGAGAAGGCGACACGTGGTAGGGGAAGGGAAAATATGATCAACAATGTTCGACGCGTCGACTCAACCACCGTCTTCACCAAATCAACAAGACTACATGCCTAGAGCAAGTCAATCTGGTTGACCATATCAACATATCTCAAGGAAGTAGTTTTTAACAGATGTTGAGCACACCTTTCAACCCTACAGGTGGTTGGAACGATAATGCTTTCAACCAATACATGCAACAACATTGGAACCCAAGTACTTTCAACCTCTAGTCTTTAATTTTACTAGGTGCGGGCACCACTTGATGCACGGTGGTAGACAAAAAGGGTGTGTGGTCAAAGTTTAAAGGAGAAATGTCGATCAAATGGCTTAAGTTGAAGGGGGTGTTTTTTTTTTCATACGCTTACATGGGTTCAGTGGATATGGGATATAATATTAAAAATCGTTTTCTGTTGACGATAAATGTCATGAGAATTATATAATTTGGAGAGCAAAATCATGTGTACAGGGTCGGCCCAACAAATTTGGGGGCCTAAAGTGAACATCTATACAAAGACTTTTTTCTGTTTTTTTCTTAAGAAAGAGCCGGTACACATATAATTTTATTAGTATAATAGTTAAAATGCATCTAAATATTAATTACTTAAATCACAATAATAAACATAAATAATTTTTTATCCTAATTTTTCATTTACAAAATGATGTATATAAACTAATTTATCATCTATTTAATTGACAGTTTCATGTTCAGTTGATTTTAATGATATATTCTAAATACATCCAAATAAACATAAGTGAATGAATACATTATATTTTTGCAAAACGATCACTGTCCGTAAAATTTAGAAAAGGAAATGTATGTTTTTCATTTAGACCAGACATAATTTTCACAGAAAAAAAGTATTTTTTGTAAAACAAAAATGAAACCAGACCTTTTTTTTTATCAGCAAAGGCATATTATAAAATCCTGTTCTTTGAAGAGGAGAGCAGGGGATGAAATGAAATACAAAAAAGAGCATTCCCAAGGAACCTGAACCAACTCACAACAACGAAGGGTTCCCCTGGGAACCTCAAACACCATCCTCAACCAACTAAGGGAAAACCAATGCAAACCAACACCTTCAAACAACCAAAAATAACCACAACAGAAACAACAACAACCAGACAAAACAAAAAAGATCTAAAATCTAGATTTTACTAACATTAAGCTCATAACCAAAGGAAGGAAGAACAAGACACACTACTTCCCTAATCATAAATGGGACTTTAAACTCCCTGTAACATTAAGCCGACGACCAACATCATACACCGTAGTTACAGCTGAAACTTCATAAAGGTCTCCCGTATCCGTCAGCCAGGTGGAAACTTCACTGACGGATACTACATCCGTAGGTAAGGTTTCTAACCTTGCTGACGGATAAAAAATTCGTGGAAAAGGTCGCCTGTATCCATCAGGCAGGTGGTGAAACCTTACCTACGGATGTAGTATCCGTCAGTGAAGTGTGCAAAGCCTAGATACGGATACTAGATCCGTCAAGCAAGTGGAATCCTTACCCATGGATGTTTAATTTGTCAGTGAAGCTTCTTGTATCCGTTGGTAAAGTGAGGCAGTGTACAAACTATTTCTGAAATCATTTATAGTCATCTTGATGAAAATATCGACATAATACATGAACTTGTATTATACAAGCGGTATATAACCACAACAACATTTAATAGATAATGTATTTTGTAAAAGTACATTGTTAAACAACAAAATACATAGCCGAATACTTAAACAACAAAATACATAAATGAGTATCAGTTCTTCTAAAAAAAATTACATAAACGCATAATGATAGAGTTACGAAGCAAGCAGACTTCTGATAACACGCTCTTGCATTGCCTTCAAATCTTCCATCCATTCAACAAAACGTCCAAACCAAACAGGCTCATCTATAGCTTCAAGGTCATTCTCCTGAACCTCGTCCAACAACGGAGGCCTCTGCAGCGGGCCTACACCATCAGGTGGTGGAGGAAGGTCATCACCTTTCTCATGCATCAGGCGTTCAATGTAATCGAATCGTTGATGTCCTTCCTGCACTATGCGGTCATACTGTTGCAACCACGTTGGGGCAGCCGCAGCGTTGCCTCTTTGGGGATCAGGTATTGGTACTACTGTTCCTGCATTTTCACGACGACGCCACCTACGCTCGAGTCGCGAATTAAAGTTTGGTTCCATCCTGACTCAAACAACAAATTACAATTATAACTAATCTCAAAGAATTAAGGCAAATCATACGGAAGTAGTATTCATAAACATTAACACTTAATGAATGAAGTAAAGAAAAAGTAAAACATTCGTTAAAACATTAAATCATAGTCATATAAAGTGATATTGAAACAGAAGTTATCCTTAATTAACACAATAGTTAAGTACTAATACAATAATATTCTACCAAGGGCGTCTAGTCTTCGAACTCGCGCTTCGCGTTGTCTTTCAGCCACTGCACGTACACCCTTGCGTCATGCTTCGGGCCGCGCATGGAGGTGGCTCCATCAGCTGTACGAGACTCAGCAACCCTTGCATAAACACGCCTAGCTCTTTCCTCAAGCCTAGCTCTTGCACCAGTTCTTTCAGCGGCTCTTTCAGTAGCAAGCCTTTCTCTTTCAGCAGCAAGCCTTTCTCTTTCAGCAGCTCTTTCAGCCGCAATCCTTTGTCCCTCTCGGTTAATGAGGCCCAGTAACCTCATCCGAGCTGCTGTTACCGCTCTCGTGCGTGGCAACGACTCTCTTGGAATGTTGTTGAACAATCGCATCATCTCAGCATGCAAATCAACCTCCACGGGTTGTGGTCCATCATATTCGTCCTCTGAGACTATCTCGTTTTCCCATACGCTACTTCTGTCATCCATGACTAAATGAAAGCAAACCTTAGTACTATATCAAAATGAATATACCAGAAACAAATTTAAATCAACCTCGGCCACTCAAAACATAATAACCATACAAATATTACCATTCATAACAAGTATTAGCATGGGATATTAATTACCGAGTCATACAATTCATACTTAAATATAAACTAATTTAAACATCGTTCATATACTAAGTAGTAAACTAGTCTCGGAACGGGCACTTGGAAGTTGATCCCACAGACGGAGTCCGTCTTGTGCTTTCAGCAAACTGTCTCTTAGCGGCGAGCCTATCTCGTCCTGCCTTTTGCTTTCTCAGTCTAGCTCATTCTGCTGAAATAAGACGCCTAATATACATGCGAGTCTCTGCCTCGCGTACCGAAGAAAGTCCCCTAGGCAATTTGTTCATGACTAAATTCATTGATTTCTCTCAGTCTACATCCCTCACTACTGGCACTTCTTCAGCAATGGAATCTGCCTCAGTTAGGCTATTCTCCCCAACACTACTGCTATTGGTTTCATCCATCAAAATGAAAACCTAATACATGCAGTCATGAGCTTATTTTTCAGAATGTTAATTACTCTAATAATTGTAGTTTTATAGAATACAAAACTAATAATTGCATAATTCCTTATGGATGCTAAGTTTACGATGCATGTTCGAACCAAAGGGATTATTGCATAAATTTCCGAAGTTCAAACCCTAAAGATTCAAATTTATATCCCAACGGTCACGCCCCGAATTCAGTAGGACCGAACCCGGAATGCGAACGGTGAAACAAGAAAACCATTTTCCAACCCTTTTAAGTAAACCGCTTAAAATCACCATTTAGTTAATCAAAGTAATCTTTTACAACTTAAAAGTACGTCCAAAACAAGCGGACAAAAATAAACAAAGCGTACGTCGCTAAACCCCAAAAAAACCCGGACTCTCGCTCCCAGCTCTTCAAGCTTCGAGAGCTCCCCTAGTCCGCCTCGCGACCAGTACCTGTAGGAAAAGCAGCTAGGGGTGAGCGTTCGCTCACCACCACGGATACCAGACTGACTACGGCATACTTAGCAGAAAATGCCGGAAACACCAACAACAACCCAAACACCGGGGACTACTATCCCCAAACTCAAGTAACCCGACTGTCACACAAAAACTGTTACTTTCCCCAACCGACTCAAACCTGGACGCGTAATGTAGACCCGACACAACGGTTACGACCTCAACCCAAAACGCGAAAAATAACCACGCAACACCCAAGATCACAAAGGATCGCACATGGCAAACAAGATCACAAAGGACCGCACTCCAGCTGCTCAGTGCCGGTTGCTAACCGGTTGGGCTCGAGCCTGCCCCACGCAACTTTCCCCGATCTCTGTCGGGCCAGGCGGTCGACCTGTTAGCGATATATGCCACAATACTTTTCCGATAGCTGGTCGGAAGGGGAGCCGCCCTCCATCGCCGAATAATGCACAACTTTACCGGTGGTTAACCCGGAAGGCTAGCCAACCCCCACGCGCGCGACCACAGAACCCCTTTATTGTCAGGCGGGCCCCCAACCACAGGCAGAAGAATGCACAACTTTACCGATGGTTAGTCGGAAGGCTAGCCAACCCCCACGCGCGCGACCACGGGACCCCTTTATTGTCAGGCGGGCCCCCAACCTCAGGCAATCACAATCAACACCCAAGGTTCAACACCCCAAAGGCACTCATGGCCACCCACGACATACCAACAATAATACACGGGTTAACACCCCAAAGGCACACATGGCCACCCACGACACACCAACAGTAGTACACGGGTCAACACCCCAAAGGCACTCATGGCCACCCACGACACACCAACAGTAATACACGGGTCAACACCCCAAAGACACACCTGACCACCCACAATACACAACAGTAAAACACGGGTTCAACTCCCCATGGCACTCATGGCCACCCACGACACACAAACAGTAAAACACGGGTTCAACACCCCAA
The DNA here is from genome assembly GCA_963921825.1 of Erodium maritimum. Lineage (NCBI taxonomy): Eukaryota > Viridiplantae > Streptophyta > Magnoliopsida > Geraniales > Geraniaceae > Erodium > Erodium maritimum. The sequence continues at coordinate 36,466,505 of OY997592.1, read as the reverse complement.
CGACACTCATGGCCACCCACGACACATCAACAGTAATACACGGGTTCAACACCCCAACGACACTCATGGCCACCCACGACACACCAACAGTAATACACGGGTCAACACCCCAAAGACACACCTGACCACCCACGACACACAAACAGTAAAACACGGGTTCAACTCCCCATGGGCACTCATGGCCACCCAAGACTCACAAACAGTAAAATACGGGTTCAACTCCCCACAGGCACTCATGGTCACCCAAGACACACAAACAGTAAAATACGGGTTCAACTCCCCACGGGCACTCGTGGCCACCCAAGACACACAAACAGTAAAATACGGGTTCAACTCCCCACGGGCACTCATGGCCACCCAAGACACACAAAAAATTCAATCAACCTCCGGGCACAACCAAATGCCTCCAGTATTTCTAATGTTTGATAAGTTCACTTACCCTACGACACTACTAAGTGTCACATGCCTTTCTATTGTTCGATACGTTCACGTATCATACGACACCACCCGGTGTCGCCTGTCTTCCTATTATTCGATAAACTTACCTATCCCACGACACCCAAGTGTCACATGCATTTCTACTGTTAACTTTCCCTAGTCAGGGCCGAGATCCGGCAACTTTTCCCTACCTCGTAACGCTTTCCCAAAAGTCCACGCCCAAGATCCGGCGTGCTCGCGATCACTCGCCTAGCTTTCCCTTGCCGCGGTCCTCGGAATGATCTAACAAGATCACAATTAAAACAATTTTTAAGTTTGCAGACAAAGCTGAATTTTAATGAATTTGACGCCCAAACTCAACCCCGGTAATGTCAATCACTCCCAATCTTCCCAATTACTCGACATTGTCAATAACGGGCCCGGAAAGGCCCGATTCGCCCGGCTCGGCGAATCTACCCGGGATTGGAAAACGCCCTTCCGGGGCTCCGAAAATTCCCGTTTTCGTTTCTACTATCTTAGAATAGTTCAAGGGTTCCAATGCAATCGACGGAATCAATTTCGACTTCCGAGCAATTTAATTCGCGTTTAAAGTTTCTAAACCCGAAATTCCCAACTTTCACAATTTAATTCCAAAATTCGTTCCGGTGTGAATTAACGACTTGGGGTTCGTCCAAAACCGCCCGAACACGAAAACCCGAGACCCGAGCACGTGGGCCACACCCGGCCATCAACACCCGTGGGTGGCTGGACCGATTTTGGATCGGTTCACCACCATGGTAGCCGGTCCTAGCTCTGGCCAGCCACCACCCAGCTCCGGCCAGCCACCACCCACGGTGGCCGGAGCTCTCCCGAGCCTCCGGTCACCGGAAATCGATCCTTTTCGCTCCAAAACGTTCCCAACGAACCCTACACCTCGACTCATCCATATTTAACTCATTTAAACCCAAACCCTAACTTTCAAACGTACCAAAACGAAAATCAATTAGGTTCTCATCGTAGGGAATGATGACGGGAGCTCGATTCTTCAATCGTTGAGACGATCCGCCGGTTGGATCGTCGGGAAATCCAAAAACCCCAACACTTTATTCTCTTTTTCTCTCCTTCTTCTCTCTTCTTTATCTTTCCTTTTCTCTCTCTACTTTTTTTTTTTGAATTATGGACGTGTAACACTCTTCCCCTTTCCTTTTGTTTTGGTTTAAAAACAACAAACCACCACATTTATGACATGTGTCATGTGGGTCCACCTTTATTTTGGTTTAAAAATAAATAACCACCATTTGCTTGACATGTGTCATGTGGGTCCCACCTTTTAGAAAAATATCTTTATAGATTTTTTGCAGTCAGATTCGCGAAATTCGGCCGTCTCGGGCCTCGAACGGGTTCATTTTCCATGAAATTATGAAAGTTCACGGGCTACAAAGAAACGGCTCAACTAAGACCACTGTAACGACGGCTAAGCTTTTTGGATCCAAAACGAGCCTCGAACGGACCAAAACTTCGCTTGGTTGACTTTTCCAATAAAAAGTCAACATTTCCCAAATTGGTCAGAGAGTTGCCCTGAGTCCCCCAGAACTCACTTTGGTCGACATCGGGGTCAACTTAAGTCCGATATGACCCTTGTGGTCAAATTTAGGTTCATTTAGGTGTCTGCCCAAATTTTTTAAATTTTCCTGTTTTTCGCCGATTTGACTGGCGTTGACCGGGAGCGGTTCTTACAATCTACCCCCCTTAAAGGAGTTTCGTCCGCGAAATTTAAAACAGACGTACCTCCGGAGTCGAACAGATCAGGGTACTTCGCGCGAACCTCGTTCTCGCGCTCCCGAGTCGACTCAGGCTCGTGGTGTTGCCACTGCACCCGTTCTAAGCGGATAACCTTTCCGCGCAGGACCTGCTCCCGTGGATCCATTTCCCAAGCCGGTTTCTCCTCATACGAGACATCACCCGTTACCTCAACATCTGCCCACTCAATGACGTGCGAGGGGTCCGCATATACTTCCGCAATTGGTAAACGTGAACATTCCCAAGCTGCGGTGGCAGTGCAAGTCGGTATGCAACTCTCCCACTCTGCTCAAGACCTCGAAAGGTCCGATACACCGCGTGGCTAACCTGTCTCCGCCGCGGTTGAAATGCACCAGTCCACCTTTCAGACTCACCCCAGGGATATATGGTCAACGACTGCTGATTCGAGAGGTCGGCGCCGTTTGTCAGCATAGCTCCTGCCGACTCTACGTGGTCTTCAACCGCTCATGCTTCGGCACGACCGACTCAGCTGTCTCTCGGACCAGTTTTAGACCCAGTAAACCCTCATTCCTCACTTCCGCCCCGCACACGGGCGACCGACACGGCCTACTATACAACGCTCCGAACGGTGCCATCTCGATACTGGCCTGAAAGCTGTTGTTGTAGGCGAACTCGGCTAACCGCTCACGAAATCCATCGTGACGTGCCCCCATTTCCACTGTGCAACCGACAATGGCTACAAAACCCAATGGGACGCTGATGTTCGGCTCTCACCTGCTGACAAGTGAGGCACCGCGATACTAACTTCGCAACCGCTCTCCGCATCCCGCTCCACTAGATATGCCGTCTGATGTCGCGCTCCTCTTAGTGTTACCCACGTGCACTGTCAGACGCGAATAATGTGACTCTCGCAGCTCGTCGCCTGTAACAGTCGATATTGGCTCGATACTTCGCCAGCCAATCCATTCTCAGGATCACGTAAAAGGCTGTCATTTCGTAAGTATCCTTCTCATGGATACACGCACAGCTCAGTCGCTGCCGAACCTCACGGACCCTCGCAGTCTCTCTAATACCTCGCCCCACTACCGCCGTCGTGCCTACCAACTCTGAACATACCCGGATCCTCGGGGTGAGGACTCGATCCAGCATCAAGGCTCTTGAGCCCTCTCTCGAACCTCCTGTATCAGTTCGCTTCTCTAACTTCGCAGGCACGACAGACCCTAGTCAACACCACATCACCCCCAACCGGTGTGTCCAGACGCAGGGGTGGACTCAACGGCTCTAAACTCAGCCCCAACATCTCAGCACAACTCGACGAAGCAAACGAGTGTGACGCCCCGATATCCAATAAAAATGACGCCCAAATCAGAGACCGAAAAACTACTCCATTAGTCACCCCGATAAGGTATAGCACCAACCTCACATAATCCCATATGCATTTACTTATAACTTTCTGCAACCAAACCAGTATTCGCTACTCGTCCCATGCAGGAAAAGTAGTAAAGGGGATGAGCGTTCTGCTCACCTCCACGGACACCCGTTCGATTGTGGCATACTAGTAAAGCACTAACGACTTACCAATCTAACCAGGGCAAACCACTACCTTAAAAACTGATACCAAAACGTCACACTGCTCACGCTATCAATACCTCAAATACTCGCTTACATAAGGGAAACCTCGAATGGGGATCATATTCTCAACTCCGCAAGCCACTGTTGCTCACAACCTCAATACCCTAATTACCCGATCACGTAGGGAAACCTCAAACGGGGATCATGTTCTCAACTCAGCAAGCCACTATTGCTCACAACCTCAGTACCCCAATTACCCGATCACGTAGGGAAACCTCAAATAACCCACTTACGTGAAGCCGAGGGCGATGTTGTGTATTACGGTGTGTTGTTATACGTAGTCGAGCTTATCTACACGGGAAGGATGCCGATAGTTTTGTTCAAATACCGATGGTATGATTTGAATACCGTGACAGTATATAATGGTTTGATATCAATAAATACCAACACAAATGCTTATAAGGATGATGCTTTCTACCTCGCTACCATGGCCAAACAGGAAAGTTCTAATTCTCATTAACGTATATTTGTTGGTAGCTGCCGACTTTCGAAGTTGACTTATAATTAATATTCTACGTTTGTGTGCAAGGAACATATATTCTACTTCGATGACCCGAAAAAAGGTGGAGGGTATAAGATCGTGAACAAGGTCGCACATAGAGGATTATTCATCTTCGAAAAGGTTGTGACCGAAATTTCATATGAAGTTGACACCCCTTACCAAGAGATCCAGCCTGAAACTTCTTCCCAAGTTGTAGCCGAACTAAATGAAATCCCTCCTTTTGTTGGGGAACTACAAGAGGTCGAAGATGTTGCGAATAACGACGACGTCGACGAGGATACTGAAGATGACTACAACAATGACGAGAGGAACGACTCTGATTAAATCAGTTAATTGTGTAACACTGTTATAACTACAACAAACTACTATAACTACATTTTTTTGTAACAAGGCTAATTGTGTACCACATATTTAGGTGCTCCAGGAGGTTTCTGAAAGACGAAAAGGTAGTGATTTGAAAAGTATATGTTCACCAACCCGACGTGTAAGAACCACTCCCAGTCAACGCCAGTCAAACCTGCGAAAAATGGGAAAATTTAAAATTTTCGGACAGACACTTAAATGAACCCAAATTTGACCCCGAGGGTCATACCGGACTTAAGTTGACCCCGATATCGACCAAAGTCAGTTCCGGGGGACTCAGGGCAACTTTTTGACCAATTTGGGAAATGTTGACTTTTCGCTGGGAAAGTCAACCGAGCGACGTTTTGGTCCGTTCGAGGCCCGTTTTGGATCCAAAAAGCTTAGCCGTCATTGCAGCGATCTTAGTTGAGCCGTTTCCTTGTAGCCTGTGAAGTTTCGTAGTTTCTTGGAAAAAGTGCCCGTTCGGGGCCCGAGACGGCCGAATTTCGCGAATCTGATTGGAAAATATCTAGAAGATATTTTCCAAAAAGGTGTGAGACCCACTTGCCACATGTCCATTATGTGGTGGTGTTAGGTTTCTTGAACAAAACAAAGATGGGACTTGAAGTGTTAGTTTTGTATTTAATTATTAGTTGTTTTAAAAACAATTAAAAAGGAAGAGATGAGAGGTGTGTTCGGCTAAGTGTAAAAAAGGGAGTTTTTTTTTTGAGAGAGAATGAGTTAGAAGGAAGAGAGAAGAAGGAGAGAAAAGAGAAAGGGGTTGGAGGTGTTGTGACGTTCCCGTCGATCAAACCGGTGGATCGTCTCAACGATAAAAGAATCGAGCTCACATCGTCATTCTCTACGATGAGCACCTAACCGATTTTTGTTTTGGTACGTTTGAAATTTAGGGTTTGAGTTTAAACGGTTTGATTATGGTTGGGTTTTGGTTAGAATTGGTTTAAAAATGAACGGTTGAGGTTTGGGGTTCGTTAGGAACGTTTTGGGGCAAAAAGGGAATTTTTCCATTGTGGCCGTGTGGGTCCCACGTGCTCGGGTGCTCGGGTTTAGTGTTCGGGTGGTTTAGAACGTTCCCCGGATCATTTATCCACAACCGGATCGAAAATTGGATTTAAATTGTAAAAGTTGTAATTGACGAGTTTTAGAAACTTGAAACGCTAATTAATTGACTCGGAAGTCGGAATTCGATTCCGTCGAATGCCTAGGAACCCTTGAATTATTCTAAGACCGTAGAAACGAAAACGGGAATTTTCGGAGCCCCGGAAGGGCGTTTTCAAAACCCGGGCAGATTCGCCATGTCGGGCGAATCGGGCTTTTCCGGGTCCAATGTCGACAATGTCGAGTAATTGGGGAGTTTGGGAGTGATCGACATTGTCGGGGTTACGTTTGGGCGTTAAGTTTATTGAATTCCAGTTTATTCCTGCGAGTTATTAAGTACCTTAAAATTGTGTTCTTTTAGATCGTGCTGCGGACCGAGGCAAGGGAAAGCTAGGCGAGTGACGGAGATCACGCCGGGGCTTATTTGGGCACTTTTGGAGAACACGCACGAGGTAGGGAAAAGTAGCCGGATCTCGGCCCTGACTGGGGAAAGTTAACAGTAGAATTGCATGTGACACTTGGGGTGTCGTGGGTTAAGTAGGTTTATCGAATATTAGAAAGGCATGATACGGGAACGTAGCGAATATTGGAAATGCATGTGACACTTAGTAGTGTCGTAGGAGCAGAGAACTTAGCGTTATTAGAATTACTGGAGGCATATGACCATGCCCGGAGGTTGATTGCGAACTTATCGAGATTAGGAGTACTGGAGGCATATGACCATGCCCGGAGGTTGTTTGTGAAACTGTTGATATTAGGACTGTTGGAGGCATCGGTTATGCCGGAGGTTGATTGTGTATTTTGTGTCTTGGGTGGCCATGAGAGCCCGTGTTTTACTGTTGTGTCTTGGGTGGCCATGAGAGCCCGTGTTTTACTGTTGTGTCTGGGTGGCCATGAGTGCCCGTGGGGTTGATTGAACCCGTGTCTTTACTGTTGGTGTGTCTTGGGTGGCCGTGAGTGCCCGTGGGGTTGTTGAGCCCGTGAGTTATGGTTGGTGTGTCTTGGGAGGCCGTGAGTGCCCGTGGGGTTGTTGAGTCCGTGTTTTACCGTTGGTGTCTTGGGTGGCCATGAGTGCCTGTGGAGTGTTGAACCGGTCTTGTTGCTGTTTGTTGAACCTTGCTTGTGATTGTGATTGTGTTTGCCCGAGGTTAGTGACCCGACTTCGTGTCGGGAAGTGGTGTGGAATTTGGCTGGCTTACCTAACAGGGATCGGTAAGTTGCGAGCGTTCTTTGGCTGGCCTGACCGAGTTCGAGTCTCGGGAGATTGCGAGCGTTCTTTGGCTGGCTTGACCGAGTTCGAGTCTCGGGAAGTTGCGAGTGTTCTTTGGCTAGCCTGGCCGAGTTCGAGTCTCGGGAGGTTGTGAGCGTTTTTAGGCGATGAGAGGGCAGCTCCCCTTCCGACTAGCTATCGGAAAAGCAGCGTTGTATATATCGCCAACAAGTCGACCGCCTGGAGCCTGACAGGGATCGGCAAAGCGCGTGGGGCAGGCTCGAGCCCAGCCGGTTAGCAACCGGCACTAAGCAGCTGACAGGAGTGCGATCCTTTGTGATCTTGTTTGGTGTGCGATCCTTTGTGATCTTGGGTGTTGCGTGGTGGTCTTTTGAGTCCTTGGAAGAGGTCGTGATCGTTGTGTCGGGTCTACTTTACGAGTTCGAGTGTTGAGTCGGTTGAGAAAAGTATCGGTGTGTGGGTGTCGGTCGGTTTACTTGAGTTGGGGATAGTGATCCCCGGTGTTTGGGTTGTTGTTGGTGTTACCGGCATTGTCTGCTAAGTATGCCGTAGTCAGTCTGTTATCCGTGGTGGTGAGCAAACGCTCACCCCTAGCTGCTTTTCCTACAGGTACTGATCACAGGACGGACTAGGTGAGCTCTCGAAGCTTGAGGAGCTAGGAGCGGAGTCCGAGTTTTATCTTTTGAGTCTAGTGACGGATACCTTGTACTTTGTCCATTTGTTTGGACGTTTTTGAGTTGTAAATATTATTTTGATTAATTAAATGTCGATTTTAAAGTGTTGATTCAAAACAGGTTTCAAATGTTTTATTATTTTAAATGTCCGCGTCCCGAGTTCGGTTTACTGAAATTGGGGCGTGACAGCTTGGTATCAGAGCTCGAGGTTTCACACCTCGGACTGTACGTCAATTAGGTGGGGAGAGTCGAGTCGGTGAAGTCCCGTCGTGCGTTGGGTACACAGGTCGGAACCGTGTGCAGACCCGTTGTGTTTTGAGTCCTATTTGTGTTTGTGTGTATGTGCAGTACGGGGTTACTGGCATACTGTTTGTGTGTTGCTGCGTGAAACATTTTTAAACTGTTGCGACTCGACTCAGGGGCGCCCCTGTAGTCGAGCGTGACGGTGTTGATATCAAGTGGGTACAATGTAGTTCGGGGACGCCTGGACCGGGTTGTAACTACCTGATGTCAGGAAATGAGGTTTTTAATGAAGTGGAGAAAGTTTAAAATTGGTTGGAATTCCTTACCTACGGATAGGGTTGGATCCGTAGGAATAACAATACTTACACTAGGGATACTGTATCCGTAGCTGAAGGTTCATGTATCCGTAGGTAGAGCTGTTTGACCATACTTCATCGACCTCATTGACCACAATGTTCGGGAGGTTTGAACCGTTCGATCACAGGATTTTGGGCATAAGGATAATCTTTATCACATTACATACAACATGAACGCGTTGGGTCTCGAGGTAGGGTTGGAGATGAACCAACTCGCAGCGGAAAATCAATGAAAACCAAGAGACGATTAAACCATGAAACAACTAACAAAGAATGGATTCACAAGAGAAAAATTCAGCACTATTTCTTACCAAAACAAGAACACCGGTTAACGAATTATTGGCTTGAGTCTCCAAGACACCTACGTATCCACATGGGAATCAAAGCCACGTAGTTCTTCTCTTTGAGGACTCAAGAACACAAAAATGGAGGTGGGAGCTTGCCAAACCCGAAATGGCCATGGAAGAGGGAGAGAAAATGTGTTTCCTATTCTTGTCTTGTGTTTGTTATGTTGAAAAAAGATGACTTAAACATAACAAAACCCATACTTGTCCAACTAAAGGCATGGGACAAGTATGGTGTCAAGTAAGGTGTAAATAGGACAAAGTATGGCAAGACAAGATTGGGTTAGGTGGTGAATCACCAACACCTTAATCCTTGTCTTACTTACTTAGTACTAATTAATCAAGACTTGATTAATTAGTTCCATGGGCCTTGGTTGCATGGGCCTTTCATGGGCCTCTTGGTTCTTACTCTACGACAATCTCTGGCTCCTTTCTACTGGGTTGCCAATTGGTTTAGACAGATTTGTACCATCCTGAATTTCTTCGAGATGCACAGTCCTCCCAATGACGTCTTTGGAAACAAAACTCCTTTTCCATAAAGACCCCACCCCATGCGACGAACACCATGTTCTCACTGGGATTGTAGAAGTAGTATCCCCTTGTTTCTTTGGGATACCACACGAAGGTGCATATCTCAGATCTTGGTTCGAGCTTAGTCGAAACCAAATGTTTCACATAAGCCTCGCAACCACAAATCTTTGGGAAGGACAAAGCGGGCATTATCCCATATCATTTTAAAATGGTGTCCCTTCCACACCCTTCGTCGAAGCCCGATTCACTATGAATGCGGTCGTCTCTAGAGCATAATCCCAGAAAGAGATTGGGAGATCAGTTCAACTAATAATGGAACGGACCATTGTCTAACAATGTCCGATTTCTCCGTTTGGCTACACCTTTCATCTACAGTGTCCCAAGAGGAGTCTATTCCAAAAGGATCCCATTCTCTTTTAGATGATCTAATAACTCTGTGGTCAAGTATTTTCCACCTCGATCCAATCGAAGTGCCTTAATACCTTTGTCGAGCTGGTTTTCTACTTTAGTCTTAAACTCTTTGAATTTATCAAAAGCTTTAGACTTATGTCTCAGCGAATCGACATAACCATATTTACTATAATCATCAGTAAATGTGATAAAGTAGCTAAAACCCCTCCTGGCAAGTGAACTTATTGGTCTACACACATTCGAGTGTATCAGCCCCAATAATTCACCCGCCCTTTCATCGCGATCGATAAAAGGGCACTTTAGTCATTTTTCCCATCAAACAAACCTTGCACCTATCGATCAAATGGAATTCGAATGAACCTGAAAGTTCGCACTTCTGAAGTGCTGATAGGTGCTTCTTGTTTATGCGACATAAATGACAGTGCCATAACCGAGTTAGGTTTAAATCGTTGGATTTAGACCTCTTGGTATTAACGGAATATATAGAACTTGAGGCATTGTTACCCATATCTAATATGTACAATCCTCCAACCAAGTCAGTACTGGTATAAAACATATCATTGCATAGAACATTGAAAACTCCATTTCCAATATTAACATTATATCCTTCCTTGTCAAACACGGATACAGATATAATATTCCTACTAAAAGTAGGTATGCAATATACATTATACAATACTAAGACAAGGCCTCTTGGCAAAGCAAGACTCATGGATCCTACAGCAGTTGCCACAACTCTGAGGTCCATTTCGTGCTTTCCAAATCTCTCCTACTTTCAGCCACCATATATTAGTGCATGTGTGAGATTCAGTCATGGTATCTAATACCCATGAATCTTTGGAAGTAGAGAGATGTAGCTCTATAGAGTTAATACCGAATGAAGGCACGATCCCACCGCCCTTCCTTAGATCATCCAGGTTTCCTGATGAAGGCGCAGTCCTACTGCCCTTCTTCAGATCATCCAGGCTATTTGATGAAGGCGCAGTCCCACTGCCCTTCTTCAGATCAGCCGTGAACTTCCTGTAATCCCGGTTCCAATGACCAGGCTATTGGCAGTAGAAGCAGACATTCTCAGGTGTCTCATCTTTCTTGCCAAGTGCGTATGGGCCCCGCCCTTGCCACTTCCAATTCCCTTGTTGACCATCAGAATATCCTTGGATCCCAGATCCCTGATATATTCTTCTCAGCAATTAATGACACTTCATGTAACTCTGATATGGTCTTAGAGACAGCCTTGTCAAGGACATATTCTTTGCGTTCAGACTTGAGGACTATCCTCAAAGTTCTGTACCAGTCCAAATAGTTTGTCCCATTTAGCTTGACCCTGTCAAGAATGGTTTTTAATGACAAACTATTAATGTTCGCTGAATTTGCCATTTGATCTACAACTGATAAAATTCAATCAGTAAACTGAATAAATTTTATGAAGATCAAGCTTAAACACCAACAATCGATTCTAAACCTTTAGAATCTGAAACCAAGATCCTTGATTCACTCGATTAAGCTGAACTAATGCTCACCACTTAATCGAGCTATGTAGGTAGGACTCCATCCAATCACATCCAATGTGACTCTTGGCTAGGGTATGTACTTATGTACACGGCTTACCCTATCTGTTACCCTAGCTCAACCTCAGGCTGAGAATCGTAGTCGGGTCCACCAATTTTCAACTATGGCCCGTCACTATGTAGGTGCTCCGCTAATGCGCACGACACCCACATATGTCGTCCAAACCTACTACCCCGCTTCCCCATGGATGCTCCGCTAATGTGCACGACACCCATAGGACGGGGAGGTAGTAAGGTGTTGATGATTGGGAGGTATCGGACATGACCCGCTTTTACTTGTCCAGTTGTGTTCAAAACTTTGGCACATCCTAGATGCGATGAGCACATCAACTACATTCCAAATGCAATGATGCCTCAAATTACATCCAATGTAATTCTTCCTTTGAACCCGTCAACTACATCCAATGCAATGACGGTTGTAAGGGTTCACACACAAGGATCAAAATTCCAATTTTATCTTTGCATGTGAGGTGATATGCTCGGTAAATAAAGTTAAGCATGCAATTCTAAAACACATAGAATTAATCATGCATAAACTAAACCAAGAATAAAGCGATAAATGTGCACATAATAGCCCCCTAAACTAACTCCCACTAGCTTCTTGAGCTCCACCGACTCCAAGCCGATGCCAACACCCGAAAAGCCACCAAATGACCTTTTCGCCCTTTCTTCATCTTGAGTAAAATATTACAATTTAATACACGACTCGCAGGTCGGGAATAAATAAATATTACAAACAAGTGGTTCGACGACCACACCTTGAAAGAATAATTACACGCTAACTCTAACGGCTCGCAGGCCGTGAAAAGCGATAAATAATTAAATCGAGCTCGGGGCTATTATGTACACCATGCCAACATCACATCACACATCGTGTTATCAAACAAGCATGTTATCAAACATCATGTGATTTTCCGGTTTTAATTAATAGCCAAGTTTCGAAAATGTTTGATGCTCGGTTTATCGAAACCGTTCAAAATGAAATTTTGAACATTTGATCTTCGAGTTCGTCATGACGGTTCCAAACTCGTCATAACTAAAAAAATGATTTAGCCTTGGCATATCAACCATCCAATGGTCATGCTTGGCCTAGCTCCGTCCAACGGAGCCCCGTTCGGTCCCGATTTCGGCTCCCCGAGAGTCCCGCTCCCGAGACCCGAAAAATCAAAAAAAAATTCAAAATTTCCAGATTTGAAATAATTTTCAAAAATTCATTTTACATGCATTAAATCCATGAACAAGAATTTAAAACATGTTATCAAACAATTTAGCAAAACAACATGCCAAAAACGAAACTTTCAAGCAAAACCGAAACTTTGAACACCGTCTTGTGAATCTCGAAGGTAGCACGGCTCTGATACCACTGTTGGGTCTCGAGGTAGGGTTGGAGATGAACCAACTCGCAGTGGAAAATCAATGAAAACCAAGAGACGATTAAACCATGAAACAACTAACAAAGAATGGATTCACAAGAGAAAAATTCAGCACTATTTCTTACCAAAACAAGAACACCGGTTAACGAATTATTGGCTTGAGTCTCCAAGACGCCTACGTATCCACATGGGAATCAAAGCCACGTAGTTCTTCTCTTTGAGGACTCAAGAACACAAAAATGGAGGTGGGAGCTTGCCAAACCCGAAATGGCCATGGAAGAGGGAGAGAAAATGTGTTTCCTATTCTTGTCTTGTGTTTGTTATGTTGAAAAAAGATGACTTAAACATAACAAAACCCATACTTGTCCAACTAAAGGCATGGGACAAGTATGGTGTCAAGTAAGGTGTAAATAGGACAAAGTATGGCAAGACAAGATTGGGTTAGGTGGTGAATCACCAACACCTTAATCCTTGTCTTACTTACTTAGTACTAATTAATCAAGACTTGATTAATTAGTTCCATGGGCCTTGGTTGCATGGGCCTTTCATGGGCCTCTTGGTTCTTACTCTACGACAATCTCTGGCTCCTTTCTACTGGGTTGCCAATTGGTTTAGACAGATTTGTATCATCCTGAATTTCTTCGAGATGCACAGTCCTCCCAATGACGTCTTTGGAAACAAAACTCCTTTTCCATAAAGACCCCACCCCATGCGACGAACACCATGTTCTCACTGGGATTGTAGAAGTAGTATCCCCTTGTTTCTTTGGGATACCACACGAAGGTGCATATCTCAGATCTTGGTTCGAGCTTAGTCGAAACCAAATGTTTCACATAAGCCTCGCAACCACAAATCTTTGGGAAGGACAAAGCGGGCATTATCCCATATCATTTTAAAATGGTGTCCCTTCCACACCCTTCGTCGAAGCCCGATTCACTATGAATGCGGTCGTCTCTAGAGCATAATCCCAGAAAGAGATTGGGAGATCAGTTCAACTAATAATGGAACGGACCATTGTCTAACAATGTCCGATTTCTCCGTTTGGCTACACCTTTCATCTACAGTGTCCCAAGAGGAGTCTATTCCAAAAGGATCCCATTCTCTTTTAGATGATCTAATAACTCTGTGGTCAAGTATTTTCCACCTCGATCCAATCGAAGTGCCTTAATACCTTTGTCGAGCTGGTTTTCTACTTTAGTCTTAAACTCTTTGAATTTATCAAAAGCTTTAGACTTATGTCTCAGCGAATCGACATAACCATATTTACTATAATCATCAGTAAATGTGATAAAGTAGCTAAAACCCCTCCTGGCAAGTGAACTTATTGGTCTACACACATTCGAGTGTATCAGCCCCAATAATTCACCCGCCCTTTCATCGCGATCGATAAAAGGGCACTTTAGTCATTTTTCCCATCAAACAAACCTTGCACCTATCGATCAAATGGAATTCGAATGAACCTGAAAGTTCGCACTTCTGAAGTGCTGATAGGTGCTTCTTGTTTATGCGACATAAATGACAGTGCCATAACCGAGTTAGGTTTAAATCGTTGGATTTAGACCTCTTGGTATTAACGGAATATATAGAACTTGAGGCATTGTTACCCATATCTAATATGTACAATCCTCCAACCAAGTCAGTACTGGTATAAAACATATCATTGCATAGAACATTGAAAACTCCATTTCCAATATTAACATTATATCCTTCCTTGTCAAACACGGATACAGATATAATATTCCTACTAAAAGTAGGTATGCAATATACATTATACAATACTAAGACAAGGCCTCTTGGCAAAGCAAGACTCATGGATCCTACAGCAGTTGCCACAACTCTGAGGTCCATTTCGTGCTTTCCAAATCTCTCCTACTTTCAGCCACCATATATTAGTGCATGTGTGAGATTCAGTCATGGTATCTAATACCCATGAATCTTTGGAAGTAGAGAGATGTAGCTCTATAGAGTTAATACCGAATGAAGGCACGATCCCACCGCCCTTCCTTAGATCATCCAGGTTTCCTGATGAAGGCGCAGTCCTACTGCCCTTCTTCAGATCATCCAGGCTATTTGATGAAGGCGCAGTCCCACTGCCCTTCTTCAGATCAGCCGTGAACTTCCTGTAATCCCGGTTCCAATGACCAGGCTATTGGCAGTAGAAGCAGACATTCTCAGGTGTCTCATCTTTCTTGCCAAGTGCGTATGGGCCCCGCCCTTGCCACTTCCAATTCCCTTGTTGACCATCAGAATATCCTTGGATCCCAGATCCCTGATATATTCTTCTCAGCAATTAATGACACTTCATGTAACTCTGATATGGTCTTAGAGACAGCCTTGTCAAGGACATATTCTTTGCGTTCAGACTTGAGGACTATCCTCAAAGTTCTGTACCAGTCCAAATAGTTTGTCCCATTTAGCTTGACCCTGTCAAGAATGGTTTTTAATGACAAACTATTAATGTTCGCTGAATTTGCCATTTGATCTACAACTGATAAAATTCAATCAGTAAACTGAATAAATTTTATGAAGATCAAGCTTAAACACCAACAATCGATTCTAAACCTTTAGAATCTGAAACCAAGATCCTTGATTCACTCGATTAAGCTGAACTAATGCTCACCACTTAATCGAGCTATGTAGGTAGGACTCCATCCAATCACATCCAATGTGACTCTTGGCTAGGGTATGTACTTATGTACACGGCTTACCCTATCTGTTACCCTAGCTCAACCTCAGGCTGAGAATCGTAGTCGGGTCCACCAATTTTCAACTATGGCCCGTCACTATGTAGGTGCTCCGCTAATGCGCACGACACCCACATATGTCGTCCAAACCTACTACCCCGCTTCCCCATGGATGCTCCGCTAATGTGCACGACACCCATAGGACGGGGAGGTAGTAAGGTGTTGATGATTGGGAGGTATCGGACATGACCCGCTTTTACTTGTCCAGTTGTGTTCAAAACTTTGGCACATCCTAGATGCGATGAGCACATCAACTACATTCCAAATGCAATGATGCCTCAAATTACATCCAATGTAATTCTTCCTTTGAACCCGTCAACTACATCCAATGCAATGACGGTTGTAAGGGTTCACACACAAGGATCAAAATTCCAATTTTATCTTTGCATGTGAGGTGATATGCTCGGTAAATAAAGTTAAGCATGCAATTCTAAAACACATAGAATTAATCATGCATAAACTAAACCAAGAATAAAGCGATAAATGTGCACATAATAGCCCCCTAAACTAACTCCCACTAGCTTCTTGAGCTCCACCGACTCCAAGCCGATGCCAACACCCGAAAAGCCACCAAATGACCTTTTCGCCCTTTCTTCATCTTGAGTAAAATATTACAATTTAATACACGACTCGCAGGTCGGGAATAAATAAATATTACAAACAAGTGGTTCGACGACCACACCTTGAAAGAATAATTACACGCTAACTCTAACGGCTCGCAGGCCGTGAAAAGCGATAAATAATTAAATCGAGCTCGGGGCTATTATGTACACCATGCCAACATCACATCACACATCGTGTTATCAAACAAGCATGTTATCAAACATCATGTGATTTTCCGGTTTTAATTAATAGCCAAGTTTCGAAAATGTTTGATGCTCGGTTTATCGAAACCGTTCAAAATGAAATTTTGAACATTTGATCTTCGAGTTCGTCATGACGGTTCCAAACTCGTCATAACTAAAAAAATGGTTTAGCCTTGGCATATCAACCATCCAATGGTCATGCTTGGCCTAGCTCCGTCCAACGGAGCCCCGTTCGGTCCCGGTTTCGGCTCCCCGAGAGTCCCGCTCCCGAGACCCGAAAAATCAAAAAAAAATTCAAAATTTCCAGATTTGAAATAATTTTCAAAAATTCATTTTACATGCATTAAATCCATGAACAAGAATTTAAAACATGTTATCAAACAATTTAGCAAAACAACATGCCAAAAACGAAACTTTCAAGCAAAACCGAAACTTTGAACACCGTCTTGTGAATCTCGAAGGTAGCACGGCTCTGATACCACTGTTGGGTCTCGAGGTAGGGTTGGAGATGAACCAACTCGCAGTGGAAAATCAATGAAAACCAAGAGACGATTAAACCATGAAACAACTAACAAAGAATGGATTCACAAGAGAAAAATTCAGCACTATTTCTTACCAAAACAAGAACACCGGTTAACGAATTATTGGCTTGAGTCTCCAAGACGCCTACGTATCCACATGGGAATCAAAGCCACGTAGTTCTTCTCTTTGAGGACTCAAGAACACAAAAATGGAGGTGGGAGCTTGCCAAACCCGAAATGGCCATGGAAGAGGGAGAGAAAATGTGTTTCCTATTCTTGTCTTGTGTTTGTTATGTTGAAAAAAGATGACTTAAACATAACAAAACCCATACTTGTCCAACTAAAGGCATGGGACAAGTATGGTGTCAAGTAAGGTGTAAATAGGACAAAGTATGGCAAGACAAGATTGGGTTAGGTGGTGAATCACCAACACCTTAATCCTTGTCTTACTTACTTAGTACTAATTAATCAAGACTTGATTAATTAGTTCCATGGGCCTTGGTTGCATGGGCCTTTCATGGGCCTCTTGGTTCTTACTCTACGACAATCTCTGGCTCCTTTCTACTGGGTTGCCAATTGGTTTAGACAGATTTGTACCATCCTGAATTTCTTCGAGATGCACAGTCCTCCCAATGACGTCTTTGGAAACAAAACTCCTTTTCCATAAAGACCCCACCCCATGCGACGAACACCATGTTCTCACTGGGATTGTAGAAGTAGTATCCCCTTGTTTCTTTGGGATACCACACGAAGGTGCATATCTCAGATCTTGGTTCGAGCTTAGTCGAAACCAAATGTTTCACATAAGCCTCGCAACCACAAATCTTTGGGAAGGACAAAGCGGGCATTATCCCATATCATTTTAAAATGGTGTCCCTTCCACACCCTTCGTCGAAGCCCGATTCACTATGAATGCGGTCGTCTCTAGAGCATAATCCCAAAAAGAGATTGGGAGATCAGTTCAACTAATAATGGAACGGACCATTGTCTAACAATGTCCGATTTCTCCGTTTGGCTACACCTTTCATCTACAGTGTCCCAAGAGGAGTCTATTCCAAAAGGATCCCATTCTCTTTTAGATGATCTAATAACTCTGTGGTCAAGTATTTTCCACCTCGATCCAATCGAAGTGCCTTAATACCTTTGTCGAGCTGGTTTTCTACTTTAGTCTTAAACTCTTTGAATTTATCAAAAGCTTTAGACTTATGTCTCAGCGAATCGACATAACCATATTTACTATAATCATCAGTAAATGTGATAAAGTAGCTAAAACCCCTCCTGGCAAGTGAACTTATTGGTCTACACACATTCGAGTGTATCAGCCCCAATAATTCACCCGCCCTTTCATCGCGATCGATAAAAGGGCACTTTAGTCATTTTTCCCATCAAACAAACCTTGCACCTATCGATCAAATGGAATTCGAATGAACCTGAAAGTTCGCACTTCTGAAGTGCTGATAGGTGCTTCTTGTTTATGCGACATAAATGACAGTGCCATAACCGAGTTAGGTTTAAATCGTTGGATTTAGACCTCTTGGTATTAACGGAATATATAGAACTTGAGGCATTGTTACCCATATCTAATATGTACAATCCTCCAACCAAGTCAGTACTGGTATAAAACATATCATTGCATAGAACATTGAAAACTCCATTTCCAATATTAACATTATATCCTTCCTTGTCAAACACGGATACAGATATAATATTCCTACTAAAAGTAGGTATGCAATATACATTATACAATACTAAGACAAGGCCTCTTGGCAAAGCAAGACTCATGGATCCTACAGCAGTTGCCACAACTCTGAGGTCCATTTCGTGCTTTCCAAATCTCTCCTACTTTCAGCCACCATATATTAGTGCATGTGTGAGATTCAGTCATGGTATCTAATACCCATGAATCTTTGGAAGTAGAGAGATGTAGCTCTATAGAGTTAATACCGAATGAAGGCACGATCCCACCGCCCTTCCTTAGATCATCCAGGTTTCCTGATGAAGGCGCAGTCCTACTGCCCTTCTTCAGATCATCCAGGCTATTTGATGAAGGCGCAGTCCCACTGCCCTTCTTCAGATCAGCCGTGAACTTCCTGTAATCCCGGTTCCAATGACCAGGCTATTGGCAGTAGAAGCAGACATTCTCAGGTGTCTCATCTTTCTTGCCAAGTGCGTATGGGCCCCGCCCTTGCCACTTCCAATTCCCTTGTTGACCATCAGAATATCCTTGGATCCCAGATCCCTGATATATTCTTCTCAGCAATTAATGACACTTCATGTAACTCTGATATGGTCTTAGAGACAGCCTTGTCAAGGACATATTCTTTGCGTTCAGACTTGAGGACTATCCTCAAAGTTCTGTACCAGTCCAAATAGTTTGTCCCATTTAGCTTGACCCTGTCAAGAATGGTTTTTAATGACAAACTATTAATGTTCGCTGAATTTGCCATTTGATCTACAACTGATAAAATTCAATCAGTAAACTGAATAAATTTTATGAAGATCAAGCTTAAACACCAACAATCGATTCTAAACCTTTAGAATCTGAAACCAAGATCCTTGATTCACTCGATTAAGCTGAACTAATGCTCACCACTTAATCGAGCTATGTAGGTAGGACTCCATCCAATCACATCCAATGTGACTCTTGGCTAGGGTATGTACTTATGTACACGGCTTACCCTATCTGTTACCCTAGCTCAACCTCAGGCTGAGAATCGTAGTCGGGTCCACCAATTTTCAACTATGGCCCGTCACTATGTAGGTGCTCCGCTAATGCGCACGACACCCACATATGTCGTCCAAACCTACTACCCCGCTTCCCCATGGATGCTCCGCTAATGTGCACGACACCCATAGGACGGGGAGGTAGTAAGGTGTTGATGATTGGGAGGTATCGGACATGACCCGCTTTTACTTGTCCAGTTGTGTTCAAAACTTTGGCACATCCTAGATGCGATGAGCACATCAACTACATTCCAAATGCAATGATGCCTCAAATTACATCCAATGTAATTCTTCCTTTGAACCCGTCAACTACATCCAATGCAATGACGGTTGTAAGGGTTCACACACAAGGATCAAAATTCCAATTTTATCTTTGCATGTGAGGTGATATGCTCGGTAAATAAAGTTAAGCATGCAATTCTAAAACACATAGAATTAATCATGCATAAACTAAACCAAGAATAAAGCGATAAATGTGCACATAATAGCCCCCTAAACTAACTCCCACTAGCTTCTTGAGCTCCACCGACTCCAAGCCGATGCCAACACCCGAAAAGCCACCAAATGACCTTTTCGCCCTTTCTTCATCTTGAGTAAAATATTACAATTTAATACACGACTCGCAGGTCGGGAATAAATAAATATTACAAACAAGTGGTTCGACGACCACACCTTGAAAGAATAATTACACGCTAACTCTAACGGCTCGCAGGCCGTGAAAAGCGATAAATAATTAAATCGAGCTCGGGGCTATTATGTACACCATGCCAACATCACATCACACATCGTGTTATCAAACAAGCATGTTATCAAACATCATGTGATTTTCCGGTTTTAATTAATAGCCAAGTTTCGAAAATGTTTGATGCTCGGTTTATCGAAACCGTTCAAAATGAAATTTTGAACATTTGATCTTCGAGTTCGTCATGACGGTTCCAAACTCGTCATAACTAAAAAAATGGTTTAGCCTTGGCATATCAACCATCCAATGGTCATGCTTGGCCTAGCTCCGTCCAACGGAGCCCCGTTCGGTCCCGGTTTCGGCTCCCCGAGAGTCCCGCTCCCGAGACCCGAAAAATCAAAAAAAAATTCAAAATTTCCAGATTTGAAATAATTTTCAAAAATTCATTTTACATGCATTAAATCCATGAACAAGAATTTAAAACATGTTATCAAACAATTTAGCAAAACAACATGCCAAAAACGAAACTTTCAAGCAAAACCGAAACTTTGAACACCGTCTTGTGAATCTCGAAGGTAGCACGGCTCTGATACCACTGTTGGGTCTCGAGGTAGGGTTGGAGATGAACCAACTCGCAGCGGAAAATCAATGAAAACCAAGAGACGATTAAACCATGAAACAACTAACAAAGAATGGATTCACAAGAGAAAAATTCAGCACTATTTCTTACCAAAACAAGAACACCGGTTAACGAATTATTGGCTTGAGTCTCCAAGACGCCTACGTATCCACATGGGAATCAAAGCCACGTAGTTCTTCTCTTTGAGGACTCAAGAACACAAAAATGGAGGTGGGAGCTTGCCAAACCCGAAATGGCCATGGAAGAGGGAGAGAAAATGTGTTTCCTATTCTTGTCTTGTGTTTGTTATGTTGAAAAAAGATGACTTAAACATAACAAAACCCATACTTGTCCAACTAAAGGCATGGGACAAGTATGGTGTCAAGTAAGGTGTAAATAGGACAAAGTATGGCAAGACAAGATTGGGTTAGGTGGTGAATCACCAACACCTTAATCCTTGTCTTACTTACTTAGTACTAATTAATCAAGACTTGATTAATTAGTTCCATGGGCCTTGGTTGCATGGGCCTTTCATGGGCCTCTTGGTTCTTACTCTACGACAATCTCTGGCTCCTTTCTACTGGGTTGCCAATTGGTTTAGACAGATTTGTACCATCCTGAATTTCTTCGAGATGCACAGTCCTCCCAATGACGTCTTTGGAAACAAAACTCCTTTTCCATAAAGACCCCACCCCATGCGACGAACACCATGTTCTCACTGGGATTGTAGAAGTAGTATCCCCTTGTTTCTTTGGGATACCACACGAAGGTGCATATCTCAGATCTTGGTTCGAGCTTAGTCGAAACCAAATGTTTCACATAAGCCTCGCAACCACAAATCTTTGGGAAGGACAAAGCGGGCATTATCCCATATCATTTTAAAATGGTGTCCCTTCCACACCCTTCGTCGAAGCCCGATTCACTATGAATGCGGTCGTCTCTAGAGCATAATCCCAAAAAGAGATTGGGAGATCAGTTCAACTAATAATGGAACGGACCATTGTCTAACAATGTCCGATTTCTCCGTTTGGCTACACCTTTCATCTACAGTGTCCCAAGAGGAGTCTATTCCAAAAGGATCCCATTCTCTTTTAGATGATCTAATAACTCTGTGGTCAAGTATTTTCCACCTCGATCCAATCGAAGTGCCTTAATACCTTTGTCGAGCTGGTTTTCTACTTTAGTCTTAAACTCTTTGAATTTATCAAAAGCTTTAGACTTATGTCTCAGCGAATCGACATAACCATATTTACTATAATCATCAGTAAATGTGATAAAGTAGCTAAAACCCCTCCTGGCAAGTGAACTTATTGGTCTACACACATTCGAGTGTATCAGCCCCAATAATTCACCCGCCCTTTCATCGCGATCGATAAAAGGGCACTTTAGTCATTTTTCCCATCAAACAAACCTTGCACCTATCGATCAAATGGAATTCGAATGAACCTGAAAGTTCGCACTTCTGAAGTGCTGATAGGTGCTTCTTGTTTATGCGACATAAATGACAGTGCCATAACCGAGTTAGGTTTAAATCGTTGGATTTAGACCTCTTGGTATTAACGGAATATATAGAACTTGAGGCATTGTTACCCATATCTAATATGTACAATCCTCCAACCAAGTCAGTACTGGTATAAAACATATCATTGCATAGAACATTGAAAACTCCATTTCCAATATTAACATTATATCCTTCCTTGTCAAACACGGATACAGATATAATATTCCTACTAAAAGTAGGTATGCAATATACATTATACAATACTAAGACAAGGCCTCTTGGCAAAGCAAGACTCATGGATCCTACAGCAGTTGCCACAACTCTGAGGTCCATTTCGTGCTTTCCAAATCTCTCCTACTTTCAGCCACCATATATTAGTGCATGTGTGAGATTCAGTCATGGTATCTAATACCCATGAATCTTTGGAAGTAGAGAGATGTAGCTCTATAGAGTTAATACCGAATGAAGGCACGATCCCACCGCCCTTCCTTAGATCATCCAGGTTTCCTGATGAAGGCGCAGTCCTACTGCCCTTCTTCAGATCATCCAGGCTATTTGATGAAGGCGCAGTCCCACTGCCCTTCTTCAGATCAGCCGTGAACTTCCTGTAATCCCGGTTCCAATGACCAGGCTATTGGCAGTAGAAGCAGACATTCTCAGGTGTCTCATCTTTCTTGCCAAGTGCGTATGGGCCCCGCCCTTGCCACTTCCAATTCCCTTGTTGACCATCAGAATATCCTTGGATCCCAGATCCCTGATATATTCTTCTCAGCAATTAATGACACTTCATGTAACTCTGATATGGTCTTAGAGACAGCCTTGTCAAGGACATATTCTTTGCGTTCAGACTTGAGGACTATCCTCAAAGTTCTGTACCAGTCCAAATAGTTTGTCCCATTTAGCTTGACCCTGTCAAGAATGGTTTTTAATGACAAACTATTAATGTTCGCTGAATTTGCCATTTGATCTACAACTGATAAAATTCAATCAGTAAACTGAATAAATTTTATGAAGATCAAGCTTAAACACCAACAATCGATTCTAAACCTTTAGAATCTGAAACCAAGATCCTTGATTCACTCGATTAAGCTGAACTAATGCTCACCACTTAATCGAGCTATGTAGGTAGGACTCCATCCAATCACATCCAATGTGACTCTTGGCTAGGGTATGTACTTATGTACACGGCTTACCCTATCTGTTACCCTAGCTCAACCTCAGGCTGAGAATCGTAGTCGGGTCCACCAATTTTCAACTATGGCCCGTCACTATGTAGGTGCTCCGCTAATGCGCACGACACCCACATATGTCGTCCAAACCTACTACCCCGCTTCCCCATGGATGCTCCGCTAATGTGCACGACACCCATAGGACGGGGAGGTAGTAAGGTGTTGATGATTGGGAGGTATCGGACATGACCCGCTTTTACTTGTCCAGTTGTGTTCAAAACTTTGGCACATCCTAGATGCGATGAGCACATCAACTACATTCCAAATGCAATGATGCCTCAAATTACATCCAATGTAATTCTTCCTTTGAACCCGTCAACTACATCCAATGCAATGACGGTTGTAAGGGTTCACACACAAGGATCAAAATTCCAATTTTATCTTTGCATGTGAGGTGATATGCTCGGTAAATAAAGTTAAGCATGCAATTCTAAAACACATAGAATTAATCATGCATAAACTAAACCAAGAATAAAGCGATAAATGTGCACATAATAGCCCCCTAAACTAACTCCCACTAGCTTCTTGAGCTCCACCGACTCCAAGCCGATGCCAACACCCGAAAAGCCACCAAATGACCTTTTCGCCCTTTCTTCATCTTGAGTAAAATATTACAATTTAATACACGACTCGCAGGTCGGGAATAAATAAATATTACAAACAAGTGGTTCGACGACCACACCTTGAAAGAATAATTACACGCTAACTCTAACGGCTCGCAGGCCGTGAAAAGCGATAAATAATTAAATCGAGCTCGGGGCTATTATGTACACCATGCCAACATCACATCACACATCGTGTTATCAAACAAGCATGTTATCAAACATCATGTGATTTTCCGGTTTTAATTAATAGCCAAGTTTCGAAAATGTTTGATGCTCGGTTTATCGAAACCGTTCAAAATGAAATTTTGAACATTTGATCTTCGAGTTCGTCATGACGGTTCCAAACTCGTCATAACTAAAAAAATGGTTTAGCCTTGGCATATCAACCATCCAATGGTCATGCTTGGCCTAGCTCCGTCCAACGGAGCCCCGTTCGGTCCCGGTTTCGGCTCCCCGAGAGTCCCGCTCCCGAGACCCGAAAAATCAAAAAAAAATTCAAAATTTCCAGATTTGAAATAATTTTCAAAAATTCATTTTACATGCATTAAATCCATGAACAAGAATTTAAAACATGTTATCAAACAATTTAGCAAAACAACATGCCAAAAACGAAACTTTCAAGCAAAACCGAAACTTTGAACACCGTCTTGTGAATCTCGAAGGTAGCACGGCTCTGATACCACTGTTGGGTCTCGAGGTAGGGTTGGAGATGAACCAACTCGCAGCGGAAAATCAATGAAAACCAAGAGACGATTAAACCATGAAACAACTAACAAAGAATGGATTCACAAGAGAAAAATTCAGCACTATTTCTTACCAAAACAAGAACACCGGTTAACGAATTATTGGCTTGAGTCTCCAAGACGCCTACGTATCCACATGGGAATCAAAGCCACGTAGTTCTTCTCTTTGAGGACTCAAGAACACAAAAATGGAGGTGGGAGCTTGCCAAACCCGAAATGGCCATGGAAGAGGGAGAGAAAATGTGTTTCCTATTCTTGTCTTGTGTTTGTTATGTTGAAAAAAGATGACTTAAACATAACAAAACTCATACTTGTCCAACTAAAGGCATGGGACAAGTATGGTGTCAAGTAAGGTGTAAATAGGACAAAGTATGGCAAGACAAGATTGGGTTAGGTGGTGAATCACCAACACCTTAATCCTTGTCTTACTTACTTAGTACTAATTAATCAAGACTTGATTAATTAGTTCAATGAGCCTTGGTTGCATGGGCCTTTCATGGGCCTCTTGGAACATGGCCCGTGGCCATTTCCAACGAGGTCCCGTGATTCGCTCATCGCCTCCATGCCTTTCATACCGGAAATGTCCAACATTATCCGACGCGATCAATCCCAAGACTCCAAGCCTTGTCTCGATCCGTAAAGTCCTATTCACTTACGGGCACATGACCCAAAACCCAGTTTTGGTCATGTCTTGAGACAACTCCCTTTTGGCCATTCTCCATATATGTGTCAATGAGTTTCATCCTCCGGTGTGACCCTTAGGTTTATGCATGTCAATAGATAAACGTAAAATCCCATTTTACTTGATCCTATTTAAGTGGCAACTAACGAGACTTTAGTATTGCCTGACACTGCATAGCGAATCGACCCTGTCGATTCTAACCTTTCCGTCGTCCCTGTCATTATCCTTTTATCTCCGATATCCTGATTGAGATAAGGCATAGAGCCGTCATCCTTATTATTCTCAATCATCGTTCCTTGATATGTGAGATGACTGAAGATATGATACCCAGTATCATGTGCATAGCCATGCTATTCTTTCAGTCACTCTCGATCAAGCGGCCGAGAACCGATATCTTTCCCATACCTCAGTATGAGGGATAAATCCCTTAGCCGCCTTTCGTGTCACTCATGTAGCCCGTCCCCAAGCCAATCCTGGCCGTTATGGAAGCCCTGTTACGGACAACGTTAGGCTCAGGTCAAACTCAGTTGTTGACTACATAGCGATCACAAAGACTCCTTGGTCTAAGGATACATGACAAGCTACAACACTGAATATGTTCATGACTTAATCTATGGCACATATTCAGGGCGGGTCGTCCAATATCATGTCCCACATGATATCTATGATCAGACTCCGGAATCCCATTCCAATGACTAACAGAACGTAAGCCATAAAGAGCCATCTTTCATACTAGTCGCTTCTAGTGAAGCTTTGTTGACTAGGGACCCATCGAGTGTGTTCTATCTCGATCTATGGTTCTATTCGCATGGTGGGCATAGATCAGAGCACACATCGATATATTACTCCAACACATAAGTAATATAAAGCCGCTTTAATTTTATTGCTAACGATGATATGTACATTTGGACATTTAGGATTGAACTACGAGCACTAAGACTAACAGAACGATGTTGATTACATAATATCACAACGAAACACGGACTTACTGATTGAAATGATCATTTTTACAATGCTCAATGCATAGATACTGTACTATGAAATACGAACTTGTTTAGTCCAAGTAGGAGATTTTCATATTAATACCTATCGTTTAAAAATATGTGTAGCATACATGACCCATGAACGTAACGTTCCATTACGAATACAACGAGGGTCGGGAAGGATGACGGGATGTTGGTCAAACCAGTCAATGGGTTTCTACAGACGGATGTGTATCCGTCGGTAGGCCCGTGACTTTCTCGAATTTTCGCTAAGTGTTGTGGCAAAAACGACGTCGTGTCATGTAAGCAGGTTTACAGACGAATATGTATCTGTTGGCAAGCATTTAAGTAGATAAAGCCCTCGAACCCTAATTTCCTCTCATTCACTCGATCTCTCTCTCCCTCACTCACGCGATCTGCCTCAGGGACCTCATCGTCGGCCTCAACTCCGACCTCATCGCCGACCTCACCCCGACTCCGACCATCTCCGACTCTTTCATCGCCCACCCCATCTCCGACCTCATCGACATCGTCGACCTCCCCCCGTTTCCGACCACATCTCCGTCTCTGACTCTACTCCGAGTCCGACCGCATCTCCGTCTCCGACCTCTACTCCGAGTCCGACCTCATCTCCGACTCCGACCTCATTTCCGACTACTGACATCTACGAGGCTACACTGACAGGTTCGTTTTCTCTTCATTTTTTGGGATTTAGGGTTTGTATTGATGTAGGGTCTGAATTGATTTAGGATTTGTATGGATTTAGGCTTTGAATTGATTTAGGGTTTGAATTCATTTAGGGTTTGTATGGATTTAGGGTTTCAATTTATTTAGGGTTTCAATTGATTTAGGGTTAGAACTGATATAAGGTTTGAATTGATTTAGGGTTTGAATTGATTTAAGATTTGATTTGATTTAGGGTTTGAATTGATTTCGTTTTCTACCTTGGGATTGTTCTTCTGCTTTTTGTTTTTAGATATTTAGACTGCAAGTCATGTATAGATCTCTGTTTTTTGTTTTTCTTTTTGCGATGCTCTTATGAGTTGAATCTCATAGCTTATCTTTAGAATATGTTGTTAGAGAAAACAGTCAACACGACCTCAAATATCTCTAACTAATAACAAATATTTCCCTTCAAGTTGATCAACCGGTTAGTGAGATTCAACTTGCTAAGTAGAATATCAAATTGTTGGCGTAGTAACGGTTTGGTAAGAATGCCTCAAATTGATCTTTAGTAGATACAATCTTCTTAGATAATGATTTTAGATACAATGTTGCTTGGATAATGATTTTATATACAATGTTTCTCTAACTGATATACGTATAAGTTGTTGCTTATTTATGCCACCTTTATTTGTTATGTGAGTTTGCAGGATGGGAAGGAAAAATAGCACCCGATTCTTCACCCGACTCCAATTCCTGTTCAACCCTCATACCCCTCAATAACCATCAGAATCGGGAGACAATACCATCGCCTCTTCACAATCTACTGCTTGCGCTCCTCCCAATCGGCGCATAAAAGACTACCGGACCCCTGCGAGTAGTGTGGATGAGGCAGCCTCCACAACAAGAAACACTCCGCTTGCATCGAGCATCCGGTGTCCTCAGGAAGTCATTGACGATGATGATGTGGCTGCAATATTGGAGGGAAAGGAGTTTCGGCCTCAAAAGAAGGCAAAGACAAGGAAAGGAGGAATGGTTATGAACAAAAACCTCCAACGTCGCCTGAAGGAGATGGCTGATGGCGGGAAATTCAAACTGGGGCATAACGGGAAGGAAGTAACCGGCACGCTGGGTCGGGGCGATGTCGTGAGGGTCATTGGCGCAACCATTCGTATGTACATGCCAATGAACAAACCTAATTTCGACAGTTTGCCTGAAGATGATCAGTAGTTTCTTTTTCACCAGTTAACCGTAAGTATAATATTAAATTTTCTTCTCATTACAATTTTTATTTAGGTTTCGTAGTTTATTTCTGATTGTTTGCCTTTTGTGTAGTGTATGTTTGAGTTCTGTCCTGGGGAGCACCATGGGGAGCTGCTGCAGTTCATCATGTCAACGGCCAGAAGCCGTTTTAGGGAGTTGAAGTATGAGATCCACATGTGGGTCCTCAAATGGAAGAAGAAGAACCCGGGTGCAGCAGTGCCAACACCGTTCGAGTTTCAAGAACGTCCGGAGCAGTTCGAGTGGCTACTCCAACACTTCATATCCACGAAATTCAAGGTAACAAATTTGATTTTAATCAAAAAGTTGTG
Source organism: Erodium maritimum (assembly GCA_963921825.1). Classification (NCBI taxonomy): domain Eukaryota; kingdom Viridiplantae; phylum Streptophyta; class Magnoliopsida; order Geraniales; family Geraniaceae; genus Erodium; species Erodium maritimum. Next base: position 36,437,907 of record OY997592.1, on the reverse strand, counting down.
GAATCAGTTTTTTTTTGAAATATCTCTCCGTGATAATAATAATTATGTACATTACTAAATACAAATTTATAATAGTCTTAAACTTAAAACAATAATTTTACTCAAAAATCAAATTAATACTAATTTTAAAATTTAAAACAATGAATTATGTTGAAGTTTTACACGAACTAAGAAACTTATATAATATAAAATATAAATTAGTTATGAAAAAAAATATATATAATAAAAAACATAAATCTAGAAAATAAAGGAATAAAATTAAAAAATTAGAAAAATTATAATAAAAAAATATAGTTTTATGGAAGGAATCAAGAGAATAGATGTTCTATATGCACACCATCAATCTTCCGATCCTAAATAGGCCCGTAAAACTTATATCACCAAGTGACTATTTATAAATGTTAGTGTTAGGATACACTCAACTAACAAGATGAATATTTTACAAATCGACCAAATTTAAATGATTCATTTAAACAAAAATTGACCATTATGACTGGTTTCGGTAACGAAGCAATATTCGTGGTTCTGTCCCAAAGGTAAGGTGGTTAAAGCCAATAAGTACAATTATTAGACGTACTCATTTTTGACCTTCTAGTGCACGCGCATCAGTGGTATTTGTGGGTAGACTACAAAAAAACAGCAAATTTGATTTTGATGTATTGTTGACTAAACTATTGAAGAATTTCTATATACACTGTTCAGCATCATTATAATAGTTTTGTTTCATAATTTTCAGTTTTATGTTTGAGTTTTTTACATGTTTGTTATGGTAACTAACACATAATTGCAGTTATTGAGTGATTGTGGGACTGCAAATCGGAAAAAGAACGTCCACGCTCACCACGGGGGTAGTATGACATTCAAGAAACGGGCCAATCTTTGGCTTGCGCGAAAATCCGTTCTTTCAAGCCTTGACGCGTACATAGAGGCTTACACGAAGGAAAATGACAAGAACGAGCACAACATAAAACGCGTGGTAAGTTTCTTGAATTTTTGAGCAGAATATTATCTTTAGATTACAAATTTTTTATTTATGGCATAAATTCATACAATATTACCACATATTTGTCTAATGCAAACTTCTATTGCTGTATTTTTCATTAGGAAGAAGCCAAAATCATTGTGGAAGCGACTCGGGAGAAGGTGTGCGAGTCACAGATGACCGAGTGTGAGGATTTATCCCCTACCGTCTTCACACCGTTGACTGTGGAGGAAGAGCTACCCATCATGCAGCAAATCGTCAAGAAGCCTTAGAAGGGTAGATTCCAACCCGGTTTCGGTCATGCGGTCATCTTCCCAACTGTGAGGGATAGGCACGACAGTCAATGCTCCAGTGCGCGGTCTACAAGCTCATCTGAGGAGCTAGAAGAGTTGAGGACCCGCATGGCACAACAAGAGGCCGTGTTCGCACAACGTTAGGAGGAGCAGCGCCAAGCCATGATTGCTGAGCAGCGCAAACTGATGGAAGAGCAGCGCAAGGATATGGATGCCAAGTTTCAGCAAATGATGGCAATGGTTGCCTCCCAGCAAGCTGTCGTCCCTTCCACAGTGACCCCGTCTTCAGTACCGTCATCAGCCCCACTCTCTGCAGTTCAACAGACTTCTGGTCCACTCTCTTCACCAACAAACCCCGAGTAGTAACATTTTCCCCCGAACTTTTATTCAGCTTTTAAAACTTTTACATATGTTTGTATAAACAACTTTACATGACTTTGACTTTGAACGGTGTTGTATGTTGGAACAATTTAATTTTATGGATGCAATGTAGTTTGTAGAATAATTTATACAGCTTTACAGGTTTGCACAGGTACCAGATCCAGTTTAGGGTATATGCACGATTGGTTGCAACATATTTCAAATGTTTTTTTTGTTCTGGTCATAAGACTTCACCTACGGATGTAAACCGTAGGGTAAACACACGAACCTACGTTACGGATATCATCCGTGACTAAGGTTTTACACTTTCCCTACGGATACATATGTAGGTAAAGTGTAAAACCTTGGCCACGGATACAATCCGTAGCCAGGGTATCCGTAGGTAAAGTACAAAGCCTAGCTACGGATCCAATCCGTGGCAAAGGTATCCGTAGGAAAAGTGATAAACCTTACCTACAGATCATACATGTGGTAAAAGTATCCGTAGGAAAATAATAAATACATCACCTACGGATACAATCCGTCTGGCAACGTGATAACGTGGCCTACGGATGCTATCCGTAGGAGTGGTTGTCAACCTTACCTACGGATAATATCCGTAGCTGAGGATATCGCCTCACAGACGGATACAAGTGTCCGTCTTCCAAAAAGTTCCCCGACGAGACCTGTCTGACGGATCCTGGCCGACGGATGCATCCGTAGGCGAAGATCCATGCCGACGGATATGGTGACATAGCCTACGGATCGTATGCGTCTGTAAAGCCCCTTTAAGCAGTAGTGAGCACACCTAACCCAACCCTAATTCGAAAGGCTTTAAGAAGACTTTACATAAAAAGCCATAAACACTCACTGACGGCCAACCCCATTTACCGGCAAGCTCGAGCTGCCACATGTGGCCGAGAAGATGGGAATCCAAGCAAAAGAGTTGGGAAGGAGGGAGAAAAGAACCCAAATAATGAGAGGGGAGAGCAGAGTACCTCACCAAAAGCCAGCTATCCGGAATCCCACAGGTATGGGCTCAGTCTTTCGTTCCCAGAGACGGAAACTCCTCGCCGGCCAACACCGGATGAGGACCCAAGGGTAACCCGTTGCCGGCCAATAACGGGCGCGGGCCCAAGGGAAAAGACCAGTATAGAAAAAACCGAGCTCTTCTCTGCAAAGGACCGCCGAACAGATCTGGCCTCCAAAGGCCCAAACCGGAACATCCCGAGTAGGAGAGGAGAGGCCCTGGAGACACCGAAGCTTACTTCATCAGCTAAACAGAGATGGAGGTAGGGTCATATCTACGACAATCCCACCGTAAACGATGGAGGAAAGCCTCCCATAGACAGATATGAGCTCACCCGTCTCTGTCCCTTCACCACTACGAACCAGAAGAGGAAGAACAGATTTGCGCCGAACCTCAACACTGAAGACGAAGAAGGGTCTCCCACTCAAACCTGAGACGTCTTCTCCGGTGTAGGGGAAGGCTTGAGGCCGGATTCAAAGCGGTGGAGTAGGAGCGAAGAGGAGGAGAAGGGTTACGATGCTTGGATCTGAGGGAGCGGACCGGAAAAGAGAAGAAGACACCGCCAACGACCTCTAGGGGAGGAGATAGCCGGCGGTGAACCACGGGATCGGCAGGGAAGGAGTTTTAGGGTTGGGGCTTTTTGATTTCTAGAGAGAATATCAATTGGCGGAGATTTTCTGATCATTTTAAAAAATATAAACTAGAAGCTTAACCAGTAAAAAAACAATCACCAATGACTTCTTCCAAATCGACTAAATTTGTATATCCATTCAGAATTCCTACACATCAAGGCCTATAATTAAAATTGCTACTGTGTTGGTACTGATCGATAACTAATAGAATTCTCGTGTAGAACATTTAATTATTTGAGCAACTAACAGAATATGTGTGTAGAAAATTGATCACAAACGTAACAAAAAATTCTAATTTTCTATAATGTGAACGTTGAACATATACATGATTTAAAAAGAAACTTGAAATAATTAAATAAAAAATAAAGCACTCAACATACCTTCTGAGATGAATTTAAGGGCTTTCAAGGAAAGTACAGTTTAGAATCAGAGGGCTTTGAGAAGAAAAAAAAACATTCGAAAATTAAAGGTATCCAAAAAAGAATTTAATCAGAAAAGTAGGAGGTACTGAGAAAACACTGACCTATATAGTATATGGTGATTTATCTTTCTGAATTGGGAATTAGGTTAAAAACATAGGACGAGTCTGTAGTTTAAACCATAATTTACTGGGCTTCAAAACTAAAACTAATATATTAAGGATCTAATTGATAGGGGGGCTTTGTGATAATGGGAGCCTTAAGCAACTGCTTAACTCGTTTAAGGGTTAAGCCAACCCTCCATGTGTATGTAAAACACTAATCTACATTTTGTATTAAAAAAAAAATTGTCCTTGCATGTTGAACCGGTACACAGTTATACTTGGTCATTAATTTTTCGTGTTGAAATTTGTTTTCTTTTTGTTGTAATAATTTAGTCAATTTCAATAGAGGAAAATTCCATTGCAACAAGTACAAGTATAGCTTTCATAGATGACATATCAAAGCTATAATATTAGATTCTTTAAATATACAACACAGTTAATAAGAAAGATATTATGTTATTGCCAAATCTGACAATATGCAATTGAAATGTGAAATACAAAATTTCATTTTTAAGGAAATATACAAAATTACTTAAATTACAGGCTAAACAAAAATCATCGTATTTTTGTATAGCAGCAAGCAAGTATGTATCCGTTGCTTCAGCCTATGGTTTTCTCTTTCTTCGAGGAGGCATATTGCCACTCACTGTTCCACAGGCACTTAAACCTTCAGTTAGTGTTGATGAGAAAATTGGTTTTTTCTGAATTCAAATCAGTACTATAAATCCTGGCATTGGACATGGAGTTTTGAATTTTCAGAAGCATTGAATGGGTGGCCATTTGGTATATTTATCATCAACGGAGACTTTACCCTTGTGCAGCCAGGGTAACCGCATTCAGTTGAACCAAACTCTCCAATTACCTAAACAGGTGAGGTATATTCCAAGCACATATCAATCATGATTAATTCCAACCACGACCTTTCAACAACAATCGAGTTTGCCTTTTCTCGGAGTAATGGACTCTGCTAGGGTTTTCGCGCGGCGCCGCCACCCTTCCCCCCGGCAACGGTCCGATGATGCTCTCTCTCCTTCGAACCGCCTTATCCCGATCCTTCCCTCGCCGATTCCTCCAGCCCTTAGGTTGGACGAGATTGGTTCCCAGGCTTCCTTCTCGGCTCGTTGTCGTCGACCGCACTCCTCCAGGCGGATTTGGTTCCCTCGGAACCCCAACTCCTTGGGGGATGGGGCATCGTCGCCGACACCAGGCATGCCTCTAACCTCCCTGACAATTGTGGATTCTGCCCCAATCGATGGCCGCATCCCCCCGATTCTCTCCTCGCCGACCTCATCGGCCCTCAGGTTGGGGGATATTGGCTCCCAAACACCTGCCTCGGGTCCACGCTGTCGACCCCATTCTTCCAAACGAGCTTGGTCCTCGCCAAGGGTTTCCAACCCCTTGAGGGACGGTGGGGAGTCGTCGGTAACAGGACTGCAACCAATTCAACCTGTGTCGCCGTCCCGGGAAATTGGACACCCTGCATTTGCGGCGGATTTGGGGATGTATGGAATTCGATCACAAGGGTTGTCACAACCTAGGGTCCACCTTCCATCCCCGGAATATCCCTCCCCGTCGTCCCCTACATCGCACTCTCCCCAACGCAATTGGGATCCGGGCCTAGGGCCCTCGTCAACGTAGATGAAGTCGGACCTACGGGTCCTCGCCTAGAACTGTCGTGGGATGGGTACGAGATTGCATAAGCAGCAACTCAGGCAGCTGCCCAGTAATCATCGACCCCATCTCTTGTTCCTTTCAGAATCGCTGCTGGACACCCAGAATTGTGCCTTGCTGTCAATATCATTGGGCTTTCAGGATCATATATGTGTCCCCTATATCAGTGGGTCAGGGACCTTGGTATGCCAAAGAGGTATGGCTCTATTCCGGGTGTCGTGAGTAGGGGTGACATTAAGGGTGTCATCCGATCGTATATCGACGTTGAGGTCTCAGTCCCAGGACATGTTGGGATGAGATTAACAGGAATTTATGGGGAACCACGTCGGGATAGAAGACACCAGACTTGGGAAATGATCAGAAATCTCCATACCCCCACAAGGCCCAACTGGATCCTCATAGGAGATTTCAACAGTATTTTGGATGCATATGAGACTACGGGAGGAGGATCGTATCCTATTAGCCTTATGGACGAATTTGGTTCTTTAGTGCACGATAACTGTATGGTGGATGTCCCAATGACTAGTCACTCGTATACATGGAATAGGGGCTGTAGGAACGATACTCAGATCCAATCTTGGCTGGGTAGGGCACTAGTATCAAGTGCTCTTTTTTCTTCTCTGCCTGATCTGGACTTCCGCAGTACATGGGTAACGACTTCGGACCACTGGCTAATTCTTTTATCCCCGGCCCGACAAATGGGACACCATGGTCCCCAGAAGTTTCGCCTCCAGTCCCAATGGATTCGTGACCTAGACTGTGGTCGACTCATCTAGTCATCCTGGGATAAGTGGCCGGCGAGACCTCTTGGGGAGTCATAAACACGGTGGGCAAATCCTTGTTTGAGTGGGGTCGGGGGCACTTTCGCCGTAATCTTAATCATATCAAGTGGTGTCAGTGGCGGATCGCGGATCTGAATGGTCGAACGGATAGGGCAGGAGTACATCTGCGAGAGGCTATTCAGATGTAGTATGAACGGGCTTTGGGGGAACAGGAGGTGTTCTGGCGTCAGCGTGTGAAACAACACTGGTTAGCCGAGGGGGATCAAAATACGAAGTTTTTATAGGCAGCATGTTCGTATAAGCGTCGTATCAACGCGATCTTATCCCTAAAGACGGAACAGGGAGACTTGGTCACGTGAGACACGGGGATGAGGGAGCTGATTGTGGATTATTTCAGTACACTATTCACGACGAGCCTGCCGGACCTTCGAGATTTCCCCATAGCACTACCCAAGTGTATCACCTCGACGTAGAATCAAGAACTACTATCTCCTTGTTCGGTGATGGAGGTTCTGAAGGCGGTATTTCAGATAGGGCCGGATAAAGCACCAGGTCCGGATGGTCTAAATCCCCGGTTTTATCGGCACTACTGACCGATTGTGGTAGACGAGGTGGTCCGGTTTATAACTGAGGTGTTGGCTTTGCGGAACTTTGACCCAATTCTGAATGATACCTCCATCGTTTTAATACCGAAGAAGCTTGACCCGGACAAGATCACTGATCTTCGACCGATTGCCCTATGTAACGTGATTTTTAGAATCCTCTCTAAGGTCCTGGCCAATCGCTTGCGACCCCTTCTCCACACTGTTATCTCGAACACTCAAGGGGCATTTATCCTGAGTAGGTGTATCCAGGACAACATCCTGATAGCCTTTGAGGTCATCCATTTCCTCTGTTAGAAGCGATAGGGTGCGATAGGCTATATGGCGCTCAAACTAGACATGAGCAAAGCGTATGATCGGGTCGAATGGGAGTATGTACTTCAGATTATGGCTCGATTGGGTTTCTCAGAGGAGTGGATAGCATTATTGGTGTGCTGTGTGCAATTTGTCCACTACATTGTATCGTCTAGGGAACGGGAAACGCCACAACTAACACCGACACGGGGATTGAGGCAGGGCGATCCGATCTCACCCTACCTCTTCCTCCTCTGTATGGAAGGGCTCTCCTTTCTACTGCGTCAAGCCTAGACCAAGGGACGAATGATGGGTGTTTTTGTCGCCTAAGGAGCTCCAGAGATCTCGCATATGGTCTTCGCGGATGACTGTTACATCTTTTAGCGGGCTACCCCTGAGGACACTCAGACAATCACAGACATCCTAGGTTTGTTTGGGACCTTATCGGGTCAGGTGCTGAATCTGGATAAGTCATCGGTTATGTTCAGCAAGAACAGCCCACAGGCCATCAAACATCAATGCTGTTAGACTCTAAATATAGCAGAGACCTTCGCGACATTGATGTACTTGGGTATCCCGAACATAGTGGGCATGAATGTCGCCATGGTATATCTGGGCGACATGGTTGTTAAACGTATTCGGTCATGGGACGGGAAACTCCTCTCGCCGGTAGGAAGGGAAGTAATGATCCGGTCAGTCCTGACCTCTCTTCCCGTCTATGTCATGTCTTTATTCACCCTACCTTCCAGGATTATTGCCCGGATTCACGTGGCGCTAGCTCGATTTTGGTGGGGTGGAAAGACTACTCGTCCAATCATCTGGCAGGATTGGGATAAGTTGTGGATGCCAAATGAGGCTGGGGGTATGGCGTTTTGCCACCTGAATGACGTTAATAAAGCACTCATAGGAAAGAAAGCCTGGAGCCTTATCTATCGCCCTACCTCTCTGGTGGCCCAAGTGCTTAAGGCATGCTATTTCCCGAAGGTTACCTTCCTTGAAGCTAGAGCTGGAACGAACCCGAGCTTCACCTGGGTGAGTATTTTGTCAACCAAGGAGTTATTTAGGAGTGGCCTTCGGATATCGATTGGGGTGGCCGAGATAACCTCCTCTTGGGTACACCGTGGCTACTAGGGCCGAATCCGGAAGTTACATCATCCAACCCGATGTTGGTTGGGGCTCGGGTTGCGGGGCTTATGCAGTCGGGACGGCTAAGCTGGGATGTTCCGGGTTGGGTCAAGTATTCTCCATTGAAGAACATAATGATATCCTTCAAGTACCCCTCTCGGCGCTCTGGCCTAAGGACACTTGGTACTGGTCGACTGACCGTCATGGGATGTACACTAAAAAGACATGGTATAGGGTACTGGCTATGGCAACTCATGATGCGCGGCAGCAGACGACGTTGGTAACATGGTCGACGTTATGGTCTATCCCGGCTCCTCCCCGGCTATCGATCTTCTTATGGAGAGGACTGACTGATACTCTGCAGGTATCTACTAACCTGACCCATAAGTTTGTTCCTATCTCGGCGGCCTGTGATATCTGTGGGAGAGCGCCTGAATCAGTTGATCACTTATTTCTTGAGTGTGGGTTTGCTAAGACGTGTTGGGCGCAAGTGGGAGATCTCGTCCCACAAGGTCTTGGTGGGACATTTGTGCAGTGGTGGGAGGTGATTGAAAGCGGGAGGTCTAGGAGAAGGTGGCTGATGTCCTATGCATCAAAATTAGCTCAAATGGAGAGGGACGCCCCCGACGACTTTGAGGGTAATCTCCTCGACGGCTGCACATCTAAAGGCTTGGAGGGAAGCGAAGGCCGCCTCCCCGCAACCAAATCATATACCCTCTGTCTGGCCGACGAAGTGGACCCGCCCGCCCTCAGGTACTATTGTTATCAATGTGGATGGAGCTGTATTTCAGGATACACAGCAATCTGCTTGGGGTCTCAATGCTAAAGACCACAGTGGCACGATCCGACTGGTCGCAAATGGAACCCTTCCGGGGATATAGGAGTCGCTAATGGTCGAAGAATGTGCCCTGGCGATAGCTCTAAAAAATGCTCCAAGCATGGGGCCTAATTTCATTATTCGCTCGGATGCCCATATTCTTCTTAATCTAATATCTAGGGGCGACCCGCTGGTATCACCCATTGGGACATTTATTAGAGATATCTGGGAGCTTATTTCTCAACAAGAAGGGAGTACCCTTCAATTTGTAAAAAGAACTGCGAACAAGGCATCCCACTGGCTTGCCAATGAGGCCCATTCAATACCTGTTCTTCAGTGGTCAGATTTTGTACCTGACGCACTCTAGTGTATCGTGGATTTATAATAAAACCTCGCAACATTTGTTCAAAAAAACCACGACCTTTCAACTCACACCTTACAATCCATATTACTTACATTAATTCATTAATATAATATTGTTTTTAATTACAAGTTCAAGTTTATTTTGTATTTTAGTTAATTTATTTTATCAATTTTATTTCAACTTCATTCAGTATTTATTATTTTAAATGGAAATTAAACAAAAACGGAAAAATATCAATTAATTATCCAGTCAGCATCCACTTAACATTCCTCCAAATCACGATTCTCATATGTAATCCCCTCATTGTAGAATACAACTCAATTTAAGGGGGGCGCATCACAATTCAGTCTAGTCACCACATGGTTCTCAATGTGTGACCCCCTCACTGTACATCTCTTACAACAAGTGCAATATCTCACGAATCATGATTCGCGAACCATGATTTAGTGGTTCACGAGTCGCGGGTCGCACGTTGTGACATGCGTGTGTCAGACTCGCAAACCACTAAATCACGGTTCACGATTCGCGCCCAGCCAACCAAAACGCGCCACGTGACCTCTAAAAGTTCGATTTTGTGCAAACAGTGTCCAAAATTTAGGGTAAACTTTACCTCACTACCCTAAAAATAGTTGTGTTTCGTCTAACTACCCTAGCCATAGTTTGTTGCACCTCACTACCCTAACTTTCATTTTAGTTTCACTTTAGTACCTACCGTTAGTTTATGTCTATTTTTCCATCCATTTTCCCATCCAAGTCATTAAAAAGTCCAAAATATCCTTCACTAACACTCAAATTTTCAGAAGCATGTCATTGGTTTTCAAAAACTCTTTTTTATTATTTATTTTATAAAAATCAGTTTTTCTTTATTTTATGAAAATTGGATTATATTTTAAAAAATCTGTTTTATTTAAAAAAATCAAATTTAAAATTTAAAATCTGATTTTATTTTAAAAAAATAAGTTTTTATTTAAAAAAAATCAGATTTTATTTTTCTAAATCAAATTTTATTTATTAAAATCATTTTTATTTTAAAAAAATTAGATTTTATTTTTAAAAATCAGTTTTTATTTAAAAAAATCAGTTTTTTATGTTTAAGAATCATGTTTTATTTTTATAAAAATCAGTTTGTATTTTAAAAATCATGTTTTATTTGTAATTCATTTTTTTCATCAAAACCTATTTTTTTTTATTTTGATTAATTCATAAATTTCACTTCAATCTGCTAAGCTCACTGTATTCATATTCAAACACACAAATCTCCGCCAAACACATCAACCCATTAGAGGAACCCACAATTGCAAGGTCTTGCCCAAAGAATTTCTCATTATAGTTGTGTTCACAGGACTCAATACCAGACTCAGTTGCCCAAATTATGTTATCAAGACTCGATCCCAGAACCCACAACTACAAACTCATAATAAACTCATATTTTTTATTTCTTAAAATGAAAATGAAAACCCTTGTTCTTGAGCCTTCATCTATGCTCGAGGTTGAAGATGATTGGTACGTGGCTAGTAATGGCATCCTGAGCCATCCGGAGGTGAGCTTCTCCCCGAATCTCCCCGACCAAGATGAACTATTGATGCACCAGGACTATTCTTCTTCTTCCTGCTCGCCCTCTTCCTCCATGTTCAGCAAAATCGATTTGGGTTAAAATGAGTAAATTGGACCATAGCTTCTTCCTGCACTTCTTGTTCCCTTCCAAATTGGACTATAGCTTCGATTTGGGTTGTGAGTTCGAGTTCCATGACACCCAAGCTGCAACAATGGCCAGTAGAGGATTTGGGGTTTCAACCATGGCGAGTAAGAGCATGTACATCAAGGGGGGCTAGAGTCTTGAGGCTTGAAGCATTATCCTCTGCTGACTAGGCTGAATTACGATCCTGCCCCTCTAAATTGAGAGTGTTTCACATCAAGGGGGCAGATATGGGGATCATGCCCCTCTGAAATGCTGACTGGATAATTAATAATGCTTTTGTTGAATTTGTTAACTGCATATTAAATGAACAAAATAATAAATAAAAATAGATATAAAATACATAAATTTATTTAATAAATAAAGTAAAAATGCAAAATTAATTAATAAATACAATTAAATAACTAAAATTGATCATGAAACTTGAAAATTCATTACAACTCGTCGTCTCCGTTTGAGCCTCGTCGTCGAACATTTTTTATCGCAACAGAAAAATGATTTTTAAAATAAAAAACTGATTTTTAAATTTAAAAACTGATATTAAATTTAAAAAGTGATTTTTAAAATTTAAAAATAATTTTTAAAATTTAAAACAGATACTTTTTTGAATATATATTTTTATTAAAAAATATATAAATTATATATATATATATATGTAATAACCACTTCTAGTCAACGTCAGTCAAACCCGCGAAAAACAGGAAAATTTAAAATTTTTGAGACAGACACTAAACTTAACCTAAATTGACCCCGAGGGTCATACCGGACTTAAGTTGACCCCGTTATCAACCAAAATGAGTTCCAGGGGACTCAGGGCAACTTTCTGATCAATTTGGGAAATGTTGACTTTTCGCTGGAAAAGTCAACCGAGCGACGTTTTGGTCCATTCGAGGACCGTTTGGGATCCAAAAAGCTTAGCCGTCGTCGCAGCGGTCTTATTTGAGCCGTTTCCTTGTAGCCCGCCAAGTTTCGTAATTTCTTGGAAAAAGTGCCCGTTCGGGGCCCGAAACGTCCGATTTTCGCGAAACTGATTGAAAAATATCAACTAGATATTTTCCAAAAGGTGTGGGACCCACCTTGACACTTGTCAATTATATAGTGGTGTTAGTTTTGGGGGGAAAAGGTGTGGTTGTGGTGGTGGCCGAACCTAAGGGGTTAAAGGAGAGAAAATTAGAGTTAGTTGTTAGTTGTTTTAAAATTAGAAAGAAGAAGAGAGGGTTTAGAGAGAGAAGGAGAAGAAGAAGAAGAGAGAAGAAAGGAAGTTGAGCTAGGGTTTGGTATTCAACCATTGGATCGATTCAAAGCAAAGAGCAAACCTCTTCCCCTCGTCTTCCTCTCGAGTAAGCACTAAACCGATCGTCATTTCGATTATTTTCTTGAAAGCTAGGGTTTGGTTATAAACTAAGGGTTAGGGTTGTAGTGAGTTTGGGGGATGGTTGGAGACGTTTTGGAGGTGGTTGGAGGTGAAGAATGACGTTTTCCGGTGACCGGAGGCTCGGGAGGAGCTCCGACCACCGTGGGTGGTGGCCGGCCAGCCATGTGGTGGCTGGCCGGAGCTGGCAGCAGCCACCACATGGTGGCCGAGCCCCTCCCCTTGAACCCTAGGGCACGGCCAAGCCTCTTGGGTGGGGCCCACGTGCTCGGTTGCTCGGGTTTTAATGTTCGGGTGGTTTAAAACGTTCCCCGGACCATTTACCCTAAACCGAATCGAAAATTGGAATTAAATTGGAGAAGTTGTAATTAACGGGTTTTAGAAACTTTAAACGTTAATAAATTGATTTAGAAGTCGGAATTCGATTCCGTCAAGTGCGTTGGGTTCCCTGAAATATTCTAAGACCGTAGAAACGAAAACGGGGGCTTTTGGAGCCCCGGAAGGCAATTAACAAAACCCGGGCAGATTCGCTATGTCGGGCGAATCTGGCCTTTACGGGTCCTTTATCGACAATGTCGAGTAATTGGGAAGTTTGGGAGTGATCGACATTGTCGGGGTTACGTTTGGGCTTTAAGTATATTAATTTTCGGTTTATTCGTACTAGCTTAAAAGTACTTTTGAAATTGTGTTCTTTTAGATCGTGCTGCGGACCGAGGCAAAGGGAAGCTCGGCGAGTGACTGGGATCATCTCGGGTTTTAGTGGAGCGCTTTTGGAGCTATATACGAGGTAGGGAAAAGTAGCCGGATCTCGGCCCTGATTAGGGAAAGTTAATAGTAGAATTGCATGTGACACCGGGGTGTCGAGGGTTGAGTAGAATTATTTAAATATTAGAAAAGCATGATACGGGATTGTAGCGTTTAAGAGAAAAGCATGTGACACTTAGTAGTGTTGTAGGAACAGAGAACTTAGCGATAATTGAATTACTGGAGGCATATGACCATGCCCGGAGGTTGTTGTGTAGTATTTGTTGTTGAGTTTGGGTGGCCTTGAGAGCCCATATTATTTGTTGTTGAGTTTGGGTGGCCTTGAGAGCCCGTATTTATTTATTGTTGAGTTTGGGTGGCCTTGAGAGCCCGTGTATTTAAATTGGTGTCTTGGGCGGCCATGAGAGCCAGTACTTAATTGCTAGTGTCTTGGGTGGCCATGAGAGCCCGTGTATTTAAATTGGTGTCTTGGGTGGCCATGAGTGCCCGTGTCTTACTGTTGATGTTTTGGGATGGCCGTGAGTGCCGTGGGGTTGTTGAACCCGAGTCTTGACCATTGGTGTGTCTTGAGTGGCAGTGAGTGCCGTGGGGTTGGTGAACCCGAGTCTTGACCGTTGGTGTGTCTTGAGTGGCAGTGAGTGCCCGTGGGGTTGTTGAACCCGAGTCTTGACTGTTGGTGTCTTGAGTGGCCTTGAGTGCCTGTGCGTTTGAACTTGCCTGTGATTGTGGTTACCTGAAGTTGCGGGTTCGAAAGGTCGACAGCCTGGTCCGACTTAGTGTCGATGAATTGCGAGTTCTAAAGGTCGACAGCCTGATCCGACTTATTGTCGATGAATTACGAGTTCTAAAGGTCGACAGCCTGATCCGACTTCGTGTCGAGGAATTGCCATAGGTCGATCCCTGACCTGATTGAGATTGGTTACTGAGCAGCTGGTGTGCGATCCTTTGTGATCTTGTTTGGCGTTGTGTAGTCTTTCTGTCGTGTCCTTGGAGGAGGTCGTCGATAGTTGTGTCGGGTCTACATTGTGTTATCGAGTGTTGAGTCTGTTGAGGAAAGTAATGGGTTGTGGGTCAGTTGGTTACGTGAGTTGGGGACTGTGGTCCCGGTGTCGGGTTTGGTTTTAGTGTTACTGGCTTTTCTGCTAATTATGCCATAGTCAGTCTGTGATCCGTGGAGTAGAGCGAACGCTCACCCCTAGCTGCTTTTCCTACAGGTACTGATCACCGGACGGACTAGGTTAGCTCTTGAAGTTCATGGAGCTTGGAGCGGAGTCTGGTCTTTACTTTTGTTGAGTCTAGTGACGGATGTTGTACCTTGTCCACTTGTTGGGACGTTTTTGTATTGTAAATACTATTATTAATTTTGAGAAGTAAATGGAAATGTCAAAGCTTTTATTGAAAACAGGTTTTAAGTATTCATGTTTTAAAAGTTCGCGTCCCGAGTTCGGTTCGCTGAAATTGGGGCGTGACAATATATATATATATATATAGGGAATCAATCACGTGCGAAGCCCTCTTAAAATGCGAACCTGCGAACTCAACAACAACATGACACGTGTCGCGCTTAGAAATGCTCATTTTTTTCCCCACCAAGTTTATTAATTTAATTTTTCCCGCTTTGTTTCAACTCCGATTTAATTTTTTTATGCGCCAATATTCTTATTTTTTCAAGAGCTTTCTAACAAGTAGTGGATTGCATATATTTTGATGTATTTTTGAATACGTGTGTGGATGTGTGAATATGAGTGCGAAAAAGTGTGATGTGTTTTGCAAATTTAGTGTATATGGTTTGCGGATTTAGTGTATATGGTTTGCAGATTTAGTGTATATGGTTTGCGGATTTAGTGTATATGGTTTGCGAATTTAGTGTGTTTTGCAAATTTAGTGTATATGGTTTGCGGATTTAGTGTATATGGTTTGCGAATTTAGTGTATATGGTTTGCGAATTTAGTGTAATTTTCACACTTTACTAAAACTAAATCTTTGTCAAATAAATGAGACACTCATTGTAGAATATTGTAGGATGGAGGAAGTATATGTATACTACTAAGACTTTAAATAACTTTATGATAAATGTTGGAGTCATAACTTGCATATAATTTTAAAACCTGGAATTGGAGTTAATCTTATTGGTTTATTAGAAGATTATCTAATTTGAGGATGATAAATCTTGAATAAGCAACTTACTGTATATGGTAGGAAAGTTTAAATGACATTAATATTTGTAAGCTTATATTCAAACATGGAGCTGAACCATATATATTATTTAGTATGCAACTTACTGTATATGGTAGGAAAGTTTAAATGATAAATCTTGAATAAGCAACTTACTGTATATGGTAGGAAAGTTTAAATGACATTAATATTTGTAAGCTTATATTCAAACATGGAGTTGAACCATATATATCATATGTACATAAGCATGCAATACACTAAATTCGCAACCCATATACACTAAATTCGCAAACCATATACACTATATCCACAAACCACATACACTAATTCCGCAACCCATATACACTAAATTTGCAAAACACACTAAATTCGCAAATCATATACACTAAATCCGCAAACCATATACACTAAATCCGCAAACCATATACACTAAATCCGCAAACCATATACACTAAATTTGCAAAACACATCACACTGTTCGCACTCATATTCACACATCCACACACTTATTCAAAAAAACATCAAAATATATGCAATCCACTACTTGTTAGAAAGCTCTTGAAAAAATAAGAATATTGGCGCAAGAAAAAAAAATGAAATCGGAGTTGAAACGAAACGGGAAAAATCGAATTAATACACTTGATTATAAAAAAAGGGGGGCATTTTCTGAGCGCGACACATGGCGCAATCTGGTTGAGTTCGCATGTTCACACCATAACTCATGGTTCGCACCTGATTGCTCTCCTATATATATATAATTAACAAAATATATATTAAACTAATTTTTTTTGCAAGCCACACGTCACACAGGGAGCGGGCATCAGGGAGGTAGCGAGGTCGCGAGGCGCGAGGCCAAAATCTGCTCCTCGCCCCGCCCCTCATCTTCACGCCCACACATCACTCAGGGCTCGAACCCCGACTCCCACCCCCGCAGCCTCGCGCCCCCGCCCCCTTCATCTTCCCCTTCGATGTACATGCTCTAAGAGAGCGGGATGGGGTTTCAATTTGGGCAGCTGCAGCATGGAGAAGAAAAGAAGGAGAAGCACATAAGAGGGACTTAGGGTTAAAAAATGGGTCATGGGCATGTTTGGTTAAAAAAAGAGGGTAGTTAGGTCATTTCGCATGAGTTAGTGGCACATGAGGGGCACATGAGGGGCACATGTGAGTGATTTTCGTCTAAAAACTAACGGCGTAAGCCTCTGGGTACTAAACTGTTACTTAACTTATAGTTAGGGTAGTGAGATGACACAAACTATTTTTAGCGTAGTGAGATGAAATTTAACAATTCTTAGGGTGGTGAGGTGAAGTTTACCCTAAAATTTATAAATTTATAGTCATTAGGTTCGTATTGTTCTAAATAGTTTCTTTAATGTCTTTGATAAAAAAAAAACATTGATTTATACTTCGAATCGAGAAAATGAACAAAAGCCCAACATTCGGCGGAAGAAATTCTTAAAATCTTTGCCCATGATCATCCTGAGTTGGAATTTTCGTGGCTTTCATTCCGACTAGAAGAGAAATGCCTTAGCCCACCTTGTTCGATCTATCAAACCCGATATCATCCTTCTTCAAGAAACTAAACTACCAAAATTACCTTCCCTATTCATCAGATCCTGCGGCCTCAATGGTTGCTGGGAAGGCCTCTGCTCACCCTCTCAAGGAGCTTCTGTAGGGCTCATAACTTTATGGAAAACAAGCCTGTTTCCGATGGCCAGCAACAACATTCAATTCAGATTTTTGCGAGTAAAAGGTTTGATCTTACCTAAAAGAATTGAAGTCTCTCTGCTCAACATTTACGCTCCATGTCAGTTAGCTGAGAAGTTATCTCTCTGGGCGGAACTTCAAACGGAACTCAATCTCCTAGACCACCCCTGAGTCCTTGGTGGTGACTTCAATTCAATTCTCTACCCATCCGAGAGGTCCCAAGGTTCCATCAACAACCATTCGGATAATGAGGCTTTTTCTTCCTTCATCTCAGACTCCAATCTGATTTATATTCCCCTCCAAGGAAGGTCTTTCACCTGGTTCAGACCCAACTCAGTGGCAAGTCGCTTGAACGGGTTCCTCCTCTCAGAAGGATTCGTTCAGGCTTTCTCTCCGTTGTTTTAGTCATGCGCTTCGCGCCCTCTCTCAGATCACTGCCCTGTTCTGCTGATAAACGGCTTAAGAGATTGGGATCCTAGGCCGAGAAGATTCACCAATGCATGGTTGCAGCATCATGACTTCAAACCTTTTGTGAGTAAGGTCTGACACTCTTACTCCTTTCATGGAAGTGCATCCTTCATTCTGAGTTCCAAGTTACGCAGTCTCCACAACGATCTTAAAGCCTGGAACTTGCAAGTTTTTGGGAATCTAGACTTCAAAATTGCTGAGCCGACCATAGAAATTGAAGAGCTAGATGAGATCATCCCCCCCAGGGCTCTTACTCCCGCTGAAAACTCGAAACGATCTTTGTTACAGGCCAATCTTATTTTACGCCAGAAATCCGAATCTAGGCTGCTCTGGTTATCTAGCGGGGATCAAAATACCAGCTTCTTCCACCTTTTTGTTAATATCCTTTCATCCCTGAATCGCATTGAAGAAATCCGAACCCCTGTGGGCATTCTTTCTGAGCCAGACGAGATTAAAACTCACGCTTCTCTCTTTTGTACAGATAGGTTTCAGGATAAGCTCCAGATTCATTTGAACTTCCCAAGCCTCCCTTTTGCTCGCCTCTCAGAATCAGAAGCCACTCTTCTTGAAGCCCCGTTCTCGGAGGAAGAAGTCTTAAAGGCAGTGCTTTCTATCAATGGTATTAAGGCTCAAGGCCCGTACTGCTTCTCTTTGAAGTTCATTCAGAATTGCTAGCCTACAATTAGAATTGACTTCATGAGGTTCTTAGAGGATTTCCATCGCTCGACTCTGCTTGGAAAGTCCTTAAACTCGTCCTTCATCGCTTTAATTCCGAAAGAGAACTCAGCCTCCTCTCTTGATCAGTTTCGCCCAATCAGCCTCCTCTCAAGCACTTACAAGACCCTGTCTAAATTGCTTGCTTCAAGGATCAAGCCCTTACTCTCGAATCTAGTCAGTGATTATCAGACTGCTTTTGTCAAAGGAAGGCAACTTGTGGATTCTGTTCTAATAGCGAATGAAGTTATCCATCAAGCCAAACTCAAGAATCAAAAGCTTATGTTACCGAAGTTAGATTTTTCAAAAGCCTTTTATAAAGTGAATTGGTTTTACCTAATCTCTACTCTTTCTAGAATGGGTTTCGGTAGACAGTGGTGAAATTGGATTAAAGCCTGCCTTAAAGCTAATGCCTCTATTTTGATCAATGGTTCCCCATCTCTAGAACTCTCATCTTCTTGCAGGGTAAAACATGGTTGTTCCCTTTCTCCGTTTCTCTTCATCTTCACCTGACCAAAGCAGAAGCGGATGGACTGATAAAAGGGTACTCTTTTGAAAACTCTTCATCCTCCTTGTCACATCTCCAGTCCGCGGACGGCTCCCTTCTGTTTCTTCAAGCCGACTCAACTGCCAATGTGAGGATCATCCTTCAAGCCTTTCATCACGCTTCAGGTTTGGAGATCAAATTTTCTAAGTCTAAACTCATGCTTCTCAATGGCACTGCTCTGGAGGAACAACATCTGGCCTCAATTTTAGGCTGTGATATTGGCTCTCTACCATGCGCTTATCTTGGCTTCAAATTAGGTGCAAATCCCAAGCTCACCTCGACTTGGAAACCTGTTGTGGGAAAGTTCCAAAAAGCTCTAGCAAGATGGAATTCAAAACTCCTTTCCCAGGGTGGTAGACTGACGTTAATTCAATCGCATCTCTCAGCTCTCCCTGTGTTCTATATGTCGCTCCATCGTGCCCCAAAATCTACAATTGCGGAAGTGGAACGAATCATGCGATACTTCCTTTGGGGTGTCAAGCCGGGTAAGAGGCCTTTCTGCAAAGTTCCTTGGGAAGTTGTCTCTCAACCGAAGTTCTCCGGGGGCCTGGGTATTATAAGACTTGAGGAATTTAACATCAGCCTCCTTTGCAAGTGGTTATGGCGGTTTGCTGCTAAGCTGGATTCTCTGTGGAAGGATTTAGTTTGTGATCTAAATGGTTGGCCTGCTGATTAGTGGGATCTCTCTCAACTTCAGGTGTCCCGGCCTTCGCCCATCATGGCTCAAATTTTGAATATTTTTCGGGAGGACAGAGTTTCCTCCCTCTTTGGCCCCTCATGTTTCAAGTGGACTTTGGGTTCAGGTTTTTGCATCAATTATTGGAGGGATTGCTGGTCCTCTCTTGAGCCTCTTTCCTCCCCTTTTCCTAGGCTCTTTGAACTGGCATCGAACAAAGAGGCGCTAATAGCTAGCATTTGGTTTTCAAATTGTTGGGTCTCTCCTCTCAGAAGCGCTCATAGGGGTAGAGCTCGAGGCCTCCTTTACAGTCTTTTTCTCCATGTCAATCTTCTAAGGCCGACTTCAAGGCTGGACGAAATTGCCCGGTGTTACAATCAGACATCCTTTAAAGTCAAAGATTGCTACTTAGCAATATGCAAGGGCTCTTTCTCCCCCAAGTCTGCCCGGGCTCTGATTCTTTGGAAAGCTAAATTGCCCCCCAAAGTTGCCTCTTCGGCTGGTTGGTCGCTTTGGATGTAATTCCATATAAGTCATTTCCTGAAGAGCGTGGGATCTCGTTCTCTCTTGCAGACTCAATGTGACACTTTTTCCCTCGCATCTTCGAGGATTGCTTCCACATTTTTAGGAGCTGTCCTAGAGCCTCTGAAATTTGGTCTCTTATTTTTTCTTGGTGGAACATTCAGGTCTGCTTGCCAAATTCTGTCCAAGACTTGATCATTCAATGGGCATGTCTTTTCCATCGGAATCCCTTGAAGTTACATTGGGTCCGACTCCTCTTCATTGGCATGTGGTATCTCTGGCTCTCTCGCAATGCAGCGGTTTTCACAAGAATACTAGACCCTGTTTCGTCCAGTTTAGCAAAATCCAAGCACTTAAGTTTCTCGTTCCTGTTGACCGAGAATCCTTCGATCAAGCTCTCGGCTTTCCTGCTTTGTTCGAAGAACCCTATTACTTTCTTTAAGGATATCTCTACTTATGTAAACTCTTCTGCCCCTTAATGGGTGGCACGTCTCTGAAATAAAATCCGTATTTTTCATTGATAAAAAAAAAGATTCTCATACAAGATCCTCACACTGTGGTTCACAACTAGGGATAGCAAAACGCCCCATTCCCCACGGGGATCCCCGTCCCCGCCCCGCGCGGGACGGTTTTGGGACGGAGATTTTTTAAACGGGACGGGATACGGGGAATTAAATGGGGATTTTGACGGGGACGGGGCGGGGACGGGGAAAACAGTCCCCATCCCACGGGGAACCCCGCCCCGCGCCCCGCACTATTAGTTTTAAAATAAATTTTTAATAATATACACATGTGTACTCCACATCAGTGGCTTCTGAATCAGCGTTTAGTTCGGGTGGTAATTTGATAACTGCACATCGTAGTAGACTCCATCCAAATACTATAGAGGCACTTATGTGTACTCAAAGTTGGTTGTGGAACGAAATAAAAGGTAATTCATATGTTCCATGCAATCTACTTCTTTTAAATTGTTATCAAACTAATGTTACTTATTTGTTTGTTTTGTTTTATAATGTGTTTGTTTAGAGATAAGTTTGGAAAAGATGAATGCATTTGCTCAAGTAGTAGACTATATTAGAGATAAGTTTGGAAAAGATGAATGCATTTGCTCAAGTAGTAGAATGGAACGGGGAATAAAATCCCCGTTCCCCGCCCTATCCCCGCGGGGTCCCCATGGGGCGGGGTCAACGCGGGGATGGGGCGGGGATGGGGAGAGTAGCGGGAACGCGGGACGGGGACGGGGACTGGGGTCCCCGCCCCATTGCCATCCCTATTCACAGCTCAATTTAGGGGATCACATCACAATTCATCCTAATCACCACATAATCCTTACATCATGATCCCCATATGTGATCCGAACCATTGTACATGCTCTTATGCGTACTATTTTGGGAAGATCCCCATGTAGTTTTGTTGCAGTAGGGTGAATTTTTATATGATTTTAGCCGTATCATGGCAGTCTTGAAAACTATTACAATTTATATGTGACAAATGATGGAGAATGCTAACAGTTAGTCATGTACTATATATATGATCTTTAATTTTTTAAATATAAAATTATCCTTTTAAATCATAACGATCAACTATGAAATTATTACAAACTATCCTAATATATGATAAATGACATGTAACTTTTGTTTTATTATTAACCTCTCTTTAAAAAATAAATAAATATTCATTAATAATTAATAAATCTTACAAACTAAACAACACACAACGAACAACATGAGCGTTGCATTCACCGGTTGTTCTCGAGATCCCGAGGGACGACCAACGAGACGAATGAGTCTCAAAAAGGGCGATGCAGCGCCTAAATAAATCGGTACCCGGTCTTTCTTTCTTATCGACTCTCCGAAGAGATCTGTCGATAGAAAGACCCGACCGGACACGCCGCTAGAGGCAACAACCACACCTACCGAAGATCCGAGATTCTGGAAGGGGGAACAAGAAAATACAAACATAAACATAAAAAAAACAAAAGAAACGAGTATGAACTACTCGTTACCAGCCTCCAAGGTCTGGTGTTGGGATCAGAGCGAGGGGTAGAGCCAACGGGTGTATATTTATAATCCACTTGGGGCTGGTGCACGATTCTGGCCTATTAAACACGATATGCAGGAGCACAGATGAATGGCTCGGACTACGGTGCTCTGACAGAATGTGGGTGCAGATCTGTCTGTTCGACCAGAGGAGGAGCATGATGGAGAGGCTCAGCCGGAAAAGCTCGAATCGTCGTCTTCGGGAGATAAAGTCGAAGGGGAGGAGACTTGCGGGAGCAACCATGTTGGAACGCTCGGATCCACAGCCTCGGGAGCATCAAATCTGGTGCCACTCGCCAAAGGTCCACAAGGGTGGCGGGAGCTCCCAGGCCTGACTGGGAATTGTTGGCTAGCAAGTGACAAGGAGGAAGAAACAATTGTTGTCTTGAGGTCAATCGTTGTCACCAACGGGAATTGGGGACTGAGGGGTGGAGGGAGGTGCACGGCGCCATAGATCAGACCAGCACTACAAAAGGTCGGAAGTGGCGAGATGAGAGTTGACGGGGTACCATGGCCGGAGAAGAGCGACGGCACGGCGTTGCCGGTGAAGCCGAGGAACAAGGAAGGGGAGAAGAACGATAGAACTCTAGCGTGTGCGAAACTAAAACAAGGTTGGAGGAACTAAAAGGGAGGAACAAGGAAGGGGAGAAGGTTTACAGTTAGGGTTTTGAGAGAAAAAAAAGGATGTTGTGTTATTGTGAGAGAATATTCATTCTTATTAACCTCTCTTATTATTTTTCTTTACCTTTTTTAAAATAAAACAAATTGTGGGTTTTTAGGTTTGATGGACAAATTTTTGATTATATTTTCTTAAATGAATTGTGAAGCTTGTTATTTTATTGTTACAATTTAATGGTAAAGATAAAAACAATATATTTGATTTTGAGTCTGGGTATGAGTCTTGTTAAGGATTGTGGAATTTAAGACTAAAATCGTCATTTCATGAGTTTTAGATAAACAAAAAAAGAACAATCAGTGAAAAAAGAGGAAATCTCGTTTCATACTCTTAATTGACCTTTTTAAGTCATAACAATAGAGTTTTGTAAATTATTGAGGGCAACATCGTCATTTTGCTTTTTCACTTAACGCTCATCCATTTTTCAGACTGAACCGTCACCTTTTGCAGTCAACCGTTATGATGTAACAACACACCTTTCCTAGGGATATGAATTAATAATAAACAACAGTTCATCTGTGCTGATACCTTTTGTGCGCTGCATGCTAGGTCAACACGCGCTACAACGCGCTCAAAGGGCGGGAAAGCTCCTCTTATTTACAAAGTTATCGTCGGCGCTAACAACATCATGTCTTTAGACTTAACGAATCCAATGACTCTTATTGGTTTGTAGTTTGCACAATAAGGACTGGAATCTATTTGATAGTGGTCATATATATATGATCATGTTTTTGAAAATATATAAATAAATATGTTTTTGAAAATATATAAATTTTAGGCTAATTTTTTATATAAAAATAAAATCTTAATTTTAGAAAATATATAAATAAATATGTTTTTGTTTTGAAAAATCATGTTTTAATTTTTATTTATAATATTTTAATTTTAGAAAAAATACATAAATTTATTTCGTTTAAAAATCATATTTTAAAATATACAGAAGGTTTTTTTCGAATATCGTATTTAATTATATACAAACACACAAATTAGCAACATAACCCAGTATCAAGACTGAAAAGTGGCAATAAGCTTTGACAGATCAAGGCCTAGTACCAGCTCCCGTTTCTCTGATATGTCAAGATCAAATTCAGTCCGTTCAGATAGGATCTCTAGAGTTCCTTCAGACCTAGGATTTCCCTATAGATCTAGCGATCCAACCAATTTTAGACCCACTATCTTCATACCTCAAGATTACCAGCCTTCCCCCATCGAAACATCACAACCCGCCTGAATAAGAAATGTAGATTGTAGCACCCAAATCGCCCAACCTGTTTACATGCCCACACCTGGTTCCCCATCCGTATCTGTTATAATTGAAAACATTGCAAATGAAATAAATGTCTTAGAAAGTGTCTTTGGGCTTGACAAAAAGTATTTGAGGTCAGATTTTTACGCACCACATAACCATGAAAAACGCATATGTTTTTTTTTTTAAAATCTCACACACCAAAAAGCAGAGATTCAACAGTCTTTTTATGATTTTATTTTACAAACCAATGTCTATATATTGTTCTTTGAATTATTCGAGATATATGCATCCCAAAATAAAATTGTATACCCTTTCAAAAATATTCTTCTTGTTAATACAAAAAGAAGATTGCCTATCTGGCAAACATCTGATGGCCCAGTAGAAGCTGAACACCCACCTCTTCGAAAATTTGAATATGTCATCAAAGGAACATCACATAAGGTAGAAGCTTCCCCTCTAAGGAATGCACGGGGAGATACGACTGAGGATCTAAAAAGTGTCCTCAATCAATATAATTACACCAACATATCACTATCGACAATCTCAAAACAGTTGAGCAGGATAGAAAAACGTAGTACTGAAACTACCGTAATTTCTTCCCATCCCCTCGAAAGAACACAACACCTCAAGAAACCCATGTTCAAACCTTTTCAGGTCTCAAAACTTGCCCAACAGGAACTTACCTCAAGTAGGAGTGAATTCCTTAAAGCCATCACATACCAACTTAGTAAAATAGATAAACCATCCACATCACATAGCGTTATACCAGACACAAATGACTAGATCTCTAGATGCCAAGTTCTTAACCTAGAACCAAACTCATCTAATAGTGAAGGATCTGTTAGTTCACCCCTGAAACCTACTACCTTTCCCTCCCATATTCTTCCCCTCTCTCTAGTACCAATACAAAATGATGACATCAATATAGGATCCCAACCTCATAGGATTGCCCAACCAAATTACAAAGCCTCTTCCATCTAGGAGTGGAACTTAGATGGAATGTCAGAATATCAAATAGTCAACCTCCTCCAACAAATGACCATGGCTGTCACGCCCCAATTTCAGCGAACCGAACTCGGGACGCGAACTTTTAAAAACATGAACACTTGAAACCTGTTTTCAATAAAAGCTTTGACATTTCCATTTACTTCTCAAAATAATAGTATTTACAATACAAAAACGTCCCAACAAGTGGACAAGGTACAACATCCGTCACTAGACTCAACAAAAGTAAAGACCAGACTCCGCTCCAAGCTCCATGAACTTCAAGAGCTAACCTAGTCCGTCCGGTGATCAGTACCTGTAGGAAAAGCAGCTAGGGGTGAGCGTTCGCTCACCTCCACGGATAACAGACTGACTATGGCATAATTAGCAGAAAAAGCCAGTAACACTAAAACCAAACCCAACGCCGGGACTACAGTCCCCAACTCAAGTACTCAACTGACCCACAACCCGTCACCTTCCTCAACAGACTCGACACTCGATAAAAACAGTGTAGACCCGACACAACTATCGACGACCTCCTCAAGGACTCGAACGAAACGACACAACACCAAACAAGATCACAAAGGATCGCACACCAGCTGCTCAGTAACCAATCTCAATCAGGTCAGGGTTCGACCTATCGCAATTCCTCGACACGAAGTCGGATCAGGCTGTCGACCTTTCAAACTCGCAATTCCTCGACACTAAGTCGGATCAGGCTATCGACCTTTAAAACTCGCAATTCATCGACACTAAGTCGGATCAGGCTGTCGACCTTTAGAACTCGCAATTCATCGACACTAAGTCGGATCAGGCTGTCGACCTTTAAAACTCGCAATTCATCGACACTAAGTCGGATCAGGCTGTCGACCTTTAGAACTCGCAATTCATCGACACTAAGTCGGATCAGGCTGTCGACCTTTAGAACTCACCACCCCAGGTAACCACAATCACAATCACAGGCAAGTTCAATCACACAGGCACTCAAGGCCACTCAAGACACCTCAACAGTCAAGACTCGGGTTCAACAACCCCACGGGCACTCGCTGCCACTCAAGACACCAAATTAAATACACGGCTCTCATGGCCACCCCGACTCAACAATTAAATACTGGCTCTCAAGGCCACCCAAACTCAACAATTAAATACGGGCTCTCAAGGCCACCCAAACTCAACAATTAAATACGGGCTCTCAAGGCCACCCAAACTCAACAATTAAATAAAACACACGACAACCTCCGGCATACTCGATGCCTCCAACGGTCCTAAGATCACTAGTTTCACAAACAACCTCCGGGCATGGTCATATGCCTCCAGTAATTCAATTATCGCTAAGTTCTCTGTTCCTACGACACTACTAAGTGTCACATGCTTTTCTCTTGAACGCTACAATCCCGTATCATGCTTTTCTAATAATTAAATAAATCTACTCAACCCACGACACCCCGGTGTCACATGCAATTCTACTATTAACTTTCCCTAATCAGGGCCGAGATCCGGCTACTTTTCCCTACCTCGTATACAATCCCAAAAGCGCTCCAACAACACCCGAAGCACACTCAGTCACTCGCCGAGCTTCCCCTTGCCTCAGTCCGTAGCACGATCTAAAAGAACACAAATTTAAAGTACTTTTAAACTAGTACGAATAAACCAAAAATTTATATACTTAACGCCCAAACGTAACCCCGACAATGTCGGTCACTCCCAAACTTCCCAATTATTCGATATTGCCGAAAAAGGACCCGTAAGGGCCAGATTCGCCCGACATGGCGAATCTGCCCGGTTTTGGTTAATTGCCTTCCGGGGCTCCAAAAGCCCCCGTTTTCGTTTCTACGGTCTTAGAATAAATCAAGGAACTCAACACACTTGACGGAATCGAATTCCGACTTCTAAATCAATTAATTAACGTTTAAAGTTTCCCAAAACCCGTTAATTACAACTTCTCCAATTTAATTCCAAAATTCGATTTGGTTTGGGATAGATGGTCCGGGGAACGTTTTAAACTACCCGAGTAATTAAAACACGAACAACCGAGCACGTGGGCCCCACCCAAAGGGCTTGGCCGTGCCCTAGGGTTTGAGGGAGGGGCTCGGCCACCAAGTGGTGGCTGCTGCCACCTCCGGCCAGCCACCACATGGCCGGCCGGCCACCACCCACGGTGGCCGGAGCTCCTCCCGAGCCTCCGGTCACCGGAAAACGTGAAATTTCTCTCCCAAACACCTCTAAAACGTCTCCAACACCTCTCTAATCTCTACACAACCCTAAACCAAATTTTATAACCAAACCCTAGCTCTTGAAAATAATCGAAACGAGAATCGGTTCGGGTATTACCGTAGAGGAGAATGAGGGGAACGGGATTGATCTTTGCTTCAAGACGATCCAAGGGCTCGATCACAAACCCTAGCTCCACCTTTCTTCTTCTCTCTTCTTCTTCTTCCCCTTCTCTCTCTAAAACCTCTCTTCCTCTTTCTAATTTTTAAAACAAAAACAACTAACTCCAACTTCCCCCCTTTTACCATGTGTTTTGGCCAACACTTCCCAACCACACCTTTTCCCTCCAAAAATTACACCACCATATAATTGACAAGTGTCAAGGTGGGTCCCAAACCTTTTGGAAAATATCTAGTTGATATTTTCCAATCAGATTCGCGAAAAACGGACGTTTCGGGCCCCGAACGGGCACTTTTCCCAAATTTTTTTTAAACTGGACGGGCTTCAAGGAAACGGCCCAACTAAGACCGCTACGACGACGGCTAAGCTTTTCGGGTCCAAAACGGTCCTCGAATGGACCAAAACGTCGCTCGGGTGACTTTTCCAGCGAAAAATCAATCTTTCCCAAAATGACCAGAAAGTTGCCCTGAGTCCCCCGTAACTCATTTTAGTCGATAACGGGGTCAACTTAAGTCCGGCATGACCCTCGGGGTCAATTTAAGTTAAGTTAAGTGTCTGTCTTAAAATTTTTAAATTTTCCTGTTTTTCGCAGGTTTGACTGACGTTGACCAGAAGTGGTTATTACAATGGCATCTAATGCCTACAAAACCCAACAAGCAACCTCAGATAAGACTGTGGCTGAACTTCTAATTGCGGGGTTCTCTGGAAAACTGAAAGGGTGGTGGGACCATTACCTAACCTCGCAAGAGCATTCAAACATCCTCAATAGTTTTAAAACAGATAATGAAGGAATGCCTATACTAACAAGTCTAGGAGAAACCACCCAGGATGCTGTTTCGGTCCTCATTCTTACCATATTTCTCCATTTTATTGGAGACTCTTCTCATTTGAACGACAAGAACGCAGACCTCTTGTCTAATCTTCGATGCAAGAAGCTAGGAGATTTTCAGTGGTACAAATCCACATTCCTTTCTAGAGTCATGCTTCGTGAAGACTCTAACCAGCCATTCTAGAAAGAAAAATTCCTTGTTGGTCTACCTACCCTCTTAGGAGAGAAAGTCAGAAACAAAATTAGAGAAACCTATGGTAGCCATATAATCCCTTACGATAAACTCACCTATGGAGAATTAATTAGTACCTCCCAAAAGCAAGGCCTTCAAATATGCCAAGATTTAAAACTTCAGAAGCACCTTAAATGGGAACTAAGACAATCAAAGAAAGAAATCGGCTCTTTTTGTAAACAGTTTGAATCTTCATTTTCAAAACCTAGCTCATGTAATAGGGACTGTAACAAAGGACCCTCCACATCAAAACCTTATAGAAGACATAGAAGGACTTCATTTGAAAAACCTACTTATTATAAGAAGGGAAAACTACTAATACCTACCCAAAACCATGCCCATTTAACTGATGTTTACCCTGAAGTTTAAAGTTAACTGATGCATACCCTGAAGTTACGACTTGTAACTAAAAAAACCCTTATGTCAGCTAAAATGACGAAAATACCCTCAGTGATTTTTTAAATAATTTTTTTTCAAATATAAATGAAGTGATTTTTTAAATAAAAATGAAGTCATTTAATAAGTATATATATATATATAGATATATATAACAAAAGTAATTTTTAAATAATTTTTTTAACATAATTATTGAAGTGTAGTTGAGGGTATTTTTGTCATTTTAGCTGACGGAGGGGTTTTGAGTTACATTTTCGAAACTTAAGGGTATGCATTAGTTAACTTTAAACTTCAGGGTAAACATCATTTAAATGGGCATGGTTTTGGGTAGGTATTGGTAGTTTTCCCTTATAAGAAACCTTATAAGCAAACATTTGCAAAACCCAATAGACAAACCGAAACCCCAAAGTCGTACTCAAAAGATATGAAGTGTT
Source organism: Erodium maritimum (assembly GCA_963921825.1). Taxonomy (NCBI): domain Eukaryota; kingdom Viridiplantae; phylum Streptophyta; class Magnoliopsida; order Geraniales; family Geraniaceae; genus Erodium; species Erodium maritimum. The sequence continues at coordinate 36,408,563 of OY997592.1, read as the reverse complement.
ACCGTTGTGGTAAAAAGGGTCACATCTCCCGATTTTGCAAAGTCTCAAAAAAGATCCAAGAACTTGACACAAGAGACGAAATCAAGGAAAGAATTTCAGCTCTCCTTTTAGAGATTTCCGATACTGAAGATGGTTCTATCTCACCATCCGATAATCTTGAGCTCGTAATAGACGAACTCATAACTAGTTCCTCCGACACTGAGACTGAAGAAGCCCTCGTTAAGCGTTGTTGTATGCTTACAAGTGACCAGTCTCTAATACTAGACATGATCAATAATATTATGATCCCACTCTGAAAAAACAATACTTGAGTCAACTCAAGACCTCCCTAGAAACCAAGCCAGTTACCAAAACCCAAACTCTAGCTGCACCGTCTTCTAGTACCAATCTATATGACCTTACCACTATCCTGAATAGGAGAAAGAAGGTACAAACCCCTAAAACCACTATAACTGACCTACATGCCGAAATTAAGACCATCAAAACTGAGATAAGACTATTAAAAGACAAACAAAAGGAGGATTCAGGAAAGATCCAACTTCTTATATCTCATGTTCAAAACCAAGACTTAGATAATGAGGAAGGGGAAACATTCCTTCCTCTTAAAACAGAGGGTTTAGAGGAAGTTCCTGAGGATTTCATATGTGTCCTCAAAGAAGTTACCTCGCGGAAGTATATTATTAAAATCACTATAGTCTTTCCCGATAACTCCAGCATATACACCATTGCCCTTTTTGACACTGGTGCTGACCAAAAAGTCATAAAGTTAGGAATTGTGCCTCTTCGTTTTCAAGAAGAAACAAAAGAAAGGCTCAATACCGCCAACGATTCAAGACTTCAAATCGTTGGAAAGACCAATACCTCTGTGTTTAATAACAGATTTTTTTTCTCAAAACTATCTCTCTCTTATGTCCTGACATTCACCATACTGTAATTTTAGGAACTCCCTTTATTAACATGATTACACCATATCAAGTTGATCTTGAAGGTATTGGTTTTAAATCCAAATTCTCAAAACTTGTTTTCCCTTTCCTAGAGCAATCCAAAACCAGGAGTTTGAACATAATCAAATCTGAGACTATGTATAACAATGAGATTAATGTCCTTATATCTGGAAAACAGGCAGACGTTTTGCATCTCAAAAATGAAGTTCACTATAAAAGAATAGAACAGTTCTTAGAAAGTGATTAAGCAAAAACACAAGTGCTATACTTCCAAAACCTTTTTGAAAAACATGTTTGTTCTGACTTACCTAATGCCTTTTGGGACATGAAGCACCATATGGTCGATCTCCCATACGAACCGGATTTTAGTGATAAACTTATACCTACAAAAGCACGTCCAATTCAGATGAATGCTGATATTAAACGGTTTTGTAAGACAGAGATCCAAGACCTTGAGACCAAAGGATTAATTTCAAAATCCAGATCTCCTTGGTCATGTGCTGCTTTTTATGTCAACAAAGCTTCCGAAATAGAACGCGACACGCCCCGATTAGTAATAAATTACAAACCTCTGAATAAAGCCTTAAAATGGATTCGTTATCCGATTCCAAATAAAAAAGATTTGTTACAAAAACTTCATTCTTCTTTTCTTTTTTCAAAATTTGATTTAAAATCGGGTTTTTGGCAAATTCAAATTGACCCCAAAGATAGATACAAGACGACCTTTACTGTTCCTTTCGGTCAATATGAATGGAATGCCATGCCATTTGGGTTAAAAAATGCTCCTTCTGAATTTCAACGAATTATGAATGATATTTTTAACCCTTACTCTGATTTTTGTATTGTTTACATTGATGATGTACTTGTTTTCTCAAAATATTTTGACCAACAAGTGAAGCATCTCAAGACATTCTTTTCCGCAGTAAAGAAGAGTGGTCTTGTTGTCTCAGCCAAAAAAATCTCCCTCTTCAAAACTACAATTCGTTTCCTTGGGCATAACATTTCTTGTGGAAAGATAGCGCCCATTGAGCGTTCACTACAGTTTGCAAACAAGTTTCCGGATCGGATTCTTGATAAAACCCAATTGCAAAGGTTTCTTGGTAGCCTAAACTATGTCTTAGACTTTTGCCCTAATATCAATAGGTTAGCAAAACCTCTGCATAATAGGCTAAAGAAAAACCCTGAACCATGGATAGATAGACACACTATGCTCGTCCAACAGATTAAACAACAGGTCCTTACTATCCCTTGCTTGCATTTACCAGATCCTCGCCTCCCTAAGGTCGTAGAGCCTGATGCTAGTGATATAGGATACGGGGGAATCTTAAAGCAAAATATAGGAGGAAAAGAGTATAACTGCATATACCTCAGGTCATTGGAACGATACACAAATAAATTATTCCACCATCAAGAAAGAAAATTTGAGTATTGTTTATGTATTTCAAAGTTCCAATCGGATCTTCTAAATCAAAAGTCTCTTCTTCGTATTGATTGCAAGTCTGCAAAAGAAGTCTTACAAAAGGATGTTAGAAATATTGCCTCGAAACAAATATTTGCCCGATGGCAGGCTATTTTAAGTGCTTTTGACTTTGACATCAAATTTATTAAAGGAGAAACAAATTCCCTACCAGATTTCCTAACTCGTGAATTCTTGCAAAACAGATGTAAGCACAAACAAGGCAATGCCTAAGAAGAAGAAAGAAGTTACAGTCATCTCGACGGAAAAATCGTTACAGACATATGCAGAAACGACAAAGAAAAACCTAGAATCAGTGTCTCCATCTGAGTCTAGCAAAATACCAGAATTCCAAAAGTGGCTCGTGTCCTTGTCTGAAGACCCTTCGTTACTCAAGAAGCTTCAAGCTCTTCCATCTCAGCCGATGTCCTCAGGTCAGACCCTTGTCCTCAAAACCGAGAAGGAGATTATCTCACCCTCTCAACCATTTTCCCAAAACATTTCAAAACATGAAAAAGAAGAACAATCTTTTTCAAAAAATATTTTGGTTTCTCCATATAATTCTCAAACTGTTTTTCGGCCAAACTCAAAATATCAAAAATCTTTTTACATAGACAAAGTTGATGTACTCCCGGTTCTTACTGTAGAACCAGGGTTTTTTGGCTCTGATCCTTTCAAAACCGTTGATATATTTGTTCCTAAAAGCTGGTTTTTCACTCCTCTCGACTTAACAAAAACCCCAACCTATTACCTGAGTATTTTGGAAGACACTAAGTCAGTTGAGTTTAAACACTATGTCGACCAAAAGCCAAACCCGATGTCAGATTCACCCTCATATTCAACAACAAAAACCCAAAAGATACTTACCATTGCTGATTGGGGCATCCCTCTGACAACTTCAAAAACATTTCTCATTTCTTTCAAAACTACTATTCCCTATTGTCGAACATACTCCTACTAGTATTATGTTATTGCATGATATAATACATTCTACATTCAAAACTCAAACTTTTCACATTCTTGGTTGATTTATTTCAACAATAAAACCATCATCCCTTCAAAACTTCCAAATTGGTTTGCTCAATGGTGGAGAATATTTGGCTCTACTCCAGAATACCTCCACCCAGATGCCTCACAATCCTTTCAGATATTTTCAAACTCGTATAACCCTTCTCCAGAAGAAGCCAAATTTCCAGCCTTATGCCTATTTTCTATGCACTTCTTCCTACCTTGGGTTTTGTCATGGACTTTCATCCATAACCGAGATGGTGCCATCCCGCTTATCCAACGAAAGTTTCGGATCAAATGGTGGTCATCATTCAACATTCCCAAAACCCTGGCGTCAGACGCAATCAGAGATTGGATATGCCGGACTCGATCAATTGGGAACATTGTCGGCCATCAACAAGCTCTATTTCTCACCCAGAAATCTAGAGCGAATGCACTGCTTGCTTCAGCCAAAACCGAAGAAGAGTATGAAAATGCTCTATAACAAATCCTGCAAAGTATCAATGGCTCTACCAAAGCTTCGTCAGAAGAAGGACCCGAGTCAGACACGTCATCCCAAGCACCAATAATCAACCTTGCTGACGATAATGAGGAGCAATTGTCTCAACCCCTATTCTTTGGGAACTCAGGGTTCTGATATTGGTAAGCTTTTGTTACAAAAAAAAAAGAGAAAAAGAAAAAAAGAGAGAAAACGAAAAGAAAAAGAAAAGAAGAATAGAAAAAAATAGAAAAAGAAATTAGAACAAGAAAAGAAAAGAAAAGAAAAGAAAAAAAATGCAAAAAACACAATTATCTTTCTTTGTATGTTGTATTATTCATAATACGGTTTAACCGTAATTTTTTTATTATAATTATTTTTTAAAAAAGGAAAAATCTGAAAATTGCAAAAAATACAGTAGATAATTATTACTTGGGTCATCATTGGTTAGTTTATCTCCCACTTGGCAAATTCGGAGCATATGCATAATTGGAGCAAAAAGACAATACATTTCAACTCATTCGTCCTCATTAGGGATGGCAAAATAACCCGAACTCGACGGGTACCCAACGTACCCTACCCGATCGGGTAGGGTATTGACCGAGTATTTTTTTAACCGGGTAGGGTATTACCCGTTGACCGGGTATATTGGCCGGGTACGAGTACGGTTCAGGTTTGTCCTTACCCGCCCCGAACCCTACCCGATCTTATATTTATAAATAAATAAATAAATAAGTTCACAATTATAAACCTAATAATAAGTCAATTACAATTTAAAATTTGTACGGTCATAACTCATAAGTCCATAATACCATACAATTCATTTGGGTTTATTGATCATCGAAAAGAAAAACTTGAAAAAGACTACTTTTGGGGTAAATTACGTTGACATACCCTAAACTATACACATTTAACGGTTTACTACCCCAAAGTTCATTCGTAACAATCGCCTACCCCGAACTAACCATTAATTACGACGTTACCCCCTCCATCCACTTTTCCATCCATTTTATGTTAATATTTTCAGAAATTCCTAAACTACCCTCATGATTTCAACCCTAAAACAACTCCAACCTTAATTACAATCCTAATTCTTTAATACTTTAATATTTTTTAATCAAAAAAGAATTTAAAATAGAAAACCAAGCCTAATCTCACGCACATGTCCATTACTCCATTTTGACATCTTCGTATTTCAACAAATCAAACCAAATCTGTCCATTATTATCTCTACCATTTTTTTTTTCAAAATCTCTCACAATCATAACAAAACCTCATATTTCACTCATAAACACCACATGAAGGGGCAGTGTTGGAGATTAAGAACAGAGAGTTCGTTGCAGCAGATCTGGCTCTTCCTCTTCCTCGTGTGAGCTCTGCAACTCCGATCGACGATGAGGAGGATCGAGCTGTCTATATTCCGTGCGAGCTTCGATTTCATTGTTGCTCGTAGATCTGGTCACGGAGGATCTGGACCCGCACTCGCAGACAGGTCCGACGAAGATGGTGACCGACGATGGGGGTGGAGAACTACCGGAGTAACGCTCGAACCACCAACGCGTCCTTGTCTTCGGAGATCTACCATCAATTTTTTTTTCATTTCAAGATCTAGGTTTCGATTGTGGGATTGTTGAATTGAATCTGTTTCTGGGTTGTGAGTTAGGGATTTTGATTAGGTTGTCTTCAACGTTGATCTTTTTTTTTTTTTTTCATTTTTGATAGTTTTAGAATTAAAATTTATTGAAATCGAAAGTAAGTTCATGTTCTTCAACCCTAAATTTTTTCTCCATTTTTTGATAATTTCTTTTCCAGAAAATTAGTAAAAGAAAAAAAAAACAATATAACGTAAAAAGAGAGAAAGGAAAAAGGTTTGAAGAAAATTAATAAAAAAAATTAGAAGCAGTTATAAAAATGAATGGAAAAAGTGGAAAAAATAAATTTAAAAAATCATTAATATATTTCTAATGAAATTAAAGATTTTTTTAAAAAAATCTGATTTTAAAATAATTAAAAACTAATTTATGGTTTGAGTGGTATAAAGGTGTAAATCTGGATAACAATTGAGGGTATTTTTGTCATTTGACAAAAAAATTAACAGTCTTGGATGGAAAGGGGGGGATGTCGTAATTAATGGTTAGTTCGGGGTAGGCGATTGTTACAAATGAACTTTGGGATAGTAAACCGTTAAACGCGTATAGTTCGAGGGTATGTCAACGTAATTTACCCTTACTTTTACTTGGTTGCTACTTGATTTTAGGATTTTTGTATGTTGAGACTTGAGACGTGGAAAAATTTCTTAAGTTTCATATTTTTAGCTACTTAAATTTAAATGGAATGATTACTTAGTTCCCAATTTTTTTGTCTTATAATCCACATATCATATGAACAAGTCGGGTAGGGTAATACCCGACCCGAACGGGTAGGGTATTGACTGGGTATTGATCGGGTATGGGTAGGGTACGGGTATTGAGTATGAAAATCGGGTAGGGTACGGGTATCACAAAACCCGACCCATACCCTACCCATTGCCATCCCTAGTCCTCATGTGCATAATGAGCCTTGTCTTGAAGTGTTTTGGAGGTCCATCTCACGAAGACTCATGCTCTTTCAACATGGAGGAAGAAGAAGACAACCTTATATGATTGCATGGGGGCTATAAATAGAAGGTTGGATGCATGGCTCTAACACACAACAACTTTGGAGAAAATTCAGCAAAGTTCAACGAAAGTTCTCCTACACAACTCCCTTCAAGTGGTGTCTTCTAGTTGGCTAAATTCCCATTTTCCCTTCGTTCAAATTTCATGTAAGTTAATTAAAAAAATTATGTATGTATTAAATTTTCCATTTTGTTGTTTAATTTCTCTGAAATAAATGGCTGGTTACACCGCTTGTTTTTATTCATGTTTATTCTCGTTATAATATTTAAGTTTAATATAAATATGTTTATCGTCGTATAATTATTGTTGTTATTGTCATTGTTGTTATCTATTTATATTTAAAAAAATATATTATTGTTTAAAGTTAATGTTTATGTTTAATTAATATTGTTGTTATTTCGTTTTAATATTATGTATAATTTTTTTAATAGTATTTGTGTTTTAAGTAGTTAATATTTGTTATATAATTGTTTGTTGCATATTAAATTAGTATGTTATTAGTTTTTGCATATTGATAAGACATATGCCTATTCTGTCATCTAGTGTAATCTGTCATTTAGTTTAATTAGTGTGTTTTAATTTGTCAAAGAATTAATTAGTGTGTTTTTAGTTAGTCTAGTGTAATCTTGTATGTTATAATTATTGTTATTTTAGTATTTATTTTTGTTTTAAGTACTTATTATTTTTAATTATATAAAAAATATATATAAAAAATAAAATTAATGTTGTTTAATGTTTATTAATATTATTGTTATTTTAGTGTATACATTGTTTAAATAATTATTATTGTATTGTTATAATTATTGTTCTATTAACGTTTGGTGGCCCAAGTCACGCCTGTTGGGTCTCGAGGTAAGGTTGGAGATGAACCAACTCGCAGCGGAAAATCAATGAAAACCAAGAGACGATTAAAACCATGAAACAACTAACAAAGAATGGATTCACAAGAGAAAATTTCAGCACTAATTCTTACCAAAACAAGAACACCGGGTAACGAATGATTGGCTTGAGTCTCCAAGACGCCTACGTATCCACATGGGAATCAAAGCCACGTAGTTCTTCTCTTTGAGGACTCAAGAACACAAAAATGGAGGAGGAAACTAGCCAAACCCGAAATGGCCATGGAAGAGGGAGAGAAAATGTGTTTCCTATTCTTGTCTAGTGTTTGTTATGTTGAAAAAAGATGACTTAAACATAACAAAACCCATACTTGTCCAACTAAAGGCATGGGACAAGTATGGTGTCAAGTAAGGTGTAAATAGGACAAAGTATGGCAAGACAAGATTGGGTTAGGTGGTGAATCACCAACACCTTAATCCTTGTCTTGCTTACTTAGTACTAATTAATCAAGACTTGATTAATTAGTTCCATGGGCCTTGGTTGCATGGGCCTTTCATGGGCCTCTTGGAACATGGCCCGTGGCCATTTCCAACGAGGTCCCGTGATTCGCTCATCGCCTCCATGCCTTCCATACCGGAAATGTCCAACATTATCCGACGCGATCAATCCCAAGACTCCAAGCCTTGTCTCGATCTGTGAAGTCCTATTCACTTACGAGCACATGACCCAAAACCCAGTTTTGGTCATGTCCCGAGACAACTCCCTTTTGGCCATTCTCCATAAATGTGTCAATGAGTTTCATCCTCCGGTGTGACCCTTAGGTTTATGCATGTCAATAGATCAACGTAAAATCCCATTTTACTTGATCCTATTTAAGTGGCAACTAACGAGACTTTAGTATTGCCTGACACTACATAACGAATCGACCCTGTCGATTCTAACCTTTCCGTCGTCCCTGTCATTATCCTTTTATCTCCGATATCCTGATTGAGATAAGGCATAGAGCCGTCATCCTTATTATTCTCAATCACCGTTCCTTGATATGTGAGATGACTGAAGATATGATACCCAGTATCATGTGCATGACCATGCTATTCTTCCAGTCACTCTCGATCAAGTGGCCGAGAACCGATATCTTTCCCATACCTTAGTATGAGGGATAAATCCCTTAGCCGTCTTTCGTGTCACTCATGTAGCCCGTCCCCAAGCCAATCCTGGCCGTTATGGAAGCCCTGTTACGGACAACGTTAGGCTCAGGTCAAACTTAGTTGTTGACTACATAGCGATCACAAAGACTCCTTGGTCTAAGGATACATGACAAGCTACAACACTGAATATGTTCATGACTTAATCTATGGCACATATTCAGGGTGGGTCGTCCAATATCATGTCCCACATGATATCTATGATCAGACTCCGGAATCCCATTCCAATGACTAACAGAACGTAAGCCATAAAGAGCCATCTTTCATACTAGTCGCTTCTAGTGAAGCTTTGTTGACTAGGGACCCATCGAGTGTGATCTATCTCGATCTATGGTTCTATTCGCATGGTGGGCATAGATCAGAGCACACGTCGATATATTACTCCAACACATAAGTAATATAAAGTCGCTTTAATTTTATTGCTAACGATGATATGTACATTTGGACATTTAGGATTGAACTACGGGCACTAAGACTAACAACGCCTCCCCCACTGGTATATATATATAGGGGAACAATCACGTGTGAACCCCTTTTAAAATATGAACTTGTGAACTCAACCATAACGCGCCATCTGTCTCGCTCAGAAAATAGGTCTCTTTCTTTTTCCACCAAGTTTACTAATTTAATTATTTTCGCTTCGTTTCAACTCCGATTTGCATTTTTCTTCGGCTAATATTTTTATTTTTCCAAGATATATCTAGCAAGTAGCATATTGAATATGTTTTGAAGTAAGAAAATACACCCACAAGAAAAAATTATGATATACACGTTATTCGTAAACCACATCTCTCATATTCTTGAACCATATGAATCTTATTTTTGCAAACCACATCACTCATATTTGTAAACCATATCCCACATACCCACAACCACACATCATCCATAATATTTTCAAACCACATCTCTCATATTCTCAAACCATGTCCAACACATCCACAACCATATAACTTATATTCTCAAACCACATCCCTCATATTCTCAAACCACGTTACTTATATTCTCAAATCACGTCCATCATATTCTCAAACTAACATCACTCATATTCTTAAACTACATCCTTCATATTCTCAAACCATATCACTCATATTCTCAAACCATATCTTCTATATCTATAAATCACATCATGCATTTTCACACTCATATCTACACATCCAAAACCGTATCCAAAAACGCTGTAAAATATATTAAATCTGTTACTTGTTGGAAACCCTTGAAAAAAATTAAGATTGGATTGCTAACTCCTTATTAGATGAATGAGCATCCGCAACAGTTGTATTCTTAATATATAGTTGCTCAAAAAGGTGACTTCTATTAGTAGTATATACTTGCATCAAACGAAACACAATTAGTTGTAAAGACAATGTGATTTATGACCCGTTCCCTTTCATCATCTTCGTTAGATCGATATGCAGCTTTCACTTTCTTCAGCCTTTTCAGATACGTGGGACATCTCCTCTAAGAATGAGATTTCAGGAACATCTAGACTAACTTCTCGAACACCAAGATTTGATGAATAATGATTGAGGCACTTTACTCTTTTATATCCCCTGTCCATACTTTAGAGAGATAATTCAAGGATCATGAAAGAAGCCATTGATTATTCGGAACTGAGAGAGCTCTAGATCATGCATTTCATCTCGATCACATGCTTCCTTAACACTTATACATGTGTTAATTAGTTTGAACATCTTTTGATCAATCCCATTGAGTATGGCATTTAGAGCACGAGATTTTTCCCTCCTCGTCAACCTAGAAATTATTCTCTATCATGTCATTCACGTCCACAACCCCAAGCTTCTTCTGCCCGGGAGGCGGTGGCGGCGTGGAACAAAAATAAATCCGATCGATTTTCGTATAAGGCTTCATATTCGGGGGGAAATCATAATCGTTGAGATGAACCAGAGCATACCCAAACCAAACGAACCTTAAAGACAAACCATTAAAAGCTTACAAAGGTGCTAGCCAGAGGATCGATATTTGAGGTTTTGCGAGCTTCCAAAGGTTCTGCAAGAAGTTCTCCAATGGTAGGTCGCTAATCGTCCGGAAGAGTCAGGTACGGGGTAAGATTCTACAGTAAGGTTTGAAGAGAGGAGAGGTCTAAATAGGAGAATGAAAGAATTGGAATAGAGAGAAGAAGAGAGGAATTGAATGAAAAAGAAGAAACGATAGACAAAGAGTAGTGCGTAGCGTTAGAGAGAAATCAGTGCTAGAAGCTCAATGCGAGAAGTTGAAAAAGGACAAGGGTTTTAGAGAGTTTAGAATTCAAGATTGAGAAATAGCATGAGATGAGGTTGTCACGTGCCACCTAAATTGATTCTTTCCCTTTATCTATAATACGATTATTTTCTCAGTGCTCGGTACTTTCTTTTTATCTTTAGTAAGATTATTTTCTCAAGGGAAAATGTTGGTTCCAAACCTTTCTCAACTTTCGCGATCACGTCCTAACTCAGACCAACGTTTCGTTACAATTTCATACTTGAAATGTTTGCTTTTTTGCTTTAAGTATAAAAAACTATTAAAATGGTGGATGATGTTAGTTTTAATTACAAATTGTCTTTTATGCCCTCTTCTTCAACCTTGGACTATCTCTTGTTTCCATCCAAAACTTAAGATCCACCTACAACATTCCCATAAACATCCAAAATCTTCAGTACTCTGCTTGGTAACTCAGAAAATACTACAACGGTAAAATAATTGAAAGTTTCAAGCCTTAATACAATTAAGCCCAAATGAACATTTTAGCTCAATTAGGAAAGTCTAGTCAGTTTTGCATGACAGATTTACATAATCCTCACCCTCAATGTCCATCCGTTTTCTAAGAAATCAAAAGAGTGTAAAATATCAACTTAAAAAAAATGATTTTTGCAGAGCAAATTGAAGAATAAAAGAGAGAAGTTTTGCAAAACAGAAGCCAACCTGCTTCAAATTGCAGAAACCTTCATATACATCAAGAATCGCGTCAAATGCTTTGACAAGAGACAGAAGCGATGATTTTCCATCACAATCCACAATTTCTACAGATACCCATTTCACAAAAGAGGAGGAGGGGTTCGGGGGAGGAAGGTGGAGAGGTGGGTGTGAGCTTGGTGGAGGGAGGAGTAGATGTGGAGGAGAGGAATCGAAGTTGAAGAGCCAGATTAGGGAAGGGGGTAAAATTGTCATTAAAAAATTTCAGACCCTTCACGTGACTTGTACATGCTCGATGAGGTAACGGTGCTGTTAACTTTGACAGTTTTTTTATACTTTGTGCAAAAAAACCAAACCTTTTTTTAAGTATGGAATTACAACAAAACGTTGATCTGAGTTAGGACGTGTTAACGAAACGTTAAGAAATGTTTGGAACCAGCGTTTTCCCTTTTCTCAATGCTCGACGCCACGTGTGCCTACCAAATCCGTTGTGATCTGATCAACAAGCAAAAAGGCAGCAAGTAGCGTGAGGGGCATAAACGGGAATTCAAGTGAGCGCTGCTCTCAGTACCACAAAGAGAAAAGCGTGAACATCACACGTGGACCAATGGGGGCAAAGTTTTAGATGGAGACCTTCTCAGCCACGCACCGATTACTTGGCCACAACACACCCTTGGCCAGAAATGGCTCTCTCTCTCTCTCTCTCTCTCTCTCTTCGCTTCCACAACTACAAGTATTTGATTCACACAATCCATTTCTATAAGCCTCCGCACCGCACACACCTCTTTGATTTTCATCGCTTCTGTTAGGTCAACCTCCAACTGGGTTTCGACCAAAAGGTGTGCTTTCTTCATCAATTTTACCGCTTCTTTTCTTTTTTTGTTAGCTGAGCTGAGCTGAGTTTTGAATTGGGATTTCTTCATTTTGAGTTTTTTTTTGGTTGATTTGGGCTGAGACTTGAATTGGGTGCTCTTCGTTTTATGAGTTAATCCACCTCAAGGCGTTGTTTAGGAAGATGTGTTTGTTTTTTTGTTGACTTGAATTGAGATTTGAATTGGGGTTTCTATTAATCAAATACAAGTTATGCTTTGGTAGACATATCCTTTGAACTGCCGCTTAACTTTTGTGTCATTTGTAGATAAAACCATGGAGATGTGCTATGGAAGTTGTATTGACGACCTTGTTGTTCCAAAAGAGGGAGAGTTTCCCCCATCATCTGATTGTTGGTTCAAATGGGGAAAGAGTGTGCCCCATAGTTTTGGATCCGGGAACAACTACTTCGTCATGGGTTCCCATTTGACTCACGATGAACTCAACTCCAATGGTAAAAGATGTAGTACCCATGACGTCGACATGAGAGCTTCAATCCACAGTAAGGGTCATACTAGTGATTCAATATCACTTGCTGGAGCATTCTCTGATGACTTCCTCGGAATCAGCGACATTTTCATGTACATGCTTAACTTCCGGGATTAAGATTCTTCTTTTATTGCCTGCTAAAAAACTAGTTTCCAACATGCTCTAGCTTATTGTAAGATAGTCCCTTTGAGGTTGAATTGTCATGTTGTGTATACTTATTATCAAAGGAAATGATGAGCTTGCTATCACATGATAATAGAAAAACAAACACTAGTGATGATTCTATTTCATCACTGTAATATCAAGGGATCCCATTTTCTTTGATCTAGATTTATTACTATGTGTCAAATCTATCTTATTCGGGTAGCACTTTAATCTCGTTTCCATTACTGACCTCCTAATTTCCCGTCCTTGCAGGAGTTCTTTACTTGACGATCTACAGACAACTGAAAGTTTTCACAAATCAGATTGCATCCCTCCTGGAAACCCCAAGTCACCAGAAAGTTTCATGGTTGATTCACAAAATAGTTTGAGGGACGTTAATTGCATGAGAAGCTCTAAGTATGCCAAAACAGATGACATATTCTGTTGGGAGAACAGAGAAGTTACTCCTTGTACGCCAGACTGGGAAGCAATGAAGGTGAGAATCTACTTTATCTTAGAACTGTACTTAGGTTTGTGTATCATTTTTTAGTGTAATATATCAGTAAATTGTATCTACTGAAGCATCTTTAAGTTTTTTGGATTGAATATTTATGCCTTTCAAACTCACATTTTGTCCCGAAGTTTAAGGTTTCCTCTGTTTGGTACCTGGTATCAATGTCACAATATGATGCTAACTTATACTTGCAGTGAAGTTCTGAATGATACACATTGGTACCTATATATTTTGTAACAATTTTTACTATGGCAAGTTAAAAATATATTAATTTGATGTGTTGTAGACAAGCAAATATACATGTTAGATAACCAGCGAATGAATGTTCTGTTTTGAGTACTTGAATATCTACTTAAGAGGTTATTTAGTGATTGTCATTCTTGGTTTCAGGTACCACAGGCTGAACATTTCTCCTTTTCTGAGGGAAACAGCATTGATGGATGCGTGGATGAGGAGGCATCCATAGAAGAATTTGTTCTGCAAGACCTTGAAATAGTGATGACACAGGTATGATAATAATCAACAACTCACATACCCAATCACTATCACAAACAACCCAAGTCGTTTAAAGTTTGTGTGTTTGATTATGATCAGTTGACTGAGAAGACACGGATTTGCTTTCGGGATGCCTTGTACCGTCTGGCCAAGAACTCAAAACAACAAACGGAGGCTGACAATGGGCTTTTCGTGGAAGAGGCAACAGCCCATGATGATGAGACAACAAGGTATATTCATGTTTTGAGTGTGCGTTTTGAAGGGAGAAAGTTTTGTTGGACAATTAATGAGGGTATAGGTGTTGTTATTATAACAGGCCCGAGGCAATGGAGTCGGAAAGCAACACAATAGATCGGGCTGTTGCAAACCTTATGTACAGTGAGATGGAATCTAATGTGAGCGACATTCTATTCACAGCAGCAGCAATTCCAAACTTGGAGCAGGAAGCTCTGTCAGGGGACGCAGAAGTGCCTATCCACAATGTAAGAGAAGAGAACACATCTGTGCCCATTCCGGGATAAACAGAACTCATATAGAGTTGAGAATGCTGCTCAAACTAGTTTTGAAGGGTGTCTGTGTAAATGCTTAGCAGAGAGAAATGTTTATGTGAGTAAGTATTTTGTAACTGTCACGCCCCAAATTCAGTAAACCGAACTCGGGACGCGAACATTTAAAACATAAAACACTTGAAACCTGTTTTGAATAAAACTCTGAAATTTCCAATTAGTTATCAAAAAAATAATAGTATTTACAATACAAAAACGTCCCAACAAGTGGACAAGGTACAATATCCGTCACTAGACTCAACAAAAATAAAGACTAGACTCCGCTCCTAGCTCCACAAGCTTCAAGAGCTAACCTAGTCTGTCCGGTGATCAGTACCTGTAGGAAAAGCAGCTAGGGGTGAGCGTTCGCTCACCACCACGGAAAACAGACTGACTATGGCATAATTAGTAGATAAAGCCAGTAACACCAAAACCAAAACCAACACCGGGACTACAATCCCCAACTCTAGTACTCAACTGACCCACACCCGTTACCTTCCACAACAGACTCAACCTCAAACTCGTGAAGTAAAACCGACACAACCATTTATGACCTCCCCCAAGGACACGAACACGGATCAGGCTAGCCCAAGAATGCTCAGAACCTGCCGAGACTCGTACACGGATCAGGCCAGCCGAAGAATGCTCGTAACCTGCCGAGACCCGGTCACGGATCAGGCTAGCCAAAGAATGCTCATAACCTTTCGGGATCCGGACACGGAACAGGCTAGCCAAAGAATGCTCAGAACCTGTCGAGACTCGAGTTTGGTCAGGCCAGCCAAAGAATGCTCGTAACCTGCCAAAATCCACACCACTCCCCGACACACAGTCGGGTCACTAACCTCGGGCAAACACAATCACAAGCAAAGCTCAACAAACAGTAACAAAACCGGTTCAACACTCCACGGGCACTCATGGCCACTCAAGACTCCAACGGTAAGGACTCGGGTTCAACAACCCCACGGGCCATCATGGCCTCCCAAGACACAACCACTGTAACTCACGGGCTCAACAACCCCAAGACACCAATAACAAAACACGGGCTCTCATGGCCACCCAACTCAACAACAATACACGGGCTCTCATGGCCACCCAAGACATAAATTTAAACAGTCAACCTCCGGGCATGGTCATATGCCTCCAGTAATCCTAATATCGCTAAGTTCTCTGTTCCTACGACACTACTAAGTGTCACATGCTTTTCTCATAAACGCTACATTCCCGTATCATGCTTTTCTAATATTTAAATAAACCTACTCAACCCACGACACCCCGGTGTCACATGCAATTCTACTGTTAACTTTCCCTAATCAGGGCCGAGATCCGACTACTTTTCCCTACCTCGTGTATAACTCCAAAAGCGCTCCACTAAACCTCGATGTGATCCCAGTCACTCGCCGAGCTTCCCTTTGCCTCGGTCCGCAACACGATCTAGCAGAACACAAATTTAAGGCACTTTTAAACTATTATGAAAAACCCGAAATTCAATAAACTTAACGCCCAAACGTAACCCCGATAATGCCGATCACTCCCAAACTTCCCAATTACTTGACGGAATCGAATTCCGACTTCCGAGTCAATTAATTAACGTTTAAAGTTTCTAAAACCCGTTAATTACAACTTTTCCAATTTAATTCCAAATTTCGATTCGATTAAGGATAATTGGTCCGGGGAACGTTTTAAACCTCCCGAATATTAAAACCGAGCACCCGAGTGCGTGGGCCCCACCCTGCCCATTGGGCCGTGGGCCCTAGGGTTTCAAAGGGGCTCGGCCACCATGGTGGTGGCCGGCCCTAGGTCCGGCTAGCCACCTCCTATGGTGGCCGGAGCTCCTCCCGAGCTCTCGGTCGCCGGAAAACGTTCAAATAACCCTCCAAACACCTCTAAAACGTCTCCCATAAACCCCCAACCTTACTACAACCCTAACTCATCAATTATAACGAAACCCTAGCTTTTGAAAATAAACGAAACGACGATCGGTTTAGTACAAACCGTAGAGGAAGACGAGGGGAAGACGTTTTCTTCTTGCTTCGAATCGATCCAAGGGTTGAACAACCCACAAAACCCTAGCTTCTTAACCTTCTCTCTCTAACTCTTCTCTTCTTTTTCTATTTCAAACAACTAACTAAAATTCTCTTTTTTTTTTCTTTTTAAACAAGTGTGGCCGGCCACTCTCTCCCTCACCACTCATTTTCCCCCACAACTAACACCACCAAGTGTTGGACAAGTGGCAAGGTGGGCCCCACACCTTTTGGAAAATATCTAGTTGATATTTTCCAATCAGATTCGCGAAAATCGAACGTTTCGGGCCCCGAACGGGCACTTTTCCCAAGAAATTACGAAACTTGACGGGCTACAAGGAAACGGCTCAACTAAGACCGCTGCGACGACGGCTAAGCTTTTTGGATCCAAAACGGTCCTCGAATGGACCAAAACGTCGCTCGGTTGACTTTTCCAGCGAAAAGTCAACATTTCCCAAATTGATCAGAAAGTTGCCCTGAGTCCCCTGGAACTCATTTTGGTTGACAACGGGGTCATCTTAAGTCCGGTATGACCCTTGGGGTCAATTTAGGTTAAGTTAAGTGTGTCTTAAAATTTTTAAATTTTCCTGTTTTTCGCAGGTTTGACTGACGTTGACCAGAAGTGGTTATTACAGTAACAAAACCCAGTATTTTAGTTGGGGTGTGTTGTGCTTCTGCACTGTATCTTTGTGTGTCTGCATTTGTGTTTAGAGACTCACTTTCGTTTGTTGTTCTTTATCTGCTCAGGGTTTACCTACACTTACAGTACAAGACAATTTTAAATCATTTTCCTCCATGCTTTCACACACTTTGACAAGTACACCTGATGCTACTGCTACAACTCACAGGAATAGTGTAGGGATCACTTTTATTCCATCACCTCAGAATCTATCTCCTCAATCATATTTTCTGATTCCTCACGGACAAATATTCATTGATTGACCAATCAAATTGAGAAATGTGTAAGCCAACATACTCCTCCTTAGGAGTCATCCCAGATATTAACCAACATCGATCCCTTAAAATTCACAGACCAGACTCGGTTATTTTGTAAACATCATCGACAGTAAAATATCATATTGACACCCTCATTTTTATTGAAGCAGACATTCAACAAGTTACCAATCTCAAGCATACCTTACTGTGCCTCCAGAGAGCAACTGGTCTAAGAATTAATTTTCACAAATCCAAAGTCCTCCTTCTAAACCCTTGTATTGTCAATGTTGATGAGATTTCTGATATTTCAGGCTGCAACTCTATGACACTTCCTTTTGACTATCTTGGTTTTAAACTTGGGGCCAATCCTAGAAATTTGAAAACTTGGGAACCTCTTATTCAGAGATTCAAGAATAAGCTTAGGCTGTGGCAAGGTAAATCTAGGACCTTGGTGGGTAGAATCACATTAATTAAGTCCTCCTTGTCTTCCTTACCTTTGTGTTATATGTCATTGTACAAAGCCCCTAAGGGAGTCATTAGAGAGATGGAGCTGTGGCAAGGGAGATATTTGTGGTGTGGGATCAATTCTAGAAAAGGCTTGCATAAGGTCAATTGAGACTCTGTTTGTAAACCAATATCAGCTGGGGGGCTGGGGATTATGAGATTGCAGACCATGAATATGACACTTTTGGCTAGATGGTGGTGGAGATTTGCCATGGAAAAAGATTCATTGTTGAAACAGTCATTATGTGCCAAGTATGGGTGGGAAGCTTCAGAGTGGGATTTATCTAAGTTTTTACTTCATAATGGTCAGAGCTTTCTGAGTCATATTGACCCTCTTCTATCCATCCCTTCCTTTGCAAATGCATTTGGTGCTACTGGTTTGAAATGGACTGTCAGATCAGGGAATATTGTACATTTTTGGGAGGATTGTTAGATATTGGGTTCACCACTTAAATTGATTTTTCTGAGGTTGTTTCATCTTAGTTCACAAAATAATGGTTTGGTTTCACAGTTCTGGCACCAAGGGGATCGGGTATTAATGTTTAGAAGAGACTTGAGAGGTTGGGAGTGGGATCAATTCTTTATCCTCAGTGATTTGATCAATCAACCTGAACTAATACAGGGAGATGATTTGGTCAGTTGGGAGTTGGATCATAGAGGTTTTACAGTGCATAAAATGTATCAAGTTCTAGATGAGAATCATATAGGTAATTTGGAGTGTCCTGCCTTACTCTGGGCTCCCTCTCTACCTCCCAAGGTTGCAGCCTTTTCTTGGCTAATATGTATGCAAGCTGCTTCAACCAGATGCTTTCTTCTGGCTAGAGAGATGTATAATGGCTCCATATGGTGTCCTTTTTGTCTTGAAGACCCTGAAGAGCAGGATCATCTGTTTCTTGGTTGTCAATTCTCTTGGTCAACTTGGTGTTTGGTTTCGAATTGGTGGGGAGTCTTTACTATTGTACCTGAAAGCATTATACACTGGTTTTTGGCTTGGAATGAACTGGGGGTTGTTAGAAAAAATAAGTACTGGAGTATGCTGTCCTCACTAGTCATTTGGAGAATTTGGATATGTAGGAACAATCTCATTTTCAACAATGTCTTCACTAGCCCTGATCTCATTCTGCAGCAAGTACAAAATGACTCATATCAGATCTTGTGGGCTAAGTTCAAAGGGTCTAGATCATTTTCTTTCTTGTCTTGGATCAATGACCCTTGGTTTTGCATTCAGGTTCTTTTGGAGGCAGCAGTTACATAATCTCTAACTAGTTTCTACCTCTACACTCCTTCTGGGGGGTTTGGGGGTGGGATGGGGAGTGATGTGAGTTTGGGTAAGCCTATTGCTTTATACACCTTCAGTTGAGGTGTGTTCACTGTATTTCTTTTCTCTAAGAGTGTGGGCAGTGCTGAGGTTTGTGAGAGTGGGTTCCTTTTTGAGGGTCTTGGTTGGTTGATCTTTTATTCCTTTCTCTTCTCCCCAGTGTTCTTTACTCTAGGAACTTGTTGTAACTCAGTGGGGGGAGGAGCTGTGGTTGAGTGGGTATCTTTTGTTTCATTGCAGGTTCTGTTATCCTGGTTTTGGGGAATTAGTTGGTTACTACTCGGAGGGTGCAAGTTAAAAGAGGTTGAATGGGTATGTTTTTGCTATGTTAGGTAAATTCTCCGTACTACTTTCAGCTGGTTTTTTGATTTGCTGCATAATTGGGGTGACAAGGTTGTGGGTTGGGTGAATTGTTAGTGGGATGGTGAGCAATGTATTAACTGGTGTTGAGAATGTTGGAATAGATGGTATAGGGATTGAAGTTGAGATCGTTGGGGTATGTTTTTGGGGTTGGCTTTGTACTTGTTGGAGATGGTTTGGTGTTTCTGGTGATGTAAACCTGAGGCTTGGCCTTGACTTTGCTTTCATTTCGAAGGCAATGTTATAAATACAAAAAATTCGCTGATAAAAAAATACTGCTAAAACCCGAAAGAATTACCAGTCGGTTATGGATTTTTAACCGGACTGACCGAATCAATTGGGATTCGAAGTTCTGGTCCTTTAAAGTATTATATTTAGCTAGTTTTGGACCCCAGTTTCGTGTTCAAATTTTAATATCGGCAATTCTTGTTGAGTTAAAGAGTATCATCAATGTTTAGGAGTATCAGATATGCAACTCTTGTTGATTTTTTTTTGTAGTACGGTTGTGTATCATCAGAAATATGATAGTAACATAATACATCAATAAATTTACTTATGTATATCACAATAATAGATATAAGACGGAAAATTAATAAAAAAAGAAAATCATTCAATATAAAATAAACAATTCTAAACTTTAATAACAAAATAAACCAATTTATCGTTTATTTGTTAATAAACAGATGTGGTTTATGTGCATGAACATGGATCTCAGTTTTTGACATCACCAATCCAAAATAACACCAAAAACCAGTTCGTCACTAAATAGTCAGATTCGAAATGATAACAAAACTTGTAATCTAACATGCATGTAACTGCAAATAAAATGGGTCAAGATGAGATGGTGGGATTTGAGTAATGGGTGATAAGGTGAATGGAAGTTGTCCTCAACTGTTTCATAAGCAAAAGTTTGAGGCCTTGCCTTTGTCCAACCTTGTGCCCATCAGAATAAATCATTAATACTTGAAGAATCACTCTGTTCCAAACCAAGGTTGTAAAAAACGTTAGGCGTTAGTCGGACGGGAAAGGGTCCTAGACGCTAGGCGGAGATTAATCGGATTATTATTTTATTATATATTAACAAAATTTATATTATATTATATAAAAATATTAATAATATCGAACATTAAATATATTAAAAAAACATAAATATTCTACTAAATTAAATAGGTCGAATCGGAGATTAATTAATCGGCCAGTGACCGACCCGTTAAATTAATCGGCCAGGCGGTAATTAATAGGTCGAATCGGAGATTAATTGGTCATATTTCGCCCAAAGGAGGATAAATCTGATCGGCAGAGGCCATTTCGACGCCTAGGCGCCTCCAGACGGGGATTTTTACAACATTGTTCCAAACATATTCTAACTTAATACCTAAAAATGAAGTCAAATAAAAGATTAGACCAAAGGTTGTACACTTCCAAAGCTGTCCAGTTTTGGGGAAACCCCCTTTATCCTCATTTCCACATCATACTCACAAAAGCACCACCAGACAAGAGATACATAGTGAAGCAATTAGTTTCAGAAAACTGAAAAGATGAGAGTTGGGTGAAAAACCTGCAAAGCAGAGAGCTGGGCCTCAGCCTCAGCGTCTTCCTCTTCAATCTTCACCCTCGGCCTCTTTCATGCCACCAGTCTCATCCCCATTTTCAACGGACTGGGCAGTGGCTCTGTGAAGCGGAACTCTGTAGCTCTGGCCATACCTTCCTCTTCCATCTCCCTCAGTGATGGTTCTTGATGAACGGGGTTTGAAAGGTTATGTTATGTTTTGTTTGAAAACTGCTGTTTATATATTCAAAAGAAACAGCTCAGATAAACTTTGTTGTATGCGGAAGCATTTAAAGGATGACTTCTTTTCCTTTGGCTAGATTTTCTGAAACAGACAAAACAGTGGATACTCCAAATGCCATTGGGTGCCGAGATCAGAAAAACAAGCTCACCTCCTGTGATTATAAACTTTGGTATAAAATTAAAACCCATGAATAATTGTAAAAACTTATCAAAACTAACTGCAGGTAACCTGTGATGTCAAATGGGATCGAGGAAATGTCATAGCTTCTGCAGAGTCCAAATTTGAGAATACTCAATTACCACCTATGTGGAAAACATATACTCAAGAGTAGACCAAAGTATAGGTAAATTTACACATCTAATCCCACCAAAGCCCCATAACAAGGCTATTATATACATTTCATGACCAGAATTATGAAGATAAGAACCAAATTTCTCAAGAGCGGGACAAAGAGACACCAAGGCAAATACAAAAAAACGGGTGATGCACGGTGCTGAATCTAATCCAAGAAAAGAGTGGGTCCTCGAGTTAGAGCTGTACATGAGTAGTTATAAGCTGCTAAAATGCGGACCTCAGTTCCTTTCAGTAGCCTTTGCTGGTAGGTTCAGATAAAAAAATCCAGCTCCCATGCTGTCCTTTCTAGCACGCTTCCGGGAAGAACATACATTGCCATCTGAACACCCCGCGCCTGAGGGTCCATCAACTTCTGCACTCCATCCTACAATACATACCAAACTGCTTGTTTTATTATCTTCTAAACTTCATGCATTAACATCTTCCTCACTTCTAATGTCTTCTTGAATTGATTTTTGAGCTTATTTGGAATTTAGGTGCACTATGCTTGAAATCTAATCTATTTTGATATGCCATATGCCCACATAATTCCTTCTAAAATACGATACAAACATACATTACCAATATGGGCCACCAAAGAAGTTACATCCAATGTACCACAGTTCTGAATATTTACCAGTATTGCAAGCTTCAGTGCTCCAGCAAGCAGGTAGTTCTGATGCTCTCTCAATGCCCTTTGACTTGTAAGGAGCTATATTATGGGTACCGAGTTGGAGACAGCCCAACAAATCATTTTCAATGCATTCATACCTGTAAGTGGTTCAATAGCAGGTGAGTTGCAAGAGCTTACCATGTGTAACCAAAGCATTTTTGACAGAGCCACACTTACAATTTCTTGCAGAGGTTATCAGTTATGACAGAAAGATTGATTACTTGCATCCTTATTTCCATAACTTTGTCGTCATCATACTGATCGAATGGTTCCTCTATAAATTTGGAGAGTTTCTCAACATTTGCCTCGAGCTGCTGCTGCTGGTCTTCAAATAAGTGTTGTTTTATTTCTCTTTCCTCATTTGTCATCTCATCCTTGATTAATTCATCCCCAAACATATAAAATGTAAATGGATAGGAATATGAAAGAACACGCCTTGATCTGAAAAGTCTGTAGAGTCCATTAGTTACCCAGCTAAAATCTTTCAGTGTGGATTCCTTCTCCTCCAAAACTGATATCTTCTCTCTTATGGAATCCCTCAGTTTACTTTCAAGTTTGAAAGTGTCCGTGTGAGCTTTGTATCGGTTATGATAATGCATATATCGAAAAAGATCCCGCTTGGCCCGTTCTGCCTTTTTCTCTTTATCTTCTTTGTAGCGACCGCAACTGTGACCAGCAATACTATGCCAAGTATGGTCTCTGCCAGTAGCTCCACCACATAGCCAACTAGGTCAAGACGAAAAGAAGTTGATAATTACAGGAATTCTTGTCACCATCATCATCAAACACATATGCCAGAAACATGCGCACGCACACACACACATACACACAGTTTTTTACATTACACATGTCATGTATAGCCAAATGTGGTTGAAAAATGAGAAAATCAGGTACTCTAATGTGCGGGCCACAGCTAAAAAAAGTAGTGGAACCAAGATAAGTTGTAGATAGAGATATAATGTAATCAACATGACATAACTAGTGTCATGATCTGATAAATACCTGGTTGACATATGCAAGGAATGATGATAAACAAGAGCTTAAACCATTGATTCACCAGCAAAGGACATATATTTCGCCATAACAGCATATTAAAGAGGTGGTTAAGATAGTTGGTCATTAGTTTATACCTGGAAATAAGGTTCAACATGTCTTAGTGTTATAGAGTCAGCCTCAGAATAAACATATGATACTATGCAGCGCCTCCAGACAAAAAAGAAGGGATGGTGTAACCTTTGGAGAATGCAGTCAGATTGGACGAGCTGAGTTTTATTACATGGCAGATGTACCATTAAAGGAACACATAACCTAGGTAATGAAAAAAAAAAACTCACCAGAACGCTTGGCCACAGATACAGCTCACAAGATTGCACCCGCCATTTTTCTCCACAGGTTTGTGACACTTTGGACAGTGCTTTGTGTGAACAGTTATCCAGTTAACAGTTTCTGATTCATCACGGCATTTCTTGACCCAAAGCTCCCACATCGAACACGAGCAAGGCGAATGTGCTTCTGATAAACAGCTGAAACAAAACTGTACACCACAAGAACATTCAACCTCACAAAACTCATCACCTTCAACACGTATCGCATTTCCACAATGTGGAACACTTGGGCACCATTTGACCATTTTATTGTCCTCAATATATGACTCAAGAAGAAAACGACCAAATTTTTCAGCCAGAGCAGGATGCCTTTTACTGACAAGATTTCTGACCACGGCTTCATCACATATAGCATTGCATTTGTGTGCCATACATCTAATGCGCTTGCTCTGTCCCTCATTTATCTTTACAACAAAATGCTCTGTCCAACCTGTAAAAGAAAAGCAGTACAATCAATGTAAAATATTGAATTAGCTATAATCTCTAATTACAAAATGCAAGAGATGAAATTATAATGGCATATAGATCAAACTATCAACAGCTTGCACAAAGATGAAATTATAATTGCATATACAAGGCAGAGATCTTACAGCCGTTGCAAAAGTAATGGTCGCAGTCCATTCTCGTAGCATCTTCGCTAGATACTTCCTCCATGCAGATATCACACATTACTGAAGATGTTGACACTGATGAGTCAACATCTTGATGCTCAACCACGGAGACACCGGCTTCAGCAAACAAGCAGGGTTTCCCCTTCTCTACAAATACAGCAAATAACTTCTCAACGTCCCAACGATGATGAATAAGTAAAGTTCGAGCATGATGTTCTCTTAGTGATAGCAAGTCCATAACTCTACGCAAATCTTCCCTCTACATCAGTTCAAGGACAGCATAATTTATCAAGATCCAGAAAACAAAAGTACAAATTTGTGAGAGAGAAAATCAAATAACTTTTTCCTTCACTTTACCTGAGCAGCTAGTAGTGATTCTCTTGTAATTACCTGCAGAATGTCAAATTGGGTTTATGAAACAAACTCGCTTTCTCGAATTGTTCGAAACAGAATGAAGATTATTGATACCTATCAGAATATAATAATACCCATTTCAAATAAAAAGAGAGTTTTGCCTTCTCAATAAGGATTTAGACAAGCATTGTTCAGTTTCCAAATTGAGCACCAGCAAGAAAATTGGATTACAAACTTATAACTTCTCACAAACTGGTATACTATACAACCAGCTGCGCTTCTGGCTATTGGAGGTCTGTTTGCCTCCTAAAATGACTATTACCAACAAATCACCAAAAAAGATGAAAAAAATAGAGGAACATAGAAACTAAGTAGAGCTGCACATAACCAAACCCGAGTTGAACCAGCTGCAATGCATACAAAGCTATACAAAAAAAAAATCAGAGGTATTCTATCTTCACCAAAACACAAATAATCTGCAATGACATTTAGGGGAGAGAAAAAGGAAATGATGTTCCATAAAACAGCCCTGAAATTAGATGTCCCAAAGCCCTAAATTCGCTACACCATCAATCCCCACAACGAAACCAAACAAATCAATTCGAAAAGAAAGAAAACACAGTTCCAATTCTGAGACCCAAAAGCATGAATCTGAGTTTAGATTCAGTAAGAGGTAAAGAAAAGTAGCAATAGAGAAAATAGAATACCTTGGTCGTAGGGGTCTTGGGCGGGGCCCACTGATCACCGGAATCTTCGTTCTGGAGCGAGTCCTGATCGGAGTAATAATACTCCTCGTGGCTCAAGCAATCCTCCATCAAACAAATATGTGGATGCAAGAAGAGGCGTATATATATACTAGGTATTTGGGAGTGAAAGTGGGTGAATATGCAGCTGGATAGAACGGGGGAGGATAATTCCGGCTGGTTCTGCCGGCGATCAGACGACGCGCTACGCAGATACAGAGAAATCAGGGAGTCCAAAATTTACAAGTAGACCAAGAGGATGTAAACCTGAATCAAACAGCGCCGTTAGGTGCAGAGATACGGTGTCGTTTAGCCGTTGCCATGAGAAAGTTTGAAATGGATGATATCACTAAACTCACACCACAGGATAAATCAACATCTCTCTACTTTTATATTCCACACCATTTTCATCTTTTCTCAACAAATAAGTGCATAATTGTAATAGGCCGATAAAAAAGCCAATTGGGCATCCATTATACGAAATTACTTTCCAAGAATTACTGAGAAAGATGGGATCTCAGTAAAACACAACTGTAAAAGGCAAGCCCATGCAACTTGAAAATATTGTCAAAGACCAATTGAGCCACTCAAGAAGACGAGAACAGGTGATTCAGAGGCAAAAAGTGGGAGTATTTTGTTAAACGGTCAATCACTATGAGATGAAATTCTTGCCTTATGAGCTAGGAAATCCTTCCACGAAATCCATGGCAATGTCAGTCCAAGTAATTGATGGAAATAGAAATGGTTGAACCGATCCAAAAGTATTGGCGTGCTCTGATTTGCAACGATTGATGACGTCACATTTCTGAACAAATTCGAGGATGTCGTTTTTCATGTGTGGCCAAAATAACTTAGCTTTGATCCTCCTTGTCGGGACAACGATTCTAGAGTGCCTCAAGGCATTATTCGTGCATAAAACTCACATTTCTCTCGCAAATTCCACTTCCAATGCCCAAAACAATCTTTCCCTAAAAGAATAAGGTCTACTGTTTTGTTTCATAATCTAGAAAAGCCAAGGGGGATAAGGATAGTTGTAAGATTAACCCTTGGACCTCTGGATTATCGTCATAACTTGATAGCATCTCATTGATCCAACCTGAAACAAAGACTGAAATTTCATTGAGGTGTGATTGTGGAAGTCTAGATAGGGCGTTTGCAGCCAAATTGTCTTTACCCTTCTTGAATTCAATCTTGTAGTTCAACCCCATCAATTTGACAAGCCATTTGTGCTAAAACGATGCCGTGGGAT
The DNA here is from genome assembly GCA_963921825.1 of Erodium maritimum. Lineage (NCBI taxonomy): Eukaryota > Viridiplantae > Streptophyta > Magnoliopsida > Geraniales > Geraniaceae > Erodium > Erodium maritimum. Next base: position 36,381,728 of record OY997592.1, on the reverse strand, counting down.
TCTGATCGAGTAAGAACTTAAAGATTTTGTGGTCGGTTTGAATTGTAAATGAGCTACTAGAGAGGTAATGGTTCCATTTTTGGATGCATGTTATTGTCGCCAATAGCTCGTTTTCATACGTTGACAGTGCTTAGTGTCGTTTCCCCAAGGATTTGTTGAGAAATCCAATCGGGTGACCCTCCTACATTAGAACTCCACTGATTCCAACATCGCAGGCATCTGCTTCCACCACAAATGGGAGGGAAAAGTTGGGAAGACGCAAAACAGAGGTTGAAAGCATTGCTTGCTTAAGAGTTTCAAAGTTCGAATGTGTTGTAGATGACCACATGAAGCACTTCTTTTTCAGTAATCGAGTGAGTGGCTTGGCAATAATGTTGTAATTTTGGATAAATCTTTTGTAATAGCACGTGAACCAGAAATACCCGGAGAGATAAATGTTTGTTGGGGAAGGCCAATTTGACATTGCCAAGATCTTAGATGGGTCTTTAGCAACTCTCTACTTGGAAATTAGATGCCCCGGATACTCAAAGCAAAATGATATTTGGTCTTCTTCAAAACCCAAACCCTTGAGACTCCCTTTCAACCGCCACCTTTCTCCACCAGCGACGGACTTGGCTTGCGGCCAAGGTTTTCTCTGGTGGTGGCTTCTCCTTTCCCCTCCCTTCTTCCCATCTTTTCTCTATTCCCACTCTCATCCTTCATGCCTCCATGTTTTCTCTATCCGAATCTAGATCTGATTCGTTTTTACCGGAGTTTCGCCAATCTCATGGGCTTGCTGGTTTACTAGAGCTTCGCCAAGCTCTTGGCCTTGCTGTCCGAGCTTCTCCTATGGCCAACGAAGTCTCGCTTGTCAGATCTAGTCTGCTCTGGTTTCTCTCGTTGTCGCTCAAGCTCCTCATGTCCGGTTGGTGGTTGGTGGTACCGTCTTAGATCTAGATCTTGTGCGTCCTTGTGATGGTTTGTAGTTGTGGTGGATGAAGTCTCTCGCCGGAGTCGAGATCGTGTTGCTCATCTCTGCCCTCGTTAACGGGTTGGGCTTTTGGTAGCACAAGATTTGTCCGTCTTCGGTTCCCTGGAGCTGGAGGTCTTGAGCCACCTGATCTTGCAAAGACTCGCTTCGCGGTGCCTCCTCTGGGGGGTCATTCTTTTTAGTGGTGGTAGGAGGGTTCAAGCAAGGAGGGTTTGGTAAATTCACCCATGCTGCAGAGTTTTGAAGCTCATGTTGGTGTCTCGACAAGGATCAGTTGTGATCCATGCCTAGTTGGATATGAGGGCCCATCCTCTTTTTGTCTGGTTGGAGCTTAGGGAAGCCTCCTTGCGGATCTGAAGTTTTAGGTAGGTTTTTGTTGGATGTTGGTCACCGAGAAATCCTCCATTTTGGCTGATCTGTTCTTGGTAGCCGGTTTTGGTGTCAGTTTTGTTTGGTTTAGGTTGGCTCATGCTCGGTTTTCCTTTGGGTCCTCGCTTAGTGTTGGTTGGCGAGGGGTTATCGATTACGGTTTCAGAACGTTCAGCTCGAATTTCATCCTCAACATCTGGAAGTGATGTTTGCCTGCTCCCGGCTTGGAGGTCTGAGCTCGTACTTAGTAGAAATATCGATCCTCCCCCTTTGGATCTCCTCTCGGTGTTGACCGGAATTAGGTTTCGGAAGGATGAGAATGTGCTCAATTGTTTGATTTATCCCTTGTGGTCTCGACCGAGGAGCGTCGCTCGAGTCATTGGAGGTGTTAGTTCCAGCTCTAGTCGTGGGATGCGCTTCTTCATCGTATCGGGTGTGGATCGTTGCAGACCTGCTCTACCTGCTTTTGGTGGTTCATTTGGTTCCTCTTGTGCTTAATGGTTGGAAAATCCGAGTTACACACCCTTTTTTGTGCGCTTCATGGTTGTAAATTCCATGTGTTAGAGCTTTTTCTGTTACTTGTTTTGCATTTCATGGTTGTAATAGTTGGTTACAGGGCCGACTCAAGCTTTAAGCGAGTTAAGCAACCGCTTAAGGCCTCATATTGAAACTAGAAAAAAAAAATCAATTATTGAATATAGATTTTTATGATCTGAGTAAAAAAAATGTGAAGCAAACATACGGGAAATCCAATAAGTGCTGATTTGATATATCCTACTTCTTTGATGTTTATAAATAAAGTTCTTAGACATTCAAATGTAGATATGTATCTAAAGATGAGTCTTCAAGAATATCAATATTGTCTTATTGGAAGAGAAACATGATATAATTAATAACTTGTGCTAGAATGTTCTAACTTTGTACTAAAATGTTTAGTAAAAAAATTGGATCATTTATCGAAGAATAATCTATGGAACTAATGGACTAGAAGCATGGGTCTCGTTGGATTTAACAATATTGAAACTCGGGGGGGTACTAATATACATTACAAACGGTAAAGGTTGTGTAAGAAACCAAGACTAAATTGACTAAAATACAAGTCAAAATAAAAAGAAACCCTTCAAAAATTAATGCAATAAGTATGTAAGTTTCATTTCATGATTAAAGAATACAATTAGTATAGATGACTTTATATACCTATCATATGAAGTTGTATTGCCCAGACTCTAGAGAAAATGATTTACTCATAAAAGATTGAAATGCTTACCAATAATCGGCATAGAGATGCTCAACGGAGAGTCCATACTACAAAGAAATTATTACACACAGGAAATAGAGATACTCAACAAAGAAGAAAGACCAAAAGGCATGAACATGAACAATTGTTTGTTTGTGATTCCTTAGTCACAAATCAAAAGGATCAATAGGCACGCGTTTGTTTATAAGATTCTTTAAGCTTTAAAGAGCAACAATAATTAAATGAACTTGGACATATATCATGAGGTAACCGAGAGAATGTGTTGGCCTTGTCATATTTTGTTTGTGTTGGTTAACTGGTGGGTTTCGATATCGAATGTCCTTAGTGCTAGAAAATTCTCACCTAGATACTACCTTGCGTCGTTAATGTTGGCTCTGACGGTTTTCTTATCTTTGGCTATATATGATTTTTTTTATAAGCTCGAAATTTTTTAATAAGACCGATTCCAGAAAAAGAACCGGAATGCCCTGATTCAAGAAGAATCAGGGTAAAAGAGGCAAAAAGACCCGAACAACGCTTACATAGGAGTTCTGCTAAGGGGGAACTATAAGGATAACCTTATCCCAAGAACAGAAAAACCAAGAACAGAAAAATCAAACAAAAAACAACCGACACAAAACAACCACACGACTATTTGGCTGAATTCTGACGGGCCTTATGAGACGCTTTCCATAAGGTCGAAACAGGAGGTGCTGCTTTGATTGCACGTTCCCGAGAACTGGCTCTTGATCTAGTAACGATAGAGTATGTAGGATGGCGGCTTTGGCGAGGTTGTAAGAGTGCTTCATTTCAAGGACTACTCTCCTTCTCCTCCCCTACCATCGGGGCCTCCGAGCTACGCACACCCGATGCATCATCAAACCCACTTAACGTACTAGAAACAAAAATAGGCCCTTGGCCCAGCCTATCCCCTTGTAAATGGGCTTTGGTTCCATCTACAATTACTGGATCAGCTCCCCTACTAAACTGGGCTTCCTCAAGGCCCAAAGCTGAATCTAATATCTCAGCTGAGCCCGAACAATTGGAAAAAGGGATCGCAACGCCTTGCGTATCACGACACCTCTCCAGTGACCTAATCACAGAGGAATCATCGCTAACCAACAATCCTGCCGAAGTTTTCGCACCAGAATCGTGATTGAAAATCGAAATTTGCTGAGAATCGCGAGACATCCGGAGATTTGCAATCTGAGACCGAATTTCCTCCGTCAAGTCAACAACGAACGTCGATATCCGATACCCGACGAGCAAGGGTTTCAGTAAATTCCCGTCCTCCATTTTTATCCCTTTCTCCTGCTAACACGGTTGACCCGAAACAGCAGCTCCTGTGCTTGACAAAAACTTGTGCTCTGTTTTTGAAAACTAGTGCTCTGTTTTTGACAAAAACCAATGGACAAGCTTCGAATGGGATCGAAATGCCTTAGAGGCTGCTAAGACGTACTACCCTCCGTCCCCAAAATCCCCTGCTCCTTCGAAACTCGTTGTTCCAATTCCAGAAGAACATGGTTGCTCATGCTCTGTTTAGAGAGCGTGAACGGTTTAACCGGAAATGGGTGCTGTTCTGAACGAGCCAGCGCCACAAACAGAGTAAACCCATTGTACTTGAAGCCATTGTAGACATCGATTGCCTTTTGAGCGTCAACTGGCGAAAAGAAGTCGACGAAACCGAAGCAACGACTTTTCCGATTTGGTCGTTTTATCGCTATCGTTGATTTAATCATTCCAAATTCCCCGAAGACTTTCCGAATCCATCCATAAGAGGAACCGAAAGGAATATTAAACACAAACACCTTCGTACATGTCCCTGTAGAAGAGCTCGAATTCGTCTTCAAAGTCGTCGCTGAAACAGGGGAAATATTCAAGCTACGCTCCGGAACCGAGGTTACCACTCCATGGTGATCAGAATCCACGCCCTGAGTCACCCCACTCTCCTTCGCAGCCGAATCCGAAGGCGAAACCGGAGCAACTCGTTTTTTACGAGCACGCTTCAACTTACCTTTGGATCGATTGGGTAGAGAAGACAATACCGTGGGACCAGCTCTGTGTTTGGAACGTCCCTTTGCCTCATGTGATTTGCGTACCTTGCTGGTTGAGGCCACCGGAAAAGCAAAACACCGATTCTTCTTTGATAATATTTTACTCTCAATGGCAAGATAATCACTGTACAAAGAGAGCAAAATCGAACTAAAAGAAGCAAAGGAAAGCAAATCCTTTGGGAGAGAAGGCATTGGTAAAATGAAGTTACCACACATGTTAGTTTGGTTTAATTATATATGATTAATACTAGTTAGAGTCTAAAAGATGATGATAGTAAATATCTATACAGGAGTTCACATATAAGCTATCATAATTTGGTGTAATTTTCTAGAACTATTTGAACCTATCATATCTAAACTTGATATGAAAATATATTGAATATTTTTATATATTGAATTCTAGACATTATATCTTATCCATAAAGGGTGTCTTGTTAGAAATTAATCCTTGTCACCTATTTTAGATTTTTTTAGTGTTATAAATAGACGTTGATGCTTATTTTCTCAATATGATATAGTATAATACTTCTATGAACAAATTTACTTATTATAATTTTCATAGGAAAAAAAGACATCGATCAAATTCTCGCTTAAGGCCCCAAATATCATTGGGCCGGCCCTGGTTGGTTATATAGGCCTTCTTTGTCTGGTTTGCTCCAATGTTAGGATGCCGAGATTTTTTTATATAAGATTGCTCTTTCATGTATCAGGTAACTCCCCTTATTAAAACTGTAAGAGACTGGGTTATCAAGTCAGTGCTCCATTTTCAGATTTGTAGTTAGACTATTTTCATCATTTACTATTCTTTTACCTCATGAGAAGTTTAATTTAAATATTTGTCTTACTGATAAAGAAAAAAAAAAGAATGAAAGCATGCTGCTTATTCATTTTATTTGGTCGGTGGCTGTGTATCTAGCAGCTTACATCATATTTCAATTTGATGAAAGCTTGGCTTCTTCATAACTAGGATACCAATACATTTGAGGTTGAATATAGCAGTAATGTATGTGTATATATATGTAGGGATGCAGAGATACATGCTGCAAAGGCTTCTTTACTTGAGATCAAACACCTTGATGAGGGTATCTTCAATAGCCTTGGACAGATTGAGAAATAACAGAACATGGTTAAATTTTGTCGCACATTTTTGTCGGGTCCCAACTAGCAGAATAAGATCCACCTTGTCTTGTACCAGCTTATACATAGCATCTTGTCTCTCATACCTTAGACACCCATGGACAGGACGATTTGTACATTCTTGTGGCTCAAAAGCAACATCTCATGTTCAACAGGAATAGTCTCAACTTCCAACTGCTTCCTGGCTTCATAAGCAATCTGAAGAGGTAAGATTCAGCCAATTTCACTCTCATCTGTATTCCCATTCCCATTCCCACCTGCAAATCAATTTCATATTAAACAATTACGAGTCTCCTCATTAACTCAACTCACTGCTTTGGTACTGGCGGTTCATGAGCTCGAGAGTCTCCTCCTTGTGGCCGAACCCTTTTCGGTAGGCTTGGTTCTGACACCAGGGCACAATTGCAGAGACGTCGACATGACGCAAGTTAGTAAGGATGGGGCATTATATCCTTTGAATTAAAACCAGCCCTCCTCCTACTTGCTTTCTTACCTAATTTACACCCAACTTTTTTTTTGAAACGGGTAACCGGAGATTTCATTAATGCCAAAAGGCAATCATACAGAAAGAGGCGTGACCGTCTCGGGTTCCAGATATTTGTCCGGGCCGACCGTAGCTAGCCCGGCGCTCATGAACCCATAATTTTAGCCCACATGAACTCGTGGGCAACAACTCAAGACCACTCCCTACCGTCATTTCAAAATACGTTACAAGGAAATAATAAACCAAAGTCCTAAGCTTATTCGACCTAGCACAGTCCCAAACGGTTAATCGATCTAGCACAGTGAATAACCAATAACTTATTCGACCTAAAATAGGAAAAGAAATTAACACACGATCGAAAGAGCAGACTACCAAAGTTGTGATGCCAGGTCTTCTAGGCCCCGTGTCATTGGAGCGATCTGGTATCGTCAATTCTTCGTCTTGATTCGCCCTTCTCTTTCGAGGTAGTGCAGAAGGCGAGAGCATCGATTCGATCCGCAGCGGTTCGTTCGAGATCGAGGGTCCCGACTTCGGGTGTCGTGGAGGCAGACCCCGTCTTATCGTCCTTCCTCCCGGATCCCAGATCCGTCGGGGGAACGGACCCATGCCGGCGATAGGTGGCACGACGCATGGAGCCCGTAACCCGGAGAGTGGCAGGAGGGCCACGGTGGCTGCGAGACGTCCGGGAATCAGGACGCGGGGTGAGAGAGCGGCTGGTGGGCGGCAATGGAGACATCGGCGGGCCCTAAGTCGGGTAGACAGGATCTCACCTGGAGGTAGTGGAGAACCTTGAAGCCGGGGCTTCGATGGTGGAGGCATGGAATTGCCATGAAGGAGGCTGGCGGTGGAGCGGCGGCGGCGACGAGGGTGGAACCTTAGAAAGGTTAGAAGAGTAACTTCAACGAGGTTGTGTGGAGAGCTTTTGAGTAATTTAAGGAAGAGACTTCAATGATAGAGAAGAAGGGGGAGGAGACTGCGCAGAACAGCCCCTAGGGTTTTAGCAAATTAATTAATTAGTTGTCCACCCAACTCTAATTCATGCATGCAAATTAAGATAAACATTCTATTTACTTTTATGGACCACGTAAATCACAAGTTCATAAATTCGTATACACACATACATGTATCTAATTTCATTTCTATGATATTTTTTATTTAAAAGATTGAAATTGGTACAAGAGACTTTCAAAAATTCCATTGCCGGGAATCGAACCCGGGTCTCCTGGGTGAAAGCCAGATATCCTAACCGCTGGACGATAATGGATTGTTGAATGGGTCTTTCTACTTAAATTATAACAATTAAAGTCTAGTAAACATGACTCGGTGCAACTAAAGCTCGGAACATATGGTGGCTGGCTCCAGTTACAGAGGTACAACCATAAATTACTTTACAACCATTTTCATCTACCGATAACTACAAAAACTAGGGAAAATCGTTATAAAATTACACATTTTAAATTTGTTATATTTAAGTAAAAAAAATTGTGTTAGAATCTATTACGGTTGTAAAACTCTCCGTCTAGGCCTTACTTAGGCCCCAAGATCGGCAAAAAAATGTCCAACTCCTTGACCCGCTCATTAGTCGAAAATTTGAGGTTCTAGTTTGTGAGGTTGGACTTTTGAAGAAGAGACGAAAAGGGGAGCGAGCCAGAATGTGTGTAGTGGTCTTGAATCACTTGATAAAAAAGAAGGGATAATTACCTCAGTATCCTAGATCTTTCATATTTCATTTAGAGCACCCTAATTCTTTTTCGTGTCACCCCAGTACCCTAAATTTTCATTTGTGCCATTTTAGTACCCACCGTTATTTTTTTCATTTATTTTAGGACGGAAAATAGTCATTATGAAGCACATGACCCTACTATTTCAAGAAATGGCCATATTGCCCTTCAAACTCCTTAAACACTAATCCATTCCCTTTTTCTTTTCTTCTTCTCACGTTCTTCGTCATCCACACCTGGTGGCCCTGTCCCGACCAGACATGGTGGCCTCGTCTCGACCAGACCTATTGTGCCACTGTCCCAAGCACCACTCCCTCTCGTCTCCCTTCTCCCTCTCCTCACTTCAGATCAACCACATGGCGATGAAGAGATCGACCGTGTCCGCAGCAAGCTTTGGCCATGTGGCTATAAAGAGCTTGGTCATGGCGATGAAGAGCTCAACCATGACGAGCAGAGCTCAACTACTCGCTGAAGAGCTTCGAAAGCGTGAAGAAGTTCAAGAGTCTCAGGTGCCAGAGAGTATCGACCAAATTCCGGTGCCGGAGAGCTTCGAAAGTGTGAAGAAGTTCAAGAGTCTCAGGTGCCAGAGAGTATCGACCAAATTCCGATGCTTCACCAGGTACACGATGATGGTCTTTTTGGATTAATTTCTTCGATTTGTCATGGGTATGGATTATGCAGATACAAATGACTGTGATTATTGTCATGCATGGTTCTAAATATCCCGAGATCTCTCCGATATCAAGGAAAAATAGGACCAACGATTCCGACACCTAAAAACAGTTACAAATTGTGGTCAACACGGTCAACACACCTAGTCAACTCGGTCAAGACGTTGAAAATGAGATAAAATAGAATATTTTTAACCTTTTACTCTATTTTTTGAAATTTGAAATGAATTTTTCTTTATCCTTATCTTCATGTAAAACCTTCTTTTTTATTATTAATTGGTTGTGTTGTCCTATTCTCTTCCTTTTCCTTTACTTCATTGCAAAACACATATTCTTATATTTTATTTTATTAGAAAGACATTAATAACACCGGTAGTAACAAAATAAATGACCCATGTAAGAACCGCTCCCGGTCAACGCCAGTCAAATCGACGAAAAACAGAAAAATTTAAAATTTTGGGACAGACACCTAAATGAACCTAAAATTGACCCGAGGGTCATATTAGACTTAATTTGACCCCGATATCGACCAAAGTGAGTTCTGGGGGACTCAGGGAAACTTTTTGACCAATTTGGAAAATGTTGACTTTTTACCGGAAAAGTCAACCGAACAACGTTTTGGTCCGTTCGAGGCCCGTTTTGGATCCAAAAAGCTTAGCCGTCGTCACAGCGGTCTTAGTTGGGCCGTTTTCTTGTAGAACGCGAAGTTTCGTAAATTCTTGGAAAATGGGCCCGCACGGGGCTCGAAACGGCCGAATTTCGCGAATCGGACAGAAAAATATCTACCAAGATATTCTTCTAAAGTGTGGGACCCACATGACATATGTCATGAATGTGGTGGAATGAAGAAAAGAGGACAACTTTGCCCTTTGACTTAAAACTAAAGGAAAAGGGAAAGTGAGGGTACTTTGGTAATTTTGATGTGTGGTTGGTATTTTTGAACAAAACAAAAGGCAAACAAGAGGAGAGGTTCGGCCATTTAACAAAACAAAGAGAAGAAGGAGAAGGAGAAAAGGAAAGGAAAAGGAGAAAAAGTGTTAGGGTTTTGCGATTTCCCGACGATCCAATCGACGGATCGTCTCAACGGTTGAAGAATCGAGCTCCCATCGTCATTCCCTACGGTGAGAACCTAATTGATTCTCGTTTTGGTACGTTTGAAAGATAGGGTTTGTGTTTAAACGAGTTAAATATGGTTGAGTTAAGGTGTGGGGTTCGTTGGAGACGTTTTGAGACGAAAATGACTAGAGGCTCGGGGGAGCTCCGGCCACCGTGGGTGGTGGCTGGCCGGAGCTAGGACCGGCCACCACTATGGTGAACCGGTCCAAAACCGGTCCAGCCACCCACGGCTAGTGATGGCCGGATGGGGCCCAAGTGTCGGGTCTCGGGGTTTTCGTGTTCGGGTGGTTTTGGATGATCCCCAAGTCGTTAATTCACACCCGGAACGAATTATGGAATTCAATTGTGAAAGTTGAATCAAAGCATGTTCGGGTGGCCATGAGTGCCGTTGGGGTGTTGAACCCGTATATTACTGTTGGTGTGTCGTGGGTGGCCATGTGTGCCCGTGGGGAGTTGAACCCGTGTTGGTTGACTGACTTGCCGAGTGGTAGTTAGTCGTGTTGTCGTATTCTCTTTCTTTGCGGGGTGTTGTGTGTCATTTGGTTTTGACTGTGATTGCATGGAGGTTGGGGGCCCGCCTGACAATAAAGGGGTCGTGTGGTCGCGTGCGTGGGGGTTGGCTAGCCTTCCGACTAACCATCGGTAAAGTTGTGCATTCTTCTGCGATAAAGGGGTCCTGTGGTCGCGCGCGTGGGGGTTGGCTAGCCTTCCGACTAACAATCGGTAAAGTTGTGCATTTCTTCGGCGATGAAGGGCGGCTCCCCTTCCGACTAGCTATCGGAAAAGTATCGTTGTATATATCGCTAACAGGTCGACCGCCTGGCCCGACTGCGTTCGGGGAAAGTTGCGTGGGGCAGGCTCAAGCCCAGCCGGTTAGCAACCGGCACTGAGTAGTTGGAGTGCGATCATTTGTGATCTTGATTGTTGTGTGTGATCCTTTGTGATCTTGGGTGTTGCTGTTGGGTCTCAAGGTAGGGTTGGAGATGAACCAACTCGCAGCGGAAAATCAATGAAAACCAAGAGACGATTAAAACCATGAAACAACTAACAAAGAATGGATTCACAAGAGAAAAATTCAGCACTAGTTCTTACCAAAACAAGAACACCGGTTAACGAATGATTGGCTTGAGTCTCCAAGACGCCTACGTATCCACATGGGAATCAAAGCCACGTAGTTCTTCTCTTTGAGGACTCAAGAAAACAAACATGGAGGTGGAAACTAGCCAAACCCGAAATGGCCATGGAAGAGGGAGAGAAAATGTGTTTCCTATTCTTGTCTTTTGTTTGTTATGTTGAAAAAAGATGACTTAAACATAACAAAACCCATACTTGTCCAACTAAAGGCATGGGACAAGTATAGTGTCAAGTAATGTGTAAATAGGACAAAGTATGGCAAGACAAGATTGGGTTAGGTGGTGAATCACCAACACCTTAATCCTTGTCTTGCTTACTTAGTACTAATTAATCAAGACTTGATTAATTAGTTCCATGGGCCTTGGTTGCATGGGCCTTTCATGGGCCTCTTGGAACATGGCCCGTGGCCATTTCCAACGAGGTCCCGTGATTCGCTCATCGCCTCCATGCCTTCCATACCGGAAATGTCCAACATTATCCGACGCGATCAATCCCAAGACTCCAAGCCTTGTCTCGATCCGTAAAGTCCTATTCACTTACGGGCACATGACCCAAAACCCAGTTTTAGTCATGTCCCGAGACAACTCCCTTTTGGCCATTCTCCATAAATGTGTCAATGAGTTTCATCCTCCGGTGTGACCCTTAGGTTTATGCATGTCAATAGATCAACGTAAAATCCCATTTTACTTGATCCTATTTAAGTGGCAACTAACGAGACTTTAGTATTGCCTGACACTACATAACGAATTGACCTTGTCGATTCTAACCTTTCCGTCGTCCCTGTCATTATCCTTTTATCTCCGATATCCTGATTGAGATAAGGCATAGAGCCGTCATCCTTATTATTCTCAATCACCGTTCCTTGATATGTGAGATGACTGAAGATATGATACCCATTATCATGTGCATGGCCATGCTATTCTTCCAGTCACTCTCGATCAAGTGGCCGAGAACCGATATCTTTCCCATACCTTAGTATGAGGGATAAATCCCTTAGCCGTCTTTCGTGTCACTCATGTAGCCCGTCCCCAAGCCAATCCTGGCCGTTATGGAAGCCCTGTTACGGACAACGTTAGGCTCAGGTCAAACTTAGTTGTTGACTACATAGCGATCACAAAGACTCCTTGGTCTAAGGATACATGACAAGCTACAACACTGAATATGTTCATGACTTAATCTATGGCACATATTCAGGTCGGGTCGTCCAATATCATGTCCCACATGATATCTATGATCAGACTCCGGAATCCCATTCCAATGACTAACAGAACGTAAGCCATAAAGAGCCATCTTTCATACTAGTTGCTTCTAGTGAAGCTTTGTTGACTAGGGACCCATCGAGTGTGATCTATCTCGATCTATGGTTCTATTCGCATGGTGGGCATAGATCAGATCACACATCGATATATTACTCCAACACATAAGTAATATAAAGCCGCTTTAATTTTATTGCTAACGATGATATATACATTTGGACATTTAGGATTGAACTACGGGCACTAAGACTAACAGTTGCGTGGTTATCTTTTGTGTCTTTTGTGGGGGTCGTAACCGCTATGTCGGGTCTACATTACGCGTCCGGGTTTGAGTTGGTTGGGGAAAGTAACAGTTTTCGTGTGACAGTCGGGTTACTTGAGTTTGGGGATAGTAGTCCCCGGTGTTTGGTTTATTGTTGGTGTTTCCGGCATTTTCTGCTAGTATGCCGTAGTCAGTCTGGTATCCGTGGTGGTGAGCGAACGCTCACCCCTAGCTGCTTTTCCTACAGGTACTGCTCACGAGACGGACTAGGGGAACTCTCGAAGCTTGAAGAGCTGGGAGCGGGAGTCTGGGTTTTTGGGAGTTTAGCGACGTACGCTTTGTTTTTTGTCCGCTTGTTTTGGACGTGTTTTCAGTTGTAAAATATTATTTTTGTTTAACTCAAAGTGGTAATTTTAAGCGGTTTATTAAAATGTTTAAAAACTGTTTTATTGTTTCACCGTTCGCATTCCGGGTTCGGTTCTATCGAATTCGGGGCGTGACAACCTACCAATCTTTCACTTAATGATGGTATTTACTAACCATTACGGGTAGAAAAAAATACTAAGAACAATCCCACGGATAGTGACCTTTGCATTCCAAAAGCATTCTACTGGTTGCTGAGAATTTCAATAGATCAATGTGTTGGTGCTGAATCATCTACAATCTCATTGTTCTCCAGTCTCAAGCAAACACTGACAATCTCCCTTGCAATTCGAGGATATGCAACTACACTCAAGTCTGCATAAGTCTCACAAGAAACTCATTACAACTACATATGCAGCCCCTCATCACAAAACCATCAAACTCAACTGATTCATCACCACACTTGCACTTCACTCACCTGGTTTTTTTCTCTCCTTTTATGGACTTTTGTATTTCATTTTATTTGTCCCTTTCTCTTTTTTCTCCTGCCCCTGTTCCCATTCTGTAGCTGGATTGGGTTCTTAGGCTTTGTATCTTTTATCTCAGAAGATAATTCAATTTGCTTTCGCTGATAAAAAAAGAGGTATGTACTAGTCATTATTGGTTTATTTTATACAAATCAATTTATTAAACTAGTTAATTTTGTTATTAATATATGTATTATATATATAATACAAAACGTGATTTGCTGAGATCTCTCTGTTATATTGAAATACCTTAACGATAGCCTTGTCAATATTTCACCGCGGTCGATATTTAGAACTTTGATGTCATGGATTTGTTACCGTTGTTGCTATGATTTTTTTTAATTCCAATTTTAGGGGTTGATATTTATATACGTATTTTAATGAACTCATATGTATATGAGGAAGGCTCAAATGTAAAACAATGGTCATGGTGCAGTGTATATACATATGTATATACAGGATGGCAAAGGTAATGGCGTGTTTCATAAATTTTGGTTGAATCTCTCAAATGTAAGTAAGAATTTTTTTGTGTGTAAAAAAGGTGAAGCTGTTTCATTCCTTTGAAAGAGAGCTAGTACATGCTTGAAGGCCTTGACGGGTCAAACTACTGACTCTTAGACAAAATAAACGTCTAGGAGGTTCTGATATGGTGCCACGAAGGCTAAAAAGACAAACTGTAAACCAACTAAAAATTTAAGAAAGACTGACGAACACGGATCAAGGTAGGACCTGGTAACCGTTGGGTCCCCCGAAAGGGATGCATTTCTTCTCCTTTAAAACCGAACCTGTGGTCGTCAGTGGTGAGGGAAGGCCAGGCTTGACTCAGGGATCCCTTCCTATCGTCCCTGAAGCATGCAAGTGTACTCATTTAGCCTGGCGAGGGTGTTTACCAGCCCTCGCCTGATCTTCTCGAGGCTCACCTACCGAGCCCCTCCTTATACCTGGTACCCATATGGATTCATTGACCTAACTAGTCCAGGATGGTCCATTATGGGGTGATCCCCTTGATAATAGCCCATAAACACACCTATTAGGTGCAGTGTTATGAGACATGATGGGATCCCTTCTACGCTGTGATGTGGGCTTAGGTGAAGTGTCATGGATCAGTGGGGCGAAACCCGATGGGACGTGCTCTGAGTTCTTCCAGTCTGTGGTATATCCTTTGTCACTCATTTCCTTCTGGTAATGCAGTAGAGACTTGTCAAAGACATGAATGCCCGGCATTTCCCGATCACATGCAGATGAGGTATGACCTATACGTCCATAATTTTTGCAGAAAGTCGGGAGTTTCGTAAGGGTTAGGGTGCAGGTGATCAGGTCTTTGAATTCCAGGAATCTGAGGCGCAAATGGCGGTAGAGAGGGCCGTCCAGAGAGTGCCAGTACCGCACCTGAACCATCCCGCCCCAGCATTTCCCATATACATCACATGGGACGTCCACCGTGGTTCCTAAGGTCGCCCCAATCATCTCCCCCATTTTCTTGGTACTGACCCAAGGTGGGAGCCCATGCGCATGAACCCAGAGTTGGAGGCGATCCAATGCCGGTAGGTCTTGCATGAAGGGTTCAGTTTCTGCCAACATCAAGGGATGCCCATTAAAGCACCACGACTCATACATGAGAACCCAAACCCGATCCTCGCTCCGCGCAAAGTAGAAGACATAGACACCCGGTGTGATGTCTTTGATCACAAAACCTACTGCCAAGCACCCTATGCATCCGTGATGACCTTGAATAGAGTATCTTGCGGGGTTGGCGCTCGGTGAGGAGACGACCAATCATACCAAAATGCTGACGGGACAAGGCAGTCGGATCCACTACTATATAAGTGATGGTGATCTCAAAAGAATCCTCATAGCCCAAGGAGCAACCCGAGAGACTTTCCTGGAGCTCCCTGATCGGAGAGCCCTGGTTAGCTGACCCAAGCAAGCGAGGTGATGGTTGAACTGGCGGAGGAGAGGCCATGATCCCGACACTCGTTTCAGGCGTAGGGGGAAGGGCCTCCTTCCGGTGAAGCAGAAATCGGGGTATTGGGATGGTAGGGATGACCGGGAGACGATTCAAAGTCGGAAGGGTGGAAGTCCCCACCAACGAGGACCAGATCGCCACTCCGGTCAGTATATGGTTCCCCACCGAAACCCTATATGGGGATATAGCGATTGAGGGAGAAGTCTCAGTCATCCGCTTGGGAGGGCGGCCTCGTCGATACTTCGGTAGCAGTTGGGTCGGAGACATTGCACCAGGGTCATAGGCCACCATCGCCATAGATGGTGTGTGCAACATTGATGGCAGCTGAGCCTTCGACATGTCCTCCGGTGGAGTCTTCGAAAAATCGTGCGATGCAGGAGGAGGAGAGGCCACCAGTGTGTGATGTGGCTCTCTCTTCCGCCTCACTTTTACATGCCTCACAAGGGCATGCGAAGGGCATGGGGGCAGAACACCTGACATCACTTTGGTGATGCAGGCGGCTCACGTGACCAGTGTAGGGGGTAGGTCTGCTGTAGAGTCCAATACCAGCGGTGGCACAACCTTTACAAGAGAATCCTCCGTGCGGATTGGGTCGACACATTGTTCGAAATAGGCAAAGATTCAGGAGCACATGTTTAAGGTTAGGTTTAGGGTTGCTCTCGATAGGGAGAGAGAGTTGGAATTTTTAAATATGTAAGTAAGAATTGATTTCAAGGAGATGTACTATTTTGGAAATCAAATTATTAAAAGTTAAAGGAATAAATTAATAAAATTTAATATCGAACAAATTAATAAGTGAAATATATATTTTAAAATCAAATATGATTTTTTTTAAAATAACTATTTTTTAAAATAAAAACTGATTTTATTAAAAATAAAATAAAATATCATTTAAGAACCATATCCTGCTCATGCCACATGACTCTCTAGCTTGTTGGGAGACGCGAGTGGTATGAGGAGGGATCACGTGATATGGATATGGCAGGTTGTCGGTCCTCCAATGCAGCACATTGCAAAAGACGCTCATGGATCCCAATGGGGCTGCTTTCCAGCCCTCGCCTAAATTCCTTCCAACTCATCCTCCCTTCTCTTCCTATAGGAGGGGGAGATCATTAGTTCTTGACCCCCTAGGAGAAACCCTAGATATACTCTTGGAGAACCAGTGGTTACAATCCTATCTATCCCTAGGTTAGGCATGCCGATGGACATCACTGAACCCTCTGATGTCTCCCCTAAAGGACGGGTGGCCCGGGTTGGGTTGGACGTCCCAACTGATTCTGACGGATTAGGCATGACAATGTACCTCAAAAAATTGCGTGGTACCGAGCCCAAGGGAAAAGCTAATAAGATGGCGGCTCCTTTATTCTCGAATAAGCCTCATGCGTCCGTACCTTATGGCAAGGACGCGACAAAATAAGACTCCTAGCCCGAGATTTGGTTGGTCCTTGAACTTGGGTCAAGGCCAGAGGGGAGTTCCAACCCCGATAGCGTATCAGGGGAAGACATCCGTGGACGAAAACCCCACCACTCTGGGAAAGGGGAGGAGATAGAAGGTTTCCGGTGTCGGTTGAGAACCAGGACCCGCACCGAACCAGGACCCGCACCGAACCAGGACCCGCACCCCTATACCCTCGTGATTGTACCCTCGTGTCGGTTGAGAACCAGGACCCGCACCGTTTATTTAGCAACACGACATGTGTTTGTCCTCTATCAAGGTCTTAGAGGCATACAACCAGCGCGACAGATATCCCTTTCTCCGAGGGAGGTGGATTTCTCTAACCTAGATACTCTACCCATGTGCCATAATGGTTTCTCCACCGTCTCCTTCCTCTAACTCGTGCTCTATTGCGGCGACCCCTCCCTTGACGGCGTGATTGACACACTCTCAATCACTATCACTTCCTCCATCTTGTCCGCCCATGATTTTCTCAAAACTAGAACTTGGGGAGAATGCTCCTAAAAAGGAACTCGACCTCCATCTTTCCCACATCGCATCCTTCACCAGGGCGTTCTCCTCCACTGTCGTAAACGAAGTCACCGGCCTTGTTCTCGCTTCCGTCTTTGCCCCTCACCCCCGACCATCGCACGACGTTGTTCGTCCTTGCACTCCAAGTCCTCCTCTTCGATGGCTCATATTTTTTTAATTAAGAATGAATATACATTTATAAAAATTTTATAATTACACAAAAGACGATGAATATATTTTTCCGTTATAATTTATATATATATAATAAATTTATCATTATAATTTAGATTTTAATTAAAACAAAAGAGTAAAATCAAAATGAGAGCATTATTTGGTTTAGTAGAATATTTTGTTTTTGTATTTAGGATACTTGCTACTATTTTTTATACAGTACAAATAATTTATATTTTGAATTTTTTATTATATACGTGAAATATATATTTATTAATAATTTAAAATAATAAAATTCGCTTAAGCCCTACCTAACGACTAGGGGTCCTCACTACCCAAATAACGCCCAAACTCTTTAAAACCCTAACTTCTACATTATAAAGACGCACATGTTCTTTTCCCTCTCTCAAAAATGACAAAATATTTTTGCTGTCAGAAAATAAAGATAAAACTATACATTGATAGTTGAAAATGTGGTATTTGATGGACATAAATTTGTGACCAGCATATAATAATTTTAGCAAAACACATTTTTGTCATTTTGAAAAAAATTAATACATAATTGAATCTTAGAATATAGGGTAAATTTCATCTTACCACCCTAAAAATAGTTAAGTTGCATCTTTTTTTTGATAAGCAATGAATTTATTGATCTTTGTAATTTGAGAAAAATTACAAAAATGCGGAACACCACCCGAAAGAGGATCATCCCGAAACAGAATTCGCTCTTCTAGCGAGAAGCAACAAAACCGTACTGAACTGCAGTAAAACAATGGAATAGAACAAGCATCCCCAGAAAAGATAAAAGATGCAATTAATAAGGCATTTTCCCTGTATTGACAAAATGTCTCCAAATCTCTCGTCTGCACTGTGCCTCTAAAATTTCTTGTTCGTTCTGAGTTTGAGTTCGAGTTTGTATGGAGTACGTGTAGATTTGTGAATGTTTTTTTCTTCCTATTTCCTTTGGTTTTCTTAGCGACTTCAGGAGTTAAAACAGGAAATGATTGATCGTAATTAATCACCATTTCCTTTGTTACATCTGTCGTAACCGGGATAGGAATACTATTCGAACCTGCGGGAGGAATGACATTGTTCACAAAGGGTGACCCAATATCCAACTGGGCCACTTCCTTTGATCCAACTGAATTGGATGTCAACACCTCATTTATGACTTGGCCCGTATTTTTCACCAGCCGGCCCGCAACCATGGGGTCCAAAGTTGGCCCAGTCTTCTCCAACATAACCGACCCTTTTGCCCCAGTTGCAGACGAGGCCAAATCTACGATTGAGGAACTCAAAATTACAGGCGTGGAATGCGGCGTATCTGTTGATTTTGGAAATAAATCCAAATTCTAGTTGGATTGATGAGCAAATCGCGAATTTGGTGTCTCAGATCCTGGAATTTGTGGTGAGAGATTCGAAATCCCTTGACTGTCACTCCGAGTTGCCATCGTTTCCAGCACTGGCTCTGGCGAGACTTGATTTGTAGTCACCATCGAGTTTTTCTGAGAACTTGACCTCGACGAAGTCTGTTGTTCCCTAATCGGTGACACGTGACGAGAACTGGTACCAACTCTGTAAAGACCGCCCCGGTTTAAAAGGATTAAATATTTTAAAATCGTCGATCGAAACGTCGGGGTTGGAAAACGGGGTGGAAAATTGGAACGAATGCAAAAGAAAAAGAAAATAAAAAAAAAGAAGAGAAAGGGAGCAGTTGGGCTAGACTGGGCCAGTCAGAGGACCGGGCCCAGCTCGCTGGCACGGGCCAAGCCCACACCGCGCGAAGCCAGGCCCAAAGCCACGCGAGCCCAACCCTAAACACAACCCTAGTCTTCGCCTTCTTCTTCCTCGCACCGCACACTTCCCGAGACAACGCAACACCTCTCTTCCTCGCCTCTCTCTCGATCCCTCACTCTCTTCCTTGCTCTCTCTCCCTCTTTCCTCTCCGACCAGGCCCTCGCCACCTTCGTCTCCGTGCGAATCGCACGACGCTGGAGATAGAGCTGCACGGAGAACTCGCGCTCTGGGCTCGTCTTCCCAAGCTCGAAACGACGCCGGCGACGGAGAAACAGCACAAGTTCGAACTGTTCCTCGTCGCGTTCTTCTTCCCCGACTTCGCCGCGTCTGAAAATCGTCGGGCCGGACTCGATTTGGGCGATTAGACCGCAACGACGCCAGCGAGAGCCTCTCCTCTCGCCAAATCTGAGACACGAGGCGTTGGGTCGCGCTACCGTCGCCACCGTCCCTGTCACCGCCACGCCGTGATCCTGACGCCCTTCTCTGCCCTCGATTCTCCTCCTTTGAGCGTCCCTAACGTAGTCGACGGCGGCCGGAGCAAGCCCTAGCCTCGCCGTCCTGATCTCCAGCTCAGACCGAGCCAGGACATGCCTTTGGGCCAGACGGACGTGGGCCTTGGGACAAGGCTCGAGCCAGCCTGAGTTGGACCAAGAGATGGGCCTTGGGCCGGGAAGACCAGTGGGCCAGGATGGCCTGGACCAGGACGGGCCATTGGGCCAGGCCGAGGACTAGGGTCAGGGTTCTGACTCGGGTCTGGACCGGGTCTGGGTCGGGTCTGGAGCCGGGTCCTGGTCGGTTCTGGGTCCGGTCGGGTCTAGGTTCTGGACCAGGTCAGATTCGGGGCTGGTTTTCGGATCCGGGTCGGAAGATTTAATTAATTAATTAATCTAATTTAAAAATGGGTATTTAAAGGACTAAATGGACAAATCAGAGGACTTTTGGACTGTACCGGGACTGATTGGAAATTTTACCTGTTAAACCCAGACTTAGACTTCGCCCGAGAAGACCGGAGGTAGGCCCAGACGTCAGCAGCTAGGAGATGTAGCTGTTGTGATCATCTTGAGGTAGAGAAAGTAGCGGATACCGCTTTAATTACGGAAAGTTACTAGCATGCATGATTAGGAAATAATAATAAACGGAAAGATACTAGTTGGCATATAGGATGTGATTCACTAGAATAGCCGCTTTCGATTATTAAATAATCGGACGAGTCGTAGTAACATGTAGGATGTGATTCACTAGATTACCTGCTTTCAATACTTGGGAAATTGTCGTGCTGCTAGAATGGCCATGTCGAGCCTTAGGGTTGCGTGCTGATTGAGATGCATGATGCGTGTTATAACCGCTGTGTGAGAGTGTAAATAAGATTATACTCGGTGAAGCATGTTGTGAGTGTGTGTGGGCAAGTGTGCCATTTTTGATATGAGGTGGTTCTTTGGTTGTTATATGATCGGGTGAGTGATAGACCGATTGTGTGTTTTGGTGAGTTGGTCGGTTAGTATACCGAGGTCAACTATAGCATTGTGATGCATGTTATACTCTTGATGTGTGTTCCAAGAGGAGACGTAACCTGTGCGATGCCTCCATCGAGGGATAGTTCCGGTGCATATTATTGAGGCCAAAGATGGCGTGATAGATACCCCGATTCTCCGTGACGAGAAGGTGTACGACCGAGGTATGTGTCGGTCCAGTATGCGTGAGGCCCTGATTCTACGTGACAGGAAGACATCAGACTAAGGGATTTCCAGTCTGGGATGTTACCCCGATTCTACGCGACGGGAAGATGTCGGGACCGAGGCTTCGTGTTCCGGTACGACATAAATGGAACGGGCTGTGATAGCCGGAGATGTTGGAAATGGTTGTACTAAGTTATGTGTGGTTCTGATGTGTGTGCTGTGCGTGCTGATTGGCTTTGTGCGTTGTTTTAAGTGTGATTTTGGTCTTATGAGAGTGTTTGGTGACTCGAGGTGCTATTATACCTTATTTCTGTGTTGCCGTGCGAGTTCGCACGTGTGTTCGGTTGCGAGATAACCGTGGGCGTTGTCCATTGAGAATTGTTAGGTGTTGAGTGTCTAGAGCAAAGTTGAGAAGAGTGTATGTGTTCGGTTCATCGTAAGTTTGGTTTACGGGTTGTGCTTGAGTGAAGGTCAAGCGTTGTCTTGGAGTAATTGTTTATTTTTGACTTTTAATTGTTATGCTTACTAGTCTACCCTAATTGGGCGGTTACTCGTGGTAGTGAACTGATGTTCATAACCTTAACTACTTTTCCTACTAAGCGAAAGATCACCCCCTTACTTTGTTGTGTTTCAGGTCTTGAGCGGGATTTGTACTATTTGGATGCTCGATGCTTGTGAGCTAACGAGGGTCCTAGGCTAGCTTGTCTAGAGACGTACTGTGATTTCGAATTAAACTTGAACTCTGGTTTTATGAGCTGTTGAATCTTTTATCGGATTGTGGTGACAATTTATTATTACTTTAAACCTTATTTCATTTAAAGTTGTTTTAATTATTATCGTTTTAAGTTCACGTCCCGAGTCCGGTCAAAACTGGATTTGGGGCGTGAAAATTTGGTATCAGAGCCTGGTTGCATTTTGAAATCGTTTTTCAAAACCTCGGATCGTACGTCAATTAGGTGGGTAGAGTTGGGTCGTTAGGTTACTATGTGTTGGTTACACAAGTCGGAGATGTCCTATGCGTAGAAACGAGACGGAAAGAGTCTCGGGTTGGCGGTTGTCCGGTCTAAGAGCCGTGGACTTTTGGTGAACCTGTGTGGTTGAGTTCATGATTTGACTTAACTGTTGGTCCAAGAGTTGACTTAGTCGGGCGGTAAGAGTGAAATTACCGAGACCCGAAGTGTGCTGTGTTGGAGTTGAGTGTTGTGTGTAGGTGGTAATTGGTTGCCCCGCATAAGCGGATGGTTGGCTTAATTTACGAACGGGTTAAGCCCGATTTTCTGTAGAAACTGAAGTGTATGTACCATCACGATTCGGCTATAAGGGCCACTGTAGCTGGATGTGAATGGGGGGATACCAAGTGGTTACAACGTAATTCGGGGACGCCTGAACCGGGTTGTAACGACGCGGTGTCAACATGAACGTTATGTTAGAAAGAGAACGTGTTAAGAAATTGAACCTAGGTATATGTTGTAAATTGTGAAATTGCTTTGGGGTATAAGTGGTAGTCTGTGTGACTTAAGTGTGAAATTGTTGTGGAAGTGAAACTATGTGTAACCCCGCTGTGTGTATATATGATTTGTGTGGCGCACTAATGTGTTGACTTCTCTGCTGTGTGCTATTGGGTGACTATTACTATATTAAGTATATTTTTACTATGAGTGGTACTGTGTGTGACATTAGTTATTCTAAGCGCGTTGTCCTTTTGAGTTAAGAATATGAAACCGTGCGTCATCCGTGCAGAGGACTTTCGACATGGAACCTACTTATGTCCCACGAGGCACGAGGAGACGACCCGCTAGAGGCCGGGGATAGCCGTCGACCGCTGAGTCGGCAGGGGCGAATAGTGCCTAGGGTGCACCCGCTGAGGGGCACGAGAGGGCTGAGACAGCCCAGGCGGCAGCTCTGGAGGAGCTGACCCGCACTGTTCAGGGTTTGGCTGCAGCCTTTGCCCGTAGAGAGGCTGTAGCTCAGACACCGGAGGCTGCACCTGCTGCCACTGCAGCGACTACCAAGGGACCTATGCAGGTCGACAGCTACACCGCACAGGCACTGCGAGACTTCTACAGGTTGGGTATACTTGTGTTTTCCGGGGAGCCAGACCCCGAGGCAGCCGAGAGGTGGATGGAGCGGATCACCCGCAACCTGGAAAGATCAGGGATTCTGAGTGGTAGCCTGAGAGTGTCTTTCTCAGCTTTTCATTTGGAGGGAGAGGCCTACCACTAGTGGCATCGCGACCAGGCGCGAGTGGGAGATGACTTTGCGCTATTCGGACATCGTTTTCTTGAGCAGTACTTTCCTCAGTCGGTATTGGACGACATGCATCAGCAGATCCTGGAGCTGCGACATGAGGGGCTATCAGTGTTCGAGTACGAGGCGAGGTTCACCTCTCTGTCTCGTTTTGCTCATGAGATGGTACAGACAGAGGCTCTCAGGTGCCGACGTTTTGAGGAATGACTCCGCCCCGCGATCGCGGACCGGGTCGCTGTTTTGAGGACCCACATATATACTGACCTGGTGGATCAGGTCTTGGCTGTAGAGCGACGCTTTCGTGAGACAGCTAGGACTCGGGAGGTCAGACCGAGGTTGAGCAGCTCTTTAGGCCGTCCGAGACTCAGGATCCGAGGAGGCAGAGGACCTCGGGATCGTTTCAGACTCAGAGCCAGTCGAGAGGACCGCGACAGGTTGGGTCGGTGGCTTCATTTGGACCTTCCAGGAGAGGGCGCACGTGCTACGGATGTGGACGAGTGGTTCACATGGCTCGAGACTGTCCGGGGAGTAGCGGATTAGTGGACCATCCAGTGGGTAGACCTGAGGAGAGGTCGAGTGCCAGGCCACAACTTTGTCATCAGTGTGGTCAGTCAGGACACTTCATCTCCAGGTGCCCCGATCGACTTTTGGAGGTGTCAGCCCTGCGACCACAACAATCGCAGACTGGGCAGCCACCGCAGTTTCAGCAGTGTCAGGCTCAGACGCAGAGAGCTCCGAGACAGGCAGCGAGCGCGCTAGCGCCGAGGCAGCGAGCAGCATAGTAGGTGGCACTTCCACTCCCTCCGAGAGGCGTACCCCCGGCACGGCAGAGTCGGGTGTTTGCTGTCACCGAGTCACGGGTGGAGAGACAGGATTCCGATCATGAGATCGCTCATGGTTTCGAGCACGTTTTGGATTAAAGGACATCGCGGGACTTGGGACTAGCGAGAGTCTGGGAGTTGCGTTGTTTTGGCATTAGAGACGTACTTCTATTTTAAGACTTGTATTTGAATCGTTTTGGTTGTATTACTGTTAGTTATTGGAGCAACTTTTGAACGTTTGCATCGTTTAAGTCGTTAATCTGTCACTTCTTAGTTCGCACCCTGAGTTCGGCCAATTACGAATGTTGGGACGAAAATTAGAACTGTGTGCCTTGGCACGCTAGCTGGGGGTACGGCGGAGGACCGCCGAAATACCAGTACGTAGCCAGAACGACCAGGGGAGATGGCCGAGTGACGATGAGATCAGAGTGACGCAGCGGAAGCGTGGTCAGCCCATAACGCACATGCATCGCATTCTTCTGTTTCCTTTACCCTTGAGGAGACGTGAGGGCCTAAGAGTAGAACCTTGATGCGATCCTGGTATCTTAACATCCCAGCTACGTGCGACATGGGGTGACGAGTGTGTACAGTGCATCGTAGAAGTAAGAGTACCTCACGAGTTAGCCGGGAACAAATCGCTGAGTACGACTACCATAGCGTTGTCAGGCCAGTAACATTATGGCACCTTACGAAGCAGTATATGGTAGGTCGGGTCAGTTGCCCAAGCGGGGCACAATTAAGGGTTAAGAGTCGACCCTGTTGACCCTGAGTTATTCGAGAAACAATTGAGAGATGGCGTGAATTGTGAACGATTAAGAACCGCGCATAGTCGACGCGGAAGCGCGAGGATGAGGTACGCACGAGGTATCCAAACCCGTTCGGACCCTGAGGAATTGGTAATTGTAGTGTCTTCAGTTTTGCGGTACTGTGGGTGGATCGGCTTGTAATTGGGTTCGATTGGTGGTGTGTGAGCGAGTGACGGGAAGCGCGAGATCACTGGTTGGGTAACCATCGTTGATTGATCTTGACGTTGTTTTACCTCTTGTGGAATGTCGTCATAGTAATGGCTGACGTGTTGGGTGTCTCGAGGTGCGCACGCCTTCCGACAAGATGTTGATAAAATGTACTATCGCTCCGGGCCGTACAACAGTGTGAGATCCTACGTCAGGATTTTGGTGATTGCGTTTTAATTCCATGTTGTTTCGGGTTTGGTTGGTCGTGACGTAACCGTGGTTGGGGTATGGCGTGTTTTTTTTTCCTGAGTAACGGTCGTAGTCCTACGTACGCGCGGTTCCCCGTGTGTTGTTCCGGTATGATGACTACATCGAGGGAACATGCCGGTGTAGGACATCTAGGCCGACGGGTTGTGGTTGACACTAGGTGTCGTGTTTGTATCCCGACGGATTTCCGGGAAGTTATTTAAACCAATGCTGTGTGTTTCGGTGTGATACGTTAGAAGCGGGCGGTGGACAGCCGGCGGAGTCGGGGACTGCGGTACGGGATGTGGGCTTATTTTATGGTTTGTTGTGTGCGTAATACTTGTTTAAGTGACGTGAGTAGTTGAGGAGAAGTGTCGGTGTGTTGGATCCGTTTTTAAGGGCGATGTGAGAAATGCTCCAGTATGATGCCTATATTGACGGATGATTCCGGAATAGGATATCTCGACCAGAGTTGCTTGTGCCGGTGCGACGTCTCTACCGACGGAGGATTCCGGTATCGAATATCTGGTCTATGTATACCAGCGAGTGTGGGTATTAATGGACTGGGAGTTTTAATCGGACGTTCCCTGAGACAAGGTCAAGTGGAGTACGTTCGTTTTAAATTTCGAGGACGAAATTCTTTTAAGGGGGGTAGAATGTAAAGACCGCCCTGGTTTAAAAGGATTAAATATTTTAAAATCGTCGATCGAAACGTCGGGGTTGGAAAACGGTGTGAAAATTGGAACGAATGCAAAAGAAAAAGAAAAAAAAAGAGAAAGGGAGCAGTTGGGCAGGACTGGGCCGGTCAGAGGACCGGGCCCAGCTCGCTGGCACAGGCCAAGCCCACACCGCGGGAAGCCAGGCCCAAAGCCACGCGAGCCCAACCCTAAACCCAACCCTAGTCTTTGTCTTCTTCTTCCTCGCACCGCACGCTTCCCGAGACAACAACGCAACACCTCTCTTCCTCGCCTCTCTCTCTCTCGATCCCTCCCTCTCTTCCTCGCTCTCTCTCCTTCTTTCCTCTCAGCCCACACCCTCGCCACCTTCGTCTCCGTGCGAATCGCACGATGCCGGCGACAGAGCTGCACGGAGAACTCGCACTCTGGGTTCGTCTTCCCGAGCTCGAAACGACACCGGCGACGGAGAAACATCACAGGTTCGAGCTGTTCCTCGTCGCGTTCTTCTTCCCTGACCTCGCCGCGTCTGAAAATCGTCGGGTCGGACTCGATTTGGGCGAGTTAGACCGGAACGACGCCGACGAGAGCCTTTCCTCTCGCCATATCTGAGACACAAGGCGTTGGGTCGCGCTACCGGCGCCACCGCCCTTTCCACCGCCACGCCGTGATCCTGACGCCCTTCTCCGCCCTCGATTCTCCTCCTTTGAGCGTCCCTAACGCCGTCGACGACGGCTGGATCAAGCCCTAGCCTTGTCATCCTCTTCTCCAACTCAGACCGAGCCAGGACAGGCCTTTGGGCCAGACAGACGTGGGCCTTGGGCCAGGGCTCGAGCCAGTCTGAGTTGGACCAAGAGATGGGCCTTGGGCCGGGAAGACCAGTGGGCCAGGATGGCCTGGACTAGGACGGGCCATTAGGCCAGGCCAAGGACTAGGGTTAGGGTTTTGACTCGGGTCTGGACTGGGTCTGGGTCGGGTCTGGAGCCGGGTCCGGGTCGGTTCTGGGTCCGGTCGGGTCTGGGTTCTGGACCGGGTTGGATTCGGGTCTAGTTATTGGATCCAGTTCGACAGATTTGATTTACTAATTAATTTAATTTAAATAATTTAAAAATGGGTATTTAAAGGACTATATGGACAAATCAGAGGACTTTTGGACTGTACCGGGACTGATTGGAAATTTTACATGTTAAACCCAGACTTGGACTTCGCCCGAGAAGACCGGAGGTAGGCCCGAACGTCAGCAGCTAGGAGACATAGCTGTTGTGATCATCTTGAGGTAGGGAAAGTAGGGGATACCGCTTTAATTACGGAAAGTTACTAGCATGCATGATTAGGAAATAATAATAAACGGAAAGGTCCTAGTTGGCATATAGGATGTGATTCACTAGAATAGCCGCTTTCGATTATTAAATAATCGGACGAGTCGTAGTAACATGTAGGATGTGATTCACTAGATTACCTGCTTTCAATACTTGGGAAATTGCCGTGCTGGTTGAATGACCATGTCGAGCCTTAGGGTTGCGTGCTGATTGAGATGCATATTGCGTGTTATAACCGCTGTGTGAGAGTCTAAATAAGATTATACTCGGTGAAGCATGTTGTGATTGTGTGTGGGCAAGTGTGCCGTGTTTCATATGAGGTGGTTCTTTGGTTGTGATATGATCGGTTGAGTGATAGACCGATTGTGTGTTTTGGTGAGTTGGCCGGTTGGTATACCGAGCTCAACTATAGTATTGTGATGGGTGTTATACTCTTGATGTGTGTTCCAAGAGGAGACGTAACATGTGCGATGCCTCCACCGAGGGATAGTTCTAGTGCATATTATTGAGGCCAAGGATGGCGTGATAGATACCCCGATTCTCCGTGACGGGAAGGTGTACGACCGAGGTATGTGCCGGTCCAGTATCCGTGAGGCCCTGATTCTACGTGACAGGAAGACGTTCGACTGAGGGATTTCCGATCTGGGATGTTACTCCGATTCTACGTGACAGGAAGATGTCGGGACCGAGGCTTCGTGTTCCGGTACGATATAAATGGAACGGGCTGTGATAGCCGGAGATGTTGGAAATGGTTGTACTATGTTATGTGTGGTTCTACTGTGTGTGCTGTGCGTGCTGATTGGCTTTGTGCGTTGTTTTAAGTGTGATTTTGGTCTTATGAGAGTGTTTGGTGACTCGAGGTGCTATTATACCTGATTTCTGTGTTGTCGTGCGAGTTCGCACGTGTGTTCGGTTGCGAGATAACCGTGGGCGTTGTCCATTGAGAATTGTTAGGTGTTGAGTGTCTAGAGCAAAGCTGAGAAGAGTGTATGTGTTCGGTTCATCGTGAGTTTGGTTTACGGGTTGTGCCTGAGTGAAGGTCAAGCGTTGTCTTGGAGTAATTGTTTATTTTTGACTTTTAATTGTTATGCTTACTAGTATGCCCTAATTGGAAGGTTACTCGTGGTAGTGAACTGATGTTCATAACCTTAACTACTTTTCCTACTGAGCGAAAGCTCACCCCCTTACTTTCTTGTGTTTCAGGTCTTGAGCGGGATTTGTACTAGCTGGATGCTCGATGCTTGGGAGCTAACGAGGGTCCTAGGCTAGCTTGTCTAGAGACGTACTGTGATTTCGAATTAAACTTTAACTCTGGTTTTATGAGCTGTTGAATCTTTTATCGGACTGTGGTGACAATTTATTATTACTTTGAAATCTTTAAAATTGTTTTAATTGTTATCGTTTTAAGTTCACGTCCCGAGTCCGGTCAAAACTGGATTTGGGGCGTGACAAACTCTCTCCTACGTCCCAATCCTTCCTACCCGGCGACGAGCCACGACGACAAGCAAAGTATTGTCGTTGATTATCAGGCCGTTTAGGCTGGCAATGGCTTGACCCGCAGCTCCTATCGAACCAAACTTTACAAACCCAAAGCACTTACCCTTTCGATTTGGCCGGGACGGAATAGAGGATGAAAGGATTTCGCTAGAGACTCCAAAGACGTTGTCTATCCACGAAGCTTTGGTTTGCGTCAGTAAATTACAGATGAAGATCTCATCTGAAAGTACCTTCGGTTCCCTTTGTCCTTTTTCCCAGGAAGAACTCCCCTTGGTTGGCCTCAACACTCGAGTCGTAACGTTGTCTCCTACGATCACCCCTTTGTCCGTCATCTGAGCTGTGGTTGGAGTAGACCTACCAAGTCCTTGCACCACCTCCTAAGACTTAGCCGGCTTTCGTCCCTTCTTAACAGTGCTTGAACCCTTCCCAATCCTTTTTCCACGACAAACAATAACAATCTTACAGTACTTTTCATATAAGGATAAGAGCTTGTGGCAGAAAATGGGGAAAGAGAGAGTCATGAGTTCATTCATGCCTCATGAGTTTATCCCCAAAAGGAGTTGTAATTAAGTTGCATCTCACAACCCTAAAAATAGTTTATGACACCTCACTACCTTACAAATTTTTAAATTTCATCTTACTACCCTAAAAATAGTTTGTGACACCTCACTACCCTAACTATGAGTTAAGGATTAGTTTTAGTACCTACCGTTAGATTCCATCCATTTTCAACCCATTTTTCCATCCAAACACTTAAAAAGTCCATAATACCTCTCACTAACATGTACAAGGCACATGACCATTTCCCATCCAAAATGAATGGAAAATTAACAACGGGTCCTAAAACTACTCCTTAACTCATAGTTAGGGTAGTGAGGTGCCACAAACTATTTTTAGGGTAGTGAGATGAAATTTAAGAATTTTTAGGGTAGTGAGATGCCACAAACTATTTTTAGGGTAGTGAGATACAACATAACTATTTTTAGGGTAGTGAGATGAAATTTACCCTAAAATATATGATGTGAACGTAGACTACATCTATAGTAGCCCTCATTTATGAGTTTTTCAGTCTCGTTTGTGTAAAGTTTGATATACTTTTCTCCATATCTCCTTAATATGTCATTTTTTTTATCGGAAAAACATAATTAGATTAAACCTCTTTTGAGGTAAAAGAGGAGTTTTTACAACAGAAATTAAATCGAACGAAGGAGGCTACCCACCCAACAAAGGAAATGTTTACAACTTGAATAAAAAAAGGGTTACAAAAAACTACCCAAAGTAAGGAGGTCCTACCCACTTAAAATAGATAACTTGATACCCAAGCAAAGTAAAACTTGCAGCTCAAGTCAATCCCGGAATAAAGGAAAATGAAGGCAATGGAAGGATTGTTGCTACCCAAACATCTGAGAGGAAAATCTAACCAAGTAGGCAGATCTGAGGGAGAGAATATGATCATGATCTGCAAGAAATTGCAGCTGCAATTCTGTAGAAATGATCAAGGCATTGTGCAGATAAGATCAATGCACAGGAGCTGCATAAATGAGGAATGCAGAGGATCTTGGATGGAAAAGAGCTTATGTCTTCAAGTGCTAAGTGCAGCAAGAGATGTCCACCAGAGAACTCAAAAGGATAGTGCTAGCCTCCTCAAGGATCAAATGCTGAAGACATCAATGAAACACCCAGGGCAGAAGAGTGACCTGAAAAAGACTCTCAACCTAAAAACAACTACCCTCACTCCAAACAAAAGGAAAAAAGCCCACACTCACACACAAAGTCAGCAAAACAAAAGGAGGACCTTACCAAACTCACAACAGTACCCCAACCACCCAGAACCCATCCCCAAACCCCAGTCCCACCAAAATATCCAAACCAGAACCACAAACCAATCAACAAAGATCCAACTGAGGAAGGAGTCAACCAGTAACCAAAATGACCTGGAGTATCAAAGGAGACCTTTATTAACATAGCAACATGTCTTAGGAGAAGAGAGCCAAGAGTTGTAGGAGAAGAAGTAACCAAGATCTTTGAATTTTGCCCATTCCCAGTTATAGGCATGACTTTGAATTTTTTGGAAGATGTCTTTTGCTGATGGAAAGGTCCCTTCAAAGATGGCTTTATTTCTTACAAGCCAGATCTGCCAACAGGAAATCCAAGCTAGGTTCCTCCAAAATTTCTTACAGGATGTAGGAGCCAAAGATGACCAAGAAGTGAATAAGGCTTTTGTGTTTTTTGGAATGGTCAAAGTAAATCCCCACCAATTAGCAACCAGACTCCAAACTCTCCAAGCTCTATTACAATGCAGTAAGGTATGGGAGACATCTTCCAAGTCATCATTGCAGACTGGACATAGGGTTCCTTGGAGTGAGAGTTGCAACCCTCTTGTATCAAGGAAGCATCTAGTTGGGATGGCTTCCAGACAAGCAAGCCAGCAAAAGGCAGTGAGTTTAAGAGGTATACCTGGGATCCATAGTGCTTTTGTCCAAGACGCATTGACTGAAGGGGCTGAGGTTTGATTGTCTAGTAAGGGGTATAGTCTTTTTACTGAGAACCCCTTTGGGTCACCTGTCCAAACAAGTAGGTCCTTCTCATGATTGAGAGAGATGCCATCTAAAATCAAAAGCAGTGCATTCCAATCAGATTCTGCTCTCCCCCTTGGGGTTCTTCTAAAATTTAGTTCCCAAGCATCCTCAGACCAAGCATCAGCAACCAATGAAGTTTTGGAGTTTGAAAGGGAATACAGCCTGGGAAAGAGAAAATTGAGAGGTTGCTCCCCCACCAGATATCATTCCAGAAAAGTACTCTAGCTCCTTCTGTTAGTCTTAGTGCCCGTAGTTCAATCCTAAATGTCCAAATGTATATATCATCGTTAGCAATAATATTAAAGCGGCTTTATATTACTTATGTGTTGGAGTAATATATCGATGTGTGCTCTGATCTATGCCCACAATGCGAATAGAACCATAGATCGAGATAGATCACACTCGATGGGTCCCTAGTCAACAAAGCTTCACTAGAAGCGACTAGTATGAAATATGGCTCTTTATGGCTTACGTTCTGTTAGTCATTGGAATGGGATTCCGGAGTCTGATCATAGATATCATGTGGGACATGATATTGGACGACCCGCCCTGAATATCTGCCATATATTAAGTCATGAACATATTCAGTGTCGTAGCTTGTCATGTATCCTTAGACCAAGGAGTCTTTGTGATCGCTATGTAGTCAACAACTGAGTTTGACCTGAGCCTAACGTTGTCCGTAACAGGGCTTCCATAACGGCCAGGATTGGCTTGGGGACGGGCTACATGAGTGACACGAAAGACGGCGAAGGGATCTATCCCTCATACTGAGGTATGGGAAAGATATCGGTTCTCGGCCGCTTGATCGAGAGTGACTGAAAGAATAGCATGGCCATGCACATGATACTGGGTATCATATCTTCAGTCATCTCACATATCAAGGAACAGTGATTGAGAATAATAAGGATGACGGCTCTATGCCTTATCTCAATCAGGATATCAGAGATAAAAGGATAACGACATGGACGACGGAAAGGTTAGAATCGACAGGGTCGATTCGTTATGTAGTGTCAGGCAATACCAAAGTCTCGTTAGTTGCCACTTAAATAGGATCAAGTAAAATGAGATTTTACGTTGATCTATTGACATGCATAAACCTAAGGGTCACACCGGAGGATGAAACTCATTGACACATTTAGGGAGAATGGCCAAAAGGGATTTGTCTCGGGACATGACCAAATTTGGGTTTTGGGTCATGTGCGCGTAAGTGAATAGGACTTTACGGATCGAGACAAGACTTGGATTCTTGGGATTGATCGCGTCGGATAATGTTGGATATTTCCGGTATGGAAGGCTTGGAGGCGATGAGCGAATCACGGGACCTCGTTGGAAATGGCCACGGGCCATGTTCCAAGAGGCCCATGAAAGGCCCATGCAACCAAGGCCCATGGAACTAATTAATCAAGTCTTGATTAATTAGTACTAAGTAAGCAAGACAAGGATTAAGGTGTTGGTGATTCACCACCTAACCCAATCTTGTCTAGCCATACTTAGTCCTATTTACACCTTACTTGACACCATACTTGTCCCATGCCTTTAGTTGGACAAGTATGAGTTTTGTTATGTTTAAGTCATCTTTTTTCAACATAACAAACACAAGACAAGAATAGGAAACACAACTTCTCTCCCCCTTCCCTTGCAATTTCGGGTTTGGCAAGTTCCCACCTCCATTTTTGTGTTCTTGAGTCCTCAAAGAGAAGAACTACGTGGCTTTGATTCCCATGTGGATACGTAGGCGTCTTGGAGACTCAAGCCAATCATTCGTTAACCGCTGTTCTTGTTTTGGTAAGAAATAGTGCTGAATTTTTCTCTTGTGAATCCATTCTTTGTTAGTTGTTTCATGGTTTAATCGTCTCTTGGTTTTCATTGATTTTCCGCTGCGAGTTGGATCATCTCCAACCATACCTCGAGACCCAACACCTTCTCCCACCTTCCAACTCAGACCTCTAATACCAAATAAATTATGAAAGATAGGATCAGTATTGATAACTAGTATTTGGCTCATAAAACTTGAAGATCCTATTTCAGGGAAGGAAGAAAGGTCCCATTCCAAGGTAGACCAACCATATTTACTGCAAATTACCCTCTTCCAAAGAGAGTTTGAATCCAAGGCAAACCTCCACCACCACTTGGCAAGAAGAGCTAGATTCATTTTGGCCAAATTTTTTATACCAAGCCCCCCTTCTATTTTTGATTTGCAGACATTGTTCCAGTTGACTTTGTAGAAGGATCTTGAGTCAATCATTCATTAACCGGTGTTCTTGTTTTGGTAAGAAATAGTGCTGAATTTTTCTCTTGTGAATCCATTCTTTGTTAGTTGTTTCATGGTTTAATCGTCTCTTGGTTTTCATTGATTTTCCACTACGAGTTGGTTCATCTCCAACCATACCTCGAGACCCAACAGTGGTATCAGAGCCGTGCTACCTTCGGGAATCACAAGACGGTGTTCAAAGTTTCGGTTTTGCTTGAAAGTTTCGTTTTTGGCATGTTGTTTTGCTAAATTGTTTGATAACATGTTTTAAATTATTGTTTATGGATTTCATGCATGTAAAATGAATTTTTGAAAATTATTTCAAATCTGTAAATTTTGAAAAAAAAAATTGATTTTTCGGGTCTCGGGAGCGGGACTCTCGGGGAGCCGAAACCGGGACCGAACGGGGCTCCGTTGGACGGAGCTAGGCCAAGCATTACCATTGGATGGTTGATATGCCAAGGCTAAACCGTTTTTTTAGTTATGACGAGTTTGGAACCGTCATGACGAACTCGAAGATCAAATGTTCAAAAGTTTCATTTTTGAACGGTTTCGATAAACCGAGCATCAAAATTTTTCGAAACTTGGCTATTAAATAAAACCGGAAAATCAAATGATGTTTGATAACATGATTTTTTGACAACACGATGTGTGATGTGATGTTGGCATGGTGCACATTATAGCCCCGAGCTCGTTTTCATTATTTATCGCTTTTCATGACCTGCGAGCCGTTAGAGTTAGCGTGTAATTATTCTTTCAAGGTGTGGTCGTCGAACCACTTGTTTGTAGTATTTATTTATTTCCGACCTGCGAGTCGTGTATTAAATTGTAATATTTTGCTCAAGACGAAGAAAGGGCGAAAAGGTCATTTGGTGGCTTTTCGGGTGTTGACAACGGCTTGGAGTCGATGGAGCTCAAGAAGCTAGTGGGAGTTAGTTTAGGGGGATATTATGTGCACATTTATCGCTTTATGCTTGGTTTAGTTTATGCATGATTAATTCTATGTGTTTTAGAATTGCATGCTTAACTTTATTTACCGAGCATATCACCTCACATGCAAAGATAAAATTGGAATTTTAATCCTTGTGTGTGAGCCCTTAGAATCGTCATTACATTGGATGTAGTTGACAGGTTCGAAGGAAGAATTACATTGGATGTAGTTGGAGGCATCATTACATTTGGAATGTAGTTGATATGCTCATCGCATCTAGGATGTGCCAAAAGTTTTAAACACAACCGGACAAGTAAAAACGGGTCATGTCCGATACCTCCCAAATTCTCAATACCTTACTACCTCCCCGTCCTATGGGTGTCGTGCGCCTTAGCGGAGCATCCATGGGAAAGCGGGGTAGTAGGTTTGGACGACATATGTGGGTGTCGTGCGCATTAGCGGAGCACCTACATAGTGGCGGGTCATAGTTGAAAATTGGTGGACCCGACTACGATTCTCAGCTAGGGTTGAGCTAGGGTATCAGATAGGGTAAGCCGTGTACTTAAGTACATACCATAGCCAAGAGTCACATTGGATGTGATTGGACGGGGTCCTACCTACATAGCTCGACTGAGTGGTGAGCCTTCGTTCAGCTTGATCGAGTGAATCAAGGATCTTGGTTTTAGATTCTAAATGTATAGAATCGATTGTTGGTGTTAAAGCTTGATCTTCATAAATTTTTTTCAGTTTACTGATTGAATTTTATCTGTTGTAGATCCAATAGCAAATTCAGCGAACATTAATAGTTTGTCATTAAAACCCATTCTTGACAGGGTCAAGCTAAATGGGACAAACTATTTGGACTGGTACAGAATTTTGAGGATAGTCCTCAAGTCTGAACGCAAAGAATATGTCCTTGACAAGGCTGTCTCTAAGACCATATCAGAGTTACATGAAGTGTCATTAACTGCTGAGAAGAATATCAGGGATCTGGGATCCAAGGATATTCTGATGGTCAACAAGGGAATTGGAAGTGGCAAGGGAGGGGCCTATGCGCACTTGGCAGGAAGATGAGACACCTGAGAATGTCTGCTTCTACTGCCAACAGCCTGGTCATTGGAACCGGGATTACAGGAAGTTCACGAATGATCTGAAGAAAGGCAGTGGGACTGCGCCTTCATCAAATAGCCTGGATGATCTGAAGAAGGGCAGTAGGACTGCGCCTTGATCAGGAAACCTGGATGATCTAAGGAAGGGAGGTGGGACCGTGCCTTCGTCCGGTATTAACTCTATAGAGCTACATCTCTCTACTTCCAAAGCAGGAGATACCGGGACTGAATCTCACACATGCACTAATATATGGTGGCTGAAAGCAGGAGAGGTTTGGAAAGCACGAAGTGGACCTCAGAGTTGTGGCAACTGCTGTAGGATCCATGAGTCTTGCTTTGCCAAGCGGCCTTGTCTTAGTATTGTATAATGTATATTGCATACCTACTTTAGTAGGAATATTATATCTGTATCCGTGTTTGACAAGCAAGGATATAATGTTAATATTAGAAATAGGGTTTTCAATGTTCTATGCAATGATATGTTTTATACAAGTACTGACTTGGTTGGAGGATTGTAAACATTAGATATGGGTAACAATGCCTCAAGTTCTATATATCACGTTAATACCAAGAGGTCTAAATCCAACGATTTAAACCTAACTCTGTTATGGCACTGTCATTTGGGCCACATAAACAAAAGGCGCCTATCAGCACTTCAGAAGTGTGGGCTTTCAGGTTCATTCGAATTCCATTCGATCGATAGGTGCAAGGTTTGTTTGATGGACGAAATGACTAAAGTTCCCTTTATCGATCGCGATGAAAGGGCGGGTGAATTATTAGGGCTGATACACTTGAATGTGTATAGACCAATAAGTTCACTTGCAGGAGGGGTTTTAGCTACTTTATCACATTTACTGATGATTACAGTAAATATGGTTATGTCTATTCAGTGAGACATAAGTCTGAAGCTTTTGATAAATTCAAAGAGTTTAAGACTAAAGTAGAAAACCAGTTCGACAAAGGTATTAAGGCACTTCGATTGGATCGAGGTGGAAAATACTTGACCATAGAATTTAGATCATCTAAAAGAGAATGGGATCCTTTTGGAATGGACTCCTCCTAGGACACTGTAGTTGAAAGGTGTAGCCAAACGGAGAAATCGGACATTGTTAGACAATGGTCCGTTCCATGATTAGTTGGACTGATCTCCCAATCTCTTTCTGGGGTTATGCTCTAGAGACGACCGCATTCATAGTGAATCGGACTCCAACGAAGGCTATGGAAGGGACACCATTTTAGAAATGGCATGGGAAGATGCCCACTTTGCCCTTCATAAAGATTTGTGGTTGCGAGACTTATGTGAAACATTTGGTTTCGACTAAGCTCGAACCAAGATCTGAGATATGCAACTTTGTGGGGTATACCAAATCAACAAGGGGATACTACTTCTACAAACCCAGTGAGAACATGATGTTCGTCGCTTGGGGTGGGTTCTTTATGGAAAATGATTTTTGTTTCCAAAGACGTCATTGGGAGGACTGTGCATCTCAAAGAAATTCAGGATGGTACAGATCCGTCTAAACCAATTGACAACCCTGTAGAAAGGGAGCCAGAGATGG
The DNA here is from genome assembly GCA_963921825.1 of Erodium maritimum. Lineage (NCBI taxonomy): Eukaryota > Viridiplantae > Streptophyta > Magnoliopsida > Geraniales > Geraniaceae > Erodium > Erodium maritimum. Next base: position 36,344,665 of record OY997592.1, on the reverse strand, counting down.
TCGTAGAGTAAGAACCAATTCCTGTTACAATTCCGAAAGGTCCAAGGCGATCTGAAAGGATCAATCGTCCACCTCCAAGATATGGTATCCGGAGGTGACAATGAAGTCATGGTGGATCACGATGATCCAGCCACCTTTCAGGAAGTCGTGAATGGGCCCGACTCCGAGTTATGGCTGGGAGCCATGAGGGAGGAAATGCAATCCATGTCAGACAACCGAGTCTGGGAACTGGTTGATCCCATCAATGGTGTGAGGACCATCGGATGCAAATTGATCTTCAAGGTGAAGATGGACATGGACGGCAACCCTCTGACCTACAAAGCTCAGTTGGTGGCGAAAGGTTATAGGCAGATCCAATGGATTGACTATGAGGAAACCTTCTCCCTAGTGGCTATGGTTAAAATCGATCCAAATTCTTCTTGACATAACTGCGTATCATAATTACGAGATATGGCAAGTGGATGTCAAAACCGCTTTCCTAAATGGAAATTTGACTGAGTACGTTTGTATGTCTCGGCCCAAAGGTTTTGACGATCCGAAGAATAAGGGAAAGATTTATAAGTTGTTGAAATCCATTTATGGATTGAAACAAACTTCTCGGAGTTGGTGTCACGCCCCAATTTCCGTAAACCGAACTCGGGACGCGAACGTTTAAAAATAGGAAAAACACCTTGAAACCATTTCCATTAAAACACTTTACAATACCAGCTTAGTTCAACAAAATAATTACAATTCAAATAAAACGTCCCACAAGCGGACAAAAGGCGAGGTATCCGTCGCTAGACCAAAAGTAAAATCCCGGACTCCGCTCCTAGCTCCACAAGTTTCGAGAGCTCACCTAGTCCGTCCCACGAACAGTACCTGTAGGAAAAGCAGCTAGGGGTGAGCGTTCGCTCACCACCACGGATAACAGACTGACTACGGCATAATTAGCAGACAATGCCGGTAACACCAACAACAAACTCAACCCCCGGGGATCACTGTCCCCAGCCCAAGTACTCTGACTGACAAACCCCCACGGTGACCTTCCTCGAACGACTCGACACTCAAACACGTAAGTAGACACGACACAACGATCACGACCTCTTCCAAGGACTCAAAGGAACTACGCAACACCAAACAAGATCACAAAGGATCGCACACAAAACAAGATCACAAAGGATCGCAAACCAGCTGCTCAGTAACCTCCCTCACGCCCTTTACCGATCATAGACGTGGTCAGGCGGTCGACCTGTCGCATTTCCTCGACGCAAAGTCGGATCAGACTGTCAACCTATCACACTCACAACCACCGAACCACACACGCGCGGCCAGGACCCCTTTACTGACAGGCGGGCCCCCTACCTCGTCTGAACGTGCAGACGCGTGTGATCGAGGACCCCCGTTTAATGAAGCGGGCCCACAACCTCAGGTAACCACAATCACAATCACAATCACAGTTCAACAAACAGCAATAACACAGGTTCAACACTCCACAGGCACTCATGGCCCCCAAGACACCAACCCTAAAACACGGACTCAACAGCCCCCACAGGCACTCACGGCCTCCCAAAATACACCAACAGTGACTCACGGGTCAACGACCTCACGGGCACTCGCGGCCACTCAAAACCACCAATAGTCAAGACTCGGGTTCAACAACCCCACGGCACTCACTGCCACTCAAGACATCAACAGTAAGACACGGGCTCTCATGGCCACCCAAGACACCAACAATTAAATACGGGCTCTCAAGGCCACCCAACCTTAACAATAAATACGGGCTCTCAAGGCCACCCAAGCTCAACAATAAATACGGGCTCTCAGGGCCACCCAAACTCAACAATAAATACGGGCTCTCAGGGCCACCCAAACTCAACAATAATTAACACGGGCACTCAAGGCCACCCAAAACACCAACAATTAATGCACAACAACCTCCGGCATAAACGATGCCTCCAACAGTCCTAAGATCGCTAGTTTCACAAACAACCTCCGGGCATGGTCATATGCCTCCAGTAAACAGTTAACGCTAAGTCCTTTGTTCCTACGACACTACTAAGTGTCGCATGCTTTTCCACTAATTGCCAAGTTCCCGTAACATGCATTTCCAATAAACGCTACAATCCCGTATCATGCTTTTCTAATATTCGATAACCTAAACGAACCCACGACACCCCAGTGTCACGTGCATTTCTACAGTTAACTTTCCCTAGTCAGGGCCGAGATCCGGATACTTTTCCCTACCTCAACTGAAGAGCAACCGCTACGCTTCCTAGCTGCTGACGTTCTGGCTCGCTACCTCCGAGCTTCACTTCGATCGAAGCCGGACGCTAAAGGAAACACGAAAGCGATAGATTAATAACGGTTCCGCCGTTAAGTTAAAGGTTACGATTAGTCCAGTTTAAATCCGACAATTGTCTTTCACACTCGAGCGGGATAAAAGCGGGATTACAACGGATCGAGTTCGAGCACCCGTGCACCGAACTCAAGTTGACCCAAAACCCAGTTAAAACCAATTTTAACTCAAACTGTCTCTGAAACTCCTTTGTTTCAGCTAATTCCGACCTTGATTTTAAAATAGAACGATTCTCTCAGTTCTTTTCCAAACTCGATATTTTGGTCCAAACCTTTCTAAATCCGATCTGATATGAGTTCGTTTTCCTTTTCGAATTAACTCAAGTTTAAACTTAAAAAAACGACATTCGTTTTACAACCCACTTAAATTAATCAGATTTAGTTTTATCAATTTTCTTAAGAATTCAAAACTGATTTTCCCCCTTTTTTTTTCTTTTATAAATAATTTTCGTTTCAAAAACAAACCTCTTTAATTAACTCTGATTTTGTTCAATTATTTCCCCTTTTCAATTCAAAATCAGTTCCAAAAATTAATCAAATTTATTACACGTTTAACATATACAGATTTTCTCAACAGATCCAAATGGCTCGAATTTAACAACACGGGAAACCGAAATGGAGGGGCTCGGGTTTGAAACCGGCCGGCCACCGACGGAGACGCCGCCGGCGACCAAACCTCGTGGTGAGAACCTCACCGTGGAAGATGAGGTGGTGGAGCACGGCGGAGGGAGTGGCGGTGGTGGCCGGATCTGGACGGAAGCGAGCGTGAGGGGCGGAGTAGGGCGGCGGCTCGGTGGTGGCGTGGTGAGGACGAGCTCGGGCTCGGGACGACGAGCTCGGGACGGCGGGCTCGGGCACGGGACGACGGCGTGGTCGTGGGGAGGGGGGTCTCGAACCAGAGGAGGGAGAGGGTCGGGAACGGGAGAGGAGAGGGAGGTCGGAGATGCGAGGTGTGGCCGGTGATGGCGACCGGACGGCGAAGCAGAGAGGACGGGGTCGGGAGGAGATCGGTCGTGGTTTGGCTTGAAGAAGGAAGAGGCGGGGCTGAGTGTGGCGAGAGGAGGCGGAGACAGTGTGGAGGAGGAGGAACGAGGTGAGGGAGGACGGGTGGTGGCCGGACGGAGGTGAGGGAGCCGGAGCTGGTGCGTCGGCCGGAGATGGAGGCGGCGTGGTCGGGGCTGCGTGGAGAGAAGGAGAGAGGGAGAGAGGTTGAAGAAAGGGAGGCAGAGGATTAGGGTTCAGCACCCTTTGCTTCAGTTTTATACCGAAGCCTTAAGTGGGCTTGGCACAATTGGGCCTCAGGCGGGCCTGAGCACGGGTCAGGCCTGGTCTGGCCGGATCTGCAGCTTGGGCCGGGTCCGGTCCGACCCGGTCCGACCCAATTTTTTTTTTTTTTTTTTTTGAAGCGGGTTTTACAGTTGGATCCTTCGTTTTGATGAAGCTGTAATTGGATTTGGCTTAATCAAGAACAAGGATGAATCTTGCGTTTATAAGAAGGCTAGTGGGAGCAAGATTACCTTTCTGGTTCTCATTGAAAACGACATCCTAACCTTGCACGAGACTAAAGCTTGGTTGAGGAAGCGTTTTCAATAAAGGACTTAGGCGATGCTTCTTATATCTTAAGGACTCTTACCCACTAGTCATGACATTCATCTCAGCAAGACTCGGTGTCCTAAGACACCTGATGAGCTGAAAAGGATGATGAGAATCCTATGCGCCTGGGGGCAGGATCGATCATATACGCCATGACATGTATGAGACCGGACGTCTCGTAAGCCTTATGTTGTACCAGTAGACAACAGTCTAACCAGGGGAAAAGATGATGTTGAACTAGTCGTCGAAGGATGAGTAGACACTAGTTTTCCAAGACAAATCTAGATGACTTTAGAAGTCAGTCAGGATATGTGTTTATGCTGAATGGCAGAGCTTTAGCTGGGAGAGCATAAAGCAAGACATCATTGCCGAATCTACGACAGAGGCCAAGTACATGGATGCTGGAGAGGCAGCTAAGGAGGCTATGTGGATTTGGAAATTCACGGCAGGGTTGGGTGTAATTTAAAACCCATCCAGCTCGGTGAATCCATTTTGCGACAAAACAAGGGCCATTGCGCAAGCTAAAAGCCCAGATCGCATAACAAATCCAAACATGTACTACGACGTATCCACCTAATCAGAGAAATACTGAACTGAGGTGAAGTGAAGATAACCTATATTGCAACGGATGATAACATAGCCAACACTTTGACTAAGGCACTGTCGCTGCCTAAACATGTTAGACATGTAAAGTCGATGGGGACATATTGGAGTTTAGATTGGAACTAGGGCAAGTGCGAGATTGTTAGTCTTAGTGCCCGTAGTTCAATCCTAAATGTCCAAATGTATATATCATCGTTAGAAATAATATTAAAGCGGCTTTATATTACTTATGTGTTGGAGTAATATATCGATGTGTGCTATGATCTATGCCCACAATGCGAATAGAACCATAGATCGAGATAGATCACACTCGATGGGTCCCTAGTCAACAAAGCTTCACTAGAAGCGACTAGTATGAAATATGGCTCTTTATGGCTTACGTTCTGTTAGTCATTGGAATGGGATTCCGGAGTCTGATCATAGATATCATGTGGGACATGATATTGGATGACCCGCCCTGAATATGTGCCATAGATTAAGTCATGAACATATTCAGTGTCGTAGCTTGTCATGTATCCTTAGACCAAGGAGTCTTTGTGATCGCTATGTAGTCAACAACTGAGTTTGACCTGAGCCTAACGTTGTCCGTAACAGGGCTTCCATAACGGCCAGGATTGGCTTGGGGACGGGCTACATGAGTGACACGAAAGACGGCGAAGGGATCTATCCCTCATACTGAGGTATGGGAAAGATATCGGTTCTCGGCCGCTTGATCGAGAGTGACTGAAAGAATAGCATGGCCATGCACATGATACTGGGTATCATATCTTCAGTCATCTCACATATCAAGGAACAGTGATTGAGAATAATAAGGATGACGGCTCTATGCCTTATCTCAATCAGGATATCAGAGATAAAAGGATAACGACATGGACGACGGAAAGGTTAGAATCGACAGGGTCGATTCGTTATGTAGTGTCAGGCAATACCAAAGTCTCGTTAGTTGCCACTTAAATAGGATCAAGTAAAATGAGATTTTACGTTGATCTATTGACATGCATAAACCTAAGGGTCACACCGGAGGATGAAACTCATTGACACATTTAGGGAGAATGGCCAAAAGGGATTTGTCTCGGGACATGACCAAATTTGGGTTTTGGGTCATGTGCGCGTAAGTGAATAGGACTTTACGGATCGAGACAAGGCTTGGATTCTTGGGATTGATCGCGTCGGATAATGTTGGATATTTCCGGTATGGAAGGCTTGGAGGCGATGAGCGAATCACGGGACCTCGTTGGAAATGGCCACGGGCCATGTTCCAAGAGGCCCATGAAAGGCCCATGCAACCAAGGCCCATGGAACTAATTAATCAAGTCTTGATTAATTAGTACTAAGTAAGCAAGACAATGATTAAGGTGTTGGTGATTCACCACCTAACCCAATCTTGTCTAGCCATACTTAGTCCTATTTACACCTTACTTGACACCATACTTGTCCCATGCCTTTAGTTGGACAAGTATGGGTTTTGTTATGTTTAAGTCATCTTTTTTCAACATAACAAACACAAGACAAGAATAGGAAACACAACTTCTCTCCCCCTTCCCTTGCAATTTCGGGTTTGGCAAGTTCCCACCTCCATTTTTGTGTTCTTGAGTCCTCAAAGAGAAGAACTACGTGGCTTTGATTCCCATGTGGATACGTAGGCGTCTTGGAGACTCAAGCCAATCATTCGTTAACCGTTGTTCTTGTTTTGGTAAGAAATAGTGCTGAATTTTTCTCTTGTGAATCCATTCTTTGTTAGTTGTTTCATGGTTTAATCGTCTCTTGGTTTTCATTGATTTTCCGCTGCGAGTTGGATCATCTCCAACCATACCTCGAGACCCAACACCTTCTCCCACCTTCCAACTCAGACCTCTAATACCAAATAAATTATGAAAGATAGGATCAGCATTGATAACTAGTATTTGGCTCATAAAACTTGAAGATCCTATTTCAGGGAAGGAAGAAAGGTCCCATTCCAAGGTAGACCAACCATATTTACTGCAAATTACCCTCTTCCAAAGAGAGTTTGAATCCAAGGCAAACCTCCACCACCACTTGGCAAGAAGAGCTAGATTCATTTTGGCCAAATTTTTTATACCAAGCCCCCCTTCTATTTTTGATTTGCAGACATTGTTCCAGTTGACTTTGCAGAAGGATCTTGCTTTGGAGGATCCATGCCACAGGAACCTCCTTTTCCAGGATTCCATTTGTCTTAAAACCCCTTTGGGAGCTTTGATTATAGAGAAGAAATATAATGACAGAGCACTTAGAGTGGATTTAATAAGTGTAATTCTTCCTCCTAGTGAGAGCAGCTTGGCTTGCCAGAGTCCTAGTGCAGCTTTGAACTTGGCTATTATTGTATCCCATGTTTTGACTTTTCTTGGATTTGCCCCCAGAGGAATGCCTAAATACTTTGTAAGTAATTTGTCTTCTGAGCATCCCAAAATCACCAAGATTGCCTGCCTCTCATCCTCATTCATATTGAAGAATATAACTGATGATTTATCATAATTTACTGATAAACCAGCATCTAGATTGAACATGGTTAATGCAAACTTGAGGCACAAGGCACCTGTTTCTGAGGCTTGAATGAATATTATAGTATCATCTGCAAATTGCAGATGAGAAATGTTTGGGCCATTATCTTGAAATTGTATACCTCTGAAGTAATCTTGAGTTATCCCAGCTTTCAAAACTTGATTGAGACCCTCAACCACTAGAGCAAATAGGAGAGGTGATAAGGCACATCCTTGTCTAAGCCCTCTTGCCATATTAAAATCAGGACTAGGGGAGTCATTGATCAGCACAGTGACATGGGCCTTTAAACAATAAAGAATCCAGAGCCTCCAAAGATAGCCAAATCCCATTCTAGTTAGCAATTTGAGTAGGTAATTCCAGTTGACTTTATCTAAGGCTTTTTCAAAATCAGCCTTGAATAATATTGCTTTCTGCTTGCTTGTCTTTAAGAAATCCACAACCTCTGTGGCAATTAAGATCCCATAAACAATTTGTCTTCCCTGAATAAAACCAATCTGTTCTTCCCCCACCAAGAAGTTTATTACTTGCTTGAGCCTTGTAGATAGCATTTTGGATAGAATTTTATAAGAACCTCCCATCAAACTGATTGGCATGTAGTCATCAAATGATAGAGGGGCATCATTTTTTGGTATCAGAGTCAGAAAGGAAGAGTTAAGGCCTTTTCCAAGTTGGCCAGAATGGTAGAAGCAATACAAGAAATTCATCAGATCATCTTTTATTATAGGCCAGCACACTTGGAAGAATTTTAGAGTGAAACCATCTGGCCCTGTTGCTTTTTCAGCACTACAAGCCATGATTGTTTGTAGAGCTTCATCTTCTGAGAATGGTCTCTCAAGCCATTGAGCTTGATCAGGAGATAAGGAATGGAAAGGTAAGTCTTCTAAAAATATATTTGAAGTAGGCCCTTCAGAGAATCTGTTGGCAAAATGTTCAGTTGCAATAAGTTTAATTTCTGATGGAGATGAGAGCAACTTATCTTTATACCAGATATGACTTATGTTTTTTGAAGCCCCTTTGAAATTTTCCACTCTATGAAAATATTTAGAGCCCTTGTCCCTATCATCAAACCATTTCTTCCTGGTCTTTTGACTCCAAAGTTTTGAAAGCAATTCGTACTTTTGAATTAGAGCAGCCTTAAGTTCTCCTCTCTTTGAGCATTCTTGAGGAAGGAGGGGCCTTACTTCAACTAGTGAGTCCAATTCATCTACAGCCTTATTGAGCTGATCAATGAGGGTTTCTAGGTGGCCAAACACTTGAGCATTCCAGGCTTTAAGATCAGCTTTCAAAAGCTTAAGCTTCATCCATAAGACATAGTGAGGCTGGCCAAAGATTTGATAGGAGGCCCAAAAAATTTTCACAGCTTCAAAGAATCTAGGGTCTGCAGTCCAAATATTCAGGAACTTGAATGGCCTAGGCCCCCAATCTATCACATTATCAAAAAGTATTAAAGGCCTGTGATATGAGATTGTTCTGGAGAGACAAAGTTGAGTAAGAGAGTTAAATTCTTCCAAGAACTCTTGAGATATGAGAAATCTGTCTATTCTTGAAGCTCTTGATTGCTGCCCAAACCAAGTGTATTTGCCTCCATTTAGAGGGAGATTGATGAGTCCCAAGTTCATTATAAAATGCTGAAAATTCTGTATATCTGTCCCCCCAGATCTTTGAGAGGATCTTTCTTGTATGGAGCTAACTGTGTTGAAGTCTCCTCCTAGCAGGATAAGAGTGTTTTGTGGGAGAGCCTTGATCATGTCCTCCAACTTAAGCCATAGTGAATTTCTTCCTTGAGATGAGGATGGGGCATAAACATGAATAATGCAGCATAATTTCTGAGAGGAGAGAATATTGCCAATCCTGAAAAGGGCACCATCTTCCTCAATTGAGTAAGAGAAGGAGAAGTCTCTTTTTTTCCACATTGTAACTAGGCCACCACAAGTGTTCACAGCATCTGAGTGGCAAATATCCCAGCCCCAAGACAGACCACATGATCTAAGGAAATTAGCAAGCATGAGATCCAATTTGGACTCTTGAATCATGATGAAGGAAGGGGATTGCTTGCTCAGCAAGTTACTAAAGCATCTCCTCTTCTGTTGAGAGGAGATCCCTCTCACATTCCATGAGAGGAATTTCATAGAGCTTAAGAGGAGCCAAGGCCCGTGACACCTTTGTCCACCAGCAAATCAGTCTCAGAGTCTTTATCTAAATCAACCAACTCTTCCTCAGAACCTTCATCAACAATAAAGTCATGATATTTGTAGTCTTGAAGATCATTTATCTGATTTAAAATAACCTGATCAGAAACTCCAGCCTTGAGGCCAATGGCCTTGCCAAAGCCCCAAGCTTTTTTAGCAAGAGTATTTTCATCCAAGAAAGTCTTCTTCTTGATCTGAGAAGAGGGAGTTCCTTCAGAAATCACCTCAGGAGCTTTAAGCTGTAAAGAAGGAGTAGAGAGCTTTGATCTAGTACTGTAGGAGTGTGGAGTTGCACCTCTAATGGATTTTTTCTTTCTCTTGGTGGTGATCTTGGAATTTAAAAATGGAGAGGGCTTGGAGAGACTTAAAAAATCTGCTACTTCATTGATTTGAGTTTGTTCCAGCTGGTCTTGGAGAGAAGAGAGATTAACAGTAGCATTTCCACTTTTAAGATCTTCTAACCCTGTTAAATCAGATGATTAAGAGTGTGGGAGGCAAATATCCCTTTGTATGTCAGTGAATAGGGTCTGGGATAGAGGGTTGCATGAGGAGGTTGCATCTTCTTCTTGAGCCTCTCCCAATAATAAATGCTCATCAACATCAGTCCTTGTAGTCAATATAATAGGAGTATTTTGCAAGGTGGGGACCAAAATAAAACCTTTACCCTTATTGATAATGTCATTGTCCAGTGGATGCAAGGAATTGACAATGAGGGTTTGAACTTCAGAAGGTTGAGCAGAATCAATGATAAGACATGAGGGTTGTCTGAAGTGGCTAGAATGAGGCAACTGAATAGTTTGATTAGAATTATCCAACTGAAGAACTGGTACTGTAGAAATTAGACTCTCCAAGTGGGCAACTGTTAAGGTATTTTCTGAAGTCATAGCTTTTGAATTAGCAAGAGGCTCAGAGGAGCAATTCTCCAACCCATTTCCAACCAATCTTTGAGTTTCTACTAGCTCAAAAGTATCTTGGACCACCTGTTGGGAGTAGTTGACAAGAATTCCTTGGTTAGCAACTTCAATGCCTAGCTCCTGTGTCTATGCATTTAACACCTGCAAAGGAATGTTGGTTGGTGGACATAATGTATCCTAAGAATCTCCAGCTCTCAAGGGATCAACTTCAACTGCTACCAAAGCACCATCATTCCTTTTGTCAGGAGATATGGAATGTTCAGAAAGATCATCAGCTTCTAATTGGTCATCTTTGGAAATGTCTAGGGTAGGTGTTGCTGGAATTTCTTGAGTAGGAGACAAGGTGAATTCAGATGAGATATGATCCTCAGAATCTTCTGAGCTAACACAAGGGGGGTCTTTTACATCAAAAGGAGGGACTTGATCACAGGCAATTGCATTGATCAGCACCAAATATGACATTTCCCCCAGAGATATTTCCACTTCCTCAGCAAATGATGAGAGTTTAAGAGAGTGTATGAGTACATAGGCTATATCCACATAAGTGCCCATTTTGGAGATAGGATGAGTATAGACAATAGGACCAAAATCAGCCACAACAGCTTGAAAGGTCTCTTCACACCAACTTGAGAAGAGCACTCCATGTATTGCAACCCAAGTGAATTTCCCTCCCTTGTGGCAAAACTTTTCAAGCCCTGCCAGAATGGTTAGCCGAGTGCTCAACCAGCTTCCTTCAACACCTTCTTCTAACATAAGCTCATCATCAAACTTATCATCAGGACAAAAGACCAAAGCTGTCTTATTTTCCAAAGCTTTTAACTGAATGTCAAAGACTCCTTGCAAAGCCATCTCTCTCATAATTCCATCCACTGTCATGTTGACATGGATGACTGCTAAATGAGCTCTCTTCAAAACTCTTGCATTGGCAGAGACAATAGAACCTTTGTGGACAAAATCATCAAAGGTCATGAAGTTAGAATTATCAAAATCTTGGTTATACCTTGTTGAGGCTTTTGTTTTGTCCCAGGCTTTAGCAGCAAATAGCCTAAACCCATTGTAGAGAGAGCCATTGATAGCAAGTATAGCTTCTTCCAAAGATTTGAGGCAACTGAAATAGATAAATCCATAATCTTTTCCTCTCTTGTTAGGCTTTGAAGCTTTTAGAGCCTTGTAGAAACCAACCAGAGAGCCAAATTGAAGGGAGAGCCAATTGGAATCTGTATAAAGAGGAAGGTTACATACAAAAGCTGCAAAGAGAGCTTTTTTTTCAGTCTCTCTTGAAAATGAGCTATGCCCTTGAAAAGAATGAGGAATTTTTCTTTTCTTCAGAGTCTTGTTAGGATGGACATCTTCAAATCCAGGAGGTGGATAGCCCATAGAAGAGGATTCAAGAGGGGCTTGAGGCTTTGTTTTCTTTTTTTCAAGCTACAGAGTTTCCAGCCTGACTTCTAATGCTCAATGAGGGAGTAAGATCAGTGTCTGAAGAGATCGGATTGAAGAACTTATCATAAAACATCTTCCGGCCATGTAGCAGATTTGTGTGACCACCTGGGGAGTACTCTTGGGTTTTATCAGATGAAGAAGACTCATTTCTTCTAGCAACCCTTTTTTTTATTAGCTTTTTCTTCTTTCCGGTCGGGTTCCTGGTTTGAATTTCAACTTGATGTACTTGAGCAAGCTCCCCACTTAATTCTTCCACAGTGAGAACCATTGTAGCAGGACAAATCAGAGAGAAGAAGGCAAGTCAAACCTGGTCGTGTAGAACAGAGGAAACAAGATAGAAGTACCACGGTGGTCCGATGGCCTTCAAGGCGGCCATCATGGACACTACACCGTGCCTCAAGAGAGGGATGGAATAGGAGCTCAGAGAGTCTGCAGATGGGATCGGAAGGTGAAGACGTTGGAGAACTGGGGAAGAAGGTGATGCAGAAACGAAGAACTTCCTTCAAGCTTGAAGAACAAGTTACTGTAGCTAGAGAGTCGGTCACTTTTTTCACTAAAATTTGGAATTCCCTTAATATGTCATTATTGGTGGTTTTACAGATTTTTAGAGCGAAAAAGAGTAAAAGACAAGGCTAAAGCCAAATGAATGCCATAAACCAAAGCCGTGCAACATACATCGTGCAACGGATGGATGAGCCATACTATGGTCATCCGACATGCAGGTGACATGCAAATCAAGTAGATGATACTTCGGTCGTACAACATGCAACTAGTGTTAATGTGTTTTATGATTATTAATATTTAATATAAATCATACAGTGATTAGTTTTTTATTTTAATTTTAGTAATAATACAATCATGTTATTTTTGAAGAAATAATACAATTATGTTAATATTATAGAAAGGTGATATAAATACATGTATTTTTTTCAAAGCAAAAACATTTCCTTAAATCATATCTAAAGGAGTAGTAGAAGGATATTAAATAGAAGAAATTAAAGAATAAAAGAAAAGAAGTAAATATTAAACTAAAAAAAATGAAAAATAAAAATAAAATATCGAAAAAATTATGAATTATTTAATATATCAATGACGTATTATTAAAAAGTTAATGAATTATTAATAAATTAAAACAGATAAAAATAATCTTAGAACTCGTATGTCAGCCTACATTTAAATGTGAAAGAGCATAATGATCCTTACATGTCATGTGGTTAGATTTTGTTGATAAAGGTCCGTGACTAAAATATGAAGGTATCGTATTAGACATTTTAAACCTAAGAGCACCATAAAGCATGTGACTAAAACATAAAGATAATAAATCATATATAATCCTAATAAATTAACAATAAATATTAAGAAAACCGGCAAACTAAAACATAAATATGTGTAGTCTACAAAGCTAATAGAAGGTGTTTTAAGCTTATTTTTCCAAAATACCAAATCACCGGCTAAAAGAGTCGAGGATTAGTTTATAGTAGGGGTGCTCAGCGGGTGGGTATCCGGCCCGGTTACGTGATACCCAGACCCGCCCGGATGAGGGCGGTCTGACCTGAAGTCTACCGGACCCGGACCCGGAAATAGACGGGTGGATCGGGTTTTGGGGGCGGGTAGGTGGGCGGGTTGATCAGTAATAACCGGAAAAAAATGTTTGCTCATCCAACAGACTTTGACATTTTAGTTGGGCCGAACTCCAGGCCCAATTAAGTAAAAAAAATTACAAGATTAAAATCAAAACACCTCAAATTTCTCACGACTCCTCGCATTCCTTTTGAGTTTCTGAAAGTCATCTCAATTTTTTGAAAACCATCTAAATTTTCTCATGCGCAATCAATTCTTATTTATTGTTGATGACTAATTATTGAAAAAACCCATTAAAACACAACAAGCTTTCCATTTGTACTTTATATGATTTAATTCCAAAATCGAGTTGATTTAGGAAATCACAGCAAGATTCCGAATTTGTTAGATTTAAGAAACATCTAACAATTAGAAACACAGATTTATGACATTTAATAGCAGATATTTTTTGAAATATATCCAAATTTAGACCAACTTCGTCTTTCCTTGCCGAGTGCCGACCTTGCTGCTCATATTTGGATTCTGAAATGTGTGTTGTGACTATTATCTATTGAGGATTAGAGCTAGGCTGGGCTTCTTTGACAAATCAACTTTGGGCCTAACTGAGGCCCTACCGGGCGGCCCCGGTATAACCATTGGTATAGATGATTATACCGGGAACCCACCCGGTTGCAGCCGGACAAACATATATAATACCGGCTTATAGGCCGGAATCCAGCGGGAAAGCTGCCGATGGGTCCGGTGACGGGCGGGTCCGGCCGGGTCGTCGGGTTCCGGATAGTTTTGAGCACCCCTAGTTTATAGATTTCTTTCTCTTCATTTTTTTATTTCTCTCTCCTCGAAATTTCAAAACACCAAACCTAATTGTCGATCGCTGCCTAATCTTGCTATAAATTACATTAAATACCTAAACTACTCGCAATACCTCTTTTTTTTTTAATTTTTTTTACCAATCCCTTTTCTCTCTACTAAACTCTAATCCTCTAAAATTCGGTGGTACGTAATAAAGAGTTCTGTTAGGGTTTTGGTGTCGTTGCATCACGCTCCTCCACGGCCCGATCACAGACCGTCCTCCCGACGTAGTTTCGATCCGTCCTCTCCGTCACCATGACGTTTCCCCAAGCCTTTGCCTCCTTCGTCCTGTCTCGCTCTGGATTGAAAGAGATTCTCTCATAGAGAGGCGACGTGCCTCGGCCTTAGTCTCCGATAGGTCCTCGCCCTCACCATGGGCACAATCACTGATCCCCCACCAAGCGGAATCCTCGCTGTCGTCGCCCTTATCGGAGGAGCCCCAAATTCCTCGATCTTCTACCCCAATTTCGTCGATTTCGGATTTTCCTGCGCCCCACAGGCAGTATCGTTGGGACCCTGGTTCAAGTATTCTTCCGTCTTCGTCTCGCTCAATGGAGAAACCTGATATTCGCGTCTTGGCGTGGAATTGCCATGGCATGGGAGATGGAACGGGTATTAGAGCTGCATTTGGTAGCAACGGAGAGAAGAGGGGTTCGATTAGCGAACCCCAGGATGATCAGGAGAGGGCTGCTAAGCAGCCTCGCTAGGAGGAATGTTAGGTCCTCGGGCTTCAGGGACTAGCTCCGGGAGGGGTCCCTGGTTCAAGCCTTGCCTCCTACTACTGATACAATCCATACTAGGGTTTTTTAGTAGGGCTTTCAGTTTCCTTTTCTCAACCCCTTTCTTTCTTGCCTATGTGGCGTAACAATACCGTCTGTGACGGTTGTAGCTTTAAAAGAAATGCGAACGAATTTGTTCGATGTCTGTTCTTGCCTTGATGGTCAGTCAGAGCGCACTATCCAGATACTGGAGGATATGCTGCGAGCATGTGTGTTGGACTTTCGGGGATCATGGGAGGACCACCTACCTTTAGCGGAGTTTCCTTACAACAACAACTTCCAGGTCAGTATTGGGATGGCACCATTTGAGGCGTTGTATGGAAGGTCGTGCAGATCGCCCGTGTGTTGGGCAGAGGTAGGAGACCGGAGTCTACTTAGTCCGGAGATTGTCCAGGAGACGACTGAGAAAGTCGCACTGATTTGAGATCGGTTGAGGACCGCGCAGAGCCGCCAGAAGAGTTATGCAGATAGATGGTGCATGCCTCTTGAGTTTTCGGTTGGAGATCATGTATTTCTGAGGGTGAGCCCGAAGAAGGGCCTATTGCGGTTCAACCGCGGCGGAGGCAAGTTGGCCCCGCGGTTTATCGGACCATTCGAGATCTTGGGCAGAGTTGGAGCAGTTGCTTATCGCCTTGCATTGCCACCGCAGCTCGGGAACGTTCATAACGTCTTCCATGTGTCCCAATTGCGGAAGTACACCGCGGATCCCTCCCATGTGATTGAGTGGGCTGACATCGAGGTGGCGGAGGATGTTTCATATGAGGAACAGCCAGTCAGGATTATGGATCGACGAGACAAGGCCCTGCGGGGCAGGATTATCCCATTGGTACGTGTGTAGTGGAAGCACCACGAAGCAGAGTTGACCTGGGAGCGCGACGACGAGGTCCGTGCGAAGTACCCCAGTCTGTTTGACCCTTGAGGTACGTTCGTTTTAAATTTCGAGGAAGAAATTCTTTTAAGGGGGTAGACTGTAAAGACCGCCCTGGTTTAAAAGAATTAAAATATTAAATTTATGGATTTAAAGCGTCGTGGTTGGAAAACGGGGTGGAAATTTGGTATCAGAGCCTGGTTTCATTTTCAAATGATTTTTCAAAACTTCGGACCGGGTCTGGGTCGAGTCTGGAGCCGGGTCCGGTCGGGTCTGGGTTCTGGACCGGGTCGGATCCGGGTCGAATTCGGGTCTGGTTCCCGGATCCGGGTCGGAAAAATTTAATAAATTAATTAATTAATTTAAATTGGAACATTTAAAGGACTAAATGGACAAATCAGAGGACTTTTGGACTATACCGGGACTGATTAGAAACTTTACCTGTTAACCTCAGACTTGGACTTCGCCCGAGAAGACCGGAGACAGGCCCGGACGTCAGCAGCTAAGAGACGTAGCTGTTGTGTTCATCTTGAGGTAGGGAAAGTAGCGGATACCGCTTTAATTTCGGAAAGTTACTAGCATGCATGATTAGGAAATAATAATAACCGGAAAGGTCCTAGTTGGCATATAGGATGTAATTCACTAGAATAGAAGCTTTCGATTATTAAATAACCGGGCGAGTCTTAGTAACATGTAGGATGTGATTCACTAGATTACATGCTTTCAATACTTGGGAATTTCCGTGCTGGTAGATGGGCCATGTCGAGCCTTAGGGTTGCGTGATGCGTGTTATAACCGCTGTGTGAGAGTTTAAATAAGATTATACTCGGTGTTGCATGATTGTGACTGTATGTGGGCAAGTGTGCCATGTTTGATGTAACATGAACCCTTGGTTGTGATATGGTCGGGTGAGTGATAGATCGATTTGTGTGTTTTGGTGTGTTGGCTCGGTTGGCATACCGAGGTCAACTATGGCTTTGTGTTGCGTGTTATACCCTTATTGTGTGTTCCAAGAGAAGGCGTAACCGGACTGGTACTTACACCGAGGGATGGTTCCGGTGTAGTGTACCGAGGCCAAGGATGGCGTGATCAGTACCCCGATGACTCGTAGTCCGGGACGATGTTCGACCGAGGTGTGTGCCGGTCCAGTACGTATGTTGAGTAAGGCCCGGGTCTGTGTGCTCGGAAGACATCGGACTAAGGGATTTCCGGTCGAGGATGTTACCCCTCGTCTCAGTGAGGGGAAGATATCGGGACTGATGTTGTGTGGTCCAGTACGATATAAGTGACTTTGTGCATTCAATGACGTTGGAAACTGTTTTACGATATCTATGTGTGTCTCGCTATGTGTTTTATGCCTGTTGGTTGGCTTGGTGCGTTTTTCTAAGTATGTTTATGACTTTGTGAAAGTGATCGATAATTGGAAAATGCCCGTAGGCCTTGTTTATAGTTGTGCCTTACTAGTATGCCCTATTTGGACGGTTACCCGTGGTTGTGAACTAAGATCACAACCTTAACTACTTTTCCTACTGAGCGTAAGCTCACCCCCTTACTTGTTGTGTTTCAGGTGTTGAGCGAGACCAGTACTAGCAGGATTCTCGGAGCGTGGGAGCTGGCGAGGGTTTTGACTAGTGTCTAGCGACGTACAATTTTATTACTATTTTGACTCGTTTATTATTACTTTTACCGAGTTGTTGACTCGCGTGGATTTTCGGTACTTTAAATTTTTATTGAGACCCTCGTTTTCATTTAAATTACTTTATCATTTATTGTTTTAAGTTCGCGTCTCAGATCCGGTCAAAACCGGATTTGGGGTGTGACAAACTCTAGGAGGGGTCCCTGGTTCAAGCCTTGCCTCCTACTACTGATACAGTCCATACTAGGGTTTTTTAGCAGGGCTTTCAGTTTCCTTTTCTCAACCCCTTTCTCTCTTGCCTATGTGGCGTAACAATACCGTCTGTGACGGTTGTAGCTTTAAAAGAAATGTGAACGAATTTGTTCGATGTCTATTCTTGCCTTGATGGATAGGAATTATCATGTCTCACATTTATTTAGTTTGATTATCTGATTAATAATATTACACATTTTAGTCAAAGAAAAACTCTAATCCTCTTCTCTACGTTGAGCCACCACTCTATCCACCTTTTACCTCTTTCTCCTCCATTTGTCAAATTATCACCAGATGCTTGACCACCTTCGCCCATCACTGACGGCCAAACAATTCACATCTGATCCGTTCACTACATATCGAGGACACATAAAAGATGAATGGATGGTGTTGTGGCGCTTGGAGCCAACCACATATCAACCAATGATTTAGGATCGATGTTATCGAGGTCTTCATGGTCGGTGGCTTCTTTCGATGTGAAGGTTGAGTTTTCAACGTCGATAAGTCGCCCGACACTCACAATCACAACATATAGGAAAACACCTCCAAATTTGATGTCACCAATGAGCAAAGATCCGCCCTGGTGACGTTCTTAGACATGTAGTTATGTGGGATAAAAAGTAATTAGTCGGTTTGGGAACGACGTTTATTTAAATATACCAAACAAGCTAGCACATAAGTTACTTATTAAAGTGAGGCCAAACTTGGTATCCAAATTCAAATCCGATTTTCTTCATAAATGATGAGAGTGACAGAATCGTGAATAGAATTTAATATGTATTTTAAAGCCCTTTAGAGCATCTGCATCAACCGAGGGGTGCACGCGAGGGGGGCGGGAGCAGTAGCAAAAAGGCTCCGGGGTTCGGGGTTCGACCGGTGTGGGGAGGGGGGCGTGCGGGGCGCGGGGGAGGAGATGGAGTGGAAGGGTTCAGGGGGCAAGGGCGCGAGGCTAAATTCAGCCCCGCTGCCTCGTTGCCCCTCCGCCTCTCTCTCGTCCACTCTGAGGCCGACACCTATCCAAGAAAAAAAAATTATCGTTGCTCTCCAGCAACGGTCGGCAACGGCTAGTATTTTTTTTAATAAAATAAATACAAAATACATTTAAAAAACACTTTTTCAACCACTACAGATACCCCTCACCCATTTCATCCAATCCAACACCATTCCTACAATTTCTCTCTACATTTCATATCCAATTCTCTACATTTCATATCCGAATTTCGCCAAAAAATGTCCGATGACGAACATCAAATAAGGGAGGAGATGGAAGTCGAACGCCGCAACGACGAAGCCAAACTTCGTGCTTGGGAGCGAGGACTCTGACGTAGAACCGAGCACATGGTACAGAGAGAAATGCCACAATGGGAGGCATGGAGGCGACGACTCGAATCAGGAGAAGGTTCCCGGACAGAGATCAACAGAAGGCGTGAGCAAGGCCACGAAGACCTGATGAGGGATTATTTTTTCGATAGCCCGACCTATGGCCCCGAATTGTTTAGGCGACATTTTCGTATGTTCAGACCATTATTTTTACGGGTTATGGAAGCGGTTAAGTCTCACGACAGGTACTTTGTTCAGGGTCGTGATGCTGCGCGACGGTTGGGGTTATCAATGCACCAGAAATGCACCGCCGCGATACGAATGCTAGCGTATGGGTGCTCTGCCGATTCATTGGACGACACACTACGTATGGGGGAAAGTACTATACTCAAATGTGTTAGACGTTTCTGTAAAGCCGTTATTGCGGTTTTCTACGAGGAATACATGCAAAGGCCGAATGTGGCGGACATGGCGCGGTTACTTGAGTCGGGCAATAGCCGAGGCTTCCCCGGTATGATTGGCAGTCTTGACTGCATGCATTGGGAGTGGAAGAATTGCCCAGTTGCATTGCAAGGATCGCATGAACGTGGAAATCACGCGAACCCAACAATTATGCTGGAAGAGGTTGCGTCTCGTGATACGTTTATTTGGCATGCGTTTTTCGGTATGGGTGGTATGAACAACGACATTAACGTCCTCAACGCCGACCACTTATTCGACGAGGCTTTCCGTGGTCGTGACATCACCGTGGATTACGAGGTCAACGGGCATCGCTGCAACAAGCCGTATTATTTAGTTGACGACATTTATCCACAATGGGGTCGGTTCGTCATCCCTTTTCCCGCAAATAGAAGTGCCCGTAAAGATATAGAACGGACCTTTGGAGTCCTCCAAGCACGGTGGCACATCATGTCAAGGCCCGCTCAGATCTGGGATAAAGCGACTTTGGCTGATATGATGCATTATTGTATCATTCTACATAATATGATCGTGGAGGATGAACGTGATCTATATGAAGCAGGGGATAATGATTTGTTTTTCGAGCCCCCTCTGGAATTACCTCAGGGTTTGGCACCCCCTCAAGCATGGAATCGATCAATGCCCTTGACGTACCACCAGGAACTCCAAGCGCGAGTTAGTGTCATCAATGATGCGACTCATCGGCAACTTCAAGAAGACCTTATGGAGCACTTATGGAATCGGATGGGTGGGACTTACAACTCAAGCGATTCAGACGACTGATATGTATTTTTTTTTAAGTTTTTATGTCTTTTTTTAAGTTATGTATTTGTTTAATTTTGTATTTTTATTAATGAAAGTTTATTTCTAATTATGAATTTTATTTCTATTTTATTTAGTAGTTGTTGATTCAAAAATAACGTTAACAGATTCAGGTAAAAGCTTAATTAATTACACAGTCAGCATTTTTGAAAATCAAGCCCCCCATACAAACCACTCTGATGTGCAGCAGACAAATTTTAGGGGGGCAAGGGGCTGAACCCTGCCCAGCCAGTAGAGGGTTCAGCCCCAGGGTTCGTGATCCCCCTACTGATGTGGGTGCTCTTGATCGAAAAGAACACTCCTATCTCTCTTAGACCCCCACTCAAGGAGCACAGACCACGGCCCAGAACGGTGTCGCTCGCCGGTAAGTATCATTTTTCCGTCTGCCGAGAAAATGTTGGAAAATGTGAAATCTCACTAATTTGATCTCGTTTTCTCATACTGATGTAGGGTTTGGCCTTGTGGTATTTGATAGCCAACGACATAGGTTTTGGTGCATTGGAGGTTGTTCTTAGCTAGCTGAAGCTGATTGTGTCTCATACTAGCCATCAGTTCCTCTCTGATTGATTCTTCTGGAAGGAAGTCATTGCCAGGTTGTGCAAAACTCTCATCTCTGTAGCATCGTCATCCTTACAAATTATAAAGATTTGAACCTTAATGTCCATCACCGAAGTTATAAAGACATACAAGGCTGTTTTTTGGTGCTTGGCTTGCTTTGTGGCCTTATCTCTTTGAGAAGATAAACAAAACCAAAGTGCTCTTTTCTGGAGCAAGAGAAGGTGTTTTGCTGATAGCAAACCATACAACTGAGGTAGACTGGATGTATTTGCATTAGGATCGATAAAATACATTCTCAAGAGCAGTTTGATGAACTAGTACAATTGTTCATCCGACCTTGACAGATTGTTGTACACAACCAAATTGTTGTTGATGCATCTTGCTAATTTATAATGACCCTTGAGATTGAATAAAAAACAACTGCTATTGATTCAGATAAGTTGCTGAGTTCTCAAAAAAATCTGTGACAAAAAACTAACTGAAGTCATAAAATTGAAAAAGAAAAAAATCAAAACTTTCACGCACCATGCTAACATAACATGCCCATTTGAGATTGATTATAGTATAATTGCTATTAGTCCAAACTAAATTACTAAGTTCTTGACAAATTACAGAACAACCAAAAAAATTAACTGAACTTACAAATTGAATAAACAACAAAACTTCATGCACCCTAGTAACTCAGACTATGTCTCTATTACATCGAAATGAAGTTCCAAGTTTTAGGACAAATGCACACACACAAACAAGATCGTTAGATGCGGACAAAAAGAAGAAATCAGTTCAAAAGTGCTTACAATTTACGGTAATTGCTGAGGAAAGATCTTGTATTTGTAGAAATCACACAGTAATTGGCTCAAGCAATCGGAACACATGAACATCACTACAAAAAAGAATAGATCTCAGTAACATGCGAATTTCTTCAGGGGAAAAGATAGGATTTTGGGTGAATCTAAGCATAAAATTACACCCTATAAATACACTTGCATGTTCACGTGTAAGGAGAAAAAAGATCATAATTACATAGGATTAGAAAGATCTATTGAAAGAAGAAACGATTACCTTGGGAAGAAACATTCTGACTGAGATGAGAAAAAATTAATCTCAGGAAGAGCAAACTTTTTAATCACTTACATGATATTTTTTTGAGCTCATTAAATAGGCCCGATTTGTTTTTGAAATTGGAGGCCTCTTTTTGTTATGAGGCCTTAGGCAAAGGCCTAATTTGCCAAGTGGACGGGTCGTGCCTGGATATAGAAGATAGAGAGGAAGAGAGAGAAGAAGGACAGAGTAGTGGAGTGGTGTACGAGAGAGAGGATTTGTCCTCAATGAATCCTGTCATTTTTATTGTAGGAGCGCTATAAGGACGATGCAGCAACAGTAAATGGGCTTGGATAAATTCCAAGGCCCTAAAACAATGCAAAAACGCTATTGATCAGGCCCAATTGGGATCTGATCCAAACAACCCATTACAATACCCATTCCTCGAGGACTTCATGTCTTCAGGAAGTCATTACAAATTCTGAAAAATCTTGTTGGACATCAAACAAATACTCCCATGTAGCTGATTCTTCGCCTGCATCACTCCAGTGAATCAAAACTTGAGTAACCGCGCATGTGCCTCTCTTGGCCACACGACGATCCAGGATTTTCAGAGGTACCTTGGCGATCAAGCCATCAGCGTCCAGGCACGGCAACGGTGATTGAGACACCACTGCTCCCTTGTGAGGTTTGAGCTGCGAGACATGGAATGTCGGATGGACCCGAGAACCTTGAGGGAGCTCCAAGGTGTAAGCGACCTTGCCCACTTTCTTCAATATCTTGTAAGGACCAAAAACTTTCGGGCTTAGCTTCTGTGAAGCTCTGTGAACCACCGAGCTCTGTCGGTATGGTTGCAGCTTTGCCAAAACCCAATCTCCAGCGTTGAACTCGCGATCAGAATGATGACGATCAGATTGGGTCTTCATTCTGTCCTTGGAACGCTGCAGATGAAATTTCAGCAATTTCATAGCTTCCTCACGCACTTGCAAGATGCAATCCACAATGTCCACAGTTGTTGACCCATCTAAGTAAGGGAATTGAGTCGGAGGAGGCTGTCCATAGAGGGCCTGAAACGGGGTGGTTTGAATGGAAGATTGGAACGTTGTATTGTACCAAAATTCCGATAGAGGTAACCACTTCGACCAGTCATTGTGCTTATCAGAGCAGATGCACCGAAGGTAAGTCTCCAAGGCCTTGTTTACAGCTTCTGTCTGTCCATCTGTTTGAGGATGGTAAGAGGACGACATGTTTTGGGTGACGTGCTGGAGACGACAGAGTTCAAGCCAAAAAGAAGACAGGAAGACCTTATTACGATCACTGACAATCGTGGTTGGCATGCCATGGAGCTCTAATATATTGTCGAGGAATACCTGGGCGACCATAAGCGCTGTAAAAGGGTGGTTTAATGCCATGAAATATGCAAATTTTGTCAAACGATCAACGACCACCAAGATGACCTCAAACCCGTTTGATTTAGGAAGGCCCTCGATGAAACCCATCGATATATCTTGCCAGGCTGCTGTGGGAACAGACATGGGTTGAAGGAGACCTGGGGATGCTGCTAAATCAGGTTTATGTGATTGACAAACCTAGCAAGTATCCACAAAAGCCGCAACCTCCTTCTTGAGCTTCCTCCAATACACATGGCTAGAGATGCATTTGTAAGTGGCATGTATGCCCGAGTGGCCTCCTGCAGCTCCTGAGTGGAAAAAAGAGATAATATCCTTGCGGAGAGCCGGATCTCTGCCCACCACCAGCTTGGTCTTTCGGAACAACTGACCATTCACCCAAGAGTAACGAGAAGGAGTTGTGCCAGCTTGAATTTCAGGTAGCTGGCTAGCTATTTTCAGATCAGAGAGCCAAGAAGATCGGATTCTAGCAATCAAGGGAGAACAGATTGAAGAAATAGCCAAGAGAGAGACTGCAGAACCTGAATCATCTAAAACATAGTCTGAATACTTGCAGCTCAAGGCATCTGCCACCACATTAGTTGACCCTTTTCGAAACTGAATTTCGAAGTCATACCCCATCATCTTGATCACCCAAATGAGCTGTGCAGGTGTGGAAGTCCGTTGGTCGAGCAAGAACCTGAGGCTTTGATGGTCGGTCTTGATGATGAAATGGCGACCAATGAGATAGGAATTCCAGTGTTTGGTTGCTAGTAATACGGCCAACATCTCTTTTTCATACACAGACAGAGATCGTTGCCGAGGGCCCAAGGCTTTGCTGAAGAAGGCTATGAGTTTACCCAATTGAGAGAGGAGTGCGCCCAAACTAGAGCTGGAGGCGTCAGTCTACAAGACAAAAACTACTTGGAAATCAGGCAAAGCAAGGGCTTGGCTGAAGTGATAGCCCTTTTGAGGTTCCTAAAAGCTTGCTCTGCTTCGCCAGACCAATGGAAGGAGTCATTTCTCAGCAAATCAGTCAACAACTTTGCAATAGAGCCATAATTACGCACAAACCTGCGATAACATCCAGTAAGACCGAGGAACCCACGAAGTTTCTTGATTATTTTAGGCAAGGACCAGTCCAGCACAACCTCAATCTTCCTCTTATCCATTGATACCCCTTGCGAAGAGATG
Source organism: Erodium maritimum (assembly GCA_963921825.1). Lineage (NCBI taxonomy): Eukaryota > Viridiplantae > Streptophyta > Magnoliopsida > Geraniales > Geraniaceae > Erodium > Erodium maritimum. The sequence goes on along the minus strand of OY997592.1, from coordinate 36,320,316 downwards.
ACGTGACCCAAGTATTCAATCCCAGTCGCAGCAAAAACACATTTCGAAGACTTGAGGAAGAGGCGCTCAGTTATGAGAATTTCGAACACAAGCTTGATGTGGGCACAATGGTCCTCGAAGGATCTTGAGTACATCAACACATCGTAGAAGAAAACCAACACACAGACTCTGAGTAAAGGTCTGAAAATGTTGTTCATTAGAGATTGGAAGGTGGAAGGGGCGTTGATGAGCCCAAATAGCATCACCAAGAACTCATAGTGGCAGGAGTGCGTGCAAAAAGCAGTCTTGTGAACATCTTATGGCTTCATAAGGATCTGATGGTACCCTGCGCGCAAATCTAGCTTGGTATAAAACTCTGCTCCATGCAATTCATCCAGGAGCTCCTCTACCAATGGGATTGGAAACTTGGTTTTGATTGTCATGGAGTTGAGACGTCTTTAGTCAACACACAAACGCCAAGAGGAGTCCTTCTTGCGAACCAAAATCATTGGGAAAGCAAATTCACTCGTGCTAGGACGTATAATACCAGATTCAAGCATTTCAGCTACAATTCGTTCTATTTTAGTTTTCAGGGCCGAGGGGTACCTGTATGGGTGAATCTTGACTGTATAAGAATCAGGTTGTAGCCGAATAGGGTGATCATGGGTGCGCGGAGGAGGAAGACTCATCGGAGCACTGAATATGTCTTGGAATTCTGAAAGCGGAGCCTCGATTTCAGGCCTATGGACCTGAGTATCAGAAGAGGAATGGGTCAATTGAGGTGAGCATCCCTTAAATTTGGAGCAAAAAACTAGAGACAACGCTGTGTCGCGGGCTGAGATGCTATCACAGTGATGACTTGAGGTCCAAGCAATCGATTCAGTAGGAATGCCTCTTAGAGTTAACCAACGGCCTTAGGACTGGAATTCCATTGTGATTTTGGCGAAATCCCACAATATTGGTCCCAGTGTAACCAACCAGTGAACGCCCAAAATTACGTCACAACCTTGTACGGGCAGGACCAAAAAATCAGCGACAAAAGAATTCCCTTGCACTGACCATTGTAGCTGCAGACACTTGCTCCCAATAATGAGTGTATCCCCATTCGCGACTGATACCCTTATATCCCTCATCGCAGTAAGAGTGCAATTCAACTTAGAAGCCAAAGCAACACTTATAAAATTATGAGTGCTTCCTGAATCAACCAATATCGAAACCAAATAGCCATGGATAGAACCTGTAATCCGCATGGTTTTGTAACTAACTAAGCTACATAAAGCATGTAGAGATATAACCGGATGGTCTCCGTGGGAAGGCAACTCCTCTCCACCCAAAGCATCTAAGGATGCCACACAATCCACGAACACATCACCATCGGATTGTGAGACCGATCCATCGTCCCCCAATAGTTGAAACAGCTGGGATTTGGTACACATGTGCTCCTTTGAGTATTTTTTTCTCACACCAAACGCACAACCCTTTGCGAAATCGATCATCCCTGAGCTGCCTCTGAGCTGCCGTTGGAGGTGGTTGAGAACGAGGACTCTGAAAAGAGGGTCTGGGTGTAGGAGACATAGGATATTTCCGTATTGGTAATGAAGGAGGCGAGCGGGGGTTCGGTGTAAATGCAGGACGAGATGAAGAAGAGAAGGAGTGTCGTGGAAAAACAGGACCTTTCTTCTCCAGCCACTTGGACATCAATAGAGCTTTCCCGATGTACTTGGTAAAATGGAGGTGGACACCTTCCTTAATATCCGGCCTCAAGTTGCTGAGGAACATTGCCAGCGCGTCCTTCTCCGATAGGGATAGCTGTGTGATGAATCCTTGGAACGCTTGGAAGTAAGTTTCCACTGACCCATCGTGCCTCAGGTGAGCCAGCTCCGACATGTAATTAGTGTAGTCGTCATACGTGAACCTACGACGAAGCGCCTCCAAATAGTCCGACCAAGGTGAGTCAGCGACACCACGCGCACTCAGTTGTTTGGTGTAGTGAACGTGGTGGCACAGGGCCGCATCTTCGAATCCTAACCTCGCCTCACATACTCTATTGTGGTCAGGAACAGATTCTGAAATGCAGTGTTAAGCAAATTTGAGGTCCCAACCAAAGAAATCAGAACCATCAAACCTGGGTGGGTTTATAGCTCTCTATTCCCGACGACTCGAAGCCTCTTGGGTAGCTTCTGGAGGTGCGCCCAAAATGGAACCTTGAGGTTTTGGAACTGCTGGGGTGACACCAGAATCCGATGCTGGTGAAGGCGGGGTAGTGGAGTATGATTTCATGGGAGAATCGGGTATCTTCTCGACCAGAGCTTTGAGGAGACCCGACATCTTGGTGACAGAGTTGCGAAGCTCCGCCATGTTGTCCTTCAGGACCGAAATTTCGACATTTGTGGATTTGAGCTCCTCCTGGAAGGAACGATCTTGTTTATGAGGCATGGAAATGGTGCCTGGATAGTGAATCTGATACCAATGTTACAACCTCAATGGAATCGGCCGCAATTGGAATTAGGGTTTCGAGAGGAAGAGGGAAGGAGAGATATAGAAGATAGAGTGGAAGAGAGAGAGAGAGAGAAGAAGGACAGAGTAGTGGAGAGGTGTATGAGAGAGAGGATTTGTCCTCAATGAATCCTGTCATTGTCATTGCGGGAGCGTTATAAGGACGATGCGGCAATAGTAAATGGGCTTGGATCAATTCCAAGGCCCTAAAACAATGCAAAAACGCTACTGATCAGGCCCAATTGAGCTCTGATCCAAACAGCCCATTACACCTTTTTTTTTATAAGCTCGAAAAATTTATTAATAAGACCGACTCCAGAATAAAGTCGGAATACCCTGATAAGAAATCAGGGTACATGTCAGAAGACCAGAGAACGCTTACAAAAGAGTTCTGCTAAGGGGGGAACTATAAGGACAGACCTTAACCCCAAAAACAGGCAAAACCAAACGGAATAAACAAAAACTAAGTTGTCGCTTTCTGCCGAGCTTTATGAGATGCCCTCCACAACGTCGAAACGGGAGCGCTGTCTTGATAGTACGTTCCCTAGTCAAAGAACGAGCTCTCGACCGAGTAACAACAGTAAAGGTAGAAGAACAGCTTTGACGAGGTTGAAGGAGGGCATCCTTCCACGGACTACTCTCCTTCTCCCCCGTTGCCACCGAAACCTCCAAAGCGCCGATATATGAAACCGAAACAATCGAGCCTATAGACACACCATCCACACACCCATCCGTAACTAGGCCTAACACAGGTCCCGCTTGTTCAGCCGGACTCGTTGGGTCAGAAACATTGAATCTAAACCCACAGTCTGAACATGGGCTTCTGTCAAGCCCAGTGTCTGAGTTTCAGAACCTGAACATAAACTTGTTTCCGGAATATCAAAAACCGAGCAAATCCCAGTCGCACCCTGCGTTGTTTGGCCTCCACGTAATGCCTCAACAGACGTCAGAGTGTGATCTTCTCTGCAATTCGTCTCCGGAAACCCTACTAGATATAACTCCTGCCGAATATGCATACGAATCTCCTTAATCAGCCAATCAGACACCATCGTCGATCCCCGACCGCCGGTGAACAAGAGCTCCAAGAGCTTCTCGTCCTCCAACTTGGCCTTCTTCGCCTGAGATGACGATGGAACCAAACCTCCACTAGAAGCTTTACTCTGTTTTGAAGCTGAATACCCTTTAACTGAAAACGGCACCTGCTCCGGACGGGTTATAGCCACGAAGAGGATGTATCCATTGTATTTTAAACCGTTGTAAACCTCGATGTCCTTCTGAGCATCAGAAGGTGAGAGGAAATCCACGAAACCAAAGCAACGTCCCTTCCTATTCGGTCTTTTAATCGCAATGGTCGATTGAATTTCTCCAAATTCTCCAAAGAAATTCCGAATCCACTCATCTGTGGATCCAAAAGGTATATTATACGCGAAGATTTTTGTACCTGAACTTCTTGTAGAAATAGCTTTCGTAGCAGTGGAGAAACTCTTCCTCGTTGGCCCAGTCTCCAAGCTGGTATCGAAACAGGGTCTGAGACCACTGACCCGTGATCGCCATTCACAAATGGCACCGTGTCTGACTTGGGAAATAGATGGCTCTGTACCGTACATAACTCCTCAGGCCCAACGGTGAGCCCAACTTCTCGTTCAACCGGCCCAAACAAAACACATTCCTCAGCCGCACAAAAATCACGATTTGCCACAGCTTTGGCGACTGCGCAGATTACGGACGGATCCACCAAATCAGTCAGAGATTCCGGCAGAGATTGAGATTTTGAAATCCCAACGCGACGAACCTGTTCTGATTCTCCACCGGGCAACGCCGGCGAACCATCGATCGCCATTTCCGCCGACCCCCTATCGTTCTTCTCAGGCCGAAGCAAATTGATGTTCTTCCTCTTCCTTATCGGCACAAGAACAGCAAAAACCGGCTCTGTTGAGAGAGGTTTACCAGATCCTTTCTTCGGCCGGCCAACGCCCACTTGATGAACATGTCGAGAAAGTCGTTTCCTCAGCTCACCCTTATTGATTGACGTAGCCGAGCAGTCCTTACGCCCTCCCTTCTGACTAGCTTTACCGATCCTTCCCTTCAATTTTGTTAATGATTTCTCAATAGTAACATAATCACTATACAAGGAAATCAATACTGGACAGAAAGAAGAAAAGGAGAGAAAAGGAGGAGGCATTTGACGACCAATTCCCATGATGTAATACTAATTTGGTATTACACCTTCTCTTTAGTTCTTTATCACCTAGAAAGAATACATGCCGCTGAATTTATATGATTGTTTAGTCTAGTTTTTTTTTTTGATCAGCGAAAGCGTATTATAAAAAGACCCTTTTTGAGGGGAAAAGAGGTACAAACAAAGCAATCCAGCTACAGATTGCGACAAAAGAAATAAAAACAGTTACAATTAAGAAGTAACAATTAAAAGATGAACCAAGGGAGCCTGAGTTGATGAGTGTAGCCTTGTTGAGAGTGTTGAACCGACCCAAACTTGAACTTTGAGTTGAGGTTTAGTGCTGAGTGAAGGTTATACATAATGAGTTATGAATCTTGGGCTGTGGATTACCAAAAAATGCAAGGATGATGACAAACAAGGCTTTGCAGGCTTCAGAACTGATAATGATACAAAGGCAGTCAAGTTGAGGGTTTTGCCATGGATGTGGAGATGTTGTGATTAGATTATCATCCATGGAAATTATGCAGAGGAGGCATGTAACCAGGTGTGAATTTGCAGGTGTGATTGCATGGTACCACAGATCAAAAGCCGGATGGAAATAAGCAGAGCTGGTGGCATAGAAAGGGTTGCAGAATGGGATGGATTGGTAAGTAGATGAAGATTTTAGGGTTGCTTAATCCTTGAAGTGAATTTTGCAGAGTAGATGTGAAAACAGAAGAATTGGCATTGAAGCTCAGATCAAAAGAGAGGGGTCTGCAAAATAGGAGGTGTAGAATGGAAATTTGAAAACTTGGAATGCACGTAACCAAGAAAAGGAGGAGGAATACTCAAAAAACAAAACCACACCCAAGAGAAGAGGAGGGGGAGTAGAAAAGAAACCCACACATAAGCAGAAAATACAACCCAAGGACACTCAAAACCTAGCCTCACCAGTTATCTAAAAGCTCACAACCCCCCAACCCCTCAACCACCCAGAACCCCAAAACCACAGCATGACCAATAATGCTCAGAACCACTTGAAGAAGAGCAGATAAGGGAGCTTCCAAGATCAAGTCTCAAGCCTTAATCAAGAGTCAAGGGGATTGAAGCCAATCCTGAATTGTGAAGTGATAGGTTTGTGTAAAAGAAGCCCATTCCCAGCTATAAGCTTTGTTGATGATCCTAGAAAATGTGATAGTTGCAGACTCTGAGCAGGCATTGAATATGAGATTGTTTCTATTAAGCCAAAGTTGCCAAATGGTTATGTGGAGTATGTTCAGCCAACATCTTCTGAGTTTTGGGGGCATTAGGTGAGGCCATGAGTTGAATAAAGATTTGACATCAGAGGGACAAACCCAAGAGATGTTCCACCATTGAAGAATTAAAGTCCAAGTAGCCCAAGCTTTTGAGCAATGAAGGAAGAGATGAGGTCCATCCTCAAAATCCCAGTTACATTGAGGACAAATAAGTTGCTGCAGAGTAAATTACATTCCCCTCCCTTCTAGGAAGCATTTAGAGGGTACAACATCCAGGCAGGCTAACCAAGAGAGGGCTGAGATCTTTGGGGGAATACATGGTTTCCAGATTGAACTAGGCCAAGTTAGATCCGAGGTTCCTTGATGTGCAAGTAATGAATAAATCTTGTGGACAGAGAAGCCCTTTGAGTCTTCCTTCCAAATTAGCATATCATCAGAAGTTTGAAGGTTGATAAAGTCCATAATTATACAGAACATGTCCCATTCTTGTTCTTCCCAGCCTCTAGGCCATCTTCTGAGAAGAAAATCCCATTGAGCACCATCCCACAAGTCTGCAATGACCATGTGTTTTGATTGAGCCAGTGAATAAATTTTAGGGAAAAGATGCTTGAGGGAAATATCACCCCACCAAGCATCTTCCCAAAAGAAGATTATGTTGCCTCTTCCCAAGTTCCAGGAGAGGCCCCTCTCCCCAAATAAATGGTGATACCTTGGATATTGCAGTAGGTTGATTATGTGAGAGATGAAGCTTGACTTGTCAAGCTCAGAGAATTTAGATAAATCCCATTCATTAGGATTCCAGCCAAGTCTTGCACAGATGGTTTGCTTCCAAAGGGAATTATCTTCAAGAGCAAATCTCCAAGCCCATTTGACGAGTAATGCTTCATTCATCAAGTTCAGATTTTTGATTCCCAAGCCACCCTCAGCTTTTGATTTGCAAACTTGGTTCCATCCTACCTTACAAAAGACCTTAGAAGGTACAGCCATGTGCCATAGAAATCTTCTTTGCCATCTTTCCATGGTTTTGATAACAGATTTAGGGGCTTTGAGTAATGAGAAGTAATAGAGTGGAAGAGCACTGAGAGTAGACTTGATTAAAGTAATTCTGCCCCCCAAAGATAAGAGTTTAGCCTGCCACAGACCTAAATGCTTCTTGAATCTCTGAATTATTGGTTCCCAAGTAACAAGTCTTTTTGGGTTTGATCCAAGAGAGAAGCCTAGATATTTAAAAGGAATATTTTCAGGTTGGCAATTTAGGATCTCGGGATAAGCTGCTTCTTCTTCCTCAGGCATGTTCATGGTGATGACACTTGATTTATTGAAATTGACTTTCAGTCCAGTAGCCATTTTGAATATCTGAAGAGCATTTTTCAAATTACCAGCTCCTTCCTCAGTTGCTTTGATGAAGAATATTGTGTCAACAGCAAATTGAAGGTGAGATATGGTTGGACCATTAGTTCCCAGAGAGATGCCTTGGAACTGAGAAGAGGATAAAGCAGCCTGCATAATCTGATTTAAAGTTTCAGCAACCAAGGAAAATATCAGAGGTGATAAAGCACATCCATGTCTTAAGCCCCTATGCATTTGGAAATCTGGTGATGGTGATCCATTTATAAGGATTGAAACATGAGCTTTAAAACATGAGATCATCCACATTCTCCACAGCACCCCAAAACCCATTTTAGCCAAGAGTTTCATAACAAACAGCCAATGCACATTATCAAAAGCCTTCTCAAAATCTGCTTCAAAGATCAAGGCCTTAACTTTATCCCTTTTTATCTGAAGGACCACCTCATTGGCTACCAAAACCCCATCAAGGATTTGTCTTCCACCAATAAAACTAGTTTGTTCAAAACCTACTAGGGAGCTGATTACTTTCTTTGACCTCAAGGAAAGAAGCTTGGAAAGGATCTTATAAGGTCCTCCCGTGAGGCTAATGGGCCTATAATCATCAAAGGATAATGGTGCATCACATTTTGGGATCAGGGCTACAAAAGAAGAATTGATATCTTTCCCCAAATGGCCTGGCATATGAAAGTAAGTGAAGAAGTTTACTAGATCAGTCTTGATTATTGGCCAGCAGATTTGAAAAAACTTCAAAGTAAACTCATCTGGACCAGAGGCTTTATCTCCAACACAAGCCATTAGAGCCTTTATAATTTCTTCTTCAGAGAAAGGCAGTTCTAACTCTTGGGCTTGAAGTTGATTGATTGTCTTGAATTGCAATGAATTAATATTGAGCATGTGTGCTGGGGATTCAGAGAACCTGTTGGCAAAATGAGATGTAGCAGCTTCTTTGATTTCCTGAGGATCCAGTAGAACCTCTTCATTGAACATTATCTAAGAGAGTTTATTCCTAACCCCTTGATAATTTGCAACTCTGTGGAAAAATTTAGATCCTTTGTCCCCCTCATGATGCCACTTTCTCCTAGCTTTTTGGCTCCAAAGCTTGGCAAGCAACTCTGTTTTTTGAATTAACTCAGCCTGCATGAGACCTCTTTCATTGCTTTCTGCTGAAGTGGGAGGCCTTTGTTCAACAATAGTGTCTAGATCATCTATACTTTGTCTGAGTGTATCAATCTGAGTATCTAGATAGCCATAAACCTGAGCATTCTACTCCTTGAGTTTTTCTTTTAACAATTTCAGCTTCTTCCAAAGAATGAGATGAGGTTGCCCCATTATGGAGAAGGAGTCCCAACAAGACAGAACAAAGCTGAAGAATCTTTTATCCTCTAGCCAAATATTGAGGAATTTAAAGGGTCTTGGTCCCCAATCCACTTGATCATCAAATAAGACCAAGGCTCTGTGGTCTGAGATACACCTTGGTATGCATAATTGAGTGAGATTATTAAAAGAGGCTAAGAAGCATGAGGTAACAAAGAATCTGTCAATTCTTGAGGCCAAAGAGCCTGGTCCAAACCAGGTAAATTTTCCACCAGCCAAAGGAAGATCAATTAATTAATGTGAGTCCACAAAATTCTGAAGTGCAGTAATGTCAGATGAAGAAGCCCTTGAGTTTGCTCTTTCTGAAGGATCAAGGACTGCATTAAAGTCCCCAGCCACAACCAAAAGAGGAGGGATATTCAGAGACACCATCTCAGCAGTAAGATCAACCCATAGGGCCCTTCTTCCTCTGGAGGAGCAAGGAGCATATATGTTGATGAAGCAACATTGAGCCCCAATATCAGAAGCCAGACTAATCCAGATCAAAGCCCTAGGAATTTTTCTGACTAAGACCTTGCTATAATTTTGAATTTTCCATACCACTATTAGCCCCCAGATAAACCTTCTGCAGGTATAAAGTCACTCTCCCAACCAGAACTCAAGCCACAAGATCTGAAGAAGAAGGTGGGAAGGGTTATAAGCTTAGTCTCTTGTAGAAGAATGAATTGTGGTTGTTGCTTGTGGATCACGTCACCGAGGGTTTTCCTCTTTTGAGAGGAACAAATACCTCTCATGTTCCATGAGAGGATATTCATGAGTGAGAGGTTTATAGAGAAGGGATTACCACGAGCTTATTGCTCAGTGGAGCTTTAGAGTCAGAGTCCCTCTCAAGATCAACAAATTCCCCATCACTGCCCACTTCAAGATCAATCCCAACATTCATTTCATCATCAAGAGAAGCTAACTGTAGAAGCACCTGCTCTTCACTAGAGTCAGCACTTAAGCCAATAGCTTTTCCAAAAGACCATGCCTTCTTTGCCTCATTTAGCTGGGCTTTACAGATGAATGATGTTCCTCCTTTGACTTTGGATCTAATCGGATATTTGTGTGCAGAGGAAGAGGAGGCTTTGTGTTTTTTTTGCTAAGGTCTTAGACTTTTTGCTAGAACCAAGGGGGGGAAACTTTGAAGGAGTTTCGAGTAGGCCCATATTTGCTGCCACTTCTAGGGTTTGAGAGTCTAACTGTCTTGTAATGGGGCCAGGCAATAGGGTATAATTGTCACTGAGAAGACCCTCCAAGCCACCATTCTGCTGAGAGATGGTCAAGTTCGAAGCTATAGTGCCCAGATTTGAAGGGCAATTAATGTATCCTTTTCCAAGGATTTTCTCTCACCTGGCAGAGGAGATGGTACCAATAAATGGGGTTGTTCCCTTGTACTTGTTTCCTTGAGACCAGGCATAATTAGTTGTGTGGTAACTAATTTGTGAGACTGAGTGATATTCAGTTGTTGTGTAACTGAAATATGCTCTTGAGATTGAGAAAATTCCTTGGTTTCCAACGAGAGTTGGTCAAGTCTGATCTGCTGCAACATTAATGAAGGAATTTTGGTTGAACATTCTCCTTCCAGAACCAGCACAGATGGCTCCAGAGAATCAGGTACTATGAGGTTTTGTAGAGCTGAGGGTTGTTGAGATGCAATAAGGGTAGGAGTAGGTTGGTGCTGACATTCCTCCAAGACCCCATTTGTTCTCAGACCAAGATCTTCAGCCATAAATGGAGATGAATTCATCAAGGGAGCAATAAGTTTTGCAGAAGCCTTCAGACAAGTCTCTTCTCCATCTTTGTCACTTAGATCAGTTGATGAAGTTGCAGTATTTTTTTCATGTAGGGTATTGAGAGAATCAGAGTTTCTAGGACTTGATTCATGGGATGATGAGTGAAGATAAGAAGTTAAGATATGAAGCTCTTCATCAGTAATCGAGGCTATCTTTAATTTAAAAACTTCTGACCCCAACACAAGATTCACATCTGCAGAGATATGAGAGAAGGAACTTGTTTTGATTAAGACAAAAGCCACATCAATTTTCAAACCAACCTTTGTTTGGGGATGAGTACACACATAAGTGCCAATATTGGTGACTACAGAGGCAAATGTTTCTTCACACCATCCATGATATGGGACTCCATGAATTGCAACCCAACAAAACCTGCCTCCTTGCTTAACTAAGTAATTCTTGCCAGGAATTATAGAAAGCCAATTGTCCAGCCAGGAACCATCTTCTAGAATGAAGTCTTTGTTGAGAGTAGGGTTTGTGCAATGAATAAGTAGCACCTTATTTCCCAAATCTTTTAGATCAATTTCAAAAACTCCTTCCATAGTAATGTCCCTCAATATTTCTGAGGTGGAGAAGTTATTATGGGCTAGTGCTAGATGATAGTGTTGGAGATAGATGTTCTGAGAAACTACTACTGATCCTTGTAGTGTGTTGGGCTTGGGCAATTGATGTTGATATGAGTGTGAATAGAATGACTCAATTGAAGCTTTCTTGTGGACTGGAGAGGCTGGAGATGAGATATTCTTCCCTTTTGATTTAGTGACAAGAAGTTTGAATCCATTGATTGTGTAACCATTGAACATGGATATAGCTTGTTGAAGTTGCTCAAGCTTTTGGAAGTAGCAAAAGCCATATGATTTTCCAGAGATACTCATCTTTTCAGCAATATGAACTCTTGTCAAGCCTCAAATTTCAGAGAAAACATTGGCTAGCCAGTTAGTTGTTGCTCTGAGTGGAAGATTATGAACAAAAGCTACCCAGGATCTTGAGTCTGAGGATTTTCTTTTGAGGTTCTTTTGAGCTGGATATCTTCTTGGCATGTAATCCTCAAAGCCTGGAGGAGGATAACCAATGGAGGAGGAGGGTTGGTGATGCAAATGATTTGCAGAAACCACCACCGAGCGAAGCTTTCTCATTCTTCTGATGTGTCCCGAGGCTGAGGTTTTGAAGTAATCGTGTCCGTGATTGTAAATCAGTTCTTCACCATAATCACGCCTAATTTCTCTTCTGAGCTGAGAGGATGTCTGGGAGTGGCCATAGTTATGGTCGTCATCTCCAACCGGATGCAGAGGAGCCTTGTTTTTCTTCCGGTGTGACAATGTTGTAGACGGAGGTTCAGTCATGGTTGTGAAAGGTTGATGGTGGAAGGAAGGGTATCGATGACAACGGTGGTCCGGAGGCAAGAGTGCCCCCCTGGACACTACACCGTTGGGGATTCCTTATGAGAATCAGATGTAGAAGTGGAGGGTAATGAAGAACAGAAGCAAGAACAATAGAAAAGACAATCTAATTGGCAATGGAAAGAAACTGGATCTGTCACCAAAGACATTCTGTATTTTGGGTGAAGGTAGGCTTTAGCCAATTTATTGTCAACCAATTCACAGCATCTTTTTTGACTGGAATGTCAATGTGCTCTCTTTTTTATGACTTAACCATTGGGTACAAGCATTCTTGGACAAGATCTACATCTGAAGTTCATATTCACATTCGACGCATCCCTATTAACTATATTCCTACATTCAGCCTCAAGGATCGGCTGCGAAACAGAGGATGATCTCTCAACTACAAAGTGCATTGTCAATATTATTCTCTTTACCAGAATATGCATGTTTTTCACTTTTTCCTCATCCATCTGCTTCAAGTATGTATCTTTGGTATGTGCTTATCTGGCTGCTGCTACCAACTTTGATATCAAAGTCCGTTCATCGTTTTTCATGACGTTGGCCACCGATGTCGGTGTCGACCTGTTTTGGGGAGTTCCCTGCTGCGTTTCACCATTCAGTATAGAACACGACTCTTCTCCTGCATGTTGGCCCAAAGTCTGACCATTGTTATGAGCTTGTGTTGTTCTATTGTTGACATATCTACGATTCGGCGTTTTGTGCTTCTTGTTGGTAGCTCTATGGGGTTATTGGCTCTGGCATCCGTCGAGGTGAGTACGTTTTAAATCGATCATTTTCTACTTTTAGCGATGGTTTTAGTACTTCTTTCTATTTTCGACTTTGCACTTGGTTTTCTCCTCTCTCCGTTCGCCGTTATCCAAGGACTCACCTGTTATTGCAGGTTTTGCCCTAAAACAAGTAGTTTCAGCCTTATGGTTGGTTTGGAAGCTTAGGCGGGGTTCGATTCTAGAGGGTTAGGTATTTCGATGGTGTTAGGTCATTGGCCCTAAATCTGTCGTTTTGCGGTGTTGACCGACGACGTGTCGGTCATTGTCCTTATATCGTGTGAGGGATGAGAGACGTCGATAATTCAGGGTTCCTCCTCATGTATTGGTGGTTTTGGACTTATTTGTTGGCTACTATTTTCGGGCATCTGTTTTTTTTTTTGGAGCATCATGGTTGTCAAATTTGGTTACTAGGCCGTGTATTTTGTTTGGTTTAAACACTTGTTGGGTCGGTATTATAGCTACCGTGGAAGCTTTATGTTTTTATGGTTATGGTACTTTAGGATTGAGTTCTACTCTCATGTTATTTTGTAGGGTAAACTACAAATGTATACCCTGAAGTTAGCACGTTTAATCGATGATTATCCTGAAGTTTAAAGTTAACTGATGTATACCATGAAGTTTCATGTTGTAATCCAAAACCCCTTTCGTCAGTCAGGGTCAGTGTTTTTTTTTTTGTTAAATGATGAAAATGCTCTTGATTATCTTTCAATATTACAACCCTTTTTTTCAAATATTTACGAAAATGTCATTAGTTATTTACAAAAAAAATGTCATTATGACTAAATTCTTTTATTTATTTTTTTAATTATTATATCATTAATAATATAAAACTTAGAAACATAATTATAAATTACAAACATAAAAGTAAACAAACAAATAAAAAAATACTAAAACAATTAAAACTCTAATCCATTTTCACATTTTCAACCACATCCTCAATGCTTCGTCTTCAGCGAGACCGAAGCTCTTGCTCCGTCTCCAGCGACACCACGACGAGGAACTCGGCGCCGACGAGAATTAATTCCGGAGAAGACGAGATCTGCTGTGGCCGCAGCTTGAGGCGTCGCCATTGCTGGAGCTCGCACGGAGGAGAACAACTCGTGCTTCCGAACCTCGTCTCGTCGGAGCGGAGGCGACGATGGAAGCGGAGGAGAAAACCGGGTGATTCTGTAGAGGGAGCCATTCCACTTCTTCCTTCGGTGTCACCGACCGTCGTGCTGCATTTGCGGCGACTTCTTCTCCAGCGAGTCAAAATTGAATCGCATTTTCGCTTCGATCTCTCTCCTTTTCTGGTCTGTGTCTGTGGTTGGTTTGTGTGAAGTTCAGCGAGAGCGCGAGAAAAAAAAAACCCTCCTCTTTCAAATCGGCGTCTGTGTCTGTGGTTGGTATTAGTTCATATAAGGTATGTTGTATGTTCTGAATTTCTGAAACCAAGTGTTCTTTTTTCCTACTTTCATATTTTAATTGTTTTATTTATCAGCTTATGCTCGACCTTCATCCCCTCCTCGACCGTTCCGATCTCATCAATTCTCCGTTCAAATCTCATCAATTTCATATAAGGTTTTGTAGGTGTGATTCAGATTTTAGGAATTAGAATTTGTAGGTTTGGTTTTAGTGATTGAAATTTTTGGGTTCCTGGATTGAAATAATAGTTCATCTGTAATTTTGTAAGCTCATTTTGTGTTTTTTGTTTCTGCTACTAATTGAAATAATTCATGTTGTGTCTACATTTCTTTATCTGGAAGTTCACTTTGATTTTGTTGTTCTTCGGGACATGGAAGAGGAGGTTCGGGAAGAACACGAACATACGAGATTCATTTTTTTGTTTTGTTTTTTTCAATTAAAAATTCCGAAAAGTAATAAAAAAATTACAAAAAAATATTAATTAACATAAAAAGATAAATGGAAAAAAAATATATTGTAATAAATGGAAATTATAAAAGTAAAAATATAATTTTGAAAATAAACTTGATTTTTTAGATATATTTTTTATTTTATTTATTATTTAGTTGAATAAATAAACGAATAAGGGCAATTTGGGCATTTTTAGAAAAATGAACAATAAACTGACTGAGCTGACTGACGGAAGGGATTTTGAGTTATAACTTAAAACTTCTGGGTATGCATCAGTCGCTTATATATAAAAAAGAAATACCAAACGCCTATCAGTAGCACAAGTTGACTTCTTCTTTGTGTAAATGAGGCAATCTTTGATATAACAAATAGGTGTATCATGTTCTTTTAGCCTACATGACTTTAAGTGAAATTTGAAAAAACATAGAAAAAATATAAAAACAAAAGCTATTTATAAAAGTTAAAGTCACACTCAACTAAGGGCGTTCGCAGTCGGTGGTGGATAGGGGCGTGGCGAAGCGTATACGTAGAAGGAAAGGAAGAAACCGTTGACGAAAATCGGGCGAAAACACATTGGCAGATAAGAGTGGCGGTATTGTTACCATCGCTAGAAATCGCTGGCGTAAAGAGTTGTTGGCAGTCAACCAGTCAGCGTTGATTGGTTGGGACCAGCGCTGACCGTTGACGACCAATCCGTTGGCGACACGCGGCGTTGTGGGCTCCACTTTAATTTTTTTTGTTCTATTTAAACCGCTCATCCCTTCTTTATTTTCACACAACACCAAATACATTCAAACAAGCTCTCCTTGTACATTTCTTTTTCGTTTACAACGATGACATTCAGGAAATGGAGTGTGGACAAGGATGTTTGTCTTGTGCATGCATGGGCGATAAATTTGTACGACTCCATATCTGGTACTAATAAGACAAAGGACGATTTTTGGGACGATATTGGGAGGGAGGTTTCATCTTTGTGGGGACCAAATGATCCATTCTGGACCGCAAAGAATTGCAAGGAACACTGGCAAAACGCCAACTCACGAGTGACGAGTTTCATGGGCACTACGAACGGGTCGTCAATAATCACTAAAGCGGTTGAAGCGAAGACCAAATTATGCAATTGACAGAGGTTTTATATAAAGATGAAGAACATCACGCCTTCGTTTGGAAGAATTGGGGTTCCGTGTCAAAGACCAATCGAAATGGATGAATCGACATTTTAGAATGTGACTATTTATGTTTCTCCCGATATTTTTTGTTGTCGTTCATTCAATTCATAGTCCTATGTTGTTGTTTCAATCCCTAGTTTAAATTTTCATTGTTTCTTTACTACAAAAGAACGAAATGTCCGCTACATTACTCTAGTATTTGCATTTTATTTCATATGAATTTGAATTTCATCTGCATTCAACGCATTGGTTTTTGTGAAATAATTGTACAACACATACGAAAATGATAAAAATATTATTTGTGGTCGACGGTTCGGTGGAATTTCCCTATTCTTGTTCTATAATCCAACGCTTTCCTTCTCATAATCATCACCCAAAACCCTTTCGGTACTGAGTCTTTTCTTCACCATTCCACCACCGATTCGCCGTCAAACCTTCAATCGAACTGCAAATGGATGTTGGACGTCAAAACTACCCATAGTCCACCCGAAGAAGAAACAATGTTGTGTCTTTTGTGTCTTCAACATGCACGCCCGAGGCCCAACGTCTGTTACTGGCCGATGTTTACAACAACTTTGTCGCCGATGGACCGACTTACGGGTAACTACGAACTGAAAGGAAATTGAAGGATCATTGGACAAAGACGCCTGTAAAGGTGAAGCATTTCAATTTAATGTATCATGAAAAACTTCATGCTCGACAGTCGGGTCAAACTGATGCCCAACTCATAGTGTTGGGTGCGACGAATTACCAGGAGCAATACAATCTAGTTTTCACCAAGTTTGACTGGTGTAATCTCGTCAAAGACCAACCCAAGTGGCTACATTATTGCAACGAAAGATAAATAATTGTAAACCTATATCTAGTTTTCATTTCGGTAATAATAAAACGTTTAATGTAGCTTTCAATTTTATAATAAAAGTTTGATATCACTTTTTAAGTTTTTAACATTTTATTCTATCAGCCTCACTTATCAACCTGCTACAATACATAGACTGTGGATGAATTTCTATCCGGCAGGCTAATTGAGGAGAGAAACGATTTTGATATTATTTTTTTAATTCTATTAGTCTCTCCCTATCAGCCTCAGTCGGGCTGCATGACTACGGATGCTCTAAAAATTGACCCTTTATAAATAGTCTGTTTTAAACAAAAAATTATTGCTATATATTATCCATGTGTAGATGTCCCATCCTACATGTAAGGATGAGTGTTGAAGTTTGAATCCACATAATAAATTTAATTCTTTAAGAGAGAGCAGGCGCAAAACCTTGTTCCCAGTAACAAAAACCCTAAAACCAAATCACGCCGCCGTTTTTTGTCCCCTCCAGCTCCGGCCATGGCTGGGGCCGGTGGAGGCTTCTCCCTTCCCTCCTCCTATTATGGTTCTCTCTCCTCCCCTTCCCCTCTCTCTCTCCTTTCCCCTTCTCCCCTCCACTCCGTCTTCTCTGTTCAACTCCGGCCTGTTTGGTTCCGTTTGTTTCTTGTGACCAAACTCTGGTGGAGTTCTTGCCAGCTTGTCGGAAGACCGAATGACTTTCGTTCGTGGATGATTGGGCTTAGATCTCAGATCTTCCCTTTCTGCGTCTTGGACAGTTTAAGGTTGTCCTAGCCTCCGACTTCTCTACCTCGCCGGAACTTGCTCGTGCTCCCCTTCTCGTGCGCTTTCCTTGGAGGTCGTCTATGCCCGAGACCTTTTCCTAGTCCGTTGAAGCGTGCCTGCGGTGGCGCGTCAGTGCTCTGCCCTCTGCTTCTTGATCCGACCACAGGGCATGAGCTCAGAGTTGTTCTGTTGAGCTCACTTGATGGTGTTCTGTCTATTCGGGTCTTGGTAGCTTGGGTTTTTTTTGTTTGACTAGTTAGTCGGTTTCTTCAGTGGTGCATCCCAGACCTTTTCCGGTGAGGTCGCTTGTGTCTCTGTTTTTAGTTTTATTTCCGTCCTTCACAGTTTCTTCCGGTGTGGAGTTCGTTGGCTTGTTGGTTTTGTGGTGGTTGTATTCCACCGGTGAAGGAGGGGTTGAATATGAGCATATGGGGACTTTTCGACGCTTCGGGGTGGCTCTGAGGTGTTTTGGAGTTATGTGGATTGTTTCAGTCACACTGACTTGGTTTTGAGGTACTATGTTTGCTTAGGGTGTTGGCCCAAGTTCTTCATCTCCTTTGTTGGTGGTTGGGAAAGGTGCTCTGTTCTCCATGAGTTGTTGGTGTCGAAGATTGAGTGTCTCTAGTGGCAGCGAGTTTTGGGTTTGATTTTGTTGACAGGGTCTCCCTTAGCTTTGTTCCCAGTCACTTTTGTTGGACTCGATGTGGGACTGCTTTCAAGACGTTGGTTTTTGATTGTAGCGGGTCTGGTACAATCGCAATTGGCGATCTCTTTAATCGGCTCCTTCCGTCCGTGGTGGGCTTTCGATGACTTGTGCTTAGGTGCTCCGATCTTTCCTCATTGGGATCCGACCTTTTCGTTTTAGCGCAATGGAGGATTTTTCCGACGTTGTTCCTTCTCGGTTGAGTTCGGTCGGAGTTTTCCTTTGACTCCTTTGTCATTCTACTTGATCTCGTGGTGGTGTTGTGGCATTGGTGGTCCTCTCCGGATCTATCTCGGGTATGTTTTTCATCTTCTCCCTGGTTCTGGTTTAGTGTGTTGGATGGTTGTTGTTCTGTCTTAGGTTGTTTCGTGACTGGTATTGGTCGTGACTTTGGGGAGTTGTGGTGAAATACGATCATTTGAGGTTAGATCTTTGGGATTCGAGTTGGCTCTTGCTCGGTATGTAAAGACCGCCACATTTAGAGGATTTAAACATTTAATTTTATTTCGATTGGAACGTCGGAGTTGGAAAGCGGGTTAAACTTTTGGTTCGACTGCAAAGAAAAAAAGAAAAAAAAAAGGAGCAGTTTTGGGCCAGCCAGATAGGCCCGGACGGGCAGGCAGACCGAGCCCAAAATGCGCATGACCAAGCCCAAGCCCACTCGTTGATCAACCCAAAGAGCTCGCGACTGTTCCTCTTCCCTCTTCAGTACAAGCACGCAACCCGAGGCACCGCTTCTCTCTCTCTCTCTCTCTCTCGCGAAACTCTCCCTATCGCTCCCTCTCTGGAACTCGTCACCGGAGACGCCTCATCCCGGTCTCGGAGCAACCCAATTCGATACAAGACGACGACGCCAGAGGAGCTGAAGCCACAGTCGCCGAGAAGTGTCCGGATCTGAGGCACGCTGACGGACGTGTGACAAGAGCCATATCTCGCCGCCGCCGCCGGATGTTCGCGTGATCTCTTCTCCCCCGGACTCGGACCGCATCGCGCCGGAACCAAAGGGGTAAAGCAAGGTGAGCGTCGCGCCGACCTCGTCCTTCTTCCCCGACCTTCCTCTCTCCGTGCGAGCTCCAACGCCTTCTTATGGAATTCGGGAAGCTCGCTGGCGAAGATGGCGCCGCGAACTCGAGCTTGTTCAGAGCTTCCTGGGTCAGCGCCTTGAGCTCGCCCAGCCGCGACGGAGCTCCGGCGCCCCTGCCGGCCACATCTCTCCCCTCCTTCAAGCTCCCAACCACGCTGTCGCCGTCCACCGCCACGAGAAGACGCAGACCCCGTCGGAGCAAACCCTAGCCGCCCCTCTCTCGGCCGTGCTCGAGCCTTCGAACCAGACGGGCCTTTTGGGCCGGACCAGGCCATTTGGACCTCGGCCAGGCCAGGCCAGGCCTCGGCCCAGGCCAAGTTGGGTCCGTACTCGGTCTGGAGCAGGGTACGGACTCGGGTCTGGAGCCAGGTCTGGACTCGGGTCTGGAGCCGGGCTTGGGTCGGGTCGAGTCTGGACTCGGGTTCGGGCTCGGACCGGGTCTGGGCTCGGGTTCGGACTCGGATCAGTCGGACTCGGGTCGGATCCGGGTCAGACCGGTTTTAAAGACTTAATTAATTAAAAAAATCAGATTAATTAATTATTAAATTAATTTAAATTGGAGATTTAAAGGTTTTTAAGAGAAAGTACTCATCGGACTTAATTAATAAAATCAGAGGACTGTTACGGACTGAACCGGGAGTGATTACTGTCCTTTTGCTAAACCCAGGCTTGTACCTCGATCATGGAGAAGACCGGAGGTAGGCCCGGACGTCAGCAGCTAGGAGACGTAGCTGTTGGTTCTTCTTGAGGTGAGGAAAGTAGCAAATACCGGTTTAATTACGGAAAATTACTAGTATGCCTGTTAGGTAATAATGAAACTGGAACGATCGTTTAATATTATATAATAACCGGACGAGTCTTAGTAACATGTAGGATGTGATTCACTAGTTTTAGCCGCTTTCAATATTCTGGGAAATTGTCTTGCTGGTAGAATGGCCATGTCGAGCCATAGGTTGTGTGCTGATTGAATTGCATGGTCTGTTTGAGATACATGTTGTGTGACTTAGTGTCGATAAGATTGAGAGTCAAAGCATATTATATTCGAGGTAACATGTTGTTCTATGTGTGGCCCAGTGTGCCGTGACTGATATGATGTGAATAATTGCTTGTGATATGGTGGGGTGAGTGATAGAGCGACGTGACGTGTATTGTGGTAATATTGATGGGCTTGGCGAGCCGTGTTTGATTTGTGGCATTACGATGCGTATTATTATCATGATGTGTTGTTCCAAGAGGATTTGTGTTCCGGTATGGTACCCACATCGAGGGAGTGTGCCGGTGTGAGGTAGTACCTAGGCCGACGATGTGGTCCCACGTATGCGCGGTCCCCCGGGTAGTGGTTCCGGTACGATGACCTACATCGAGGAGGTATGCCGATGTTGGACATCTAGGCCGATGGTTGTGTTTGGGCCTACGGGTCATATTGGGCCGACATGTCGGAGCCGACGGGCCATATCATATTGGGCCTACGGGTCGTGTTGGGCCTATGGGTCGTGGTTGGGCCTACGGGTCCTGTTTCTACCCCGATGATCTATGGTTCTTTGGGGACATTTCCGGGCCCCCCGATGAGATCCGTTCCTAGAGAACGTTTCCGGTCGCCCCGACGCATGTGTCTCCTCTGGACCGAGGGGCTATCCGAGATGATACGGTGACTTTCCGGTGTGATTTGATGGAGTTCGGGGTCTGCAGTACGGGATGTGTGCTGGTTGCTTTTGTGTATGATATGTGTGTTGTTTGGTTAATATTTTATTGTGTGAACGCGGTCGTTTGAGTGTGTTGTAAGTTTGGCTATGAACCCCGGATTGGCAGTTAGTTTTGCTGTACTAGTATGCCCTAATTGGACGGTTACTCGTGGTGGTGAGCCGAGGTTCATTACCTTAACTACTTTCTCTATTGGGTGAAAGCTCACCCCTTATTTTGTTGATTTTCAGGTGTTGAGCGGGATTTGTGCTAGCAGGACACAGTTGAGCTTGTGAGCTGGCGAGGGTCCTAGGCTAGTAGGTCTAGAGACGTGCAGTTGTTTTTGAACTAGACTTAGAAACGTGTAGTGTTTTGAACTATTTACTGTCTTTACGGTTTTACTTAAGAGTTGTTGACTCTTTTCTTCGAATTTATGAATTGCAGATTATTATTTTAAGCTTTATTATTTTAATTTGACTTAAAATATTTCTTGTTCAAAGCTCACGTCTCGAGTCCGGTCAAAACCAGATTTGGGGCGTGACAATTTGGTATCAAAGTCTGGTTTCGATTTGAAATGATTTTTCAAACCTCGGACCGTACGTCAGTTAGCTGGGTAGAGTTAGGTGACTAAAGTCGAAGTGCTCGGTGGCGCAAGTCGGAAATATCCTATGCGTTGAGTCGAAACGACAAGAGTCTTGATTGTTAAAGTGCGTTGTTTAAGTTTTACTTTACTTGATTTACATCTTATTCTCTGTTTGATGTACACCTGAGTGGATCCATGATGCCGATCGGTTGTGATCGAGGTGGTTAACGAGCAATGCTCGGGTTGTTTACGACATGTTGGTTGAATAATTGTTAAGTGGGTTGCCGCCTTGGTCGGCCGTTGTTTGATTGGCGAATTTGAAATGTTGACTTAATCGGGCGGTAAGAGTGAAATTACTGAGACCCGAGGGTGTAGCTGAGATAAATTGTTGTGTGCTATAATTGTGATTGAGTGTTGTGTGCAGGTAATGTTTGGTTGTCCTGCATAAGCGGGTAGTTAACTTAATTTACGAACGGGTCATGCCCGATTTTCTGCAGAAACTGAAGTGTATGTACCATCACGATTCGGCTATAGGGGCCACTGTAGATGGACGTGAATGAGGGGATATCAAGTGGTTACAACGTAGTTCTGGGACGCCGGAACCAGGTTGTAACGACGCGATGTCAACATGAAATGTTATGTTAGAAAGTGGACGTGCTAAGAAATTTAAACCTAAGTTAATGTTGTCTCCTATGTGATTGTGGTGCAATGATTGCATCGTGGAGTGGTTGACTGAGTGTAGTTTCACTATTTGAACTGTGAGATTTATGCTGCTGAGTGTGAAATTGTGTGTAACCGCTGCTTGTATATATGATATGTGTGACGCACTAGTATGCGAACTTCTCTGCTGTGTGCTTTTGTGTGACTACTACTAGTACTAGTACTTTTGTTGAGGGCCGTGTGTGGCGCTAGTTATTTTAGGCGTGTTGTTCTGTCCAAGTTTAGAAACTGCGCATGTGCGTTATCCGTGCAGAGGATTTGCGACATGGCACGAACTTACTATCCGCGAGTTACCAGGACACGGCCCGCTAGAGGCCGAGGACGATCATCGACCGCTGGGTCGGCGGGGGCGACTAATGCCCGGGGTGCACCTGCTGAGGGGCACGAGAGGGTTGAGACAGCCCAGACGGTGGCTCTAGAAGAGCTGACCCTCACTGTTCGGGGATTGGTAGACCAGGTCTTGGCTGTGGAGCGGCGCTTTCATGAGTTAGCCAGAGTACGAGAGGTCAGGCCTAGGCCGACCAGTTTCCTGAGGCCATCCGAGTCTCGGGATCTGAGGAGGCAGAGGACCTCGGGATGGCTTCAGCCTCAAACCCAACTGAGAGGGTGCACGTGTTTTCGGTGTGGGCAGGAGGGCCACACGGTTCGAGATTTTCCGAGGGACAGACCTATTGGGAGACAGCGAGCTGGACCACTGCTATACCACCAGTGTGGTCGGCCTGGACGCTTCGCCACTTCGTGTCCTGATGGAGTTGGTGAGATGTCGACCCCGTGACCCCAACAGTCGCAGACCGGACAATCACCTAATTTCCAACAGCGTCAGGCTCAGACACAGAGAGCTCCGAGGCAGAGCGTCGTGCAGCAGGTGGCACTTCCACCACCCCCGAGAGGAGGACCTCAGGCACCTCAGGGTAGGGTGTATGCGGTCGCCGATTCACAGGCGGAGAGACAGGATTCCGATCATGGGATCGCTCATGGTTTCGAGCATGTGTTGGATTAGAGGACATCGCGGGACTTGGGACTAGCGAGAGTCAGGGAGTTGTTTTGTTGGGACTTTAGAGCCGTACTTTCTACTTTAAGACTTGTAATTGACTCATTGTGGTTTTATTACTGCTTGTTATTGGAACAACTTTTGAACGTTTACGTCGTTTAAATAGCTAATCTGTGACTTCTTAGTTCGCGTCCCGAGTGCGGCCAAGTACGAAGGTTGGGACAGTTTTTTTTAACTGTGTACTTGGGCACGCTAGTTGAGGGTGCGGCGGTGCCGACTAGTGTCATACGTAAGTAGGGAAGTTAAGAGGTCCGATTTGTGAAGTATCAAGCGTTCTTCGTTTGCCATCAGCGACTAGTAGCCGAGCAACGGAGGACCGCAGAAATATCAGTATGCAGCCATAACGGCCAGAGGAGATGGCCGAGTGACGATGAAATCAAGGGGGCGCAGCGGGAGTGTGGTGGGCCCATAACCCACAGGTTGTTGGCCCTGAGTTGTCCGAGTAACGGGACGTGGACTTCTTTTGTTTTGTTGTGTGCGCGATACTTGGTTAAGTGAAGTGAGTAGTCGAGGAGAAGTGTCAGTGGTTTAGATCCGTTTTAAGTGCGATGTGAATTTTTGTTCCGATGTGACACCTATATCGACGGACGGTTCCGGTATAGTATATCTCGACCAAGCTGCGTGTGTCAGTGCGACGTCACTACCGACGGAGGACTCCGGTATCGACTATCGGGTTAAGTGTTTCCGTGTGCAGGAGGGTTATTGGACTGAGAGTTTTAAACGGACGTTCCCTGAGACAGGGTCAAGTGGAGTGCGTCGTTTTAAATTTCGAGGACGATATTCTTTTAAGGGGGGTAGACTTTAAAGACCGCCACATTTAGAGGATTTAAACATTTAATTTTATTTCGGTTGGAACGTCGGAGTTGGAAAGCGGGTTAAACTTTTGGTTCGACAGCAAAGAAAAAAAGAAAAGAAAAAAAAGAAAGAGGAGCAGTTTTGGGCCAGCCAGACAGGTAGGACGGGCAGCCAGACCGAGCCCAAAACGCGCATGACCAGGCCCAAGCCCACTCGGACATCAACCCTAAGAGCTCGCGACTGTTCCTTTTCCCTTTTTAGTACGAGCACGCAACCCGAGGCGCCGCTTCTCTCTCTCTCTCTCTCGCGAAACCCTCCCTCTCGCTCACTCTATGAAACTCGTCGTCGGCGACGCCTCATCCCGGTCTCGGAGCAACCCACGTCGGTACAAGACGACGACACCAGAGGAGTTGAAGCCACCGTCGTCGAGAAGTGTCCAGATCTGAGGCACGCTGACGGACGTGGACAAGAGCCAGATCTCGCCGCCGCCGGATGTTCGCGTGAGCTCTTCTCCTCCGGACTCGGACCGCACCGCGCCGGAACCAAAGGGGTAAAGCAAGGTGAGCGCCGCGCCGGCCTCGTCCTTCTTCCCCGACCTTCCTCTCTCCGTGCGAGCTCTAGCGCTTTCTTCTGGAATTCGGGAAGCTCACCGGCGAAGACGGCGCCGTGAACTCAAGCTTGTTCAGAGCTTCCTGGGTCAGCGCCTTGAGCTCGTCCAGCCACGACGGAGCCCCGGCGCCCCTACCGGCCACATCTCTCCCTTCCTTCGAGCTCCCGACCACGCTGCCGCCGTCCACCGCCACGAGAAGACACAAACCCCGCCGGAGCAAACCCTAGCCGCCCCTCTCTCGGCCGTGCTCGAGCCTTCGGACCAGACGTTCCTTTTGGGCCGGACCAGGCCATTTGGGCCTCGGACAGGCCAGGCCAAGCCTCGGCCCAGGCCCGGTTGGGTCTGGACTCGGTCTGGAGCAGGCTCCAGACTCGGGTCCGGACTCGGGTCTGGAGCCGGGTCCGGACTCGTGTCTGGAGCTGGGCTTGGGTCGAGTCGGGTCTGGACTCGGGTTCGGGCTCGGGTCGGATTCGGGTCAGACCGGTTTTAAAGACTTGATTCATTAAAAAATCATATTAATTAATTATTAAATTAATTTAAATTGGAGATTTAAAGGTTTTTAAGAGAAAGGACTCATCGGACTTAATTAATAAAATCAGAGGACTGTTACGGATTGGACCGAGACTGATTACCGTCCTTTTGTTAAACACAGGCTTAGACCTCGATCGTGGAGAAGATCTGAGGTAGGCCCGGACGTCAGCAGCTAGGAGACGTAGCTGTTGGTTCTTCTTGAGGTAAGGAAAGTAGCGAATACTGGTTTAATTACGGAAAATTACTAGTATGCATGCTAGGTAATAATGAAACTGGAACGATCGTTTAATATTATATAGTAACCAGACGAGTCTTAGTAACATGTAGGATGTGATTCACTAGTGTTAGTCGCTTTCAATATTCTGGGAAATTGTCGTGCTGGTAGAATGGCCATGTCGAGCCGTAGGTTGTGTGCTGATTGAATTGCCTGGTCTGTTTGAGATGCATGCTGTGTGACTTAGTGTCGATAAGATTGAGAGTCAAAGCATATTATATTCGATGTAACATGTTGTGCTATGTGTGGCCCAGTGTGCCGTGACTGATATGATGTGAATCATTGCTTGTGATAGGGTCGGGTGAGTGATAGACCGACGTGACGTGTATTATGGTAATATTGATGGGCTTGGCGAGCCGTGTTTGATCTGTGGCATTACGATGCGTATTATTATCTTGATGTGTTGTTCCAAGAGGATTTGTGTTCCGGTATGGTACCCACATCGAGGGAGTGTGCCGGTGTGGGGTAGTACCTCGGCCGACGATGTGGTCCCACGTATGTGCGGTCCCCCGGGTAGTGGTTCCGGTACGATGGCC
Source organism: Erodium maritimum (assembly GCA_963921825.1). Taxonomy (NCBI): domain Eukaryota; kingdom Viridiplantae; phylum Streptophyta; class Magnoliopsida; order Geraniales; family Geraniaceae; genus Erodium; species Erodium maritimum. The sequence goes on along the minus strand of OY997592.1, from coordinate 36,294,565 downwards.
TACATCGAGGGGGTATGCCGGTGTAGGACATCTAGGCCTATGGTTGTGTTTGGGCCTACGGGTCGTATTGGGCTGACGGATCGGGCCATATTGTGTTGGGCCTACGGGTCGTGTTGGGCCTACGGGTCGTATTGGGCCGATGGGTCGGAGCCGACAGGCCATGTCATATTGGGCCTACGGGTCGTGGTTGGGCCTACGGGTCGTGTTTTTACCTCGATGATATATAGTCCTTTGGGGACATTTCCGGGCCCCCCGATGAGATCCGTTCCTAGAGAACGTTTCCGGTCGCCCCGACGCATGTGTCTCCTCTGGACCGAGGGGCTATCCGAGATGATACGGTTATTTTCCGGTATGATTTGATGGAGTTCGGGGACTGTGGTACGGGACATGTGCTGGTTGCATTTGTGTATGATATGTGTGTTGTTTGGTTAATATTTTATTGTGTGAACGCGGTCGTTTGAGTGTGTTGTAAGTTTGGCTATGAACCCCGGATTGGCAGTTAGTTTTGTTGTACTAGTATTCCCTAATTGGACGGTTACTCGTTGTGGTGAGCCGAGGTTCATTACCATAACTACTTTTTCTAATGGGCGAAAGCTCGCCACTTATTTTGTTGATTTTCAGGTGTTGAGCGGGATTTGTGCTAGCAAGACACAGTTGAGCTTGGGAGCTGGCGAGGGTCCTAGGCTAGTAGGTCTAGAGACGTGCAATTGTTTTTGAACTAAACTTAGAGACGTATAGTTTTTGAACTATTTACTGTCTTTACGGTTTACGTAAGAGCTGTTGGGCTTCACTGTGGCGATGTGCTTCTCGGCTGGCTTTGGTGTCATATTTGTCCGGGTTTAGGTTGGCTTATGTTCGTTATAACTACAAGCCTTCTGCCTAGGGTCCTCGCTTGGTGTTGGCCGGCGAGGGGTAACCGGTCACGGTTTCGGAACGCTCAACTCGAGTTCCAGCCTCGGATCCCGGAAGTGATGTCTTGCTGCTGTCTACCTGGATGTATTAGCTTGAACTCGGTAGAAATGCCGGTCCTCCCCCTTTTGGGGATTTTCTAGGTGTTGGGTCGAATTGAGTATTGGACGACTGAGTTCGAGTTCTGCCGCTGGAAGTCCTTCCCCTCTGTGCTTCAAGTTGGTTAAATCTGGATATTTGCAGATCCATTTTTTAAAATTAGCGCTTCATGGTTGTTAAATTTGGGTAGTAGACCCTGTTTTAGTGGTTTCCTGATGTTAGTCTTCTTGGTGGCTTCCTGCGTGAAGCGGTGTAGTTTCAAGTCTTGGTTGGTTGTTGTTTCGTCTGGTGATTCTTGTGTTAGTGGTTTGTTTTTGTTGAGTAGTCTGTAGCTAGACTCTTCGTTGTACTCCTCTTCCTATTTGAGAGAGGTTAAATTTAAATTTGCTTTGCTGATAAAAAAAAGTTTGGACTCACATTGAAAAAATATAAGAATAAAAATTTATTTAAAATAAGTTTGGATCACATCGAACTAATAAGATTGACTTTTTAGTTATGAAAAACCGTTTTAAACAAAAATTTATAGGCTTACCACCACCCTAAAGACATGAATATTTTGATTGCTAATTAGCCAAGAAAAAGATTCATTATTCAATTTAGTATTAGGTACGCATTGGAATGGGAGTTTTTTCCCTATATTATGGCGTCTCATCAGTTAGGGGGGAAGCTTGATGAACAAAAATTGTGGTTTGGAACCATAGGTTACCTTCTGTTTGCTTTCCTAGAAAACAGTAAGAGATTAGAAAATGTGAGTTTTCCTGTTAGTCCTAAAGAAAGATGGAAGGGTGATACTTATTTTCTATGTTTGCTTTTTCCAGAAAGTTGAAACAGGAAAAAAAGGATTGGCTGGGATATGAATGTTTACTTAAAAAGACTAATTACACCATGTGCTCTCCTTTTTTACTCTTTAGACCTTAAAACAAATTTCATTTTCTTTGTCAAGTGGGCCATAGAGTTGTTGACTCTGCAACACCTTCATGAAGAAAGTCTAAGGAATCCTATTAATCTTGTCATGTTTTGAAGATGTTCTATATACTAGTGTTCTCTTTGGATCTTGAGGATAGTAATGTTCTAGGCAACAAGCTCTAACCTCTGTGGGTTAGCAAGATTGCAAGTACATCATAGATCTGAAATTCTTAAGGTTTACAGGTAGTACATTGTGATGAAAAGTAGAACCTTGTTAATTGTTAGTGTACTATATTTACGTTTTAAAAATGCGGATTTAATGAGTTACTCGTGAGTAGTTTGGGACCCTGGAAATTTTTGCCACACGGTTTAGGTTTGTGTCATCCTTAGGCTATCCACAATGGTGTCAAAACGGCGAGTCATTTGGGCGTCAAATCCGACGTGACGTTGGTAATCTGCGTCGAATATGAGAAACTAAGTCGGGTCTGCGTCTAGTCTGCGCAATCGCAGATTCGACGCCGAGGGTCTTGTAGATTCAGGGACCCATCGAATTGACGGATTCAGGGCCCAGTCGTATCGTGACCAACGAATCAGAGTGTGTCGCGTGGCACGATTAGGGCTTCAATGGACTCAACGCTTCGACTTCCCCACTCCTTATCCCGCACCCGTTTCTTCGTCTTCCTCACTAATTCTTCTGCAACCGTTTCTTCGGGTTCCTCACTACTTCTTCTGCACCCGTTTCTCTACCTCAGACCTTCTCTACCTCACGCTTCCATGCCTCTGGTGTTTCTTCCACCACAATTTCCCCTGGAACGTCGTCACCGTGTCTCCACCAAAGTTGTGCCACCACCGTTTCCCCACCGGTCACTGCCTCTTTTCCACTTCCCATGTACCTGCCTTCTGAATCTCCTCCAATGGCCGACAACCATGCTCTACAAAGTCTTCCACGGTGCTGGGGTCGAGCTCGACCCCCACATACGACGACCAGTTGGAACCGGGAACTCAAATCCCATCGATGGACTTGTACACACGGTTGAACGTCAACCCGCCGAGAATGCTACGCATGTATCGGAAATGGAATCGGTCCGAGGAGTCCACAATTGTGTGTACGTGACTCAGACGGAGGAGAAAGGTCGTGACCAATCCGACGATGCGTTTTGGGATGCCATACGGGGGGGGGGGGGGGGGCAGTCGTAGACACAACCGTAATCAAAGATAACAAGTGATACGTCAAAGGGTTGAAAAAAAATAAGGTCTGTCATTTTACAATAAAAGACAGCCAAACCTTTGGCAAAACAGAGATCAACATCCGAGGATGGCGGAGGAGCTGAAATTGTGGTTGGAGATGTCGACATTATAGCCATCCCTGGCAGTAACCGAAGGCTTCTCATCGCACAATACAAGAAAGACAACCTTTGGCAATAAAGGACGGCAGAGGACCAGTAATTATTTTTGGAGGTGTAATGTGCAGGACGACTTTAAATTGTACATTAGTTGTCCATAATAAAAAAAATGACGAGTGACGTTGGTTCCCTAATGACATTGGTATAAAACATAACTAATTTTATCGTGAGACCGTCTCTGCATGGTCACGTGACAAGACTTGATATGTTCTTATAGTAATGACATTAGCGAATCCACATCACTTGCCATCTTTGATTATGAAATACCGAGAAAACAATTGAAAGTCGTCCCTCATATTTCACCCCCAGACCCATTACTCAACGTCCAAGAGGCATACATGGAGATCGTATTGCGTTGTACTCCTATTCAAGCTTACGAGAAATATTAATAAATGTAGGGTTAAATATCGAAACCTACTCTTAAGTATTGGTCACGAACACCACACTACCCACGTTTTCAAAATGAACACTACACTACCTTTAAGTATTGGTCACTCAATTTTGTTAGTAAAAATGGACGGAATTTTCCATTCCGTTAGTCATATGACCTCAAGTGTCATATAATGGATGGTAAAATGACGCTTCCCCTTAATTATATGACCTCTACACATTTTATAAGGAACATTATCATTGTACCCTCATTATTGTTCCTTATAAAATGTATAGAGGTCAAATATTTTAGGAAAAAAACGTCATTTTACCATCCATTATATGATACTTGAAGTCATATGACCAACGGAATGAAAAATTTCGTCCACTTTTACTAACAAAATCGTGTGACCAATACTTAAAGGTAGTGTAGTGTTCATTTTCAAAACGTGGGTAGCTTAGTGTTCGTGACCAATACTTAAGAGTAAGTTTCGATATTTAACCCATAAATGTATTTTGATCGAGTTGTCTTGCGTTTTGATAAACACGTCGATTTGAATATGTTTTCGATTTTTATTTTACATAATACACTCGGAATAGACCGAATCGGTCTATTCCCACTACAGCACTAAAAACATTAGACCCACGAATCGGATCGAATCTTCTCACTTTTCTGAAAAAGTCATTTCATTAGACCGGAATTAGGCTTCTAAAAAAATCACTTCATTAGACCGGAATTAGGCCGAATCGGTCTAATTCCATGATGGACAGTCTTATTGATTTATTATTGGTGTGAGAGAGGGGGGACTGAACCTCAGAAACCACATCCCTATAACAAACAGCTGGGAAAAACATGTATAGCAAAACCTGGTTTGGATTATGTTGTCTGGTTAGGAAAATGCCAAGTATAGTTGGATGAAGAAGAAAGGGGAAGAAAATAACATTTGACAAGCATGTCATAAGATAACAGTCTAGTTACCATCATCAAGAACCATTTTGTCCACTTTTGATTGAAGAAACTAACATTTGACATCAAATGTAAGAAATAAGTCATTTTGTGAAATTGATATATGAAGTCGATACTTTTTTTTTTTACCTCTAACATAACATAGATACGAGTTAAATTGCATACCAGGTGTTGCATTATTGTCTTACAACAAACCTTCAACCACAAGGATCCATCTTGTATGGATCAAACAAACACTAAAAATCAAAGAATAGAAATCTAAAGCATGAAAAGCAACAGTTTTTGGATAAGAAATAACCATCAGTTATGCGGATGCTTTATGATCCTCTGAAGAACCACAGTCCTTGCCCTCCGGATATCACGGCTACAGATATCAGCTTGGCCCCCTAAATCTTCCACATTTTTCATGAACATCCCCAGTTTCTTCTTGATCTCCTGTATTCCGACCTTGACAGCTTCTTCCTCGATGGCAAAGTCAGCAGTCTGCAGCAATGCTTGAATCTCAATTTCCAAGCGATCAATGAGGACCCGAATGCTGTCCAAATCCTTGATTGCAATATAGGTGCCTACTTGCATTGAGCTCATCACCTCCCTCTGTCCCTTCAAAGCGTTCTCGTAGTTTTTGAAAAGGGAATCGATCCATTTGCCTGCAGAGCCGAGTGGAATGGAAGCAGCTGCAGCAAGAGCGGCAGCAATGGGCGGGGAAGCAATAGCTGCAGCCACAACCGAGCAGATGAGCACAGCGGTCAAAGTTGCAGCAAATATGATGCCCGAAACCTTCCTCCAAGTATGGATGTACTTGAGCTTCTTGTCAAGCTTGTTCTTCCTTAGCTGCAGCTTCTCAAGCATAGATAGCTGTTGCTTGTAAACAGATTGAAACATGTCAAAGAAGTCTTGAGTGAAAGGGTCCCCAAAGGCCTTGAAGTTGTTCAACTCCTCCAATGTCCTGAGGTACCTGCCACCTCCAGCCCCGTCGTCCTCCTCGAACTGCTGGAGGGCGACCAGAATAAGCAGTTGGCTATCCCGGGCTCGCTTGAGGCACTTGTCCAGTGCAGTGCAGAAATCTAAAGTCTGCAGGCTGTTCTCAAAGTAGTCCTCCACAAGCTCAAACAGATCCGGGTTCTTCCATATATCTTTCTTGCATTCCAGTATCACCTTGACGACCTCCTGGTTCATCTCCAAGAGGCATTCGGTGATTTCTTTCAGAGAATCGAAGGAGAGAGCCCGAACCTCAACGCCCACGGCCAGGCTGTTTATGACCTGGTTCGTCCGGGCCTGCAGGGTGGTGTCGAAGGACTGCAAATCTGTGTCAACCCGGCAAGCAGCCTCGTAAGAGCTCAACTCACAAGTGTAGTGCAATTTGCTGTTGAGGTTCATGGTGGGGGTACTACTAGATATGGCCCTCTTGCTCATATGGCCTCCCATGGCTTCACACCAGATCTAAACAAATTGAAACTATGAAATCTAAAAACAATCTTATCCCAACCAAATCAGAAACCCAAACCAACTCTAAGCTTTCCACAACAGCACATGATCCAAATCAGCACCAAATAGGCAAAAAGCACCAAACTTTTCTCCAAAATGAACAAAACCCAAAAAAACCCAGAAGAGGAAAGAGAGATCCGAGCAGCAGAAATTAGTGAGAAGAAATGCTTGTTTGATTTCTTGTTTATAAAAAGGGAATGGAGAGGAAAGAAGAAGCTTGAAGAGAGTTAAAACCGCTTAGAACCAAGGGATGTATGTGGGTGTGAGATTGAGATTTGGGGATAGCTTGCACGCATCAGAGTCTGAGACAAAGGAATTGGGCATGGAAAACGCGGGAAGCAATGTCACCGTCCACTTGTAGCTGCTGTGTCCAAAATAGGGTTTCGGACTCACAAAGCTTCACTTGGAAGACACTGACTGGTAAATGATGGAAACCAACCATCTATTTCCTACTTATGTTTTTCAAAATTACAAAAATATCCTTCCTTTTTACTTTTTACTTTTTCTTTTCAGATTTCATTTATTTATTATGAAATAAATTAAAAAAACTGGATATACATACTCCATGAAGGAGAAGAAAATATAAGGGCTAAATACAACGGGCTTTTGGGTACTCTTATGATTTTTTTTTAATACATTTAGGTACTCCAATATTCGGTCCATAGACGTTTTGAGTCATTCCGATAGAAAAATAACAGAATATTCCAAATAGGTTAGTCATGTGACACATGTGTCAGTTAAGAGAATTGTGAAATAATGATTTTACCCTCCTTAACCCTAATAACTCAATTGATACCTTTGAAATATCTATTTTACCCTCTTTTCATATCATTTAATACACTATATATTATTTTTCTATTGTCATATTAAAACTAATATTTATTTTTAAAATAAATATAAATCTTAGAAAAATATTTTCAGAAAATAAATTAAATAAAAATCTCAAAAAAAGTAACTCCTCCTTACCTACAATGAACATTAACGGGTATCACTGGGTAGGACCTAATGGAGTTTAGCATTCCAAAACTTTTTAAGAAGAAAGAAAAATTGAGATGGCTCTCAACAGAGGGAAAAAGCCTAAACTGATATCTTTCCCCTCCTTCTGTACCAATCTGCTAACTTGCTACAATAAATACTGCAAAATCATGCAATCATTCGGTAAAGAACCAAAGGAAGTAAAGAAGGGGGTTAAGAAGAGAGGGGCGGTGAGGAAGGGAGGAGTTCGTGCTCGTTCGATTAAGGATGCAGTCCAACCCCGTAAGCCCCTTTCGTCCAGTCGGTATTGAGGCTGATGCACATCAGGACATACCGGAGAAGCCGTTGTCGAGTTCTGGTTTGGCTTGGGTACCACTCACCGGAACAGAACTCTCAGCGACGGAACATGGACGAGAGGTTTTCGTTTATAACGTCCCATTTGGTACTTCATCCGAATGGGTGCGAAATGTGTTAGGAACTTATGGCGAAGTGTTCTCTGCCGTTGCTATCAAGAGACCAAACCGGAAAGGATGTCTCTTTGGTTTCGCAGAATTCAAAACCAAGGCTTCAGCGTCTCAAGCAGTAGAATCTCTCAACGGACTCAAAGTCAATGAAAATGTCTTATTCGTTGCAATCTCCAGGCCTGGTAAGAAATTCAAGCGCCCCTTGTTCCTGTGGTGGATCGATTGCTTCCTCTGTTTTACATACTGTAAAACAGATCAGTGGTGATTCACACAACCCTCGTGTTCCTCTCGTGGTAAGTGATGCGGTAGCATCGGGTGGTGGTGAATCTCCGGTTTTGGGTGGTTGTGGCTCCACCGGAGACGGGAACGAAACAGGCTCGCCGGAATTGGTTGGAAACATAGTAGATTTGATTGGATCGTGGGGGAGAAAATCACAGATTCAAATCTGATCGATTCGATTCCTTATTCCTCGCGTAATCTAGGGGGTGCGAAAATCTTGCTGTCATTTCGGTTTCCGCGGCTACTGTAGAATCACGCGATACGCGTGAGGTTGAAGAAGGCAAGTCTGGGCCGGTTGTAGTAGATGGGCTTCCTGGGTCTGACAGTGGGCCGAATTCAGGTCATGGGCTTGACAATGATCTAGTGAAGTGTATTGGGTCTGGGATTGGGCCTGTCCTGAGCCCAATTCCTTCAACAGGTTCTTCGGGTGTTTTGGGTTCTAACACCCGAGCTCCACCAACCTCGGTTCTTGCTTCCGTTCCGACCGAGGCCCATTAGAGTAGTCCGTGGAAGGAGGCGCTTCTGCAACCGTCTCCTTTTAAGGGTCGTCATTTGAAGCACAGAACTTCAAACTGTCATACTCGACCTCCACCCTTTTTAACGGATTACTATACGGTCGACGTTAAACCATCGTGTTCATTGGCTCGTGAAAGACTTGTAAGTCCTGTGGACATTGGGAAGCATATTTTACAAACTAAAGCCGATAGGTTAGCTCATTCAGCTAAAGCTTTTGATGATCCGACCTTGACTTCGGAAGGAGAAGAGTGGGTCACGGATGGTTGATTTTGTGTTTCCCTTTTTGGGTTTTATTTCGGGTTTTTGTTCCCGTAGCTCCTTCTGAGAGCTCCCTTGTAATGGTTGTCTTTGGTTAGATCCTACTTGGATCTAATTTTTTCTAAATAATTTTTTTCGACCTTATCCAACAAAAAAAAATCTCTCATTTGTAACCTATTTACTCTAACGCCACACCTCTAATATACTTCTCCACTTTCTCCGTTTTGAGTTCTTCGTGTTCGATAAGCAACGTCGGAGCTCAGGCCACTTTCGGCAGCTTGAAACCTGAACTGACTGAGCTCGTCCTCTCTTTTCTCCCCTTCCCTGCCCTCAACCACACCACTATCTATCAAACCCTCTTCTCCCTTAATCGTTCATCTGAAGCTGAGGTAGAAGTGACAAGAAAAAGAGATCTCCAAAGCGGCAATTTCAACCCTAAGCTTGCCGGAGCCGTCGAGTTCGCCACCATCTTTGCCGATTTCAATTTCATCGTCGTGGGTTTGAGTTCTCCGCCGAGTCAGAAGCAATGATTTCAACCCTAAGCTTGCCATAGCTTTTTCGCTTCATCTCAGGCGAGACCAAGAAGGAGAGCCGTTCTTCCCCGAAACAGATCTAGAGCTACAAACCGTGGAGAAGAAAACCCCATCAGAAATGGGTCTCGATCTCATGGCAAGGAACACGACGAGGTGGTGAAGTAGATCAGCTAAATCCGGAACAAGATGAGTTCATATCTGTCTGGTCCGGGCCTTATCGCTTCTTCTCTGACGAAATTTAGGGTTTTTTGTGGTGTTTGGGGGTTGAGGTTCGGATTAGGGTTGGGGATTTGGGGTTGTTTGTGGTATTTTGGGCTGAAAGATTTAGGGCTTCACTGGAGGTTGTATGGGAGAGCATGTCTGGTTAGTGTGGTTCTGTGCTCGGTGTGGTTCCATTAAGGCTCAACGAGTCCTTCCACTTGTAGATTTGGGAGCTCAAAGATCATCGGCTCGAGATCTAGAAAAATCCAAGAAGGCCTTCAGCCCAGACCAGTCCCTCGCCGTGGATGAAGTCGTGCCTCGTCGTTGATTAAAAATTGAAGAACATGAACCGGTTCAAGAGTTCGGAAAGAAGATGAACAACTTTCCTTTTCTTATTTTTTTAATTAAAATCTCAAATATAAATATAATTAAAAATCTGATAAATTAATAAAAATCAATTGAAAAAATAATAAAATATCTATAAAAATGATTATTACTTTTAAATTATAAATATATACTTTAGAAAAGTGTAAAATTAATTATTAATTTATTTTTAAAATAATTAAAATTAGAAAAAATATCAAAATTAAAATTTTGTAAAAAATAAAAGGGAAAACTACCCAAAATCATGCCCATTTAACTGATGTTTACCCTGAACTTTAAAGTTAACTGATGCATATCCTGAAGTTACGACTTGTAACTAAAAACCCCTTTTGTTAGCTAAAATGACGAAAAAACCTCTTTCGTCATTTTAGCTAACAAAATGGGTTTTTAGTTAGCTAAAATGACGATAATTTTTAAATATTTTTTAAAATATAAATGAAGTGATTTTTTAAATAAAAATGAAGTCATTTAATAATGAAATAAATATATATATATATATATATATATAACAAAAGTAATTTTTAAATAATTTTTTAACATAATTATTGAAGTGTAGTTGAGGGTATTTTTGTCATTTTAGCTAACGGAGGGGTTTGAGTTACATTTCGAAACTTAAGGGTATGCATCAGTTACCTTTAAACTTCCGGGTAAACATCAGTTAAATGGGCATGGTTTTGGGTAGGTATCGGTAGTTTTCCCAAAATAAAATTCTAAAAAATAATTCATGATAAATAATATAATTTAAATAATAATAATCCAATAAACATAGTTTAAATAATTGAAAATAAAATTAATAAATAATTGAAATTATTAAAATTTTAAACAAACATAGTTTAAATAAACATTTATATATATATATATATATATATTAAATAATTGAAATTACTAAAAATTTATTTTAAAAGTAAAATAGTTTAATTATTGAAAACAAACATATTTTAAATTATGAAATTAGAAATTAAACAAAAATTGAAGAATAAAAGGTAAAACGGTCTTTTCAAACTTCAATCAAAAGTCAACTAAATCAGTATAAGGATAAAATGGTCATTTAACTTTCTTCTGTTAGTTTTTTTTAACCACAATTGCTTATAACGTCTGTGGACCGAACATTAGGGGTAGCCAAATCTATTAAAAATTCATAAAAATATCAAAAGATCCGTGGACCGAACATAAGGATACTATATTGTATTTAATCCAAAATATAAGACATGTCAAATCAATTTTTGATATCCCACCGGTTGAACAAAAACAAGAATATCCCAATACTTATTCTACTAAAATTCCCAATATAATAAATAGCATTCTTAATTCCCAAGCAATATGTTTCACTTGTATTAAATAAAATGAAAATTGATTAATTTAGAAAAAAAGAATGCAAATTCAAGAAGCAAGAGACTATACATAAATGGAAGGAGAAGCAAAATGTGTTGTACCTTTGTGGCTGTTCTTTGAAACCTGAAACTGATCTGGTAATGTGTAAGCAACTCTATGCTTTAAGCTTGAAACAAAATATTGATGATCTGGCCATTTCTTACCTCTCATCCCCTCTTATTTATACATCTCCTCAAACCTCATCACTAACTTGTTAGGCAAGTAACTCAAGTGTTAGTTTTGTTGGTCCAAAATAAATATTATCCAAATGTGGATGTTTCATCATCTAAAATTTGTCCAAATACATGTAACGTTGGATTTTATGACCGACATATAAAATAGTTTACATAATGACATAAAATGAGCTAATTTTTTTTAGGTTTATATTTAAGAATAGTATTATGTACACAAGGAAAAACCCTACTACTGAACCATAGGGTTTGCTCGCCGGCGTTTCGACTTTTACTCAGTAGATCTCTGAATGTGGGTCGTTTTCCTTCACTGTTTTCGTGGTCTTCACTCCCTCCACCCTCTCCTTCAGATATGTCTACATCAGTTTCCTCCCTCTAGTGATCAGTATTGTTTCGACTGTTGGTACTATTTTGATTATGGCATCGATACTCGTTTGGAACTGTCGTTGTCACGCCCCAAATCCGGTTTTGACCGGACTCGAGGCGTAACTTAAGAAGAAAGTAATTATAATGATAAGAAGACATAAAACCAATAAATAATCCGGCTTTAAATCTGTAAAAAGTCTCCAAATGACAACTTATAAAATAATCCTCCAACAAAAGGGTTTACAAAAGTCATAATAGTTCTTTAACAAAGGTTCAAGACTACAAAATAAGAACCAACGTCTCTAAGCACCCGGACCATAGAAGCTCCCGAGCCTCGAGTCCACTAGTCATCACGCAAACCTGTAAAACAATCATAAACGGATAGGGGTGAGCTTACGCTCAGTAGGGAAAATGCATAACCAGGTTACCCTTTTTGTTCAACAATAAGACTTCATAAATTCAATTCAAATCTCAAATGCGAAGAACTTTAACACTTTCAATGAATCAACAATAATCGTAGGAAAATACGGAAATCAATGCATTTCGTAAATAATCAATAAAGGATAGGGTGTTCAATTAATGCCTTGGGACATGAAGTCGCCACCCTCCGATCCACAATGCTCGTTGTGTCATGTCGGATTTTCCCTCGGTCCAGAGGAGACGCATAACGTCGCGAAGACGTATAACGTCGAGAATACCGGAAACATTCCCAGGAGGACGCATATCATCAGAATTCTCGGAAACGTATCCAAAGGACCATATGTCATCGGGACAAGTAGAATAATGTTGTGGGACATGTAGTCACCACCCTCCGATTCACAATACTCTCTGTGTCATATCTGATTTTCCCTTGGTCCAGAGGAGACGCATAACTTCGCAGAGACGTATAATGCCGAGAATACCGGAAATGTCCCTAGGAGGACACATATCATCGGGATTCTCGGAAACGTCTCATAAGGACCATATGTCTTAGGGAACCAAGGTAGTGCTCCCGCAGGAAGAATACACTCGGGTGAAATAACAAGTAATCAATCCCCGCAGGGTAAAACCGTCCAATTGCCCTGCAGGGTCCAATATCTAATG